>CM069524.1:66504388-67754388 GCA_035773235.1 Eospalax fontanierii | reverse complement strand
CAGTAACTGTTTATATTCAGGCTTTTGTTAAAAATAAGTTTTCAATCTGCTTGGTTATACATTTACAACATAGGAGTGATAGTGATTGTTGAAATGAAACTGTGTTAAAATATGACAAAATTTCAACTGCTTTCTAAAGTCTCTATTCTTCACGATTTAACATTCCCGCCATCAAAAAATGCATGTTCTTTCTGTTATGCATTCTAAACACCAATTGGAATTCTTAATTTCATTTTTTTCTCTTTTACATATTCTACAGATATATTGTAATACCTTAAAAAATAATCATTTTTAAAAATTCTGTGATAGCCTTTTCATTTCATTGTGTAACACTCCAAATTGTATCAGTGATGTTGCTAATTATAAAATCATCCTTACATGCTGACTTAATATATTATTTAAAGGGATATCTTTTAAAAATAATATTACTGTGTAAAATCTTATCTTAGATAATTTGTGGCATGATATGTATAATTTTCCCATGAAAACAGTACAGGACTTACTACAGATCTTCTATAGAATTGAATACAATTTGAACTATGTTTAAAATTGTATTTCTTATTGTGATTGGCTGTCTTCTATTCACAAGAAAATAATTATGCATTAAATAATATGAGACTATATTCAAAAATAACTCAAAATTAGGATTCACATAAGTTTAATTATACAACTAAAGAATATATTCTGTTAACTTTTAGTAGCTAATATATCATGAACTCTGCATTTACTCCAAATTTACTTTTGCAGACTTTATAGTTGTATTGGATTACAAGCACAAATTTAGTTTTTATTTAATTTTTGATGGGAAAGTGGAAAGTAAGTATGTGCACCAGGATGCAAGATAAACTATCATGGCAATGTAACCTTTATTTCACCTAAAAAAGTAAAGTACAAATAAATAACCCTGAATTTATTCTTTTTGTGTTTAAAGAGATACCTTGGAGTGAAAACTATGACATTTTGTTTAATGGAAAACAAAGTTCTAGAAGGTGAAATGAGACATTATGACAGAAGGTAAAATAAGTCATGAAGGTTATATAAAATAATGTAACTTAAAATTATAAGTTAAACCTGACATTTAGCAATTTGTTCCTATAATTTAGGATACTTTGTCACAAAAGAAAAATTTTCCAAGTTTAGACAAGTTGGCCAAGAAAACTGTAGCAAAGAAGATAGCCGCAAAGAAATGAATTTAACAAAAAGTTGCAAGGACGAAGCACATAATTTAAATGATGATTTTCTCATTCATTTACATTAGACATTTGCAGAAAATCAAATGGAATAGTTCTGCAAAAAGTATCATGTTAAATTCTTACAAGGAAAATAAATTCCAGGCCCTGGCTTTAGCGTGGAAACTGTTGGCAACTGATTGCTATTGGGTGAGGGAGAGGAGATCATTAAGATGTCTAGAAAGTCTGACTAGCCTCCATTGGATGAACTTGCAGAAGAACATCTGCATACAAATGCTTGACAGAATGCGAATTAACATGTATGACAGAATTCGTGAGGTTCAGTGGGGCTGAGCTGTGTGGTGCATAGATGGGAAAGGGGTCTAAAGTTGATTAGAGCTATAGTATGAAATGCACAATAACAATAAAATATTAAGAAAAAATGAAAAGTTCAATAATAAATTCCTGTTGGTCCATTTATTTTGGACAGTAATGATAGTAACCCATGTCTATAATTGTAGTGTTGAACTCATGTCCTCCTCTTCTCCCCACCTCCACAGCATTGAGATTCACAGGCATACAGTACAATTCTAGCTTCACTACTCATTGGGTAAAACTATTGGTTGTATACAAACTTTATGATTCATTGGTTTCATTTCTACATATATAGAATACTGTGAAAATATCTTCAGGCTTCCACAATGCATTTATTCAAGAGAAACAGCATATCTAAATATTCAAGATTGGAATTCATGAATAAATCAAGTCATATTTATTTTAACATTTAAATACTATAATACAAAATAGGCAGAGCTACAAATACCAACACGATGAATCTCAAAAAGAAATAATTAGGAGCATTATTGTACAAAGCGATGGCCAAATGTGGTTTTGTTCATATAATATCCAACTGTATGCAACATTCAAATTTCTTACATAAAAATGTTTATATATATATATATAAATTTAAAACATTCAGATGATTTCTTCTGTATGTGATAAGTAAAAGTATCAAATTGAGAAAAATATAAATGCTCTATCTATAATACTTTAAAGTATTTTACCTTAATGTAACTATCTAATTGAACAAATGTCAACATTTTATTAATACACTAAAATACAGAAAAATAATACTAAGCATAAGAAAAATATCTATTTTCTGTCATAAAACAATACAAAGTATTTCTAACGTTTAAAGAAGATGGTTTGAAGTTGTAGAAGCATGAGAAAATGAAGATTCTGAAGGGAGAGATGAGGAGAAGGGAAGTAGAGAGCCACAGTTGCTTTGTAAAATGACTTTATTTGGACAGCTTTGAGCCACTGTAAGCTTTCATTTGATAGGGACACACTCAAATCATATTTTTTTCAGTAAATAATTTTTCATGATATTTTGTGAATTTCATAAAACACTCATTAATCATATTTACACCTTCTCTTCTATTTGGGCCCCTCATAGTAGCCCCAAAATGTTTTATGCATTCTGACATATTTATTAAGTCCTGTTGAATCAATTCATGCCCTCTGATGTCCCTCTACATGAGTTCATTAAAGGGAGCCTATCAGTCTACCTAGTGTCACTTACTTAAAGAAGACTAACTCCAACTTACCCAGAAATATGGCTTTACAGTAGTCACTCTGCTAAGATTGAGGTTTCCTGTAGATTTTCGCAATTCTATGGTGGGCTTTTATCTGTTATGAATTTGTAAGTTCATTTGAGCAAGTTCCCACGTGTCCTGCTTATTCCATTCTTCTGTATGTTTTTAAATTTATTCATATTCCTTGTTTGAGCCATCCATTTTCAATATTCTGTTTTCCATTTTATTCACATTCCTTGTGGAGATTTCTCCAGTCATTTCAAATTGGCTTATTGACTTTTTCAATTCCAAATTTATTTCAGCTTGTGTGTTCTTCAAAATCTATAAGTCTTTATGGAATTCACTTTCTTCTTACTTTATTGAACCTTTGTGTATTTCATACAGAACAAATCAATCAACCTTAATCATTTTATACCCCCTTCCCCCACAGAACCCCGTCTTGTAATACCACAACTGGAATCCACACATTCTGTCATCTGTTCTAAGGCCTACTGTGCCAAGTAGGTGTCCCCAGATGTGCAAGTTCATCCACTGAGGTCTAGTAAGGACAAGAGTCCCCCATTTAAAGAAGATTAGCTCTTCCTCGACCAACAGTATTCAGCTGCCAATATTTCTTCAGCACAGATTGGGGTGTACTTCCCATTTCCACAGTTCCATGCAAGGTTTTTGTCTGCTTAAGTTTTCATGGATCTTGAACATGCCAACACTATTGTTATAGGCTCATATGGGCAGAGTCCCAGGAGCTTGCAGGATTCTATTTCCCTATGGTCATCCACCTACTCCCTGGCTCTCACAAACATTCTACCCCCTTTTCCACAGTGGTCCCTGAATCCTGGGTGAGTGAGGCTTGATATAGGAATGCTGTCCAGGAACACACAACCAGCAGAACCTTAATCTCCATGCTTTAGCCATTTGTGACTTTTTTGTATTTCTGGTTGCATGAAGGATCTTCATTAATGAGAGACAAGAAATTTATTAATGTCCTCTTTACCCCATATTAAAGCTACATGAGCCTTAAGTGTAGAGACTGAATTATAGATGTGCTATTTAGACTTGTACAATTAACAGAAAATATCTCTGTATGATCATTTGTTGAACTATGTAGTAGTCTAGGTTTGGTGCAAAAGAAGCTTCTTTGATGAGTGGTGATAGGGATACTTGAATATAAGGAATTGGTCCTAGGATCCACAAATGAAAGAGAATATACATCATTTGTATTTTTTGAGCCTGCGTTATTTCACTGAGCATACCTGTTTCTGGTTCCACCCAGTTACTTGCAAATGTAATGATTTTTGTCTTTCTTTATCACTGAACAGTACTCCACTGTGTAAATGTACCATATTTTCATTATTAACTTGTCAGTTGAGGGACATTTATGTTACTTCCATCCCTAGGATGTTGTGAAAAGAATAGCCACAATTGTGGATATGCAAGTAACTCTGCAATAGAATAAGTTATTTGGGCACATGCCAAGGAGTGGTATAACTGGGTCAAATTATAGGTTTATTTTCAGTATTGAAAGTATTCTCCATCCTGATTTCCATAGGGGCTACATTAGTTCACAATTCCACAGGCAGTCAATGAGTGTTCTTCTTTTCCCACATCCTCTCAAGCACTTAGTATCTTTGATTATCTTGATCAAAGCCAGTCTGACTGAGATAAAATGGACTTTTAAAAAATTGATTTATATATTTCATAGGGAATATCTCAATCCATCTTAATCATCTTTATAACCCCATTCCCCAGCAGGACCCCACATAGTCCCTAAACTAGAATCCGTACATTGTTTCATCTGTGTTAAGGTCTATTGTGTCAAGTTATTATCTCCAAGTGTTCCTTAGTGTAGGTTTATGCACTGAAGTCTAGGCAGTATATCCAGAATCCCTGGCTTTAGGAAGATTAGCATATCCTTACCCAAAGGTAATCTGTTACCAATGTTTCTTTGGAAAAGATTGGGGTCTGCTACCAATTTATACAGTTCCATGGTGGGTTTTTGTGTGCATACATTTGCATGATTCTTGTGTTTGTGGAAAACACTGCTGTAGGTTCATATGAGCAGAGTCCTAGGAGCTTGTAAGAAACTATGACCATGTGGTCACACACCTCCCTACTGGCCCTTGCAATCTTTCTGCACCCTCTTCTGCAATGACCTTTGAGCCTTGGGTGAGTGAAACTTAATATAGGAGACCTGTCCAGGGTCCCAAAGTCTACAGTTTCCTAATCTCTATTCATTGGTCATTTGCATAAAGGAGCTTTGTTAATGAGAGCTAAGAGGTTCATTAGTGTCCTCTTAAACCCTTGTTCCATGTTGCATGAGACTTGAGTGTACAGATTACATTCAAGATGTACCACTTAGGCATGTGCAATTCATAGACAATTTGTTTGAACAGTTGTCATACTCTGTTGTAGTCTGCATCTGGAGCAAAAAAAGCTTCATTATGGAGTGGTGACTAGGATACGTGACTGTACATATAAGAATACATATTTTGCACTAGGTATTAGCCAGACTCTAATATTTATGCCCTCTTAAGACATATGTATTTGGCTATGATAATAGTACCACACATGTATTTCTTGCCACTGTGTGGGCTCTAAGACCATTTAGTAGCCGGTGACTGTACCCAACATAAAAATGTCACTACTGCACCAGTGTCAAGTGATGTGCAGGTCATTGATATGGTTATTTGGTCATGAAGTTGGCGTTGGGCATTGATTGATATCTCCTTTGACTGTTTGCATAATGATCTATAAAGCTATGAGTGCTAGACTTGAGAGGAAGTGACTTCCAGGTCAGTTCTACCACCATTGCTCCAAATACAGCCTCTAAAGTACGTCTTGACTTCAGCAATAGGGTATTCCTTTCAAGTTCGGGGTGGAGGGGCGGCAATCAAGGGCTGTAGCAATAGCCTATGCAATGTTAAGAGTCCTTGGACTACCTGCCAAACAACTCAAAGTAAGGTTTTTCCTGTCTGTCACTGTTTCTTGTTATGTAGTCTTCAGCTATGCACATGGGCTCATGTAGAGATATTGTATGTGGAATTTTTCATTAAGTTGTTAAACTACAATGATTCCCTCTAATTATTTATTCTCTCTCTCTCTCTCTCTCTCTCTCTCTCTCTCTCTCTCTCTCCCTGTTTAACCCTCCTCCTATGCTTTCCCCATTTAAAGTCTCTCCATTTCCCCATTTCTCCCTTGATAATACCAGTCTCCTCTTGTCCCATATCTTTAGCTCCTTTTTTATTCCCGTAGTTCTTTATATAACCTCCCTTCCGTCTCCCATTTAAATATCCCACTTTTATCTATTTCTCCATTAGTACCACCTCTCTACTGCAACTGTTCACTTTAAGATTCTTTCTTTCCCTTTAACTCCCTAGTTACTTTCCAATTTCCAGGATCCCACACTTACATCAGGATACATATTCATATATATATGTATATATATAGATCTGTTTGGTGCTAAGATCCACAAATGAGGTAAAATGTGCATCATTTGTTTTTCTGAGTGTCGGTTACTTAAGTTAGCATAACAGTTTCTTGTTACAGTCATTTACCTTCAAATGTAATGCCTTCTTCTTTCTTTATCACTGAGTAGAACTCCATTCTGTACATGTACCACACTTTCATTATCCACTTCTCAGTTGAGGGACACTTAGGTTGCTTATATCTCCCAGCTATTGGGAAAAGACCAGTAACAAACATGATGTGCAAGTATCTCTTCAATAGGATTAGTCCTTTGGGTATATGCCAAGGAGAGGTATAACTGGGTCAAATGGTCGATTCATTTTTAGTTCTCTAAGAGTTCTCCCCACTGTTTTCCCTAGGGGTGGCAGGAGTTTATACTCCAGCTAGCAGCAAATGAGTGTTCCTCTTCCCCACGTCCTTACCAGCATTTGTTATAATTTGTTGTCTTGAGCTTAGCCAGTCTGATTGGGGTAAGATGAAATTTTAAAGTGGTTTTAATTTGCATTTCCCTAGTTATTAACAATGTTGAAATTGTTTTTAATGTTTCTTTGCCACTTTTGATTTCTTATTTTGAGAATTCTCTGTTCAGGTTCTTAGCTCATCTTTAATTTAGTCACTTGCTTTCTTGATTCTTTTTGTTATTGTTCTTTATATATTCTAGTTGTTTAACCTCTGTCAGATACGTCTTTAGTGAAGATTTTCTCCCATGCTTGAGTTTCTTTTCACATTCTAGGTTGTTTGTATTGCTGTCCAGGTTTTTTAGTTTAATGAGGTCACACTTGTTGATTATTGATCCAAATATCTGAGCAACTGATGTCTGATATACAAAATCCTTCCCTACACCTATATCTTTAGGTTACTGATAATACATTCTTCTCAGCGTTCATAGTTTCAGGGTTCACATTGATGTCTCTAATACATTTGTATTTGACTTTTGTGCAAGGTGAAATATTAGGGTCTAATTTCATTCTTCTACAAGTGGAGATCTAGTTTATTCAGGACCATTTGCTGAAGATGCTATCTTTCCTCTACTGTGTGTTTTGGTTGCTTTGTTCATTATTCTTTGGCTAAAATTGCACATACTCATGTTTGGGTCTTCAATTATGTCCCATTGATTTATAGGTCTATTTTTGTGCCAGTTCCATAGTGTTTTTATGATTACAGTTTGTAATACAGTTTGAAATGTGATATAGTAATCACCCCTGAATTGCTGTTTGTGCTCAGGGTTGCTTTGGCTATGCGGGGTCTTTTGTGTTTCCATATGAACTTTAGAATTTTTTTTCTAATTCTATAAAGAATGTCATGGGGATTTTAATTAGGATTACAATGAATTTATACATTGCTTTTGATAATAATGCCATTTTCATGTTATTAATTTTTCCAGTCCACGATCGTGGTAGGTCCCTGTGTGTTCTGCTCTCTTCATTAATCTCTTCCTTTAAAGATTAAAGATTTGAATTTTAGAGATCTTTAATATCTTTGATAACGTTTACAATGAGACATGTTTTTTGAAGCTGTTGTGAATGGGAGGGTTTCCATGTACTCTTTCTCCAATTGTTTGTTATTAGTATACAAATTAGCTACTGATTTAGTAGATTAATTTTGGAACCTGCCCCCATTATTGAAAGTATTAATCTTTTTCAGGACTTTTCTGGTGGAATTTTTGGCATCTCATAGTTATATCATGTCATTTGCACTCTTCCTTTACAATGAATACTCCTTTAACTTCCTTCTTTTGTCTTACTGCTCTATCAAGATGTTCAAGCACTATATGAAAAAGAAGTAGAGATAGTGGACAGCCTTGTCTGCTTCCTGATTTTAACAAGAATGCTTCCAGTTTTACTGGATTTAGAAAAAGATGTTTTCTGTGGGTTTCTTGAATATAGCTTTAATGATGTTGGGATTATGTTCCCTCTAGTCCAATTACCTCTAGGACTTTTAACATAAATGGATATTGAATTTTTTCAAATGTCTTTTCTGTATCTATTGAGGTTATCATGTGATTTTTGTCTTTGAGTCAATTTTTATATTTTATGGCATTTAGTAACTTACATATATAGAACCATCCCCGCAGTTCTGGAATAAAGTCTACTTGATCATGGCGGATGATATTTTTAATATGTGTGCGTTTGTAGTTTTTTGAGTATTTTGGTGATACTTTTGATTCTATGTTCTCTAAGGTCTATAGTTTTCTTTTTGGTTATTTTTATAGCTGGTATTTACAATAGAGTGATGCTGACTTTATAGAAAGAATTTGGGATATCTCCCTATGTTTTTGTATATAATTTAACTAGTATTGGATAAACGTCTTCTTTGAATATCTCGTAGAATTTTGATGTGATTCCATTTAGACCAAGCCTGTTTTTAGTTGGGTATTTTTATATTACTGTTTCAATTTCCCTCTATGTTATGGGTCTGTTTAAGTTACTGAGCTCTTCTTATTTTAGCTTTGGTGATTCCCATGATTTTAGATATATATCCATTACTTTAAGTTTTTCAAATTTAATAGCATATAGACTTTTAAATTACCTCCTTAAAAGGTTCTGGATTTTTTTTTTTTTGTCTGCTGTGATGTGTCCCCTGTAATCTCTGATTTTGTTGATTTGGAGTTGTTCTTTCTTTAGTTTGGTTAATTGAGTAAAGTGTTTATCTATTTTACTTATCTTTTCAAAGAACTAGCTCTTTGCTCCGTTTATTTTTTTCTTTGTTTTGCATTTCATTTATTTCTGCTCTGATTTTTTTTTTCTTCTTGTCTGCTGCGTTTGGGTTTCATTTGTTTTTGCCTTTCAAGATTCTTGAGTTTCTAATTAAGTCATTTATTTGTGTGCTTTCTGATTTTTTTTAATGTAGGCACTCAGAGCTATAAACTTTCCTCTTAGGACTGCTTTCAAATTCTCCCAGGTGTTTTGTTGTGCTCAGTTGTCCTCCTCATTTAATTCTAGGAGTAATTTTATTTGTTTAATTTCTCCTTTGACCCATTCATCATTCAGTAGTGTGTGGTTTAATTTCCATGGGTTTTCACCTTTGCTAGGACTTCTGGTGTTGACTTTAAGCTTTATAGCACTATTGCACAGTTGTCTGGTAGAATGCATGGAATTTGTTGGGTATTTTTTTGTGTATTTGTTGATGTTTGTTTTGTGTTCCAGTATGTGGTCTATTTGGAAAAAAGTTCCATGGTGTGGTGAATAGAATGTTTATTCAATGTTTCTATATATTTTTTAATCAATCAGAAGCTTATCCTTATCTTCATTTAGTTCTTTGGTTTATTTTTATGTGCATTCTTTAAATTCAATGAATTCTTTGCATGTTTATGATTGTTCTTTTAAACTCTGTGTCCAGGTTTATGATTCACATTGTACAACACTTCTGTAAGACTGGTGATGTTTTCTGGGAACATATTATTTGGTTTTCCTATTACTTTTTTTTCATTGTGATCTTGACATGAGGATTTATTTTTGCTATTTGTGATTCTGATGTGACACTCGTGGTTTCTCTTGTTGATTTTGTCTGATTCTTCTTGTATCGTTGCTGTGACTTGTTTGTTCTCCGATTGTATACTAAAAGCTAGTTGGTCGGGCTTTAGGTTCTCTCTTTTGACTTTATGTTGGAGGGACCAGATAGCTCTAGTCAAGCTGCTTAGTAGTTCCCTTGGAGGCACAAGTCAGGGGATACAAGCTCCTCTCTTAAGGTCTGAGCCCCTATGGCCAGCAGGCACAGCACAATTTGGGAACATTTCTAAGGAAAATCTGAATTCAGGCTTTCTCAGTCAGTCTGTAAAGATCTGGGCCCCAAGAAAAGGATCCTGCAATAGTGGAAATGGCTGTAGATGGCAACACTACTGGGATGGACACAGTGCATTTTGGAGAACTCATATCCAGTCAGTGGAAAGAGGATGCTCCAGAGATCTTGGGGGTCAAACGTGCAAAAGTGAGTCTGTTCCCAAGGCTAGAAGAGGAATAGAATGTAGTATCGGGTAGATTGAAGTTTCTGTGCTGGTAGGCTTGTGAAGACACAGTGGGCAGGGTGAGATGTACCAGAGGAGAAGAAGGCTGATCTCAGGAATCCAAGGCAAGTAGGAAGTGGGTACCTTCAGGTTTGAAGTTTTCTCTCGAGAATGCAATGGTAAATTGTGGGTGGAGACACTGTGAAATCTCTGAGAAAGGACCGAAAATTATAGCTGGTCTAACTGAGTGCATGAGATAAGGACCCACTGGGTAGGTCTTGACTAAGGGGGCAGTGCAGAGATCTGGTGTGCTAAGAGCAAAAGTGGACCTGTGCCCAAGGCTTGAAGGAGAGCAGGATATGGTGCAATGGAGAATGGAGTTGCTCAGGTTGTAGGTGTGTGGCAGGAATCGGACTTACCAGTGAAGGAGGCTGGTCAAAGGAATCCAAGGCAGGTTGGGGATGGGAGAAGCCAAGGTAGATGGTTTATCTCTGGCAGAAGTCTCTAACATACCAGATACAGAATTGGTGATGTAGCTTGGTTTCTCTCTGATCTGGTATGAATAATTAGTCTGTGCTTCACGTTCTCACTTTTGATTTTGTATTGGTGGGGCAGAATATTTTCAGGTAGATTAGTTAAAAGCTCTCCAGCAACGCAAAGGTGCCTAACCCCATTTCAAGTCTATGGGGATCCAGTGGCTGGCTTCAAGCAGGTGAGAGAGTAGATCTCAGGAAGAATGATCAGAAGCAGGCCTAGGGTCAACACCAGTGTGAAGGCAGCATGGGTAGAGTTTATTTAGTGAGGCAGTATAGGTACAGTCCCTGGAGCAAAAGAGTGTCAAGTCATATGGTCTTTCTATTGATTCTTACCACATTACAGATGGAAAAAATAATCTAAACTTGTGACAGGAAGACATCATGATAGTCTTGCAAAATCAATGTAGAAACGACACAGAAGAAAGATGATTTGCATAGTATGTAGAGGAATGCTTGAGTTAGTTCATTAGCAATTACATTACACATCAACAGCATTGATTGAACCAAGGGAACAGGGAACAATACTAAACCAGGGGAGGACATGTCAGGAAATTTCAGGTTGAGTACATCAGAAACACAGATCCTGGGTTTTCTGCATCTCTTGTGTCTCCTGCTAACAAAACAGTTCCCCTGAGTTCCTAAACCTGTATTCTTTTTTTCTTATTTTTTTTAATTTTATAAGACTTATCGGATTACTTCATTGTGTTCTCTAAATATTATATCCTTCTTACTATTATCAATTATTATTTTTTTTCTATTACAGTATAAGATCATTGGGGACATGAATCTACCTGTTTATTGTAAGGTTCAGGGTTTGAGAGACGCAGCAGCCAGAAGGGACCAGACTCCGCTGGCAGCTAACAGGACCCAGCTTTATTGAGAGAAGACCAGATGGGACTAGCTCCTCCGCACCCACGAGTGGAGAAACGCTAGCCCCCTCACCCCCATCTTGGGTCTGGGGCTCTGGGGAACTGGGTTGACGTGCTCAGCCCAAGTCTGAGTCTCAAAGCCCAGTGCAGCACCAGCAGCAGCACCAGCAGCACGTTGTCCGAGTCCTCAAAGCCTTAAAAACCTTTAGCCCCCTCATGGCTTTTAGGGGAGGGGGGTTGCCATGACATCTGAGTGATGTTTAAGGCAAGCTTCTGGCCAGGATGTAGTCCTTTTTCAGAGCTGTTTGTGAATTCCTTGAGTCCTGAATTTTATCTGTTAAGGAAGCCTCGCCCTCGTGTCCTTTGGAATTTGGGGTCTGGAGTTTTTATCTGAGGTATTTGCAAGGTTTAGATCTCTGAGAGGTTGTAAAAGGTCCGTTTTCTTCATTACTCTTTTGCAAACTCTGGCTCCAGATTTCTTCCTGAGTCTGAAACTGTTGGGGGTTTCATTCACACCTTACGTTTATTACCCACCTATATATATATATATATATATATATATATATATATATATATATATATATATATATATATGTGTGTGTGTGTGTGTGTGTGTGTGTGTATACATATATATTACTTCCTAATATATAACATGTTGTAGATTGTTTACCAACAATGATTGCTTTTGCCATATAAAATGCCCTCTGTCTTTTTTCCCTCATCCATTAATTTCTGTAAGGAATAACAAACATCTTCGTGTTTCCACAAAGTACATAGTACTTAGCAGAATTTCAATTATTTAAGCTGATATTTTGGACATTAATATATTCTTTATGATCTTATGGTATTATCTTCAAAAAAGATCACATCAAAATTATTCATATATTTAGGAAGTTAGAATAATTATATTTTAACTGTTAAATAAAACATAAAATATACTTATTTAAATATTTTAAAATATTGTGTGAAACACTTTTCATTATATTCTAATCATGTGCATCTATTAGCATTATTTAATTCAAGAACACATCAATACCCCCCCAAACGTCTTGGATTCTTCATTTCTGAGCCTGTGGCAGGTATGATACATTTCCAGAAATGTGTCAGTCTTTCCAAAATTCATATGTCCCCATTGTATTGTACATTTCTTATTTTCCTGTACTGCACTTTGTTGTTTACTTTTTGCTGTGACTAAATCCCTTAGTGCCAGAAAACACTAAGACTGTTGTGCATATTTTCGGCAGTCTTACCAGGGTAACACTTTAGCACTGGGTATACTCCATTTAGGCAAGTCAAAATCCTTCTTTTTGAGGCAGTCTTCTGGGGAGCCACCAGACAGGTCAAAACACAAACAGCATTTCTTTGAAAATGAATCCTGTTATGTTCTCTGTCACTGTTGCTGAAAAATGTTGACTGTTCCTTCCAAAGTTTCCACTGAACTGGAGAGTAGAAAACGGGTCTATGCAAGTCAAATACCAAAAAATTTGCTGGATTTTTGGGAAGGGTGGGGGTCTGGGGAAACAAACTTGATTCAATAGGCCTTAAGGCATATGACAAAATATAGGAAATCCTGTGCTTGGGGGTTCAGATGAGTAAAAAAACTCTAAATATGATTAATATGCATAGTATAGAATGCACAAAATTCAATAAAACTTATATTGAAAAAAAACAGTTAAGCCCAAAATATCCATGAGGAAAGGGGGAAAGAGGACTGATTTTTAAAAAGCTCAAAAGATTTAAGAAACAAATGTGTATAATAGGTAATCTTGATCTACTTATTCTATAATATATTGATTACAGAATTCCTGGAGGTAAGTAAAGACTTTTTAAATAAATATTAAAATATAAAGAAGGATAGTTTCTGACAAATTTGAAAATATCAAAATAAGTTTACAAAATAGAGAAACCCAGTTCTTTTGGAAGATATTGGCTACAGGCTAAGCTCTTAAACAATTTGAGATTTTTTAGCACTTCTTAAACTTTCATTTTATACATTCTTGATTTACTGTTTTTGTGTGTGTGACCAAGCAAAACTGTCTAGAAAATCCTTTTAACCTCATGGTTGGCAGCTGTCAGAACCTCTCCTTATGCTTGACATCTTTCACTGGGAAACTATTGAACAGCCATCTCCAGATTTGTCAGCTTTCCAGAATATCTTTCTGGCACCCCACCTGCTTTAGAACATGATAACTACTCTGAGACCCCTCCAGAGGGGCAGGTAACTGCTAATCCCGGAACTCTGCTTCAGAAGGTATCGACTTAGGATACCCATCTTTAATACATCTCTACCAGCCAAACCTTGGTGAATGCTAAGGGACCCTGCTTCCTGGTACATTTTCTCTCAGGCCAAGATAGAA
The DNA here is from genome assembly GCA_035773235.1 of Eospalax fontanierii. Classification (NCBI taxonomy): domain Eukaryota; kingdom Metazoa; phylum Chordata; class Mammalia; order Rodentia; family Spalacidae; genus Eospalax; species Eospalax fontanierii. The sequence continues at coordinate 67,740,457 of CM069524.1, read as the reverse complement.
GCTGAGCTGTTGGACAGTGCTTGGTACAATGTGAACTTTTGATAATACTGTTGTATCTGAAACGATCACTATATATGTGTGATTGGTAGAGCAAGAAGATGGCTGTAATTGGAGCAAATGCATTACTTTCCTCTGACATATCCGTCCTAGAGCCAAAGAGATCCCTTATCATGCAGGCCCCCTAGTTTTGTAACATGGGACCCAATGAAAGGCTACTTCTGAGGTACTTTCCTTTCTTGTTATCTTTACCATGTGAAAAATGTTCTGAGCAGATAACCAGAAGCAATACTAGGACAATAACAGCAGGAATGGGGGTGGAGGCTGCAGCACTGACTGGTATTAACGGGGGCAACAACAAAGGCAATGAGACCATAGCTGATAAATCCTAGGGAAGGAAATGAAGACAATTGGTGTAAATCAGAGATTACTGAGGTGATGAAAGGTCTCAGGAAGCATGGGGGTGGCAGAAAGCTAAGATAAGGTAAAGTGAATATGTAAGACAAGGATGAAAGGGTTCCAGGAACTTCAAAACCCTAAAGGCCAAGTTGCCCAATACCCAGAGCCCAAGATCTGCAGCATTTGCAATGTGAGGAACGCAGGGTTCTTTCTCAAGGCTTCACTAAAGTGAAACTAAGTATGTCCTAATGTCATGCTCAGCTGCAGTACCCATGGATATCTGGTCCCTGAGTATTGGATTACTAACAATGAAATCCCAAATATACAAGTTGCTTCTGGATCTGTTAGACCAACCCACAAAACTCCATACTGAAAATGGCAGAGGGCAGACTTTACCTGTTCAAAATTGCCTTCTAGATGGAACAAAAGAGTTCCAGCCACTTGATGAGAATCAGTAGCACAAACACACCACACCACTGAGAGAATATTGTTTTCAAGAGACCAATATTTTAGAAGTATAATGAAAAAAAATCTTTAAGTATCAATATAGACAAAACTGTATCTTTTGTAAGAAAAGAAAAACAAACTGATTATTATCAAGAAAACATAAGAAAATTTTCAGTCTCTCATGGTAACACAAATAAAGATAAATTGAAACAAACAAAATGAATTCCAGAAACTTTAAGAAAGGACCCGAGACTTTCAAGAATGTTAACATTAAAGAAGGAAAATGTAGTGTGTGATTACAATATAGTGTAAATTAATTATCTTCAGTATCCTCTGGAAATCCGAGAAAGAAAGAGGACACAGATATCCTAAGATAAGTGTGGTAAAAATCCAGTGTTTTTCACTTTGAATTGTAAGTGTCTATGCTATACATTGCAATAAATATGTCCTGAAAAGCCCTGCAAACAAGCAGAAACATGGTCTCTTCTTTACTGTAGTCACATTTTAGCATGAGTCAATATTTTGCTAAGATATATACATACCTACCTTCCCAGCATTAACTTGTTTTCTAATTATAATGCTAGGTTTTGTGAGAACTAATGTGACATATTGAGAATTTTAAATCTAAATATATCACAGGAAATCTGAAAGCAAATTCCTGATTGCACTCTAGATAGCTGCAAAATGATAAAATTGTGAACAGAAAAAATATTTTAGGAAAAAAAATCAAACAAGGAGAAGCTGTATATTGTGACTAAAATTTTTCAAACAAATTCACAGTCAATTATTATATATTTGCACATGAAACATAATATCTAAAAAGTACAGAAAAGCCAAGAATTATATTGTGGACTCAAGAACACAAAATAGTAGTTATGTCTCCAACATTTCCATAACCTAAAATATTGTTGAAGAGATAACATTACTAAACAGAGAGACAGCATACCGAAAAAAAGATTTGAACAAAATTCTAAATTGTAAAGTATTTTTTAACTTACCTGTACATTATATGTTGATGTTCTGATATATTATTTTTGCAAAAAATCAAGTTTTAAAGTATGGTTTTTTGATAGCTTCAAAGCAAATAAAATGTTTTTGTAAAATTTAAAGAGCTTTGAGAAAAATACGTAAAAACTAGTAGTGATGCTTTTTTGTGAGGACATTTAATTTACATTCTTTGCAAGTACAAAAATAATGGATTATGGCAGTTTTTATGACACATACTTTAAAATTTAAAATTCTCAATGCTAAGCAAAAATGTACGTAGGAAAATAAGTGTTTGTTATACTTAAATGTCTGAAGTATGTATTCAGTTGCAAATGGAATGCTTATAGGGAGAGAATCCCTCCTTAGTTCCCTCTGCATTACACTTCCTCCCCCTTTCTTGTTACGTTCTCTCTCACTTTCCCACTTCCCTGCTTCATTGCACCTGTGTTGTTTTCTCCCAATTTCGAGAGCTCCATCTCTCCTCTCCCTCAATAAGCTCTTTCTACTTCCAGGGTTTCTATGGCTACTTCAGGTTATATATTTAAACCTAAAGTTTAGGTCTAGGACCACAAATAAAAGAGAATCAGTGACTGTTTTTATTTTAGCTTTAATGCAGTTATCACTCCTGGTGGGATAATGCTCCTCATGAGCCATAGATTATCAAATAAAATCCCCAGTGCCAGTCAGAGGATATGTCTCCTTTAAGTTGTTGGCCAGGAGAGTCCAAGAGACCCAGCAAACAATATGGGCTATTATTAGAATTGCTCTTGCTTGCCTTCCAGAAGCCTATAGCTGAAGACAATGCATACACTGGTAACAGAACTTGGAGAATGTATATATACAGACAATAGGATATATATACATATATATATACATATACACTATATATGTATATATGTATGTATATATCATGCATAAGTGTTAACAGTTTTGAGAGGGGTTAGCTGGTGAAACACAGGAGGAGTTTCAGGGATTTAAATGATACAAATAAAGTGTACTCATGTATGAAATCCTTAAATTTAGAAAAACAAAAAAAATATACGTAATAAGAATAAAACATGTTTATCTGAACTTTTTTGTAGTTGTAGCTAGCTATTGAATCTGTAAATGTGTAACCAGATGAATTCTTATGGACTTAGGCTTTGACAACATAAATTATGGAGAGCCATATTCAGTGTTAAAATTCAGCCTGATAGCAGCATGTGGTAGATTCACTGAATTAAACCAAATTTTCCACCCAAACAGGTTAATTAGTGTTCATTAGCAAACTCATTCATTTTGTTATTCTCCGCCAGACTGTTTGACTCTTCTGGATATTAGACAGATGTTATCTTCTAGCACCAGTGAAAAATCCCTACAGAAGAGTTTCTTCCTGCTGCCTTTCAAAGGCCCTTTGTTCTTAATAAATGGATCTCCTGCCACCTTTGGGACGATTCCCTGACTACACTATTTAAAATTTGAAAAGTAACGTAAATATAGCAATAACCGAAGACAACAATTACACACTATTTTTCACTTTAAATATGACTTTCCCATCTCTACTGAATTATTCTTATGTTTGCTGACATTTAAAAAGACTATCATTCAACCAATTCATATGGTTAGGAGTAATTGGGCATGGAGTGTAGCTGCCTGGTAGAGTGCTTAGCTACATTAAGAAAGGGCCTCAGTTAGATTCTTGGCACTATGAAAGAAAGTGGTATCCATGAGAGCTGTGTCTCTCAGGACTGTTGCAAGTGATGTGTAGCACATACAAATTAATAGACAAATACAGATATTTAAGTACATTTTTCTGATTAAAATTACAAGTTATGTGTATTATTAAATTTCATAATGTGTATTGAGAGTAAATTCCAATAATCCACTTTTATTATAATGGCTCAGTGTTGTTCAAGGTTTTGAAATGTTATGGTCAAATTACAAGCCTTTTAGTCTTATGTAGTATGCAATATACTAGAATGAAAGGAATTAACTAATACTACACAAACATGTTTCTTTTATGATTTCTTACAACCATATAATTAAACATATATGATGAATATAGACAGTCTTTTGAAAATTGAGATTCTGTTAGATTTTGAATTATGTTTCCATTTAATTTACATCAAAATAGACTATCACAATAGTGAAAGCTATGAATAAATTATTATTTTGTACACAGAATAGATGTTTCTGTTGTGGTCTATATTATTACAACATTATCATATTCACAGGAGTGAATTTAAACACTAATTCAGCATTCTCTTGTCCTTTTGAAGCTTTCTTAATTTCATGGAGCCCCGTTTATCAGTATTCATTTTCATATCATGGGCACTTGGGTCAGAGTTATGGCTTATGCCCCCTCTTGATCTGTTTCCCCTGTGTTTTTCCCTACTGGTTTCTAAGTTTGCATTTTGAATTAACAAGTAGATAAAATATTTCATGATGTTAACCTTAAAACACTGAAGAGAGAAAATGAAGCAGAAAGTATAAAATGACAAGTTAGCCCATGTTCATGAAATGGAAGAATTAATGTTGTAGACATAGATATACTACCTTACTGCAAGTTATCTATAAATTCACTGGCATCCTCAGAAAAATTACAATGAAATTAATATGAAAACTGTAAAAAGCCAACTCAGCTAAAGCAATCCTGAGCAGGAAGTGGACACTACCACAATATCTATCCATACTCAATGGCTGTAGTCAGAGAAATTATGGTATATATCATTCAGATATATAGATAATGAAATAAAATAGCATTCCAGAACTCAATTCACAGAAGTATATTTCAATTTTGAAAGAATTGTTAAAACATTATGTGGTAACACAACTTAAAACATCCCCTAAACAATTTTTTAATCTGTCCTAACAAATGGAACTGTAAAATGGGACGTGGATGAACTGAATTCCACCAGTATCCCACCCTGTTTCTGTAGCTGTAAACGTGTTGAACCTCTGCTTTGCAATGATTGCCATGTGTTCTCCATTACTCCTGATTCAGTTTGCCTGTTTGTGAATTCTCTTTGTTCACAAGTTTCATCGTCTCGCAAATCGGGTGCATCAACCTTAGCACCAGGTTACACTGCACTTCAGCAGATTCGGGGTATCTGAAAAATTCTGTTGGTGGGCAGGGCCAGTGACACCTTTGATCATTTATTCCATTGATCAGTGCCAAAGAGAGCACCTTAGGGTAAGCTGCTGTTTGCAAGTAATTAAAAATATTATCATTATTTAAAAATAAACATTTTGTTAGTTGTTTAAGAACATACTAATTATTTTTACTCGAGATGAAAGATAAAAATGAACAATATATTCCCCATCATTATTTTGAAAGAATAACATTGTTTGAAGATAAAAATTAAGTATACTAAGCCAACTGAGGGTAATGATTCTGAATATTGACCAGCCTTTAAAAAATATGTGGCATTTTATAGATTGAAATAAGGAAAACAAAGAACATGAGGCATAAGGAAAACAAAACGAAGAGGAGCCTGAAGGAGGCTAAAGGGAGAATGATCTTTCATTGGAATGTGCTGTGATGATATAACATAGGAATAATAAAAAACAATGATCACTGTAACTATGAAATGTACACTTACATCTGAGTCCTCCAAATATTCCCTGGTATGCTTATCATTCTTCATGTCGATATGGTTACATTACTTCTGTGCATAGAGGGGGGCTGAAAGCCTCTTAACTTCTCCTGTAGATGAGTCATCTTTATTTTTCTTGCTTTCTGCCTCATAACAAGATTTCTGTGCTAAGTTACATCAGTGAGCTCTGCTATACTCTGTTACCTTTTAGTGTACTAAATGTTTATTTCTATAGTTTCTCCTTTCTGCAGTTCACTTCAGTTTATTGTGTTCCTTTAGCAAAAAGATAGCAATCCTTTCCAGGTAGCTTACTTCATTTTATTGCTTTATTATGCATACTATTAACATCTTACTTCCTTTCCCTTCAGACTAGCTGGTAGTGATATTTCTCAGGGTGTAGCTTTGGATTTCCGCACTAATCCTTTTGGCTACCTCCTCTCAACCTACAGTACCTAACTTTACTGTAATTGTAATTAGATGATTATATATTTATCAAACCCTTATTGTGAGTCATATAATAATTGATATTAAATACATTTCCATAAATAGAAACTCAAAACAGAATCCTCAATTTGGTTTGCTGAAGTATTCAAGAGAAATCCATATTCAAACAAAGAATTACTTCATAACATAAGTGGCCTCACAATAGCTCATCTTAACACCAGCAGTAACACAGGATAAATTATAGGTAAACAATTACAGTATCTCATTACTATGGCAACTACAATGTTTTTATACACAGCAGAGTTTCCTGATTCCTTCCATCAGTTATATAAAGCAAACAAGTAAAGAAAACAAATGGTTTATTAATATGCAAATAGATACGTGCTCAACAAGAAGCTTCACTTAGGTCTCTCAAATTTTGTAACAGACTCTGAACTTCAGTTTGAGAAGCAAGCTTGTCGACCTAGAAGAACTGCAGAAGAAATGAAATGAACTGTCATTTGAGGCATTTTCTTCATAGGGATTTCCAATACTCTGGTCATAACAGAAGTAGGACACTAAGAAAAGTATAATCAAAGTGAAGAGAGATTCAGATGTCTTTTAATCACTTTAATGTTGAGATATTTCTGAATTTCTGTTACTTCCAATTCCTGTGTAGGAATGTAACGCCTGCATACAGACATGTCATGGTTTCATGCACAAGTGTTTCCTTTCAAATTACAGACAATGATGTTAAGTGACCTCATTCTTTCACTACTTTCACTACTCTCAATCCCAAATTAAAGTCAAACACATTAGAGTTCTGATAGAAAAGTACTGGTCCTGAACTAGGAAGAAAATCATCTTGTCACTGAAATAATTAAAACCAGCAAGCATTTTTAGTAGTTCCAGAGATACATCAGGGAAAATTTAAATAAGTTTTGATTTCTTTTTTTCAAATACACTGCAAATAGAGGATTCAATATTTGAGCTTTAAAATCATTATTTCATTAACATGGACTTCGTTTCCATGCTATTCAAAGTGTAACTCAATATGACATTAGTTAATAAAATAATTCTGAAATTTCCTTATATGTTTAAATGAATTGTTGTGAAGACTCAGGAAAATAAGAATCTTTAAATCATTCAATTATGTGTACATTGCTCATTTGTGTCTAAGAAATCCTCCTAAAGGATCTTTCTTCACCAATAACATTTTTTTACTACTTACCTTAAGAACTTCATTTTGTAGGAGTAGGCATCTATCTTTGAGGAGCTGTGTGACTCAGGGTTGGTTGAGGATGAAAATACACTAGAGCAGGTACCCAATTACAACAAGCATGATGGGATCAGAAGACACAGGGGCCAGATGGCAGTAGTTAAAGCATCAGGGACAACATGAGTGCAATTAAAAGAATTAAGCTACATTAGCATAAATTTAATTAGATGTACTTAATCTCAAGGATTTGTGACAATAGCTAAATGATCTCAAGTTTCCTAGAACTTAAGGGAAATTTTAGTTTCCAAATGTACTACCTATATAAGTAGAAAGAATAATTTTATACCTAGTGAGAAGAAACCAATTTTACCTACCATATTAATGGCTATTTTAATATTATATTATACATATATTTCTATTTATAGATACAATCTAAATGAAACTAATTTTTGTCTGCACTAAAACGCTATACTTTTGTACTTAGCCTGAAGTTTTATGATAGCTATTTAATAATTTTTTTTTATTTGTGTCCAAGTTGATCATGTGAAATCAATGCCTCTTCCTCAAATCATTTCCCGTCTCAATATTTGGGTTTCTCTAAGGATACTAAACCAAAAGTAATTGTATATTTGTAAAAGAAGTTCAGAGTTCAAATTATTGTTTTTGGAGACACACACATGCTGATTTCTACAAAATATATCATTTTACTCTTCTATACTGCAAAGATCACTGGTTCAAAGTACATCATTAAAACAATTTATTAGTTTGTTATTATGCTTTGAAAATGGCAGCTCACCAAAATTCCTGGAATCGAGTAACAGATGGCCAGCTACCCTGAATCCTGGAGTCAAACTACACACTATCAATTTTAATTCATTTTATTATAAGAAGCATAACAATACACTACCCTCTCTATTCAAAGGGTAAGACTGTGCTCAAAATTGTTCTTGAAAGGAATGGCTATAGAATAGTCCCTGTATACTAGAAAATATATATATATATATACATATGAGTAATCATTTTTCATCTTAGGCATGTTTGCAACCAAAGATTACCTAGCATTTATCTTATTTCTTTCTTGCTAAATAATAGTATTCATAGGAAAACTTCAAATTTTTCAGCCACAAAGAATTTTATCACATGGAAACATATTTGGTGGTCACTTGTCTAGGCAATTCAATATTATAGTCAAAGTGTTAGGAATGTTAAAGAGAAAAGTGTAATACATAGGGAACGGCAAAAGGCAGGAGGGATTTATAATTTCAACTAGTAGCATGGGTAAAATTCATATTTAACGCATATGTTTTCCATTAAAACTTATGTTTTTACACTACATTCTTATGTAGAAATAATTATATGTGGTTTATATTTAATTTCCAGGTGCAGATATGGCTGAGGACATATAAATACACCTTAAATACGTGTGTAAAAATGAGTGCATCCATAGGTTTGATAACAATAACTTCTGATCATTAAATAATACCACAGAAGTTTCACATGTCCCACTGTGCTGTCTTCTTTCTGATTTCATTCTATACCAATTCTATCTCTTTTACTTTTCCAAAGTTCTGAAAGCCGTATTTAGTCAACAATTACTGTTTTCTGGGTTATGCGTCATCAGTACATTACAGGGATGGAAAAGATGCAAATCATTTTTCTTACTGCATCCTGTTTTACAAATCTCTTCTCCCAGGACCTTGAAGTTATTGTAAATCCATCACTGCTAAGCACTGTGTATTACATTTAAGCTCCAGTGATTTTAGATATAGCCAAACTCGAAATGATACACTCACCCATGAATAGCTTAAATATTTTTACAAACAGAATCAAAATGATAATCATGTTTGTCAGCATTTATTTTCATGCGATTTACAAAATTCATCTTTTACCATGGATTAGCATTTAAAAGATGTCTTTTCCTTTCCCATATATACTATATATATATATATGTATATATATATATATGGCATAAAATAATTGTATGTTACTGGGTAATTAATATTGGAAGCAGCAGAAAGAGACAGACTATAAAGTATCTTTCTCAAAGCTACTGTGACTGAGATGGCCCTGGATTTCTGTGATGTGAGGTAGTGGTTTTGTTTAAAACTCTTGTGAATACATTGATAATTATAGTAGTGTGCTTCCTGTTCTACAACAATCAAAGTACTTGTATTGCAACTCTGTCTCTTAGCTTTGGCCATATATGCTCCCTTGCATTAGTTTCAAATTTATTTTCTCTTGACCCAAAGTAAATGCTGTTCTCTTAGTTGTATTTTACCTCCACAACAAAGAAAAGACATACACATTTCAGAATATCCCTTCCAAAAGACTATGCATACCCTTCAGTGGAATGCGTGATGATGGAAAGGAAGTCACATACAACAGTGAGTGCGATTTTTGAGACTTAGGTTGAAATAGTCCTGAAAGGTTTGATGTAAGCAATTAAAATTCAGAAAATTTCTTGAAGGGAGTAAAAAAATATAAAGGGAGATAAATGGTAATTAAGAAAACAAGGTATTATTACCAAAATATGTAAACATATAATTATTAACAACACTGTGATGATATTAAGAGAACATATATATAAATTTTTTCTATCCCAATTTCCAATACAAAGATTGCAAAAACTAAATCACATAGTAACAATTTCTCCACAGCTTGTTTAAACCTTAAATGATTTAGAGGGAACTGGGGAGATATTGAATCCCATATCTTTTAAATTTTATTTCATGTGTATGATTGTATTGCCTATGTGTATAGAAGTGTAGCCATGCCATATAATGCCTATAGAGGTCAGAAACTGGTATCAAATTTGTGGCTGTGCTTGTTACCTAATGGATATATAAGATTATATTACTTATTTCCAAAAGTAAATGTAAACTGAAATATTATGTACCTAAAATGTAAAGAAATGGCACCATACTACTGATATTGAAATGAAATGGAAGCAGAAAAATGCAGTGCAGTTGGAAAACCAAACACTTGAGGAATGACAAAAGCAATTTGTATAGAATATTTTTATATAATTTTATTGAATTTTTGTGCATTTCATACAGAACATCTTAATCATCTTTATACCCGCTTCCCCATTGGCACCATCCCATAGCCCTCCACAGGAAGGCACACATTCTGTCAATTGTGTTAAGGCTTATCCAAGTTAATGTTCCCAGATATCCTGCAGTGGAAGTTCATCCACTGAAGTATAATATATCTAGAGTCACTTGCTTTAAGATCAGCCCTTTCTCACCCAGCAGTAATCAGCTGCCAATTGTTCTTCAAATAGGATGGAGCCTGTTGCCCATTTCCATAGTTCCATGTTGGGTTTTTGTCTGCTTAAGATTGCATTGGTCTTGTGCATGCTGACACCATTGGTGTAGGCTCATAGGAACAAGGTCCCAAGTGCTTTTAGGACTCTATTTCCAAATGGCCATGCATCTCCTCCCTGGCTCTTACTGTCTTTCCATTCAGCTTCTCCAGTAGTCCCTGAGCCCTGGGTGGATGGAGTTTAATATAGAGACTCTTATTATAATAATCTCTCACCAGCGCCACCTTCCCCATGTCCCTCAACTGGAATCCACCATTTTTCACATGTTTTAAGATATATTGTGCCAAGTTACTGTCCTCAAATATTCCTTATTGCAGTTCATCCACTGAGGTCTAGTCAGCATATTCATAGTTCGTTGCTTAAAGATTTGCTCATCCTCACTCAACAGCGATCATTTGGCAATTGCCAATATTTCTTGAGTAGAGTTTGGAATCTGCTATCCATTTATGCAGTTCCATGCAAGGATTTTGTTTGCTTGACTTTGCATGGGTCTTAAGCAAGTCAACAGTATTGCTGTAGGTTCAGATGAAGAGAGTTCCAGGAGCTTGTAGGATTCTATTTCCATATGGTCATGCGCTTTCTCCCTGGCTCTTACAATCTTTCTACCTCCTGATCCTCAATGGTCCTTGAGCACTGGGTAAGTGAAACTTAATATAGGAGTCCCGTCCAGGAACCAACTAATTACAGACTGCTAATCTCCATGTTTTGGCCATTTGTGATATTTTGTTGCATGAGGGAGCTTCATCAATGAGAGTTGAGAGATTCATTCATTAGTGTCTTCTTTATATCTTGTTCTATGTTGTGTGTGCCTTAGGTGTAGAGGTTGGAAAGTCAATGTGCTGTTTAGGAATGGGCAATTCACAGACAATATCTGTGTGACCAGTGTGATACTCTGTAGTAGTCTCCATCTGGTACATAAAAAGCTTCTTTGAACAGTGATGAGGGTGATACTTGGCTCTAACTATGAGAATATATATTGAACACATAGTAAGAAGATACATTATCCTAGGGATGGGACAGCATTAGGGATTTCTCTAAGACCTATTTCCTCTTAAGCCATGTGTGTTAGTTCATTGAATGGGCTTTAAGTTCAATTACATAGACATTGCTTGCCCCAAAGATAAAAGTGCCACTATGGCAGCCGTGTCCTATGCATTGATGTGGTTATTTGATCATGAAGCTGGTATTGGGGAATTGATTGCTGTCTTCTCTTAGCAGCTTGCATAGTGTTCTCCAGAGCCATGAGGGTTAGCTTCTAGGGGAAATGGCTTCATGGTCAGTTCCATTTCCACTTCTCCAAAACCAGTCTCTGAAGTATGTCTTGTTTTCATCCATAGGGTATTAACTTCAAGTTCTGGGAGGCAATCAATAGCTCTGGCAATGGCCAGTGTAATTTAGGGATTCTCCTGTACTACCATGGCAAACAACTAAAAAGAAAGTTTCTGCTCTCTGGCACTGTTTCTTGTTAAGCAGCTGTCAACTAAGCACATGAACTCATGTAGAGATATTGTATGTGAAATTTGTCTTTATTTTGTTTGTCTAATGTGATTTCCTCTGGTGTTTTATACTAGCTAGGCATTATCTAACTCCTCTCTCTCCCCTTCTCTCTCTAACCCCTCATGCCTTTCCTCTTTAAGGTGTTCCTATTCCCCCCATTTCCTCCTTTATAACTAGTCACCTATGGCCCCATCTCTCTTGAGCTACTGATTTTCCTTTATCCTCATAGTTCCTTGTGTAACACTCCCTGACCCCTCCCCATTTAAATACCGCCATTTTATCCATTTCTTCCTTACTAACAGCTATTACTATTCTCCCATCTCAGTTTTCTTCTTTCATTTTACCTCCCTGATTTCCTTCCATGTTCCTGGTGCCTGCACTTAAATCAGGAACTATACTCACATATAAGGATTTGGTGGAAGGAACCATAAATGTGGACAATATACATGGCTGGTTTTCTGGGTTTCTATTACTTCACTTAACATAACAGTTTCTATTTACCTGCAACAAACTTAATGATTTTGTCTTTCATTACCACTGAATGGAATTCCATTGTGTAAATGTAACATATTTTCATTATCTACTTATCACTGGAGGGACAACTAGATTATTCCATTTCTTAACTATTGTGCAAAAAGCAACAAAAATGGGTGTACAAGTATCTCTACAGTAGAATGAGTCATTTGGGTATATACCAAGGAGTGGTATAATCGGGTTGAATAATAGATTCATTTTTAATTTTTTAGGAGTTCACCACACTGCTTTCCACAAGGGTTACATGAGTTTACAATCCCACTAGCAGTGAATGAGTGTTCTTCTTTAACCACATTATCAATAGCTTTTGTTATCATTTCTTCTTTTGATCTTAGACAGTCTGAGTAGGAAAAGATGATATACCAAAGTATTTTTAATTTTAATTTCCATAATTATTAGCAATATTGAACACTTTTAAAGATGTTTCTTAGCCATCTTTATTTCTTCTTTTGAGAACTCTCTGCTAAGCTCCTTAGCCTATCTTTTAATTGGGTCATTTATTTCCTTAATTCTTTGTTTTTGAGTTATTTATGTATTCTGGATGTTAAACCTCTGTCAGATGTGTTGCTGATGAATGTTTTCAACCACTCTTTATATTTATATTAGGAAGTATCAGGAAAGGGCTTTAAAAGCCAGTGTTTACTGTTCTGTATATAGACCATCCAAACCTTATGATAAAATGTTGAAATGTACACACCAGGATCAGATGTTTGGTAACTGAACAGTTCCTAGAAGCCAAAGAGAAAGCATATAGTAAAGAAATCTCTACCTATTGAGATCATACGATTAAGGCCCTTAAATATCAGTGGTTTAAAATAGTAGGAATTTATTTCTTACTCCTAAAATATGCAAGCTGAGTGTTTGTGACTCTGAGTGGCTTCTCCTGTCCAGGAACCCAGGCTCCTTTCCTCTTGGGGTCCTGCCACATTCAGTTTATAGCCTCCAAGTCATGGTTGGCTACTTCAAGATGCATAGACAAAGGTACATGGAGGATCAGATGCAGGTTTTTAGGACTAGGTTGGAAGTGGTTTGCAACTATGCACGCATATATATCATGGCCAGAAGTGGACATGTGGCCCCTTCTCTCTTCAAGAGGGGGTTGGGAAGCAAAATAGGTCTGGTGACAATAATCTCTGCCGAATACCACAGAAACGGAAACCTCAGATAACCACTTCTTGATCTTTTCCTATGATAAAGTGCAGAAAGCATGTTTTCTCTTCACTTCCTTTTTTTTTTCTTTTCTTTTCACTTCAGAAACTTTTTAGTTTGATGAGGTCCAACTTATTGATTATTGGTTTTAATTACTGAGCAACTGTGATCTCATTTAGAAAGTATTTCCTACATCTATGTCTTGTATGCTACTTTCATTATTTCTTCTAAGAATTTCAGAGTTTCAGGTTTCACACTGAGGTTTTTGATCCATTTAGAGTTGACTTTTATGCAAGGTGAAACATAAGGGGCTAGTTTCATTTTTCTATAGGTGGAGATCCTGTTTATCCAGCACCATTTGCTGAATATGCTATCTTTCATCCCGTGTATGCTCTTGTCACCTTTGTCAAGTATCTGATGTCTTAAATTGCATGTAGTTATATTGGAATCTTCAGTTATATTCTATGGGGTTAGGGGTCTGTTTTTGTGCCCGTACCTTTTTGGTTTTATGACGATGGCTCTGTAATGTCGTTTGAAATCTGGAAGAGTAGGTCCCCTGCACTTCTTTGTGTTCAGGTTTGTTTCGTTATCTGGAGACCTTTTTGCTTCCATATGAATTTTAGGATTTTCTTTTCTAATTCTATGAAGAATTTCATGGGTATTTTGATTGTTATTGCATTCAGTCTCCATATTGATGTTGATAGGATGATTATTTTCACAATATTAATTTTTGTAATTCATGAGTATGGGAAGTCCTTCAGTCTTTGGTTGTCCTCAAAAATCTACTTCTATAGAGATCTAAAATTTTCATTCTAGAGATCTTTAATGTCTTTGGTGTCATTTATTCTAAGAAATTTATTTTTTGAGGCTATTGTGAATGGGAAGGTATCATTTTATTCTTTCTACAATGATTGTTATTGATATTTAGAAATGCTTTTGATTTTTAAAGATTAATTTTGTAGCCTGCCACTTAAATGAAAGTATTAACCATTTCCAGGAGTTTTCTTGTGAAATGTTTGGCATCTCTTCGTTATAATATCATATCATCTGAAAAAGGGATAATTTGACCTCTTTTTCAGTGAGTGCTCTTTATCTTCTTCCCGTTGTCTTATTGTTCTAGAAAATTTTTCAAGCACTATATTAAAAAGGAGTGGAGATATTACAGCCTTTTCTGGTTCCTGATTTATTGTGAATGCTTCCAGTTGCTCTATTTAGAACGATGTTGTGTGTGGGTTTTTTGTATATAACTTTAATTATGTTAGGGTATGTTCCCTGCAATACAATTTACAATAGGACTTTAAACATAAATGCATATTGAATTTTGACAAAGGCCTTTCTCTGTATCTGTTGAGATGACCACCTGGTTTTTGTCTTTGACTTCATTTGCATGTTTTATGACATCTATTGACTTACTGTGAGCCAGCCCTGCATCTCTAGAGTAAAGCTAACTTGATCATAGTGCATGATCTTCTGATGTATGTCTGTATATTTTCTGTAAACATATTTTTGGAAATTTTGCATCTATGTTCACTAAGAATTTGGGTCTATTTCTTTCTTTCTTGGCTTTTTGTTTAACTGGTTTTGGTATTAAATTGATGCTTGCTTCATAGAAGAAATTTGGGAGTTTTTCTGTTTCTATTTTTTTGAATAATTTAGGCAGTATTGCATATAGATCTTCTTTGAATGTTTGGCAGAATTCTGCTGTGAATCCATCTGGACCTGGAATTAAAAAAAAAAAAAATCAGGAGGTACGTATGAATGTTTCCATTTCTTTATATGCTATGAAGCTGTTTAAGCTGTTGATCTCTTCTTGGTTTAGCTTTGGGGATTCCCATTATTTTAGACACACATCCATTTCTTTAAGGTTTTCAAATTTAATAGCTTATAGGTTTAAGAAGTATTCCCCATGCAATGTTCTTGATTTTTTTCTTGTATGCTGTAATGTGTCCACTTTCACCTTTGATTTTGTTGATTCAGAATTCCTGTTACTTTCTTTTGGTTAACAGGGTTAAGGGTTTTTCTGTCTTGTATATCTTTTCAAAGAACCAGCTCTTACTCCCTTTCCCCATGTCTATGCTGGGATTTTGTCCCGTTTAAGAGTCCATGGGATGTATGCATGGCTTCACCATGGCTGTGAGTACACATGACTAGTTCATCAGCTGTGAGGAAATCTGTATTTCTTTATGGTCATCCCCCACCACTGGGTACATATGTAAAAATTCAGAATATAGGGCTTGTAGAAAGTTCATTTAGTAAAGTGCTTGACTAATAAGCACAAGGACCTGAATCCAATCCCTAAAATCAATAAGAAAAAGTTATTAGTGGCAATAGGTTTATCATGCTAGTACTTATATGTTTATAACTTAAACCCATGCCACTCATTTCTACAGAATTTATACAGATACTGCTAGTTCAATTTCTTTTACAGAGATCGATATGTAACAAAACATGTTGGAAGACTGGAGATATTATCTTAGTACACAGAACAGGTTTCTTCAATATATGCTCTCATACATTAAATCACCGCAGGCACAATTGGTGGTGTGAAGATAGTGTAAAAATAATTCATATATACCTGTGTCAGTGCCTCTTTAACTTAGCCACTGAAGTCTCTATGTCCAAACTCCATCCAAATTCTTATCTAAAAAGTAGATGCTTATATTTTAATTAATTATTTTCTAATGTGGTAATGGTTGAAATATATGACAAAGTTTGTTTTCAGGATTAAGAGTCATGGAATTCAGGAAAAGTGGGAATTTTACCACATTTTTATACTTAGGACACAGAATAGAATACATAGAAGTAATAGAACCTCATTGAAGAAAAATATGAATTTGCTTATATACAGATAATACTTTTGATTAATTTGTATGTATGTACACGTACATACATATATATAAGAATAAAGTTGTGAAAAGCTAGACTAAAGACTTAAGTGTGAATGGCAGTTTCCATTTCTGCCTAGTATTTGTAATTGCTTTTCCTCACACACTTAAGATTCTTCATCTCATTGTCTGGTGGACCACGCTAGGTAAACTGTGCTAGATATAGTATACCAGCATCTGTAGCTAGCTTGGGAGGCAATTTTGTTCATTCTCTCTTCATTATAACACATCTTATATGTTAAAACCCCATTATGTCTGGATTATGAAGACAGGAAGATGCAAAAATTTCAACTTGATTTAGGAAATTGATGTTAAATCCAGACCAGAAATACCACATCCAACAGTGTCAATCCAAGCCAACTTTACCTGACACATGTCTTAGAAAAAAACACCCGAATATTCACTGTTTCACCACAATCATAAAAGTTCAGAGAAACTAAATAAGTCATAATGGTTCATGACTTTATCTTAAAAATACAGAAGTGGAGCAAAAACACCTAGATCGTAGAAATTTTTAATCATTTAAAACTTACATTTTCTTAACTTACCATTTGGATAACACACTTTTATTTTAATTTTTTGTTTGGTCAAAATTTGCTCTTTTTCATTCAAAGGACTAAAATGAATATGCTGGTTTGTCCTTTGTTGTTATTTTTCTTATTTTTGTAGAATTTTTAAATTGAACTTTTGTCTATTTATACAGAATATCTCAATCAATCTTAGTTATCTTTACATTCCTCCCGCTGGCACTCTCCCATATCTGCGTACCCCCTAGAATTCATACATTCAGTCACTTGTGTGAAGGTTCATCCTGTCAAACCAGTGTCCTCAGATGTCCCTCAGTGTAAGTTCATCCACTGGGGTCTAGTCAGCCTATTTAGAGTCCTTTATTTTAAGATTATCTCTTCCTCATCCAGCAGTACTGAGCTGTCAATAATTCTTCAACTAAGATTGGGGCTTGTTGCTCATTTCCACAGTTCTGTGCTAAGGTTTATTTGTGCTTGAGTTTTCATAGGCCTTACTGCTGTAAGTTCATGTGAGCAGGGTCCCAGAAGAGAGTTTGGACTCTAGACTTTGAAGTTCTTAAGACTTGCCAGATTTCCAGTCACTCTCTACTTCCTGTGCCTATGTGAAGATGAGATAACTCTGATTTCTCTTCTGGCCACCTCCTTTGTGTCTTCTGCACCATTATGGACCTTAGTCCCTCTGGAAATGTGTGTCAAATGAACTCTTACTTCTATAAGTTTCCTTTCTCATTGTGTCTTATCAAAGCAACAGAAAAGTAATACAACTTACTTACAACAATACAGCAGAAAATCTGAGACTCATTTTTATTCACTAATTTTTCATTCTCTTCTTTTGATTCAGCAGCATTTATTTTTATAATGAGCAGGAAAATATTTTGAAGCCTTATAAAGGTAAAGTGCTATTTTATCACATACAGTTGCTTCTGTTTAATATCTGATCTTTATGACACCAAGAATCAAAAGCCAACACATTTATAGACAATGGTTTTGAAGATTTAGTGGGGAGATTCACTGCTATTCAGTTGGAGATAGTACAAGTACTTATGTACCTGTGTGACTTGTCTGAGAACTGTATGTTCCTACTAATTAATTTATTAAGATATGTTATATGGTAGTTAGAAAATAAGAGAAATCTATTTTTCTTGAATGGATTCAAAGTGCTTTTAGAATTTAAATTTAGGATTTACATTTAAATGTCTATAGCTTTGTTTCATTTCATTTTAATTTTATATTCTGAAATGAAAACCGTATATCCCTATATTTCAGGAGCTTCGAACATAATCTAAGAAAATCGAGTCACTGTTAAATGCCATACTATAATACCAAATATCACAGCTGTCATTCCTCTTCCTTCCTCCCTCTTTCGAACTATGTGTTTTGTTCCTCCTTTTTCTCTTTCATTCCAATTTTCTATATTTATTATAGGATGTGATATAATAAAATACATTTTAAATGTAATTTATATGTCAGTAACAATAAACAGATGCTTTATGAGAGCAATCCAGACTACATTTCATTTTTCTCTATATACACTGGTGTATGTTACATTTTCATCAGAAAGCTTTGCACTTATAATGTCAAATTTTCTAGTTGATTTTAAATAATGATTCCCTATAGATACAGTTATACATTTCTACACACACACACACACATATACACACATTATATATATATATATATATATATATATATATATATATATATATATATATATGCTTTGTACAATTCCACAAGAAGAAAATGAACTTTAAAAGCCAAATGAAAAGTTTTATTTTGAGAGCCTTGAAAGATTGAAAGTTAGTTTAGAATTATTCATATTACTTTGTTTTTAATTTTTATTGGTGATTGGTACATTTCATACAATAGTTCTTAATCAAATTTAGACAGCCTCCCCTATTCAAGCCCCCACAATGCCCCACACTGGACCTCACACATTACTCCACACATGTTAAGGTCCTATCCAGTCAAGCATTTGTGTGTGTGTGTGTGTGTGTGTGTGTGTGCGTGTGTGTGTGTATATATATATATATATAAATTTTAAGAGTTCATTGAGTAAAATGCTCACATTCCTTAAAAGAAAATCAGAGTTGGCAGAAAAAGAGCTTTGCTTAAGAATCTCACTCCAAGGAAACATTCCCATATGTTTCCTCAGAGTTGCAGCCCTTGGCATTTCTGTTTGAATAATTTAACTATAAAAAGTTAAATGTGCATGCATCCTACAGTGCATACAAATTAGATATTTCCTGTATTATGTATGAATATATGGTTTTGATCATGTGTGCATAGCAAAACAATCTATGTGTTATCTCATTTAAAAATAATATAGCACCCAGGTATGGTGTTGAATTTCTTTAATATCAGAAATCTGGAGGCAGAGGCAGGTGGAGGTCTCTGAGTTCAAAGCCAGCCTTTAAAAACTTAGAAAGTTCTAAATTTGAAAATATAAAAGAAATGGATAAACTTCTATATTCATGGAAGCCAAAAAGATAAATACAGAACAGGTCAATAGTTAAATTGACCATAGCAATAAGGACATTGAAACAGCAATATAAATCACTGCAACTAAAATAATACCAGGACAAATGGATTCACATCAGAATTCTTCCAGACATTCAAGGAAGATCTCTAACCAATATACTTTTCTATTTTTACAAACTCAATGAAGCTTTTTTCTTCTTTACTTTTCTGTTTATTTTTTTACAGAATGTTGGTGTTTTCATAAAGAATATTTCATTCAGTCATAATCATCTTTACATGCCCTTCAACAGTGGTATGTCTCCATAGCCCTCAACTGGATTCCATTCATTCCGTTATCTACATTAAACTTAGTGCATCAAGTTAGTGTCCTCAGATGTTTCTCAATGGAAGTTCATTTATTGACACCTACTCAGGCTGTCAAGAGTCCCTTCCTTAAAGAAAATTAGTTCTTCATCACCAAACAGTAATCAGCTGGCGGTCTTCTTCAGCAAAGATCAGGGTCTGCTGCCCATTTCTACAGTCTCATGCTGGGTTTTTGTCTGTTTTAGTTTGGGAGGGTCTTGAACATGCCAACTCAGTTACTGGAGTTTCATATTAGCAGGGTTCCAGGAGCTTGTAGTGTTTTATATCCATATGATCACACACCTCACTTCATCTTACAATCATTCTGCCCCCTTTTTTGCAATGGTCCTTGAGCCCTTGGTGAGTGAAACAATATATGATGTCTTATCCAGGGTCCCACATTCTGAAGGCTCCTAATCTCCGTTGCTTTGATCATTTGTGACGACTTTTTGTGCTCCTGGACCTCTGCTGCCTGAGAGAGCTTCATTAATGAGAGTTGATAAAAATTCATTAGTGACTTATTTATATCTTCTTCTATATTCCATGAGCTTTGGGCATAGATGCTGCATTGCAGACGTGCTGTTTGGCCATGGGCAATTCACACACAATATCTGTGTGTACGACTAGTTGTGGTACTCTGAAGTAGTCTCCATTTGGTACAAAAGAAGTTTGCTTGATGAGTGGTCACTAGGATACTTGACTGTAAATAGAGGCATACGTTTTTTGCATATAGTAAGAATTAACATTATTTTAGGAATGTGACAGCCTTGGGGGTTTCTGTAAGAAGTATGACATCTTCAGCCATGTGTATTTGGCTATGATTATAATATCACACATGAGTGTCCTCCTATTGAGTGGGCTTTAAATCCAATTAGATAGCCATTGATTGCCTTCAAGATAAAAGTGCCACTACTGCACCCGTGTTGTATGCTGTGCTAGTCATTGATGTGTTTATTTTTTCATGAAGCTTGTGTTGGGCCATTTGATTGATGTTCTCTCTTAGCAGTTTGCAAAGTGTTTTCCAGAGCTATGAGAGCTAGCCTTCAGCAGAAGTGGCTTCCAGGTCAGTTCAGCTCCACTGTTCCAAATCCAGTCTCTGAATTAAATCCTGTTTTGATTAATAGGGTCTTAACTTCAAGTTCTGGGAATCAATCAAGGATTGTGGCAAAACCTGTGTAGTTTTGAGTGTCTACTGGACCATGCTGGCCAACAACTCAAAGGAATGCTTCTCCTGTCTGGCATTGGTTCTTGTTACGTAGCCATTAGCTACCTATATGGACTCATGTAGAGATGTTGTAAGTGGCATTTTAATTAGGATGTTAGTCTAATATGCTTCCCTCTGGTGTTTTGAATTTGTTAGGCATTATTTATCTCTCCTTTCTCTCTTTCCCTAACACTCCCTCCATGACTTCCCCATTTTGCATATTTCTGCCTTTGATAATAGGAGTCTCTTATGGCCCCACCTCTCTTGAGCTCCTTTATCTCCATTGTTATTTGAATAATGTTACATCTACCTCCCCATTTAAATACCGTCATTTTATCTACTTCTCCCTTAATAACACCTGTCTCCTATTAGTCTTCTCTCTCAGGTTCCTTCATTCCCATTACCTCTCTGTTTCCTTTCCATTTTCCTGATTTCTGCAGTTATATCAGGATACATAATCACTTATAAGGCTTTGGTGCTAACATCCACAAATGAGGGAGAACATGCAGTGTTTGTTTTTCTGATTCTGTGTTACTTCACTTAGCATAAAATTTTCTAGTTCTAGGCATTTACCTGCAACTTTTATAATTTCATCTTCCTTTACTGCAGAGTGGAAGGAACTCTATTGCATAAATGTGCCACATTTTCATTATCTATTCATCAGTTGAAGGACACTTACATTGCTTCCATTTGTTAGCCATTGTGAAAGGAACAGCAACAAACAGGGCTTTACAAGTATCTCTACAATAGGAGGAGTCATTTGGATATATGCCAAAGAGTGGTAGAATCAGGTCATATGTAGGACCTTTTAGGTTTTTAAATAGTTCTCTACACTGTTTTCCATAGGGGTTGCATGAATTTACAATCCCACCAGCAGTTGTTGAGCACTCCTCATTTCCCACTTTTGGTATCATTGATTCTCTTGATCTTACTCAGTCTGATAGGAGTAGATAAAATCTTAAAGAGGTTTTAATTTGCATTTCCTAATTACTAAGGATGCTGAATACTTTGAATGATGCTTCTTAACCATCTTTATTTCTTCTTTTGAGAACTCCCTGCTCAGATCCTTAGCCTATCTTTTAATCATGTCACTTGTTTTATTCATTCTTTGTCTTTTGAGCTCTTGAGAAGATTTTGGATGTTAAACCTCTGTCAGATGTCTTGCAGGTGAAGATTATCTTTCATTCTGTGGGTTTCTGTTCTCTTCCTAGGTTGTTTCAATTGCTGCACAGAAGCTTTTTAGTTTAATGGGATCCCATTTGTTAATTGTTGACCCAATTCCTGAACAACTGACATTTGATTAAAAATTCCTTTCTTACACCTATATCCTGTAGGTTACTAACAATGCTTTCCTCCAAGAGTCTCTGAGTTTCGGGTTTCACACTGAGGTCTTTGTTCCATTTGCAGTTGACTTTTATGAAGGTGAAAGATAAGAGTCTAGCTTCATTCATCTACAGGTAGACATCCAATTTTGCCAGCTCCATTTGCTGTAATGTTATACTTCCTAATAGTAATATCCCTGCATTGCTCTTTTTGCTCAGGATTGCTTTGGCTATCTGGGCTCTATGTGCTTCCATATGAACTTTTAAATTTTTTTTTCTAATTCTGTGAAGATTGTCATAGGGATTTTTGTTGGTATTGCATTGACTTTATATATTGCTTTGGGTAGAATGTTCATTTTTACAATATTAATTCATCTAATCCTTGAGCATGGGTGGTCCTACAATTTTCTGGTGTCCTCCTCAAACTCTTTCTTTAAAGATTTAATATTTTCACTGTAAAGATCTTTAGTGGTGTCAGGATTATTCGGAGATTTTTTTTGAGACTATTGTAAATGGGAGTGTTTCTATGCATTCTTCCTCCAGTTGTTTGCTATTGGCATATAAAAAGGCTATTGGTATTTGTAAATTAATTTGTAACCTGCCACATTCTTGAAAGTGTTAATCATTTCTGGAATGATTAATCATTTCCACCATTCTGGTGGAATTTTTGGCATGTCTTAGGTATGACATATGTAAAAAGGGGAAATTTAACCTCTTCTTTTCCAGTTAGTATTCCTTTAAGTTCCTTCTCCTGTCTTATTGCTCTAGAAAGAGTTTTAAACAGTATATCTAAAAGAGATAGTGGAGATAGTGGACAGTCATCTCTGGTTTCTGAGTTTAATGAGAATGCTTCCAGTTGTTTCTGTTTTCCATTTAGAATAATATCGGCTGTGGATTTATTTTATATAACTTTAATTAGGTTGAGGTGTGCTTCCTCCATTTCAATTTCCTCTAGGACTTTTAACATAAATCCATGTTGAATATTGTCAAAGGCCTTTTCTATATCTATTAAGATGACCTTGTGATTTTTGTCTTGGAGTCCAATAATGTGATTTATGAAATTTATTGACTTACATATATTGAATCATCCCTGCATTTCTGAAATAAAGAGCCTTAATCGTGGGCAATGATCCTTTTGATATGTGTCTGTATGAAGTTTGAAATTATTTTTTTAGAATTTAGAATTTATGCATGTGTGTTTTAAATATATGGATTTATACTTTTCATTTTTGGTTGTATCTTTACCAGGTTTTGATATTAGAGTGATGTTGGCTTCATAAAAGGCATTTGAGAGTTCTCTCTCTGTTTATATCCTTTTGTATAATTTAAGTAATATTGAATATAGATCTTCTTTAAATGACTGGCAGAATTCTGCTGTGAATTCTTCTGGGCCTGGACTTTTATTAGTCAGGAGGTTTTGTTAAGATCTTTCTTTCTTTTTTCTTTCTTTCCTTCCTTCCTTCCTTCCTTCCTTCCTTCCTTCCTTCCTTCCTTCCTTCGAGTAAGACTCCATTGTGTAAATATACCACATTTTCATTACCCACTTTTCAACTGAGTAACACTTAGGTTGCTTCAGTCTCTTAGGTATTGTTATAAGAGCAGCAACAAACATAGATGTAAGTATCTCTGTTGTAGGATGAGTCCTTTGTGTGTATGCCAAGGAATTGTATAATCAGGTTTTAATTTTTTTAAGTGTTCTTCACACTGCTTTCCTTAGAGGTTTCATGAGTTTACAATACCACCAGCAGTGAATGAGCATTCCCCTTTCCCCACATCCTCTCCAGCATTTGTTATCATTTTTTCTCTTGATATTAGCCTGTCTGACTGGGATAAGAAGAAATCTTAGAGTAATTTTAATGTGCAATTCCCATTAAAATCAGGAACTCAGCAAGGATGTTCACTATCTCCATTCTTTTTTATTACAGTGTTTAGACTCTTGCTAAAACAATGATTCAAGAGATAGAAATTTAAGGATTATTAATTGGAAACAAAGAGGTCAAATTATTTTGACTTGCAGATGATAGAAAACTGCTAGGAATAATCGATACTTTCAGCAAGAATGCAAGTTATAAAATCAATTTAGAAAAATCAGTAGCCATTCTATATGCCAAACACAAGCAATCAGGGAAAGCATTCTTGTAAAACCCTCCCATTCACAACAATCTCAAAATAGATAAAATATCTAGGAATAAACCTAACCAAAGACATTAATGATCTTTCCAAGGAAAACTTTACATTTTTGAAGAAAGAAACAGGAAGATCCAAGGGGACAGAGGACCTCCCAATGCACATGGATTGGTAGAATTAATATTGTGAAAATGATCATCCTATCATCCTATCACAAAGACCCCTAAATAGAGAAAGAATTCTTAGGTAAAATAAGAAATAATAGGAGGATCACCATACTAGGTCTTAACTATATTACAGTACTATACTCATTAAAAACAGCGTGGTACTGGCACAGAAAGACATGTACATCAATACACGTTAATAGAAGTCCAAATGCAAGTGCTTACAATTTCAACTGCCTGATATTTGATGAAGGTTCCAAGAACATACCATGGAAGAAAAGCAACATCTTCCACCAGTTGTGTGGCAAAAATTTATCTCCACCTATAGAAGAATAAGATCAGAATATTTTCTTTTACCATGCACAAAAGTAAAATCCAAGTGGATTCATCCTTATTTTATCCAAGATGAACTAAGGACCTTTCCAGAGAGTTCCCAAATGAAGAACTAAAAGTGGCTATGTACCACCTTTAAAAAAGTGCTCATTATCGTTAGTAATTAGAGAAATGTAACTCAAACCACTTTAACATTAAGAAATCAAGACACACCAAATCCTTGCTAGGTTGTACAGAACAGGGGACACACATTCACTGCTGGTGGGATTGCAAACTCATACAACCACTAGGGAAAAAGTGTATAGCACTCTTTAAACACTAAAAATGAATCTACCTTATGATCTGGTTATACCACTCCATTGCATACACCCAAGGACTCATATTACTCTAGGTATAGCCACCCATCATTGTTTATTGCTGCTCTTTTCACAAAGCTAAGAAATGGAAATAATATAATGTCCCACAACTAACAAATGGATAATGAGAATATGGTATATTAACACAAAGAATTCCTTCCCCATGGCAAGGAAAAACAAAAACATGAAGTTTGTAGGTAAACAGATGAAACTAGAAACTGTTACCCTTACTAAGCAAAGTAACACAAACTCAGAAATGCTAGTGAAATATGTTCTCCCTCATCTTTGGATATTAGCCTTAATTTTATATATATATCCTGATATAACAGCAAAAAATGGGAAGAAATCATAAAGGTAAAGGAAAGAAGAGCTTGAGAGATATGCCTCATTGCTGTTCTAAGCCTCTATGAATCCAGACCAGTTGACTGGCTTAATCATCACAGGGTGAGGGTCTGAAACGATTTCTGCACACCGGGCACTTCATAATTTCACTCTATAGGAAGATCCCTGCTTACTATCAGTTCCTGGCCTGCAGCACACCTGACTTACCACCTGGTGGGGAGGGAGAGCAAGGCCTTACCACCACAAGAGCGCTGTCACACTGTTCTAATTTGGTTTCTGTTTCTCCAATAAACACTATGATCAAAAGCAACTTGGGGCAGTGTTGGCTGGCATTGGCGGATCCCTCCGGGGAGGGGGTGAGGAGGCGCAGAGTCAAGGTCACAGACCTTAGGAGAAAGTGGAACCACAATCTCATTTAATTTTAAAAGGAAACAGGATTTATATTTTTGTCAGGCTTAGGGAAGGTTTTTATCTAGTCATCTGACATGATTCATTCTGGTAGGTCCTGAACACCCACCTGACAATCTGAAGTTCATCACTCCCATTATTCCTGGATGGCTGCTAGAGCCTGAGAAATGCCACAGGTTATGTTCCAGGAAGTGTTCACCGTGCACGTATGCTCAATATCGGTTCTAGCCTGTTCCAGGCCAGCAGGCTGGGAGCCTGCCTGACCTGGCCTGAATCATCCTACATATTCACCCTTTTTTATGTTTTTTGGACGAGTTTTAGTGGGTTGCTCCACCTCGGGGAAGCCCAGCATTCGAGACTGTGCCTGTCTTAGGTGGGTTCCTCAAGCGCTGAGTCTTATCGATCATTGGCATATGAATGTTGGTATTAGTACTTTGACATTCGCATCCTGTCTTAGGTCTCCCAGGCTAGAGGAAGCCTTACCCGTCTCTGGCTACCAGCCCTTAGAAGGGTCTTACCCCGGTACACTCGTCTGGGTGGTAGGATGTTAGACAGTGTTACGTTGTATTTCCGTAAGCCATGCGCGCATCACTTCCTTGGTGGTGGTGGGGGGCATGCTCTGGGTGTTGGAGACCCATCAAGACCTGAAGAGTTGTTTTGTTGATAGCCGGGATCAATACTGTAACAAATAAAGAGAACTAATAAAGTGATACATATACCTCCCAAGATGGCATAGGTGGCAATCAAAGAGAGGTCAAAGAGGGTTTTAATATTATTCCAGATTTTGGATAAAAAGGAGTTATCAAATTGAATTGTGTTGATCTTAGTCATATTTAGATGGGATATTTGTTGACTGAGGAGGACAGAATAATTTAGAAACTGGTCTGACCAGTGGCCTGTAATATAGCCAGTATAGCCCTCTGTTGGGACGCATTATTTACTTGGTATGGCGTGAGGCAAAAGCATTTAAATCGGGGGTCGCATGCCAGGAATGCCATCTAAGTATTTGGGTTTTCTCTGCAAGGAGGTCGAGTTGTTGTTGAAGGATATGAATTGCCTGATAAAGATGCTGATTAAGAAGTTCCTGTGTACACAAAGGCTCAGCTGAGTGGGATACAACCTCATTCAGTGCCTCAGCTGTGGTAATTGTTTGAGTCAGAGCCACAGCTGCAGTTGATGCACCTGCAATAACAGCTACTAAAGCTGTTATAATTGCAGCAGTGATGTTGAAATCTCGTTTTTGGTGTATTATAGGCTGCAACCGTGTTTGTTCCATAAGGTTATAGAAAGGTAATGAGAGACATTGGAGACAGGTATCCATATAGCGGCTGGTTCTCCCATTAATATTGCAAATAAAGATTGACTTGTCCAGCCGGTAGAGAGAGCACACATGCCTGCAAATCAATTTAAAACTTCTGAGCATGAGTAATTAGTAAGTAAAAAGAAAGGGGGGGCACACACAAACAGGGGTGGCATTCCATGTTATGTGGTATGATTCAATTGCATTAAGCATAGAAAACCAAGGGACAGATGTATTTGTATTTGGTTGGTGATAGGTCCCGTTGAAAAGCCGGGCACCCTTTAAAAACGGCAGAGGGCGGGCATTCATGCACGTTCTAGGGTTAAAAATATCCCAAGTACCCAATACAGTGTCAAGCAGCCTCATAGAAGGGGCGTGGGCATAATAATAATAGGAGGTTGCGGTTAAGGTTGTCAACTGGTAGTTGCCTCCAAGTGCCCAGGTTGTAAGTGTCAGCTTGCCCACGGATGGAAGACACTGAGTATGTTCCGTATGGAAGGGCAGGATTACAATTTTCCCAAGGGAAGGGAAGGGCCCTGAGGATTGGCAATTTAGCTATAGGGAGGCATCGGGGCACAGGAGAGCGGTAAATTGCAGAAAATTCTGACGAGTTTTCAAATATCTCTGAAGGGCTGTATACTAGTAGAGAAAGGATATTGACCCCAAGCATAGTGTCTAGGTTTTTATTGCCATGAAAATCTCCCATGGTCAAGTTACGTAGCTTTATACAGGGGTTTGTTGCAGTTGTATTAATGGAAAAACGTAAAGCTCGACTAATATTCCAAGTCCCATTTATGTTAGCATGCGTAGTAACTAGGTCCACATGTGGTAACCCAAGTGTAGCATTAGTTGTGAATAGGACAGGAAATGTGGGGGAGTCTATGTCCATAGGCATTAATATGGGGGCAGAGGCAATAAAGCCCAAAGGTTGGCAGCCTGGGTGTTGAGAAGAGTGGACCTGAGGAGAAGGGAATACATCACCCAAACATGTCCTTGGCAGCTCCTTGATCTATGGCCAGGCATACATCTCTTGGGGGCATCCATATTGGTGTAGTTGCACCTTGTGGAAAGACACAAGCGTATCCTCACCCTTGAGTCAGAAGGGAGGCAGGCGATTGCCAGACCTGTGTTAAAGTGTCCCTCCATCTGACTAAGGGTAATGACATTTCCAGAGGCAAAAAGGCCCAGTGTTTATATGCTGGGCTTAGCCCCTTGTCACCAAAGTTAGAAAATTTAAATGAAACAGAATCTCAGCCAGTGCTAGGTTAGGATCCCTTTTTGTGCAGGGCTTCCTTGAGTGTTCTGTTAGTTCTCTCCACAATGGCTTGTCCCTGTGGGTTGTATGGGATGCCAGTAGTGTGAGATATTTTCCAAGAATTAATAAATTCTTCAAATATATGTGATTTGTAAGCAGGGCCATTGTCTGTCTTAAGAGCCCATGGAACCCCCATAATCAACACTGCTGGTTTTAACATTTTTATAGCATCAGAGGCCTTTTCACCTGACATTACTAAGGCGTAGATAAAGCCAGAGTAAGTATCCACTATTACATATACATATCTTAGGTTGCCAAAGGCTGCATAGTGAGTAATATCCATCTGCCAAAGCGCGTTGGGCATCACCCTTGAGGACTAACTCCCATCCTTTGAAGGGGACCCAATGGAGCAAGTGGTGCATAGGTTACACAAATTCTAGATAAATGTTAGCACTGATCAATTTTCAATTCAGGCAATAGTTTATGTAGACTTTGGTGTTAAGTGAAATTGCTGGTGCAACATTCTAGCTTGCTAGAATATCTGTTGAGACTGACATGATCAGGGTATCTGCAATTTCATTGCCTTTAGCTAAAATCCCTGGCAACTGGGTATGTGCCCTGTTGTGAGATATATACATGGCTCCATTCTTTTAAGTAGAATATCTTGGATTAGGAGCATGGTTGTAGTAACTGAACTCAGGGAGTTTTTTATTTTTGAAAAGGCTAGCATTTTTACCACTTGGACAGCATATTGACTATCTGAAAATACATTAACAAGTTCATTCTGACTCTATTAATATTTTATAAAGGACCAACCACTCTACTAATTGGACTGACCTGGGATTGTCAAGAGCATAAGATTTATTTTCCTCTCCTTTCCTTCGAATTAGAATCACATACGTATTCTTATTTTCATATGAAAATGCTTAGGTTGCCAAAGGAATAGGATTAGTGGAGGGTGTTGAGCAGGGAGAAACTGCAATGGGGAGATTAGGGATTTCAGATAGTAATTTATTTTTTGGCAGGTGACAGTCTAGGACACCTGTAAATCTTGGAATAATTTCCTGGAAGGTGAGAGAGTCTGCCCAAAGACACTGGGAATTTTTCAGAGGAAATGGGATTATTAGTTTGTCTGGCTCTCTACTGTAAACTCTGTGAACTATCATGCATGCCTTCAACCCCAAGGCAATGGAAATGTCAAATTTCGAGGTTATTTTATGTAGGTCAGAATGGGCCTGATGTATCCACATCAGGGGTCCAGTCTGCCAAAGGACACCCAATATGCTTTCAATAGTCCATAATATAGCCAACAGTGGAAGTTCTGGGTCATGGCGTTTAAGACTAGCCGCAGTCAATAAGGTAATGGCCTTTTGCAGTGTTTCCCTAGCAGAAGAAGAAAGTAATATTTTTTGGGAGGAGCAAGTAGGGCCTTCTAGCAGCGAATAAAGGGTCCTCATCTCCATTTCCAGAATGGGTAGGAATGGTTTGAGCCAATTAATGGTTCCACATGGTTGCTGCATCTCAGATAGGAAATATTTTTCTTTATTTTTCATTTTAATGGTTGGGATTGGACATCCTCTGCCAATTTGTATCCTAAAAATGAGAATGGAGGCAGGTGTTGAATTTTTTCAGGGGCAACCTTTTTATTTATTTATTTATTTATTTATTTTTAAATGAGGCCATATCTTGTAGAATGGCTTTAGCAATTAGTTTTAGATAATGTGGGTCAGTATGAGCCAATAAAAGATTGTCCATTTAATGGATTAACAGGATTTCTGATGGGACATTGATAAGGGCTTGTGCCACATATAGCTGACAATAGAGGGGCTATTTTTCATGCCTTGAGGCAGAACTGTCCACTGGTATCATTTAGCAGGTTTGGCAACATTAGGTTCCATCCTTGGTCTTGAGGGGCCAAAGGAATCTGAAAAAAAAGCAATCCTTAATATCTAATATAATTATACAATAGTGTAAGGGTATAGCAGTAGGGTGTGGTAAACCCAGCTGAGCAGACCCCATTTTTTCCATTTGTTCATTAACAGCTCTTAAATCCTGGAGGAGCCAATACTTTCCAGATTTTTTCTTGATAACAAAGACAGGAGTATTATGTCTACTAGTAGAGGGCTCCAAATGGCCTAGGGAAAGTTGCTCATTCACTAATTGTTTTAACATGGTTAACTTGGGCTCCAGGATAGGCCACTGTTCTACCCAGATATCATGATTAGATAGCCAATTAATGCGGATAGGGTCAGGAGCCTTAACGACAACCCTAGGAAGGTGAACAGTGGCCTTTAGAACTGGGGGTGAACGGCACCTTTTTCATTATGACCGGACAGTCCAGTATTATTATACACCAAGATTTCATCATAAAAGGCCCTGTCATCAGTAGTGATAACAGCCCCCATTTCCTCCAAAATGTTTCTGATGGGGAACTGCAGTCCTTGGCCCAATGAAACCCCTTGTTGCACTTTAAACATTTGGTCTTTGGCTTGGCTCTAGGACAGCCACGCTTTAGATGCCCAGGCCTCCCACAATACCAACAAGTTCTGTCAATGGGAGGCTGTTGAGAAGTGGGCAACTGCCTGTCTGCGAGAAGGGCATTAAGGGATGCAGTAAACACAGCAATGGGTCCGGAATTTGGGTCAAGATCACGTGTAGCGAGCATCCATTTATGAATGTCATCATTCAGGACCACAGCCACAGCATTACGTGTAAAGACATTGAGGCCCTCCCAAGTTAATTGCTTAATGAGGAGCTCTTTTGTAGGGCCAGCATCCACCCGCCTCTCCACTGTTTCGGTAACTGGTGCCAGGATGTCTGTGAAGGATTCCCCAGACTGCTGTAGGAGATTTCGAAAATAAACCATGGAGTTTCACAGGGTACAGGCTTTAAAAGCTTTAAAGGCCAGATCAGAAACTTGCTGAAAATAAGCATATTGCCCAATAGTGGCCTGGGAGGCAGGGTCAATAAATTGTCCCCTGCCTGTGAGCATATCAAGGTTGATATTAATCCCATATTGTAAATTAAATCTTGCTTGGGTTTTGGCCTGATCAGCATAGACAAAATGCCAGATAAGAAAGGCAGACGGCTCCAAAACGGCCTTCAGAAGGTTAGACCAGTCGTAGTGGGTCTGGAGCTGCATAGACCATTGCCTCAATACCTGCTCAAGTAAGGAGAATCAGGCCCAGACTCATTGGCTGCCTTGCAGATGAGTGAGAGGTCTGCGAGTGGAGTGGGAATCCAGGGCTGAGCCTCGCATTAGGGCCTACATTAACGGGGAAAGCTCAGAGAAGCTAGGGAATTATTGGGGGCCGCATGGCAGGGCTGACGGTATCAATAGGAGCTGAACCACGTGGGAGTTCACTCCAGGGGTAAATAGGTGAGGGTGTAGGATTCTTGGGTGGGGTGGGAGTGGGATCAACAGAAGTAAGAGGGTCCATCTTGCAAGAGGGCTCCCCAATATTTGACTGCATGGGGTGCAGGAGAGGGGAAGCAGAAATGATAGACAGGGCAGTATTACATTGCTCTTGGCAGTGCTTATTATGGGCAGCTATGACTTCCTCAGGGGAGGATGATTTGAGACTGGCAATTATAGACAGAAGAATAGGGCAAAGGATAACTGGGAGGGGGGGGAGCGCTGAGGCCACTTCTCATTTTCTAGCCAAGAACAACACCAGCATCCAGGGATCAGGCTCCCACATGTTCTCTGGGTCGATCCAGGGGGCCAAAGCCACAGCCTCATTCCAAACCCTTTCCAATTCATCAGATTTAACTTTAAGTCCTCTACTAGAAAGTAAAGCCTTAAGAGCCCCTATGTGGGCTTCTTTACAGTGACTGGGGAGATTACCCATGGTAATCGATTATGGAAAAGTGGAGTTAAAAGAGCTTCCTTCAGATGCAAGGACCACTTCTTTAGCAGATAACCATAAAAGCCACTCCCTTAATTCTACTAGCAAATAACAAGAAGAGCCACTTCCTTAATCTTTGTATCAGATAACCTTGCCATGGCCCACACTTCCGCTTGCTCTCGATATCCTCATTTTGTTTTAATTAAGTGAGTGAATCTGGGAGGCAGGAGTCCAGTCAGGAAAAGTTCACTGCCTCATTCTAAAGCCTTTCCAACTTACGAGTTGTAACTTTAAGGCTCCGTTTCTGAGGATCAGCCCTTATGTGAAAAGCTGGACAAAGAAACACAAGGCAAACAAAGGAACACATGGGTGAACAAAGAAACACGTGGGCAAACAAACACTTGGACAGACAAAGAAACACATAAGAGAATGCCAGGGCACCGGAAGTGTGCTGAAACTCACCCAAGAAGGGACCTCACCGAGAAGGGGGAATGCAACAGCACCTAGAGCAACGATGAGGGTCCGACCTGCTAGCAAAATTAGGCTCCACGCAAGTAATGATGACAACAACAGATGAAAATGAAAAGCCAAAAAATGAAGACAAGAAGCACAGAAATCGCCAGTGGCCAGGTGTGGGTGATCAGCCATGTTGGGCACCAGGTGTTGGCTGGCATTGTCGGATCCCTTGGGGGAGGTGGCAAAGAGGTGTAGAGTCAACATCACAGACCCAGAGAGAAAGTGGAACCACAATCTTATTTAATTTTAGAAGGAAACAGGATTTATATTTTTGCCAGGCTTAGGGGAGGTCTTTATCTACTCATCTGACGTGCTTCATTCTGGTAGGTCCTGAACACTTGACAATCAGAAGTTCATTACTCCCATTTGTCCTGGATGGCTGCTAGAGCCTGAAAATTGCCCCAGATTATGTCCCAGGAAGTGTTCACTGTGCACCCATGCTCAATATGGGTTCTAGCCTGTTCTAGGCCTGCAGGTGGCCGGGAACCTGCCTGACCTGGCCTGAATCATCCTACAGGGTGAAAACGGTTTATTTCATCTTTTAGGGTTTTTGTTTTTTTTTAACTGATTTATTATTTTTATTTTGGTTGTATGTGTGTGTTGCTTGCATGTATATAAGTGCACCCATGTCATGAAATGTCCTTGGAGTCAAAAGAAGGTGTAGGATTACCAGCGTGTGGGTGCTGGGAATTGAACCTGAGTTCTTTGTAAAAGAAGCTATTGCTCTTTATTTGTTGAGTCATCTCTTCAGTTCCCATCTTATAGGTTATCATCAAGCTAAGCCTAAAGCAAGAACTCAAGGCAAGAGCTTGTCACAAAAGTCATGGAGGACCACAGCACTTACTGGTTTGCTCTTTCTAGTACGTGCTCAGCTTCAGAGTCGTACTTGCCATAGTGGAGGTCTGGGCCCTCCACATTAATCAATAATCAGAAAAATTCTTCACAGACATACCCATAGGACAGTCTTCTCTGAAAAATCAGACTGAGACTCTCTCTTCTCAGGTAATCCCCACTCTTCTGTGGGAAGACAGAGAGGACATGTTAGAGTAAATACCCAAAAATAGAAACCCTAATCTCTTACCCCTAATGCCTCATTTCAGCATTAGCGTTCAATCAGAAACCCAGAGTTTCAGGGATTTTTCTTCCTCAAGAGCCCAGTGATATCTACAAGGTCACTGGCACTTCACCCCCTTTTAGAGATTTCTGAAACACATTTCTTCCATTTCCTCAACAGTATGAGACTTTACAAATTCCTCTAATTTTTTCTGAGTTTCTTAACATTGTAATGTGGGAGAAATTGTTGAGAATGAAATGGTGGGTATATAATAAAGACAATAAAGGACCAGTGGAATGGCTCAGCTGGAAAATGTGCTTGTGACCAACACAGGTGAATTCACACAGTAAGATTCACAAGGTGGAAAAGGAAACTAAGTTACATAAGTTACCCTCTGGGTTTTCAGAGGCATGTGCAGCCCCAGGTATAGATACATTCACACCACACACACACACATACACACACACACACACACACACACACACAATATATATATATTTTAAAAAAAAAAAAAAAATAGAAAGGCAGTACATTTAAAGCTCATTTCTATATATTTGTTTATGTTTCTCGTTACAATGTGAGTTCTTCAAGTCTTTGCTGACTTGAGTGTTCATAGCAGCTTTTGTCTTTGTTGTATCATGAATCAGTGGGTCTGATTCATATAGCACCTTTCACTTTACAGACTCTTCATTCTCACATAAGCCCTGACTTAGTGCATATTTTGCTATTTTCCTGTTTAATATCAACACATTATTTCTCCAATTTCCTTTCATTGTGTCATAAGTTGATACTGAATTTAGGGAATGGAACTATCATCATAGTTATTAATTTATACTGTGTTTGAAAGAAGTTGCATGAGATTCAATTAAAAAAAAAGTTGGATTCTTTGAGGGACCAACCCACAGCTGAATTGTACTTACTAGTGAAAGACATGGGAAATAGAGCCTTGAAATACATTCCTTGAAAAGTCACTTGAAACTAAAATTTGGCTTACATTTTAAAATTATTATTTATAATTTGTAAGCTATTTTCTCTCTGCTCCTAGGAAATATTCTTTTCCTAAGGACATAGATGTGCTAAAATTATTTATTGTAAATACACTGTATTAAAGCAGAAGTTATCAGGAATATATTAGCCTTTGCTTATATAATTTATGTTTCACATTAAAAATCCAGATGAAATGTAAAAGCAACATTTTTTCCATTTTTCTATATGTTGTGAGAGCATTACAAGTATTAGTTCTTTGAGGTTGTCTGATGCTTTTTTTTTGCTGCTTGGCAGGATTGTGTTGTCTTGATATATTTGTATTTTATTCCAGGAACTCAGAAATCTCTTAAAATGTACAGGAAGAAGCAACAAAGAACTGCTGAACTCTGTACCAAAGATGCTTTTGATATTCAAGTTATTACCTGAGCCAGGAAACAGTACTATCTATAATTAAAGAAATTATGTCCAACATTCTCTCTGACCTTAAAAACTTTTATTGTAAAAGTTTCAGAAAGATACATACTAAAAAAAATCTGTGATGTACTTTGAGACAGTTAATAATATTGTATTGGTGAAACTAGGACCATGAAGTCCAATGATCGAAGAACAGCTACTTTGATATAGCCTATATAACAAAGCATCTGAAAAACCAGAGTCAAAACAAGATAAAGCCAGCAAGAATTCATTCTCCAGCAGTGTTCTCCAGTTGATTTTTAGAAATAACACATAACCATGAATTATTATGTTTTGTCTAGAACACATGTACTTCTGATTTCCGAGTAACTGTAGAAAATCATAAGTGAAATTAAATTGATTTGAGAAAGCAGAAAATTTTTTAAAAATCATTATATACTGGGGATTTGTTTTCTTCTGGCTGAATAGTGAATAATCTTTAGAAAGTAAAGAGAAAGTACATTTTTGTTCATATCCATGTTGTCCTTGATATTTTATTTAACGTTAACATTTACTTAAATATTGTTGTGGTAAGAATTTTGTTGCCATATATAACTTTTGCTGAACATTCTGATACCACAGCAATGTAGACAATGATAGACGCTAATGAAATTTGTTGTTTTTAATGTTATTATATTATTACACACAGTGTTATAGTTGCACATCCTACAAAAAAAGTACATTTCTTGAAAGTTAAAGTTTTGTCTATCCTTTGTTTCATTAGTGTCTCACACAGTGAAAATAAATCTATTTTTCTTGAACTAAATATCTAATGGCTAAGTGTTATTAAAAATTTGGTTAAGCTTTTTAAAATATATATCACAATTATGCAAGACACAGAAAAGAAATGTTACTAGATGACTGATGGTGAATTTGGATGTCCAAACCTTAATGTGTATGATCAATTGCAACACACTTTAAAATGAAAGAGGGAGTAACTGGGCATAACAGTGACAGTGTATTCCCAAAGGAGAATCAGGAGTCCAAGGTCAGTCTGATTATATCTAGACAAAAAAAAATTAATGAGTACACGTGTTCTGACTTTTCAGATTCTCTCAAAGAGCACACGCACATGCACACACATTTGTGTTTATCACATTTTTTGAATAAATTTCTAGTTTTGCAGAATTTTAAATTTTATTTTATTTTTCAATTGAATTTTTCATACAAAATATTTTGGACATATATAGATCTTTTCCCTTATCTTCACCCCACTTATAATTCCCTCCCCCAGATTTCAGGCACTCTGTCATGTATATATAAAGGTCTATTGAGTTAAGTTTATGTCCTCAAATGTCCTTCAATGTGTTTCCAATGACTAGAGCCTGATTAAGGTTTATAGCATCAGACCCTTAAAGAAAACCAGCTCCACATTCCCAGTAGATATCAGCTGTCAGAGGCTCCTAGGCTAAGTTTGGCACTTCTTACCCGCTTCAAACATTTTTCCTGGGATTTTAGTCTGATTTGAGCTTGCAAGAATCCTGTGCATGCTATTAACATTGCATTAAGTTCATGTGAGTAACTTCCTACCTCTCTGGAAACTCTGTTTCCTTGTGTTCATCAATGACCTCTG
Source organism: Eospalax fontanierii (assembly GCA_035773235.1). NCBI lineage: Eukaryota > Metazoa > Chordata > Mammalia > Rodentia > Spalacidae > Eospalax > Eospalax fontanierii. The sequence continues at coordinate 67,703,431 of CM069524.1, read as the reverse complement.
ACTTTTACAGTCTTTTTATCCCATCTTCCATAATGATCCCAGACCTTTGGGTGGCAGAGGTTTGATAACAGTGTCCTATTTAGGGATAAACATTCAGCAATCTCTTATTCTCTGTGCATTGGGCAGTTGTGGCTTTCTGGGTTAATCATGGCTTGTTACATAAAGAAGCTTCACTAGTGAGAGTTGTGTGGTAAATTAATATAATTAAGACAGGTTAGTATTCATTATCAGATTAACATTTATATTTTACAGAATCTCAATAAAGCATTACAGTTATAAGGATGAACACATATTGCAAAACAAGTCCACATTGCAAATTGTACTTGTCAAATACACATACTTTATATTAGGTCAATTTTATTTCAATAGAAATATTCTAAAAATTTGTCTTATGAGGGCAAATATGTAGCTCAGATGTAGATAACTTTCCCAACATGCTAAATAGTATGAGTTCCATCTCCATCATTAAATCAATTAGTTAATTATTAATTAGTAATAAAATGAATAACAGATCAAAAGTTTTTAATAACAAGACTTTTATTAAAAACTATACTATATTAAATATGTCAGTTTTTTTCACTATTATTAAGTTAAAAATAAATTTAAAATTATATTACTGATATATTCGCTAATTTGATATGGTTTCTACTAATGGTATCTTTAACTTATGTTTAGAAATCAGTTTTTATTAACAAATGTAAATTGATTTCTGCTTTTCTTATATCATAAATAAAGTTGATTAAATAAACGTTTTCAGTGTGTTTTGATAAAGCCTTAAAGACATTATACTACAAACTTGAAAAAAAGAAATCCTAGAAGAAAAAAATAAAATAAATAGTACTTTATGTGACATTCTCTATACTGAGATGGCTTAAAGATAAACTGTCTTCCTGTGTGCTTATTAAATATTCAGATGCTAGCTTTATACACAAACAAAATTATATTTTTCTTTGCCAACAAGTATAATTATATGGTCCCATAATAGCTTTAGTTACACAATGATTTCTTTTTGACAATAATTTCAGAAGTTTATGATTCATTGATTTCATTAAAGGTTAATAGAATAAAGCTTAGGACTGACAGTATCTTAGACACATTCAGGGGTTTCAAAGAGCATTGCCGCTGGTTAAGATAAAGGCACAGAATATGCTGAGATCAATCTGAACTCCTCTGGCACTAAATCAACATGACTCAAATTCTGCAAAACTGTCCTTTCACGCTGTGCAAGGGAAATGCTGAAGGTTAAGGACTCTTTTATTCAATATATTTACCCTGAAAACATCAACCACACTTTACATATCTTCTTTATCATAATAAAGTTCTCTTTTTTTAATGAACGAAATGTAGAAAATTATATTATTACTTTTTCTCACTTTTTCTGTGCTGAGACTGTCTCTCTTTACATTCTTGTTTTTATGTTCTATACATGCTTGTTAGTCTTTAACAAAGTAGTGTTATTGTAGAAAGAGGGATCAGTAAAGAGAAATAATTTGGTTCTTTAGTAACTCTAAACTAGCAAAGGGAATCATTACTAGTAAGGACTCACTACTAACAAAAGATTGCACATCTTCATATGGAAGGTCTCTTCATATGTATATGCATTTCTACATATAGAGGCACATTCATATGCAACGACTTGATGCTATAAACTAATAAGTAGAATGATGGCATATATTTAAATGGTATTATGGATCCTGTTATGTTAACATTTTCACACATTTGAAATTTAAGAATGCTTTGCAATATTCTAAGATTTCTTTCACTGTGTAGATATAAAATGAGTATAAAATACAAAAGGTTTCTTAAAAATTCATAGAATTAGAGGAATAAATTTAATAGAAAATATGGATAAAATAGGTCTTTTCACATGATGTGCTGTTATTTGATATCAAGTTTAAATGATTTAGACTTTAATTTCTTCAAACATAAAGTATAAACAGGTGGTACTGAACTTTGAATTCTCTGTGAGTCAAATTAAGGAATATTAACTATGCTTATGGCATGGGGATGGCAGTATTCTGTGAGGGGCAAGTGTCTTTTCTTTGCCATTGCCAGAGAAATTTCAGGACAGTTAGTTTTGTTTCCAGTGTTATTTGCTTCACTAATCATATGTTCTGTACTTCTATTCCATCCCCACAGAGCTCTTCTTAGCTTATAACTGAGCCATAGGAGTCTTTGATTATGTAAATGTAACACCCTATCCAAGCAGCTCCACGGAGAGAGAAAAAAGCAAAGGAGTTAGACTCAGACATGAATTCCGCTAATAAGGCCTGTGGGGAATTCTGTTTATAGTTAGTTTGCTCTCATAGAGTTGAATTATTTTTATTCATGTCATGTGAAATATGAGGTGATTTTTTTTCTCTTTTTTTGCCTTTAAATGAGTTTCACTCAATTCCATACTCACTGAGTACGAGAGAGAACGAAGAGACAGGAAGGAGAGCTATTGCAATAGCTATATGGGTATCTTCTCATCTATAAAAAATATTTTAGAAACAAAATGTAGGATTTATAGAAAAATTACTAGAAAACGTGTCTGTTTTGAGATACAGTTATAACTTTACACTATATGTAGAAAATCTTTGTAAGTTACTTCATATTTTTAATATAAAACAATGTAACTGTAAATATTCCTTCCTCTAAAAGCAATAAGAAACTGTATTGAATATAGTCATGTATTTTGCACTAGGTTTTATGTATGTGTTTGTGAATGCTTTCAAGGTATGTGTATTTCAACTTTAACACTTGTAACTGAGGTTTCACCCTAAAAAAAATAAATAAATAAAACACTGAGTTCTAAGAAAAGCTAATGTTAAATCAGCATATCACTTATATGGTTAGACGTTTCAGAGTCATTATCATTCATTATAATTATTCTATAATAGTAGCAAAAATAACCATCAAATTAACATAATTAGCTTCCCATAAGATTAACCCTATTATTTTTTTAAAGTTCTCAGAAAGCTAATCAATTTTACTTTGATATTTACCTTCACCACATAAAAATGTTGGTTATTGATGCATTAATATACTATCAATAAATAGTTTTCGATTATTTGGGGATTTCGTTCTGCTTTCTTGCTACTAGGCATTTCATATTTTATCACATCTATTCCGCCTACTATTTGTTTTTAAATTACATGTTTTAATTTTTTAAGTTTGCAGACTATATATAAAAATTTTCTGAAATAACTTCTGTACTTGACAAGTTTTCTTAAACTGGCTTCTATGTACTATACCTAGCTTTGGAGTGTAAACTAACATATATGATTATACACTATGACCAAGCAACTGAATCTCAACCTTCACAGTAGAAGTTCTGCTAATCACTGGTTGTCCTGTAATCATTTAGCTAAATGTCAGCTACAACTACTGAGGCTGATTTTGTCATTTGCTTTCTTTACTCTGCCTCTCCATAGAAACTGTAATAGTAGCTGGGGTACCAACACTCTGAAATTAGCCTTAAAGAAAATGGTATACTATCCTAGTTATGTATTTTTTATTGTTTAGATAAATTTTGTTAAATTTAATTGATTTCTCTTTTCCTTTTAATATGTTTCAGACTTACATCTGTTCTATTTGTTACTAGACATTCATTTTACAAAATATTTTAAAATGTTGAAATATAATTCATATTTTTTGAGACAGGGACTCTGTAAACCCTGGCCTGTAACTCACTATATAGACTAGGCTGCCCAGGTTTCAGAGAGATCTGCCAGCCTCTATCTCTCTAGTGCTGTGATTAAAGGTATTTGCCACCATACACACAGTAAACCATTTTGCAAAGAAAGAGAATAGCATGTTTAGGTCATAGATATTTGTTCACCTTCTTTTAATCTACCATGAAAATACATATATATTTTAGTAATTTCCTATTCTTGTGCCACAAAATTCAAGTGTCCAGAGTTTTTAAAAAATGCATTTGATATTTAACTAGAAACTTTTCTAATTGAATTGAACTCAAATTCTTTACAACTGAATTAATTTTCTTAAAGTACATATTTACTTTCTTCTTTGCTTTTCTCAGTTACTTTTGAGTAGTGTCCAAGACACATTTTATGTTTATGAGGGCATTATGGCTTCCTGGGACACACTGCCTTTTGTACTTGTCTGTAATGAAATTAATCATAAATATGAAAGAAATTTCTTATTCATTTATATTATACATCATGTTACTATAATTTTATATAATATAAGGACATTTTCTGTTGTATTTTCATCTCTTACTCACTATGAACGTGTTGCTTAAATTATTCAGTGCTGTCCATTAAAAGATGACACATAGTTATGTTACCACACATTTCTAGGTTCATAATTAAGTCTCAAAAAGGATCCTAAGGTTGTTGAAGTGGCTCAGTGGGTGAAAGTTCCTGCCACCAAGCGTCATAATCTGAGTTCAATTCCTGGAATTTTTGTTGTGGAAAAAGGGAACTGATTCCTGCATTGTCCTCGGACTTCAGTGTATTCACATCGGAACTCAGCCATGCACACACACACACACACACACACACACACTGGAACTCAACCATGCACACATACACACACACACACTCAGGAACTCAGCCATGCACATGTGCACACACACACACACACACACACACACACACACACACACACTGGAAATCAGCTATGCACACATGCACACACACACAGACACAGAATGAAAAGATAAATAATTTAAAATGCGATTCTTTTCTAAGTATGAACGTTTAAGTTCATGTTGAATTAATCATTTCACAACTTGTATTAACAATAAGCAAATTATTTGATACTTAATGACTACCACAGGAAAAAAATCTAATTTTCAAGTTGTGTATTTCCCTGTTAAATTAAAATAAACTGAAATATCTCATTTGTAGATCTTCAAGATCCAATTTTGAAGGTTTCATAATCAGACTACCGTCAGAAATAAGTATTCTTTATTCAATACTTTGTTATAATATATTTTGTGAATGATAGTGTGAATTACAAGGGTTTTTCTTAAAGGAAGTGTACAAATAATTTATGTCAATATAAAAAATTTAATTCATTTTGTTTTACATTATGCTTCCTTAGCTGTACAGAGATTAAGATTAAGTAGCTATCCTTGTCATTGTCTAAACCCATGTGGTATCTAAATGAACTCTGGGGTAGAAGAGCACAAACAAAGCTCAAAAAAAAAAAAAATCAAAATCAACAGTGCTTTGTATTCCAAGAGATAAGCACTTTGGTTACATGGGTGATAAAATATAGCTTCTTATAAGACTCTCAGTGTATTTAGAAATATGTCAAATACCAAATTCATCATGGGAACTTTAAGGTCACCCAGCTTGATGTTATGGGGAGTCATGAAATTTTAAGTGGTAGATACAACCTTGCAGAACTTGGGTCACAACACAGAAAGTTTTAGAAGTTCCAGGCTTTCCTTTGCCTCTCTTTCCAGCCATCATGAGGTGGGTAATTTGCTTCACCACATGTTCCCTATGTGTTTCTGCTATGACAGACTCTTGGACCCAAGCATTTACATAGTCATGTGATGCAAGCAATACTGTGAGTCACAAACATCTCATTTTCATAACTTTAGCTCAGTTATTGGTTATAATACTACAAAGTTGGATGACCCAAACAAGTTCTTAAACTTAACATTATGTTGCATGCTGTGAAATTATTTAATTCTCACTAAACTTGAAAAAATAAGTGATATTAGACCTAATGTAGTACCACATGACTTTCATCCCAGCATCCTAGAAGCAGAGGCAGGTTGATCTTTGAGACATGGTGACCAGGCTTAACTAGAAAGTGAGTTCCAGGTCAGCCAGGACTATAAGGAGATGGAGACATTCTCTCTAAAAACAAAAGCAAATAAATTAGATAGTGTTTGTGTTTATTAAGATATTTATTTCTTTTTCTCACAATTCATATTAGCCAGATTTTAATATGGAATAGTAGCATAATTAGTAAATATCTTCCCTCTTTCTGCCTGAAAGTGATTTAAACTGACCCATTTTTTAAACAGAAACAATAACCCATTCCCTTTACATTTGAAGAAACATACACGATATCATATAATTTCACTTTAATTTTCCTTTAGAGACAGTTTTTCCCAAACATTTTGTACTTGCTGTATCTGCTCTCCAATGCAGCACTAGCTTCACAGCTCAGCAATATTCCATCTGCCCCAAAACTCAGAACAATTACTCTGCTAAATGTCTCAAACGGACCTTTATAATGAAAGGAATGAATACAGTTTGAACTTTTCTTAATTTGACTTACTATTTAGCAATCATCGCCACCACTTACTCAGAAAGGTCTCCGCACTTTTTTCAAACCATAATCAGCTTTACTCCCCATATTAATGGCATGTTGTATGTGTATTTCTCTGATGTCTCTGCTTGTCACATAAAATCTTATAGTGCAAATGGATAATTTTGTTACTATTTCTCTCATAAACTTTTCAGTAATTTGTGTGCTAATATAATAACTTGTTATTTTATATCTTGAGATTCAGATGTTTTCTTCTTAAATAAACAACTTGTGTATTCTTTCATTTCATTTTCTTTTGTCAGACTCTCCAGGTGTCATAATTACCACTACTTCCACCAATATGTGCCATAATTTCCTGAGTTCTACATGTCTCACACCCAACTACAGATAGTAGAAACTTGCTAATCAATTTAAAATGCTTTTCTTCCTCTCCTCTCTATATTCTGTGGTATAGCCTTCCTCATTATGTCATTGCTTCAGACCTGTACTCATTTGGGTTTTCGTAGTGGCCTTCTTCATATATCTGTTCTTTGTACTTGCAGGCATTTTCCAGATGTGTTTAACTAACACAGCATGTCCATTTCATTCCCAATGTTAAAACTAAATTTTCTTCCCCACAGCATAATCAGTATGCACAATACTCTGTAAAAATCATGTTATACCAGAACTTAAAAAGTAACTCACTTACTCAAGTTTTGACTATTCGTTTTGTGGGCTAGGGTTCTATCCCCGAGTCTTGTGTCTTTGAAAGTACCATGTTAGTTATATCCCCAATATTATTTTTGGCAGAGTCTCTTTATGTAGCCAAGCTATAATTCATATGCTTTCATATGTCTCATATGAAATATTTTTTCATTGAACTATTACATTTAAGGTCTTAGATCTAATATATTTTGTAATTTAATGAATGTTAGAATGTTCAAATGCCAAATAACTGAAATCATTAAGGCAATTCAAAGAAAATTCTCTATGTATTGGAACACATAAAGATGCTTAAAGATTATAGCTCCACATTGAAATACATGACTGTGAACACAGCATTCTGGAAGCAGAGACAGGAGAATCATGAATTTCAGGTAGATATGGCTGTGCATCAAGTTCAAGGCCTACATGTGCTACTTTGTGAGACTCTGTCTCAAAGCCCTAAGGTCTACTAACTTGGCTTAATACAGAATGCTGACCTATCATGTACTGCATAAACCAGCATGATTCATTATGCTTATTTAAAATTAACGTATGAAATTTAATGTATTATTTTCCTTTCTACAATAACAGAAAATTGTATTAATTTTCACATATATCCCCTTCCAATCTGTATGTATTTCTGAGTTCATTTTGTCAACTGATGTTATGCTATTAATAATTTTATTTTTATTGAAATTTTGCCATTTCCATACAATCTATTTTGATACTATGTAGATCCTCTCCTGTTTCCACACCTCTCCCATTACCTCCACTCAATTAATGGCCAATGGAGTCTGATTTCTGTCCCTAATGTCCTTAACTATGGAAGTGTGGGTTCATTCACTGGGTGTACTAAGAGTCCCATCCCTGGTAGACACTATCTTTCCCCTGCCATCAGTGCTCAATGCCCAAAAGTTCCTTAGGTTGTGTTGGGAATTTTTACCCACTTCCCCATGATTATGATGGGATTTCATCTGATTTGAGCTTTCATAAGATATGTGCCTGCTGCCAGCATTGCTGTGAGTTCATCTGAGTATCTGACCATCTGTTTGAAAGACTCTGTTTCCTGTTGGCCATTCACCTCCTTTAGCTCTTATCATCTTTCCACCTCCTATTCCACAATGATCTTTGAGCCTTGGGAGGTAGAGATTTCAAATAGATGTACTATTCATGGATAAGCATTTTATGACCTCTTGCATCATCATGTCAGTTACTGTCGTGTCTCACCACTCAGGGCCAGCCTGAGTGGACTTTGGGGGGCCATCCCGAAGGGTTAGGGGTGAGTAGATGTAGAGTCAAGCTGCAGACTCTGGAAGTTGGATGAGAAGCAGGCCAAGCACGTGGCACTACAAACTCGTTTATTGAATAGGTACACAAGCTCTTATAGGCCTGGATAGCCAATGACCTTATGGGGTGGGGTCCCAAATACAGCCAATAGTAAGTTTGTCCCCAGGTAGGCAGGTTCTTTCCAGGTACTGGTCTCACAATTAGCCAGAGCAGAACACCACACCCACAGGAACTGTTCCTCTATTTCTCCTAGCAGGTGGCCTGGCTGGTTCCACCTTTCATTATGCCCAACACTCTTGTTCTTTGCATATCGGCCAATTGTGGGTTTTTGTGTTAATCTCCATATGCTGCATAAGGAAACTTCTCTGGAGAAGTTGAGAGATTCATTAATTTTGTGTTTATATGTTGCCCTAAGATGTGTCACATAAGAGTAAGCATTTCACAGACACTCTCTGCCTTAGACTATTTGTGGAAGTTGGGAACTAAACCTGGTTCTCTGCAAGAAAAGTCAGTGGTCTTAATCTCTGAGCCATTTCTTCAATCCCAGGAATTATTTTTATAAACATTCATGAGATTGACAGTTCACTGAAGAATTTAATAAATAGGATCTATCTGTGGTCCATGTCATTTCAGTTATATTTTATTTTGGTGGATATACTTTCCAGATTTTGCTAAGCAGTTTTCTATCCACTCCTGTTGATTAATTTTGAAATCATGTCATTTTTGTCTTTCACTCATGTTTGAACACATTTTCCAAATCTTATATTCACAGTGATCTTTTAGAAAAGTTTTTTTGTCTGTATATTTTCCAAGTCATGTATAAGTCGCTTAGATCTAGTACTTCATGTGTGTCACTATTTACATGTAATATTGTCTTGGGTATTTGTGTGATGAGAAAGCACTTTGAAAGAATGACCTAGTTTTGTTCTTAATGGATTAAAATGGCTCACATTATATTCTATTGAACTGATGACTGTCATAATACACATGAAAATATACATCCCATCTAGGGTCTGTCCTTCAGTGTAGTAAACACAATGTACTTCATTTTTGGTTACAATAATTATATTTATTACTTGGTACTGACTTCTGAGATAAGGAATTTTCAGGCTGTTGTGACCTTAGACCAGAGCTTGGAAAACTATAATTTACCTGATGCAACCTGAATGACTTTATATATTTTAAAAGAAGGACTTATTTTATCTAGAATGTGGTTACAATTATCATTGACTGTATATTCATATATAGTAAAACATAAAAATTAAAATACTTTGAATTAAAATATTTTATTGCTGAATAATTCCATTAAAAAGGATAAATAAAATGAAAGAGAATATATTTTCAAAGAAATAGTATTTTGTAAAAATATACTACTCATTATTTTATTCCAATTTGGTCTTTATTACTTTACAATGAAATGTATTGAATATTTCCAAAGTAACTTCAACTGTCTTTTTAATTTTCTCACATGCAACTCATACTATTCCATTGAGTTTTAATATAGCTGACTTCAAAAGTGATGCCTGTATTATGAGTTATTGTTTAAAGAACTGAACAAAAATGTAGTTTTATCATAAATGTATTACAATCAAATGAAATAGAGAAAGACTGCTCCCAGTAGCTTCTATAAAACTGAATTGACTGTCTTTGATTTTGGATTTAAGAGTTAAAAAAAATCTTTCTAGACTATATTGACATACTTAATTACATACTAAATATTTATGTTCATATGGTTTAATTCAGAGAGTAAAGCTACTGAAAAACTGAATGTTACTTGAATGATATTCAACACGGTAACAGGAACATACCTATCTACCCCCTTAATATATAAATTGTTAAGAGGCCTTCAGTTTCCAGTACCACAAACTTTCACACATTTTTACTCAGATAAAGTATTCCTTTGTTCATAAGAACTAAAAATAATAATAATAATAGATAGCTGTTGATATTTTTTATTAGAAAACTGTGGTTCTTAAATGTCAAATATTACGTTTTACTGTATGTATTCTTTTTAGTACATCACTATTTTCAAATCTTTCATTATACTGCTAATCTTTAATACTGTTTGTTTACATAGCAGTCATAAGAATTATTTATCCACACAATACTTTATGCACTGAGAAAAATGATGATGTATGAGAACAAATAATTTCACATGCAGAGACTATCGTAGAATTTAATATATTTAAGTAAAGATCTAATACCCAAGTCATTTGAGTCTTCTATTAGAAAGGGAATAAGGAGAATTTCAATAACACTTGGAATGTCATGCTTAATTGGAGATCACTTTAGTATTTTATGCCTTAAAATTTTATTTGTAGATGCCAAAATAAAAACTAAGTTCTTGCAATAGATCACTTTTTTAATGTTTGGGGAATTATTTTCCCTCTGATATTACTACCATAAAGCAATTTCAAGTAATTATTGTAGAGAGATAAAATATTTATATAATAAATCAAGCTAATTTAAACAGAAAAGCTTAATAAAGATACATTTCTTTGTTTGAAAACAAATGCAATATGTTCATTTAAAATGATTTTAATGTTTGGAGTACTTCGTGTGCATTAATTATGAACCAGATCATGCTATAGAAGAGTGGCTACAGTGTTAAGTGAATTTATATATTTTTAAGTCAAAGCAATGTTCATGAGCTAGCAAATCTCAGATGTTCTTTGTTTTGTGTAAACAGTAAGAGCCAAGAAAATGAGCTACTTGTTTAGAAGTTAGTATTTTACACAGAATTCGAGAAATACAAGGGGAAAATGAGAGAAAACCAGATAGATCTGCAATTGTTATTTACTCACGTAAAACTTCTCATTTTATCAATAATATTTTGAGCTACAGGGTAGTTTCTTTAAAATATCGTCTGAAGAAAACTGTTGTGCCATCAAGCCACTTTATGAAAAGACTGAAATATCTGAACATACAGCGCATATACTCCAGCAATTACAGGAATGGTTCCTGATATGACAATAGCAAAAGCCCACTTTTGCATATTTGACTTAGCATCCACAAAGGGAATTTTCATAAATTGACACAGAAGAGCAAATTCCTCTGCAATTTTGTGAGACTATGAAGGAAAGATGTCTCCCCTACTCTCCAGCCATATCATTATGACCCAAGAAGTAAGAAAATGATGGTGATAGAATACGGTCTTCGTAGCCTTCATTCAAATGTAACACTTCAGACTAAGTGTGGATTTCATGGCACCATCAAATTCCTTTCATGCACCATCAAACATTCAATTATGGAAAAAACAATTAACAGCCAAGTGATTAAAGATATATAATATTGAGGTTACAAAAAATTTGCACTGATGTTTCAAACATCAATGCCACAACTATAAATTGAATCAACAATGAATGTACGTGTGTATCAGTGAGAATATTGAAGTACTTATTTCCAAGAAGTTATTTAAAACTTTCAACTATGTTTAAACAAATAAGAAAATCTCAACCACAAATGTAAATGTACATATTAAGTGTTTGAAGAATAAATAGTCATCTGTAGAGAAAAATAACTTAAATATTTGATTAAATTCAGCAGTGACTCCATCTGGTTCTGGGCTTTCTATTGTGAGAGATTTTAATTTCTAACTTCACTTTCATTCTTTGGAATGGGTCTGTTTAAATTATTTATAACTTATGAGTTTAAATTTGTTAAGCCATGTTCATTTACAAAATTGTCCCTTTCTTTTTGACTTTCCCATCTTTGGAATATTAGTTTGCAAAGAATTCCGTAATGATCTTCTAGATGGCATTGGAATTTGACTTCATTTTCATCTCTAATTTTATTAATAGATAAATGATAGAAAGACTTTCTATGGTCTGAGACTGGCAAGATTAATGTTATAAGAATGACTTTATTACCAAACATAATCTGCAGATTCAATTTAATTCTCATTAAAGTCTAATGAAATCCTTCATAGATTTAGGGAAAAAACAACCCAAAAATTCATGCAAAAATAAAAATGACTATACCATAGATAACTCAAACCATCCTTAGCAGAAAAAACACATTGAAGATATCACAATAGCTGATCTCAAATAATGCTGAAGTGACATAATGATAAAGACAGCATGTTACAGGTACAAAGACTTCTGCAGTGTAATGAAGGACCCTGAATTAAACATACACATCTCTAGCCTCCAAATTTTGACAAAAATATGTACAGTGGAAAGAGAGTCATGATATTCCACAAATGATACTGGAAAATCCGGACATTCCCCTGCAGTCAGAATGTCAGTTATCAAGTAAAGACAGCAAATGCTGATGAACATATGGAAAAATAATAACCATAATCTACTGCTGCTGGGAGCCCAGAGTGTTGCAGCAACTACATATTTAGTGTGGAACTTAAACTAGAAATGCCATATAAACTCAGTTGTACTACTTTTGAGTATATATCCAAAGAAAACTTTATCCTATACCAGAGACACATGCATATTCATCTTGATTGTTGCTCTAATCATGATAGCTAGGGAACGAATTCAGTCTAGATGTGCATTAGTACATGAATGGATATTGAAAACAATGCGATTTTATTCAACAATGAAGATAAGGAAATGTATTGAATTTCTAGGAAAACAGAACAGGAATTAGAAAATATAATACTGAGCGAGGCAATCTCAAACCCCAAAAGAAACAAAGCAGGCTATCCTTCATACATGGATCAAACTTATGAATTTTTGTAGTGTGTTTAACTTTGAATGCTTGTAAAAGCCAAGAAGAGAAATAGTGTTTTTAAAAGTGGCCTGAAGTTAGGAGGAATAGTAGAGCACATGGGACATGAACTTGGAGTAGAGAGAATATGGGAGAATTGTTTATGCTGAAATATAGTCTGAAGGTAAGGCAGATGAGGGAGAAAAGTAAGGGATAAGGAAAAATGCAGATGTTTGAAAAAATATTGAAATTTAATATTGTATAAGTCTTGTAAAATTATAATTTAAAAACAAAAGAGTACAAGTGGAGGTACCCTCAATGTGCCAAGAATGCTCCTCCCAGAAGCCTTTGGTTATTGAATGAAAATCCTTGCACCAAGCATGAGATGTCACCCTATGAGTTCTTGGTCAGTGAAGCCTCAGAAGCCACCAAAACAATACAGTCTACTGTCACTGGTCTTTGTTTATACTGTCAGCACAGGATATAGAGAGAGCACGTTGGAACTTAACTGTAAGCTTCCAACTAGATGAACAGAAATCATAGAACAGGAAAGTGCTATGAAGGCCGATGGGCAAAAAAGTCATCAAAAAGTCTTACACATACACATGTGTGTGTGTGTGTGTATGTGTGTATGTGTGTGTGTGTAGAGAGAGAGATTTTGTACATTTCATACAATAGATCTTAATTGTATTTAGAATTACTTTCCCATCTGAAACTCCAGACTCTCCCCAAGGGAATTTCATGCTTTCTGTCATACATGTTAAGACTTATTCAGTTAAGGCTTATTCAAGTGTTGTACATACATATCCCTCTGTATGTTTCCCTATATGCGGTCAATTAAAAAAAAAAAAAAACTTGCATGAGCTGCTAAATAGAAAATACATTTTTGGGTGCTTGCATGGAATACTCTGTAGATAACTTACATTTCGTGTAAGATGCCATTTATTTCAGCAGTCTCTCCGTTTATTCTTTGTCCAGTTGACCTGTCTATTGAAGATAGTGGGACATTGAGTCATCTACTATTACTGAGTTTCTGTTCATCTGTGTTTTATCGTCCTGGAATACTGCTTTTTATGAAATTGAATGCACTAGAGTTTTTGCACATGTTTGTGCAAATTGTGGTATTATCTTGATCCATTGTTCCTTTGAATAGAATTCAGTGATCCTCTTTATATCTTCTGATTTGTTTTAACTTGAAGTCTATTTTGTTAGACATAAGAATCCCACCACCTGCTTGTTTCTAAGAGCCATTTGCTTGGAATATTTTTTTTCCATCCTTTAACCCTCAGGTAATGTCTATCCTTGAAGGTAACATGAGTTTCTTGAAGACAACAAAAGATAAATTTTCTTTCTTAACCCATTCGACTAACTTTGTCTTTATATAGGAGAGTTAAGGTCATTTTTATTTAGTGTTATTATTGATGCACATTGGATAATGTCATTTAAACTTCTTTATTTTTGTTGCCCTATTTTATGTTTCCATTATTATATCTTTCTTTTTTACTTTATGTAGCCTCTGGAGTGTACCCATTCTTATCTTCCATAGTTTGTATTGTAATTCGGGACTGGAGCAGTAGCTTAGCAGTTAACAGCACTGACTACTCTTGCAGAAGACCCAGGTTAGATTCCCATCACCCACATAGTGCCTAGCAATCATCTGTAATTTCAGTTTTAGGGGATCCAATTCTTTCTTATGACAGTATTGCATGACATTTGTGCCTTACACACATGCAGGCAATATACTAATATGCATAAAATAATAAATAAATAAATAAATAATATATGTTATGAAAGGTTAGCTGTAATTCTGAGAGATTTTCCTTATATGTAACATTGTTTCTCCAGCAGTTTTCAGAACCCACTCTTTGCTCTATATATTTAATGTTTTATTATATGCCATGGCAAGTTTGTGTTCTGATCATGTCTAATTTGTGTCCTATGGGCTTCTTGAATCTTTATTGGTAAGTCTTTACTTAATGTAGGGAAGTTTTCTTCTATAATTCTGTTGAAGATCTGTTCAATGCCATAGACCTGATATTCCTCCCCGTCCTGCATGCCTATGATTTGTAGGTCTTTTCGTGTTTACCAGATTTCCTGCATATTCCATTCCTGTTTCTGTTTTTTTTTTTGGATTTTACATAGCATTTCTTAAAGAATCCTGCATCTTTGTCATACAGTCTGGATGTTCTGATTCATGTCATTCATTCTATTTCTGAGGCTTTCTGCTCTCGTTTCTAATTGGCTTATGAGGTTTTTAATTCCATGTTCATTTTGATTTGGGTTTTCTTTACTACTTCTGTCTCTTTAGTGATTTAACTTTTCAAGTCCTGAATTGCTTTTGACATTTCAACAAGATGCATATTTGTGTATTCCTAAGCTTCCATCACAAGTTTAAGCTTATATTCTTTGAGTTCTTTGGGTTGTTTGTCTATATTTTCTTTAAGCACTTTGATCATGTTTATGATTTTTTTTAAATCTGTGTCTTGGGGATCCTCATTCTGATTCTCACGATAATGAACTTTTGTCTTACTAGTGGGATTTGGGGAGAATATATTCTCTTTGTTTTTTATATTATTTGTGACTTTGCACTGCTCTTGGGTGATTTGGATATTTTTGTAACGTGTCTGGTAGGAACCTATAGTCTGCCTTTGTTTCATTGAATTTTGGTTTTGTTTGCATCGTTTATTTGCTTCGTTGCTTTTGGCTCAGGTAAGACTAATAAATTGGTCTGAAGTCCTTGTAGGGTAGTGGAATGTTCTGGGTAGTTGGTAGGGCAGGGTAGTAAGTAGCATGATCAGATCAGGGTAGTAGGAGGGCTGGGATGTGTCAGATAGATCAGGCACCAGTGGAATCAATGCTATGGTGTTCAGAAATTTGAAGCAGAGGAATTGGAACTGGCCAGGGCCGAAGGCTAATGGTGAAAGAGCGGAAGTGGGATAGTTGGGAAGTGTTGAGGCTGCAGAGGAATAGAAGAGACATGCAGTGGGCAGGATCTGACTTACCGGAGTCATAGTTGCTCCTACCTGAATGTTTTTTTTTTATCAGATCTCGAATATTTTATATATAATTTGAATAAGAAGAATTAGATACAAATCTCACCTTTATTCCAACAAGAATGGTGTTTTAACTTTCATTTCAACAAAATGTTTCCAATAAAGCACAGGATTCTAAGAAATACATAGAGAGATATTTACTGCTAACATGATCCAGTAACAAAAGCATTTGGCTTGATTTAACATAAAGGATATTTGGTGATCTCAGAAGCAGAGGAAATATTTTTTAAAATGCCATAATAGCAAATTAAATGAGGACAACAAAGAGAAAGGTCAGATGTACTTCTTTTTTATGAGCTATTAGGCAATTCATATATTAGAGGAATAAAACAAGTGTGACCCAGAATGGAGAAGGAATTCATAAGAAAGTGAAGAAAAGTGCAAGTGTTTTATGAAGATAATTAAGGATAAAATTTTAAACCATCCAGCTATTCTCATTTGAGTAATTCAGCTGAATAATAATTTTGTTTGTTTCACAAAAGTATCTTGTTAACTCATTACTGAAGGAATGAAATACACACTTTAATAAACATTCACAATTTCTTCAGCATTTTCCGAGTTTGTATGCTTGTAACAAATTTACTTTAAATCATTTTATTTTTAATCGTGTAAGAAATAAGATGTATAATATTTGCTATATTATCTATTAAAAACTGAAAAAGCAATAAATAAGAGAAATTAAGGATGTGATATATTATCTCTTTATCTTGAATAAATTATTATAATATTTTATTGAACTATTCAAGTATAACTAAATATTAGAATGGCTTGACCTGTTTCATCAGTTAATGTACTATTTTTTTAGGCATTATATCATCACACTACAGATAGGACTGTGCAAATTTCATGTGATACTGAAGTCATCTTGGGATGGTTTCAAGTGTCCAGAGTGTATTAAGATGCATTAATGGAAACATTTCCTGTACTATAATCCTTAGTGAAAAAATACTATTAAAAATTCAGCTCTATCTTCGGGCCAAGAAGTAATAGTATGCAACATATCCTATGAGAAAAGTTTTATATGAAGACTAATAATGAAAGAAAACTATTCATTTTAAAGTGCATTAACCAGCACTATAAATAATAAGTATAAAGTCTCAAAGGTGTTTTCTGCATTACAACTCTTTCCACTCTGAAATCATTGCAGTAATCAAATGTTAAATATGTGTTACATGTTGAAGGTCAAGGCATTCCAGGATTAAAGCCACTATAAATTTGTATATTTTGCAATACCCACATATTTTTATTGACCAAAAATTAAGAGAATAAATGCAACCTTTTTTGCTGGCAAAGTACTATTGTACGAATTGTTCTTAAATGCGAGATAATATCTCATTGTTTTTCATTTTTAATCTTGATCTTATACAAAATGTGTCTTATAACAAGAGAGATATTTTCATCCCTTCTTAGATATAAATATCCTTCAAAGAAAATTTGATTGTGTCTACTAATGCCATTAAAAAATACAACTGAACATTCTTTGAATATTCTAGATACCAATCCACACTCAGATGTATAGCTGGTAAATATATTTTTCTCATACTCTTTAGGCTGCCTTTTCAAATGATAGAACGACTGGCCTGGTCAGATATGTCCATGGTTAGAAGAGTGAACCAATTTTAAGAGCAAACCTTCAATTTCTGATTGAATTGAAGGCCTACTTCACAAGATGGAGTACAAACTTTTTCTGTTGTAAGGGCGGAGAACCTGTGGATAGAAAGGCCACAGGCTCTGGTGGAGTACTCACTACAATAATTTGGCTAAATAGATGACTCCTAATGATATTATTATACCTGTAGATTAGGGCATCTCTCAGCTCTCATCAGAGATGCTTCTTCATGCAGAAGATGTTAGCTAACATAGAATCCCATTACTGGTCAATATACTTAGAACAAGAGATTGTGCTGTGGTGTGCTCAGCCCTAAATATGTGTGGCTCTAGCTTCCAGTGTGTACATATGTGCACATCAAAGTAACAGCTGAAAGTGCCTTGATTATAAAGGAAACGAACACAAATTGGTTTAATTCCAGCATGTGCATATTCATCATATTCATGCGTGAGCTTGTGTGTGGAGACAGATGAGAGAGAGGGAGAGAGAGAGAGAGAGAGAGAGAGAGAGAGAGAGAGAGAGAGAGAGAGAGAAGAAAGACCTTTAGAAGAAAAATTAATATCAAAATATGTAAGTTTTCAACAAATAAAAACCTCACCATGTCTTCGTTAGGTAACGCTCCTGTCGGTTTTACCGCACTGCCCTACTAGCCACATGGCAAAGATAAAGCCGGAGTGACTGAGTATAGGCAGGGAATTAAGGCTTTGCTTTAAAATTATACTGCCAAATTCAACAGGAGCATAGAAAGGTGAATCTGAATCTCCTTAAATTCACAAAGAGTTATATGACCAGTTTTTGAAAAGACATTATTTTCAGATCAATAAGGATGCATTTTATTTTTGGTTGTTGCTTTGGCTGCCTAGGAAATGAGATCTAGGTTTTGTCCTTTATGAGAAAGGAATACTGAAACCAGACTACGTCCTGCTTCTTATTTGTGTATTAGGCATTGGAGGATAAAATTTTAAACCTTCATTTAATGTAAAAACCTCAATTTAAAGAGAAAATATCAAGATGGGTTCAGCGTGGTGGTGGATGTCTTTAATTCTAGCATATGGAAGGTAAAGGTAGGTGAATCTTTGTGAGATCTAAACAATCCTGTTCTGCATGCTCAGTTCCATGCCAGCTGGGGCTACAAGAAAACCCTGTCTCAAATAACACAAATCAGAACAAAACAAAACAAATCAAAATAACTTAAATTGCAACTTGGTAGCTCCATCTCTGAATAGTCAGAATGCCACTTTGTGGTTAAATATCTATAGGATGAAAATTGATTGTTTTTTCTACACCATATCCAAAACACTAAGCATTTTCCTATACTTATGGACTAGCAGAAGGGATGTATCACTAAATACTTCATTATGGTATTATTTACATTGTTGTTTTAACTTCCCATTTGTGGAGTTTTCCAGAGGATCACGGGAAATAAAGATCCTAAAAGATGCATTCTACCATACCTTGGTAATTTAAAAGGGCAGCTATACACTATGAAGATGATAGCCACTTTCTAAATACTCACAAATTTCATAAAATCCAAATATAGACTTCACTGTGCTGCTACCAGCCTTTGGAGCAGCCCAAACCAATCCCTCTTTAGAGTGCTTGCCTTCCTTTGTTAAATAAAATACTATTTAAATTACTTATTTCTATGAATTGAAATATTTTGTTCAGGAAAACAAGAGATAACAAATTCCCTTATCAGAAAATATGAGTGAATTGTTTCTAAGATATATCAGTTCCCTTTGAGATGAGCACAAAGGATTATTTTTGGACAAAATTTATGTATGATATATCATTATTGCCCTTCATGAGGGTTTTTCTTGAATGTTGTTTTAGAATGAATATTTGAATAAATAATTAATTTGTCATTGTAGATAATGAAAAGATCAAGAAAAAGAAGATTGTCTTACAACGCATTAAATTAATGTTCTCTATTTCATAATGCTATATTGTACTGCTGATGATACTGTAGATTTGAATAACAGAAAACATACCTGTAAGCTATTCTAAATATACTAGACTAGTATTATTTAAGAAGTATCATTAATTATGTAAAATAACATTTCTAATAATTATTGAGAACACAGTTTATCAGAAGTTTTTCCCATAGCTGCACACGTATTGGTGGTATAGTGGTGAGCCTTAGATGCCTTGCACGGGTTGTAACTAAAACTCTCAAACAAATACAAAAGCAACTCCAAGTCTCTTGAAAGTTCACAGGAACAATTAAAAACAGATGATAGAGGAGAGAGGTACAAACATTTGAATAAAAGACAACCATGGAATATATCTGTGGTGTTAGAAGTATGCACACAGCATGTGTTGTACAATCAAAGAGTCAGTAAAAACATATAAAATTTGTATCATGGCAATAACACACTATGAAATAGAATGAGAGTAGAGAGTGAAATCACAGAAAAAATACCAATATCTGATAAAGGAAGCCTGGGCAGTATTTATAAACTCTGCAATATACTGGTATTTGTTAAAAAATATGTGTGTAAAGCAATCTACAGACAAAAAGATAAGGAAAGAGACAAGGAAAGAAAAAGAATTGACATCATAAATGTAATACTATTCTTCTAAAAGACACAAAACCTGTACATTGTCCATCCAAGAGTTAAGACGGCCAGATAGAAAATAACAGATCTCAGTAGAGGAAAGTATAGGCATTCGAGGATTCTACTTCATAACGTTTACATATATATACAAGAAGAATTACAAATTTATCACCATACAAAGAGCTGGAAAGTGACTCTGCCAGGGAAAAATAAAAATAGCATAAATAAAATGGAATAAACATGACAATCTAAGATACTGTAGTTAAGTATAGTAAAATATCTTAAACCTATTTACATACGTTAGTGCTGTATTATTTTTGCGATAAGTAAATTTTTAAAAATCAGTGATGAATAGACCAATCTCTAGAGCAACTACAATATGCAAATAGAAACTATCAGATTCCCAGAGAGGTAATACCGAACTAAACAAATTCTAAAAGTCAAAATACTTAAATTAAGGTAGGAAAAAGAAAGAACCCCAAAGTCACCAAAAGGCAAAGAGTACTATGATGGTAACACGACAAGATTCAAATACAACCATATACACAGTAAAATGTATACACAGTAAAAGAGCTGAACACTGTAATTAAAATTTGGGATTATGTTGGGGTCCCTGTGCTTGGAGCCAGCCCTAGGGGGACGAAGGGTCTCCGCTGTGAGGGGGTGAGAGAAGCGGAGTCAACACACAGACCCCAGGAGCTGGGTGAGAAACATGTGGATGGTGAGCTGCTGCAAACTCAGTTTATTCAAGGAAGTGCACAGAGTTATATGTTCTTTTTCAGCCAGTCACCCTGTAGGTTAGCTCCCGACTTCAGACAATAGAAATTTGTCTCTCAGGTAGATAATCTCGGTGTAAGTTCTCTTCAGATGCTGCGCAGAAGCCGGTGTCATGCTTACCCAGAGCAGAGTGCCACATCCATGGGAGCCACTCCCTTATTCCTTATAGCAGGTGGCCTGGCTAAGGCCCACACTCAATATGCCATACAGGATTATCTAAAAGAATAAGAAAATATTAGGAAACACTTCTGTGTACAAAAAACTATAAATAATAGACACAATGGTATGAAAATAAAGAGAAATGCCACATCAAAATATAATACTACAAAGTGAAGTAATTATGCTAATAAAACAGAAAAATAATCTTCTTAAGAAAATGTACCACCGAGAAATAGATATACCACACATAGAAACAAGATGTTCAAATCCAGAGACATAAGTCTCAGCTTCATTTTAATTTAAAAGTTATAAACACTATGGACCAAAATTTGAGAGAACATGATTCAGAACTATAAATTTCTATTTCCATAATGTGAATAGTAATGGCTTACAGTATTTCATAGAATAAATGTACTAAAATAAGTAAGCATAGAATCTAGGCAGCATTTCCACCTTATTGGCCTTTAACACATAACCTAGTATCCATAGACAGCCATTTCTTTCTTTTTTTATTGTTTTCATTGAGCTTCAGCAAATATATATATATATATATATATATATATACACACATTAGATTTTGTTTGTTTTCATATATATACATTTATTATTGTTGGAAATTACATAGTTAAATAAAAGAAGATGGTAGAAAGATAATCAATATAAAGTCATATTTAATTTTTAATTAAACAAGCCATCTTGACATTTAAACAAGTTTTACATTTTAAGTTTTAAATGGTAGCACTGGGAAGTATAAAGGTTTATATCAGTCACTTTGAAAATATCAAACTTAAAACAAAAACATCACAAACAAACGAATTGCAATATGGTGGCTCATACTTTTAATCCCAGCACTTGAGAAGCAGAGGCTGGGAAATCACTGTAAGATGTGAAGTCCTGCGTGGAATGGTTTTATTTAGTGAGTTCCAGTCCATCTGGTCAATATAGTAAAACCCTAGTTCATCAAATAAAAACAGCACCTTCCTTCCCAAATGCAATGGTAAAACTAAGAGAAAAAGAAGTTAAGGAAGCAATGTCAAGACGCCATTACACTTCTATGCTGTTATGACAGCTTCAGGTAATCATGCTCGTGCGGTGTTGGTCATTAGCAGAGCCTGTACATGAACTGTTCTCAGGGGTGTTAGAATAGTTCTCCATTGAGCTACTTGTTGGAAGAAATTTCTTCTGTAAAGCATGGACAATAACAAACTAGAGACCGGGAGAGAACGATGTTGTAATCTAGAATCATACATGGCATTTTTACTAACTTATCGTACTTTTTTATTATAAAATGAGTCATACTGTCCATTCTGAAACCAAGAGGAAGGTATTCTGTCAAGAGAAGAGGAACAGGAAACAAACACTTTTGTGACTCACTTTAGATGTGGGGGATAACTACAGGGATTCCATCCCATGTTCCCAAGTACCTCAATTATAGCTCCCATTTTGAGCAACGTCTTGCTCACTGACTACCAATTTTGTATCCATGACTCCCTTCTACTTCTCTGATGTTGTCTACTTAGACTGTATGTGAGGTCATGCAGTATTTGTCTTTCTAATTCAGGTCTATTTAACTTAACAAAATGGACTCCACATTAATCCATGTAGTTGCAAGTCAATGGACTTGGTTTTCAGAAGTAAAGCCCATTCATTCACAGATATATGCGTAGATTAATCCTCTACCTTACAGTTCATGAAAACTACAGTATTCAGGAATTGAAGACACCACTTCAAAACAGTGATTTCATTTACTTGAGTTAAAAAACAAGCATCAGAATTCCTAGACTACATACTAGTTTCCAGCTTTGATTTAATGGGACGCCTCAATAATGTTTTCTAGAATGTTTGTACTTTACAGTCCCATCAGAAGCCTGAATGCATTCTTTCTTTTCCCCATCCTCTCCAGCATTGCTGCTATCTAGCTTCTATTTGATACTATTTAACTGATACAAAGAGATATCTCATTGTGGAATTAATTTGCACATCCCTTACTCTGTGTCTTGTTTATGAATATCTCTTATCTTGTCTTAATCAATGATATGACAAGCAACTCAATTGAAAACTGGACCAAAGCATGAATAGGGAAATTCTAAGACAAGAACAGACACTATCAGCCTATTAAAATGTTGTCTGCAAGATTCTATACATTATTATATTCACATTAACATGATTAAGTAAAACTGTGGTAATTTTACTGAAAATAGATGGGAAGAATTAACTGTTTATATTGTAAAAACATGACAAGGTCTACTCATCATGAAAAATAAAAATTAAAACTGAAGTATTCTGCAAAAATGGTTCACTCTAACTCAAAAATCACAATTTTTCAAAACAATATAAGTGTCAGGCATGGCATGCCTTTCTATGAGGCCTTGGCCTCTAGAGGTTCACAAAACAATAGAAGTTATTGTCATTGCTCTTGATGCAATGACACTAAAACTGAAGATTAAGACAATAGTGCTGAGGACACAACATACTCTGCATATAGGATACACACAGAAAAACTATAGGAGTACTGAAATAAAAGGACCTCCCTATTAGCTAGCATTCATTATGCCTGAAGGTGCTATGTAGGCTGTTGGGGGAGAAAAATTTTAACACAGTTGTGACTATCAACAAAGACAATGAAAAGAAAACTTGGATAACAAAGAAAAAATGGATAGAAAAAGACTGAGGAAGAAAGGAAGGAAGGAAGGAAGGAAGGGAGGGAGGGAGGTAGGGAAGGAGGGAGGGAGGGGGGAGGGAGAGAGAAAGTAGTGACCTGAAAATTAGAAGAAGACTAGTTGGGAAGAAGGGGTTCAGTGCAGGTGAGAGGATGATGAGACAAAGTTACATTGACCTGAATGCAAATATGATATTTAAAATATAACAACAATAATAATGAATTTAAAAGTACTAGGGTTTGGATCTGTGGAATCCAGGAACATGATGGGTTTTGCAGGGCTCATCTGTAATTCCAGTACTTAGAAGACATAGACAGGGCATCCCTAGAGCATGCTGGCTAGCAAGACTAACTGTATTAGGGAATCACTGTGTTGAATTGAGAGACTCTGCCTCAGGGAATAAGATGAAAATCATGGAGGAAGACTCTCATAAACCTTGGGCTTGTATGTACATGTGTACACATATAAAGTGCATTCCTCATACATGGGATTCCACATATATGCAAACACAAATGCACACATACCACACATACATAAATAAGTAAATAAATAAATAATAGAAATAACCAAATAAAAAGTTGCAATGAGAAGGCACAGACGTTCTATGGCATTACTTATTGTCCATATAGCATTGCAGCATTTGCAAAACACTTATATCCTAAGTCTGAAAGACTGATGTAAAATATGCCTCAGATCTTGAACTTCCCTGATCTAAAGAATCCTGTAGTCATAGTTACACTTTTGTTTTTGAAATTTTTTGAATGCTCAAAGAAGTATTTTTTTTATTTCAAGCTCAGTAATTTAAAGATGATACACATTGATGCTTCTTATTGCATAACATATTTTACTGAACTAGCTATATATATATATTAAAATATTTATAATTATATCATTGTGTGTTTTATACAGAACATATCAATCAATCTTAATCATTTTATATCACTTTTCCTATGGGCTCCCCCATAGCCCCCAATTGGAATTCATACATTGTTTCATCTGTGTTAAGGTCTACTGTGTAAAAATTGTATTCATTTTCATTGATATCCTAATTAATGACATATGTCACATATGTAAGATGTAAGGAAG
Source organism: Eospalax fontanierii (assembly GCA_035773235.1). NCBI lineage: Eukaryota > Metazoa > Chordata > Mammalia > Rodentia > Spalacidae > Eospalax > Eospalax fontanierii. The sequence goes on along the minus strand of CM069524.1, from coordinate 67,678,656 downwards.
TTTAAGTGTTTAAATTTTGAAAATGAATAAATTGGCCTTGAAATAAACATTAAGATAAATTTTATTATTTTATTAATAAATTTACTGGGAAAACGCAGACATTTTGCATTTATCTTATAAAGACTTTAATAAACAGCAATCCTGTCCATTTTCCTATTTGACTAAATATCTCATTTCATAGTTTTTTGCTTCGGTCTTATGTAAGTCAAAGTGTATCTCAAGCTTCTAGCTTTAATTTATGATATATAATAAACAGCATGTTTTCTTAGGGTCACAAATATTTTCAAACAATCAGGAAATAAATAAGCACTTAAAGAGATAATGAATTAGTGCTCTCTCAATCCTAGTCAATACTGTCAGGGTTTAACACCTGCTTGACATTGTTCAAGATTCCAAATCTGGTGTTATCTGACTCTCAGATCAAGACAGAGCTTGTTTTATCTGACAAGACTTTAATTGGGTTTAGTTTCATGGCAATGGGCCCATTACTCAAAAGTGCTGCCTTTTAAACTTTATACCAGTAAGATCTTGGCACAGCCTCAAGTTCATTTCCTTCAGACATTGAAAGGACATAAAATAGAAACAGCCAGAGTACTTGTTTCACATAAAAGTACTTAATAGCATAAGTTGAATCTCCACATGAAAATAATGATTTGTCTTATTTTATTTTGGGAAATGTAAATCAGGAAATGTGTTCACTCAGCAGATATCAAAACAGCTATTACTTCAGCCAATATTAAATTATGTATGCTAATTCATGTAATATCTGTCAAATATAAAGACACATAGCTATTTCATGGTGAACTAACATTATCACTAATGCCTTCAAATATTTAAAACATTGAGAAAATAACATATATTCTTAACCACTTGAAATTTGAAAGTAGATATTCAGAATGCCCATATACATCAATGCAGCAAAGTAATTCTACCTGAGCAAAGACTTCGGTGCAAAGACTTAGACAAAAATATTCTTGATTAGGAAACATATTTAATATGGCAAGTTGATTTTTAAAAAACTATATAGTATGTTGGTCATAGATATATAAAATATATCTATGTCACACATATATAGAAACAATCTTCCTTGATGTATATATGAGAGAGAGAGAGAGAGAGAGAGAGACTTAAGCAATGAACCTCTGAATATCTAGCATGACTAAAACAGGTTGTTATCTATGATGTGAATATGCCTCATCCAGTTCCCGAGGACCTTAACAAATTTTAATCTGAAAAATAAATCATCTCTTTCTTTCTGTTTACCTCTGAGCTAGGACACCACCTTCTTATTCTCTTATTCTCAGGCTAGTCCCTGCCCATCCTATCTGTCTCTAGTAGATGCCAGCAGTGATCTGGTCCCTGTCCATCTTACTGATGCTATCTAAGACATGTATCAATTTGTTTGTTTCAATCACCTTGGGATTTTCACTTCGTTCAAGCTAACTCCATTATGACCCAATTATTAGAATAGTGAAAGTGGATTATTGCATCAACAGCCTACTATCTCATTTTTATGACAGAGAGCAAAGAAACCCATAGAGCAAGTAACAGGATTAGAAATAATCCACATGGCTGGAGAGATGATAGTTCAGCGGTTAAGAGCACTGGCTGCTCTTGTCGAGGAGCTGGGTATGGTTCCCAGCACCCACATGGAGACTAGCAACATTGTTGCGATTTAGAATTTTCTAAACTCATGATGGTTCACACTGAAACACATTCCGTAGAAATTGTGATTCCAATGCTCAGCTTTGATCTTGTCCCTGGCTGGAGACATATAGCACAATTCTTTCCTGGACTGGTAGCAGCAGCAGGTCTCAGCTTCCAGTCAACCCTCAGATCACTTAAACATACCACATTGCTGTGCTCTGAGGTTTGGTGAAATAGATGTATAAATTTTATTTTAGTAACAATACTTTTCATTTATGAACACTTTAATAAATGTAACAGTTCAGAAATGTGTCTGTCTCATACAGGTACTATTCTCTAGAGAACTTTGTCTAATTCACCTGTGTTACTTCACTTTAAGATACCACCATAGCCAGCAACTTCATGGTGAGGCAGTTCTCTATACTGGCTGGGCTCTTCTTCCCTCAGGCTTTGAAGATGCTATAGGATCTTACTCTTGGGAAATATTTAATTTTTGTATATCATGAAGTTCATACTATTCCTTGATGCTCTACTATGGAGAATTATGAGAATAACGACTATTATACCGATTGTGTACTCACAAGCCTCTCTTTTGTACTCTTTGTTTTCTTTTCATTATTTTTTGAAAAATTTTAAATGAATTTTTGTGTATTTCAACACCATCCACCCAGAGGAAGGACCATCGGGGTAGAGGGGTTGGAAATATTGTAAAAACCAGAGAGGACTTGCATGACAGCATGGAAATAGAGTCCTACAGGCTCCTGGGACCCTGCTCACATGAATGTACAGCAAAGGTGTCAGCATGTACCAGATACGTGCAAACTCAAGAAGACAAAATTCCAGCATAGAACTGTGGAAATAGGCAGCAGACCCCAATCTAAGACAAAGAACTATTGACACCTGATTACTGGTGGGTGAGGAACAGGGTATCTTCTTGAACAGAGGGACCCTAGATAGACAGACTAGACCTCAGTGAATGAAGCTGCATTGAGGGACATCTGGGGACACTAACTTGACAAGATAAGCCTAAACAAAAATAACAGAATGGATAAATTCCAGTGGAGGGTAGTCTGTGGGAGGGTTCCAATGGGGAAGGGGGTATAAATATGATCAAGATGACTAATATGTTCTGTATTAAATACATGGGTCTCCCTTAGCTCCAACTGACCTGGAACTCGCTATGCTTTATAGTTTAGGCTGGCCTTGCTCTCACAGAGAACCTCCTGCCACTGCCTCTGGAGTCCTGAATGCTGGGATAAAAGCCATGCATCTCCAAACCCTGAGTACAGATAATCTCTTTAATTTTTATAATAAATCTTTGGATGTATTTTATTATCATTCATAATTTTACAAAACAAAATGAAATTGAATACAGTGATATCTTCCTCAATGCACAGAACTAATAGCTTTCAAAACAAGGTTTAAGCTCAGACTATGGTAAGGCATGTGCTGGTAACAGCTGTTGATATAGGCTCTAATAATTCAAATAAAGTGTTTATATTTAGATATGGGTTTCACTCCTTAGATAAATCTTTAATTTGATAAATGTGAACTATAATATAGAAATACACATTTAATGGAAAATTAGGAATTTGATTATTATATTTTTAAAATATAAACTGATAGAATTAATTTTTGTGTGTGTTCATGGCACCCATGTTTATGTGTGTACAAGTGCGTGTGCACCCATGCCCACTTGCATATGGAGATGAGAAGTTAACTTTGGGTTTCATCATTGTTCACTTTCTTCCTTATTTTTTTGAGATAGGCTCTCTCACTTGCCTTGTTACTCAAGGACTGGCTTGACTAAATGAACAGGAAGCTCCAAGGAATCTCTTGTCTCTGCTCCCCCAAAGGGATTATGAACATGCACAGATGTACCACACTTTAATGTGGGTGCTTGTGGTCCAAACTCGGGTCCTCACTCATGTGCTGCAAGCCTTTATTAGTGATCCATCTTCCAGATTCTGATTGTGCTTTTACAGATCAGTAAGATTTGTTGTTGGGATTTGGATGCCACTTGATCTATAAATTCAGTTATCAATAAGTTATTAGGTAGTCATTTTAAAAAGCACAAAATTCACAATAAATCACACATATTATATTAAATTACATCAGTTGTCTATGTTCATGAGTGTTTTGATTGCATGTATGTTAACTGTACCATATTCATACAAGTCTGCAGAAGCAGAAGGGGCATCTCATCCCCTAGCACTGGATTAATAGATGGTTGACAGCCACTATGTGGATACTAAAAACTGAACCTGGGTCCTCTGCTAGAGCATCTAGTGCTCTTTACCTTTGAGCCATCTTTTCAGTCCCCAAATAAACATTTTTAACTATAGCCTTGGATCAATGATATATAAGGCCTTTCCATGGCCTATCATTACAGGAAGATTCTGTTATTCACAAAATTATATAATATTCAGTATATGAGAACTCATTTAATTTCCTAAGGTAGCTAAATCCCAAATAAGCGTGAACAGATTTTTGTGAGATTGTGTGGATAAACACCTTATTCAATAAAAATTGGACAAGCCACATGGAAGAATATTAAAAAGAATATTGTGGAGTGAATCCATAGGAAGTTTACAGTATGCACAGATGGAGAGGCAGGGCCAACTGTGTTCCAGCCAGTACCTGCTCTGGAATGTAGGAAGTCCCATCTCCAGAATATCTTTACTATACTAACCGTTTCATGGGGGCTGCCAGAATCTGCAGATTCCCCTCTTAAAAAATCCAAGTACAGCCAGATTTGGAGATCATAATTGAAGGACCAAAGACATCATTCTCCTAAATTAAACTGTTATTAGGAAAAGATAGAAGTTCTAAATTTAAAATGAAGAAGACAGTACTTTAGGTAGATGGCCAACAACCAAAAATAGGATCGACATGGGAACAGTGGCTTCTCTTCCCACTGTTAATTATAATCTTTGAGATGATCCCCTTTGGTTCAAAAGTATAAAAACTCAGTCAGCACTGTGCTGGACACAGATGGTTGAATGACTGACTGGCTATCACTTTGGTGCCAGATTGGCTCATCCAGATAATTCTTCATCCAGGTCTATTTAAATTGGAACATCTTCTATGAGGAAAAAGACTATATTACAACACCAAAAATAAAATATTTATACAATCTACAGAGGGACATTCTGAAAACTTTGAGAATAATTTCTTTAATTCAAATAACATAAATTATATCTTATTTACATATTTTACAACAAATACATAATACGAAAAGGACCAAAATACATAAATTAAAAGTTAAATTATAATGATCACTTCATGATGGATATAGTTGTTTCTATGATTTTCTCTCTTAAATATCTGCATTATTGACATGTTCAATCACATAAAAATAGTTTTTTCTCTATATAGCAGAGTATTACACTTATAGAGAGGAATAATTCTGAAATTAATAGTTTTACAATTAATGAATGTATATTTTGAAATTATCAGATTAATTCTAATGTATTTTTTCAGTGACGGCTACCTTTTCCACACAGCTTCTTAAATCTGGAAAACCTTAGAAATTATACTACTTTGATAATATTAATATTCTAATCATTATTTAGAGTACTTCAAATCTTTCATTGACAATTAATGTTCCTTTATTCTGAGTTAAAATTAAAAATATAAGACTAGAAAATTTAAAGTAGACCTCACTATTATAGAAATTAAGATTCTTAAAAGTCCAGTACTCCTACTTTTGCTCAACACTGTGCAATCAGCTTACTGGAGTGAAAATATCAATATAAATGTATCTAGAGATCCAGGGATGTTTAGTTGGATTTTATTGTTACCTTTATTATGATACACACTATTATAATTTCATGTATTTTCATCATATTTTAGAAGTATGATATTCATAAAAATTTGTACAAGTAAGCCTTGGCTTATTTTCATTTTTAACTGAAGGTAAATTCTGATTTACATCTCTGTTTTATAAGACATCACATGCCATGTTTTATTGACAGAGAATTATAATTCTTTTCTGTCTATAAAAGTCTTCAGCAAACTGAAAACTAGAAAATATTCATAACTCATTCATTTATTTATCCGTTCTTTATTCATAGGACCTGATCATCTCTCAAATATATTCATCGATTACTAGAGACCGGATGTAAAAGGGACAATGGGGAGGGAAGAAGTTTTCAGTTTGCATGAAATGGCTACATAACAAACAAGAAACTGTATTATCTGAATATTGGACATTATTTATAAGTAGGGAGAAAATAATTTTCCTGTGATGTTTATATCATCACATTTTTAAGAGTTATGATTCTGAAGACTCGGCTCAGAGGTTAGAGTATTTGATGCTCTTGCAGAGGAATTGGATTTGTTTCCTAGTCTGGTAACTCCAGCTATTGGCACTTTGATGAAATCATCTGGCATCCACAGACACTTGAATATATGTAGTGGACATACATATAGTCACACACATATACACATAATAGAAAAATAATAGAAGAATAATGATTCTAAAAAATTACCTTACAGAAATACAGTGTGAATTATATGTAAGTTTTTCTCTTATTTATATAGTTATGATTAATATGACTAAGTTAAATTTATAATACCGAAGAAAACTGAAATTTGGTACAAACAATAATTACTAATATGCTCCTGAATCTTCTCAATTTAAATTTGCAGTGAATATTGTAAAATTTTTCAATGAATCTTTGTGTATTTCATACAGAATATTTCAATCAACTTTAATTATCTTTATTCCTCCTTCCCTACTGGCGCCATCCCAAAGCTCCCAAACTAGAATCCTTACATTTTTCCATCTGTGTTAAGGTCTTTGTATCAAGTTAGTGTCCCCAAATGTTCTTCAGTGCAGGTTCATCCAAATATATTGTAAAAGTTTAAAGAAATATGACACAGTGTATAAGGAAGAGAGCAACTGAGGAATGATCTTGACACCAATCTTGGTCCTGCACTCACATATATGTACACACACACACACATACACACACATATAAAGTTGTGACCACACATATGTAAACATGAGTGTACACGTGAATTTACCAAACGTATGACAAAGAATTAAACAGCATATATATCACACAAATAAGTCAATATATAATACTCAATTTATATAGGTTATCTGAAAAAAATATAAACAATGTTTTGGTTTGAGTTTCCTCTGTGGCTCAGTATAAGAAACTAGATCTTCATTTTGAAGTACTGGATTTGTGCAACTCAATCCATTTGTGAAATTTGGAGATGGAAATTTTGGGGAATTTATATACAAAGATAAAGTCATAAAAATGAAGCCTCCCCCCAAACCCCCAGTAAAACCTGGTGGATTTATAAGAAGAACCATCTTCTACACCTTGATGCTCTGTGCAAGCAAAAAAAAGCCATCTCCATATGCAATGTCTTGAACTTGTGTGAATAGAGCCAATAGTCAAAAATATGCTCTTGTTGTACAATTGATCCAGTTTATGGTACTGTTGTCAGTCACTAAGTGAACTAATATAGAAAATATGGACTAATGCAATATCTCTATATGAATACTGGTTGCTTTATAAGGGGGATAAAATCCAGAAACCTATGCATTTGAAAGGATAAACTTTACCTTTCACTGTGAGATTCTTACCACTTGATGCTCTTCCTCCCATAAAGATGTCAATAGATTCTGTCCTGTACTTTTGACTTCAAAAGACAAATTATTTTGACACTTTTATTGTAGGTGGTATTCTGTTAGTGGACAAGCAAACATATAGCTGTGTGTGAATATGTATTTCAGACACTTAGAAACTGTATTCCATAAAATGCATTTTACCATACCTAATGGATTTATAGTAGGATTTTTATTTGGTCAGGGAATGAGATGGATTATTATAGCAGGTAAAATTTCTTAAGAAAAAAAAATTCTATGATGTGGTTGTTTTCAAGGAATAGTGATTATCTTCATTTTAAAAATCATTCATTTTATATCTCTTTTTACTTTAATTACTTACAGTCGTATGGATGATTATTTACAAGATCATATGCAACTCAAGGAGAGCTGTATCATCAACTTTGATGATGACTCACAAATCTGTATCCCTGAAGTAAGGTTTCCCAACATCACTCCAGGCTCCCCTTCCTCCCTACAGTTGGAACTAGTTATGCAACCTTGGGGTAGGTCCTTGTGACTCTTGTAAATTTCATTGCAAGTTTCTTTAATTCTCCAGGCTTATAAGCCTTCCTTTACTGGCTCAGAGGGTCTTTTTCATTCAGAAGAAAGAGCTATACTACCTACACTTGGGAGACTACTCAGAGGCTACTACTCAAAATCGAATGAGTAGAGCTTACTCTTCAGCACCTGAAAGAGAATCTACTCAGGAAAAGAAAATAATTCCCTGCCTGTTCAGATATAAATAATTTGTTTTATCATAGTGTCATTTTTATGATAGTTGCATAAAATAGATGTGGACAGGAAAATTTAGAAAATTATAAAGCCTTGCTGAAAAATTGATCTGCTTTATCGGTTGTTATCTGTATCAAACATTAAAGCACCTCCTCAAACTTTTTCTAAAAAGAAGATAAATCATTAATATGTTCCTAATGAAAAAATTTATTTTTTTAAGAAAACACAGCTTAGTTTTAAGAAATGAGCGATGATTCTGGATATCTCATCTAAATACGGTTCATGAAGCATTTAATATAACCTTTCTAACAATAATTCACGTTAGGAATATTATAAAATTTCCAATGAAAAACTGCATGTCACTTAAAGTGATTTGGTTCTCTGGAGTTCTGACTTCCATTACATACTCAGTTATTAAAATGGGTTGACTTTTAATTAAATAAACTTAATTAAAATTAGATTAACCCTTTTCATAAAGGATCATACAATTTATAGCAATTGAAGGGCAGAGGAGCTTTAAGATTGTCCTTAAGCAAGGGGTTACATTAATGCTACTTTTAATGAGATTGCATTATTAAAATTTAAAAGAATAGTCTCACTAAAATATCTTTAAGCTTTGAATATATTTCTGTTCAACATCACAGTTTATGCAGCACTATGAGTATACATAATGGTGAATATATATTTTTCTGAGTTAAATCAATGCTGATAGTTTCATTGTTGACTATTGAGCTCACTTTTGCATTCATTTTCATTTTACATAATCCAGTATTAATTAATTAATTTAAGAAATATTTAAGGGGCTGTAGAGATGGCTCAGCCATTGAAAGCCCTTGCTTCTCTTGCAGAGGACCCAAGTTTGATTCCTAGCAACCACATGGCAGCTAACAACCACCCATACTAGTTCCAGGGGATCTGACTGATGCCCTCTTCTGACCTACATGAGCACTGCATGGCTAGATATGGTGCACTTACATATATGCAGGCAATACACTCACACCCATAAAATAAAAATAATTAAAAAGAAATATTCATATGAAATTTTAATTACTATTCATGAGAAGTCAGAGTTGGTTTTGATTTAATTATTTCATGAATGTTGTAATGACAGGACTGAAAGATGGCTCAGAGTTTAAGTGTACCGGCTGCTCTTGCAGAGACACTGGGTTCTGTTCTCATCACCCACTTGATAGTTAACCCTACCTAAGTCCAGTTTCTGGAGCTCAAAGACCTCTTCTGACCTCTGCAGGTATTGCATGGCTCAAGTGTACTTGCATACATGCAGGCAATACATTCATACACATAAAATAAAAAAATAAATAAATAAGATATTTTAAAAAATGTTTTATGAGGCAAGCATCATAGCATATACTTCCGATTTCAGTACTTGGGAAGCTAGATTGGGAAGATTTATGTCATTTGGAGTTTCATAGCAAGTATTACTCCATCAGTACACAGTGCGGTTCTGCCAATCATAACAAAATAAAATGGATTAAAAAAGAAAAGATAAAAGAAAAAAATATTTGCTTTTTTAAATATGTAATGTCACCATTGCACAGTTCAGATAATGCTACAATAGCAACATATAGTATATTATGACATGATCCATTTCATTGTGCTGTTATATTCCCAGCAACAAATCCCTTGGAGAAGAAGAATAAGAACTACCATGAAACAGAGTATCACTAAATATTAAAACACAGGATCAAATCAAGACAGCAATATTTATATTCATATAAATATTCAATTTCTCCCTTTTGTCTTTCAACATTGACTACAATAACTAACCTTTGTGTATAAATTTAAGGCAACATATGTCCCAAGAGTATTAGATCTTACATTTGCTATTTTGGATGATTTTGCAAGGCAGAAATACAGACCAAATTCCTTCTAAAATAGGATTTAAAAAAAAATCACAAAATAGCATATTAGATACATGAAGTTTTATTTTAATGTTTTCAAACAAATTCCTTAAATAACAATATCTTTTAGTAAAAATATCTATAGGAATATTAAGACTGGAATGAATAATTTAAGGAAGTCAGGAAAATATTGGAATATACAAAATCATCTTTTTTGTAATTCCTTATCTCCTCCTTTCCCAGCTGACATACAAGAACCATGTGAATAAAGGGGAATAAGAAACTCAAGAGAGGAGAAGGTAATAGGGGACAGGTATCATCAAGAGGAAAATGCGGATAATTGGGGTACTTAAACTCGGGAGGGAGGAGGGATGTTAGACAGGAAAGATAAATGTGAAAAGAATAAAGCTTGGGATAGCATTAAAAAGCCAAAGGAAATGCATTAGCTCAAATATCCTCTGAAAAATACATACAGTATCAGAAATGAGTGTATGTATACTTGAAGGCTATATCACAAGAAGCACAGTGCCAGACAAAAACAAGCTCTCTTCGGATTGTTGGTCTGGGTAGTACAAGAAACTTGAAATTTGCATGGGCTGTTACGCAGCCCCTAATAACTTTCCAGAATTTGAAGCTAAGACCATGTTGTTAAAGGCAGGACATGTTTTGGACCTGGAAACCTTCTTCCTTAAGCCTGACTCTCATAGATCTACAGGATACTATTTAAGATGCTAAGAGAGAAAATCAATCAATGGTCCAACTCAGCTTCAAAGCTTAATAATCACAATGACTGGCATAGCAAACTAAGTTTATTTGTACAATAATTTCACTTTTATCTATATGGTAATCAACAACTATTTCATTGGACATAAAGCCTTCTGAATGGGAGGGAATTCGTATGTGGCATTACAAATATAGCCAAATACATAAGGTTGAAATAGTCTAACCTAGGGAATACCCTCTTCTTGTCATATCTCTAGCCAAATGAAATTTCTTACTATAGTTCAATATGGATTTTTATATTTATACACAAATATACTGTATACAATTCATCAAAGAAGCTTCTTTTGCAATAGATGGAGGCTATTAAGGAGTTCCATAACTAGTCACACACAGAGAATATATGAGAGATGCCCAGTCTAAGTGCCACATCTACAGTGGAACCTCTTCACCGAAGACTCATTAAATATAACAGAACAGGAGCTACTGACAATATTAATACATCCTTCAACTTTTACCAGTGAAGCTTCCTCATACACAGAGTGTGATGCCCACAGAAGCCTTCATCTGGCTATGTTTCAGAAAATAAGAAATGGTAGAGTCTGTGTTCCTGATAGGAAATCTTATATTAATCCTCACCCACTCATGGCTTAGAGACCATTGCAGAAGAGGGGGTGGAAAGAGTGTAAAAGCCAGGGTTGTTTCATGAGCATAAATAAACAGAAGCTTTCAGGTCTCTGGGAAATTACTCATATGAATTTGCAGCAATGGTTACAACCTGCACTAAACCCATGAAAACTCAGTAAGACAAAAAGTCAGTATAGAGGGAAGAAAATGAACAGTAGGCCCTAACCCAAGCCTAAGAGCTATTGGAAACTGAATATTGCTGGGTGAGGGAGACTAGATCTTCTTTAAAAGGGGGTGACTCTAGATAACCTGACTAGACTCCAGGATAAACTTCAACTGAGGGACATCTGGGTACAAATTTATTTTCAAGCTTCAATATTCAGTGGAAATGAACTGACAAAATCTTCTTCCTGGAAGTAAATTGAGATCTAGGGAAACAATAAATAAGCAATATTTATTAACATAATATCATTTTTGTACAGGAACATATTATGGAAAAAATCAATGAAATTCAGTATACTAGATAATTAGCATAGTTATTTTAGTCATGATTGATTATCAGTTATAATGTGATGAAATATATATTTCATGCTGGATTCACTGATAACATATTGTTTTCCTCATAATGTAGCATTAGGAGTTATTGGCCTGGTTAAAGGGAGTGTTTTCCAAACAGAAGCAAGTAATTTTCCCATCACTTGCCTTCCTTACATGGATCTTTCTTGAATTTAACATACTGTAGATGAGCTTTCCTAAAATCATGTAATGACTAACAAGTAATAATAATCTGAGTTCCTATACATCTTTTGAGATTCAGAAACGACATAAATTATGTTTAGGAAAAAATAATCATTATTATTTTTCATAACTACCTACCTACTTCTAATTTTTAAATGCTAAAAAAAGTCAAATCATTTCATGTAATTTAAGAAGTTTCAGTCCACGTTAACTGTCCTTTCAAATACTTAAAAATTCAAAAATAATTTCTTAACATCTTTCAGTACTAATGGATAATTTTAAATATACAACTTGATACAATGTATTTAAAAATGTTTCATACACTTACAAATTAAACTGTTTCTTATTTTACATCCTTGATAATTTCCTTATCCTGAATATATTCTTCATTAGAACTTTAAAACCTGAGGAACAATGATGTATTTCTGAGTTTTTCTTTTGTATTGGGACTGATTTTTATTTTCTTATATGATCAGTGTTTTTTCTTTATCAATCCAGACTAAACTAACTGAACTTCATTTCTTCTCATATAATGTAGTTCCACACAAAAGGGAATTAAAAATATGTTGAAATATATCTATAACTATTATTCAGTAACTAGATGCACAGTTAAGTTCAGTTCAGGAGATGTTTAGTTAACAAATTATATAAAGTTAATATGCTTTTTTAATAATTCAAAATGAACAGATTTACAGCAGTATTTCCTGTGTTTTCAAGAATTTTATGACTAGGGCAATTGATGTAAGAAACACATGAATATTTGCAATCCTATGTAGCAAGCCAAAGCCTTTTCAGTCTTCAAAAGAAAGGACAGTCATTTGTGTGGTTTGCTTAAATACAATTTCCAAACTCCAAAATCAAAGGTTTTAGCAAAATTTGGAATAGAGTTTGGAGACCCATATTGTTAACACATGTGATTTGTAGACTAAGAATGAGAAAACCTGTTTGAAGCTCTCTAAAAAATAATGCATTCATCATAAAATGAAAGTGTTATTAAGCGAAACAAAGACATAAAGCCTCAGTGAGCAACGTGACAGCCCAATCCAAGCATTAAATGCAGTCTTGGATAGCCAGGCTTTTGGGACTTAATGTATCCAATGCAAATGCTGCTTGTTTTAATGAATGTGGAAGCCTGTGAGAAGCTGTTAAGACTAGATATTCAAATAATACCACTTGATTTACTATGATTACATGCACACCAGGTATCCTTCAAATCATTTGCCTACATATATCATGGCCTATAGGGAAAATATGTGCACAGATTTATTATTCAGTCTACTTAACTATTGTATTTCATGCAGCAAATTAATCAGTAACTTTTTTAACTCTATTGCTATGAACTATGCTAGTATAAGATAGTGTGCTTGATTCCAATTAACTTTGAGATACTGCAAGTTTGTGTTTCTGAACCTATAAGGTCAAATCTTGGACTTTGGGGAATTCAGTGAATTAAATGCAATGTTCCGAGGCTTCTTGTCATTAACTAGCTGGGCTGAACTAATGACACCCTTACAGTCACGATAACATTTTCTTTCCTATGTAGCCTAAAGCTGGTAAAAATTTGCTCACCCAGAAAAAAATACAAGGACGTTCACAGAGGAATAACATAGAAACATGCTTTTGAAAAATGCATAACATCTGTTTAGACTATTGGAAGCGTGCAAATAATTTTTCATAACTGATGAAACAATATAAGCAGGGTTGAACAAGACAGAAAGAAAAAGCCTACGTTAGAGAACTACAAACGTATTTACAACTTGGGTCAGTGAAGAAGGGAGGGAAAGAAGAATTTTGATCTGGGTTGATGAAGTGATGGTCTCTCAAGTGTCATTGATAGAGATCTAATTTTATTCTCTATAGTTTTGCTGTAGAAATATAAAATTTACTAGCATAGACATGACAATATTATTGATGTATAGTTCTAAATAAATAGCTGCACAAAATTTGACAGTGAGGTTGAATAGCTGGTTCAGCAGTTAAGAGAAGTTACTGTTCTTGCAGAAGATCTGGGTTCAGTTCCCAGAACCCACATTTTTAACTTCAGTTCTATAGGATCCAACACCCTCTTCCGGACTCCCCTGGCATCAGGCACATACATGGTGCATCTGTATACATGCAGATATACAAAAATATTAAAAAATAAATAAAAGAGTTTCGTAAGTTAAGTGGAGATAAATTAAAGAGTAAGGAATTGTGAGCTGTGCTTATTTAAAGCATTTGGATTTGTCTTATTCACCTTATCTGGTGTGCATAACAGAAATTGTAACACAGTGAATAACACAGTTGTTTTTACATTGCTAGCTTATGTTAGGTAGGCTCATACTCTATATGGTGATCATATGGTTGGACAAATGTAAATATTCTGTATTTTTCTCTCCCCATGTTATCATTATAAAGGACCTATTAAGAATGATAACTATTTTTTTCTGATATAAAATATTAACATTTTGGTGGGGAATTTGGAGTTGCAACTTTGCTGCACTAAGAAATGCCTAGAGACTCAGTAAGTGATACTTCTGAGTGTGAATGTGAGGGTGTTTCAAATGAGTATTCTGCAGAGCAGAGAGCTGAGGGAGAAGATATATGAAATGTGTGTTGTATAACACAGTAAGGTGGGGACTGAGGTGGAACAGAAAGGTTTGAAGATGAGAAAACTAAAGAACTTCCTAATGAACAGGAAGGTATTCTACTTTTAGGGAAAAAATTAAGTAACTGGAGACAATGTCATTGAATTTCTATCATTTATATATTTGCATTTGTTTTCTCATATTTAACAAGTTATTATTGTAGTTTATCTGAATTTTAGAAATTTAATAGTTTTAAATAAAAAGTATAGAGATAATATTTGTTTTTTGTCTTAGGTACTTTTAAACTAAACTGATGCAAATGTTACAAATACTTTTTAATATATAATTATATAAAAGCAATGCATTGCTTTGAGAACAGCATGTCATGGTGGGAGTGTGAAATGTACCAAAGCTGCTCAGTTCATGAAACAAGAAACTGGGCAATGATAAGTTCAGAACTAAGAATCTCTTTCATGGCCATAGACCTATGATCATGAGGACCTTAGACTTGTCCCTATCTCCTAAATGCTCACAATTAGCATTAGTCAGGGGGTAACTGCTTAAACAATGAGATCTTTGAGGGACACTATTCATATTCAAACTGTATTATTTTCCCACTGATCTTAAGAATATTATTTACTCATAATGGAAATTTACCCAGTGTTCCATGTTCTATGTCATGTTTTGCTATCTGAAACTTAAACATTTGTAGCTGGTTCTGACACTTATAGCATGTCACATTGGCTTCATCAGTGGCCTGCTAATATCACACATCTATTAGAGCATACAAGCTAATTTTACTTTAGATAGAATTATGAGGAATTTATATCCAAGTCCTATGACATCTTGAGTCCAAAGGAGATAGGAACAATCTTGCATTACACATTTACTCCATAACAATATAAGATTACTTATCATTGTCTTCATCTGTCCTTCTGTCTAAACTTAAAATTAAACTCATAAATAAAGTGAGGCAAGGGGAATCACATTTTCTACAAAACCCCCAAACAATTGATGTAAAATATGTGATTGAATTTTCTGCTTATTCTAATGGAGAGATTAATGAAATCATTCCTCATTACTAAGACATCTCAATGCTGTAATATATTCAGCTTTGCTCTAATGCTTTTCTCACATTGACTCACTGACCTTGTAGTAAATGCCCTCTGTACGACTTTTCATGCATGCTAACTATGGATTGAGTAATGTGACTATGATTTTTGTTCATTTGTGAATGATGAAGGAATATGTATAAGCACACATATTCTATAAATAAGATTCAAAACTTTATATGTAATAATTTATTTTCTGTAAGCATATTTTGCTAATGGGTCTGTAAATTGTTCTTAACTGCAATTTTATATTTAAATTTAAATAGTATTTCACTTTTGAAGAACGCAAAATCACCAAAGAGGTTTCTAGTGAACAGGAGGGAATTCTGCTTTTAAAAAAAAAATAATGTAATTGAAGTCAATATCATTGGATTTCCACCATTTTATATACATTTTTCTCATATTTAACAAGTTACTATTGTAGTGATACAGATATATTATCTCAATTTTAGCAATTTAATAATTTTAAATCAAAAAGTGTAGATAATTATGTTTAGTCTAACGGATTGTTAAGTTAAATGTTGCAAATACTTTATAATATACAATTATATAAAACCAATGTAAGCATGTATACACACAAGAACATATTATATTGCTGACCTCCATCATTTCATAGAAAGTGCTGTAATATACCTTATTCTCTCCAGCTATCAATATCTCAAATATGCAATTTTGTTATTCCTCTATGAACTAGAGAATAGACAGACTAAAGTCAAAGTTCATGCCTTATTCTTCCAACACAGATTTCTTAAAATCTTCTCTATTGAACTACATTTTCTGTTATGTTCATACTTTCCAATTATACCTTTAGAAAATGAACATCTCAAATAAATATTGCCTTATTGTTAAAACTTTCCCATGGAAAGGTGCTGTATCAAATCTTTCCTTGACCAAAAGTCAATTTTCCCGCAGTCATTTAGTAATTATTCTGTATTAAATTATGCAGTCCTTACTGAAACAGATTTTCAATATTACTTTTTCAAGTTTAAAATTTGTGAATCCATACTATATTTCTACCTCTTTTCCTTAGTACATTTTGTACATTCAGAAAATAAAATAACATGATTTCATAGTGTATTTGATAAATTTTAAATGACAAATTCATTTATTTTTAATTCAAACACTGAATATTTCATCTTTTATTTTCATTGTGTTCTTGCAAATAACCTATAAAAGTTTTTGTTGTGAATAAATGGCTCAGCAATTAATAAAACTTATTGCTCTGGCAAAGGACCCAAGTTTAATTCCCAGCATTCATATGGTGAATCACAACTACTTTTAATTCAAGTTCCAGGGATCCAACTCCTTCCCCAGGTACTCAACAAACATGTGGTGCACATACATATGTGTAGGTAAACAGTCATAGATAAAAGTAAAATTTTAAAGAAGCTATTACATTCTTTTTCAGATCATTAATCTTTGTTCCTTAGGCATTTCATGACTCAATAAAGCCAACAATGTGTGTGTATATGGCTGTTTTACTTTTTGACTTTGAATATATAAATATTAAAAAAATAAATTGATAAAATGAAAAGAATTAGTAATCATATTCATACAGACCTTTATCCCTAAGATACAACACTACAGCTTACATTTGTAATTATATGAAAGTACACACAATGAAAATATTTAGTGATATTTTAAAGGTGGTAACCATTAGTTTGAAAGCCTTCTTGAGTCACAACATGCCAGTGTGGACATAATTGGGCTCCAGGGTACACTTTGGAAGAGATAACCTCTGTATATTTGATAACTGTATTCCTAGTTCTGAAAAAATAAAGTCTTGTATGAATCTTTTATGTGTATTGCGATACCTCAACAATATTTATATTAATATTAGATCATTTAGTAATCACCTTTATGAATTGTAGAATCCTACAAATACATACCTCAAGACTTATTATTAATTTAAATACAGAGCCTATAATTCGATTTTTTAATTCTAATTTTAAAATATATTTTGGATTTAACTTCATGATTAATCATAAGGTGACATCAGCTTAACTTAAAGTATTGTATTCATTAATTGTTTACATTCACTAAAGAATAATATATGTACACTGATGCTTACACTGCTTTTATTCAAGCTTAATGCCGTATTTAGATATGGTCACTGGCACACTCAGCAGAATACCAGTGTACTTATTTATTTACTTACGGATTAGGCTATCCCTGCTAAATTATTATGTATCATGTTATAAATAAAATTAAACAAGTAAGAGCATATATATGTGCACTATGAAAATAAAATATGAGGAGCATTGATCATATTGGCATTTTATAGTTAATTTTAAAATTGGAGTGTTCCTTTATTCTCTTAAATGACTCTGTATTTAAAGTGTACTTACTAGATCCTGGCTGAATGGCATTTCAAAACACTTTGCTGTCTGTGTCTTTGAAGAATAGAAATATTATCTATGCATAATATAATTGGTGTATATGCAGATGTCAAAGTATATAGCATAACAAGCAGAAATTTTATATTCTGAAGGAGTATAAAAATTTTAGCTGTTTAATATTTAAGATGACAATTTTGAGTAAAAAATGTGTCTTATGTTAGTTAAAACAGACAATATATGACCTGACAAATATATGCATATTATTATCAAAACAGATTATAAACACTCTTTTCTTTTGAGCATGCAGTCATTAGGCATATTAGTGTGTTTTGATGTGATGTTTCACACATTAATACAACATGAATGAATCAAAGAGAATATTTAGCATTACACTGTGATTATTTCTTTGTATTTAGGGCATACAGACCCTCCCTTTAGGTCTACGTTAAACATACAAAAGGTTACTTTAGCAGGTTTTCCCCACTGGTTTTCAGACCAGCAAAGTTTATTCATTCTCTCTAAGCTATTTTGGTACCTTATCCAAAATCTCTTTACTGACATGCACTCTCAGTCCTTCTTAGACTTCAGTAATCATGTTCTTTATTGAGATCAACTTCTACAATTCCACATATAAAGGGGAAAACACTATTTTTCTCTTAGTTGCTGAATTATCCAACATCAGTATTGTGTTGCAGGGTGAGAAAATCTTTTTTTTTTCATTATCGGTTATTATTTTTTTTTCACTATCTATGTATATACTGCATTTTCTTTATAAACCCATTCAATGGTGAAACTCTAGATGGACACCATAAGTAGAATAGTGCAGGCATCTCTTTGGTATCTGATTGTCTGATTGTATGTATTTTGGTTATGTGCATAAAAGTAGGGCAAGTAGATTGTATACTAGAGTTGTTTTATTTATCTATTTATTTATTCATTTATCTTTATATGTATGAGTATTTTGCCTATATGTATACACATGCATGCAGTACCTGTAGCAGCCAGAAGAGAGTGCCAAATCCCCTGGAAAAGGAGATACAGGCATTTATTATCCACCATGTAGGTGCTGGGGATCAAACCTGGGTCCTCTGCAAGAGCAGCCAGTGCTCTTAACTGCTGAGCCATATACAGCTTCTTTTCACTTTTCTGAGAAACTATTTCCCTTAATGGCTGTGCTAATTAACACCCATTTCCCTGAAACTCTATGATTTATTATTTCAATACAGAAAAAAAAATCAGTAGCATATATGTCATATGTATAAAACTAGATATATAATACTATTTATAACTATATTTATATATGATATGATATAACTAAAAGGTGAAATAACTCAAAAATTAATTAATTAAAAAAAAGGACTGATTAAATTAATTGAAAATTCTTCTCAGTCACAATGGGGAGAACAATGATAGTCATGGGTAGAAGAATTAATATTAAAACATTCAGGTTACCCAAAGAAATTTACAGATTTAATGGAATCTTTATCAACACACCAATGACATTCTTTATGGTACTAGAAATAGACAGGATTCTTATAATGAAATGGAAGCAAGAAAGATTACAAACAGCCAAAACAATCCTATAAAAAAAATCAAGACCCCAAGAGTAACTCACCGTTTTTAAATCTACTACAGAGTCATACAATAAAAATAGCTCAGATCTAAGACTGGCATTAATGATCACTGAAGTGAGATAGGAATTGTAAAATTAAGCCCAGATGGCTATCTCCAAGGGATCACTGATGAAGCTGAGAAAATAAATACATCAGTTCTATGCTATGTCTGTCTTTGACTTAATGTTTTTATCTGGTCCTTCAACTCCAAGTCTGTGAATACTCATGACTCCTTTACAGACAGCTTGATAATTTCTTTTGCTGCTTGTAAGTTTACCTTATAACTGATTACCCTTCGTTAATAGTACATCAGATAGTTCATACTTAGTACCTCCAAAATATTCTTATTATTGGATTCTTTTGTTCTTTGTCTTAGTGGGAAATTTATGGACTTACAAAAGGATGGTAAATTTACTCTCTCGAAATCCTTGACCTTTATTGAAAGAAAAATAAGTTCAGGTGAGATGGCTTTGTGGTAAAGTGCTTGTGGCTTAAGAAGGCAACCACATTTCACATCTCAAGAACCAATTTAGAAGTTAAGCAGGCTAACTGCTCCCTGTAATTTCAAAGCTTTGGAAAAGGTACAGGGGATATCTGTGGCTAGCTGGATACCAAGACCAATGAGACTCAGTGAGAGATCATGTCTTCGAGGGTAGAGTGAAGAGAGCTGGAGGAAGACAGCCAGCTTCAAATTCCTGTCCTCACACATGTTTAGAGTGCATGCACATGCATCTGCACACATGTGCACACACCCTTATGAATGTATATAGATAAACACACACATATGGGGAAAAGAAGAAAAGAAAAATGGGTATGGTAAAATATTTAGAAATATTTTCAGGAGTATTTTCAAATTTGGAATCCTTAATCCATATTTGTTTTGCCCTTTTTTAATACTGAGCAATGTTCAGTGAATGAGGTTATGTTCCCACTATTTGAAATTCAGTTAGAATGCATCATCTTTATGATGATTTTGGAAAGTACTGAAATATAAACATTTCAGATTGTGGCATGAACTATTTTACATTATTGCTTTAACTTTATAAAAATGTGTCTATAAATAGGTCCAATTTTACAGCAAATTTAAATTACCATGAAAAAAATATACAGAGACACAGTTTGGCCAGCTTTGTACTATGCAAAATAAAAAATGGGAATCAGGATATTGGTCAGAAATAGAAATATTCATTCTATCCTTGTGTGGCTTATGAATTCAAGAAGCATTGAAGAAGATGTTCTAATAATGACAATGAAGATGTTCTATATAATAATGAAGATGTTCTAAATAACGATAACTCTAAGTTACATGTAAAATATCAGTAGTTTGTTATTAATCTAAAGCTATGACTTCCTAGTTTTAAAGCAAAAATTAGATGCACAGTAAAGCCTTAAATTTGAATTAATAAATTTACATCTGAGGGAGAAATTATGCATTCTATATATAGAAATATTTGCATTTTCCCATTGTGAAAAATAAGACATTTAATGTTTCCTCTCCTTGTAAGCCATAGAGAATCCCCTACATAAGATTACATTTGCCTGAGTTTCCACATGTGACTGAACGAATAAGCTGCTTGAATTTGAAAGACCAAGATAATTAGCATTTCATTTGCCCAGAGAGGATATAAAGGTCCTAGTTCATTCACTGCAACACTGACTTGGCACTCTCCGTGTCTCAGGAGTTAATAACAGAAAGGCACAGATTGTTAAACAAAGTGTTCCTACCCTGTTTCTTAAATTCTTTAGCTTATTCCACACGAATCCCAAATTGTGGAAATACCAAGCACACTTTAACTGTTTTGAAACCATACTTAAAAGAAATTTATAGATAAGGAAAACTTTGGAGACACAATTTGAGCTCTGAAGCTCTTGAAGAATCTATACCTCACATAAGATGCTTCTAGGACTTCCACCTTCTCTGGCAACATGGCACAGACTATGCTTTGCAGGGTCAGAACACTGCTTTGTTCCACAACCTTGCTTTTTACAAATAGAAATGCTTGTTTTCATTTGGATGTATCAACCCACATGTGACTGATCTCAAGCTGAAGCTCAAGGTAAATAATGATTTTTATGGTAAGTGTAAAATTTTGCAACACACTCAGTGACTAAAAGCCACACTAATAAAACACAGTTCTGCTAATGAGGAGACCAAAGATGGTCTTTTGGTGAAAGCTGACTACAGCAGCATGGCCCTGATCCATTCTCAAGGCACTGTAGGCATTATGGAAGATTCTACTCCATTCTCCTTTTTTTTTTTTTTTGAAGGCAGTGTCTCATGTAGCCCCAGACCACCTGGAACTCACTATAGACCTGGCTGGCCCAGATCTCATAAGGCCTCTGCCTACTGAGTGCTTAGATTAAACGCTTGCACCATGATGCCCGGCTTTCCTCCTCTTTTTAAGCTGCTAAAAGTCGTTCAGTATATTGACTTGTGACCTTCTGTCATTAGCAATACTACCAAATTATGCTAGATCTTTTTGCCAATGTTTCTGTGCAAGCTTAAAGATCCTTGATTAGACTTCCTCCCAAGCTCTCTTAAAGGCGTAATCAATTATAGTATCAACATAAAGTTTAAAATATTACCTGATCAAATACATCTTTTTATTGTCTAGGATGTAGGCATCCACCATACTGTGGGAAACAACATCTGTGAACTTGATAAACTCAAAATTAAATATATTTATTATGAAATATAGTGATAGGATTAAGCATAAAAGATTCATTCATTCTTGTTAAAAATACTACAAAATAAAAGGCAAATGGTGACACTAGAGAGAAATAAAATTTCTGGGCAAAATCTATTTGGTTTCTGACTTCTATTTTCTCTTGGCTTTCCAGTGTTACATTTTGAGTCCTTCTACCTTTTAAGCAGTATTAGCATGCTCATGCAGCTGAGTAATTTTGTTCAATCTGTTTCTTACAGATAACACTTTGAAAACCTAATACTTTGTATCTCTTCTGTTTTTCTTGGTTCAGTTTTTAAAGTTTTTACAATTTATGTATGTATGAAGTGCATTGTGGTCATATTAATCCTCCATTACCTTCTTTTTTCCCTTCTCACTCTTACTGACCCCACCTTCTTCTCAAGCAATCCGCTTCCTGCTTTCATGCCTTCCTCTATGTGTATATGAATCACTGAATTTAAAGTGACTGGACTGAGCCTGGGTAGGGGGTTATTTCCTGGAACTTGGGCAGCATACCAGTAGCTCTAGAATTGAAGAAAAACACCCATCCTCCTATGCTCAAACTTCCAAAAGCTCCTCAAGAGGAAAGAGGTCTTATGAACCTTTCCCTCATTATGATGAAAGGTTGAAGGGCCAGTCTTGTGAAATCTTATGAAGGTAAATATGGCTGCTGTGTGGTCTTCAGTAAAACAGACATATCATTTCAGCGGATAGCAATTCATGGAACCTCTCCCTCTTAACAATCTTTCAGCCATTCTTCCCTCATCTTCTTTAGTCTAGGTCATCTTTAATATAATGTTTTAATATATGTCAATGTTTCTGCTTCGATATCATTCTGAGTAATCTTGTGGGTCTTCTATGTCAATATATATGCACAAACACAGTCACTCCTACAATGTGTCATCCAATGTTTGATCCTGTGTCCTTGGCTGGGACACACAACATCTTTCCAAAGAACCGTTATGTGTCTGATCTACCTGAGGCACTACAAAGCTTGGAATTTGCTACATAGACCAAGTTGGACTTAGTCTCAAGCACTCTGCCTGCCTCTGCCTTCTGAACGCTGGGGTGAAAGTTGTGCTCCATCACGCTTGGCTTCAGGAATATCTTTAAAGTCTTGGACAGTACATGACTACCATTACTTACAGTTAAGTAATTCTAAAACTTAATCGCATCAGTCACATACCTTTGCAGTCTCACTGGGATTTGTATTTGACTAAGACCATCCTTCCCTGCTTGACACAACCAAAAGACTCATTTCTATCTTAGGTATTTAAGACTCATAAGAAACCTTCCCAGCAGGGAAAAGATATAAAAACACTGTGTTGGACATAAAACTTGACATAAACAAGATACAACTTAATTTGAGGTTTATTCAGTTTCCCATTACCCTTGTCATTGTTCTATTCTCTTGTGAATGAAACTGTGTGTGTGTGTGTGTGTGTGTGTGTGTGTGTGTGTGTGTGTTTGGTATATATGTGTTGATTTTAGTTAAACTGTATGGTGGGGTACATGTTTGTGGAGGCCTGGAGTTGACCTAAGGAGGCCTCTTCAGTTACTCTCTGCATTTTTCAATGAGTTAAGTTCTCTTGCTAAACCCAGAAATCACTAGTTCTGGCTACTTTCGCTAGGCAGCTTGCTCTGATCATCTTCTGCCCCTGCCTCCTGAGTATTGGTAAAATAGGAAAGTGCCAAATGTCTCCAGGCTTTGTGTGGGTTCCAATGAACTAAACTGTTATCCTAATGTTCATATGGCAAGTGGTGTCTTCTTAGTCTGTTTTTTTTGCACTTTTTGTCAACAATATTAACTTCACTGAGTCTATTCCCTATTAATTTTACTTATATTCATATTTCATTTACTACTTCCCAGTCTTATCACTGTCTTCTCTCTCCTTCATTATGCATTCAAAAAAGATATCTCTGCCCACTTTAAAAGGTAAAACATTTAGTTAGAAAGAAGAGTAAGTTCTCAAAAACCTTTTGCAATGTGTGATAAAAATAGGTAATAATTTATACTTAATATTTTTAATTGATTCAATGTTAAATATTCATAGCAAAAAATAGCAGCAAAATATGCTCTTCATCTTCATTGTATCACCATAATGTATAGATATATGTTTATATGTAAACATCATGATTTTCATATGTATAATATTATTCATTTTTTAATTTTTTGTTTATTTCTCATTGAGTTTAATACATTTCATACAGTAGTCCTTAATCAAATTTAGACCACCTTCCCACATCATTCCCCAACCCCACCAGACTTCATGTATTTCATCATACAAGTTGAGTCCTATCCAATCAAGCATTTGTGCCCAGATGTCATTTAGTGTAAATTCATCCACTGAAGTCTGATCAGGCTATTTAGAGATCATAAGTAAGGCATACTCTCCCTCTCCCAGTATTAATCAGTCTCCAATACTTCTCAGTCTAGGTCAGGCTCGCCATCAAATTCTGTTACTCCACTCTGGGCCCTTGTCTAATTTGAGCTGATGTGGGTCCTGTGCTCAGTGCCACCATTGTCACAAGCTCACATGTGCAAGCTTCCAGTGCTTTGAAAGCCTCCGCATCCCCAAGTTCATGAACCAGCCCTGGCTCGTGCAATCTTTCTGCCACATCTTCTGCAATGATCCCTACACCGTGGGTGGGTGAGGTACAATATAAGAGTCCTATCCAGATATACACGGTCTGTAGTCTCTTATTCTATGAAACTTTGCCAGTTGCCACAACCATCTGAATGCATAGCGCTACATTGCTTAAAGAAGCATCACTGGTGAGAGTTGAAGGATTCTCAGTTTTCTTTCTACCGTTCATTCCTCTGTGTTCTATTAGCCTTTGGTGAAGTAGTTCAACTGTAGATGAGTCACCTAGGACTTGATATCTCTCGGATTTACATTCTCTGTTTCTAACCAGTTGTGAAATTCTGCTGTAGCTTGAATCTGTTGGGAACAAAAAAAAGTTTCTTTGATGAGTTGTGTGGTGTAAGTTTCTCTGTAAGTATAAGGATTTATGTTTAGCATATCGTACAAAATTCCATTTGCCTAGCAATATGAATATGACAGAGATAGGATTTTCTCTAGGATCTATGTCCCTTCCAACCCTGTATATTTGGCTGAGTCTACAGGATTATCCCTGGGTTCACTCCCATTGAGAAGGGTTTGATTCCAATTAGATAGCTGGTGATTACCTGCCGGAGTTCAGTGCTACTACTGCACCAATAGAGGTAGTGTGCTGTGCCAGTGGTTACAGTTGCTATAATATAGGCTTGTGTTGGAACACTGATTTTCCCCCTTGGTATTTGTCATGTAATCATCTAGCATTATGGGAGCTAAACTTCAGGTAGAAGGCTTCCAGGTCGGTTCTGTTCTAAATCCTCTATCCCAAGTATGTCATGTCTTCAGCACTAAGGTATCATCTTCTAGTTCTGAGAGAAAACCAAGAGTTTTGGCAATAGCCTGTATTATTTGGGGAGTCTCTTGGACCACTCTCACCAACCACACAAAGGATAGGTAGTACCTTCTTTCTGGAACTGTGTCCTTTCCAGACAGACCCTGGGTGTACAGATGCACTAATGTTTACACACTGTGCATTTCTCAGGGGAGTTTGGTGGCATCACATTTCCCTTTGGGTTCCCTAGCTCTATAAGATTCATTCATCCTTGATATTTTTCCTCCCATCCTAGCTCCCTCCTCCCTTTCCAGTCCCAGCACAGGCATTACCAGCCATCTCCTTCCATCATTCCTCTCATGACTTTCCTACTCCCCACACTGTGACCCCCTGCTTGCCCCTCCCTCTTGTGTCTGCTAAACACTTCCACTTTCCCCATCTCCCCCACACGCCCACAATATCTGTCCTCTGCCATGCCCCTTTTTTCAGGTAACACAAACACAAAAAAGCTAGCTACATAACTTCTCCATCATTCGCAGATTGTAGCACCAATCCCCTATATGTGAGTATAAATCCTGATGTAACACCAGGAGCCAGGAAAAGAGAAAAAATACATGGAGGTAAAGGAAAAAAAAAGAATCCCCAAAAGGGAGACAGTAAAGAACAGATGTCATCTTTTTATCTTAATAAAACAGAGGAAGCAAAGCTATCTACCAAATAAGTTTATTACCTAGGATGGCTCTCTTCTTTTTCTGCCCTCTGCCCCACATCAGCAGTTTTGGACTCTTTTTCACCACGGGCTGCAAAGAGTCAATGTAGTGTTGAGTTTTGTATCTTTAGAATCAATGGAGTCAAATATACAATTGACCTCTGCATATCTAGATAAAAATGGTTACAGAGATGAGACACTCATGAATCCTAATAAGAAAAATAAGGTTTAATTTCAGAAGAAATATTCAAGAGTGAAAGCAGAACAAAAACTATTTGATCTCCTCCTATTCCTCAATCCAAGCATGTCCAACAATGAAAAAGTTCTGGAGATCAATGTAATGCTTTAGAAAGTGATTACATCTTTCTTCAAAGACAAAATATAATTATTTTTCACATTCCCAAAATCTATCTTTATTTCATACTTTCATAATGTCCTGGAGAGAGCATAAATGAAACTCCATTGGGGATTTTTAGTTAAGTGACTTATATATGCACTTTATTATCCAGGAGGTCAAAGGTCATATCGCTCTTGTTATGCTTTCTTGACAACAGGCCAAATATATTTTTTTAATATCAATTCTAGTAGTGAAGTTTGGAGAAATAGATTTTTTAAAATTATTCTTTGGAAAGGAAGAATGTTAAAACGTATAAAAATAATTTAGGTGAATTGCTTCCAGTACTGAATCATATAAGTCTACTTGTGAATCTTAAACTGCATTTTCTGTGACTTCACCCTTCTAACTTTAGAAATAAGACATTATGTTCAGAGGTTTTAAAGTTCCTTTATTCAAATCCCTTAGATGAATTCCAGTTCTGCTGGAGAATGTAGGAATTGAGATCAAATATTAAAAAGAGGAATAATAAAAGTAATAACAATTTCATAAACTGCATAATGAAGAAATTTAGGATCAGGGCAAAAATTACAGATAACTAATTTTGTTCAAATGCTACCATAACCGAAGGCCTAGATCAAGATTTGAGTAGACAGTGAATATGTGCCACAAAAATAAATAAACAAACAAACAAACCGGGATTTACACCAGTGGCTTACAAACCTGACTCAAAAATTTCTAGATAGAGGGTAATACTCAATGAAATTTAATGGAATATTTGACACCACAACAAATTTTGACTTTTGTTCCTCTGAGATTAAGACCATGGAAGTGAGACTTCAATGTTGCTGGTAAAAACCCTAAACACAATCTGATATAAGTGATTGTTTAAAACTTGCAATAGCAGTTGTCTGTTCTAGTTTAAATATTTCTAAGTGGTGAAAATTCAGTGGTATTTATGATTTTAGCAATCTCTGCAGTGAGTAAATATCTAGTCTACAAATGCTAGAGAAGGAAGCCGATGGTAATCTCCCTGGAAGTAGAACACTTGTCACTGCACATTGGAAGCATCTTTATTTTCAACAATTATCCTCCTTCATCAATGAGAATAGATCAAGTGATAGCAAATGTAAAAATAGCTTTTCTTCACAAAATGTGGTTTTTCATATTATCAGTTTCTCCCTGTGTAAGGTTTAAATTTATTCACTTTCGGAGTAGTATCAAAAAGAAGGTGATCATTAAAATTAGAGCCAATACTGATTAGAGCAGAAATTCAAGAAAAGAAGACAGAAACAAGTTTGAAATTTCTATGGTGTCTTCCACCAAAGGAGGCAGACTTGATAAGTTTTAGCGAACAAAAACTTTATGACTCCTGATATGCTCAATAGGAAGGAAGAGCGCTGGACTCTACGGAAAAAAAGAGGATGGAATACATGTCAAGGCAGAAAATCAGCAACATATGGTAACCTGACTTGCAAACTCACAGTAAATTTTTAGTATGTACATTAAGTAATGTACTGAATGATATTAATGGACTTGTAAACAAGAGCTCTGTCTAGGTTCAGTACAAATTCAAACTTTATCACAAAAGATGTTTAAATTCATATCACACAAAGGTTTGGTACCCCTAATGTATAATGGGCTTATAAACAATGGAGAGTAAAAACTTTAAAATACAGCTACATGGAAATGGCTCTTAGTCACATGAAATGTGCTTAGACTAGCTTCTATTACAATTTATAATGGAATAATTTTTCTCTGATTATTTTTATTAAATTCTAAAAACATGAATATGTCCCTGAGAAGCTTGAGGAAAGGTTACCTCATTCATTGAAAGTAAGAATGTAAAATATTTCCATTGTGGAAGTTAATTTTGCAATAATTATAAATTTGCCATCTGACATAACTCTACTGCATTGATTCCTAATTCTACCACCTTTAGACTGCCCATGTGATCAATTTTGCCTGAGGTGCATGAACATAGTTACATAATGTTTCAGCAGAGACTTGGTTTTTGATGTCTATTCCAGTTCTTAACTCCTTTCCTTGTTCTGGAAGTTCACATACTATGCATTACTCTTTTGCCTTTTGTTCTGAAATAAAGACATGTCAGTCACACTAGAAATGTAGCAAATTATAACTGCCTGTAACAAACAGCCTTGATGCCCAAGCACTGCCTGGAGCAAACTTTCGGCTAATGCAAAACTACAAGTTGTGTGATAATTAAACATCCATTTTAAGATATTATTAAAGCAATGCTTAGTAATGAAATAATTGAATTCCATTAAAAGAACATCATTAAGTATTCTTTATTATTTTAAAAAGTGTTCATTCTAAGACTTATTTTATCATAATTATGATTATACACATATTATCACGAGAAATTTTGTTTTTTTTTTAAATTTGGAATATCGTTCACATAAGTGTCAGTATTTATTAAGCTCCAATATGCAGATACATGTTCTTCTTCAGGTTTTCTATTCATTTTTAATTCTAATATCTGGCAAAATAATAATTACTATAATAGTTTTATGTGCTGAAAAATAAGGTGATGATATTAAACAAAGAATGAAATATCTACTACTAAATAAATGTAGTTAAGTGATCTAAGCAACAATGTAAAACTTAAGCTGACAAATTTTAATAATGTTTCTAAAGAAGCACGGTTAATTAAACGAGATTGTTAGTATTTAGTGAATTTATAGAAAATGAATCATGAAAGTGAATATACTTTCAAATTCTGCCTAAGGACAAGAAATATTTAAATGATGGATGCTAGTCAAGTGAGTAGGTTTTTCTTTTGTTTTGCAAGTTTATTGTGGAATTGAACACAGTAAGCTATTTAAGAGTAATTAAACATTTAATTGTGGTCTAACATTAAGTCCTGGTTACCCAGGACCATGTGAGGCCCCTAGCTGGTCCTGAAGGGAGATGGGAGGTCCCCTCCAGAGAAACAGTCCTCCGGAGAATAAAATCTGCAAATAATAGAGGCCTCCCCTCCCCAGAGTAAGAGACAAAGCCTCTGTCATGTAAAACCTGGTACCTCAGGGGAGAGGGATGTGAAGAATGAAGTCATTCAAAGACTGAATCTGCTGCCTAATATCAGGAAGTCCTCCAAGCTCAACTCTGATCCCCTTAACCCTGATCCCCCCAGCCTAGAGCTACAGGAATATGGGAATTACTTAAGCAGGGGTTCAAAGCTTCAGGCTCATGTAAGGGGAACACACCTCCTGTTCCACAAGAGGGAACCACAGCTGCTACATTTTTAAAAAAAAATATTGCTTACTGACAAAACCACACTGCCAAGCTCCAACAATAAAGTGAAATTTTTCTGTTCCCGCAACCAACGTAAGATTGCCATTTACCCACTTCCCAAATTCTCCACCTGTACAAAGTCTTCAATGTAATTTCATGTATGTTCTTAAACAAAGCAATGTTAATAAAATATTTTAATAAAAAAACATTTAATTGATACAGCAACATGGCAAACACTTTTACTGCTGACACTTATGTAGAATAGTTATAATCCTGTACGATTGTAACATAGATAATTGTAACTATGTAAATATGTAACTATGTCTCTAAAATTTTTTATTCAACTTTCTGACAGTTACTTAATGTCTTTATCTGTTCTTTTGTGTACTTGTATTTTTAAACAAATTAAAACTGAATTTGGTTAATGTGATTTTTCTCCTTCATAAACAGAGCTATTCTCAGTGTTGTATTTTGAACTCAGTAAATTCAGTCATAAAATTATTACAGGTGCTATGTAAGGAGGAAAATGCAGGGCTGGGAGCAAAGCCCATAGTTCTCTCCCTCACACTTATATAAGAATTCAGAAACAAATCAATAGCCTCTGAATTTACTTGGAGGTATCTTGTTGGACTACTCTTTTTGGCAAACTTCTACACTTTCCATCTGCTACAATTCCCATCTGTTTTGTCAGTGGAAAGTTGTTTTTAATCATCTATCTCATATCATGCAGGGAAGCCTGCTGGAAAGAATCAATGGATATGGCCTATCTTGTAATTCTAAATTTTGTTTTGAAACCCTCAAACGCTTTATGTTTTGAATTCAGCTGGTACCCAATCAGTTGGGTATTGTTTTTAAAATATATTCTGTATCTAAACAATAGAATTCTATTACTTTGTACTAAATGTATCCTTAAATTTAAGCGTTTGTTCTTTCTTAACTGAACTTAAGAAAAAAATTATATGTATCCATTTATCCTGTTATCTGCTTTTTAAATAATTTGTTTGGATTTGTTTTAGTTTCCTGGAAAAAAAATTAACATGGAAAACTCACTGCTCTACAAAGAGCCACTATGTACACATTATAAGTTTTTTCCATATTTATTCTACCAGTTCTGCAAATTGCACAGAAGTTATAGTAGAAACAGATACCAAATTTAGCAGAGAAGCCAAATGGCCCAGATCTGAGTACAGTTTGTTTGAAGTAGGATTTTCTAATGCACCTATCTTGAATACTAGCTCCTATGTCTAAAAACATTGCACAACGTATTAACTCTCCATATTTTTATTTTCATATTCAAATACTGAGAAATTATCTGGAATTGCAAGAATATTGGTTTCATTGTATTCAAAATATTTGATAACAGTAATTATTCACTATTTTCAAATAATTTTTTTGGAATTTAATATCCTTGGCTTCTTAGTATATAGGTATAAAAGTAATGTGTGTATATGCATGTATACTATGTGTATGGACAATGGAAAATGAATAACAAAATGATAAAAGATAAGAGACTTCATTAATTATCATAGAAGCTTAGACAGGAATATAACCTCAGTGTAGTGAGAAGGAAACACTCCAGAAGAACCCCTTTACAATAAGGAGACACTGGTCTTTCAGATAAAATTCATGCAAAATTATTCAACTCCAATGCCAGTGAAGTGGTCATTTGATCTTGCTATAAATATTGAGAGATAATAATGAAAGCTTGTTAGGGATCCTTTTATGCATGGTCTTATGCAACAATTTAGTTTCCCTTCTTTGTCGCGTAGCATTGCAAACAGTTGCAATTTTACGTGTGGAAGGACTTCCTAGAACTGTTTACTTCAGAAAAAATTATACAACAGTATTTTATCCACAAATAATTCGCCAATTGGAATGATTTATTTGCTATACTTGAATATTTCTCAGCATCCTTAGAGATCATTCTTTAAAGTCTTTAAATGATTCATCTGACAATTATTTAAAGGCAAGAAACTTGTCCAGGAGTGATAAAAGAATCTGATATATACTTAAATTACTCACTAATATTTTGTATTTTAAAGTGATTAAATACCTGTTAATAAAAAAAAATGTGCATCTTTTGAAACTCCGCTATGACACTAGTAGCACAACTTTTCCTTTGCTCTTTTTATGGTAATAAATAACCAAGATACCTAAGTGGAACCTTCAGCATTACACATTCTTCACAAGAAGGAGTAAGGTGAGAGACTAGAACTCCTGCAACTTCAGACAAGGCAAAATGTTAAAGAGTTTCTCTGCAGGTGGAAATTAATGGTGTGCTCTTAATAAAAAGGCTTCTGTGAGAGGTCCTAAAAGTCTGCAGCAGATCACAATTCCCACATCCCATTTTCACTTTACAAACAGGAAGATTCCCTTAGGCAACAAATACACATTGCTCATATTACCAAGTTTTTGATACTGGTATTATAACTGTGAAACATCTATGACTGATTTTTGCATTCAAATAAATCATTGTTTTCAATGAAAATAAAATCTTTTTCTTAGTGAGTAGAATCTTCCATGCCTCAAAGTCTCTGAGAAATATTTCCAGAAATTTTGTAGAAACTAAAATGTAAAAAATGAAAAATGCTTAAACTCCTTTGTATAAATAATATAGTACTTGTACATAATTTACATATATCTCATGTATTTCAAATTATCTCTGGATTGTTTACAATACCTAATTAAGTATAGTTTACAATACTTAATATGAAGAAAATTCCATGATATTATTTAACATGGCTTAGGAAATATTGATTGAACCAAAATATATGTACATGCTCAGCATAGATATATTTTCCAGAATAAATTTGAAACACAGTGGAGGTACTTCATTTATTTTTTGACAAATATATTGACTCTAATAAAAATGTAGGAAAAAATCACACATTCACAAGACCTCTAATGTCTTGAACATGGCATGTATAGGTCATGTGCTCTTTTTATGTTCTTCACTGATTTGTCAATTCAAATTTTCCTTTTAATAACTTGAAAGAAAAACCATTTCTGCACCACATGTGATGATATTACTGCCTCCAGAAGCCATATACTATCTAATAAAAACAAGAGTGCCAAGAATGGGAAACCGCCCTTCAAGTTGACAATTAGAGAGGGAAGACTCACTAGACAATATAGGCTTTTAACAATTATTCTTGATTGCTTCCCGGAACTTTAGGATGAAATCCTATTGGTTAAGACAACACATATTTCAGACAAAAATCTTGAAAGAAGCCTCCTCTCTGAGGTCTAGCTCATATAGTAAAGGGAAAAAAGCAAGCAATAGTCTGAAGAAGAATTAAAACCTATGACATACAAATACTAGTCCAGTAAGACAACCCTAATGTAAGAAAAGAAAAAGGGGAAAAAAAAAAGCTCTGTAAATTAGGCCCAGTGGTAGAGCACTAACTAGCATGCATGAGGTCTTAGATTCAACCCCCAGAACTGGCAATAAATAAACAAATAATACAATTAAAAAGACTAAATTTAAAAGGAGGATTCTATGTAACCAATACAAATTTAATGCATGGAAAAAAAAGATATCCATATTGGATCAATTATGGCACCTATCTTGGGAATATCAATAGCTATCTAATTTGAAGATTAAGGCCAGCTGTACAGCTGTATAGAGGGGAACTCCAGCCTTGTACTGTAATTCCAGTCAAATACCTATGGCTGGATATGTCATAGACAATAAAGGAGAACCTACTAAATCAATAAGCTTCTAAGTTCTGAATAGGTATTCTTCTATCCACAGATACGTGTAGCTCTCAGTACTCATCAAATAAACCTCCTTTTGAAGATGGACGGTGCTGTAGAGCTCTACAACTGTTTAAAATGCAGAGAGTAAGTGAACAGAGGGTGCCCTTCCTCAGTTAATACATCTACAACACAATCCCTACATTTAAGGCTTAGGAAACTCTTTGGAAGAGAGGGTAGAATGATTCTAAATGCCAGAGTATCTGGAAGCAGACTGAAAAATAGTGTCTTTTAGACATGTCAAGGATATACCACCCATAAAATTTCAACAAGTATAGCTGTCTAGATAAGGCCTTCATAATGACCACACCAGTCATATGTGAATTTGGTTGACGGAAATTTCACAAGGCCCACCATAGACAGAACAAGTCTTGTGGTAGCTTCTCCACATATGTGTGTGATCATCATAAACACACACACACACACACACACACACACACATATATATATATATGTGTGTGTATATATATATATATATATATATATATATTAGTAACACCAAATAAACCCATAGCATGATGAAGAATTTTAAAGCTTAAAGATAGGCAGATTTCATAGGTAAGGTTATGTTTCCCCATGTCTATGCTCAGATTTTATCTGGTTTTAGATTGTGTGGGTCTGGTACATGCTGTCACCATTGTTGTGAGTTCATATGAATAACTGACCATCTGTCTGGAAAACTCTGTTTCCATGTGGTCATCCACTACCTTTACCTTATGAAGTGTTGGAAACTAATGGTTACTGGGAGTTAGAGAGAAAGAGAGTCTCTTTCCAGGGTGAGATTCTTAGTAGGTTAAAAAGGCTTCAGTGGATGGACCCACACTGGAAAACATTTGTGGACACAAATTAGACTCTATAGGCATTATTATATATAAAACAGAGTGCATTAAAATGGGTGGGGGGCAGTAATTGGAGGTGTGGATAAGGCAATGATCTAACACCATTAAATATATTGTATGAAAATAAAAAACTCAATACATTTTTAAATAAGAAAAAGTTAATTCACCTATGTAAAAAAAGGTAAGTAGATTTCAAACACTACAATGGAAAATACTCAAGCTACTTATCACTCCTTCCAAACACAATTTCCCTGAGATAACTTAAAAAGTCACTATCACTAGTCTTTCAGTGAGTAGTAAAGATTAACAGGCTTCTTATAACTATATGGGAAGTTAAAGATGAACCACTAGAAGGAACTTTACACTCTCATAAAGCTCAAAAGTTTTGATGTTTAATATTCATAGTGCACTTAACAACATCTAGAATCACCTAAGGCACAAAACACTAGTGATATATGAATAACTTTCTATAACTTAATATAACTGATTTGGGAGCGCCCACTCAAACTATAAGCAACATAACCAACAATGGACTTAACAAAAATGAGAAAATTAGCTGAGAACCAGCACACATCTCTCTGTAGTTCCTAACTGGATTTGTATACAGCTCAGTGCTTCATACTTCTACTGCCATGACTATTCTGCAACAATGAACTATGTCTTCAAACTGTGAGCCAAAAGAAAATCTTCCTCCTTAAGTTGCTTAAAGAAATCTATCTTTCTTTCTTCTGGAAGTTATCAAATGTCACATGTTCGTAATATAAGGTTGGGGCTTCTTACTCACTTTCTTTCACTGAGTTCCCTGAGCATTAGGTATAGAGGTACCATTATAGATGTGTTACTTACAGATGGATACCTCACAGAAACTCTCTGTGTTTATCAGCTGAGGAATTTTGTAATAGTCTCCATCTGTTGCCGAAAGAAACTTCTTTGATGAGTAGTGAGAGTTATACTTGTCTGTAAATATAAGAATATGTATTAAGAATATAATAAAAATTTACATTGGTCTCAGGATGTGGCAAACATACCTTTTCCTCTAGGATCTATCACCTTTCCAACCATATATCTGACAATGTCACAATACCACACATGATTTCTCTCCCTTTCAGTAGACCTTAAGTCCAATTAGACAGCTGTTGATCATTCCAAAATATCGAACCAGTAGAGACTCTACTGAGCTGGTCATTGTTGAAGCTAAGAGAATTTAAATCTGGATGGGACTAATAAATGTTTTTTTTTTTCCCTTGGAAGCTTTTAAAGTATCAGCAGATACCATGAGAGCTTGTCTTCAGAGAGGAGGATTCCAGGTTGGTTCCAGCTCAACAGTTCCAGGTTCTTTATCTGAAATATGTCATATCTTCACCAATGGAATCTTACCTTTAAGTTAGGAAAGAAAATCCAGGACTGTGACCATAGTCCTTGTTATTTGGGGAGACACTTGGACAACCCTAAACAACAACTCAAAGGGAGATTTCCTTCTCTGGCACTGGGTTTTTTGCTGTATACTGGCTATAACATTCTTGAGTGTATATTCAAAGGTCTCTGTCATAGTACCACATAGATATTTAACAGAATCATTTATCTCTGAACTATTTACAATAGCTAGGAAATATAGCCAGTCTAGATTCATATCTATAGATTAAGGGATAAAGAATGTGTAGTATGTAGACACAATGGAATTATAGACAATTATAAAGAAAAATGAAGGCATTGCAATTTTAGGTGTATGGATGAGATTAAAATCACTATCTTAAATGAAAAGGTCAGACTCAAAAGAATACCTTGTTTTAACTCTTTTTAATTTTTTTCTTTAATTTTGAGAAATGCATACATACATACATTGAAATAGGTTCACACCTACCAAATATTTTTCCCATTGACTTCTCCTCAAATCACCCTTCACCTTCAATATGCCCTTCTCAGAACACAGAATTTCAGAGCATTCTTCCTATTTTCCAGTTGTTCTATTTTTCCATCCCTTTTTCAGTGATACCCCATGAGCCTTGATTGTGATGACAATATAGATTATCTCATTTAGGGTTGGGCACTGAGTCCCTTATTTTCATAACTTTGACTAGTTGTACATCTTTCCACTAACTGCTGTCCACTTCAGAAAAAAATTCTCTGCCAAAGTTTGAGAACATCCAAGGTCTGTAGGACTAAGAATAAATATTGAGAACGCAATTTGACAGCATGAACATTTAGTCAAGTAGGAATAGCAGGATCTCCTCTTTGGATGATGACCTTCACAGCTATGGGCTTTTCACCAGGATAACAGAAAGATTCGGGAAATACTCTCCTTTGGAGGCAGGCTCAAATTCAATCAAAAAGTTATTAGTTACCCCAAAACATTATTGAATCAGTAGTCTAATCTTTCCTGTCATGTCAGTATTGCAACAGGAAGGTTCCAGTGCTTAGAACATTAATGTTTTTTGTTTTTGTTTTTTTTCCCCAGAAACCTGCTACATAGCACCCTCCTGTAATATAAAAGCTAGCTATGAGGGAGGTTGTTTTTTCATTTTTATTTATTTATTTTTTTATGTATTGCAAGCAAGGTTTGTGGAATCTATGACAACAGGGCCTTACCACGCAGTTATTGTGGATAACCAAGGACAAATGCAAAACTTGTATTGTTTTGGGAACTTCTGGGGACTTACTGATGAAAACTAGTAAGAAGATGTCTCGTGCCTTGCGCTACAATTTCCGTTTAATAACCCATGTCTTCCAGGAGGCACATTATCATTGTCAACACATGCAGGGTAATTTTATTGAAATATTTTTAAATTCTTACTAGTTTTTTTGAGAATTTCGTACAATGTATCTTGACCAAATTACCCTCTCTATTCCCTCTCATCCCAGGTCTACCCCAACTTTCCCATTCACTTAACTTTGGTTGGTTGTTTTTTTGTTTTTTTTTTTGAAGGTCATATCAAATTTCTTTTGCTGTAATAATATTGGGTATGCAGCCGGAGCTGGAGCATGGTATAATTACCAGAGGATAGACCCTTGAACAGAACCGACTCTTCATCAGTTAGCATCGGTTAGTGGCCAATAGCCACTCAGCAAGGGGTGCCACTTCCTGTGAGCCGACCCGGTTTCCCTTCCTGGATTTTGTCTTGCTTGAACTTGTGCAGCTCTTTTGCATGCTATCACAAATTTTAGGAGTTCATGTGTGCAACTTCTCTGTTTTCAATGAAATACTGTGTTCTTGTAGAAATCCACAGCCTCCTGCACTTGCAACCTTTCTAATCCCTCTTCAGTGAAGGTCCCTGAGCCTTGGGATATAATGGCCTCATTTAGATCTGAGCAATCCACAGCCTCTTACTCTAATTTCTTAAAGATATATTATGGAACACTCTAACTAGAGGATTTCCATAAGACTTTGCAGTATACCCTTAGTTTTAGGGTATAACTCTCTCCCCCACGCCCCTGCCCCCATCTGTACTTAATCCTTTAACCTTCAGTATTACTGCCCATTCTTTCATTGAATGTGCTCTAGCTTCCTTTTTTCATGTGCGTTTTGAAATAATAAACTTCCATTATATTTTTCATATCATCTTCCTTTGTGTGAACATTCCTCTTTCCCTTAATTTTCCCCAACAAAAGTATCCTTTCTGATTTCCTATCTTCTATGTGTGGTCCAAATTAAAAGAATAATTTGAAAGCTGAAGTTAGATATTAGAGAGAATGTGTCTTTTGTATGAGACTGACGTAGCTCACACAGTAAAATTGTATATAGTTTCATTCATTTACAAACATAATGAATTAGTTCATATTTCTCTCTAGTTAAGGAATATTCAATTTTGCATATGTAACACGTTGTTTGTTATCTATACATCTCTTGATGGTCATCTAGGTTGATTCTAGTTCCTATCTGTTATGAATAGAGCAGCCATGGACATGGATGGACCAGTGTCTGTGCAGTAAAATATAAAGACCTTTGAGTATAGAGATCTATTTGCATATAATGTGTGTGTCTGTATTTGTGTGTGTGTGTTTAAGTGTGCATCTGTGTGCCTCTGTGTGTATGTGTGTGTGTGTGTCTGTGTCTTTGTGTCTGTGCATGTTTAGTGTAGCTCATAAACCTAGGAAGAAAATCATTCTGAAGGGCAATGATAGTAATGGAATAGGTGATAAGTGTGGTAAGAGAGAGCAGAGAGGGTGAACTGTTTGGTGGAAGAAAGAAAATCAGAGATGTATGGAGAACACAGTGGAAATAGGGAAGGGCTCTAGGAGATGTGTGTGTGTGTGTGTGTGTGTGTGTGTGTGTAAATGCCAAATGCCATAATTCAAAGTCTTACCTTCCATGGTAGCCCCCAAAATTATAACATATATTCATTAGTTCAAAAAATACTCTAAAGACACAAAAGTGTTTGCAAAATATAAGGAGCCTGAGAATGAAGAACTTTAAGAGACAGGTGTTACCAAAGGAGGAATGGGTAAACTGAGGATAATTAACCGGGAGGAGAATAGGGAGGGTTATACAAGGAACTATGGGAGTTAAGGGGAAGAACGAGCTCAAGAGAGGGAGATCATAGGAGAGTGGTATTATCAAGGGTGCAATGAGGAAAATGGGGATACTTCAACTGTGGAGGGAGCATGGAGAGTTACATGGAGAGAGGAGAAATAAATAAGAATTATTTGGCATGAAAAACCATGGAGAAACACATTAGTTCAATAACCTACTTAAAAATTACATATGTAATATATCTATCTGAGTCCATGTATATAGCCAAAGGCTACATAACAAGAAACAGTGCCAGACAAGAGAAAATTCCCTTCCAGTTATTGGTCAAGGCAGTCCAAGAGACCCTCAAAATTGCACAGGCTATTGCACACACCTTGATAACCTTCGAGAGCTTGACGGTTGTTGAAGACAGGGCTTAATTCAGGCACAGAATTTGGAGCAATGGAAGTCACCATTGGACCTGTAAGTCACCTTCAAGAAGTCTAGCTCTCATAGTTTTGGAGAGCACTACACACCTACTAAGAGTAAACATAAATTGTTGGTCCAACACCAGTTTCAAGATGAAATACCCACATCAGTGATTGGCATAGCACCTGACACTGGTGCACTAATAGCACTTTTATCTTGGGGCAATCAACGGCTACCTAATTAGGTTAGAGTACACTCAGTGAAAGAGAATTGCATGGTACTGTAAACCTAGCCAAATGCACATGACTGGAGATGTTAGGGATCTTAGAAAAACCCCAAAGATGTCACATTCTTGACTAATGTAACTTCTTATTATGTATTAAATATGTATCATTATATTTACAGACAAGTATGCCAACCACATACCATAAAGGAAGTTTCTCTTACAAAAGATGGAGAGTATTACAGAGTTCCACAACTTGTAACACAAAGAGATTGTGAAATGACTAATCCTAGGTGACACAGCTACAATGTGACCTCTAC
Source organism: Eospalax fontanierii (assembly GCA_035773235.1). NCBI lineage: Eukaryota > Metazoa > Chordata > Mammalia > Rodentia > Spalacidae > Eospalax > Eospalax fontanierii. Next base: position 67,638,681 of record CM069524.1, on the reverse strand, counting down.
AACTATGTCTTGTAGAGCATAGTAGAACAATAATAATTCATCTTTCAACTCTCATCCATGAAGCTCCTTTACACAACAGAGCTCCATGGACACGAAAGATAGAGATGGCAAAAGTATAAAGAATAGGAGTCTGCAGAGCGTGGTTTCTTTGACAAGTCTCCCATATTAAACTTCACCCACCCAGGTCTTGGGGAGTACTGTGGAAGAGAGGGGGGAAATATTATAAGAGATAAAGAAGTCGGTGCATGATAATATCCAAATAGAGCCTTATAGGCTTCAGGGACCTTGCTCATATGAAACCATAGCAATAGTGTAAGCTTGCACAAAACTCATGCAAAAGCAAGAAGACAAAACCCTATCATAGAACTGTAGAAACGGGCAGCAGGACCCAATCATGGCCTATGAACTACTGGCAGCTGATTACTATTGAGTGAGGAACAGCTGATCTTAAAAGAAGGAACTCTAGACAGGTTGTTTAGATCTCAGTGGGTGAACTCGCACTGAGGGACATTCGGGGTCTCTAAATTGCCTTCATAGTCCTTAGCATCAATGACAGAATGAATGAAACCCAGTGTGGGTTTGAGTATGGGAGGGCACCAATGGGGGAAGGAGTATAAAGATGATGAAGAGGTTCTAAGTGAAATACACATAAATTCGTTTGGCGCTATTAAGAAATCAGTTCAGCAAACTACAGCATGAAAAATTAAGGCACAAAATTCTGTGCATTTCTACCCAGTAATGATTTAATGAAAAGAGAAATTAATTCCATTGACTTTCACTATAATTTTAGTCTTATGAATAAATTTAATGAAAGATATGACATACTTGTACACTGTAAACTATAAGTAATATTGAAGGAAATCAAAGATGACTGAAATAAATTGGAAGCCACCCTGCTTCCATATAGGAATATTTACTACTGTTAAGATGTTTATACTACTCAAAAGATTTATAGGCTCAATGTTATCTCAACAAAATTGGAAAAGTTATTTTTGATTAAATAGAATAAATATTGAAACTGATATGAAAACTTAAGAGATTCTAAATAAGTTACACTGTTTTAGCAAAGGAGAATAAAGTGTTCTCACCATTTCTGATTTCAAATTGTAGCTGTAAAACCACATAGCATACAATAAGCCTAAAGACACGGAGTAGACAAATGAAAGATGATAGAAAAATTAATTTCTGTGAAAGTAATGAAATGACCTTTGACAAGAACAGTAAGGCTTCAAAGCAATTTATGTGATAAAGATTATACTTAGATTATTACCTCACTAAAAGTGAACACAAAATGACTGCACCTCTAAGTATAGAGTTCAAATCTTTAAATTTTTGAAGAAAACATTGAAAAACTCCAAGACATAGATGTGTAAATTATTTATTTGATACTTCACTAAAATCACAGGCATCAAAACAAAAAATAAACATGAAACTGCATCAAGTTTAACTTACGTGCAAAACAAAGCAATTGACAGAGATAAGAGCAACATGCAGAATTAGAGAATACATATGCAAGTAACATATATGAGGTTTAATACTGGCATTATATACTGTTCTTACAACTAAATACCGAAAGGCACGCAGATTCAAAACTAGAGATAGATATGAATAGACATTTTCAGAGACAGTAAACAAATGGTCAGTGGGTATAGTAAACATAATCAATGAGATGATCACTTCAGCAATGCAAAGCAAAACCTTAGTAAATTATCACTTCATAGCCATTAGCATTGCCACTAACTGTCAACCAGGCAATAAAAGTATGGGCAAAGCTGTGGAGAAAGCTGACAATACATGCCCTGCCAAACTTAACGGCAAACAGTTCCGAAATTCATTAGAAAGCATTACTGGGTATTTTCAATTCTGGATGCCTGTACATATACATATGCCTACAAATGAAAATATATCTACATATGTATGAAACTTATATGTATTTATATAAAATGAAAATAAAATCTTCAAGAGATATATTCACTAATAGTTCTGCTGAAATTGTCCTTAATATTCACAAAGTAGAAGATACCTAAATGTTCAGGAACTCACAAATACTTAAATAAGTTATGGTATGTTCTTACAGTGTGATATAAAATATACATGTAATTAAATTTTAAAAAAGGAAATTTCATCACATATGTACATTTAAGTCAGTATAACTCAACAATGAAAGACATATAATCTATTATTCTGCTCAAGAAAGGTATCTAAAAGTAGTCGGACTTCAAAATGATATTGTTGCTGTAAAAGAGGTAAAGAAAAATTGAAGTTATTTTTAAATGGGTCCAAGTTTCTATTTTACAAGATGAAAATTTAAAACAAAAGCAAAATTTGCTTCAAAGCAATGCACATACGATTTGCATCAATGCATCATTTAGTTAAAATTTTATATTTTAGATTCGTTAGCACAATCTTTTAAAAAATGCATGGGATTTACAGATTCATGCAGATTTTCCACTTATTACGGCATGCTGTAAAGATCTGTATTTATTTACCTCTTTTTGTAAGTAAATATAAGACATAATAACCACTGGTATTCTACCGAATTATTTACTTATATAAACAGAATATTCTTATTAACTGTAAAAATTATCTTTTCTCACTTGTGCTCAATTAAATTTGCTTTTGCTGAAAATTTCCAAGAATAGGATGATTTGTCTCCTTTTGTTTAGGGGAGGTCTCTGTACATCACAGATGCTCTATAAGTATTGGAATATTCTTGTTGCTGAATAACAGTATTGATGTACCTCAAGCCTGCAACCACTCATCAACTGTAGGATGTCTAGGACAACTGCAATACACACTACCTTAATTATGGTAGTGTGAACATTTGCATGCATCTTAATGTGAATACAAACATACATAGAACAGTTTTGTGATTTGTGGAAATGTATTTTCAAACCTTTCAAAATGATATTTCATCTTGAATATCTATTTAATTACATCTATGGTAAGTGGTGTTTCTCTATGTTCCAACAAACATTCCATATTCTTTGTTTTTATTTTCAACTTCGACTCGTACACTGTGTTGAGGATTTTGTCTCTATGCTTTAAACTCTAATTCAGTGATGAACCAAAATATAAAATATTCCTTATTGTTGTCTTTGCTCAAAGAATGTTTATATGTAATTCTGAATACTTTGAATCCATACAAATACTATAGTGGGAATTGAATGCGTTTGCTTTTTCAGAAATATAGCATAACACTACCACAAATATCATTATTATACATTCTTCTAAAATTCTATGCTATCCCTCTTATTTTAAGTCCCTGTTTCATTTTGAGTTGAGTATGTGTATTGTGTGAAATACAGAGATTTACCCTTTTTTAAGAATATCTAGTTATCGTGGCCTCATTTATTAGAGAATGCATTTTTTATCAATTTACTCTGACAATCTTGTTAAAAATCAGTTGGCCATAAAGCTATGGGAATGTTTCTCTTACGTTATCGAAGCCTACTAATTGCATAATTTACATTAATGCTAATATGTTCACTTAGATCAGGTAATACAAATATATACTCTATTCATTTATTTGTCTTCCTTAATTCAGTAATAATTTATTTTAAACAATATTTTATGAAATTTATTTCTCAGTTTCTTAAAATGTTTCATTAAATTAATTTCTAACCATTGAAATAATTATTGTAAGATGAGATTTAACTTCAGTTATTTAAGGTAATCATGCAATTGTTCTTTTTTAAGTATGTCTCTTCATTGTTGATGTTAATAATTGTTGCCCTTTTAAGAAATAAGTACACTTCATATTTACACAGATTTTTTAATGTTCTTTTAAGATATTTTATTTACTATTTTTGTTTTGCATGTGTATGAATGTATTGTCTGCATATATGTAAGTGCATCCAATTTGTACCATGCCCGAGGATGTCAGAAGAGGATGTCTGATCCCCGGAAACTGGAGTTATTGGTTTGTTAGCTGGCATGTGAGTGCTGGGATTCAAACCAGGGTCTTCTGAAGGAACAGCAAGTGCTCTTAACCACTGAGCCATCTCTCCTGCCCTATATGTTTAAAAGTATTTTATTGATTTCTCTATTGTGTATTTGTTTAATATTGTTTTCATTTCTCATTGTGATTAATTTGCTTATCTCTTTTTTTCTCTTACTTTTCTGCTCTGGAGAAACAGATTATTGATTTTTAAACTTTATTCCAATTTTGAATGGATTGAGCATTGGGAAAAGGGGTAAAGCTTTTGCCACACAAGAAAGATCACCTAAAGTTGAATCCACAGAACCCATGTAAATGTAGAATATGGTAGCGCATATCTGTAATACCAGCACTGTAATTGTGAGATGGGGGCAGAAAGAAGAGAATTATTTTTAAGATCAGGGACAAGTTTCCAAAGTGTATGAAGCCAAAGAAAACAGGAGAAGCAATCTAAAATCAGTTTGAAGGAAAAGATCAATACTCAAGTTTGTCCTCTGACTCTGAATCCATGCTGTGGTATGCACGCTCCTATGCTCACATTCCCAAACGTAGACGACATACACACATTTAAGATTTTTGTGCTAATATGTACATTGAAAATACACTATTCATTCACATATTATTGCAATGACCTTTCACAGTTGAAATGCAATCTTCACATTGACATGTTCAATTAATTTTAGTTATGTAACAAATCCATCAAAGTTTTAGTAATATAATTTTATATTGCTCTTGTGATTACAATGTATGTTATAAACATATTATAGTTTACTCATGGCTAATTAAAACTGATGCTGAATTGTTTTTTAACATGGAAAACTAACAGTCTTATGCTTTTTCTTATCTATAATATTAATTTAACATATATATTATAAACAGTTTCCCAAAAGTGGAAGATACAATTTAATAAATTTAATAAATAGAGTATAAAATTTAAACTACTACTATTTGTGATTAATATTAAGGAATCAGTTTCTACATTATTTTTCCATCATTTTTAAATAATTAATTAATTATTTTTAATTCTATGTGCATGAGTATATTGCCTGCATATATGTAAGAACACCCGTATTGTGGAATGCCTGTGGAGGTCAGAAGAAGTCAAGAAGTCCCTTGGAATTGGGGTTATAGGTGATTGTTTGCCACCATGTGTGTGCTGGAAACCGAACCTGGGATCTTTGTAAGAGAAGCCAGGGTTCTTAGGCACTGAGTCCATTCTGCAATCCATAATTTTCCTTTAAATTCAGTTGTGACTTGGCATAATGGAAATGTTTTGTTTGGAAATGTACATTTACTTCCTGAACTATTTTAATTTATTTCTCTCTGAAAATTAAAACATATTTCATTTTCGAGAGATGGAACAGAGGTTCTTATTTCTTCTGAGGAATTTACAGTTCACATAGAATTTGGATATAAGATCTGTACCGCGGTTTTTGTCTGTTTTATTTTTTTGCCGTATCACTTTTCTGGGCAGCAGTAGTTTTGACTGTAACTCTGTGGAAATGTGGGCTCCCCTGCTTGCTCTAACTTCCCATAGATCTCGTAGTTGGCATGTGTACCTCATTGCCTCTTGTCTTCACCGTGTTCTAGACTTTTGCCTCTGTTTAATTTCTGAGTTTTTCTACTACTACTGTTGTTATTATCATTATTGTTTCCGTTTTTTTTCTCTTTTGACATTTTGATCTCTTAAAACTATCTGCCAAATTATATTGTATTCAAATTCTATATACATGTAAATTCACTCCCTGACTTAGAAACCCATAAAAATTAGATATGCCCCAAATAAAATCTTTTATCCTTACCTACACAAAATATTTGTTATATTTATTGTGAAATCTACATGTCAAGCTGACCTACCAGAATTATTTGAAAGAACCATCTTCAAATATTCTCTTTAAAAAATCAATCCAAAACCAAACAATTAATGAAAGGCCCCATGTATTTTAAATAAACTGGAATTTATTCACCCATTCACCCTCACTCTCTTCACTGAACTGCTCTCTTCTCTCACCTGAGCTGTTTTAATGCGTCTCATACACCTTATTTAGTGCTTTATGGTCCGTGTTTTAACATGATACCTTCCCAAACTGATTAAAAGAAAAACATTACTGTAGCCTACACTTCTTTGTAAGTATAATTACTTGTGGTTAGTTTTATTCTTTAAACAGGTGTTTTAGTTATTCAAATAATATAGTGTGAAACTTGTTAGAAGTATGTCTTAAATAATCCTAATTTAAAATTTCTGAGAATTTCTGGGAATGCAGATTTATTATCCCTGAATCTCAAAGAGGAACACACCAAGAATTTGAAAACACTGAGAAGTTTGCTTTTTGTAACATCACTGTATAATTCTGAAATGTATCACTATTGTTGAGTCAACCTACTTGATTTTAAATTGTCAAAAAATCAAATAAAATTTCTTCTCTGACAAAGACTTCATAGCTTTCTGTTTAATAAAAGTAAAACTACTTCTTAGCAATCTAAAATCCTTTTCCTTCTAGTTACACAACAAACTTGTTCTTCCTCAGTCCCATTCTCACCCCAACTGATTGACAATTTTCCACCAGTAATTTGAGAGATCATAATTTCATGTAGTTTATCACATTTTAATATCACCAATTACTTTAAAATCTCTAGTAACCGTGGTTGCACTGCTACCCTAACATGCCTTACATTGATTATTGGCTTTTTAAAATTCACAATCTCTAATTTTAATATTCAAATCAAATTTGTATGTCATTTGCCATCATGATCTACTAAACTATCAATCTAGAATTTTTCAGCTGTATAAAGCATCCCAATTACATTGATGTGTTTTACACTATTCAACACTATGTTTAGCACTGAACCTCTACAGTTCTCTCACGTTTCTGTGATCATAATACTAGTCTCTCCATTTCAAGTCTATACTCCATAATTTCAAACCTCTGAAGTTATATCTTGCAAGAAGCCTTCCATTTTACTCAGTTTTTCCTAAATCAGTTTACTGTGGCACCGATTCTCTAAGAAGCCTGTGAGTTACCATATCCCTCAGATACATTTTAGCTGTGTTGTTTGTATTTTTGATGATCTCACCGGAAGGTAGGAACCATGTTGTTTTTTTAATCATAATCTTCAGTATCACTCGAGGCTAGGCTTAGTAAATAATGGCCTATAAATAATATGTCTTGCTGTCAGGTTCCCTATTAGCAGCATGGTGATGATAAAATTTAGGCTGTCTGCCTTGCAGCTTTGTTAGATTTAAATAAGATGCATGTGATACAATTTCTCAACTGTTAAGCATAATAAAAGCTTATCAGCATTATTCAGTAAGAGGTCCCTTTGTTGAAAGTTTATTGACAATGGAAAGCTTTTTTTCATTAAAGAACATTTTCACACATATCCTTTGTTGTGAACATAAATCAGAAGGTGTGCTGTTTTGGTGTACTGATAAAACATTAGTACCTGCTTTCTCTCTAATGATTCTACTTGAAAAATACCATGTGAATTTATAAACCACCAAGCAAACATGGTGGTAAGCACATAGTCACACAATGTGGAAGAAAGTTCATAAAGCTCTTTACAATGTTGCCCCTTCAAGATAAATTCATTGTTTACATGAGTGATTATATTAGGTTTAATTGTATAGACATGTACGTGTTTGTACTTATGAATAAAGTATATATTAGTTTTTTCTGACATGAGCAATTATAATAGTTTTTAATTTCTATCTATATTCACACAAAAATGTATAAATCTGTTACCAAGAAAAGATAATGTTATTTAGGTCACGCAAATCTTTCTAATGGCTTAATGTACAACATCAATTTAAAGAACATGTGATGCTTACAGCCTTTGTAATTATTCTCCTGCTTTTGATCCTCCAGTATCCTTTGGCACTTTCAGTAGCCATGCCACAGTGTTCCTATGTACCTAACTTACAGCAAATATAACTTTTCTCTAATAATTAGGATGCAGGTCCATCAGAATCACACACACACACACACACACACACACACACACACCACAGAGAAGAAAGAGAGAGAGAGAGAGAAATTCATATACACATGAAATGAACACACATCAATATTAGAGACACAGTCACACATGGAACCCACTGATATTACACTGATCACATTCTCTGGTATAAGTTTTCTTTGTCTAATTTTTTGAGAGTTGTTTTTAAAGCAGTGAAGATACTTTGTTGTCTATTGACTCATAAGACAATGTAATTTCAGAAATTCACCAAACATTAAAAAAAAACCTAATAGCTATCCACTCAAACTCTTCCAAAATAATTGCAAAAGAGGAAGCAGTATTAAATTCAATTTATGAGTTAAACATTAAACTAACAAAGCTAAAAAAGGAAACTTAAAGAAAGATATTTATGGGCCAATATGCCATATGAACAATATGAACACAGAAGCAAATGTCGGCAACCAAAGCTGCAAACCAAGTTCAACAGAACATTAAACAGCTGGCTCAAAATGATAAAATGGGAATCATTCCAGGGACTTAAGCATAGCTCAATATATATACATACATATATATATATATATATATATATATATATATATATATAAACCAATACTTAATAAATCAACAGAAAAACTAAAAGAAAATGTGTGATGATTTCCTTTGATGCAGAAAACTGTTTGACAAAACTCACTATATTTTCAAGATAAAACCTTTAATAAATTACATTTAAAGTTGCTGTTTTGGATCTAGGTTGCCACGAGTCCTCTGAGAGTTCAAATACTAAAGCTCTACCTGTCTTGTGGTGGTGGTGGAATGTAGTGTAAACTGTAAAGTAATAGAGTATCATGGTAGCTTTGTAAGATATTCAGAAAATTTATTTTATTCTGAAGGGATTCTAGGCTGTATGGAGCAAGGTGCTATAAAAGGCTGAGCTGAATCCCTGAGTTGCTCTGTCTCCTGCCCTGTTATGTAGTCTACCCTTTATACTCAATCCCACACTGTTGTAACATTACCTACACCTTAGTCTTCACCAGAGATAAGAACAAGACAATGCCAATGCTTTACCCTTGACCTTTCAGAACTGGAACGAAAACAAATCATTTTTATTTGTAAATTTATCCAACTACAACGATTTTATTATAGTAACAAAGAACATTCTAATACAGAAGGTATGTACTACAACATATTAAGGATAAATCTATGGCTAACATCATACAAAAAAGGAAAACTAGAGTAAGCATGTTCCCTAAAATTCAGAAAATGTTGAGAGTGCCCATTCTTATTACTCCCTTCAACAGAGTTGAAATCCTCAATAGAACAATTTGGGAAAATAAATAAACTTGGAATCAACTTTCAAATTGGAAAACACAAAGTAAAGTCTTCCCTAGGGGCAGATGACATGATTTAACAAGCAAAATCAAACTCTACCAAAAACTGGTAAAAATATCAAAGGAATAAGTACAACTGCAGAATAAAAATGCATCAAAATGTTAAATATAAGTCCTAAAAGTATAACTATTAAATAGAAAGTGTTTCTTATGATGTTGTTCTGGTCAATGATTTTCTTTTAATATGACATCATAAACACAGGGAATAGAAGCAAACATCAATAGGATTACACTATAACAAATTTGTATCCAAAGTAAAAAGTGGACCACAGAGGTAAGAGAATGCCAAAAAATTAGAGAATTTATTGTATATGTTAGACATATGCAGACTATCTGATACTTGATTAATATCTAAGCTATCTCAGAATCTAAGAAAAAAAAAACAGTAGAAAGATAACAACTCTCAAGTGGTGTTTTAAATATTTCTTAAAAATTGACATTTCTCAAAATAAACAACAAGCATTATCTCATCAAGGCCAGACTTGCTGAAAAATGAGTACCAGGTTGAGGTGAAGGAAACTGAATTCCTAGTTAAAAAATGCAGACTTATAGTGGAGATATAAATTAGTACTGCCATGGGGGGAATCAGTATGGAGTTTCTTCAAACACGAACATGTGCTATTTCAACTTCCTCACTGGATTTGTGCTCTGCTTTTTACCTGAACCCACTCTTGACTTTTTTGTGTGTGTATGTGTGACAAGATATGCATAGCTCAATATGGTGTTTAGCTTTCTATGTAGCCAAAGATAACTTTCTATTTCTTATCTTTCTACTTCTACTTGAGATTTCAGGCATTTATCACCAAGGCTAGTCTTGTTTTTTTTTTTTTATTTATTCCCTTCTGAGACAAGGCACAGATCTCACTATGTAGAACAGGCTGTTTTCATACTCATGAAAATGATCTGAACTCAACATACTGAATGGTAGAATTACAGATAAGAGCCACCACACCCAGTTTCTTCTTGACTTCAAACACATAGAAATTCAAAAGATAATAAGGTAATAATTTAATCAAAACAATTATTCATTTACTTAGGGTAGGTGGACAGGCAAACAATATTTTGCTTTACTGGAAATAGATGGATATAAAGAACACATTTTCAGTATCATTTAATGAGAATAACTGATTTGTTCTCTGATTTCTTCAACAGTCATTATTACAAAGAAAGAAATTGCCATTTGACTCCAAGGAAATTTAAATTTCATAATCTTTCTATCTATAAAGATATATAAATATAAGTAACTCATAATAACTTATTGAAATATCATTCACATATATATCTTTCATAAAAAATGATCCATTACAATATTTCAGAGTATGAACAAGAAGTGTAACAATTACCACAGTCAGCTATATAACTTTATCATTTATCATTAAAAATGACTTTTATAACTACAAATAATCTTTGTACATTAACCACTCCTTAAATGAATAAATTAATTAGTTGTTAAAACAAATACTCTTTATTTGCTTGGTATTAATTATCAATTTAATCAAATACCATCAGATAAAATCAATTGTTCTGTAAAATTTTTCCAAACATATATGATCCGAAAAATTAAGTTTTAGTCCTTGTTGTGAGACACTACAGGAGATGAGAAACAAGGCATATTCACCTGAGATAGGAATCAAGGACAGACTGAAGTAAGGGTTCAACTTGGTAAACTAGCTAGTTTGGGGATGTGGGGTTACTTAGAGGAGTGTGACTGGGGGCTTGTTTATAGGAGCACAAATGTCTCAAAGACAGCTGCATCACCAAAAGCCCACCTCAGAACTGGTGAATGCTCATGAAAGGGCGAATCCTTGAAGTCCTTGTACAATCTGAATGCAGATCAAAGGGTTGCATCATGTCTTTTCCAGGCAGCTGGGTTGTTCTGAGACTGTTCCAGCCAGCTCAACTTGATTGATCCTGTCTCTTAGCAGTTCATAAGCACTTGTAGAAAGAGAGGCCTAGTGTATCTTAACAGTTTCAGGTACTTCCTGAAGTTTTTGAATGATTTACTGAGTTTCATAGCTTCTCTACAGGATGAATAGTTTGCCTTCCCTTAAAACATCTGGAATCTTCATGTATTTCCATCTAAGTTGGAAGGTTTTATTTTTCCAAAGACATTGTTACACAACACACCTAGAATATCTCTTCAAACAAGCAACCTAATGAAATGATGAATCTCTGAAAATGATTTTTTTTATTATATTTATCTCAAAAGCCAACATGTAATGATAAATGGTCAAATAACAAAGTTGACAGGTGAGGACACAATGAGGAAAAAAAAACCTACAAAAATCAGTTTTGTTATAAATGTCACTCATCAGCAATGCAGTCCTTTTAAAACTATTTTAAAGTTATAACACATTTATTGCAAATTGCTTCAAGTTCACCCTTGCCTTTTTGGTTGACAGTATTAGCACTGGATATTCTAGTAAAAACATCAAAGGAAGAAAATTATTTTACCTCTAGGAGTTCTTCCACTCTGTAGAAATACATTCTTAAACATTAAAATAAAAACCAGTTAATATTTTTCTTTAATCTTTGAAGTCCATTTTAAAAACTGTTTCATTTCTTGTTTTCAAGTCTGAAGAATATTAATTTTTATGTCATTTTGTAAAATAATTGCTAATTGTAAAATAATATCTGGGCAATGATCTAAGCAAAACAGGCCCATGTTAAACAAGTCATGTTGATCTGTAGTTTAGTCCCATTAAACTGAGATTTATCTAAAAATAGATATTAAAATTAATAAAAATGAACTTTCCCTAATTTCACTACAAATACAAAATGAAACTATTTCAATAGTAAAAGTTCCTTGCTCTTTCTAATTCAAGATTTTTAATCTGGATTTTGACTACTTGAGAAAATATATTTTATGCGAATAACATATATTCCATTTCTTCTTATAATAAATTTTAGTGATAATTTGACTTGTTTATTAAAAAGAGTTGCATATGACCCAGGTTATCCTAGAACTTGTTATACTGATAAGGATGACATTAACTTGCTTACACCACCCAAGTGTAGTAATTAAAGGTCGGCTGGACCACTCCTGACTATGCATGCAAGCAAGCCCTCTGCAAAATGAGCTTCTTTCCCATTTTGACATGTAATTTTTATCCTCACAGTTTTTACTGAAAAGGTTTGTTTTACTACTTATGATAGTGAAGAAAATTTCATGTCATGGGAAAAACTGAGAGCGTCTTTTTCTGGCTATTTAATGTTACATCTTTCTAAAAGACATGACAATCTTGAGCAGAATTCAATTTATATGAACCATAATTTTAAAGAAGTTCATGAACATACAAATACATGCATTCAATGACTGATAAGTCCTCACTAAAGAAAAAAGTAAGGAAAAGGATCTCAAAAATTGTAAAAATGAAGGCCAAAGACACTGATTTGCTAGTAAATTTTCTGTCCAGTGTATTTGTTACTTCTCTGTCTCTATGATAAATCACCATTAACAAGGCAATTCATAGAAAGTAGGGTAGTTTGTGCCTGTTGTTCAAAAAGCATAAGAGTCCATCACAGTATAGGACACACAGCAGGAAGTGGCCAAAACAGAAAACTGAGAGCACACATCTTCAAGCACATGTAGAACTGGAGGAGGAAACTGGAAGTGGGACAAGGCTATGAATTCTAAACCCACAGCAGTCAAATGCTCACTCTAGAAATGTCTCAACTCCCAGAAGTTTCAGGACATTTCTTAAATATTGCAACTACCTAGGGATCACATACCAAGTGTTTAAACAATAGAGAAGTAATGGAGGACATTTCTCATTCAAACCACAGCATCCAGCAAGCATGAAAACTGAATTGAGATCCCCAACAATCAAAATTAAAAAAACAAAACAAAAAATCAAATAACATAAAACATAGGAAATAGTAGCTAGTAAAGGCCTGGGGCTTACTACCAACAAAACTAGCTGCAAAAGTGATCATCAGGTTCAGTGAGATCTGTCTCACATAATAAGGAAGGGAACAATAGAGAAGGGCAGTAGACTCTGAACTCCTGCCTCCACAGGCACAGGCACACACAGACATATGGAAACTGACAGATATCTATATGCATTATCACCATCACATAAATAACCCCCATACAGTGTACACACACATAGATACACACACATAAACAAGGTAGAAATGATGAATAATCTTTACTTTTGTAAAACTTTATTCATGAATTGAAAGAAACATTTTTCCAACAATATATTTTATCATATTTTGATCTTCTCCCATATTTGCAAAGCTCTTAATCTCCTACCAGATTTCTGCATATATGTATATCTGCACATATATATATATATATATATATATATATATATGTCATATCTGATATGATTCTGACCATTTTCTCTAAAACTCATATTAAGGTGTAAATGTTTTAAATAAAGAAGTAAGAGATTTAGTAGGTGTTATACTATGAGGATGATTAAAGTTGTCACAGAATGGGTTGCTATAGGTTGGCTTCCATAGATAGATAGATAGATAGATAGATAGATAGAAATGAGCTTAGTCTGATTTCCTCTCTAGGCATTTTGCATGCTATCTTGTCATTCAACTATATGACACGAGGAAAACCAATAGATGATCTTCACAAATATTTTTATTTCCTTTATATATTACTTGGTATGTGATATCTCTAGGAGGAGCAGAAATTTCACTAAGACATGATCTTTAAAAAAAAACTTCCCTTGTGAAATAAAATATTTGAAAAAAAACATTATGTTTATAGGATTATATCACTGATGAATAGCTTCTGAGTCTTTGCTTATTCATGTCAATTAACCAACAAGTTCTAAAATATATTTATGAGGGTTTCTTTTTTTAGTCCCCTTCTATTTTTTGTGTTATCTTTTGCAAGCATTTTAAGTTTGCGCCAATATTTTTAAAAAGTTTTATGGTAAAACATAATGTGTAAAATAAATTCATAATAAGACTACTTTTATTCTGATACCTAAAATTTGATAGACATTATTGAATTATTTTATGTTAAAACTAATAAATGATTATATTCCTGTTTCATAAATAAAATTGAGATTAATAATTAAAACATTCTAATGATTATTAAATATGGTTATCAGATTTTAAATCTAGTCTTGTATTGGTTGAGATTCTTCCACCTTTACAATTTTTAATTGATGATACAAATGGCCTCATTCAATTGCAAACAACTCTTCACATCATATCACCTTAAACATTTCAAATTTGTTTCTTTTAATTTTTATTTGAATTTCTTAATTCTGATCTACACCCTTGCAAACAGCCTACCTAATAGCAATAATCAAAAGGAGAATTGAAGAGAGTGGACATCATTACCTCATTCCTGCTTTTAGTGAAAACATCTTCCGCTTTTCTTCATTTAGTATGATTTTAGTTGTGGTCTTATTGTATATTGCCTTTATTATGTTCAGATATGTTCACCATATCCCTAGTTATTCCAAGACTTTCAACATTGAGGGGTGTTGTTCTTTGTCACAGGGCTTTTCTACATGTAACGAGATGGTCATGTCATTTTTGTCCTTGAGTGTATTTATGAGTTGGTGTATAATTATATGCCTATTTATTTAGGTTTCACAAGTTGTTTATTATGTTCTGTTTTTATTACATTTATTGATTTATGTATGTTGAATCATCCTTGCATCTTTAATCTTTCTGATGTGATCTTGCATTCAGTTTATAAGTTTTTATTGAGAATTAATAAATTCATATTCAACAGTGAGATTAGGTTCTAATTTTCTTCTTTTTGTTTGGCCTTCATCTGGTTTGAGTATCAGGGTAATACTGATTTCATTAAAATAATTACGGCTCTGAAAATCTCAGGTATTCCAGCTGTCATCCGTTATACAACTGCAGGAGAACAAAGCGAAGGAGCTTAAACTGGAATTACCAAGTTGGATATTGAGTAAAATGGAATGGAAACATGGCATTAAAAGAAAGAAGGAACCTGAAAGAGGGGGACTGTATGGAACAGATGTTACCAGGTGGAGGCAGAGATTTCATTGATTGTCAAAGGCATTATTGGAGCATTGCTGAGAGGTTAAAACCAATACTGCAATAATAAAATCATTGATGAAAGGGAACAACACTGATCACAACATGGTGCTGGCAGTCTATGTCCAACTACTTACTGTTTCTTTTTAAAAGAACTCAAACGTGATTGATGACACAAGTAGCACTGAAGAGGAGCTAGTATGATGGACACAGTACTTCTGAAAATGATTGCTTTCCAGTTCTCATTCACGAAGTCAACTATGGCTGAATCTTTCCATATCCTGACTGAGAGTGTATGCCCTCAAAAGATGAATGGTCCCTGTTTAGAAAGATAAATAATTAAGACTTGTTGCTTCCTTTTCCTGGTTTAGAGAATAATTTGAGGTGTATTGTTGATAGTTATTGGAAGATCTTATAGAATTCTGTGCTATATTCACTTGATACAGGACTTTTCTCAGTTGTGAGATTTTTAATTATTGCTTCTAGTCCATTGATTGTTATAGGTGTATTTAAATTGTTTTTTTTCGTCTTAATTTAATTTTGGTGACTGATGCATATTGAGAAATTCGTCCAATTCCCATGTATTTTCTCTACATAAATTTTTAAATTCCTACATGAAATTCTTAAAATTTTCTTTAATGTGTAATTTATCAGTAAAGATTTTCCCTCTAGTAATCAAAACTTGCAAATTACAGTGTATTATCATTGTATTTAGATTCCTGCCACAACCTGAACCTGCTTTACTAACCCCTGTTCAATTCCATGTTCACCATTTTATATATGTGGGGGGGAGGTATATGTGGCCTGTAGAGTCTAATTTGTCTCCCCAAATGTCCTTCAGTGGGAGTCCACCCACTGGAGACTAATTAACCTACAAAGAGTCACAGCCTTGAAAGAGAGTAACTTTACATTTCCCAGCAGCTATTGATCGCCAGTAGTTCCTTATGAATGGTTACCCACTTTCCCTTAGCCTGTAATGGGATTTTATCTGGCATGAACGGTCATGGGACTTGTGTTTGCTGTCACCGTTTTGCTGTCAGTTTTTTTTGTGAGTAACTGATGGACTCTCAGAAAAATTGTTTCCTTGTGGTCATCCAGAACCTCTGGCTCTTGCAATCTTTTGCTCCCACACTTCTACAATTATCCATGAGCCTTGGGAGGCCTAAGTTTGATACAGGTGTTCTATTCAGAGGTAACCACTCTGCAACCTCTTATTCTGATGGCAAGTTGTAGACCTTTGTGTTATTCACCATCTGCTGCACAGGGAAGCTTCTCTGCTGAGGGTTAAGAGACACGTTATGGGTATAACAATAACTCTTTAGCAGACAGTTTAATACTATATTTTGCAGAATAGTAACAGCAGGCTCTCCTCTGTGTCCTCTGTTCTTTCTTTTCTCATGTTCATAGGTCTGATATCAATGTCAGATATGGGCTCTATCTTATGAAGCAGACCTTCAATTCAGTTAGAAAGTGGTTGGTACTCATATAATATCTGCATCATTATTGCAGCAGAGGGTGATATTGCCAGGCTAGTTGCTGTGTATCCCAGGACAAAAGTATGGTCAATCATTAACTTTTTTCTCCAGGTAGCATACATAGTACCTTCACAGAATTATGAATGCTAGCTAACAGAATGACTGAAAAATACCTTTAAAATTTTTCAACTTCTTTATTCATCAAGGAAGTACAAATTAAAACCACTTTGAAATTTCATCTTGCCCCACTAAGAATGGCAAAGATGCAAAAATTAAACCTGTGGAGAGAAAAGCCCTTATCAGATGTTGATGAACATGCAAACTTGTGAAGTTACTATGAAAATTACTGTGGTGATTTCTCAAAAGCCCAGAAATTGATGTACCCTGCAATTGAGCCGTACAATGCTTGCCTTATACCCATAAGACTCTATGGACTATTAAAGTAATACTTGTTCATGCAAGTTCATTACTGCCCTTTTCATAATGGCTAGGAACTGGAAACAACCTGAATGCCTATCAACTGACAGAGGGATAATGAAGGTGTGGTGTATATATACGATGGCATATTATTCAACTCTTAGTAAAACAAAATGTCATCATGAAATTTGCAAGAAAATAGAAATGAAAACATTCATCTTTGGTTAAGGAATCCAGATCTAGAATATCAATTTTAAAATAGATCCTCGTGATTCTCTTAATTTCATCAGAATCTTGTGACTTTCACTTTTCTAACTGATTTTATTAATTTGGGTTTTCTCTTCCTTGGGGTTAAGCTGGATAAATCTTTATCAGTCTTGTTTATCTTTTCAAAGAAAAAATATTTCATTTCACTGATTCTCTGTTTTGTATTTTTTTCATTTCTGTTTCATCAATTTCACTCCTGATTTGTATTATCTCTTCAGATCTTCTTAGGTGTTGTTCATTTTTCCCCCAGAACCTACAAGTGGGTTATTGGATCAGATGATGCCTCCTGTTTTGTTGTGTTTTGTTTTTTTAATCTAGAGACTTAGTGCTCTAAAATTTCTATTTGAAATTGGCCTTCATTGTGTCTCATATATTTTGGTATATTGTGCTTTTATTTTCATTCTTTTCTAGGAATTCCTGAATTTCTTTTAAGATTACTTTCTTTGAAAAATATGTCTATTGAGTTTTTGTGCATTGCATGTAATACATCATAATCAAACTTAGAACACCACCCCATCTGTGCTCCTCCTTACCGCCCCTGACTGTATTTCATGCATTTTGTCAAATATATCAAGTCCTATCTGGTCAAGCATTTGTCCCTTAGTGCCCGTTCATCCACTGGCATCTAGTCAGCCTATCTAGAGTCAGTCACTCCCTTACAGAAGATCTACTCAACCTCACCCAGCAGTAATCAACAACCAAGAGTTTTCAGTTCGAGTTTGAGCTCGTTGCCCATTTCTCTCATTCTGTGCTGGGTTTTGTGTGATCAAGTTGGCCTGGGCCTTGTGCAAACTGTCACCATCATTGCAAGTTCAAAGGAGCAAGTCCCCAGTGACCTATGTTCTTATGTTCATTCACCAACAGTACCTCTTACAGTCTTTCCACTCTCTCTTCCTCAATGGTTCCTGAGCCATGCATGGGTGAGGTTTAGTATAGGAGTTTTATCCAGGAACATATTCTGCAGTCTCTTGTTCTTTAAAAATTAGCCAGTTGCATCTGTCTGTGTGTATGAATGAGAAGAAGTTTCATAGGTGAGAATATAGAATATAATATTCTTTCTACTCCCTGATCTGCTATTCCATGAACCTTAGGTATAGAGGTTCCATTGTAGATGTATCACAGTGCTGGGCATCTCTCAGACATATATTCTCTGTGTGTGAGCGGCTATGGAACTTGGTAATCATCCCTATCTGTTGCAAAAAAAACCCCACTTCTTTGATGAGGTGTACAATATACCTGTCTGTAGATATAAAGATCCATATTAATATATAGTATATCTCATTTGTCTTGAGATATGACAGAGATATTGTTTTCCCTAAGGTCTATGTTTTCCCTCAGCAGCCATGTGTACTTGACTGTCTTTACAGTGCCCATGAGTTCCAGGAGATAATCAAGGGCTATGGCAATTTCAGGTACTATTTTGGGACTCTCTTTGGGACTACTCTGACCGGAAACTCAAAGGAAGGTTTCTTCTGTCTGGGAACTGTGTTCCTCTTAAAACAACCTTTAGTTGTACACATTCATTCATGTTCAGATATTGCATGTATATTTTTCAGAATTTTCTGAGTTAATACATTTTCCTTTGGCTTTTTATGCCACCCAAGTTTTATTTAATTCCTCCCCCTTCTCTCTCCCTGTTAAGCCTCCTTACTCTATCCCCAGTGTAGGTGCCTCGATTTTCACCTTGATAATACCTGTCTCCTAATATATCCTTTCTCTTGAGTTCCTTTTTCCCTTTTTTCACTATTTAGACTAAATTTTTTAAATATATGATTAATTATCTGTTATGATTTATCTCATCAAGCCAGTTCATTAACCGTAATATAAGGATTTGATTTAAGAACAAAAGAAAAGGTACAGCAAATATATACCATTATTGATCCAAATTGTCATGTACATCATGTGCTCAACTGCTGAAATATAAATAACTTTGACCGAACTATATTCATTGCTATGGAGGAGACAGTTCATATGTGCTTATCCTTAAAGTGGTTTCCCTGACTCCCCCCAATTTACTAACCCATTTTGAAATACTTAGTGAACTCAAGTTACAACTTAATTATTTAATCAAACCTGCATCTCTGTAACTATAGTCTTCAGACCTCTGTGACGTCCTCCACTGTGTGATGAATCTTGTGTAGGAGATTTCTTGGGTTACCTAAACACATTCCGATAGCTTCCTTCACAGCTTCCTTTGAAAAACTGGTACTCAACAAATATTTGTTCAATTAACATAAAGAAGCATGAATCTAATAATTAAAAGTACGATTTTTGAAGATTACACCAGGAAACCTAAAATACTTATAAATCTGAAAAGAAGAATTAATTAAAAGCCTTAGAAACCATGACTCTTGCCAAACAATTTAAAAGTTGATTATGGTGATTCTTAATAAAGCAAAATCTATTAATCATCCCCATTCTAAATTTTCATAGTTAAGTACATACATTGTCATGGATAATTTGCTATTATGTTTTCTGTAAATCTTCTAGGTATTATTTCCATGGCACATGTGTTTGCATTTCCCTTACTATTATCAAGTCACTGAAGCTGTGTGGTTATAGAGAATAAAGGATCCTTAGAGGAAAGAAGAACATTTTTGTGTTGCTGTTCCTTGGATAACTTTTCTTTGTATTTTTGTATAAGCTAATTTGTGTGAATTTATCATTTAGCACATGATGGTTTGGAGTATATATGTATATATTGCACAATTATTGAATCTAGCTAATTAAGAAATACATTGCCTTACATAATGACTGTGTTAAACATGAGAATACTGTTCATTTTCCAATAATGTAATGCAGCATCAATAAATATTAAAATTATTCTTTACCTCTGGAGCTTTCTGTTAAATCTAACTATGATTGTGGATCATTTATTCAACATCACTTTAAGGCCTAAACCCTAACTTCTGTCAACTTTCCAGTCATTATTCTACTGTGCATTTCCTCTCTATTCAAGTAATTGAATTCTCAATGCCACTACAATCATGAAGCATTTCTTCTTTGTGTCTCCCTTTTTGGATTAATAAAGTACAAATTATTGTTTTCTGTGGAGTTTAGTAATGAATTTAATGATATATGAATTGGCATATGCTAATATGTTAAAATATAAAGATTATATAATATGTGTGAGATTCATTGTATCTCTGAATGAAATACGAAGAGGTGGACTTGAGCCTTCAACAGTCATCTGTACAACGAATTGCAAGTTTACAACCTTAAGACTTTAAAATTTGGAATGTATTTAACAAGCCTTATATAAAGTCACAAAATTTAAAGAAATTATTTCTCTATGATTTTAAACATAAGGTAGAGCAACAAAGTGGATGGAATTCTTCCTCATGCAATCCATTTAGAATTCTGACTTCACAGAAAATTTTCATTATGAAATCTCTACTACATTTTATTTATCAAAGAACATTCAGTAAGAACGTTTTTTGTTAGTATTCAGCTCTTACAAGGGAAGTATCACATATTAAAAAAGCAACATTTAAGGTTTAGAAATATAACATTAATCTGAATAGCCATATATAAAATGTGGGTTGTAGTGCTGATAAATGTATAAAAGTGAACCTGTCTTTCCTACTTAAATACATATATATATATATATATATCAAATAAATATACATACATATATAATATATACAGATAAGGGCAGCTGATATCCATCTAGTTAAAATTTAATGATTTAGAAATATTATCACAATATAATTATAGATCAAGGTTAACAGTAATTTTTATGTTTCCAAGTTTCAGTTGATTCATATGCTACGAGATTTATAGTAAAAGTGTCATGATGGTACAGGAGAAAATTTCTACTTGTGCCATTAAGTAGTACAGTAATTGAACTTGTGCTTAAGATTGAAATGATAAAGTCGTCCCATCCTCCTTCTCACTTTTCTAACAATTCTGAGTCATAAAAATCTGGGGAATGGAGCACAGATGTTTTGAGTAATTTCATATTTTTCAAATAATATTTATATATTTTTTTCAATTGTTTTGTATCTTTTCAATTGCTTCTCCACTTTATTTCAGACAGAGTTTCCTGCTGAAACTGGAGCTATCCATTTTGGCTGAATTGACAGTCCAGTGAGCCCTTAAATTTTGTGGTTACAGGTGTACATGGCCAAGTCTAGTGATGTCTTTAGTTTTTGTTTGGTTGCTGGGAACCCTGAAGTCAGTTTTTCATTCTAGTACAGCAAGAACTTTATTTTTATCTCTTGAGCCATCTCCCTCGATCATCTTAGGAATTCTTTTGGAAAAAAAACCCGATAATTAAAAAAAAAAATATATATATATATATATAAACATTGCTTTCTATGAATAGTAACAGGATTACATGGAAAGTCTTTATGTAATTTGCAGAATTTATGAAGGGAGTGAATGGCAAGCTCTCATCATAGGAAGAGTGACAAATTTCATTATTGTTGAAGCTTGGTAGCAGAGTTTGGTCAGTAAATAATATTCAAATTACAGTAGACATATAAACTTTTGAATTTATGTTCTAAAATACAATTACATATTTTACCTTATGATTATATTAGTTATTACACTGCTTTTTTAAAATTTTAGCTTCTCAGACTATGATTTTATTTCTAAACGTTCAATTAGAGCATAAGTGAGTTTAGACTGGGGCTGTAGCAAGTAATAGAAAAACAATTGAAAACCTCTTTGTGTCTGGTAATGGGAGAGGTCCAATACGTACTCAGGAACATTTATGGAGTGAGGACCATAGCTGTGCCTCAGGGTAGATGGGAGATCCACTCCAGAGAAACAGTCCTCCCAAGAACAGAATCTGTAATTAAAAGAGGCTTCACGTAACCGAATATTAGAGGCAAAATTTCTGTCATGCACAAACTGGGACCTCAGGGGAAGGGTCATGTGGTCATTCAGTGATGACTATAAATGTTGCCTGGCATCAGGAAGTCCTCCATATTCTACTCTGAGATACCATCAGCCTACTGCCAGATGAATGTGGAATTGTTGCTCATGGTAGGTGTCAAAAGCTTCAGGTTCATATGAGGGGACTGCAGCTCAAGTCAGATAAGAGAGGATCACAGCTCCAGGTTCACAGGAGGAAACCGCAATGCCAGCTTGCTAAAGGGTTAAGAGCTCAGGCTCATGGGAGAGGAATCATACCTCTAGCACACAAGAAGGCACAATTCTGCCTCTTGTGGGATGGGAAACATTGTCCCAACACCCACAATAAGACCACAACTTCAGATCTCAAGAGGAGACCTGTGCTGCAGAACCCAGGGTGGAGCCAATAGCTGTTGCTGAATGGTGGGGTGGGGGTTGGTGGTGGAGGAGGACAGCACAGTTCCTACAGCCTGTAGATGCTTTTAACCAGAGTGGAACGCAGATCAAACTCACAAGAGGGATCCACCACTCCAGGCTCATAGGAAGGGACCGCAGGTCCAGCACACAGGAGGGGACCCTTGTTCAAGATTTAACATGTTATATTTAGGCTTAAACAATTACTTTTAAAATTGTTTAAAATTGTGGTTTACTCTAATCTTAGCTAGAATTTTAACTTATTTAATAATTTGCTTTCTTGAAACACAGGCACTTTCATCTTCACGTTGTCAACTGGGAATAAAGATAAACCATTATGCCAAAATTCACAGGCAAAGGACCGTTTGCTTTGAGAAGGCATGGAAAAGATCAATACAGCATAGAAATATTGTTTTAATATTTTTAAAAGAAAACAATTTCAACCTAGAGGGTGAATAACAACTGAAAAAACAAAGAAAAAAAATAAATATTGAGGTCCTCACTAGATCCAATGACCACCAATAGGAAATAATTGTCACAGACAGTTGTTAACATGACTTTGTAACCTAAAGACGCACACAATGTGGCTTGATGAAGTGGTCCATACCATTAATCCAAGCACACCGGAGGCAGAGGCAGGTGAATCTCTTTGAGTTCAAAGCCAGCCTGGTCTACATAGTGAGTTCCATTCCAGCTGGCGTTGCAGGGAGAGCCTGTCTCAAAAAGACCAAAATAAATAAATAAATAAATAAATTACAATTATACAAGGTTTAATTTATTCATAGAGAAGGGCAGTATTATTTTTAATATTTTAAACATGTAAATTTAAACACCTTTTTCTCTTTACTTTGGAACGTAAAGAGAAAGCCCAGTCATCTCAATATATTTCTTTTGTAGAACAAATTTTTTCTAATGATTTCAGATAGTGGATTTTATTATTTCATAGATAACCCATGTTGATAATGTTGATGTGAGAAATAACCCCATCTGTTTCTTATTGTTCTTTTAATTTCCACACTAAAACAGTTGAAGCAATCATATTATTGGCATACAATTTTCAGTGTTTACGGTAATGATGATTTGGGGGTCATGACACAAAACATGATTTCAGTATGCTGAACGTATTTGTTTGGGAGAATGTGTGAACTATGAAATAAAATTAGTGTGGGTTAAACTTGAGTTAAAAAATGACATGTAATAGAATTAATCATAGCCCTCTATTATCAAACACGATAGAGTTTATTTTTCTCAGCTCTTTTATTTTAAAAATAATGTAAAGTACATGTTACCATATTTTTTGGAGAAGTGCAAAGGGAATTGTTTTCATTCTTGTTACTGAGTAAAAGAACTGAGATGTACATCTATATCTTTATTGATATTGATACAGATATAGAGATATGGAGTTTAGTGTTTGAATTGAAAATCCTCACAATGGCTGGTCTTTCTCTTTTAAATTGTTTTAAATTGAGGCAATTTTTTTGATATCCTCTTTTATTTGAATTGTCCTATTGAAAGCACCCTCCCTATACATGTCACTTCATGCCCTTTTATGACTTCATTATTCATGGAGTTGCATTCTGAGTTTTCTCTGTAAGCATTTGAACAGTTTTTTTCCAACCACCCAATTTGTGTAATATGCTTTCAGTAATCTGCTGAAAACAACTGTCCTGAACTCTTTCTACTGGCATTTAACCAATTCTGTTTACTTGTTCATCTATTGTATAACATTGTTTTAATCTTCTAATGATTTACTGGGCCAGAAAGGATAGGGTAAATTCTTCTGAAGTAACAAATCAACTGAAATATCTTAATCACCTAAGAGTTTCTACATCATGTTTGTATCATTCAAAGATAGGAGGAGAGCAGAGATCCATGAAGATTAAGCATGAGATATAAAGAAAATCTTACTCCATAAGTACTTTACCATTTTGTCTTTAAGGTAGGAGTTTTACTTGGTTGAGGTGGTATATAAACAAATGTTCGAATACTGATGAGGAGATCGATGGAGGAAAAAATACCAATAGAAATCAATCTTTCAGAGTCTGTGGCCAGTGAAGCACCAAGTTTATCTGGACAGCTATCAACCCCAGGTGATGGAAACTGAAGTGATTCACAATTAGGCACAGAGGTGAAAAGGTTTTGATTCACATACAAGAAGATCAGTTGTTTAACTCCCTTTTGTTGTGCCTCTCTTTTGTTACTATTGAGCAAGTTAATCTCCTGAGATTCAACAAAAGGAAGTCTTCATACTGAAAGTTAGAAATAATCTTTCCTTATAATCAAAACAAAGTATTGAAATGCTCCTTCTGCTTCTTCAGGTGAAAAATGTCTGTTGTAAAACATGCAAACATTAGGTTAGCATGCAGCATAAGTTGGTGGTCTTGTTCGTTTCTTGCAAACTATAAACTCCTACTTTATCTTATTTATTTTTATTTTATGTGTATAGTATTATGTCTGCATATGTGTAATTTCATCCATGCCATGCAGTGCCTGCAGAGGGCAGAAGAGGGCATCTGATCTCCTGGAACTGGAGTTATGAAAGTTTGTTAGCCATCTTGTAGGTCCTGAGATACGAACCTACGTCTTCTGTAAGAACAGCCAGTGCTCTTAACCACTGAGCTATCTCTCCAGCCCCCATGAACTCCTATTTTAGTCACATTATTTAGTATCCATTATAATGCTTTGAAGAAAATTTGGGCTTTTTCCATTCTCAATTCTGCTCATTTTGAAAGCTTGCGGCCTGGAGTCAGTTGGTTTTATGGTTCACTTTATTTCATTGATGCAATAACATGTAATCGTTCTTTGATTTCGGTCATGCTCTACTACCGTAATGACCCCAATTCTCATTTGCTGTCACCTGTTAGCAAGTACACATAACTATTGGAACCTATTGGGCCAGAGGCAAAGTAGATAGCAAATGACAGCACATTGTCAAGGTCTGAGGAATTCAATGTCTAGTTAATATTATGTGGTGTAATCAATTTAGAAATTGTGCTTTTCATTTTTTAATTTCATTACCAAAACAATTTCTCTATTGATGAATAGGAGGTTTTGATTTGGGTTTTAAATTCTTCTTTATAACAAATATTCAGAACAAATTCTTCATGAACATGAGTAAGAATACATCTGAATGAATAAATCTGAGAAACAAACTCTTTAGTCTGAGATTTTATAGAAGTTCAATCTGAAAATTAGAAAAAAATATCTAATTAGCTTAAGGAGGTTGCGCCATATGTCTACAGAACTGTGAAATATGGGCAAAATATAAATAATTCTGTGACTGAATAGTTAATGCAGCTTTACAGAACCTCCAAACGCTGGAGAATCAATCAATCGCCCTATCCAGGTCTAAGTTTCTAGTATCTCCTCTGTTCCTAGTCTCTTTCATGTATGCATATGTGCTGTCCCTCTAATCTAGAAACATGTTTTCTTTAATGTTTTAGGTTAAGAATGTATAAAAGCATAATTTGCCAATAAAATATATAATTTGTCAAGATAAGCTTCAGTTATGACAAAAAAAACCATACCGAAAGACAATGTAGTTTTAAATGGAGGAGTTTTCATGTAAGTAATAATCTATACAACAATGCTTGATTTTGCCAAGCATTGTAGAAGGTTGGGCTATGGAAATCAAAGATCGAATCACTTAAATTTGCATTTCATTATACATTTGTGTTTATGATTTGAAATTTGGAGCTAGAAAAACAGCAAATATTCTATTCAATTTGGTAAGCAAACATAGACTATTTCCTTGTTGGGATACTTCAATTCAATTGTGTAATCAAGTAATAGAACTTCAACTTCAGTTTTTCAAAATACAGAATCATGTATCACATAGATACACCTTAAAGACCTTGTAGTATATATTAAAAATTTTATATATATATATATATATTTAAATCAGTTCATCATTCTTTATTGTTGAGTATTGCTCTCTGTTTCCACAATTTTGATAGTCTTTAAAGCTAAGTTCTATTTAATACATACAGAATGTTTCTACATATTATAAAAGTTTATAGAGTCTAAAAATACTCCCTCACAATGATATAAATGAATTTCAATCTTTCCACAGGAACAAAGTATATTAAAGTAGATTTTAAGAAACAGATTTTCCAACAATCCCTCTCCACCTCTCAGCTTTTCCCTTCTAAATTTCATCAATTGTTATTTTTACATTCACATACATGTGTTTATATATACATTTACATATATGTACACACATGCACACACATATGAATCCATTTAGTGGTCTTTGTGTGTACATGTGTTTAGGGTTGACCTAAATTAGAGGCATGTGCCTCAGACATATCACCAACACAAGGCCACAATGTTTTTCTGAGAGAGACAGAAAGAGGTTGATTTATTCTACTCATCGCTTTAGTTTTTACATTTCTTTTATTTATGCCTTCGAAAACTGACTCATGTCACCTACACCAATAATGTTCACTCCGCTGCAGTCTCCTTTGTGGGTAGAGATAAACATCATAAAAATTTCAGAGAAGAAAACAAGAATCTCCATTAGCATTCACAGTAGGATTGCTTTGGATGGACAGCATCTTCATGTGAAGGTCGAAGCTTTCCAATATACTAATTTATATCATTTATATAACTTGGATATTAATTAATTAATCTTCTGAGGATATGAAATGAAGGGCATTTAAAAATTCATTAATTTTAAAAGTAACTCATTTTTCCTTTGACACAAATGAGATTCAATCCATTCTAACTTAAATTTCAGTTCTGAAACATGAGTACTACATAATACAGGCACAACACAAAAACTTGAACTACATAGAACAATACAAATAAAAACAGGTAGATTTAAGAATCACTTAGTAATGCAGGAGGTCTGTTACTGGGTCAATTTTCATTGCCTTGGGTATACGTGCGATTTTCTTATTATAATGAAAAAAAAATCCCGTATGTGTTTTGCACTACTCAAGCATTTTTCATATGTAAACTCTGTGTGAACTTCCAACATTAAGCTTCCTAAATAAAAGCTTCCCAGAATGGCAGTAAAACATTCCTCAGAGTCAAAGCTTGGAAAAACCTAGTTTGAACTTCACTTCTTTAGTACCAGAATGTAAATACATTTAGAAATTCCACTAACCATTAATTGACTTTAACTCTTGTATTAATATGAATGGTCATTTATCAAGATAAAACTTCTTTTCACTATGGATGAGCACAAGAAGCCATAGTCAAATAGTTTCCACTGCATTGTGTTTCTATTTTACATGTATCAATGTGAGAGGGCTTTAAGAGACTTGCTAATCTGCTTATAATAGCACACATAAACCTGTATTGAGAAATCAAATCTTGGAAATCCTTTCAGAAAATAATTTCTGACTAGAAAAATTTGAAATTACAACTGTATTTTTTACAAGTAGAAACAATGTAAAATCTTCTTTTAGAGGTGTGAGTTTGTTTACTATTTATGTTCTTATGCCTCAGGCTTTGCTTCCTGATGATGATTTATATATGGTTAATTCTTTGGATAAAGGAAGTGAAATAAACTGCAGTAACTCATAAAGGATGTGCCAAAAAATATCCACATGAGGATTATCCTATGTGTAAAATTAACTGCTACCAAAGAGTAGAAAGCAACAGATGGCTGAAAAGAAAGGGTGGAATTTAGGAAATCAGGTCTGTTATTGACTAGGAAACAGAATTTTAACCCAGACTTACATAAGTTGCATATATGCAAAAATATGTTTGAGGAATGTAAGATTTTTCTCAAGTTTGTGAGCTATAAAATTATATGTTCATGCTCAAAAAGAAAAGGTGACATGATAATTTTGTATACATAAAGTATGCTGAGATTATGAGATTATGTCCCAATATAGGTAAATTTTGAAGATGATATATATATATATAGTATATATACTATATATACTATATAGTATATATACTATATATACTATATATATATATATATATATATATATAGTTTACCCATTGTTGCCACTTCAGTTGATTTTAGCTCAGAAAAATTCTCAATACTGCTATAGGAAAATGTAATTTTCTGCTAGACAAATATAAATGGGTAGCTCAAAAATACGTATTAATTACTGATCAGGAGCTTACAACTAAATAGGGGGGTGGTTTATTTTTTCTTTAGGTATCAGCCAGGGTTGCTTATGCATTTGTTTACGCAGTTATGGATATTCTGGGGATGGCAACGCTCCATGTGACTGTGGTTTGGTCAGCTGGTCTCTTTCTTTTACCATGCTGAGAACTTTACACAATGAACAGGATCTTTGGAAACCTATTTTGATAGTATTCACTGACAAGCCAGCATTTCTGATTCATTATATTGATCAAACAAATCACAGGCCACTTTAGGTTCTAGCACTGGATAGTAGGCACTGCCCAGTGGGGGTATAACATGATATAATATGGGACATTATAATTAAAGGGGAAATTTCAGGAAAAAAAATTGTCATGCTTTTTCCTCAGATCCTAGTAATTCTCAACATCTAGAATCTCATGTTCTTCATCAGATGCAGATGTCTTGGTTTGTGATTAGCAAACCTGAAGTCTAAAAGAAAAAAATGATCTATTACACCAAAAAGCCCAAGGCACACAAAGTGAGAAGGCAGGATCACAACAACCATAATACATGTTCTCACTTACCATATCGTTAAGTGTAAGAGGCAGAGAGCAGTCATTAAAGATCAGTAGCAGGTGCTCCAGCTATGACTAGCTAGGAGAATATGTCCCGAAAGTTAGTTCTACACAAATGAATTTACTCTTTACTTCCTACCAGAGTCACCTTAGTCTACTGACTTATAGGACATTTGCCTCATCCTTTTGGTTATTAATTTGCTTTTTAATTATTTTTTAAGCAATTACCTGAAGTGATAGATAAATAGCTTTCTCCGGTGATTTTTTTTTTCCTCACTATTTGGGACTGAGCATAGGGTCTCATAAAATGTAGGCAACAGATATACTACTACGCTACATCTCCAGCCCCTACAGGTTGATTTTTGTTCATAGAGGTTATAGAGCAAGAGACTTCCGCAATATTTGAATAACTTTTAGCCCTCTAAACCCTGCCAGAGATCACATTTTCACCAATAAAATATTGTTTTGTAAGAAATTCTTGAATTTTTTTTTCTTTTCTTTTGTTATGGTGGCTCTTTTGAGACAGAGTTTTCCTATAGGCCCTGTTATCCTGGACTCACTATATAGACCACACTGGCCTTGATCTCACAGAGATCTACCTGCCTTTGCCTATGGAGGGCTGGAATTAAAGGAGTGTGCCACCATATCTGCCTTCCAAATTTGTGAATTTATTATAGGTCTCATTATAGTTAAATCTACATGCTTAAACATATACCAATATAATATTTGTTCAAGAACTTTTCAAATTCTACACACTGAACTGAAATAAGATTAAAGAAGTGAAATATATTGAATATAATCTAACTACAACTATCTGACATACTTAAGATTTTAACATTCATAAATATAATTTTATGATGTAAGAAAATGGTAAACCATTTTAAAAATAGCCTTACCACTGTAGTAAGGAAAGTTTCTAATTAAAATGAATCAAATATAGGTAATGAATGTTTCCAGATATCATTAGTGAAGGCACAGCTTGTGTAGTAAGAAAAGAAAAAGTGAAGTTCAAAACTTCAGGCCTTTTATTTAACTCTGTATTTTCATTCAATGGATTTGTCATGTGAAAGGGACAGGGACATACTAAAGAACTGCAGAGTTTTTTTTTTTTTTTATAAGGATTCTTGAGGCTAAAGAGGAAAACTTCCTTTGTACGTGATTATGTAAGAGTGGACCTTTGAACTGGAACATTTCTTCCCTGGAATAAGGAGTCCTCCCTGTCTGTACTGGGAGTCTTTCCTCATTCGTGAATATATTTCACAGTCTAAGTTTCATGTGCTACTCTTATCATGTGGTACATAGTGCTCACTGTTGTTAAATCTCGGGGCAACGGTGAAAGAACAGGGATCTCCTTTTCTAGTACAAAATGGGGAGATGCAGATTATTTTCTTGCCTCAGCTTTAGAAAAAGGCTGAACATCCAAAAAACACCAAAGTTCAAGGTTAAGGAAGTATTTTTTATCCTTTACATGACCAAAGTCTCAGTCTATCCAATGCCCTGTGTGTAATTTGGAATCCAGGCAGTGTCTGAAAACCCAGGCTGCTGCTCCTGATGGTAATCATCATCATGGTCTTGTTCTGTTCTGTGCAGTCAAACTCTTCCTCTGGGGGTGGGAAAAAGCATCATTTGCTCCATAACCAGATAATAAAAAAGAGGTCAGAAAGAAAAAATTAGGAGTAAGGGTGAGCTGAGAGTTTAACAACTATCAGAAAGCCTAGCATCTAAATTAAATCACTTATTATGAGTTCTTTAAGATGTCCTGTCTTGTATTTTACTGTTTAGTAAATGAATGCCTTCTATAAATAAAATTATTATTTGATGCCCCAAATTATCTGCATAATTATGCAAAGCACAAACACTGATTAGAAGTAAAAAACGAAAAATAGAAGCAGATTTTAAGTGTTCAGGTAGCTAGAATGGAATTGCACTTACCAGACCGAGAAGGTGAGATAGATATTTAATGTGCCAAACAAACTGAGTGACATTTGAGAAAAATCACTAGAAATCCGAAAATTGAACTACGAACAAAATCTAATAATCCTTATAGACATTTTTTAAAAACCTTAATTGATGGGACTTATTCAAAGTCTCTTCCCTGCTGCATAAAGTATGATGACAACACAATATAGTGGTGAATAATGGCAAGGCAAACATCCTCCCCACTCCTGTGTGAACTGAATGACTACGGACTGCAGTGCAGAGTAAGGTGCGGTGTCCTCCGGGCTCCGCTGGAAATCAGTGCTAGAAATTTATTAGCCAAACTAGCCCTCATTTGGCTGCCTCTATCACTTCCTTAGTGCATGACAGGTGTATGTAGCAGTACTGTTAGGGACAAGTGTTGCATTTATTTACTCTTTAGTACCGTCTGTGAATTCGTAATATAAATATAAATAAACATCTAAAATGATGCTTAAATGAAGTACACATGCTTCAAGACAAGATTATTAGACCTTCAGCTGTATTTCATTTTGAATTCTGCAACATAAACAGTTCTTTTTCTAAAAATAAAAGAAAGTTCTAAGCACAAATTCGTATTTTGTGATCTCATTTTATGATATGTAACACTGATAAATCACATATTTAAATAATAGGTGTCTATAAGAGAAACTGTCTTTCAGACAGTATAGTCACTCAGCTTATAAAACAGGAGGTGTCTGAATATATGACTGAAAGCTCTTTGTAGTGAATGACATGCTGACCCTCTAGTTATAAGTGCATATTTAACATGAGGGGATACAGTGCACAGCAATGGATTCTGAGAAAAGGAAGCAATATTGACAGAACAAAGAAAACAGTGATAAGCCTAAAGTTTCAGAGGGATCTGTTTACAAAGTTTCTCAAAATGTTCGAATGAACAGTAATTACATTTAAGTAGCATTTTTTGTATTGTGTTTAGAGTTCATTATTTTTAGAAAATAACTTCTTGTCCCTAACTCCCCTATTTTGACTATTAAACCTGATTTCTAAGAGTTTATTTAAAATTAAAGTGCCAGTACCTATGTAGGTGCTGCTTACTTCCTTATGCTCAATTTCTTCCTCCTGTAACAAACTTGTAAGGTATTAATTTTACAGCCACTATGTTTATTCCCACTGCCATGCCAGGAAGTTGAAGGCAGATCAATTGCCTGTTTGTTTGTTTGTTTTTTCCTCCCAATTTCAGATCTCCTTTCTCCTTTTCTCTTTGATATATACACTCTCTTCAATTTTCCCCTAAAACTCTCTTCAGTTTTTACCCCCAAAACATTATTTGTTACAAGCAATGTCCTGCTCTCTCTCTCCATTTTATTCTCTATACGTTTGTTATCATCGTCACTACACCTACTATGAGGCATTTTAAATACATATTCAAATGTGTTACTGTCATGAAGATATCCTTTGCTAAAATTACACAGCATTTAATTTTAAACTTTTAAAGTTTACTTTCATGTGTATGAGTGCTTTGTCTGCATGAAGGTAAGTGGACCCATGTGTGCATGTGTGTGGAAGCCAGAAGAGGGCGTCAGATCCCCTGGAACTGGAGTTTTGACTGCTAGCAGCCCTGTATGTTCTGGGAACTGAATCTGCGTCCTCTGTAAGAACAATCAATGCTCTTAACCCCTGAGCCATCTCACTAGCTCCAACTTAAAATTCTTATCAGGAACTGAAAATTATGCTCAAGTTTCTGACGATGTCTTGCATCTTATTTCTTAAACCTAAAAAGCATCTTCCGTGAATTTTTGTTTTTGTTTTTGTTGTTGTTCTTCAGTTTTCCCCTATTCCAGTCAGATCTGTACATGGAACGTCTTCCTCCTCAAATAAACATTCAGTGCAGGAACTTCATTTGGATTTTTATGTAATTTTTACATGTATCTTTCAATATCTTTTCTTTTCTTCTGCTCTCTTAGTCTCTGAGTTTCTCTCTCTCTCTCCCTCTCTCTTTTACTCTCTCTCTCCTTTTTCCCTATCTCCACTTTCATGCACACATGCATACATATGCATTGTGTATATACAAGCACATACATATACAAACATATATGACTAATAGGAGAGAAGAATATATTATGCACATATGACAGAAAGCTCACACATAAACATATTTATATTTACTATTTTATATGTAAATGCATGTATGTGAATGTGAAACATGGCTGAATGCACTCATACTAATTTTATTGTTACTTGTAAAGGGTACATAATGTATCTTTTGATTTTGCTTCAGTTTAGACAAAATTATGCTTGTTTGTATTCACTATTTTTAGCAGAGTTTAGAATATGCAATAAAAGTTTTCCTAAAATATAAGAATTTGAGTTTTAGTATACATTCTCAACAATGATTAATTATAAAAATTAAAAACTATACATAAAATTTTAAAATATTAAGTTTAGTATCAAAATAAGAAATGTGAAAAAGAAATCTCTTCTGTGTGTGTTGTAGTTGATATATCCCAGTACACTGAAACTCCAAATGAAAGTACACATAGACACATAAACACAAATGCATGAAAACACTGACAGACAGACACACACAAACACACTGCAGTCAGTAAATGAGTACAGTACCTTTACAGAAAAAAATTCAGTACTCAAGCCTATTGCAAAACTTGCCTCAGCAATGAAAACAATTCTGTAAATCCAATGAAATAAATTTATCTTAATTTTTCTTTAAAATAACATAAAATGAACTAATATTTTTTACTGCATTTAATGTATCCTTATTTTCACAGTTAAGTGTAGCTCTCACACATCATCAAAAAGCTTCACTTTTGCAAAAGATGGACACAATTACAAAAATCAATAACTGGTCAAAAGTGCAAACAATTAGAAGCTGTGGGGTCCCAACCTCCAACTGATTTAGATGCAATACAACTTCAGTCCCGAGGGTATAGGGAACATTGTGGAAAAGTGAGCAGAAAATTGTAAGGGCAAGGGGACCAGACACCTGCTGCTAGATATGGCAAGGAGGCTGCACCCAGGCAATCTCAACAATATGGTTGCCTAAAGCAGAACTGCATAATGACAACAGTAGTTGACATGCCAACCTGGATGGGGTAATTCCAGAAGGCCCCTCCTCTAGATAAAGAGCTACAGGCAGTCAATGTTTGCTGAAAAGAGGAAGAATAAGTTTCCTGTAGAGACCAACTCATTGATAGGTTATCCAATCCCAGATAGACAATCGTAAACACATGTGCATAAGAACAGCACTAAATGGGCTCAATTGTATATGTGTATATATGTAACTATAATAATTAAAGAAGAGGTCACAAAATTGAGAGGGATGGGAATTGAGAGGAGAACTGGAGTAGGAAGAGGTAGATTACATATATGAATTTATCTAAAAGAGTTAATTAAAATATCAAACTGAATAAAATACCTAAGAATCAATTTAATAAAACAATTTTACTCAAAGTATATTGAAATTTATAAAAATTAGTGTAAAACATTAAACAGTACCTAATTAAAGGGAGCACATCCTATGTTAATGTCATAGACTTTTATTATTTTAAAAATAAGACTAGGTTTATTTTTAGACTGACAAAAATATTTTTTGAGTGGTGGTGTTTGTGCAAATTTGTGGAATTTTGTGGATCGTGTCCTCTTGAAATCTGAGCAGGTGTGATTACCAGCATGAGACATAGACAATAATTAGCTCCATCAATATTCCATCGTGGAGTTGAGGAGAGTTGGAAAGGGCTAACCCCTTCTCAAGAATATAGAAGTAAACTGCTGCTGTGTGGGTAAGTTTTTTCTTGGTTGGAATAGCCACTGGCAAGTTGCCTCTGCTCCTGTAGGAAACCTTTCACCCATTATTTTATAAGCAATCCCAGTTAAACAATGTATAGCAAGCTAGACTTGGATGAAATCATTTCTTTGTTCTGGCCTTGGTGCATTATCTGTGGTGAAGAAATATTTGTTAATCTCTTCCCTGAATAGTTAATGTAACACTATTATAAGGAAATATTGAATGTGTGCTTTAAATGTATTCACTTTAAAAAATGTAACTTACATTTCAAATAATAAATGATAGAAATAATAGAGAAAATATTTATATACATTATTCTCCTGATTTTTAAATTTTATTTGCCTATCATAATCTCCCTCAAGCCTCCTCTCCCTTGCCCTCTCTCTCTCTCTCTCTTTCTGGTATAAAGGTGTTTATTTGTATGGGCATTTGTGTACAAGTATGCACAAAACTCTGTAGACTCTGTCTTAACATTGGCTATGAGCCTAATGCTTTCCAACTTGTTTTCAGACACTTGAGTCTTACACTGAATTCAGAATTCAACAACTGGCTAGAATTGCTTGAAACCAAGTTCCAGAGATTTGCCTGTCTCTGTTCCCATTACAATAGGGTTCAACATGTGAGATCATGCCTGATTTTTACATGGGTGCTGGCCATTGTAACTCAGGTCATCTTGCTGAGAAGCAAGCATTTTAGGCATTTAATTATTTCCCACACATTATAGTAAAATTTTAAATTAATTGTCCCTATTTTCCAGGTAAATAACTGTTTTTATTTGCTCAGCTAGTCAGTGTCAAATCGAGATTTCGTGTCCAGAAATTTTGCTTATTTGGTTGGTTGGTTGAGTTTTTATTTGTTTGTTTTTGTTTCTGTGAATATACATTCAATCATAAGGTTATGAACAATTTTTGGATTAACATCTCTTGCTTAATGCTAATAACTGTATATGATTGCTAGTGTTTATTAAATTAGCAATTCTTCAATTATTCCTCCCAAGTTGATTTTACCTTTCCCCTTCTACAGAGTTTATATTCAATATGCTGCTGGAAAGAGTCTATATTCATTACAGGAAATGTTCTTCTCCTCATGTGCAAACTCAACCTACTTCCTATTTAGGAATTTATCATGATATTTAAATATGTTTTATTGAATTTTTGCAATTTTCATAGAAGATATTTTGATTATATTTAGATCTGTCCTCCTGTCCCCTCTTCTGAAATGATCTCTGAGCCTTGGGAAACAGAGGTTTGAAATAAACGTCCAATTTTGGGATAAAAACTCTTAAGCCTTTTGTTCTGTATACATGGCCAATTATGGATTTACGTGTTAATCACCATCTGCTGCATAAGAAAAAAGCTCTGGTGAGAGTTGAGAGATGTGTTCATCCTATGTATAGAGTTTGCATTGAAGATGTGTCACTTAGGATTAAGCATCTAACAGACATTTAGTCTTTTAACAGTCATCAGATAATTCCTAACCAGTTTTATACCAGCAACATGATACACACTGTAACAAGGACAATTCATCATGGTGATAGAATCTGGAATCAATGAATTTTTTGATAAGTAAAAGCAATATAGTCAATAGTATGTTTGACAAATTAGTGAGGAAAATGAAATAAAATTTGCTAATGCGGTAATCATTTTAACAGACTTTCAAGCAAAGTTAAATGGACACTTCCAAACAGCAAAAGCCACACTTCATTTGCATATTATTATAATGGGAGTACTGTATGAGCCAACATTTTCACTGCACTGATTTTCTCCAGCTTCTAAATATTTGGCCATGATTTTTTGGATCTAAATCAGATACCTGCTGAATTCCCTATCTCCGTTCTTAGTTTAATATCCCAATCCTTAAGGCAGTTTGAACTTGTGGATTCTAAGGCAATTATCTCATATACACAAAATTTTTCAGATATTTTTATATTTGTCTAAGCCCATGAAAATACATTTGTTTTATTGATACATAATATAAAAATATATATTTAACGATTACTTGACTCATATGAGGTTACTGAAAACACACTATTTATTTTCTTAAAATATCACAGAGCTCATTTTTATATATGTGGGAGGGATCGCTTACTCTTAGGGAGCATTTATACTAAGAGTATTTACATCTGTTAATACTTTATCAAGTACAAAATTCATTCTCTAAGAATAAAGACTTGTATATCTATATTAAAATTCCACAAAATAATAACTGTCTTGTAAGTTTTGATTTTACACATAATGTGATATGATTCTTAAGTAATGTCAACATAATTTTAGACATTTGGAGTGGAAAAGACAAATAAAAAGTAACACAGAATTAAAATGTTTAAGGACATCAGGTTTTTATTCTTAGACATGATTTGCTTTTCTTTTTCTTATGCGGTTTTACCCTGTCTGCTGGCTTCATTCAGTGGTTGAAACTCAGCTGGCACAATTTTTCTGGCTCTGTAATTCGATTGCTCAGGTGAATATTGAGTGGGAACCACAGGATCAGGAAATCCTGCAAAGAAAGTAGAAATGGCCAGAGTGAGGTATGAAAGCAAATTGTGTGCACATAGCAGAGAAGTCCTAAATTGTTGGCTACATGGACTAAAACATTAATCCACATGAATGTAAATACTATGATTTCCTTTATGTAGCTCAAATAGACACAGTTATCAGATTTTCTGAAAAAATGCAAGTTAAAATAATTTTCTGTTCTCATTTCTGACACTAAATTTTAAACCACAGTGTCATTTTCCTACATTTCAATTTTAAAAATTGCAATTGGTTTCTAATATCATTAGTATTTTGTAAGGCTTATAAGGTATGTATTACTGAACTGATCCTTGAACATAGGTTTCTTTTGAGTGGGCCCACTTTTATTCAGATTCGTTTTCTGTGGTAAATTTTCATCAGTTTGAGAAAAGTTGTATATTAATCTTTTAGCTTAGAAAAGTTAGGCATATAGAAAATATCAGTAATTATTTTCAATGTATTATCATAAAATATATACTAATCTATTAAAACAAATGAAAATGTATCAGGTTTATACAAACAAGCCCACACAGAGGCTATTTTTCAATTAGAAAAATAAAAAATGAAAAGCATGATACATTTATTCATAAATGTCTATCACTCTCAATATTACTCCACTATTAAATGAATTTTGAGTCATGCTGCTGAAGTGTGAGGAGTAGCCTGAGAGAGGGAGTCTCCTCCATGCAAGCAGTCGTCACCCCAGTAGCTGTCTATGACAGTACAGAAGAATATATTCTGATTCTTGTATGAATTTTGACTATGTAAAATACATACAATAAACAATATATGTTTAGTTTACTCTTCAAGTCATTCATAAGACTTTAACAAACAGCAAGCTCACACTGGTTAAATTTCTGGGCAGTTGAAATTACATAACGAAATAGAAGT
Organism: Eospalax fontanierii; assembly: GCA_035773235.1. Classification (NCBI taxonomy): domain Eukaryota; kingdom Metazoa; phylum Chordata; class Mammalia; order Rodentia; family Spalacidae; genus Eospalax; species Eospalax fontanierii. The sequence continues at coordinate 67,600,225 of CM069524.1, read as the reverse complement.
GAAATGTGTAACCCAGAGGCTCTGAGCAGCCCATCTGCAATCACTGGCTTAGTTATCATCACATTTCAGGAGAAGCCACAGCTGTTTCAGAGGCCCCAGTGGACCACACACCCTATCATCACAACCATGAACAACAAGGCCAACACCCAGATGCAGCCCACTGCCTTTCCAACTCCTGCTTTCAGTACTGCCAGCATGAAGACAGCAACCCCCAACCAGCATCCAAGCACACTATGGCTCTAGTGATACCCTGTCTGTATTTGCTAACAGAGCTCCACATTATCACAATGAATGCTTGAATAATAGCAAAATAGTAGTTTGTTTTCACTAACAGGAATGACAGTAAAGAAGAATGTTAAGTAGTACTTCCAAGATGTAGAAGATGGAGAGTCTATAGAGTTTGATGTTGATGAAAGAGAGGAGGGTTCTGAGGCAGTAAACATTAGAAACCCTGGTAGATTTGCAGCTGAGGTGGATAAATAAAAAGCGTGGTATAAGGCACCTCCACACAATTACCCACATTATTAACAGAACAGTAACAATGAGGCAAAGAATAAGGGCTTAAAGTGTGTTTCCACAGTCAGGCTAATCTATATTGACCCTATTGCACTAGAAGGTACACAGTTTATAAACTGTGGAAACTCTGTGTCCTTCAGCACACTGTTCCAACACTCCTGGGAAGGTAACTGAGGTAGAGGGTGGCAACCACAAAGGTACAAGACAATAAAGTATTATCAATGTGACAGACTACATCTAGATTTACAGCTGATGTGCTAATAAAAGATTCCGCATGAAAGACAGGCTATGAAAGACAGCAGAGAAGGGAAAGAGTTGGGGCTGAGTCCAAGGTTAGCAGATCCATCAATGATACCACCACAATGTCAAATATTAACAGACATCAGAAAAACACAAACCACAAGATGACAATGAGACCAAAGAACATGGCACAAGCCATTTCCAGGTTAAGTAGGAGTGTGCTATAAATACAGACGCTAATCAGCTCTATATCTAGAAATTCTTCAATAGGAAAAACAAATATTAAATTACAATGATAAGACCTGAACAAATGTGTGGAACTTGAAGTTTGAATTGAGAGCTTGCTTTTTGAGAATGGTTAAACTGACTAGTACTATCTATAATATATTTGTGCCGCTGTTTTTAAATTGTTTCTTAGCCTCAGAATATTTCTGTTTGACAGTGACAAGAATGTTCTGTTTTCAAATGTGTACTTTTGCTCAATATAAAATTAAAGTTTTTTTACAATTATTTCATTTATAATCATTTAGAGATTTTAAAGAATTTTAACTACAGTTTTTAAGTAAAAGATTACATAAAACAGCAAGAATCTATTTAGAAGACCATACATAAGCTATTGAAGAGTTGCTATGAACATTGAGTTCTCTTCCAGAGGACCTATGTTTGAGTCCCAGAACTCCCATAGTGGCTAAAAAACATCCATAACTCCAGTTCCAGCGGAATCCAACACCTGTGATGTTTCACAACACAGGTGCACTTAAACATATGCAGGGAAAATACTCATACATATAAAAAAATAAAAAGAAAATTTTAAAAAGACCATACATAATTTTAATCATGTCAGAGTTGGACTCTAGCTCCAGACCTGTCAATGATATTGTTACATTTATGATTAATATAATATTTTTAGGTAATACAAGTAAGTACATATTTTCCAAATATATAGATGGAATGTATAATTAAACAGAATTTCCTTTTTCAAGGACATACGTTCTATCCAGACAGTCTTCAACTAAGTTATGAAAAATGACCAGGTAAAGTTGACATAGGATTTTTAGTCCCATAAAACACAAGAGTGTAGACTACTGAACATGTTTTAACTATTGGGTTATTCAACAATAAGTGGGACTACACTACACTGACCAGCAATATCATAGAAATAATGTCCCATATATACAGCTGATTTTTGTAAACAATTTTTCTTAGGTTTGTTATTAATTTGCTCAGATTTGGCTGATTTTCTAAAAAAAATTGATTTTAACTAAAATATTTATTAAAATATGCAACATAACAAATGGATCAAATTATACTCATTATTAAATCTTAGCAACATTTAAACATTTATTAGGCTTTAGAATACCAGGAATTAGTATAATAATTGATCATTGCCATATTAATTAAAAAGGAAATAAGATATGGACTTTCATTATTTACTGTCTTAGTCTTCTAAATATTTACTACATAGACATTGAAAGAATAGGCATTAACAGAAGTTATTTTCTTTTAAACATTAAAAGAATCCTACCTTCATGATAGCAGACAGAAGAAAAGCAAACTCTGCCTGTAATATTCCTCACTTTGTGCCTCATCCACAGCACAGTGTCAGCTTGAATAAGGAAAAGGGCATTAGAAACACCTAAGTGAAGTAAAACATCAACATAATGGTGACTAGGCTTTTAGGTTTCTTTTTCTTTTGTAACTAATGACTTCTTCCTGTACTCTCTATCCATACACTGGAATTTACTTTTTGAAATAGGTAGCAATAATATGCTTAATAAAAGTATTTTTAAAAGACTTTTCCAAGAAGAGTCTAATAATACTCACTTTTCCTTACTTTTTCACTAAACTAATTGCAAAGCTACACAGCTACACTAAACATAATGACATGAATGGCACATGTGCTGCATTAAGGCTGAACCATATTTTCCTCAGATTTTTCACATGATGTAATTTAGTCATATTTCTTAAGCTTGAAAGTGTCTCATAATTGGCTATCACGCAAATACTTGGACCCAAAGATAGGATGATGAGAATAAGAAACTAATCATCCAGCTATCTGTAGATCAGCTCCCTTTTTCATATAAATATATACATATACAACATGCAAATATATATATGCAATAATTCAATCTGAGATAACAAAAATAAAGGTTGATTTCTGTTTAACTTGGAACAAAGTCTGTGTTCAACAGCAGGTTCATGAGACAATAAAGTGTCTTTTAAATAGCTTTTCTCCAAGAGGAAGTGAATAGAGGAACAAGTCCATATTGATGAGCAGACAAAATGCATTGGGGTGTATCTGTTTATATGTTCTGTGTGAAAGCCAAATTCAGTTTCATTTTAGGGTACTCTGATGCTGATTAGTATGTGCTTGGAGTGCACACTGTGCCATGCGGCTTCTTTTGGAAATGATCCTGCCCTAAGGGTTTACAGTTTGAACATTTGGAGTTACTGGAGCAGGACAAGTCAGACATATGCAGCTTAGCAAGCTGACTGGTGAAAAACTGGCATTGAACCCTAGTTAGTCTCAGTGTCAGCACTAAGGTACAGGCTCAGATGCGCTGTTATGCTTGTAACATAACCCTGACCTTTCAATTAAAGACAGCTCACAGATTTCCATAGAGATCTCAAATATTAGACCTTACTAAACTGAACAGATAAAGAATAGATATATATTAACATTGACTGATTACTTTGCAGACAAATCAAAATAATACCAAGACCTTAAAAATATTGATTTTGGGGCTAGAGAGATGGCTGAGCATTTAAGAGCACTGGCTGCTCTTGCAGAGGACCTGGGTTTCATTGCCAGAATCCACATGGAAATTAACAATCATCCTTAACAACAGTTCCAGGCCATCGAATGCCCTTTTCTAGCCTCTGTAGGCATTGCACAATGTAACACAGGTATACTTCCGTACATTCAGGCAAAACAGTCATACATATTAAAAACCAGTAACAGATTCTGAGATTATTGAAAAATACTGATGGCATCATATTTATTCTTTGTTTATTTTCATGTTGTATTTTTGATAAATTCTTTTGTCCCTCTAAGAATACAAAATAAGTACTGGTGAGTCAACAGACTCTTATATAAGAATAACACTTGCTATGTCGAGTAAGTTGGCCTTGATGTCACGGAGATCCACCTACCTTTGTCTCTCCAGTGCTGGAATTTGAGGTGTGCACCTCCAGCCTGGCTGAAAACGGGTTTTAAAACTTGGGTAGCTATTACTCTAGCTTAGCATACATTTATGTCTTTAGCACAGAGATACTCAAAGGCTTTTTAAATGAACAAGTTTAAACAGAAGAATATGACTTTGCAGTGTAATGTAGCTATACTTGATTCAATACGAGAATGATTACTCTTTCCCCAAAGGAAAATAATTCAGTCTGCTTAGAAACTCTGTCCAAAACCATATCATGCTCTTTTTTGCCAGGTAATGTACATATACTGCTGATTCAGCTGTCAAGTTACCTTTGACAGAATAAGGTAATAAAACAGAATATATATTTCCTAAATGGTGAGTAAATAAATCCAAAGTTCAAAGACTTGTAAGGAACAGAGATCAAAATATCATACTGATAAACAGAAATTCTATAAATGGATCTGGGGTTGCAAAAAGAACAGTTTATAATTATTCTCGAAATCAATATTCTAAGTAGTTTAAAAGTCACCATATATTTCTAATTGATTCAAAATTTCCCTCAATGTGCTTCAGATTGTTTCTGACTTTTAAGATTCGTGAATGTGAATACTACAAAGACTAGTGAGTGACTGAGCAGGAGGTGAGTACTTCATATTTCCAGTGAGATGGGCTATAGGTTTAGATTAGGATTTTCTTCTCCACCTTTCTATTTTGATAATGAAATGTGTTGGATATATGTTTACCAAACAGAATCTTTAATGTGTGTCTGTTTTGTAGCAACAAGAGTCTTGAGTGAGTTTATGGAAACAGCCTTCAAGACTACCTGTTGGCAGGAAAAGAATGTGTGATATTTAGCTAGGAGTGTAGGGGTGTAGGGTGAAGCATAAACTCTCACTCTACAAATGTAGCACTATAGAAAGAACTTTCATTGAGGCACAGGCTTTTGCTTAGCTAAGGGAGAGCCAGCCCTAAAATATTCAATAAGAGTCTTTAACACACTCTGTTTAGCCTATATTATTGATGGAATATTGGAGACCAAGGAATGATACTGACTTTTCTATCTTCACCCTAAATATGTATACATTGAATAAACACATATGCTACATATAAAGAAATTCACCAAAAGGGGTTGAGAAATGCAATTTCTTAGATTAAAATAACTGAACAACAACAAAAAAATCCAAGAAGAAACAGTAGTTCTAATGCCACTTTGACAATCTGCAGAACATGGAGGTACGGAAACATGCAAAATCTTCCTTAAGATTTCATTTGAGAGATAATGTCATGCCCATTGTTGAAAGAATATTATTTAAGAATCACTTTTATTTATGCTGAAAAACACATTCAGGAAATTTTTAAGTTGTAGAGTAAGGTATTATTAAATAAATATCTAAATAAAAATAATTTCTTACAGAACATAACACAGCATATTATCATCATTATGTCAATATGTTCATGTCTCATGCTCTGAGGAAGATTCATTCCAGGACACCTCTCAATATTACTTCTACAACCGTTTAGAAGCAGTTAAGAATATTTCCTCCTTTTTTTTTTTTTTTTTTTTTTTTGAGGACATGATTTCTGTTCTCAGCACCCATGTCAATTGGTTACCACTGTCTATAAGTCCAGCACCGCGGTGTCTGACATCGTTTTATGGTCTCTCTGGGTACCAGCAGACAGATGCACATACAAAAAGAAAAACACACATAAAATAAATAAAAAAAATAAATGGCTCAGCTTTTGTATCTATTTAATCCACAAATCCTTCTGTGTCTTTTATAATACATGTATCACAATAATTAATAAAGTATAAGTAAAATACAAATGAATGTTTATGTTTCTTATGAGTAATAACAAAAAATATCTTTTTCATTTCAGAACAGATGAAATCACCATAGGTCTAAATACACTGTAAACTCTATGACATTTGTTGGACTCATGTATGTGGAATCTGTGGTTATTGAAAGTTCAGTGCATTTTTATGTATGTTAGGTATGTGAAATAATTTTGATATTACTCTATATTATTCTTATAACAAAAATAAAAGCAGTTTTAGTCTTTTGTAGGAGGATTAAGCTATGGTTTAAAATGAATTCATGTAAGACTGACTTTAAATATCAAGGAAATGATATGAAAGTTGATATGAAAGTGATTTGTTAGTCTACTTTTGACCAAACTAATTGCTGATTACATGTTACGAATATAGATATAAATATATTGACCTCTGTTTAGGTCTTACAACAACCAGTGTGTCACCACTATATCACCTTAATTTTTCTCTTTCACCTAATATTTTTCAAAAGTAAAGTGTTTTCATTTGTCATTCATGATTGCTATAAATATTAGTGATGATAAAACAGAGCCATTAGATAATAAATCTGTAAATTTTTATTGAATCTTTCTGTATTTAGCACACAATATCTTAAAAATATTTCTCTGCCCTTCCATATCAGCACCCTCCCATAGGACACTAACTGGATTTCATCCATTCTGTCATTTATGTTAAGCTCTACTGAATCATGTTAGTGTCCACAGATGTGCCTCAATGCAAGTTCATCCACTGGGGTGTAGATGGCCCATCTGAAATCACTCCCTTAAGGAAGATCCTCATCAGCAGTACTCAGCTGCCCAATAGTACTTTGGCTAAGATTGGGGCCTGCTGCCCATTCTGACAGTTCCTTGCTGAGGTTTTGTCTGTTTGAGTTTGCATGAGTACAAGATAATATTTGAATAGTGAAATAAGTTTTAGAAATGTGGACAGTATGAGAACTTCAGATTAGTGATTTTTTTTTTCCTGAAGCATCAATATCATTTCCAAGTGTATACCTATGTTTGTGGATGTGTCACCTTTTATGTGTGAGCTGCTTTATGTGTATGTGCAGGTATGTGACACATACATATAAAAGCCAGAGAACATTCTTTAGCGTTGTTTCTCAGGCTCCATATATCTTTTGTTCTTTAACTGGCCTGGAGCTTGCCAAGTAGCCTAGGATGGCTGGCGAGCAAGCCTCAGAGATCTGATTCTCTAGCACAGTGATTACAAGTGGATGGCACCACATCTGGCATTTTTATGTGGTTACTGATGACAGAGCTTGTTGTTGGTGACATAAGCTCTTTATCCTCAGAGCTGTCTCCTCTGCCCTCAATTTGTATTTTATCAATATTACTATTTATTTAATTATTTATTTATTTGTGGGGCTTTTGCACAGGTGTATGTGTCTGTTCATGGCACTCATGTGAAAGTCAAAGGACAGATTAAAGGAGCTGGTCCTTTCATTCCATTACATGGCTCATAGGAATTAAATTGCATTGTCAGGGTTGATGGCAGGCCCCTTTACCCACAGAGCCATCTCAACAATCCCAAGTCGTTTTTAGTAATCACATTGCATACATTTTGTCATAGATCTCTTAAACTTGTGACTCACAGGCACATATTTACCATGATATTAAACACAGCCATGTGTTCATAGTTATTGCTACTTTATATCATGTCAAGAAATCTAACACGAACGACAAGTTAATACGACCTGTTAAACTTCACATTTTTAATACTCTTTTAGTAAGATTTCAGAAACATTTGAAAATTTCTTATTCTCAAACTTCAGACATGAGAGGAAGGCACACAGGGAAAGGCAGATGGAGATCAAATGTATCATCTGCATTTCTGAAAAACAGGTATCAGCAGGACCTCTTCTGAGAATGTAGCAGCAGCAAGCAGCAGGCTTCCTAGCAACAAGACACAGGTACACAAGTTCCTCCCTCTCTTCTTGCATTCCCTGCCTCTTCATGACTGCACATACTGGATTTCTTGGCTTCTAGGCTAAAAAATGTTATCAGGTGGGAGAAGAAGCTGCAGAAATTGTCTTCCTGCAGGTAGATTGGCTCCTCAAACATGGCTCCGAAATGGCTAAGCCCCAGGAAAGAATGTCATTTTTTGCATTTGGTAAGATTCTTAGCATTTCGTAATACCTTTACACATGCTTTTTCAAATTCTTTCTATTTTATTTTTTCCTACAAAAACTTTAGGAAAAAAAAAATCCGAGGCTTTCCAATCTAGTTGTGTGACTGAAAGAGGACAGGCACCATAACCATCTCAAGCCACATAAATCACCCTGGTTCACATAAATCAGCCTTTGTTCACTGGACTTTCATCTCAGTGTCAGCATTCTCCTAGTTATCTTGCCCGAAGCAGGATCAGATTTGCAGAAGCAAGCCATTTGATTCCTATGACTTTTTGTGAGTCTTTCCTGCCACTGACAGAACAAGAGCTGGATTCTTGTATGGAGCTCTTCAAATTGATACTACTGGGATACTCTTTCTTTAACAAATCCAGGCACAAAGCCATTGTGAATTCTCAGTGTGGGAATTAGAAAGGAAGTGCTTTCTGTCTGTTCACTTTATTATTCAAGTAGTTTGGGGGACATATTGTTGCCATCTCCTGAGGTTTATTCCTCACCAGGTAAAGCAAAGAACAAACTAAAGCTTTGCCTTCGCACCTGAAGTGTTCAATAGAAGTAACTCAGCCTCTCTGGAATTGTCAACACTTGTTTCTAAAATAATCCTTATAATGCCCTTCTGTGTCCTTCTGTAATGCATATTTTGCATTCCCAAGCCAAAACATTCCAATGCTATACTTTAAATTATATCATGTAAAGTATTTTTACATGAGCCAGTATGAATTATTTTTATTTTTTATTTCCCTATTTCAGAAACATCTGTCATAGATATTTTCATGGGACATGCCGAGAACTATGTTGATGATTTCTCCTAACATTCAACTCCAGGATGACAACAGTCCCTATGTGATCTCCATATGTGTGGATGACTGGAGGAGGCCCTACTGTTCTTCTTATCAGTGGCTCTACTGCATAAAGTTTGTGCAACATGGAAGCCACCTGACAAGGTATGCTGGACAGCTTTAGTTGTCAACTTCACACATCTGGGAAATTCCTTTAGCAAACTGCCCTTTCGACATGTCTGTGAGTCATTTTCTTGATTGTTGAGTGACATGCGGGGCCCAGGCGGGTGGTCTAGGTTGAATAAGAAAGCAGATTGACCCCAGGCCAGAAAATGAAGCCATTAAAGTAGTGTTCCTCTGTGGTCTCTGCTTCAGTACCTGCCTCCAAGTTCCTGCCCTGAGTTCCTGCTTTGACTTCCCTCCATGATGAACTGTAAGCTGAAGGTAAAGTAAACCCTTTCCTCTCCAAGTTGGTTTTGGTCAGTGTTTTGTCACAGTGATAGAAAAGCAAACTAGACACAAGGTATGGCCTAAGGAGACTGATTTTTTTCTTCGATACAATTTATGTAAATCTGCACTTAGAATTTTACTTCAAACCACCTACAAATGACATTTTAATTGGCATGCATCTGACAGTGATCAGACTATTATATTATCATGCCATGATTTTAAAAACTAGTGGGAGTCTTCAGTGTACTGTGTAATATATAGTATGGTGACGGCTAAAAAGTAAAGAAACAAAATTAAGATATATAATTTCTACCCTCACTGAGTTTAAACTGAATAGGACATATAAATAAGCAACTAACCCATCTCTGTAAATGAACCAAATAATGGCATCATGATTGAAATGGAAACTGCTCACCTCATCTCTCAACATGTAACTTTTTTATTTCTAATTGATCATAAACTTCACCTTTGCATTGGTGCTTTCTTTGTATGTGTTCATTAGTCAAGAGAACATCATTTTCCTGATACATGCACTCTGCTGAAACCATCAGTTTACACAAAATTCTGATTATTTGATTTTCCAAGTCTATACTGAAAAGATTTATGTTCCCCACTGATCTGCTATGGTTTTCAAATTGTTCTATTGTTCTGGTTACACATATACAAAATGGCATTGGTTAGTGAGTGGCATGAATCTGATATATCATTTCAAGTAATATTAAAAATAATAGAATTCATCAGTATCATCAAAAGTGGACCAAGGAAATGATGAAATAGTTTAATATATACACAAAGACATTTGCTGTACAAAGAAAATAAAATTTTAAAATGATGTGAAGCAATTTACATCTTTAAACCTGACCGGTTATTTTTGCCCAATGCTTCCTCTGACCCTGTGTGAATCCACATGTAAATAAAAGAAGCTTCCCTGAAAGCTGATGAAATTCAAGAAACCAATTAAAAAGCAAAACAAACATTTAACAAAGAGGGCAGTTTGGACACAACTAAATAGAAGAGATAAGTGATTAATAATTTGAATAGCAAAAAGGAAACTTACAAAGATAAAGTCAATTAGAAGTCAAATAAATCAAATTTTAAGTAACTTAAACAAAAAACAATTCCTAATTTTGTTGCAGGCATTAATCAGCTTTCAAATGATGCAATTAACAAATATTTATGATGTTTCTCACTATATTTGATTTAAGATGTAAGGGGATTGCTTTTTTCTTTGTCTCAAATATATGTTTTATCTGGATGGATGGACAGTTTTCTGCTCATTCATTGTTGTCATTAATGCTTGGTTCAATTATCCTAGTTCAGTTGTGAGAATCCATAGTAGACATTGATATGCATATTTAGAATTAAGAAGAAACAATTTTTTGCCAAGGTATACATTGAAATATGTCATATATTTTATTCTTATTGGTTCACACAGAGGGAAAATAGGAAGATATGAGGAACTGGAGCCATTTAATCCTCTTCATCTATCTTTCCCTATATCCCAGGGGAAAAATATCACACAATTGGGAACAGGGTAAATCTTGTCCTAGAAGTACAGTTAAGTTACTTTTGTTGAACAGAGCCTTAGAATTTGAAGGAATACACTTTCATAGTAAGGCAGTGGCTCTAAGGTTTGAAGAAGAAATGTGTCTGATCTGTACCATGAGCCTTTGTAAGAGCATCCCCTCAAGACAGGACCTGCCAGTCAAGAGACACAAGGAGCTGGGATTTCCCGTTTACACAGAATGTAGAAGCCTTATTTATATTCCATGAAGCACTTCCAGGAAAGAGTAGAATCTCATAAGTAAAAATTCATGTAGGGTTTCTACGGTTTGAGGAGCAAATTTAAGAATTCAGGGCATAGTGTATTCTCGATCAGTACTGATGCTGCCTAGGCTTTTTCTTTTTCTTTCTTTTTTTTTTTTTTATTTCACTTTCTTTACCATAGAATATAATTACAAGTCGAGAAGCTTGTAGTCTCAGCACACAGCCAATATTATTGAAGCATAAAAAATACACAGCAAAGAGACAGACCCCATGCAAGGGGAAGAGGCCCAGAGTTGGAGCACAATGTACCCACTGGAGAGTCTGGGCTCTTATATTTCTACAGGAAGTGGGATAGAAGAGGGCTCCCAATTCCCCTTTGGGTTGGACCTGGTAGGATTCATGTTGTTTTTCATTCACTCTTGTAAAAGCAGTACTGGTTGGGTAGAGAAAGGACAGTAAGTTTGAAACTCCCACTGTGGAAAGGGCCAACAAGAAGAAACACCAGGAGTGGGCCATCTTGGATGAAAGCGAAAGTAATTGTAAAACAGTAGAATCTTGCCTGAGGTCTCCTCTGAATATCTGCCTAATTTAGACACAATTATTTCCTATTCTCCTTCAATATGAATTTGACATAAATTAAATTTCATTTAGAATATGAACTGTAATCTGAATAAAGTCATCCTTAAAAGTCTTCATTGACCTCACTGATTTGCTGAATTAACCTCTAATATAATATACCTCACAGCACCAATCTGTGAAACACCGATACCACCTTGTAGCTTACATTTTTCATGAGATTTGATCACTACCTTGTAATGTGGTGTCAGAGTTCCCCGTGGGATTAGAAGACACTGTTGTCAGATTTACATTGCAACTCAACTCTCCTCTCTCCTCCTCCTGGCCTCCCTCCCCACCCTCCCTTCCTCTGTCCTTCTCCTTCCCTTTCCTCTCCTCTTTTCCTTCCACTTCCCCCCTCTCCCCTCATCCCTCCACTTATTCTTTTCTTCCCATGTCACTGGACTGATCCCAGTGAACATCCAAATGAATAAGGGCAAGTTTAACGCAAATCCGGTATATGTCTGTTGCTTTCAGACACCCAATACTGTTTTTCTTTCTCCACTGCACATTGTATGTTTCATATATGTCCTTTTAAATGAAATGTGTCATAAACTGAATTTCAAAATGTACTCTGGGATTTTGAAAACATTAAGTGTTTTGGTTAACTAAGAAAACTTTAAGGAAAAGCAATAATAGCATTCCAAGCAAAACCAGTACTAACTTTAAAAGTAGTCTGTTTTGTAGTCTATTCACACTAAATTGTGTTACTACATATTACAGTTTATTTTGTGCCTGGAAGAAAGTATAACAGATTTAATGGGAGATATTAAGGATGACACATAGTGGCACACTTTTATGTTACAAAATAATTTGCACATAAAGAAATCAGTAACTACATCTGAAAAAAAATCAAAATGATAGTTGGCAATAAACACAATCAAGATATGAGAAGTACTATAATGACTTAGTTGACTATTAACTTGATGATTTCTGATATTTTTATTTTTATTTCTTATCATTGAAAAGGCATCATATTTTTAATTTTTATGACATGGAAATTTTTCTGATATATTTTCTTGCATCTAAGGAGTAAAATAAAAGAATCATAGATATATGTGTAAATTTTAGAATTTCATTTATTGCTTTTTTGTTAAGTCCATATTTTTATAGTTTCATATTAAAATAAAATTGTATTGATAAACTTTTCTTCAATAAACTTTGATTTTCTTTATATTTGATCATTATTTTCCTTCAGTTTTTATCCTGTTTTCAAAACATATATTAAAAACAAAATAACTTAGAAAACAGTGACTTCTCCAGAATTTAGATAGAGAAGCTGCCATTCCTTATTGGGTTTTTTTCATCCTAGCTATAATGAAAGCCCTTCAGAAGGTTTTTATAGTGTTAATTTGCTACTTCAGACTCGCTGTAGATGCTAAATCAAACACAAACACATATAGTTAAAGCCATATTTATCATGAACTTTATTACTTAGTAGAACATTAAACTGATAGAAATGAAAACACTACATGTTTGATTGAATTATGTAAGAGAAAATGAGAAATTGCAAAGAAAATCTTCTAATGACCAAAGAAAATTCTCTTTTCATCTCTCTCTCTCCCTTTTGGACTGGAGGTCATGAACATTCATTATCAAAATGAGGAGGATTTTTAAGAGGATCCCTTTTCTAGAATTAGGTTTTCTAGAATGAGTAGAGGCTGGGTGCATACTCCCCAGATGCAGACACTCATTGGTTCTCCTTTATCTGCTCCTATGGAGACCCTATGACTCATAAGGTAATGACCTCATTATGTACAGTCAGGAGTTTCTGGGACAGAGATGAATACATTTGCCTCACTATGAAAAGCAAAAATTATAGTTTTATTTTAGCAAGGTGGTGGGAGGGAGCCATAATAACTTTCTACATTACATTGCTCTATGGGGGAGGCTAATAAATTAATTAGTTAAATAATTAAATGTGGATTTGGTGGAGAGGCTCTATGACTGAAATGTCCAGAAAGAACTTTCCTGACAAATCATCTGAAATATTAAACCACTTCTGGTGTTTTAGAGAGGAAAGGTGATCAAAGCTGCCAAGATTTAGCATGAGCTTGCAATTCAGGAATGGTGTTATCAACTGGAGTTATCAAATCCAGTGGAAAGACCTGCACAATAAAGCTGCAAGCAACTCAGAAGAATTTGGAAGTGACATATAGCAGGAGCCATGGAGAAGCCAGCAAATAATGCATATAATATTAGAACATTATGTGCAAACTCTGCACTTTCTTCTTACATTCTACTATACCCCACATTAGTAATTCTGGAAAAGCAGAAAAGAGTATAGCAAAGTGGATGGAAATTAAGGCAAATGTAAAAGGAATACTTCCTTTAAACACATCACCACCCAGGTTCATTATACACTGAAAAATACAACTTTTTGATATTTGAAGATGAAGTTATAATTCATCTATACTTGAATACCTAAAACTGTCAACCCAAATCATTATCTGAAATTTTAATTTCATAAACATTATATCTGGAAGAATTCATCTAACTGTTTTGTGGGAAGGAAAGAAGCAGTTTTCTACCTGCAGTCTAGTAGTTCTAGTATCATCAATTCAGGTAACTTTAGGAAGTGCCTCTGAATATGTGTGCAAAGTAGCGACAGCCCATTGAAAACATGTGCAATTCTTGCTGCCATGCTGAGAACAACTTCATTATTTCCATGTAAAGAAAGCTACAGCCAAAGACAAATATACCTTGAAGAGCATTAGCATTTTCTTTCTTCAAAATAAGCTTGTTCTTGGTGAAACTTTTTCCTCAAAATCTTGGAAGTGAGTGGAATAAAGGAACTATTCCTGATTTGCGGACACAAATTAAAGACTGGTAGTCATATATGTACATATATATATATATATATATATATATATATATATACACTAGACATATATAGTATATATATGTATAATAGAGTACATTAATTTAGGCAGGGGGCAGTAAGAGGAACTGTAGAGAGGGGCGTGGTTTAAATGCGGTAAAATTTATTGTATGAAAATGAAAAATGATTCATTTAAAATTTATCATAAAATTAAAAATAAAACAGAATTAAAGGTGTTCTACAAGGAAAAAAATGAGTTGAACCTCTAATGAATTTAAAAACAAATTTTAGAAAATTATCATATGCAAAGAAGTAGCTATTTCAATGTTTTCTTTTAGCAGCAAATATATTGAAATTACCTTTTGTTTGTTATACCTTTGAGTATGAAGGATGATTTTTGTGTATTGCTGTGGAATCTCAGTTTTCAATCAAAACTAAGACATAGATGGAAAGGAGAAAGAATTTCATTAACTCTTGTAATTGAAAAGATGATAAATTATTCCTTCCTCAGTCATCTGAGTCCAGATGCTCAAATAAAGCCAATGTATATTATTTTTGCTCCCACATTATCTTAAGAAGAGAGATATCACAGTATTATTCATGAATTCATCCATTTTTTTCATAAAATAACTGTAATCCACCTATAGGAAAAAATGCCACAAGTTAATAATTTGGAGAACTTAACACTCAAAAACTATTGAGCATTTGTCATGTTTATATTGAACTATACTGAAAACACTTAAATATGTATGTGTGCATATCACATATATTTCATATATTTTGTGCAAATGCCTGAAAATGTGAATTAATCTTTAAAAATATAATTTAATACATGTTATTATGTACTTATGCAATTTTGTAACTGTTTCTTGCTAGGGATATTAGTCACACTACAGATCTAGTTATATAAAAATATGTGTATTGGACCCTTCTAGTAATATTTTAACTATTTTGAGTCAGGGATACAGAGATTGATCAGTACCTGATAAAATGTATTGTTCCTGAAGAGTTCCTGAGTTCAGCCCCTAGCATTAACATTGGGTGGCTCACAACTGCCTGTCACCCCAACTTTAAGGACCTGACACCTCTGGGCTCCAGAGGCACCTGCATTCATGTGCACAAACCCATACACATTATTTTTTTTAAAGATTTTAAAATACTTTTTAAAAAGCAATTAAATAAATTAATTCATCATTATTGTGTATGAATATGACGTGTGTGTGAGTTGCTGCACATGAATGTCAAAATGTACAAATGGAGGTTAAAGGACAACTTCATAAAATAGAGTTTGAGACTTTCATACAAGATAGTTTGATGGCATTTATATCCTCTCCCCTTTCCACATGGCTCCCTCACTTTCCCCTGCCCCCAGTTTGAGGATGAACTGTCTTACATATATAATATGGCCCATAGAATATAATCCTTGTCCCTCCATGTCCTTCAGTGTGACTCTGTTCACTGTGACCTACATATATTGAATGAGCCCTGCATCTCTGCAATAAAGCAGACTTGATCCTGGTGGATGATCTTTTTAATCCGTGTCTGTATATGATTTGCAAGTATTTTTTGAATTTTTTTTTGCATCTATGTTCATTAAGGATACGGTTCTATAGTTTTCTTTTTTTTGATTGTATCTTTACCTGATTTTAGTATTAGATTGTTGCTGTCTTCATAGAATGAATTTGGGGGTTCTCCATTTGTTTTTATCTTTTTGAATAACTTAAGTAGCATTGGATATAGGTCTTCTTTGAATGTCTACTGGAATTCTGCTCTGGATTCATCTGGGCCTGGGCATTTTGGGTATGGAGGTTTTGCATTACTCTTTAAAGTTCTTTGTGTTTTATGGGTCTGTTTAAGCTCATCTTGGTTGAGCTTCGATGATTTCCGTGATTTTAGATATACATCCATTTCTTTAAGGTTTTCTAATTTAATGGTGTATAGGTTTATAAAGTGTTCCCTTTGAATGATAGTGCTATCTCTTATTTTGTTTATAAATACTATTTATATGGTAATATTTATTCTAAAGCTTTCTATTTTTTATTGGTTCACTCTAAACTCTTCCATTTTTTTTAAATTGTTCTCAATCATTTTGTTTACATTAAGATTTTCTTACTGTAGAGTTCCACTGTATCTGTTTACTTGATTTCATTTATTTATTTTTATTTTATGTCATGAGTGTTTTGCCTGTCTGTATATTAGCACCATGAGTAAACAATGACTGAAAAAGCCAGAACCTGGAACAGGAGTTACTAATGGTTGTTGGCTACCATGTGGGTGCTGAGAAATGAATTCATTCCTCTGTTCAAACAGCCATTGCTCTTAACCACCGCATCATCTCTACAGCCCCTGCTTTCCTGATACTTAGTAAAAGCTGTTCTGTAATTGATATAGGGATGTTAACTATTCCTGTCTAATTTCACATAATAGTAAAAAAAGTTCCAAGTTATTAAATAGCCTTTTAATATACTACCCTTAAGGTGGTTATTCTCAATTCTGAGATAGATGAGATTTAGATTCATCTGGGAGACAGTCCTTTGCAGGAGTTATTGGAGAATTTTCTTGCTTAAGTTGAAGAGAAAGGAAGACTCACCAAATGTGGGCAGCACCATTCCCGGGGGGGGGGGGTATTCTGAACTGCATGAAAAAGAGAAAGTAAGCGGAATGTAAGCATTCACCACTCTCTGCTCCACTGGGACCAGCTGGTTCAATCTCTGGTTGCCTTGACTTCCCTGTCACAATGGATCATACCTTGAAATTTAAGCTTAATTGAATCCCTTTTCTATTGATTTGGTTTTATCATTGTATTTTATCACAATGACCAAAATGAACTCTTACGACACCCCCAAAATAGAAAACAAATTAACAATCTTGTTCATCATTTATTTATACTTGTCACTTATTTGCATGTAAAGTTATTAATAGTATAAGAATATTGGGGCTGGAGATGGCTCAGTGGTTAAGAGCATTGGCTGCTCTTGCAGAGGACCCAGGTTTAAGTCCCAGTACTCACCTGAGAGGCGACAACTATCCATAACTGAATTTCAGGGATCCTGTGTCCTCTTCTGACCTTTTCAGACACTGCACAACATAGGTGCACACACATATATATTCAGGTAATGTATTCATGCATATAAAAATTTAAAAACAATAAATAAAAATTTTAAAAGAAATTAATTTATAATGTCACATATGCTGTTACTAAATTTTCACCTGACCACAAACAAATTTTATTTAAACTATTATTTTGTTTTGAAACTTGAGGATTGAAACCACGACCTCATGCTCATAGGCAAGCACAGCATCAGTAAATATTAGCTGCAGGCAATAATATTAGAAACAGGGATTATAATATCTTGATGGTTTTGAATTCATGTGTAGCAAAATCTCTTCTTGAAATTGGTGCCCTCCTGCCCCTGATCCCAAGTGCTTTAATTGTAGTCTGCACCACCATGCTTGACCAACTGCAGAATTTAATAGTGAGATGGAATGAACTGTAATTATATTTATGCAAATGTTATCTTTATTGATAATTATTATTTTAGATATCAGTTTCATTTTGTACCAATTAAAAATGCCATATTCAGGGGCTTTAGAAATGGTTCAGTGATTAGGACACTGGCTGATCATGCCAAAGACCTGGGTTTGAATCCTAGCACCCACATGGTGGCTAACAAAGAGCTGAAACTTCAGTTCCAGGGGATCCTTTACCTTCCTCTGGCCTCTGTGGGCACTACAGAATACACGTGTACTTACCTACATGTGGGTAATAAAGCCACACACATAAAAATTAATAAAGTTTAAAATGCCTTATTAGTAAAACAAATATCAAAACACAATGTAACAATCAAAATCGCTACATTAAATCTTAACACATCGTTTCATGTTGAAAATACACTAAGCAAACTACAGATGTGAAGTAACTCCTTAGACTAATAATGAGTATTTGCAATCAAAGAGTAGGATAATAACAATGTTATTGGTGAAAGATTTGGATTTTTCTGAATGTGAGGAAGCCAGATATTTTGACACTCACCCTTCTGTTCAGTATCAGTTAAAGTTAGTATTATTGGGAAACGACAAGAGAAAATTATGCGAGTATTTTTGCAGTTTGTGCTGTTGAAAAGTCGAATATACTGAATATAGAAATCTTAAGTAATGTCCAAAAAATCCCCTAGAGCTGAGAAAAACTAGGTTGCAAGATGCAAGATCAACATGTAAGTGTTCTTAATGCTTTTATGTATTTATAAAATATAAAGTTTCCTGAAGTACTTAATTACTTTTATCATTTATGTTAATTCTACTACATTAAAAACAGTTATTTTGATTCTACAATTAGATGAATGCTATTCTTTTCTTTTGCCATTGGTATATTTTAATTTTGAACCATTTACAACTTAATGGAAATGATAATGTATAAGTTACTTGTACAATTACTATAATAAAATAACTGGGAAGGTTATTTGGATTATAGTTATCTTCCTTCAGTCTGGGAAAGATATTTTGGTAGGAACTTGAGGTAGGTGGTCACATTGCATCATCTTTTGGAAAGTGGAGCACTGAATGCTTACACTTCAGCTCATCCAATGATGTGCTTCCAACACAAGTAACCTAAATGAAGAAATCCCTCACAAACTAATAGAGATTTGTTCCCTAGATAATTCTAAATTCCACAAACTGGACAATCATTTCAAGATTAGCCATCACAATTCCACCCCTGAGCAACTGGATACCCAAACACGTTAATTTTAAGCTGTAAGCATCCACCCTTTGCCCTCATAGACTCATGATTACATCATAATCCAAGATGAATTCAATCTAGCTTCAAAAATCCCTACAATATTCAACAATTCCAACACTATTTAAAAATCCAATATCCAAGCAGGTAGTGGACACCTCTAATCCCAGCACTCACAAGGACATCTGCTCTCCATCCCTAGAGAGTTCCAGGCCAACTGGAGCTACAGGGAGACTCTGTCTCAAAAAAAAAAAAAAAAATCAGCATCCTAATTTCATCTGTGCATTTAAGATAATCTCTTAACTTTGAGATCCTATAAATCAAAAGAAGTTAAGTGCACAAAATAATGGCACAAAATAAACATTCTTTTTTTGAATTGGGAAGAACATGGATATAGCAAGTTATGATTCAGCCACAGTAGGATGAAAGCTATCAGGTCAAACATCAAATCCTACAGTTCCATGTCTGACATTTAGGGCTCAGGTAGGAACCATCATGTCTCCAAATGGCATGTACAAATCCCAAATTTCCATCTTGCTACATACAACACTTACAGCCTCTCTCTTGGGCCAGATCCACTCCATGCCTACAGTATTTTTTCAGCAGATATTCCATGGTCTTGGCACCTCCAACATCTTGCGATTTCCATTCAAAATTCAGTTTAATCTACAGAGCTCCATGAAATAAGGAGCCTGGCAGGCCTCCTTAAAAGGATTCTAACTCTGGCCCATATTATCTGACCTTAGTAACTCCCTGGAACTGTGGCTAATTTTTTTTTAGTGCTTGCAAGGTTAGTACCATAAAGATATTGCTGGCAAGTCCCACCCCAGGATGAAATCTGGACCCCTCAGACCACTATTGGATTGGCCTTTGTATACTGCCCTGGGTATATGTTTTTGAGCAGAGAGTTTCTTCAATAACATTCTTAGTTTAGGCTCTTTCCTTCAAAAGTAATGTGCAGTGTCACAGGGTAGAACTGTCAGTACTTGAGTCCTTGCTTTCATGGATTCTTTCCCATTGTGTCAATGCACAGCACTGGTATTCTTTTCAGTAATGCTTATCATATTAACAATGGTGAGACGGAAGGTCTATCAAACAGAAGGTGAATAATTTTCCTTCTGCAGCAAGCCCTTTATATCTGGGTTTCTCCCCAGAACTGGCTGTCTACATTTGTGGTTTGTCCTCCCACATCAGCTAATGCAATGTGGAAAATTCCTTAATTGAAGCTCCTATAGCTAAAATTCCCTCTGGAGGGGTGTGAACCTGTCCACTCCCTCACCCCTTGGTCCTAGTGACACAGGATGTATGAGTTCATCAAATGGCATTCTGGGAAACAAGTGAGTTTATTGGGCTTACTTAGAGAAAAATGGGTGAAGTTTTACTCACAGTAGTGTGGGTGCTCCGCTGTAAGACTGCACTGGAAAGTTTCCATCCGAGCATGGACAGTGACTTCCCCACATCCACACAAAATAGTAATAGTGCCTCTCTCGGCTTTTTCAGATTATATACTCTTAGTTCCTCCTCCAGAACATGTGAAATTAGTGCCACCTGATTGGTTGACAGGTATGGCTGAACTCTCAGATCAGGTCCCATGACTTTCCCTGTCCCTCCTTCCCTTGAGGTACCTGCCAGTCAGCAACCTCAGCTATGATGATCCTAGGCACAACCAAGTTTGGGAGGATGGCATCTATCCATCATTTGTCTGTAAGAGGAAAGTGCTGTACCACAGATAACTATTCATGTGATTCTAACTTGTGGCAAGTTGATATTAAAACTGACCGTCATATCTATCAAGTTAAAAATCAAGATGAACTATAACAGTAACAAAGGTAATCAGTATTGCTTATTGCTATGATTCTTTTAGAAACAGTCAATATTTAGTCATAATTTATGACTGTATTAAAAACAGATTCACAAAATTTAGGGAAAATATTAGATATCTCAAATAGGAAATACAAATAAACTGTCATATCTTATTTTCTTCGTCTTTCTTTTGTGTTATCTTTGTTTATCCTGAATATTTTAAGGATTCATTAGTGATAAATTAAAAGACTATTAACTGTTATTTTGCTAAATAGTAAATTATGCATGTGTAAATTTAAAATACATTCATAACTTGACCTTCATTTTTTTCCCCACCATATGAACACAGACTATCTCTGTGAACACACAAAAGCTCAAAATAAAATGTACAAAGTTCTTAATTTAGGAGCTAAAACAAAATACACAAAAAGTGTCTACTAGCACACACATTTACTCTTAAAGAAAATATTACTTGGCTGTAGACATTTCGTGAAGACAGAACGCCAATTTAAGGCCATATATAAGAACACTAAAAATTATAGTCAAGTACCTCCGTATCTCTTAGCAGAAACCTGCAGAGGTCATAGACACCCTGCTTCTTACGGCCTGATCCTGTGACCTGTGGCATCAAAACATCTCTGGAGCTTGTCAGAAAGATAGAAATCTGGACCAACTCTAAGCCATCTGAAGTAGATCCCACACTTAAAATATCCAGGGAAACCCTTTGCATTTTGAAATTTTATAAGCACTCATAAGACTATCTGTAACTTGTAGCTAAAAGTCCACTTTAATTAAAAAACAGTGATGTAGCTGATATATTTATGTTCAATGTTAGCTAATAGTGATGAATGTGAGGTTTGCCCAGTAGTAATGCAATGTTTGAATTTGTCTTTAAGACTGGACTACTTCAGAAAAATCTCCGCTTGGCTACAGTACAAGCATTTCACACATGTGAATGTGTGCACAGAAGTAATTTTAAAGACTGTGTATTCATATTCAAACTCTAGATACAATGAAGGTGAACAAGGTAATATTTTTAGTGTTATAATGTTATGAATATGCAATAAAATGTATTTATGAAGACTTGCATTCTTTGATAAATAAATATTTATGGTGCTCTAATAATGTATTCTCTACATATCATTTCCATATGTTTGAGAAACATGTGCTTATATTTTTTTCTACACAGCACTTGTATACTAAATTATCACAAATTTTGAACACACTAAGTAGGAATTTATCATCCCAAAGTATCGTACCTTAGCTGAGATGTAATCAGCCTGCAATTAGCAACCTCCATGGCTGGAATCATATCTGAAATCCAGATGCGTCTCTGATTTTGAATTGTTGGCAGAGGTACATTGCTCTTGACAAAACAGAACCTATGTTTTCATGTTGAGTGGCAATTATAAGATACTCTCAATAATTAGAAGACAGATTGCACCCCTGTCAAGTGATTTTTTTTTAAATCATAGCAGCTTATTCAAGGAAAAGAAAGCTTTTCTTTAGTTAGCCATGATAAAGTCATGTATAGTATGATGAAGTCACTATTTGGTGTCTCCCATAACCTTGACTCATCAGCATGATTTTTAAAAAGGATCTGTCAGATTCACAGGACAACCCTCACAGGAGGAAACATAACATATTCTCATCATAAAACCCAATACACTCAATTACCATATTTTAACAATTTCTTTTACTTTAGGTCTTCCCATGTAAGCTTAATACAAGTTTAATTTGGTATGTTGAAACTGTCAGTGCAGCATCTTCAGATC
Organism: Eospalax fontanierii; assembly: GCA_035773235.1. Lineage (NCBI taxonomy): Eukaryota > Metazoa > Chordata > Mammalia > Rodentia > Spalacidae > Eospalax > Eospalax fontanierii. The sequence goes on along the minus strand of CM069524.1, from coordinate 67,577,616 downwards.
TTACAAAACACTGAGAATCAAAAGAACTGTAGTACAAGACATGAAGACAGTGAGCCTGAGATTTTGGGACAAGAATTTTCTTAAATTTACAGTTGTTCTGACCCTCTTCTAAGAGGTCAAGAAAATGAAACTTGAATTTCAATTGCATGGTTAAATTGTAATTTAAGTGCCTTTTCTTCCATATAAGGAATAGAATTGAATAACTTCAGATTTAATGGAAAGATCACTAATATTTATATTAGAAACCTTAAATATATTTTATGTACTAAGTTCATTGTCATATATCAGTTATTTTAGGATTATTATGAACTATGATTATTGATGCATCAATTAACAGTTCATGATGAAAAGGACTGGGCATAAGAACCAGGCAGAGAGGACTGAAGACAGAGAAGTGTTCAAAATGCACACAAAACTTTCCACCATGGAAATTCCATGAACCTTAGTACTGTGCTTTGTGTACCATTATGCCTACTGTACTGTTATCTTCACAGACATGCCTGACAAGTATGATTAATGAAATCACAGAATCCAGTAAGTTTGTGAGCAATGAACTGTGCCATCCATTATCAGAAAAGCTAGCTGAAGCAATCTGTTCATTATTGCACCTCTACATTGGCTATGTGTATGTATGAAAAACAGGTAGATGATCCAGCTAAATAAAGCAGAACATCCACTTTTACTGTCCAAAAGTGTCCCTAAGAAACATTAAATACACTAAACTTTCATTCACACAGATTTGACTTCAGGAGTGGGGTATGTGTGAAAATATTGAAAAGTGGATATTTAATAATGTAGCAATATCTTTCAGTTCCAGACATTTGGAATCATCAAAAAACTCCATGGAAATCTGAAGGTCATTAACTTTGGTGTTGTTTACAGACACCAATGTGAAGAAATAGTACCACTGGAAAACTACATCTGAGCACTTTTCTTTATTCTGGAGAAAACGAAGGAAGAATAAAAGAAATCCTAATGAAGATGACTCACAAGAAGTTCTCAATTGTCTGAAAGACTACATATTCCCAAATGTTGAGCTATTAGTTTTATAAAAATAAAATTTAAGTATTTTGACTTTCTAACAAGAGATCTTCCATATTTGTATAATATTTTATATACATACTGAGAAAACGTTATTGATTGAATAAAAAGGGATGTTTGAGTCAGTGAATCTTTTGTGGGCTGGCTTTTTTTAAAGAATATTTCTGAGAACCTCTGAAAAGTAATCTAAAGGTGTCTCAGTCATAGAAAATAATGCTGATACAAATTTTGTTTAAAGTAAAAATTGTGCCAAACATTTTAGTTTTATTATATTCACTCTCTTCTATCTTTCATTATGGAAGAACTAGGATGTACCAAAGCATTCTATTAGTCTTGATCAACCAGTAATTCTACTACAATATATGATATCCAGAAAAATCCACTATAATTAAGAAATATTCCATAACTATATAACATTTAAAGTGCACTTAGACTGACTGATTAATAGCTAATATTCCTGTTATTAACATTTAAGCAAAGTCAATATATTTTTATTGTGACTTCTTAATCTAAATTTCTCACTGAATCAAACATTTAAAATCAAAACTGTATATCCCCAAGATCACAATATATTCCAAGTTCATCAAATCCTCAGAATAGCTAAAAAAATTTATAGAAATACTTACTCCTACTCAATTCAGAAGAAAAAAAAATGTGAAGAAAGAAGGTCATTTTGAAAATCACATGCAAGTAAATTTCATTAGATTTATTATTTAGATTAAGGTCCATTTGTCCTTAAAATCTACTGTCTTCACTTTACATTATACATACTAAGAAAAGAATATTTGACCTTAGACATAGTGACATTCCATGCAGGGAGAAATACAGTACAGACAGAGGACTGAAATGATAGTACCATCTAAACAAGATACAACCAACCACAAGAGAGCTATAATGTAATTAATGAGCTTTTGTAGTCTGTGTGATTTAGCACTGACATCATACCCAAAATCCAAGAACAACCAAGAACATAAGTAAAATGATTTCTGTTTTAAAAAACCTTCAGTGACTAAATAAGTAATTTATGCCCATTGCAGGGTAAAGAATATGTTCCTTTTCTTGTGAATTTAAATAAATTGAAGAACAATGTCTACTTCTTTTGTGGACATGAAATTCCTATTGTGTTTTTCTGATTATCTAGTTGTGTTAAAACGTGTCCCCAGAAAGTTGGGAAATGACTATTAGACATATTCCCTTTCCTTATATCTGTAAGCTCTATCTTTATGTCTATAATCTTTATATTTAAGTAAAATGTCACTTTGTAGCTGTGGCTCTTAAAGATGGGATCTTTCTGGCCCTTTACTAAAGGTCTCTCCACTTGCTTCCGTCAGTGTGATCTAGTCAAACAGATGTACCTTGGCTATTTCTTGTGCAGTAGGCTTTCTTTCTTGTTGCCTGTGGACACTGACACCATGTGAACAAGTCCAGACAAACTAGGTACAGGGTAAACAACACATAAAAGAAGTTACACCTAGTCCAGTCACCTGAGACCAAGAGAAACAAATCGTCCAACCCCATCTTACCCTCTAGATAAGAACAGGTTCATGAATGATGAGGCCCAGGCAAAATCAACTACACACCTGAAAATAACCAAGATCTCTGGCTTTAAAAATGATCAGCAAAATAAATAACAGCTGTGCAAAACTTAAGTTTTGAAATGGATGATTACAGAAGACTACATAAATGAAGGAGCTGAAAATTAGAGAAATTCCTCATGTGTAGGTATTAACCATGACAAGTGGATGAAAAAAATTAAAATGAAGCAAGAAAAGCATGATGCTAATGTGGATGACTGAAAGTGGATAGAAGCAGAAAGTTCAAACTCTGACATACATGACAAATTCTGTGATCCACCTGAAATCAGTGTTGAGTCTTCTGAGAACCAGGTGGTTAGATATTGAGAGCTACAGAAGAGTGATAAAAGTTTAAAAGAGGGCAAGAGACCTTCAGAAATGTTTAACATTCTGCAGATTTTGATATTCTAAGGTTGCTAGAGGATTTGTTACAGATTAAAGTCATTTCTTAGAAGTTACTGCACTTTCCAAGTACTGGAGAAGCTCAAAGGAAGACTTCACACTTATGGGTAGTCAAATCTTGAGTATTATTTTTACAAACCTAATGCACCCAAGCAATTGAATTCAATTAAAATTCAAGTCCAGGTTTGGTCCACAGAAGGAAACACTTTAAATGATTCTATAAATCCTGAGCTAAGCTCCAAAGTGAAGGTGTCAAGTCATCAATGACAAATTTTGAGGGAACATTGTCAACTGAAATTCATTTTCAACTGTTTTTGATCTCACTATTGCTCAATAACTGTCATAAATAATATTCCAACAAGGCCATATGAGATATATAATAGCAAATTTACCATTCCTATAAAATGCACTAACCATACATGATATCTAAATATTATTGACAGTCAAATATTCATGATTCCCAGTTGATAATAAGAAAATTCAGCTTATATAGATAGATTATAAATTTGTGGCTACTAAAGGTAGGAATTAGGAGGACTGGGAAGAAATTACCTAAAATGTACAAACTTGCATTTAGACTCGAATAAGAAATATTTAAAATGATTCATTTATATGTATAAATGCATAAACAAGTTTGATTTCATATTTCAATAAGCAGGCACATACCATACAAGTGTATAGCTTATAATTATATCTGATTAGAATTTTACAACTCTCTGGCTATTTCTTCTTAACAAATACCAGCAAATCACTACCACAACATGTGATCTTAGCAAACTTTCCAAAGATTATAGACTTACTTTTAATTACAGAGAAGAATTTGTAAATTATATTAACATTATATTACATCATATTTTGTTTGACAATGAGCCGACCAAACCTTTCATTCTTTTTCTTTTCAAGTTCTCATATTTTGTTTAGTGTCCATGTGATTTCAAATAATATTTTACCAACCTTAAGTGAAGACAGATATTTTGCTTCTATAGTTCATATGCTCATCTCAGGTATTCATTACATTATACTATATTTTTATAAAATTTAACATTGCTTTATATTTTATTTTAAATAATATTTTATGCAATTTAAGCACTATACAGTTCTTCTAGCATTGCTTTGGAGTAGTTATCACTAAAAGATAGCTGTGGTAATTGGTTTTGTAGTTAATCACCTTGCAAATTAGAATAAGAGTTTAATGAGATGACTGGATAGATAGCCCAGTGGTTAAGAAAACTTGCTGTTCTTGCAGAAGACCTGGATTTGAATTCCAGCACCAACATGGCCCTAACAATCAGCTTTAACTCCAGTTCCAAGGGATTTGTCACCCTCTTCTGTCCTCCATGAGCACTGGACGATATGGGTGCCTTTGCATACATACAGGTATACCACTCATACAAATAAAATAAAATAAATAAACATTTTCTAATAAAAGAGTTGAATGAGATCAGGGACTTTGTTTTAGATTTTTCATGCTTCTGAAATAATATCACCATTTATTGTGATGGCGCTAACAAACTAGACTAAAAATTTAAGTATGGCAGTGGGTGGATGTGAACTAAGAGGTATTTAGGTGCTAAGTGCAGGAGCAAGTCTGTGCCCAAGAGCAGAAGAAGAACATCATGTGGGAGGACTAGGCTATTTTTACAGTAACCAATATAGTAAAACCAATTGTTGAGGAAGTATATGTCTCTGTATGCCTCACAGGCTAATGACAAAAATGTTAATGTAGAAAGTCATAGATCTCCAATGGATGCATTTGTTAAGGAGAAAGGAAGAGATGATGACATTTTACATTCTGGAAAGAAAGATAAGCAATATATTTTTCTTTATGTAATTTTGGGATTCAGTTTTGAACAAAGAATAAAATTATGCACAGCATATACATAATTGTGATTAATAAACTGATTTTGGATTTAATTCCAAGGATATTTTCTTTTTGAGCTATATCATGCTTTTTGTAAAACAAACCCTAAAGATTCTAAATGGGAAAAACATAAAGAATGTTTACATTCCATTGTATTCACTTTAGTTTTCTAGTCATAGTGGAACATCTGTGGCAGTTGATGAATTAGTAATGTACACTTATCATTTACTGAATGTTTATACTTTCTTGGATATTTGTTAAGTGGTTCCCATATGTTGTGCAATTTAATTGTTACAGACTTCCATTTTATAATAGCAATCCTTTTTTTAGTTTATTTATCAAGTGTAATACTTCTCAAAGAGAGTTATTTTAGAAACTTTTATGTAGTATTTTCCTGACAAAAAGAAGCTTTCCATCCACACATCACTGTGGCTGAGTTACTCCCTTTACCCAGGAAAAGTCTTTAGAGAGCTTTTGTGGATTTCACCATTTCAAACAAAATCCATTGTTGTTTACATTAGGATATTTCTTGCATGCTTGCTTAATGGTGTTTCTTGATCATAGAATGATAACATGATAGAACAATCTCTGTCTTATTCCACCCTTTCACCTGAACAGGTGGGAATCACCAAAAAAGTCACACGCAGAAATTATTGGTCGAATGATTGAATAAAGTGAGTTAGTGTCAAATCACAGATGTAAAACAAGAAATTTTGGGTTGAATTCTTTAAAATAGCTATTATTGAAAACATTCAGTTGTTCATCTTCACTCAATCATATATTAATTTACCTACATTTTATTCAAATTATTCATAATTCTCTACCACGATGAGCCTATACCTCTCTTCATCAGTAGTTCCACTATGAATATTGTGATTCATCATCAGCAGTTAACTGCTATCTAAGACATTGTCTAATGGAATTTTTCTCTTAGTTTTATGTTACTATAAAAATAGCCTAGCCCCTCTCCCCCACATCATGTTCTTCTGCTCTTGGACACAGGCTTGCTCCTGAATTTAGCACCCCAAATCCCTAGACTACCTCTTATATCATATCCACCCACTGTGTCTTGAATGCCATACTCAAATTTTCAGTCTAGTTTGTTAGTGCCATCACAGGCTGTTACCACCCGCAACTAGCCTTTGCATTCCTGTAATATGCCATTTACCTTGAATGTCCCTCCCTGCAAACTGCTTTGGATTACTGTGATCAGCCTTCCTCACTGGTAAGTCTGATCCCACCCACTGCCTTTCTATTTCTACTCGCCTCACACCTGAGCAACTCAGTCCTCCCTCTGGCCCACGTCCTATTCTTCTTGCCTTTGGCACAATACCACTCTTGGCTTTAGTACTCCATATATCTAGACAACTGTCTTAGTCCAGACCTACCAACTGTGTCCTGAATCCTGTACTCAGACCATCTGAAAATTTCAATCCACTGTATTAGAGCCTTCAAAGGCCGTCTCCACCCCTAACTAGCCATTGCATAGCTGTGACCTCCCATCTTACTTGACTATCCCTTCCCCCAACCTGCTTTGGATTTCTGTGAGCAAGGTTTTTTTGTTTTGTTTTGTTTTGTTTTGTTTTTTCCCAGTTCTAAATGACAATAGATTCAAACCTAGACTACTTTACACAGGAAAAATGTCTATTAGAGTTGAAGTGGAAAGTAAAATCTTCCACAACATGGATAGGCCAAAGAATTCAAGTCCAGAAAACCAGCTGTTCAGAGTCTACTTGAAGAAATACAAAGAGCGAAGAAAGGAACAAGTATACCAAAGTGGCAACAGAAAGAAAATAAATGAAGGTGTAATTTGGGAACCACCAAGTTAGACTAAAGATGCAAAAATAACTTAAAATGATGGGAAATAATAAACATTTTTCAATAAAACTTTAAATATCAGTGGACTAAACTCACAGTGAAAAGACATAGGCTAATTGGATGGATCAAGAAAAGAAATCCATGATTTTGTTGTCTACTAAAAATCCAACTCATCTTCAAGGACAGCAACTACCTTATGGTGAAAGGATAAAAAGTATTCCAAGAAAATGGCACTAAGAAACAAGCAGGAATTTCTATTCTAATATTTGACAAAATCAACTTCAAACTAAAACTAATGAGAAGAGTTAAAGAGAATCACTTCATTCTGACCAAATGAACAATTAACCAAGAACATATTATAATCATGAGCATATATGCACCAAACTCTGCTGCACCCAACTTCATAAAATCAATACTACAAGGCTTTAAGACAGGTTAATTTCAAATCACTAAAAATAGCAGACCATAAGATGCCACTATCTCTATTAAACAGTCCAAATGGACAGAAAATAAACAGAGAGATATCTGAATTAAACAATACCCTACATCGAATGAACCTAACAGAACTTACCAAATATTTCAACCAAACACTAAAAAATGCACATTCTATTCAGTACCTCCTGCCAAAAAAGCCTATGCCCAGATGGATTCTCAGCAAAATCCAGCAGACATTCAAAGAAGATATCTATCCAATACTACATAAACTATTCAAAAGAATAGAAGCAGATAGAGAACACCCAAATTCCTACAGTGAAGGAGGCATCACACTAATAACAAAGCAGGTAAAGATACAACCAAAAAAGAAAACTATAAACAATATCCATAATGAACAAAGATTCAATCTCAACAAAATATTTGTAAACTCTTAGACAAACATCAAAAAGATCATTCACCATGGGAGAGTTGACTTTATTCCAGAGATGTAGGGGTTATTATACATTTAATCAATAAGTGTCATAAGCACATAAATGGACTCAAAGACAAAAATCACAAGGACATCTCAATAGATGCAGAAAGACCTTTGTCAAAATTCAACATGTATTTATATAAAAAATCTAGAGGGTATTGGACTGGAAGGAACATACCTCAACATAATTAAAACTACATGTACCTTCAATATCAAACTAAACGGAGAAATACTGGAACCATTTCCATTAAAATCAGGATCCAAATAAGGCTGTCCACTATCTCCAGTATTTTTTAATATAGTGTTTTAAACTCTTGCTAGAGCAATAAGAGAAGAGAAGGGTGTTAAAGGAGGACTCATTGGAAAAGAAGAAGCCAAATAATGTCTTTTTGAAGGTGACATGGTCTTATACATAACAGATACCAAAAATTCTACCAGAAAACTTGAGGAAAGGATTGACACTTTCAGTAAAGTGGCAGTTTACAAAATTAATCTTCAAATAGAAGTATCCTTTCTATATACCAATAACAAGCAATTGAAGAAGGAGTACAAGGAAACTCTCCCATTTACAATAGCCTCCAAAAAAAAAATACCTTGAAATAAACCCAAACAAAGATATTAAAGAATTTTATAAATGAGTTCTTTGAAATGAAAAGTTTAGATGTTTAAAGAAAGAAATTGATAAGGACACCAGAAGATAGAAGCACCTCCCATTCTCATGCATTGAAAAAATTAATGTTGTGAAAGTGATTATCCTACCAACAATTATATATAAACTCAATGCAATCCCCAAAAACATCTCATAACATTCTTTAGAGAATTAGAAAAAAAATAAACACCCTAAAATTCATAAGAAAGCTAAAAGGATCCAGGTAGCCAAAACAACCATTAGCACAAAGAGCAATATACAGAGGGGGAACTTACTGTAACAGATTTCAAAATACACTCCAGAGCCATGGTCATAAAAGCAGCACAGTTCTGACACAAAAATACATCATAACCAATGGAATATAATTGAAAACTCAAACATGATTATATGCAATTTCAGCTACCTGGTATTTGACAAAAGGGCCAAGAACACTCACTGGAGGAAAGATAGCATTTTCAGTACATGGTGCTGGCAAAACTGGATCTCCTCCTATTGAAGAATTAAACTAGACCTTTATCTTTCAGCTTGTATGAAAGTCAACTCCAAATGGATCAATAACCTCAATGTGAAACTTAAATTTTGAAACTGTTAGAAGAAAACGTTACAAGATATAGGTGAAGGAGAAGACTTTCTAAATCAGACAACCATTGCTCAGGAATTAAGGTCAATAATCAAAAAGTAGGACCTCATTATACTAAAAAGCTTCTGTACAGTAAAAGAAAGAACAAAGGAAGTGAACAGAAAACCCACAGAATGGGAGATAGTCTTCACCAGTGACACATCAGTCAGAGATTTAACATCCAGAATATATAAAGAACTCGAAAAACAAAGAATCAAGAAAACATGTGACCTAATTAAAAGAAGTGTTAAAGATCAGAGCAGAGAAATCTCAAAAGACAAAATAAAGATTGCGGAGAAACATCTTAAAGTATTCAACACTGTTAATAATTAGGGAAATGCAAATTAAAATTACTTTAAGATTTTATCTTACCCCAGTCAAACTGTTCAAGATCAATAAAATAAATGATACCAGATGCTGGAGAGGATGTGGGGAAAGATGAATGTTCATTCACTGCTGGTGGAATAGTAAATTGCATGGAAATCAGTGGGAAGAACCTTTAAAAATCTAAAAATGAATCTAACATTTGACATGTGTATACCACTCCTTGATAAATATTCAAAGGACTTATCTTATTGAAGAGACACTTGTACGTCCATGCTTGTTGCTACTCCTTTTACAATAACTAAGGAATGGAAGCAACCTAAGTATCCTCCAATTTATGAGTGGATTATGAAAATGTGGCATATTTACACAATGGAGTTTACTTAGGAACGAGGGATGAAATCATGACATTTGCAGGTAAATGGATGAAGCTAGAAACTGTTGTGCTAAGTGAGGTAACACAGAATCAGAAAAACAAGCTAAGTATGTTCTCTCTCATTTGTAGATCCTAGCGCCAAAGCCCTTTAGTCAGTATGTATGTAGACATAACTGCAGGAACCAGGAAAATGGAAAGGAATCAGGAAGGAAAAGGGAAAGAAGGAACCCAAGAGAGAATAATATAAAACAGGTGTTAATGAGGGATAAATAGATAAAGGGTGAGTATTTAAATGGGAGGAGACAGGGAGGTTTATACAAGGAGCTATGGGGATTAAAGGAAAGAAGGAACTCAAGAGAGGTGGTGACTTAGGACACTGGGCTATTATCAAGGGAGAAAAGGGGAAAATGGGCACACTTTAACCTTGAAGGCATGGATGGAGGATGAGACAGGGAGAGAAATATAAATAATGCCTAGCTAGTATAAAATACCAGAGGGAATCGTATCAGTATAACAATGCAATGACAAATTCCTGGTACCATATCTCTACATGAGTCTACATGGCTGGGGGTTATATAGCAAGTGGCAGGTAGGAGACACCTTCCTTTAAGTTGTTGGCTAGCGTAGTTCCAGCGTCTCCCAAAATTACACAGGCTATTGCCACAGCTCTTGATCGCCTCTCAGAACTTGTAGCTAAGATACTATTGCTGAAGACAGGACATACTTGGAGAGCAGATTTTGAGCAGTGGAGCTGGAACTGACCTGGAAGCCACTTCTCATGAAGGCTACCACTTATAACCCCGGACAGCACTTTACAAGTAGTAAAAGGAGAACAACAACATGTGGCCCAACACCAGCTTCATGACCAAATACCCACATTGATGCCTGACACAGCATTCGACACTTGGGAAGTAATGGCCCTTTTATCTTAGGGCCAATCAACAGCTTCCTAATTGATCTTTGAGCCCAGTCAATGGTAGGAAAATCATGTGTGGTACTGTAAACGCAGCCATGGTTACACATTACTGAAGAGGTCACAGATCTTAGAGATTTCCCCAAGTCTGTCACATCCCTAAGCTAATGTAACTTCTTATTAAGTGCAAAATATGTATCCTTATATTTACAGTCAAGAATCCCAGTCACCACTCATCAAAGAAGCTTTTTCTGCACCTCATTGAGACTACTAGAGAGTACCACAGCTGATCACACACAGACATTGTGAATTGGCCATACCTAAGCAGCACATCTAGAATGCAATCTCTACACCCAAGGCTCATGAAATATAGAATCAGGGGTAAATAAGTCACTTAGGAATCTCTCAACTGTCATTAATGAAGCTCCCTCATGCAACAAAGCACCAGTGACACAAAAGGCCACAAATGGCTAAATCATGAATATTAAGAGTCTGCAGAGTGTGGGTCCCTGGACAGGACTAATATTAATTCTCAATCACCCAGGCCTCAAGAATCATTGAGGAAGATGGGGGTGAAAAATTGTAATAGTCTGTGAGGAGGTGTGTGACCATATGAAAATGGAATCCTGCAAGCTCCTAGGACCTGCTTAAATGAATCTACTGCAATGATTTCAATATGTTTAAGACCCATGCAAACTCAAGCAGACAAAAACTCAGCATGGCACTTGGTAAATGAGTTGCCAATCCCAACCTTTGCTTAAAATTGGCACTGATAACTCTTGGGTGAGGATGAGCTAGTCTTCCTAAAACAAGGGATTCTGGGTAGGCTCACTAGATCTAAGTGAGTGAACCTACACTGAGGTCATTTGGGTACACTAACATTACACAATAGACCTTTACATAGATGAAAGCATGTATGGATTCCAGTTGGGGTGGCAGTGGAGAAGGAGGTTTAAAGATGATTGAGATGTTTTGTATGAAATGCACAATAATTAAAAAATATATTTAAAAAATAGCCTAAAGTTAACATATACAACAGAATGCATGAAATCTTGTGGGTGGGGATATATGGGGACATGAGTGGGTAAACGGGTCTAAATTGGATTGAGAACTATTGTATGAATTTAACAAAACTCTGTAAGATATTTAAAAACTGTTAATTTAACAAAAAAGTCTTAAAATGTGGTAATTATAATGAAAAGCTTATCTTGGCTCACAGTTATTTGAATGTCTCTTCCCTGTGTCATCACACCAGAAGGCATCACACAGCGGAAATGCACATGGAAGGATATGTGTCCGGGAGAGAGGCAGGCGCATTCTTTTACACCACCCTACATTTTTGTGAACTCACAAGGTCCCCAGTAAACTACATTATTCCTTTCTGACTGTAGAATGTCATGATCCAATTATTTTCAAAGACCCCACTAACACAATGTAATTAACCTACAGATTCAATTACCAGATCATGAATAATTGGGGCAAACACACAACACACAACCCCTGACAATCTTTATTGATTCATATTATTTTTGGTAATAAATTAAAAGAAAGTAAACATAGCCCACAATACACTTCATTCAATTTTAGTTACCTATTCGTTTCTCTAATTTCCTTCAAAGCAGCATTTTTCCTGTCAACCCATGCAAATAGAGAAAGAATTTTATTGATTTCACTTAAATTTCAAAAAGAGGTCAATAGTTGCCCAAAATAGTTACTCTCTGATTATCCTGAGTCATTATATTGTCAGGTTTTTAACACAGACTACTAGTTTCTGCCCTTTAAAGCAATTTAGTGTTTGGTGAGCCATAGCAAGAGGTATGGTTTTTTCTATTTCCTAAATATTGGTAGAGATAGAAATATATAAAAGCATTTTTAAAACAGGATCAATTGTGGGATAAGAACAAGTTAAAAAATAAAACAAAAGGCCACGAGTCAGGCGTGGTAGCACATGATTTTACCCAAGCACTCTGGAGTCTAGGCAAGTAGATTGAGATCAACCTGGTGTACATAGTGAGATCGAGGCCAGCTGCAACTACAGGGGAACTCTGTCTCAAAACACACCAAAACAACAAACAAACAAAAACTACAAACTTGACTCCGTAGGCTGTAACATATATGATATACATGAACCCAAATTAGGTAAATGTTGATAGTTTCTTCTCTGCAGTTTGTCACCTATCCAGCCAAGGTATCCTGGTTATGTATACAATACCAGAGATGAGTTCCCTCCTATTAAGTTGACCTGTAGTCCAATCAGATAGCTTTGAAATCCCCAAGATATTAGTGCTACTATTGCACAACTGGACATATTTGCCAGGCTGGTCATTATTGTAGCTCAGAAGATTCATAGCTGGGTAAAACTATTGATAACTTTTCTTACCCAATAGCTTGTATCTCAGTTTCCAACATTATGAAAGCTAGGTATCAGGGAGGAGACTTCACATCAGTATAAACTGATTTCTCCATGTCCTATGACCAAATGTGTGGTGTTTCAGCAATAGGCATTTATCTTCAATTTCTTGCAGGCAACCAACAGCAATAATTATAGTTTGTATTGCTTTGGAGATCTGATAGAGAATTTGAAGGGAGGTTTCCTATGCTTGACCCTGGCGTATTGTTTGATGATCTGTAACTTCTAGGAGGAGCATTATCCTCCCTTGTGGGGTAATTCCTACGAAACTATGTGTTTTTGCTATATGTGTATTTTTATGAAAGCTTATAAATAGTAGAATTCCCTGCAAATTGCTAGTGTAAACAAGAGCAATCTATATATTGGTTATAAACAAAAATGTTGTAGACAGACTTCCAATATTCATATGATGTTTGAGAAGCAATTACAAAGTTCCTCAGAATTTATACAATCTGATTTTTTTTATTGTATTGGAATGGAAACACAAGCATTGCATCTATGTTTAACAAGACAGAAGAATCTGAAAGAATGTGCCATATTTTTAAGAACGGAAGAGGAGCAAAGAAGAATAGTGGGTAACATTTTAGACTGTAGAAAGCGAAAGTTATATTGCTTCCAATTGAAGTAAGAAAATCACAAAGTGAAGCTAATTTAGAAGGAGGTAGGAAAATGATAAATTAATCTTGAAATTCAATTTGATCTTAGTAATAACTCTATATAACTGTGCCTTCTTGTTATTGAAATGGTGATTTTAAAAATTGGTAAAATTGTTGTCAGGATGATTATAATAAGGAGTTCCTATGAGGAAAAAGGCAAGTGTATAAATTATCATGAAAGACTATAAACTTTAAAGCAATATGCCCATATGAGCTTTTGCCTCCCAAGAAATTCACTTTTCTGGCAAGGAATTTACATTCCACAATCTGCCATAGTCTTAACTGTTTGAGATTTAAATCAGAGTATAAAATTTTGGCATAACTAAGGTAGTTGGAAATAGCATCACAGTCTGAAAATCTGGCTAGTCATAGGTTACTGGAAACCATAATGTAGCAAGGAAATATGCCTGCTCCTGCATATTTAGAAATTAAATCAGAGCATAACTACTTGGCACATCTAAAATGATATTGTAAAGTTATCATGGTGGAATGATTTTGTACAACTTTAAGCATCTGGAAAGGCATCACTGTATAAAGTCCAGTCTCACAAGAATCTATCCAGAAACATAAATTCTAAAATATGTGCAATAATAACTTTTATAAATATTCTTGCAGTCTTAACCATCAAAAATTCTATATAATTTCATATCTCTAAGATGTATGAAGATCAAAATTACTTCATTTGTCCATTGATTTAGCATATTTTTAAAGGATAAAGGACAAACTCATCTTGGAAATATAGACAGAATTTTTGGTTGTTATAAAAGTTTGCCTGCATGCTGAAGTGAGTCTAACATGTAGGCATGATAAGAGCAAAGAGTATCCAATTACAGTAACTAACTGAAATGTAAAGGCAAATCAAAATCACATTGACGTGTCAACTATACCACTCCACTCTCCAAAACATCAATAGAGCAGTTGCAAAGGCAGTGTTGGCTTTCTTATATTGATTTTCATTGTGAGCATACATCTATTGAGTTTTCATGATGCTGACATGGTGTACACTCATGTATACATGTCAATCCACAATCTTAAAGCAGTCTCATATACACTATTTTAGATTCATATCTTTATAACCCACAAATGTGAAATGAAGAAATGAAGTGTCTCCCATAGTTAACTGTCCTAGTGAGATATTTTTATTTTTTTAGCTTATGGATTATTTTGCCCTAGATGATGGATATCTAATTTCAGAAATCTTCTATACTTGCAATAATAGTAATATTGATAAATAGTTTATGTTCATATAATACTTATAGGCCTCATTCCAAGGATAAATGAGAAAGGAAGATTCAATATATTAACAAAAACCAATATTATTTATTCATATTGTATAACATTATTGCTTTCACAATTTGACATTGTATACATTTGTGCTCACAATTAAAGCAATAGTTTGAAGATATATATTTAAAATGGGTGATTTGAAAAAGAAAGACCCACAGGCTCCAAGTATTTGGACATTTTTTCCCCAGTTTTTGGTGTTATCTGTGGTGGGTCATGGTATGGTATAGGTATATGGTATAGGCCATGCTAGAGGAAGCTTATCTCTGTGAGAGTTCTTAACTTTGCTGGATTCCAGTTTCTCTTTGCTTTCTGGGATTACTTAAGGATGTGAGTGCTCAGCTTTCTTTTCAAGACAACTCAGCCACTATGCTTCTTTGCCATGCTGGATACTTATACTCTTGAACTGTAAGCCAAATAAACTATCCCTTCTATAAGTTACCTTGATTTTATCACAGCAAAAGAAAGTGACTAATAGAGAAGTTAGTATAAGGAGTGGGATTTTACTATAAAGAACCTGACCATGTGGACCAGAAAGTGGTTGAATACTGCAAGCATAGGTTGATGAACTTTTAAGAAGTAGTCTGAAAGTTAATGCTGAGAGCAAGATTGTTCCAGAGGGAAATAAGAACTTATACTTCAATTATAATATTTTGGCAAAGCATCAGCCTGCTATCTGCCCACAGACTATGAACTTTACTGAGGGTAAGTTGAAAAGAAATGGACTAGTTTCTTTCATGGAAAGAATGTCAAGACATCCTAAGCTGGAAAATGGTGGGTTGGTTATTTATGGTGAATATTATGGACATTTGCCAAGTAAAAGAAGATTATGAGCAGAAATACAGAGAATATAATTTCGAAAAAATAGTGAAATACAAGGAAGCTTATCATTGCAGGCAGGGCATTTAGACATTTACTGAACCAGAGGTTCCCTTTTATAAGGATTTTAGAACCATTAAGGAGATGGCTCCATATTTGCATTTGAACAATAGAGGGAGTACTCTCAGTGAAGTGGGGTTTTCCCATATAAATCATGGTACATTGTTGGAGGCCACAGGTCAGAGAATACCCAGCTTAGCCTGATTCCATCCCAGAGAAAAACAACACTGGGAAAAATCCTCCCTGCCTGCCCTTCTCTCTTAGTGCTTGGCTCTTGGCCAAGGGCTAGCCAGGATCTTGTCAACTGCAAAGCTCAAGTAAACAACCTGACCTTTAAGCTAGGCCAACCACAACTTCCTTTTTCCTGTGTACAGCTGTGTGTCATCAGTAGAGGATGTCTCCTGAGAATATGAACCTTTAACCTCCTGTAAAGCCCTGCCCTCAGGGTATATAAGGCTTGCTGCCTCTGAATAAAGTCAGTCATTCTCCTTTCCCCTTACCTAGTGTGTCTCTCTCTCTCTGTGTGTCTGTGTGTGTACTCTTCTCTTCAACCTAGATGTCCCTCGCAGAGACTCGGACCCAGGGCCGTGCAGGCATGGCAGTACATGAAAATAGATACTGCTAAAGTGACTGAAGCCTATAGAGGTGTACCCCAAGCTGGCAGCCTAACTCATCAGTGTTGTTCGAATGATGATGGGTTTAGAAGCATGAAAGATGCATGAGTGTGTGTGTGGGGGGGGGTCATTGGTTATTCCTCTATAGTTTGAGAGAGTGTTGGGGTCAGATAAGGGGAAGAACGGGAGTCCTTGCGTATAAAAACATCCCTGGGAGGTCAAGGGGACCCTGAGAACCTATAGTGTGAAGCAGTGAATATAAAGACTTATTGGCAGTGGAGATCCCAAAATGTTAGATTTAAGGGCCAAGATCCAAGAAGATCTGCGTACAGAGAGTAGTTGTGGCCCAAGTGGGAGATGTATGATACATGGAGTAAAAGTGGGGGTGATGAGCTATCTAAACTCTTTGTAAATAAAATCCCAGATATTAGACATGGAAATACTAGATTTGGTATTTGTGTTGATGGTTTTTAGTCTTGCTTGAGGAACAGTATATTTTAACCATTGTATATTGGAAGTATGTAATTTCTCTTATTATTTCAGTGACTTACGGTTAAGAAATTGTTCTGAATTCCAGAAAAGACCAAAGTTCTGAATAACATTGAGACTGTGAGAGTTTGGGGACTGTTATGGTCAGAATAAATGCAGTTTTCATTGTGACATAATCTTGAACATACAGGGACCAGGGAGTGGAATGAAATGGTTTGCACGAGAATGTCCCCCATAGCTCCAAATATTTGGGCACTTTGTCCCCAGTTTGTGGTGCTGTTTGGGGAGGGCCACAGAACTTTTAGGAGATATGACAATGCTGGAGGATGTGGTTCACTGGGGGCCAACTTTGAGAATTCTTAAGTCTTGTTAGATCACCAGTTTCTCGGGCTGACATAATGATGTGAATGCTTGGCTTTCTTCTCAACAACCTCTGCTACCATGCTTCTGCACTATGATGGACTTGCATCCTCTGGAACTCCAAGACAAATAGCACCATTGATCATGGTGTTTTATTACAGCTATAGAAAAGTGACTAATGCACATAGGTCTAAAATGTCTTATTAATTGAAAACCTGAGCTATAATAATATGTATATTTACTTTGTTTTATATTTCTTCTGGCATTAGCATGGTTACCTTGTTTTTCAATGAACCTAAATATTTTACTCTTTTTGTCAAATATATTGGAAAACATTGCTAATAATAATTTGTATATTTTAATTAGAAATATTTGGTTTGACTTTAATTATTTTTTAATATTTATTTATTTTATGCATATGAGTGCTTTGCCTACATATGTGTAAGTGCATCAAATACAGTGCTTGTGAACCCAGAAGAGGTTACTGGATTCCTTGGCAGTTGTTTACACCCTTGTGGGGTAAAAACTGAATGTGGGTCTTCTAGAAGAATGACAAGTGCTCTTGACTACTGAGCCACCACACATGCCCTTGTCCTTCATTCTTGGTACTGGTAATTCATTTTTTAAAAATATACTTACTTTGTGAAGTAAGTCATAAATTAACTTGGAAAAATTAGAAAACTCAATCTTTCCAGCACAGTTGATTTATGCTTTGCTATTTTGTGTATTGTGTATATATTTTTTAGTTAATTCTTCAGTTAGTATGCAAAAATATGCATTTTACTGAGACATTTTGTTCTGGGTTTGTGGATGTACGTGCACATGAAGGTGGAGGTTAGAGTTCAACCTTGGGTACTTTACCTCAGGAGCCATCCACCTTGTGTTTTAAGGCAGAGATCTTAAAATCTCATGGTCCTAGACCTCATGAGATTAAGCTAGGCAAAAAGGTCAGCAAGCCTTAGAGATTTCCTCTTTATCCTTGGAACTACAAACTACATTGTTATGCTCAGGTAATTTTCTGTAAGTTTTGGGAATCTAATATAGACCTTAACGGTTGCATGAGAAACAGTTTACTGAATGATCTGCTTTCATTCACATACACACATACACACACATATAATATATTCTTGATTGTTCTTTCTCATTATCCTTTCCCATCTTCTATTCCCCTTTTGTCATTCTTTCCCCCAAAAGCATTAACATATGCTTTCATGCAATATACTTTATATTACCTTCTCTAGTTCCTCCTCTTTCCTCACTTTAGATCTTTTCCTCCTTTCTGTAGTGTCCTTTCTACTTTTATGTCCTATATATAACTCTCATATACATGCATGGATAGATAGATAGATAGATAGATAGATAGATATAGGCTCCATTTGTGAAAATTTATTTATTTTATTTTTAAATAAATTTATTAAATAATTAAATTTATTTTTTCTCACTATATTTATTTAACTTAATGTAATGCTTAATGAACTCCAATTACATGTATTTTCCTGTAAATGTCATAATTTCATTTTTATTTATAGCTGAATATTATTCTATGGTGTTGTGTTAGCTTTTCTTCCCATTGATGTGATAATACACCATGACCCCTAAGGGACTGTAGAGAATAACTGAACATGCGAGAGGCATGGTGGCAGAGCTGGCTGGAGGAGAAAGCCTAGGGATCACATGTTTAAGCAGGCACAGGAATCAGAAAAGGACTGAAAATAGGGCAAAGTTTAAGAACTCTCAAAACCCACCCTCCAATGACGTGCTTCCTCCAGCAAAACCACACCTCCTAAAGCTCCCTACAGGGCCACCAGCTTGAGACAAAATATCCAAATACTTGGAGCATATAAGAGATACTGTGATTCGGACACTCCAATATACTCCTTGGCCACTCTAAGCTCATAATTAGATTGTGATTAGTGCAGCTGGAGACATGGATGTGCAAGTATATCTGTATTGTGCTGCAAAACTCTATGATGTCAACTGCCCAGAAGTTAAATAACACATATTATAGAGCCAAGGAGATTGGAATGATTATTATGTGGAAGTGCATATTTACCATATTGCCTTAGATTTAATTTCCTCCTTGTACCTGCTGTATATCAAAATATACTGTATCCTAGTGGCCAAAACAACAATAATAATTTGAATTTTTATTGTGGTTTCTATAGGTGAGAAGTTCCAAAGGACTTGTGCATGGAATTTTAGCGTAGAGACTCTTAAGCAGTTATAAAATGGTGGTTTGAAAAGACTTGGTATTTTGTTCTCCAATACAATTTTACTAACAAAAGAATAACAGGAGTGCTAAACAGTTGATTCTTAGTTACCTTTCTATTTCTGTGATAAAACACTCTGACCAAAACCAACGTGGGGAGAAACAATTTATTTCATCTTTATTCTTCACAATGATGGTCTATCACCGAGGGAAGCCAAGATAGGAACTAAAGCAGGGCAGGAACCTGGAGATAGGAACTGAAGCAAGGGCCATGGAGGAACTCTGCTTACTAGCTTGTTTCCTTGCCCTGTGCTCAGTCTCCTTCCTTATATAATTTAAGATGACCTGCCCAGGGGTTTCACTGGCCAAACAGAGTTTGGGCCCTCCTACTTTGATTAGTAATTAAGAAAATGCCTCTCAGACATGTTCTCACAGGCCAATTTGATAGAGTAAACAGTAAAACTCCCTCTTCCCAGATATGTCAAGTTGAAAACTGAAGTTATCTAGCACAATAGGTAATTATCAAATGTTCTGAATGCTGTCTGCTATATATAAATAGTTCCTATTGTTCTGTTATCCATGTTATTCATGTATGTATATTCATTTTAAATGAATAAATAATATAAAATTCAAGTGATCTAAAATTCTTAATTTTCTATAGAGTTTTCAACAAAAATGAAAGTCAATATTTCGGATTGAAAAAAGAAAATACTAGATAATATGTGTATTCTTTAGATGACCTGCAATTTACTTACCCAACATGAGTATGAATACTTGGCAAATTAATTTATTATGAAATATTTCCTCTATTGATTCTTGAATTTGAAAATGCAAAATTAAATCTGATTGAGTTCTCTTTATCTTCATTAATATATGGTGTCTATGAAGTACCTGCTTCTATTACTAAACAAAGAACAATGATTCCCTTTTCTGCTTTTAATCCAAAGGGCAGCCAAAACCCTGGCCAAGGTTAAAAGCTCAGAGAATAACTTGCCACTTTTCTACCTTTGTTCTTTTCAGAGTCTCAAGTTATTTGTTGTATTTTACGAACATTTCAAAGGGTAGTGTGTTTTATTGTGTCCACTAAAACACCGAACTACTTCAGTCAGAAGCCTGGGTACAGACACACAGAAAAATGCTTTTTTTTTTTTTTCCTGGCACCCAGTGTCCCAGACAAGAATGAAAATAAAATTAATGAAATGAAAATATCTCATTTTAAAATGTACTTTGGAAAAGAAAATACTGCTGGAAATTCAAATTTCAAATCTTTTATATATTAGTCAAAATAAAAATGTCATAATTTACATGAAAAAAATCATACACACATACACGCACACACATACACACACATACACACACACACACACACACACACACACACACACACACACACACACTACAAATTAATGACCAGAGGCAGAATGGTGGAAATGTATCTTTTTGTCCATTTAGCACAACAGGGGAAACTATATATTCTATAGCTAATAATGATCTTCTGTGAAAATGGCCAAGGGATTTCTCTTTTTGCTTTCAAGTTTTTAAATGCTTACTAGGAATTCTTCCCAACAGTTACTTTTGCTTTGAGAAGTAAACATCACTTTTCTTTTTTATACTTACTATTGTTTAGGCAATTAGACATCGTTTATTGCATTTGCAGATGGAGAAGGAGGACACTTTTCTAGGTAACGTTATAAGAACAATAAAATGTAGACTGCAGTTGTTAGAGAAGACTGTCTACTAATAGCCTTCGAGATTCTCTGGTTTGCTAAATGAATAAGATAGAGGAGGAGTTTGTGTGTCTAAGTACCTCTGTTATAGTTTTATGATTATAAGACGCGATCTCATAAGTAATATTTGTGCATCACCCTTCATATCAGCTTTGCTAAGATAGTTCATATAAAACAACAGGTCCTTATGAGATAAAAAATCTTAGCAATGATAGAGATAGTGAGTTAGAAACCAACAAAATGTCATGTGTTCAAGACATTGAGGCCTTTATAGTAAAATCTTATGTGGGGTACAAATAAAATAGTGGGTACCATCAAATAGAATATTGTTGGTAATAAGCTATAAGAAGTGTAATACTTTAAAGTGATATCATACTGGATGAAGATGGGACTATGTTCAATGACTAAAGGCCTTGTGAGTAAACAACAGAGATCCCCATCAAAACAGGGGAGATGGTGTCTAGAGATAGACGTGGGCATCATAGCCAAACAGATGTGAGACAAGGAATGCTAGGAATCAGGAGCTCCACAGAGTCCAGGGAGATACAGCCAGAAGATTCTCTAGAGCTTTCCAATGGCCCTGTCTATACCTTTTCTTTGAATTTTCGCCCTTCAGAACTAAGAAAGGAAATTTCTGTTAATTTTTATTTTTCTTTTTTTTTTAATTAGTATACAAAGTAACAGTTTTCTATGTAAAATTTTGTACATATTCATTATGGTTGATTCTTCTGCCCCTTCTTCCTTCTCATCACTTTTCTTGCTGCACGTGCTCATGAACAGTATTGTCTGTTTCAGTGTATATTATTGTTTTCCTTGCCCTGTGCTCAAAGCCCTTCCAGTTTCTTGAGCTCTCTATTGTGTTTGACTGAACTTTACTCACATTTACTTTGAGAAGGATATAAATCTTTATCGGTAGGGGCGAGGACCCATATATGAGAGAGAACATAACAGAATTTGTTTTCTGATGCAGGTATACCTTGTTTAATATAATTTTTCCAATTTCACTCATGTATATGAAAATTTCATAATTTCATTTTTATGAATGAATAATAGTAAATTGTATATATGTACCACATATTTATTATCCATTCACCTGTAGATGGACATCCAGACAATTCTGTTGCTTGCCATTATGAAAAGAGCAGAGATAAATGTAGATGTTCAAGTGTCTCTATAGTAGAATGTGGCATCCTTTTAGTACACATCTCTGGGTGATATGGTAGTTCTATTTTTAGTTTCTGGTAGTCTCCACATTCATTTCCATAATACACATACAAGTTTACACCCACCAAGAGTGGTTAAGTTTCTCTCTCTCTTCCCATTAAATCAATGTTTTTTGTACTTTTGTAGCCTTAGAAGTTAATACATATTTCATATACTTTAAAAGGTTTAACAAGAAGTGATTATAAATACTAATTGCCATTTGTTTACAAAAAATATAGTTTGTTTATAAAAATCCCTTTGTACTCAAAGAATCTCATTACTTAGGCATTTTGGTGGGAAAACCTGTTTAGATTTGTTTGAAAAAAATGTTCATTTGTTTGAATACCTATAAAACAAAAATATTTGTGGAAATAGTTGATTAATGGTTTGTAATAGATAACAGGGCAGGTTTTTGTCTCTTGATTTGCATGGGTTTTGAGCATGCCAAAACTGTTGCTTTAAGTTCAAGTGAGCAGGGGTCCAGCAGCTTTTCTATTCCTATCTACTTGGTGTTCCGTGAGCGTCTTGCATTTATATGGGTAGGTCTTTCTTTAATTTGGGGAAGTTTTCTTCTATAGTATGGGTAATGGCTGATCAATACCATTATCCAATGATTTTTCTCCTTCTATGACTATGATGCATAAATTTGATCTTTTCATGGTGTTCCACATTTCCTGCATATCCCATTACTGTGGTTTTTATTTTTTTTTTCATATTTGCTTGAGT
Organism: Eospalax fontanierii; assembly: GCA_035773235.1. Lineage (NCBI taxonomy): Eukaryota > Metazoa > Chordata > Mammalia > Rodentia > Spalacidae > Eospalax > Eospalax fontanierii. The sequence goes on along the minus strand of CM069524.1, from coordinate 67,554,575 downwards.
GCTCCAGTTCTTCAACTTTATTTTCCAGTCTTGATATTATGTTTTCCATTTCATTCATTCTGCTGCTTAGATTTTCTCCCATCATTTCAAACTGGCTTATTGATTTTTCATTTCTTCATTTAGGCCTGAGTTTTCTTCAATATTTATTTCTCTTTTGTGAATTCAGTCAGAAGTTTTCCCTCTCTTCTTTTCGTTCTTTGATTTGCTTGTTTGCCTTTTCTTTAAATTCACTGAATTCTTTGATCATGTTAAGGATGATTCTTTTACACTGTGTCCTGGGTTATCTCTATGGTGTTTTCCTTATAGGACTCTTTTATATGACTGGTGATATTTGGTGGGGACATATTATTTAATTTTTTCATATCATTATTTTTTCATTTCCATCTTTGCATGTAGATTTCTTTTGTTGTTTGTGATTCTCATGTGAGACTCAAGCCTTCCTTTCTTCTATTGAAATCTGATTCTATTTGTATACTTGATGTGACTTGGTTGTTTGCTTACTGGGTCTGAAATGCTGGTTTGTCAATGCTTCAGGATTTCTCTTTTGATTTTACAGATGTCTCTAATTCAGCTTATCAGGAGTTCACTCAGAGACATAAATTAGATGAGAGTAGATGCTCTTAGGCTCCTCTTAAGTTCTGGGCAACTCTAGTCAGCAGGCACAGCACAATTTGAGAACATTGCTATGTAGAGGCTGAATTCAGGCTTTACCAGGACATCTGCAAATGCCTCCGCCCCTATTAAAGGTACAAAAGCCTAGCACTGAAACAGTGAGAAGTTACAGAGGGTTACCAATATAGGGTGATGGGAACTGTGATTTGGAGAGCTCCCAGCCAGGGAGACGTAAGAAGGTAGTCCAGAGATCTGGGGAACTAGAGTAAATGTATGCAGGTTTTCAAAGCTAGGAGTAGAAGAGTTTGTTGGGTGGGAGAGTTTGGCCTTGCTGAGGTAACAGGGGAGTGGATATGTAGTTCACAGGATCAGATTTACCAAGGAAGAACTCTGGTCTTTGGAATCCAAGTCAATTTGGGTGTGGACTGCCAGGTACAAGGCTGGTCTCATGAATGCAGTGACATATTGGGGGTGGGACAGCCTGTGAAGGCTCTAACAAACTAGACTGAAAAAATGAGCTGATCTGAGTAAGGGGATTGGGTGGGAGTGGGTGTGTCTGGACTAAGAGGTGTCTGAGATCTGGGATGCTAAGAGCAAGAGAAGGCCAAGACTAGAAGGAGCACAGGATGTGGGGGAGAAGGGGAGAATGGAAGTACCCAGGTGGTAGGAGAGTGGAAAGACAGTGAGGGGGATCAGACTCAGCAGGGAAGAATGTTGCTTACAGGAACTGGAGGCATGGCAGCATGGTGGGGGAGGATACATGGCTGGTCTATGGCAAGAGATGGAGGTTGGGAGTGGGAGCATCCTGTGAAGGCGCTAAGAAACTAGACTGAAATTTGAACTGATCTGAGGAATAGGAATGAGGAAGCAGTATGTGTGTCTGGACTAAGAATGTAATCCAGAGATCTGGGGTGCAAAGAGCAACAGCTGGCCTGTATACAAGGCTAGAAGGAGAAAGGGATGTGTGAATTTCTTATAATATATGCTCTATTCCCAGTTTAATATACCCTCAGATATCTGTATCTATATATCTATATCTAATTTTATCTATCTATCAATAAATCAATATATCTATCATAGTTTTCAGAGTCTTATTCGTGTCACCAAATATCCTTCAATGTAGATCCATCTACTGGACCCACCAAGAGTCCCATCCCTGTAAGAAATTGTCTTTCCCCATCCTAATAGCCATTGACAAAAGTTCCTAAGATTGGGTTGGGATTTCTTACCCACTTCCCCATGTCTATGTTGAGATTTTTGTCTGGTTTGAGCCTGTGCAGGATTCATGCATGCTGTCATTGCTGTGAGTTCAGATGAGTAAATAGCTAACTGCCTGGAAGACTCTGCTTCCTTGTGATGATCCTTCTCTACTGGCTCTTACAAACACTTTATATCCTCTTCCCCAATGATCCCTGACCCTTGGGAAACAGAGGTTTGAAAGAGGTGCTCTACTTAGGGATAAGTACTCTGTTACTTCTTGTGTTCTGCACATTGGCTATTGTGTTTCTGTGTTAATCACCATCTGCAGTATTATCTTCACTGGTGAATGCTGAAAGATACTTTTAACCTATGTGTTGTGTAGAGTTTGCGTTGATTATATGTTTCCCTTAGGATTAAACATCATACCAAAATGTATTTTCTGTATTTGTTCCAGCTTTGGAAGACTAATAGTCTCCATCTGTTGCAAAAATAAGCCTCTTTGATGAGAGGTGAGAGGTACATTTGTCTGTATATATGAGGCTCACCTTTTGAATAAAATATGAATAAAAATGTTGGTTGGCAAATGTAGATTTTTCTGTAGGCTATATGACCTCCCTTGCCACGTGTATTTTGTTATGTTTACACTACTGCACATGAGTTCCCTCCCACTAAGCAGGCCTTACTCCGAGTTATGAAAGTACCACTACTACACCAATATTTATAGTTTGGCAAGTAGGTTATTGTTGTTTATTAGGCTTTATAGTTTTGTTAGGCTATATTAGTCTATATAGCTAAGACTGTTTTTTCTTCCTCAGTAGCTTCTGTAGTGTCCCTGCTCCCATGAGGGCTAGTTTCCAGGGAGGAAGCTTCCTGGCCAGTTCCAACTCCACTGCTCCAAGTTCTTTGTCTAATGAATGACCCTCATTCATATAAAGGATCCTACATCCAAGTTCTGGAGGCAATAAAGAACTTTTGCAATGATCTACTATTTTGGCAGTCTCTGACTACCCTGACCCATAACTTGAAGGAAGGTTCTCCTGCCCGGCACTGTGCTCTTTTGTTGTGTAGCTTTTGACTATACACACTCACTTATAGATTTATTTTGTATGTAATTTTCAGTAAGGTTTTGTACTAATATGTTTCTCTCTGGATTTTCATACCGTCTAAACGTTATTTATCTCTACTTTTATTCTCCTCGATAACACTTACTACTCCCTCCAGTTAACGTCGGCCCATTTCTCCATTTCACTCTGAATGTCACCTGTCTCCTGCTAGCCCCCTCTTTGGAGTTCCTGCTTCCTCTTTATCCGCATAATATCAGTTCTTTTAGATAATCTTTGTTTTTTGAGCTTTCAGATGTGAATATTTTAGTTCAATAACAATATGTTTGTACAGATTCTATTACTTCTTTCCGTATTATTTTTCTTGAAAACCCCATGGCCAGTTTATACGTGCTTTTAAAAACATTCTTATGAGGGAAGGGAGAGGTGAAATACCTAAACCACAGATGTCTCAATCAAATATGCATTAGTCTGTATTATTTTTATTAACATACAGTCTCCCTGTTATTTTATACCAGTTCAAGCATGAAAGGCTTACTTGCTTAACTGGCCATGGATAACATTGATTTTTTTTTTTTAAATAGTTTTAAGAAAGAGCAACTGACTTGGCCACAATTCTTTTGGCTACAATTCTTTACTTATTGAGTAAGTATTGATCAGCAGGGGAGATGACTCCACCAGCCTTTTGAAATTTCAAACAAAGGCAAAATGTGACCTTCTGAAATTTGGACATTTTTCTCTTTCAAAAGTATTATCTAAAAAGTGTATTATCTAGAGATCAGTTCACACTAAACATTTATAATGTTAGGAAAGAGCAGTCTGGAAAATGTGTTCACTGAGTAGGCAGGGCAGATGTTTTATTGTTTAATCACTATTGTTGTTGAAGCGATGCCTCAGGGAAGCTCATAGAATGTTACAACATCTCTCAATCTTTCACTGTTTCAGCTACTAATGTGAAAACACAGTTCTAAGCTAAAACTTGTAAACAATCATGAAACACTGACACTTTTTTGAATGACTGAAAAATATGAAAATTTTTATTCAATGTGTTTTTAAATGGTGTATTTTATTGTGAAAAGCCTTGAAAATTGTAGCTTCAGAAAGATCAATTCCATTTTTAATAAAATGAAAAAAATTCTGTCACACAAAATATTAGACAACATGGATTTTCTAACAGCACAATATTTGAACTTAATATTTATGCAGCGTTTTTACATTTTCTTTAAAGTCATAAGGCCAAGGAATTTTTAATTGGTAATGGTCAGGCCCAGAAAAAAAGTCAAGAACTAAACATACACTTTGCATAATAAAATTTAGAAAACAAAATTTAGTGATATACATAAATAATATATTAACACATGGAAAATATCTCTGCTGCCATTAAATCTCTAAACAAGATTTATACCACCCTTTGTATAACTCACTGTGCTTTATATAAGACAAAAATAATTAGCCCTGCATAGTTTTAATCTCAGCACTTGAGAAGCGGACTGGATTATTGTGAGATGAAGGCCAGCCTGGTCTTCACAGTCAGTTTTAGGGCAGTTGGGGTTACAGGCATAACTTGTCTAACCACAAATCATACAAACACAAAAAAGTCAACTTTTTGATAAGTACTATATTCATTTTAAATGAAAGTTTAACACAGTGTAGCTAAAATTATCATCACATTAAGATCAAGATTATGACAAGCTTTAATAAATTAATTTACAAAATCATAACATCCTAATCAAATTCATATTAAATAATATAAAGGATTTTCAATGTTATTAATATAATATGGATATCATTATGTTAGTAAAATTTAAGAATCTTAATGCTTCTATAAAATATTAAATATTAAGATTTTTAATGAGATTTTAACATTGTCTCTTATAACTTAAATTCTTTAAACCTTAATATTTTTCAAACTTTTAATTTATTTTAAGCATTTATTTTTTAATGAATTGTCAATAATGTTTATTCAGATATGTATTACTTGCACAATGACTTTCATATAATATGTTCCTAAGTGTATATAATGCACGCCAATTATAATGTTTCCTCACCATCTAGTTTTCTCTTGCCTCCCTGTCTACTCAAATAGTATGTCTATTTGTTCTTGTCTTTCTCTTTACTTTTTAAATTGAATCTTGTGAATTTCATATGTTTCGACCATATTTAGACAACCTCTCTCATCTAAATCACTCTTATAACCCCCTCCAGATTTCATGTGTCCTGCCAAATATATTAAGATATATTTAGTCAAGTTTGTGTAACACCCTTAAAGAAAATTCTTCCCCAAACCCAGCATCTATAAATTGCCAATACTTTCTCGGGTATGTTCGGGTGTTTTTCCCAGTTCCTCACTTCTATGTTGGAATGTTTTCTGGTTTGAGCTTGCATAGGAGCGCATGCTGTCACCATTGCTATGAGTTCATATGAGTAATTGACTAGCTGTCTGAAAGACTGTGGTCATCCACCACCTCTAGTTCTTACAATCTTTTCACACCCTCTTCTACAATAATCCCTGATCCTTAGTTGACAGAGATTTGATATAGGTGCCCTATTCAGGGTAAGCACTCTGAAATCACTTTTTCTCTGCAAATTGCTCAACCTGGGTCTCTGTGTTAATCACCATATGCTGCATGGAGAAGCTTCCTTGGTGAGAGTTGAGAGATGCATGAATGCATGGCATAACAGTAAATCATTACAAAATCATTTAGTACTAAATCTGTTCAGCAGAATTATAGTAATGGGCTCTCCCCTATGACCTGTGACCTGTATTGTCATTTTGAAAATCTAGACAATTTCACATTAGAGTTTTATTCTTATTTTGTTGAACATAATGATCTCCAGTTCAATCCATTTTCTTGCAAATGATATAATTACATTACCATATTATTCTTTATGGATAAATAATGTTGAATCTAAATTCAGAATTTCAATAGACATTAATTATGAACTAGGTACGTAAATTTAACCGAAGCTATCACAACGAAGCTTAGTGTTTATGTTGTTAAATTATTATGAGTGTTATGTTTTATAAAATGTATGTGTGAAAATTTCTTAAAAGTTAGGGAAGAAATTCCATCAAACATGAAAAGTAAACACCAAGAAGTAATTTGCATAAGGAAAATTAGAGGATGCTGAAACCTCATCCTAAGGAAGCCAGTAATAATTACCAGTGATTTTTTAATCAAGATAAGTATAGTGTATTCTTAATATTTTATATTTTATTCTTATATTGTATAAAAAGTAACTACTACCCAGTTCCATTTATGCTCATAATACATATGCATGTGGACATTTCTGAAGGATACTAAATAAGAGAAAAATTTAAAGTCTGTGATAATTTACTTATTTTATGAAAATCAACAAATATTACAGTTTTGTATAAACTGAAAACAGTATAAAGTCTAAAGATTGCCAGATTCTAAGAATTTGACAGTGAAATATTTTGTTTAGCACGGTTCTAAACAAGCAATCCTGTTTTTACATTGTTGCTTCTGTTTTATAACAAATAGTACTTGAAAATTATCCAATATTTCTCCCAAGACTATGCATTCAGGTTTATTGATTCCCATGCTATTATGCAAGACAGTTTCCCAGTAATTGAAATTCCCGTGACCAATGCACAACCTACTTTACAGATGCTGTTCTTTTCCGTTTTCCTCTGTTCTCTTCCCTTACCTTATTTTCCATCACATTCTCGGAGAATAAAATGCAAAATGGGCTTGCCATTGACTCAGTCTCACATTATATAAATTGTAATACTCTCTTGGGTTTGAGAACTGTAGAGCTTTTGTTTTATTTGCCAGTTCAGTATATTTTTCAATTTGCTTTGGTTTTATTTTAATACATTTTAATTTAATATATATGGAACAAAATGAAATACATTCAGAATTCCTTCAATTTTTGCCCATATTTCAAGAGATTTAATCTGTTTTCTCCTAATATTTGTTTTTGAATATTATTATTTTTATTATTTATATAATATTATTGTGTATTTTCAATCCATGAATGATTATGCAAAAGTTTTAAATGAACTTTGCTCTGTCTTACTGGTGCTTTTTTTCAATTTTAATTTATTTTTACTGATGTGCATTGTATGCCTGATGGTCTATGTGAGTTCCCAGTGCATGAAGGTGCCATAGAGGCCATAAGAAGCTCTCAAACGCCCTGGAACAGGAATTACAGGCAATTGTGAGTCATCCAATGTGTGTTAGGACCTGAACCCAAGTCTTCTTCAAGAGCAACAAGTGTTTTTAAAGTCTGATCCATTTATCTAGTCCCTTATGTGTATTTTTGTATCTTCAAAATAATTCATTTTTATTGATAAAATCCTCAAATAAATATTTTTGAAGTTAGATATTTATATATGAAATCAAATTAATTTTATATCATTACATTATTTATGCTGTAAATCTTTTAGGTTTACAAATATCCAAGCATTATATATCCTTTAATGCCTAATAAAATACTGAAATATTGATGTTTTAAATCAAGGTTTTTAAATGATAAGTACTGGAGCATTGAAATAAATTGCCTTGTTTTAATCACACTTATTTTATTTTAATATGACAAATTTTGTTGGTCAACATAAAATTTTCTTCCATTGAACTTTATATTGTCAGAGTAACATTTTCATTAAAAATCTGCTACATTTAATATTTTTTCAAATAAAAAGTAAAATATTGAATAATTGCTACTTATCAATGAAAGCTAATAAAATCATTTGACTTAACACATAAGTGGTAATAAGCATAGTAAATTAATTTTGTGCCTAAAGGTATACTAAAAGGTGCACCATAATTTTTTTTTCCCTTGGTAATATATAAACAATCTATTATCCCATTACACTATCATTTCTCTACCTATAAAATATTACTTCTGTTATTCGCTGAATCATTTCAATATGTTCTCTTAAAATAGACTACAGAAAAGATGCTTATAATTTTTCAGCAATAGTTAAAAACACACAATGTTAAGTAAAGAAATCTTTTCTAAGGACCATCTCCCAAACTTGCAAATTGGGCACATTCATATTCATAGAGTATATCTTCATGCTTCAGTAATTAAGGAGAACCCAAGAGAATGAACTATTTGTTTTAATTTGACATATCCAGGATTTCATATTTGAACTATGTAGACAAAGAAAAAAATAATATTTCAAGATTTATAAGTTTGCAAAATCTTTTTATTCTGAAAGTCAATAATTTGTTATTGATAGAAACAATAAATCCTGAATTGTTTCTAATCTGTGTTATGGACTTATTCCTGATTTTCCTAGAAAATCAGAGTGAATGAAGCCTTATATACAAAATATTTTGTGTTGCAAAATGATTCGATTATAAAGACTATAACAGTCAAGTTTCAAGGTGGCACCTGGGGTTCATTCAGTTTAGAGGATTTAATCAACCATGTAGGAGAAATTTCAGAATAATCCACCAAAGTTCTAAAAAAAAAAAGTTTGTGGGAGAAGCAATTCTCAGCATTTTCTCTCTCCCATTGGTTAGGGGTTTCCTAGCCGATTTTAGATCTTCCACCATTTCTGAATTTATGCCATCTTGAACCCTCAGTGTATTCCACAGTTGTCCAAACAAACTGTCACACAAGTTTCATAGCAGGTAACTGGTTTATCAAAGGTGATAAATTTTAATGTTAACTTGGAGGAAGCATATTGTCTTCATGAATTTCAGCATAAGGATTGGGAAAGATGGAAAAAGCATTTTTCTTGGTCTAGATGTTACAGAGGTAATGTTTCTTAGTTGTGCAACCCAGCATCTCTTCCCCTTGCTAAAGGTACCCACTATGATCAAACCAAGTCCCCATTTAGAAATAAATACATGCAAACATTGTGTATTTAACAGCTTTGTTGTTATGTGACCTTATAACTAAATCTTGAGCCTGATTGTTAATAATGTCTGTTTGGAAGATGAAAGAGATGAATATTTTTAATTTTCTTAACAGGGTTATAATTGACAGTCAGCTCACCTGAATTTCTCAGTTGGTTTGCTGTTCTCAAGAATATGTAATAAAGTCAGTTATCTCACATTCCTGTTAATGAACCATTACTTTGATATAGATGTACCAATGCTGTTGCTGCCCAATAAGCCAATAATTCACTTGCCAACTGCTTATCTTCCCAAACCCTATCCAGTATAGACTAGCAAATATGATGCTTTCTCATATTAATCTCTTTCCTGGAATTCATTCAAAGGTATCAAGAGGAAATATGTTATGTTTTCATGTATTAGAAGTGACTACCAACCTACTTACCACCAGCAATAGACAATATGGCCATCTAGCTAGTGGAAGGTACACGTCAAGAATCGTACTAACAGAATCTGTTTTCAAAAGATCCTTCAGTTATCAGCTGTTTTAGCAAAAGGACTCACCCAAAACAAAGACCGATAAAAGATTTGAATGTAAAAAGCTAACTTTAGGAAATAATGTTAGGAATAAAGAGTTAACAGATAGCTGTAAGGAAATTACAAACAAAAACAGATGATACCCAGAAAGATGAATCTTTGTCCAAGAAGAACATACACACAGCTTTTATAACAACGTTATTCAAAATGATCAAAATGTAAAAGCAAGCAAGATGTTATTCAAAAGATGAATAAATAAACAAATTGTATTGCATTCATACTGAGGAATATTATTTAGATTTGAAAATAAATAAATGATCTCTCAAACCAATAAAAATAATAATGTAGGGCACACAGTGGGAGTATTACTGGGGAGAGGTGTAGAGCAGGAAGGATTCTGACTATGATGAAAATACATTGTGTGAAATTCTGGACTCAATAAAAATATTTTTTAAAAAGACATGGAAGAATAAAAGGAATACTACACAATGAGAAAAAAACTATCTGAAAAGGTTATAAAATATGTGATTAGAAATTAATTTATGGTATTCATTTAAAAATATTTGTTGTTGAATAATTGCGTTTTTCATACAGAACATATTATTCAGACAAAATTACAGATAAAAAGTTTAATGATTTCTTTGAACAAAGGGAATAGAACTGAAGAAGAATTAGAGCACAGAGGATTTTAAAGCAATTCGACATTTCTATACGATATTGTAATGATTACTATGGTTAATTTACATTTGCTAAAATGTAAACAGTGAGAATACTGAGTGAACCTTAAGGTAAACTAGGTACTTTCAGTGATCTGGTTCAGTGAACACTGTAGGCTCATCAACTGTAGCAAATGTACCACAGACTGAGAGAAGTCGATATTCTCAGAAGCATGTATGGGGCTAGAGGGAATATGGAAAGGAGCCCTGTAATAAATATTCTGTTGTGCTGAAAATATAAAATTTCCTCAAAATAAAGTTGATGAGAAACAAGAGATACGCATGAAAATTTAGTTAAAGGGAAAATGATAACGTTGCAATACATTGCGATCCTGTAATACTGAATTCCGCAGTGCTATATAAGCAAAGATCTAAGGCCAAGGAAAAAAATACGTAGTATACATAACAAAGATTATACATGCAATTTACACACGGCAAAAATGGGATTGTCATTGAAATGGCTTGTGTAAATGCTAAACTGAGACTAGATGAAGTAGAATATTAAAAAAAATCAAGAAATATTCTCTTATTTACCTTTTTTTTTTACTAAAATGATATTAAGACATGCATTGTATCAGGGTGTGGTGGCACGAAATTTTAGTCCCAGCATTTGGGAGTCAGAGGCCAGGTGGCTCTCTGTGAAAGAGAGGCCAACCTGGTCTACATAGAAATTGCCAGACCAGCTGGGGATATTGGATGACCCTGTTTCAAAATACCCAATAAAATGATATGTATTAGATAAATGTTTAGTCTTGTTTTGTTTGATAATCTTAAAATATTGTTTAAAAGAAATTTTCTTAATTAATGGTCAAAGTCCTTAGGTTTTGAAATATTTGAAATTGTAGCTATAATATCCTAAACATAATATTTCTATAAAACAATTATGGGATACAGAGAATAACTTACAAATATTTTCAGTCATTATAGACATTGTTAATGAAATATGAAAGAATCAAAAAAGTGAAGGATTTCCACTCAAGCATAAAAACAGTTACATACAAAGGTATAAGCAGCTTGAATTTGTGGTGGGGGTCACTTATCTTTATTTTACTTGTATGAGGGTTTGGCCTAGATGTAAGTGCTCTAAATGCGCATGATTGAGGAGAGTATAAGAGGCTGTCAGATCCCCTGGAACTGCAGTTACGGAAGGCTAGCAGCCTTTGAGGTCACGGGAACCCAACCTGGATCCTTTGCAAAAATCAGGCAGTGCTCTTAATTACCTTGTCATCTCTCCAGGTCTGATTTCTAAGTAGTACCTGTAATTAGAGTAGACAATTTTTTGAAGATAGAAAGGGAGCGATATACTTTTCAGTAAATAATATTTGTGTTGCTTTTTACTGAAAGCATCTTCTTTATTACACATACAGGAATTGTTGGTAGGAAATCATTATCTTTGTTACAGTTACAAAACAGAGATCTGTATCAAGGGATGAGGGGAATGAGACAGACTAAGCTACCCTTCAATGTTCATTTGCTCATCTAAGCAATTTAGTGTGGGGCGGCTTCAATACTGATGCATTGTGCAGATCAGTCATCATAAAAATGCAGATTGGATTATTATTTCCTCCTGATACAGTTTAGGGTCTTCTTTAAAAAAATAAAGCAATATTGCTTTAGTTTATTTTGTCATTGCAGTACTCAGCATAAAATGAATCTAATTAATTCCCTTTTTCCTTAATAAGCAGTTTGTTTTGGGAAACAAAAGACAACAACAACAACAAAAACGCTCAGAAGTTTATTTCTGTTTTCTTTGCATTGCCCAAAACTGGATTTCATAGTAAGTCAATCACAGGGAAGAACTCACTTTACCTAGTCCTAACAAAATTAAATTGATGCAGCACAGGCTTTGGAACTAAGTGTTCTGTCAAAACTGGGAGGCACTTGAGAAGAATTCATAGAAACAGCTAAGGCCCTGATTAGTCTTGTCAAATTTGAATTGACTTTGGGACTATTGACACTAAAGGATTAAAGAAGAATGAGAAAACTGTTATTATGATACAATAGAGAAGAGCCCCATACTAAGTCAGAGATGTAAATAAAGTGCATTGTTTGGTAACATGGAAAATAGAAAATGTATTTAATAACCTGAAGATCATTCTAAAGAGAATTCTAGGCAAAATTTTGAGAATACTATCTAAATGTATTTTATTTTAAAAAAACACATATAGACAGATCCAGCAAAGAATGAGTTATTCTGCATTGGCATATAATTTTGCCAGCACTGAGATAGCTCAGAATATGCTTTTGACCAGCAGTGAGTCCAATATTAACAATAACCTTGATTCAAAGATCACAGCCAGAGTGGGGATGTGAAATCATTTGTTAAAGAATTCAGAAAGACTTACACAGTGACTCATAGACATTTTCACATTTTCAAATAGATGAGCCCTTCAGTAGGCCTTAATCATGTATTTTCAAGATAATTTCCCTTACATATTAGGAAATAACAGAATTAAAAAAAAATTATCCCACAGCATCCTCACCCAGAGTCTGACCTGGAGGATTCACCTCAGAGGTTTTTTTTCCAGTGAATTTATATTGTGATGTTGAGTTTTAAAACACACATACTTTTAAGATCTATTCACTTTTTTTTTTCCTAATGGAATGACCTATATTTTGGCCTACATAAAAACAAGATAAATACAACATATACATAATCTATAGAACTTCAAACATTGATGACAGACAGGCAGCATGATGTAAAGATTGTTGAATTGTAAACTTAGTTTACTTATAGAAAAGAATAGTTTGCTTGCACAATGGAACAATTATAAAACTCATTTATGAACATGAACTCTAAGTGGCCAATCATGCTCAAGGAGATGGCCGAACAACCAAGGTATTTGGGCAACACATTGGACTCAGTGGGCATTATTTTTAAAATGAAAACATTAACTTTGGTGGTTAGACAGTTGGGGTTGGGTCTGGGAGGAGATGAAGAAAGGGGGTAATTGTGATCAAAATATCTCATATGAATTTTTCAAAGTAATATTGTTAATAATACTTCATAAAATATTATTTAAGACAAAAATAGCCAAATGCAAGATGTTCATAAATTTAAAAAAGCAAAGAACAAATCTGAGCCTTAACTGAGTAAAAGAAAAAAAATGTAAAATATCAACATGTGACTTGCTGCACTTCAGATGCATTTTTAATTTAGATTATTTTATTTTTGAGAATTTCAACTAAGGGCATACATTTATGTCATTTCCATCCCCTCCATTCTCTCCTCTCAAATTCCTCCATGCCACCCCACTCTCTCAAAATTAATTTACTTTAATCAATAGAATGTGATTGACAGAAATAAGAATAAATATTTTTGAGACTATATCAAGAAAGTCAATTCATCTTTGCATGCCATTTTATTTGACACTTATTTTAGAACTCGGAGCTGTAATGTATGAGGTCTTCATTGACCCTACCCCAAGAGGTCAGATAAGTTCACGTAATCAGACCAGATGTAGAACCCTGAGAAAAATTTTTAAAATGTCCAAAAAATGAGCTCTAACCTCATTGATAAATAGTAGGTATATCACTTTTGGTAATTTTACTTCTTTGAACAACTCCAAGTGACAACATATGAGCATAGTCTAATAGATCCCAGAAACTAAAAGATTCTAATACATCGCTTTAAAATGTATTTGAAACACTTTCTTTGTGGTTAAAGTGATGTAGCTATTGCTGTGTTCAGGAGTATTTGTTGAACTTGCACTAAGTAGCCAATATTTTTACTCTGCTATGGACTAACTTTCTGCCTTGATAGAGTTTATAATCTATTTCAGTAAACAGTCAATGAACATACAGGTATATGACATTAGTTTAAGAATTGCCAAACCCAATGAAGGAAATTAGGCTAAGAATCAGATAAGAGATTGTATTTTAAATAGTGAGGCTTAAGAGACTTTTGAAATTGCAGGATGGAATTCTTTCAACATATAGAAAGATTCTTTCCAAAAATACCTATTCGAGTTTGAAACATGCTTAAAGTAATGAAAAAACAGCTGTAACTGGAGCATTTTAAATGAGAATAAATGTCAGAAAACCACAAGCAGATTATACCAGGTTACATATATCTCCACAAAGGCTCCAGGTAGGCCGACTAAACCTCAGAGTAGTTAACCAGAGGCCTGGCTACTCCATCACTATCCACCTCTCCCCAAGAATATGCCCTGATTGTGTTGCTCCTTCTCCAGAACAGTCCGGAATCTCTCCCAAGACAAGAATAGATAATAATAATTCAGGGATTCAGGTAGCGTGGAAAAGCTGAAAAGGAGTAACAAGGTCTGAATATGATCAAGATACATTGTTTGAAATTCCATTATCAACAAAAATATTAAATAAAACTGCAACTTGGGATTCGAAGGACTGGTAAAACAAACAAACAAAAGACACCAAATTGCCACCCAAAAAAGAGGATTAGGATTTGATATAAGACCACGACCAACAGAAGTAATTCCTATGCTCAGGTCACATTACAAAAACACGATTATTATGAAAAAACTAAGATAATTTGTCCTCATCAAATCATTCCAGTACTGTACAATGTTCTACAATGAGAAAACCCAAGAGGAACGGCAGGACACAGAGGTACAGAACTTAAAAAGTAAAAACCATCAACATGATCAAAGAATTCAAGGACCTTAAAAAAACACACAAAAAATGACTCAACAAACTCAAAGAAGATAATAATAAACTCCTGACTGAAGTTCAAATAATACAAATACATGGTTGAATGCAATGACAAATATAATTAAAGACTTCAAAAGTAAATTAGGCAAAGAGAAATATTGTGGAAAACTCAGGCTGAGATGAAAAAGGAATCAAAACATTTAGTTAGAAAAGACAAGGGATAAATGTATTGAGCAGAATGAATCAAGTAGAAAACAATATAAAAACATGGAGTGAAGGTGAATTAGTAAACTCAAGCAAAGAATATGAACAAATTAAAGCACAGGAATGGAATATGCAGATACTGTGGGACATGATGAAAAGAACAAATCTACAAATTATAAAAATAGAGAATGGAGAAGAAGCTCAGGTCAATAGGATTGACCAGATTGCCACAGATTTGTAGAGGAAAACATCCTGGTTTTAATGAGATATATCCACACAGACACAGAACACCAAATAGCACCAGAACAAAATCCTCCACACAGTAAATCATAGCAAAAACATTAATTATATAGAATAAAGAGAATATAGAAAACTGCCAGAGAAAAACGTTACATATAATTAAAAATCTATTAAAATATCAGTTGCCTTTTTTAATAAGAAATATTAAAAAGTCAAAAGAATATGGAGCAATATATTACAAATTCTAAAAGACCACAATGGCCAAACCAGGCTACTTTATCCAGTAAAACTATCTTCCATAATCAAAATATAAAACAGGCTGAAAGAATTCATGTCCATCAAACCAGCAGTAAGAAGAGTATTGGAAATAAAATGATGAACTGAAGAAAGGAATAATCACGAGGGCTGGAATTAAATGCTGATTGAAGTGATTTGCAGCTATTTTTTTAATTTCATGAAAATGTTCCACTTATGTTAAATATTATTGCTATAATAAAGGAAATACCACAACTGTGCCCATGAAGTGGTTTATATAAAAAACTAAGAAGGAGCAAAGTGTATGTGGCTACAGTTAAGAAATGGGAGGGAAATTGTCATCATCATTTGGTAGATAATATATTCTTCATAAACTGAAGGTTAATTGGGAAGGAGTATTGATGGATGAAGTATCAAGTAAGAAAAAGTCTGTGAAAGTATGTGGCAGGTAGTGTTTCAGGTCAGGCTGAAGAGAGGCTCTGATTTAAGAATACAAAAAAAATTAGAGTGAGTCCAGTCACCCCTTTTTTGAGAACCACTCTCATATAGCAATTAATAAGGATAGTTATACTAAGTAGGAAGGGATTTTGCTGAGTAGCTGTCAGGCATAAAGTGATGCTACCTATAATAGGTTATTTGCGTTGAACTGTTAACGACTAAGATGGAATCAAAAGAAATGAGAATCACAGAGGCATGTATTGCACAAGACAAACAGGTGTCAGACTTAGGAGTAGGGGATCTTGGTGATTTTAAATAATTGCATCAATGTGTGCCGCCATGCTTGCCTTGAATAATTTATTTAAACAGAAATCTAGGACAGATTGTATAATATGTACTGACACTAACTTTAGAGAGGAAGATTTCGGCAGGATGTGATGAAATACCATAAAGCCTTGTAATATGTTATTTAGAAGGTAATCACATGACAAATACAAGGAAAAATTTTGAAAATATCATGGATCTTATATTACAACAAACATCACTACAATTATGCATTTTCCCCCCACTGAAGTCTGTAGTTAGCATGTGATGTCTGAAAATATATAACAAAATAGAAACAAGTGTTAAAATTTGGAATACTAGATATAAAACTATAGAAGATACATCCAACCATCATATCTATAAAAGTTACAAATAAAATTACATAACTTTACTTATCAGAAATACGCTTGAGGGTTTTGAAGAGATGGCTCAGCAGTTTAGAGCACTTTCTCTTGCCCAGGACCTGCGTTTGGTTCACAGCATTCATTTCAGGTGGTGCACAACTATTTCTAAGTCCAGGTCCAGGGGATCTGATGCCATCCTCTAGACTCCATTGTACCAGCACATACATGCATGCACACACGTACGCATGCGTGCACACACACACAGTCACACACACTAAAGTAAAAATAAATACTTACTCATATAGTGCAAACAAGTACATATACTTTATCCTCTCCTTTTTCCAATGTGAATTCTATAAAGCAGAAATTTATCTGAAATCAAATTTTTGTTGGTTCATGATATAATCAGTAAATGCATGTGTCTCTGAGGGGGTAAAATTTTAGTAAGTTCCCACATTTGACAGTATTTGATACTAGAGATTGTAAGATTCTCTTCTCACAAGAAAATTGCCTGAAGAAATGAATATTACTGCACAAAAATGCAAATATTTAACAAAATATCAAAGTATTAATAACACAATTAACTAATTACATTTGGATTATTCCACATATTATCACAGCTAATTATTTGAATTGTTATGTTGTTTTACTTTATTTCCTTAATTTTCAAGCAAATTTTAAGTTAATATTAGAATTATTGGGCCTAAGATACTTTATATGATTGATAACAATAATTTTAGTGATAGCCAAAAATTAAAATGAAGTAAAGTCAGCAGAATTTTCAATTCATAAATCATATCTGATGTGCACAAAAACCATGAATTCTATGATGAAATTTCAAGGAAGAATATTCTTCTAATAACAATAATGATAAAATTATTTAAATATGCCCAATTACATTTTGTCATTACTTTTGTTTAAGATGATACTGTATAATCTTTGGCAAATGTTTTAATAGTGACAGCTTCCAAAACCATACAAAAATACATGCTACAAATTTATGAAGGTAGTTAGTAAATATTATAATCTTTCTCTCTGGATTTTGCAATGTTTGCTGTGTTTCCTGGCTCTCTGTAATTATATTCTATGCTCTTTTATCACTCAATATAAATACATAGTTTCACCTCTATTTATTATGAATTTATATGCTTTAATCATGAACCTTCAGGCCCCCACTGCAAGTGGAATCCTGGCTCCATCAGGTAAATCCTCTGAAAGAGTTTCACAGCTCATTTTGCTACTGATAAGGATTTTCTCTGTTGACATGCCTTATCCATGGATGTACTTCCTTCATTTACCACAAAAGCAAATTTACCTCATGGTTTTCTTCTCAGGATAGTCCTTCTATTGTCACCTTTCAGACCCTACCTAGGCTTCAAGGTTGGAAAGATGTCATCAAAATGCAACACAGTTCTTGTACATTTGTCACATGGCTCCATGGACTTCAGACTTCTATAAACAGCTCATGACTCCAAATTTCTAGGTAGTGCTCTACTAGGTATCATGAACACAGTGTGTCTTAAATTGAATTCCTCCTCCTTAACCCTAAAAACACTTCATTATCAGTAGGAAAATGAACTGTGAAACTCTTTCTGAGGATTTACCTGAGGAAGCCTGTGGGGGTCTGAAGATTCATGGTTAAATCACATAAAAATTCATAGTAAAATTAAGGTGAAACAATGTTAAAATTAATATTTCTTATCTGATGTTCTTGCTTTGCTTGTGTTTCATTTCTAATTTTAACAGTATCTTCCTCATAAAAATGCTATTTACATCTGAATTTTGCATAGTCTTCCTCTAAATATACATATCTAATGACTCAAAACCTCAAGTTTTTGTTTAAACACTACAATGTTAGTTGAAATGTAGCTGAGAATTTAAAATAGAATATTCTCATTCTTAAGTACTTAAGTTATATAAATACATGCTAATATCTATTTTTTGCATGTTTGAGTATAGGCAGATAGGTACTAGATAGATAAATGATAGATGGATAGATAGATGACAGAGAAAAAGAGAAACAGAGAGGCTCCTTTTCATCATAAAATGGATTTTCTCTTTTGCAGAACTGTTTGTAACCACTGTTTCTGTTTTATCCATATATAGAATTATGCCTTCAAATTTTAATATAGAAATCTCTGGAAATTAAATTATGAATATGAAATATTAATATCATTCACATATTTATTCACCCAAAGTTGTTTTCAATTTTATTTTTATTGAATTATTGTGCAGTTCATACAGTACATCTTAGCCATATTTAGACTTCTCCCCTATCTACAACCCCCATTGTCCAGCAAAAGGATTTCTTGCATTCTGTCATATATCAAATCAAGTTTGTATCCCCAGATGTCCCTCTCTGTGAGTTCATCCACTGGAGACTGGTCAGCCTATCTAGCATCACTTTCTTAACATGCACAAGACCCATGCAAACTCAATCAGACAAAAACCTGAGTAGACATGGGAAAATGGACAGGCGTTCTCAACCTCTGCTGAGAAACTTCTGGGTGAGAGAGACTCACCCAAAGGCTTTTTGTTGTTGTTGTTTGTTTTTCCATGTATTTTTATTTTAAATATTTTATCAGATTTCTTAACATTTAAAAGCATCTTTGAAAGGACGTGATTCATTTTAACCTCTGCAAAGACTGTGTCATTATTTAGATTTTTCTACTTTTCTTCATGACATAATGTTGATAAATTTTCTAAGATCATGCCTATACATTTCCACATTAGGCAATCTAAACAGTTAAACTGGAAAAAAGTTTCAGTAATACCACAATATGCACCGATCAGATTACCTGTGTTTCATATATAAACAAAATATATGTGTATTATAACAGGAACAGAAAATTATAAACTCTAGACATATCAAGATATAATCAATATGAGTTTTATTTCAGTTATTGTTATGACACAAACATATGTTAGAGTTAAAATGAATGGCAGAATTAAAATGTCCAGATCAGGAATAAGGAGGTAGTTTCAGCTGGTTAATAGATTAACAAACTGCCCAGACAAGGGGAAGAACAGGACTCTGGAGAAAACAATGAATTCCGATCTCCACAGGCTCCCAGGAAGCTACCCCTACCTTTCCTAGTAATGGTTTAAGTTTTATGGGTAGTTAAACCTTCATACATATTCCTACACCTAATGCTTCTGATTGTACCTGACTCAGCTGTGAATGAGGGGAGATTCTAAGGAAGTCTCTACGTCAAGACAGCTCCATGCCAGGACAAGGGCAAATGCAAGAGAGTTGATAGACTAGTATTTATTTTTCTAAATGTAGCAGGCAGCCGTATGTCATTGCTTCTTGGCCCTATGGACTGTCCATTCTGGAGGGTATACTTTATACACTGATTCTCTCAACGTCTGAAATATGCCTTGACTCCATGGTATTTGATCTGTATCCCATGAGAATTTTTCTCAGGAAACACAGGAACTTAGACAGCTTGGGATTGAAGGGAATACATGACGGGGGAATCTCTCCTCACTAACATTTGTACTTGAAAGAGTATTTCAGAATTTAACAAATAGAGCTAGTACTAGATTTCAGATGCAATCCCTTGTATTGCAATGATAGACATACCATACAGCAATGGGAAATACTAAAGAAAATGGACAGTTGATTAAGACAGGGTGTTTCTACAGCCCCAGCTGGCCTACAAATCACTATGTGGATCAGGCTGCCCTTGATCTCACTGATCCTCTGCATCTGCCTCCATAACGCTAAGATTAAAAGTCCTCCACAAGCCACCAGGCCCACTTGATGACTGATTTTTCATTCAAGACAATAGATTTATATGCACTCTAACAACTATACCCATGCCTAAATTCTTACAGGAAATAAAAATAAACACTATTTTTATATAAGCAGTGAGTTTCCAAGGAAAAGCACGTATACTATGTTTGATTTTATGGATAGATTTTTCTACTTGAAGTCTTTTTAAATATTTTAACCTAAAAAGCTCTTTCTTTTTAAATTTCATTCTTTTTATTTTATGTGTATGAACGTATTGCCTTGAACCCTTGTCCTGCAGTGCCCATGGAAGTTAGAAGAGGAAGTTAGATCCCTAGAAACAGGAGTTACGGACAGTTGTTAGCTACCATGTGAGTGTTGGGAAACAAACCCAAGTCCTCCACAAGAGCAACCATTGCTCTTAACTGCTTAGCCATCTCTCCAGTCCCTAAAATATTTGATAGGCTCTTTAAAATCATTATTTATTGATTTCACTACTATTGCTGAAACTTCCTCAGAAGATCTAATTTATAAAAACCATGTAACTTTCATGTTACTTTTCAGTAATTCCTTATTATTATCTGTAGTTTTCAGCAGAATTAAATATTTTTGCTTTCATAAACTTCCAACTTGAACATTATTATTCATTTACTTTAACTATTTATTTCATTTTAAAATGAGGTCATTTATATCCTTTGAGCTACATCTATGTATTAACCATCTATAAACAATACTTTTGAATTCATAAATTAGCCCAAAATCTAGTGGTTTATAACAGTTAATATTATCTCAAAATTTGAATGGATCCAAAACTAATGTCACCTTGTTGAAATACTGTTTCTGTGAAATGAGTCACTGTGCCCAGCCCTCACTTAGAATCACACAGGATAAAGGACACCACCGTGGTGGAGTTCTAGAGGACTGACAACACACCGTTTCATGATTTTTAAAATCATAAAATATACTTTTCTTATATTTTGGTTAAATTTGTATATTTGGTTAAATATTTATATATTTGGTTGAATTAACTTTTGGTTAAATTTATTCTTGGATAATTTCATATATATATATATATATATATATATGCTGAACATTGAATTTTAACTTGCATTTAGCTTTGAGGGTATTTCAGTTGGCACAAAGCTTATTTTTCTTTATTTCAAGGGGTATTGATGCAGATGTACATTTTAAGTGATATGTACGTGTACTTATCAATGTTACCATTTGGTTATTACTTCTTAATTTCATTACATTCTAAAAAATCTTACCTCATTGTACATTATGGTGGTTCTCCATTTATTTTTCCTCTTTCTTAGTCTGTGTCTTGATATGGCAGTTACAGTGACTAAATGCGTTTTATCCCGTTTAGTTGAAAGATTTATACGGCATTACAATCCTACTTCTTTTTAAAAAAAGATACTAATAAATCTGAAATATTGCAATAAAGTTAAAAAACTCCCAATAATCCCTAAACTTCGAACATTTTGAGACCCATACAAAATGCCTCAGTGCTTTCAAATTGCCTTGTGTAATAGAGAATAATTTAAACTTACAAGAGCACTGTATTTCTTTTAAATGTTTCAGCTCAGAATTGAATAAAGTACATCTGAGAGCATACACATTACTGAATAAATATCACATAAACAATTTAGGATGTGATTCTGGAGCCTAAACAAATGTAAAGAATAAACAGGGTATGCACTATGCGAGCATATGTATTACATCTCACATTTCATTCAGAAACAAAGGTCAGAATAATTTTTGATAATGAACATTACTTATAGAATAAATGCACTTCAACATAAAATTTCCTTAACATTTGGTAATGAAGATAATTTTATAATCATACTGTAACTGAGGAAAAACCCAATTTAATAATATGCTTTCCAATTTTTCCAAAAAATACTTTTATGTGACCATATCATTAAGAACGGAAAATGTGGGATGTGTTAAATATAACTTCAAAGTGAAATCTTCTGGAATTTAAATTTAAAAGTGAAAATCTTTAAATTAGAAATAATATGTATTCTGTTATAAATCAGGCTTGAGATTCATTTTACTTGAACAGATCCTAGAGTATACCACAGATAAGCCAAATTTTAAAAATATCTAGTTTTATTGGCTAAATTTTCAGTTATAACTGAAATATTAAATCCAAATACTCATTGCATGCTTTTGTGTTTGTGGCTATTAAGAAAAAAAAAACTGTATATTATGTACAATGTTCGTTTGACTATAATCTGCATATTTCTACAAACTCACTTTTAATTTTCATTAGAATTGTAAGATTTTTCTTCCAGAACAAGAGCTTTTGTATTATCAAGTTTATTGTATTGTTATTCAGATCTTGCAATTTGGAAACAGGAAGACTGAGAGTCCAAGGTGAGCCTCTGAGACATTTCAAGTCCAAGGTCAACAAAGGCCACATGAGACCCTGATTGAAAAAAGGAGGAAAAGTTTAATCTTATATTGAATTAAATAACCATATTTATACAATCACTTTAGTGAGAAAAGCATTTGACTCTTCTAGTCTGAAAATGTATTATCATTTTATAATTTAAAATTTCACATTTCACATTTAAGCACTCTATATTTGAGCTAAATTTTGATCAAAGTCAACAACAGAAACAACAATTTTGCAAAAGCTTTCTTTGTTTCTGCAAAACTGGAGGTTCAGCTGCTTTTTGTTGCAAAGGCTCTTGTTTTTCCAGCACATCTATTTAGTAAATTAGTCATGTATGCATCTAATGTTTATATTTATTTCATCAACCTACATTTCTGTTTATCTTGCCAGAACACATACTTTAGGTGAGTTTTTATAATACATATTGAAGTTAGATAGACAGTTTAATTCCACTTTATTGGAATTAGTTCTTTAGTTCTCTTTACATACTTAATTGCATCTTTTAAAAAAATTATGGAGTTTTTGTACATTTTTTCATACAAGAGCTCTTAATCAAACTTAAACACCCCTCCATCCATGTCCCCCACTTCAAACCTCATGTATTCCGACATATATGTTGAGTCCTATCCAGTCAAATATTTGTAATCAGATATCCTTTGGTGCAAATTCATCCACTGGAGTCTACTCAGCCTAACTAGAGATCATGGGTAAGATCTCACTCATATAGGAGTAATTGGCCTCCAATTACTACTTACTAGGACCTTGTTGCAGGCTGTTTCCCTTCATCTCCTGTGGGCCCTTGGCTGATTGAGTTGTCATGGGACCAGTGCTCTATGCTACCATTGCCCCAAATTCGCATGTGCAAACTTCCAGTGGCCTTAAAGCCTCTGCTTCCCTATACTCATGATCTAGCCCTGGTTATTACAATCTTTCCACCCCCTCTTGCCTGAGCCATGGGTGGAGGTTTAATATGGGAGTCAGATTCAGGGACACATATTGTGTATCCTCTTATTCTTTAAAACTTGGCCAGTTGTGGCCTTCTGTGTGCATCAAATTCTGTTTTATAAGGAAGCTTCACTGGTGAGAGTTCAGGGAAACATTAGTTTTCTCTCCACCCTCCCCTTTCTGCAATGCACTATTAGCCTTATATGTAGAGGTTCAGCTGTAGATATATCACCTCAGACTGGCCATATTCCAGACATATATTCTTTGTGTGTCCAGTTGTAAGAGTCTGCTATAGCTTCAGTCTTGCAAAAAGGAATTCTTTGTGATTAGTGGTGTATGATATAACTGTCTGTAAATGTAAGGATTTGTATTTAACATATGGTAAGAAATTTCATGTCTAGAGATAGGAAAGAGACAGGATTTTCTTTAGGATCTATGACTCCTCCAGCCATGTGTATTTGGCTGTGTTTTACAGTACCATCCCACGAGTTCACTCCAATTGAGAGGGCTTTAATTCCAATTAGACAGCAATTGATTACCCGCAAATAAAAGTGCCACTGCTGTAGCAATAAAGGGAATTTGCTGTGAATTTGTTATTTTTATTAGGCTTTAGGACTAGGTTGGATCATTGATTGATTTTCTCCCTTATCCTCTAGAACTATGAGAGGTAAACTTCATGTAGAAGGCTTCCCAGTGACTTCTTACTCCATTGCTCCAAGTCCTATGTGTAACGCATGTCCTGTCTTCAGCAGTATGGTCTTATCTTTCAGTTCTGGGAGATAACCAAGAGCTCTGACAGTAGTCTGTGTTATTTAAGGAATCTCTTGGACCAATCTGACAAACCAATTAAAGTGAAATATTTTCTTTCTGGCCACACAGCAACAAGGTATACATATGCATTAATGTTCAGAAACCATATGTGCATTTCTCAGGGTGTTTCAGAGTCAACACCTTTTCCTTAAGCTTCCCTAGCCTCCCAAGATCATTCATAGCCTCTCTAGTCTCTCCCTCCCATCCAATCTCCCTCCCATCCAACCTCCCTCCTACCTTCCCAGACCAATCAACCCCTTTATACACTCTCTCTCTCCAATAACACTCACCTCCCACCATCCCATCTCCTGAGTTTGCTGCTCACTCACTGTGGCACCTGCATATCTCCCCTTCCTCTCCCAGCCGAACACTTCCACTCCCTGCCCCCCCATAACATCTGTTCCCTACTATCTCCCTCTTTGGGGGTCCTTGATTTTTAATATTTATTTTATTGAATCACTGTGTGTTTCATCAAGAACATCAAAATTAATATTAATCATCTTTAGAACCCTTTTCACACCATCAACCCAAACTGAAATTCATAGTCCCCCAACTGAAATCCATACATTCTTTCATCTGTGTTAAGGTATATTGTGCAAAGTTAGTGCCCCACATGATCTCAGTGCCGGTTAATCCACTGCTTTAGGAAGACTAGCCCATCCTCACCCAAAAACAATCAGTTGCCAATATTTCTTAAGGAAAGGTTGAGGTCTGCTACCGCATTCCCCAGTTCCATGGTGGTTTTGGTCTGCTTGAGTTTGCATGGGTCTTGAGCATGTTGAAACCATTGCTGTAGGTTCATATGAGCAGGGTGCCAGTCTTTCTGCCCCCACTTCTGAAATTGTCCCTTACCCCTGGGTAAGTGACGGTTAAGAGTACTCTCCAGGGACCCTTGCTCTACAGATTCCCGATTTTCCATGCTTTAGCCATTTGTGACCCTTTATGTTACTGGCCCTTTGTTGCATGAGTGAACTTCACTAATGAGACTTGAGAGAATCGTTATTGACTTTCTTTTCACTTGTTATATATTGCATGAGACTTGGATATAGCGGTTGTATTGTAGATTTTCTGCTTAGGTATGAGCAATTCACAGACGTCTATGTGTGTCTAGCTGTGATGCTCTGTATTAGTCTCCATCTGGTGAAAAAGACGCTTCTTTGATGTGTAGTGACTGCGATACTTTACTGTAAATATAAGAATACATATTTTGCATTTAGAAAGAAGTTACATTAAGTTAGATATATGACAGACTTAGGGATTTCTCTAAGATCAATATCCTTCTCAGCCATGTGTATTTGGCTATGATTTCAGTACCATATACAGTTTTCATCCCATTGAGAGAGCTCTAAGACCAATTAGGAACCGTTGACTGGCCCCAAGTTAAAAGTGCCTCTACTGTACCAGTTTCAAATGATGTGCCAGTAATTGATGTGGTTGTTTGGTCAGGAAGCCAGTGTTGGGCCATTAATTGATGTTCTCCCTTGGATATTTGCATAGTAGTCTCTAGAGCTATGAGTGCTAGCCTTCAGGGGAAGTGACTGCCAGGAAATTTCCAGCTCCATTGTTTTGACTGAGATCTCCAAATTATGGCCTGTTTTCAACAATAGGATCTTACATTCCATTTCTGGGAGTCAATCAAGTGTAATTTTCAGAGTCTCTTGGACTACCCTGGCCAATAACTCAAAGGAAGGTTGCTCCTGTCTGGTCCTGTTGTTGCCATGACTTATGCATA
This sequence comes from Eospalax fontanierii, assembly GCA_035773235.1. Classification (NCBI taxonomy): domain Eukaryota; kingdom Metazoa; phylum Chordata; class Mammalia; order Rodentia; family Spalacidae; genus Eospalax; species Eospalax fontanierii. Next base: position 67,528,572 of record CM069524.1, on the reverse strand, counting down.
TGGGCTCATGTAGAGATAGTGTATATGGAGTTTGTCATTAGGTTTTTAGACTAATTCCCTCTAGTGTTTAACACTAGCTAGGCATTATTTATCTTTCTTCTTTCTCTCTTTCTCCCTTTAAAGCCCTCTCTCTCTTCCTTCTTGGCTTCCTTCCATATTTTTCCCATTTCTCCCTTGATAAAACAAATCTCTTAAGGTGCTGCCTCTCTTGAGCTCCTTCTTTCCCTTTATTCCCATATTTCCTTCTACAACCCTTCTTCAGCCCTTGTATTTAAAAACACCTTTATTTCTATTTTTACCTTAGTAACACCTGTCTCCTATTATTCTTCTCTCTTAGGTTCCTTCTTTCCCTTTATGTTTGTGGTTCTTTTCCATTTTCCTAGCTCCTCCAGTTACATCAGGATACATACTCACATATATGCCTAGGATACACATATGAGAGAGGGCATATATCATTTGTTTTCTGATTCTGTGTTGCTTCACTTATTATAATTTTCTACTTCCATCAATTTACCTAAAAATGTCATTATTTCATCCCAGCATGTGTTCAGTTTTGGACAAAGGTCCATGGGGTGGTGAATACAATATATATTTTTTAGCATTTTTTGAAGCATTCCATAAGTATCTTTCAGTTCCATTTTGTGTATTGTTTAATTCTGATATCTCTCTCTTTATTCTCTGTATGGTTGACCTGTATAATGGAGACAGTGGAATACTGAAGTCCCCTTTTGTTAGTGAGTTAGGATTAATCTGTGTCTTAAAGTCCTGTAGTATAATTTTTATGTAGTTGAGTGCAACACACCAGTACATATATGCTCATGAACTGTCTTCTTGTTTCATCTTGTTTCATTGTTCCTTTTGATCATAATGAAGTACTCCCCTTTATCTCTTCTGGTTAATTTTGATTTGAAGTCTATTTTGTCAAATATAAAAATCAGAAAGTTTTTCATATTATATGTGTATTTCGGCTGCAGTTTGGACATAGGAATTTTCTTTGTTAGTTATGTGTCTAGTAGAAACTCCTATTTCATCTTCGTTTAATTTAATTTTGGTTTTGGTTGTATTTTTTAATGTAGTTTGGCTTCTTTTTGCTCATGTGTGAAAAACAAATTGGTATGTGTTTCAGATTCTTGAAGGGCAGTAGACTGTTCTGGTACTTTGTAGGACAGGGTAATAGGTAGGCTGGTAAAGGGTATAGGAAGACTGGAATGTGTCAGACAAATCAGGAGCCAGTGGGATCTTTTGCTAGGGATGGTAGCTAGTCTCAGTTAGGAAGCTAGTTCAGAGAACTGAAGCAGAGGTATTGTAGTGGGTCTGGGTCCAAGGCTGGCTGGCAGTTGGGTGTATGGGTTGTAGGCTGGAAGTGTTAGACTGCAGCAGCTGTAGACTGCAGAGGAATGGAATAGAGACGGGGTGGTTGGGTCCAACTTACCAGAGTCCTCTTAATTGCATATTTTACTTCCATTTTAATAGTAGTATACTGTTTTCTATGTCTACAATTTTTCTTGCATTTTTATAGGAGTGATGTTAAACATGTATCAATTGGTGCACTTTTTAAGGAGCTTTTCTATGCATGAAAACTGTATTTTTGCCTAGATATGCTTTTCCATTTCTTTCATCATTATTGTAAAGTTTTAGCATAGACATCCTATGTGTGATATGCTAAATTTATACAAAATTATATTCTTACTTTTCAGTGTTTATTTCTTATTTCAATTCCAGTGTCTACAAATCTTTGGACAATGGGGAAATATAACTTAATTTTAAAGATGTATCTTCTATCCTATGAACTTGTTCCAAATTCTATGAACTGATGAATGTGAATTGGTAGAGAAGATCTGGAGATACATAGAAGCACTGAGGGTTTGTGAAGCTAAGTAAAGTAAATGTGATCAAAAAGCCTTGCACTCACATATGAAATGCACAATCAAACATTTAAAAAGACTATTTAGTATTAAAATTTGTAGAAAAAACTTGTTGAAATATAATAAAATGGAAAATAATCAAGAAATTATACGTTGTAGAATCAACTCAAATGCAAAACATTTACCTTCCAGAGTAGAACTGAAAGAAAATACAGAGTAAATGTAAAGAAAAAGATGTAGTTATGACAAGAAAATTCCCAAAGAGGACAGCTATGTTTTTTTTTTCAGATTCATATTGTTCAGTGGAAGCAACACACACATCACAAAATAATAATATATTCCTTGAAACCCCATAAACTTCATGTGAAGAAACAAAAGCTGAGCTGAAGAGTAGATTCAACATGGATTCAGAAAAGGAAGTGGGAGGGGGCAAAACTACCACCACGGTTTTTGAACAAAAATGTGATTTACTCTGGGATGTCAACAAGCCAGGAAGTTACAAAATAACAGAGCTGTTTTGAACACGGTGAAAAAGTATTTCCCACCTAGGCTCAATACCCTGCCAAACTGCCAAAATGTGTGAAGATAAATGCAAGTATTTTCACATGTAAATATTTTTTAAAACTTACCTCACACAAATAGCTCTTTAGGAAGACAGTAGAGGACGTGCTTCAGTATGTCACATGGATGTACATGGAGCAAAAGATAATTTCTGATCCTACAAATATTTGTTTCTTAGACTTTTGACTGGTAAAGGCACAGGAAAACAACTTCCCAGTAAGAGAGAGGGATCTACCTTCAGGACTCAATATTCCCATTGTGTATTACAGAAATATGAAAGGGAACTACATTGTTAAATACCTTAGCATATTCAGCAAGAATGCGTATGGCTGTAATCTTAACCCTCAATAGACTGAAACAGGTAGAGCATGAGTTCTAAGCCAATTCAAACCAAACAGAAAACACACATGGACACAGTGCATATACATATACTTTGAAAAAAGTAAGAATACATATAGCAAAAATCTATTAATCACATGAATGAAGATAAGTATTCTTCATGTATTTATGTGTGTTTCTGTTTCAAAATATATATATATATTCATATATACATATATTTTATTTTACATACTATCTTTTTGCCAGCAAGACAGTAGATATTTCTCTTTAAATATGTCAATAGTTTTGTAATGTAAAGTATTAGTCAAAAGAAAAATTATTATTTCTATACCATATCTAGTATCTATAACAAACATATTTAAATTTTTATTACATTTTATTTCTAGATTTTTATATGCATGTGTGTGCATGCATGTGGGTATGTCTATGAATATTCCTTTGTTAAGGTGTGCATGTGCATGTATGTGTATGGATATACCTGTGCTAAGGTGTGAATGTGTATGTATGTGCTGTTGTATGTGGGGGTGTTAATGGACATACCTGTGTTAAAGTGTGCCTGTGGAGGACAGAGGACAGACTGCAGGATTTATTGTTCTGCTTCTACCATGTGGGTTCTTGGGATGGAGCTCAGGACATCAGGCCAGGTGGCAAACACCTGCACCAGCTGCACCATTCTAGCCTCACATTTAATGTTTATCTAGTTTCAGACTTTTAAGCTATTTCATGCTTGTGTATAACGATTAAGACCTTCATGAGCATTTTTAAACATGCATTGTTAAATATTTTTTACATTGCTGTAATTATTTTCTGATTATTATACCAACAGCTATTAGTGAATTTGCTGAGCAGATACTGGAAAATATGTATATTTATTTGTCACCTATTTATGTAACTTTTCTTTAATTTTAATCTGAAATCTTTGTGTTTTACATTTTGCTGATAAATATTAATGTTATTTAACATTTTTAATTATGACATTCAATTTAAATCATGTTTTTTATCGTAAGTTCTATTCTGAAATGTTACAAAGTTGCTACTTTTAATTTGCTTTAATGTTAGATGAAAACTGCAACTATTAATTTTATTTAAGAGTATATTTTGTGATGCAATTTAATTCTCTAATAAACTGAGATGAGAATAAAGAGAGTAAACTTTTGAATATAGTTTTGCAACTGTTGACCAATTACTACAGTTTCACATTTTCAATGGGAAAGAAATATTGTAAAACTATCCAATGCTAAATGCCAACACAGAATCATATAAAACCAATAGCAGCTTTTGTATAATGATAAAAACATTAAAGCTCTTTCCTTAATTGTGATAATTCAGAACAAATTAGGGAGTCTTGAGGTGAGCAATAACCTAGTCACACAGACCATAAGAGAACCAAATAATTGTGCAGGAATGCTAGCTGGGTAGGACTGTGAAATCTGAATACCTTTAGCAGAAAGGTAAGGCCATGTGAACATTTTATCAGGTTACAAGGAAAGGCAATTGTATCATGGCTTATTCATATCTGTGTACCATCACGGTTCGGTTTCATTTGTGCTTTTCTAATTCTTTCTGCACAAGTTATTGTTAGAATTTTGTCAGTTTTATAATTGTATTGGAATATTTAATTTAATGCATACAACAAAATACATTAACGTTATGAAGAGATTATAGCTAATATTATTTCTCTATTACTTTTCAGTATAAAATGTGATTTTTTTTTGTGCTCCCTCAGCTTAGTATAGTATTCCTGTGGAATACTGTTTGGAGTCGCCTTGATCCATGTTCAGCTTTGTTCTCTGTAACAACAGGCATTTGATAATGTAACTCACTAGAGTTCCATAAAGGGTCAAGGATTCCAGAGGGAAGCACGGTAAGTGCAAAAAATGTGGTCTAACTAGAGAAAATAACATACAGAAAACGTCCTTCTCTAGAAAGAGCTTTTGGTTAAAGTGAATATGCGCAGAGAGTTTTGCCTTCCCAATACACATGCCTATAAAATTATTCAGATAACAATGACAGCAACAAAACCATCTAACCAAACAAGAAAGAATCCAAGACAAACAAAGAGCTAAAGAACGAAGCAGCACAAAGTTAACTATTCAGTTCATTCTTTTTAATTTGATTTATTCTGAGACAATTTCTTATACGTAAATAATACATTCTTATTACTCTCACCATCATCCCCTCCTACTCTTTGTGCAACAACCTCCCTTTCTTCCCTGCAGGTCACATTTCCACACCCCCATCTTTTTGTTTTGTTTTGTGATCCACTGAATTTAACTGGGACCAGACACAAGGCCATCGAACTGGAACTGGTTATTTGGAACATATTGGACTCCCCACTGGGTTCACTACTGAAGACAATGACTGTCCCTACTTGAGTGTCCATTAAAAGTCACGGAAGTTTAGGACTGCCTGAGTTGTGTCCTCATGTACAACTGATTAATAAACCCATCTCAGGCAATGCAGAGTTCATGGTTGCAATATCTGTCATGCCTACAGGGTAATGTTTTGCAGCTCTTATCCCCATATTCTGAGTTGTACATTCTTCTTCTCCCTTCATCTGCAATGTTCTCGGAGCCATAGAGGGAGCAAAATGAATATCCTGTTCAGAGCTGATCACTCAACAGAAACAATGCTCATTTTATGTGGTGAACAAAAGGATTGAAATCAGGACTTCCTGAATGGTAGCAAAGCACTCTACCAACTATCAACTCTCAAGCCCTTCATGGATTTTTGCATTCTGCACATTATGATAGGATTATAACTTGCTCACTAAGCACATTCATAAAATCTCCAAATCTTACAAATAAATAAGTAGTTGCACTGCAAGAAAAGCAGAACCAAATTAAAAACCACATTTTAACTGTATCTTTATTTTGCTTCAACATTCTATTATTTCCTCATGTGGTTTTTAATTTGGTTCAGTTTTTCTTTTCAGAAAAATATGTGTAAAGCAATTGTTAGATTCCACATCCTGTACAAAAAAGAACAATCTAAGAAATCCTTAAATATATATGTATGCTTTCAGAATAATGTCTCTAAAGAACCACAACTATACACCAAAGGAGGAAAATCCTGGGCACTATCACTATGAATGCAAAGAACTACAGTTATCATGGAAAAAAATTTAGAGATTTCTCAAAATATTAAATTTATAGTTACCATGAGACTTAAAAACACCACTTTTAGGAATAAGGATTAGCATGAAGTTTTTAGATTGAATTTTAAATAACCTAGGCAAAATAACAAATGAACACCATGTGTCCTTGTAAATGTAAGAAAAACATGTTGACTTAATAGAAGTATACATTAGAAGGGAAGCCATCCAAGACAGGATGGGGAGTTCAGAATTTAAACAAATTTTCACTTGGATAAAAGGAATACCTTTAAAATTACTCTGTGTGTAACTTTGATATCTTTATCAGAAACCAGATGTCTGAGGGGGCATTGGTGCTGATCAAACTAGACAGCAACATTTAGAAGCCCAAAACTAAATCCTATTTCCCACTGTGCACAAACTCAGTTCCAAACGGATCACAGACCTTAAGACCTAGTGTCCTGCAACTGACAGAGGACAAAGGAGGGTAGGAACATAATTTAACAAGACCCAAGTATACCAGACATTGCCAATAAAAATAGATAAATGGTTCTTATGACACTATAAGCTTCTGTACAGCAAAAGACACCATCCTTTGAGTGAAGAGGAAGACTACAGAATGGGAAAAAGTCTTTACTAGTTATGCATCTAAAAGTACAGTACCTATAACATACAGAGAGCTAAAAACTAAACATCAAGAAACTCAACAACCCTATTAAAACATTTGGGCATGAACCTAAACAGACAGCTCGAAGAAGAAGTGCACATAGTTGAGAAATACTGTTAAGATGTTTAACATCCTTGTCCACCAAGAAAAGCAAATCCAAAATTCTTGGAGATTCCAGATTATTATATTTAGAATGGCTAAGATAAAAAAATATAACAAATGATAACAAATGCTTACAAAACTTTGGAGAAAGACGAACATATTCACTGATGCTAGAGGGGCAAAATCCCATAGCTACTATGAAAATCAGTGTGAAGGCTCCACAGAAAGCTAGAAATAGACGTACCATATGACCTAGGTATACTACACTTGGCATACACCCAGAGAACTCTGTATCCTACTACAGAGATACTCTCTATGTTCATTGCTGTTCTATAATGAAACAGGAAAGGTGAACTTGGGGCAGTAGGATGACAGAACAGAGGAAAGAGAGGAAAGAAAATGGGAAAATATAGCTAACACTGAAGACCTTTGGAAAAGTCACATGGAAACATATTCCCTTATCTATCTATCTATCTATCTATCTATCTATCTATCTATCTATCTATCATCTGGAAAGAGGGAGAGAGAGAGAGAGAGAGAGAGAGAGAGAGAGAGAGAGAGAGAGAGATTGGAGTTATTCTGTAATGCAGCACAATAGCCCTCCAAGACATCTATACTAACAGTTAGAAGCCCAATGCCAGGAATGGGTTACTTCTTTTGGAATTTCTGGAAACTACAAACATTACAGGCTAGTGTCATTACTACTGTTTTTCTTCCATAACTTACAGTAAGATCCTATTGCTGAAGATACTACATGTTTGATTCACTGAACACAGATAAATCAAGCTTGTTCTGATCTGGAAACTTCATTCTTACTGGCTATCTTTTGTATTTCTGGAAGGTCTATGTATGCTACTCAAGGAGAAAAATAATAATCTGTTTTTAACCATGCCAGCTACAATAATGATTTGCCTGGTGAGAGATGACTGCTGCTGAAATACTGGTCCAAATTTCATTGGAATAACCAATCACTTTCTCACTGGATTTAAGGCCCAATCTATAAGATTAAACCTATACCCAGGACCATTACTGGAGCCAAGAATCTGTGACTATATAGGTCACAGGTTGTATGGTAGAACAAACTACTATTCATCTGCCAAATGGACCTTCTAGTAAAATGACTCCTTGAGACTTATTGTTATACTATACATTAGTGCATCACTCATCCCTCATAAGGAAAGTTTGTTTCTGAATTATATTGAAATTAGGACAGAAACCCATAACTGCTCAAGCTGTATAGAATACAAAACTATTGAATATTCCATCATAAATGGAACGTGTCATAACTTCCTCTCATTATTCATGGATTATTGTTGAGGAGGAGGAAGAAAGACTATAAGAGTCAGAGTCAGTGGATGGCTACAAGGACGTGTTGCTTACCACACATCAGTTTTTCACATATGAACTCACATCAGTTGTGACTGTGCATAAGACCTGTGCAAGTTCAAACTAGATAAAATTTCAGTATATGAATATAAGGTTGGTGTGAGGTTCCAGTCCCAGGTGAGGATCAATTAGCACTTGATATCTTAAATTCTCAACTAATTTTTAAATGGGGAAAAACAAAGGAATATAAATATTGAATTTAATAAGATTAAATTTGTATTAGAAAATTCAAGAATGATATGTATCACACTTGATAAATTAAGAAACAATAATTTTCTACAATAATTTCTAACCATTTGGAGTGGGATTATGAGAACAAAATCTAGAAATTCTCTAGGCATTTTAGGGTAAAAGCCCCTCCAAAGTAGCCAGTTTCTTTCTTGATTAAAAGCCAAAAGAATTTTTGCTTTCTTTGTGGCTTATCTCTAGCAGATGCCAAAATGTCAAAATGATTTGTTTCCTCAATGATTTTCCATTTGTCCCTTCAGAGGAGTGAACATTACAATAGCAATAAAGATACAACTCTCTGGTCAAAAGAAGAGAATCCCTGGGTTGATACCTAATATTCTAGTTGGTTAGGTAAATCACTTGACCATGGAATCACTCCTAGGAATACAGGCTTACCTTTAGCAATGCTAAAAGACGGGTGGAAAACTTTGTTCTTCAAAGAGATCATGTACTTTTCTTACCAGAATTCCCACCCCAAACACAGTAGATCATTGTTTTTTAAATATCTGTTTTTCTAAATTTTTCTAAGCATTTTGGGTTTCCCCAACATAAAGGTTTTCTTACATGAAAAACATATAGTTTATTACTTGTTTCCTCTGTGATTTTATACTCTGAGTATAAAGTCTTTATCATATAGCACCTATTCTGATAAAGTTGCAAATTAATATGGCATCCATAGTTTTGATGACAAGGACTTAGATTATATTTGTACAAAATTACAGACAGAAACTTATAACTCCCACTAGATGAATTTTCTTAGTAACTTATAACTAAAAAATTATTTTGCCTTACATAATTTTATTATTCTTTGGTTCAAGATAGAAGGAGCTTCTGTTTGCTTATACCCATAAAATGAATGACTTATCTTCAATTTTTAGAAATAATTATATGTAAATATTGTAAATTTATAACATATTATTTGCCAATTTATATATGGCTTTACTTTTTATTATCTAAGCTATCATTATAAATGTTGATGATATAAAGCAAAATGTGTTCAGAAAATAATATATGTTAATTATGATAGTTTACTTGACAGAAAGCAGTATAATACATTCTTGTTATGCTGGGCAGGTCAATTTTCTGATGTTGATTAAAAATAAGGTATTTCTAAAATATGATTCTCTGTAGATTAGATCAAAGAATTACAATTTATATTTTGCAAATCACAATGAGTAGTTACAAAGCAAAATAAGCTACTCAGAAAGAGAAACAGTAAATGTTTTCTGGCATAGGTAGGAGTCAGGTTTAATATGTGTGTGTGTGTGAGTGTGTGTGTGTGTGTGTGTGTGTATGCATGTACATAAAGATCATGAAACTAGAAAAGAGAACATGGGGCTATTCAGCCTTAAAAGAGAAAAAAAAATATCCTCCCCACTCCAAACTATAAACAACATCTTTAATAGAGGACAGAAATAACATAAGAACTTGAGAATGAATAAGATTGTCATGAAACATTGCCATCCTGAAATGACAGTGAAGTTGTAGCCATGAATCCACAGCACCTCTGTATTCCTTATTTGAAACCACAATCCTTCAACCATAGATAGAGGAAGTGCCCATGGGATTTCAACCTTCCCTGGGGAGCTAATTACTGTTAATGGTTCCTGGAAGAAGGGGACATAATTGCATAGTCACTGGAAGACTATGTTGTAAGTAGATGTTCAGAAGGAAAATGGAGGTAAATATATTTATTGTATCTGAATATATATATATTTGAATGTAGATGTCAAAACTGTAGAAAAATGCAAGGAAATGGAACCAGGATAGGGGACATAAAGATTTTAAGGTAAAGAGATGATAAAAAGGGAAAGAAATGATAGAAAACTTTTGACATGAACGCATAAGAGACTAGAGTTTTCCAAAGAAGGAAATTGACCATCAGTAGTGGATTGACATGGCAGTGGTAGGGCAAAAGCCATGATTCAGTAAGAAATATCTATGAAAATGTTCTATCTTAACCAATTTCTTTGTATGCTATCTTAAAAATGTAAAACCAAAACAAAATAAATACTTCTTTTAAATTAAACTTAATGACTTTTGAATTAAGTGATTTAGTTTTTGCATGGTGAGAAATATAAGCTTATGCAAAATTCTACATTCATTCATTCTAGTTTAGTATATTTATGTGGATTTAATATAATATATATTCAGTTGTACATATCCAGTATTTTGTGAATATGGATATACAGTTTAAAGATATGACTAGACCAAAGTAAAAGAAATAAAATGCACAATTATTTAATAACAAGAGATAAAGTTTTGAATTAAACTGCTTTGGTAAATAAGAACTTCTTTGTAAGAACCAAGAAGAATTTTCATGGTTCTGAGATTCTTCCTTAAAGGTACATAACAAGTTATGTACATAGTTTCACACATTTATGCATAGTTGATGATTTACCTTAAGTGTAATAACACAGCAGGTTAGGCTCATATTCATACATGTCCATACATTTCTTCAATTCTAGTAGTGATAGGTACAGAGGAAAACCCACAGGGACTCTGCATACAACGTTGGTCTGTGCCACACATAAGTAATCCTGAGTAAACAAAACACCAAGTTTATGTGATTATCCATCTGTCCAGTTTTGACTCTGGAGGAATAGTAAATTGTTCTGGTTAAAGACCCAGTACTCCTGAAATTATTCCATAAATTTGAAAAGAAAAGAGCACTTCCAAATTCTTTTTATGAAACTAGTATTTTCCAGAACCAAAAACAAAGAGCCAATAACTAAGAAAATTATAGGTCATGGAATAAATGCAAGTAGTCTCAGTAAATACTTGCAAACTAAATGTAAGAATACATAAAAAAAAATTACCCATCATGATCGAATTAGTTAGATCCCAGAGATGCATAGATGGTTTCACATATGTAAATCCATAAATGAAATCCAACCCATACATACATATACCATACACACACAGACACACACACAGACACACAGACACACACACACACACACACACAAGGATTATATGATAAACAATTAAATAGATAAAATGCCTTGAAAAAAATTCATCATAACATCATGATAAAAATCATGGAAAATTTAGGGATACAGGTGATATATCTCAACATAAGGAAAGCAACATACAGAAATCCCACAGCCAACACCATGCTAAACAGAGGAAAACTCAAAGCCTTTACACTAAAATCAGGAACAGGACAAGGATGTTCTGTCTCCATTGCTGTTCAATATTTTGATTATAGCGTTAGTTAGAGCAATAAGAAATGAAGGATATAAAGAGGAAAGAAAATATAAAGGAGGAATTCAAAACATCCCTATTTGTAGATAATTGTAACTAATCATAAAAAACCTTGAGATGCCACCAGAAAATTTCTAGAACTGAGAAATACATCCAGAATACAAAATCAACACACACACACACACACACACACACACACAAAAGAGAGAGCAAGAGAAGAGAGAGAGGAAGAGTAGCCATCTTCCATACCAACATTCATTGAGAATGAATAAGATTGTATTGCCATGGAAGTAATGGCAGTCATTTCAGCCTCAGAAACATACAATATCTAAGAATAATATCTAACCAATGAAGAACATGTCTTGCATCAGAAAAAAAAAACTGGAGAAATTAAAGAAGATATCAGAAGAAAGATCTCCCATTCCTTGAAATCAGTAGGATTTATATTTTGAAAATGACAATCATACCAAAAGCATTATAAAATTCAGTTTAATACCCATTAAAATTCCAAAACAATTCTTTGCATAAAGTGAGAAAAATAATCTTAAATTACATATAGAAACACACACATAAAAAAAAACAAAGGATAGCAAAAAAATCCTAAACAATAAAAGAACTTCTAGAGACATCCTTTAACTCAAATTACAGTATAGAACTAAAGCAATAAAAACAATATGGTGCTGAAAGAAACAGACACATTGGATCAATGAAATAGAATTGAGTACACAGATTCAGTCCATATACTTACAAGAATCTAATTTTGACAAAGGTGCAAAAAATCCACATTAGAGAAGACACAACACTTTCAAAAATAGTGTTAGTCAAACTGGATAGCTGCATATAGAACACCAAATTAGCTTTCTGTCAATCACCATGCACAAAAGTCAACACCAAAAGGTTCAAATACTTCAAAATAAGACTTGATAACCTGAATCTGATAAATGAGAGAATGGGTAATCCAACTGACCTCATAAGCACTGGAAAGGATTCTCTGAAACAGGCTTATACAGCACAGGTATGAAGTACAACAATTGACAGTTGGGACCTCATGAAAGTAAGAAGCCTCTGTACTGCATAGGACACTATCATTCAAGGGAAGAGGTGACCTATATATGAAAAACAAATGTTTCAGAGATACAGCTTTGTAAGAGGATTAGTATCTAGAATATCTAAACAATTCAGTAAACTGAACATCAGGAAAATAAAAATCCCAGTCAAAAATGGGGTAAGAAACCTAGCAGATGGTTTTTAGAAGCTGAAAGACGAATGTTAAGAAATATTTGTTAAGATGTCCAATATCTTTTATCATCAGGGAACTTGAAATTAAAACTACTTTGAAATTTCATCTCATCTGAGTCAGAATGGTTAGGATCCAAAAAAAAACTAACAATGACAAATGTTGGAGAGAATGTGGGGAAAGAGGAAAACTTATTCACTGCTGTTGGGAGTGCAAACTAGTTTAGTTGTTACAGAAGTCATTTTGGAGATTCCTAAAAACCTAGAAATAAATCTACTGCATGATCTAGCAAAACTACTCCTGAGTGTGTACCCTAAGGACTCTATATTCTAATACAGAGACTCTTGATCATTCATGTTAAGTACTGCTCTATTCAGAATTGCCAGGACATGGAAACATTTTAGATGTCCATTAAGTAATGAATGGATAATAAAAGTAGTTACATTCTGGTTCCACAAAGGAATATTATTCAGTGTTTAGGAAAAATGAACCGATGGACTTCCAGCAATGGTGACAGCATGCACATGGCCCCTGCAAACTAAACCAGAAAAATACCCAGTATAGAACTGGTGAAAAGGGAAAAAATCCCACCTTTGCTAAGGACCTGTTGGTAGCTGATTCCTGCTAGATGGGGTGAATTGATCTTCATTAAAGGAGTGATGTTAAATAGGCTGACTGCCTAGGCTCCAGTGAATACACTCACACTGAGGGACATCTGGGGATGCAAACTTGACTTCTTAAGCTTTAATGTATATGACTGTAGGGGTAAATTTAAGAATTTCTCTTTGCCTCAAGGAACATGCCTCGAAGAATGTGATTGACAGAGATGAAGCCAATAGAGTAATTACTTTCCAACCAACCAGTGATTTAAGGGGGAGGGTCTAGCTGGAAAGCAGTGAAAACTGGGTAGGAGACTTGCAGCTGTCGGCTGTTCTCAAAATTGAGTGTGTGTGCTGGAGGTCCACTGCACTTTTGATCAAAATGGCTCCCCCATACGAAATTTCTGTCTCTCCTAGGGATGAATACTTTGTAAGTAACCTGGAAAAAGCTGGTTTCTCTAATTGGAGAACATTCTCCATTCACTCAATCAGTTCAAACTTGAGGGGGTGGGTTGCACTTCCAGCCTCACTGCAAGAGGAGAATCCTTAAGACAGTGACAGTATGCATGAAATCCGGTGGAGGGTTATGGGTTCGTTCAGATAGAGGAGAGGTCTAAATATGATTATGATGTATTGTCTACAATGCACAAAGTTCAATAAATATATATTTAAAAGAAGAAAAATGAACTTATGAAATTTGCCTCTGAACAGATGGAACTGGAAGCAACCATACTGAGATAATTCAGACAAATGTGGTATTTTCTCTCTCATAAGGAGATGCTAGCTTTGGATCCTTAGTTATGTATGTTTCAATTGGAAAATCCTTAGAAGTCAGGATACTGGTTAAAGGCAATCACAGGGAGGCCTCACAGGAGGGAGGTTTGCAGCGATATAAAAGGGTAAAAAGAAATGATGGAGTAGGAAATGTTAAATGGGGTGGGAAATGGAAGGCCATGACAGAAGAGGGAGTTTGGAGAGGGAATAACTAACGGCCTTTAGAATATGGAAAGCACACAGAATATAAGCTTCTTAAAACACAGGCATGCATGCATGGCCAATATAAAAAGAACAAAAGGAGTTACACTATAACAGTGAGATGTTGCCACTGCCAGCACCATAGGCTAGCAAATAGAAAACCCAATGACAAGAATGTATTCCCTCTCTTCTGACTGTTGATCAGGGGTCTCACAGGCCCTCAAACAATCCATTACAGCTGTCCATTGACAGCTCTAGGTTACCCATTATTACTTGACAGTACAACCCTATTTCTGACGACATTACATACATGAGTTGTAGAACAAACAAAGAGAAACCACTTTGGCATTGACTGTATAGCTTCATCTCTACTGGCTTGCATTCATAGTGCTGGAAGGTGCTATGCAGGATACCAGAAGAGAAATGTATTCATCATCCTTCTCCAGTTCTTAATTCAGTGGGCTACATTAATAACTGGCCTAGCAAGATATGCCCACTGTTGCAATAGTGCCAAATATGTTACATGAGTAACCAACCACTTTATTGTATTAAATGTCAGCTTCACAATATAGAGTTTATATATGACAGTTATTTGTTTTAAGAACCAGTGAGTAAATATGTCATAAGCCATAGAACAAAACTCACTAATATTATTCAGTTAATTGTCATAATATTAAACAGATAACTGATGACTTATGGTTATAACCTTAGATTAATGCATCTCTCTATTCTCCCCCAGAGAAGCTTCCTCATGTTGCAAATGGTAATCATCAACACAGAGAACCAGAACTGATCAAAATGAATAGGATAAGAGAGTGCATAGTGCTTACCACTGACTAGGACACATACATCAAAATTTTGTCTACTAAGACTCAGGGATCATTGTGGAAGAGGGTCTGGAAAGATTGCAAGAGACAGAGGTAGGAGATAACCACAAAGAAACTGCAATTTCCAGTCAGCTGTTAAGTTGCTCATATCACTCATAGCAAAGTTGACAGACCTACATAAATTCAAGTTGAGAAAAATGGTCAAAGCCACACAAATGCCATTTTAAACTTGAACCTTCAATTTTTTGCTAGGCCATGAGTTTCCGTTTCCTCAACCTCTGAGTTTCGAGTTACCAGAAGCCAGATGGCTTGATGTCTCAACCAAAGTAACCACATTTGGAATTCCCTGAATGAGGAGGGGGAAGCTTATAGCTCATTTTAGGAATCCCCAGGTGGGGAAAGGGGGAATTGTAACTTTACTGAATAAAATGTAACCAATGAGAAAGCCCCATCAGGTGTTGCAAATGCCCCAGCTAATCATAATAAAGGTCAGGCAGTCTGTGATTTTGTGCTATAAAGATAGCTGTGCCCCTGCTTGGGTGCTATCCTCCACATTGTCACAGCAGTGCAGCCCAGCTAACTGTTACTTTTTGTTTTTATAATAAATTCTCTATTCTACTAATCAATTTTGGAGTCTGTGGCAGTCTTTCTTGATTCTCGAACCCAATATTTTGGGGGGCTCGTTCGGAATTCGAGAGTACTGACTGAGACCCACAGGAGTGCACCAAAGGAGCCGAGGTAGGTAAGTTTAGTGTGTCTGCTTATGCTTTTTTGGTAGTCCGGACAATCTGGGGCTCAATCAGGACCAGGCAGATGCGCCTGTTGGAGGTCTCTGAGCCGGAGGAATTCATGGGACGCTTGGATTCCTCCTCAGACAAGAGGCAGGATTTTCCCGACCTCTTTGTTAGGAATAGGCCTGGTCAATTACATGCCCTGCGCCTTTAAAATCTCTCCTACCACTCCCTCAAGCCAGCTCCTGTTCTGGGCTTTTCCTCCGAGACTTAAACTCACTCTTACTCCTCTTACTAGCCTCAATCAGTCTGTTTCTCATCTTCTTCTTTTCTGTTCACGAGATGGATCAAAAGCATCTTCTACTCTCCTTGACCAAGTTCTTAGTCATTTTCAGGATTATAACCAGGCAGCAGCTATGTCTGGACTACGTGTCAAGCCGCCCGTCTCCGGACCCTCCGCACCATCGAATGGCCCTCTTTTGACATTGCATGGCCTTCAGAAGGATCCTTTAGCCTGTCTCTTATCTACAGGGTCCAAGGAGTGATATCTGAGGACCCTGGACACCCCAATCAGAACCCTTACATCTTTGGGTGGAGGTATTTGGCTAGAACCCGCTGACTGCCTTCATCCTCTGTTGCCCCCACAAATGGAGTCGAAAGGGGCAGCTACATTACTCACCCTGAAAAAATTACAGGCTAAGAAATCCCCAGTGCCTGAAGTCCTCCCCTTGGCGCTGGAGGAGGATGCTCACTGCCTTCCTGGAGAATGTGTTACTGGCTATCCAGGTGAGGTTTTTAAGTCCATGGGGGGAACTGGCTGAAGTAGGTCCTGTGAAGTAATATAAAAAGGCAACAAGGGTTAGGGTGCAGCAGAAATTTTTAGCTTGATAGGATTGTCCTTTATGCTTGTGACCTTCCACCTTTTATTCAGGTCATTAGGTCTGGGGTCCGGTAGAGGCTTCAGATGTGTGTGATGGATCCAGTGTTTGATGCCATCAATCTTGACAGTGGTTGGGAAGTTGAGGATCACAACATGTGGTCCTTTCCATCGAGGTCCGAGTGCCTCCTTATAGTGTCTCTTTACCGAGACACGACCTCCAGGCTTGTAACCAACAGTGTGGCAGAAGACGGGGTTTCATAGATGTGCCTGAGCAGGGGAAAGATGTTGTCTTGCACGGTTTGGAGTGCCTGCACAGATTTAAGAAATTGACATTCAAACAAATCAGCGAGCACATCAGTAGAGAGTTTAGGAAGGGGAGCGGGGGACATGCCCTAACACATGATTTCATAAGGAGTCAATCCCTGAACATAAGGGGTGTGTTTCTAACCCTATATAAGGCAAAAGGCAGGAAGAAGTTTCAAAGGTTAATTTAGTTAAGATCTCCTTAAAAGTTGATTCATTCTTTCCACCTGCCCTGAACTCTGGGGATGGTAAGCACAATGTAATTTCCAATTGGTCCCCAAAGCCTTAAATAATCCTTGAGTAATCTTTGATACAAATGCAGACCTATTATCTGACCCAATTACAGAGGGTAGCCCATATCTAGGTATTAATTCATCTATGAATTTTTTATTTACTATATTTGCAGTTTCCCCTTTTGTGAGGAAAGCTTCTACCCATCCTGAAAATGTTTCAATGAAGACCAAAATATATATATAGGGATACCTGCCAGGTCTTGCCTCAGAGAAGTCTACCTCCAAGTGTGCACCCGGTATGGCACCTCTTTCTCTTTTGGCCTGTGGTAAATTATTCTTTTGGGGTTAGTTATTTGACAGGGAATGCACTGGGAGAGGTAGTCATTAATCATGCAATCCTGATCAAATATAAAGTAAGGTGTGAGAAGTTCTATGAGTTTATTTCTCCTGAGGTGTGTTCCCTGATGGAGTTTATGTATCAAGGTCTTGGCAAATTGATGGGGCAAAATTATTCTCCTGTCTGAGCTGTGTCTCTAATTTTGTTTGACTTTGGTATCTTGGAAGGTAGTCAAGCCCTGGTCATTCTGAGCAGAATAGGTTAGTTCCTATGGTAAGAGAGACTTTGGGAGCATTATCAGTAGGCTGGTTGTTGTCAAGGCAGTTTCTGTGACTACATGGTCTGCCCTGTTTATTCCCTTGGCTTTCTATTGAATTTCCCAGCTGGTGGCCCGAACAATAGATGATGGCTAACTTCTTTCGGAGCCATATGGCTTCCAGTAAGTTTAAAATTTCTTGCAAGTTTTTGATAGATTTTCCCTCTGCCATCAGCAGTCCCCTCTCTTTGTATATGGTCCCTAGGACATGAGCTGTGGCAAAGACATATCAGCTGTCCATATAAATGTTAACAACTTCTCCTTTTCCTATTTTAAGGGACTGGGTTAGGGTGATGATTTCGGCCCTGGTTGGAAGGGGAGCTTCCCAGACAGTTTTGGATGGAGTGACTACTGCTGTCCCGGCATACCTAATGCCTTCTTGCATGAAGCTGCTGCCATCCATGAACAAGAGGAGGTCAGGGTGTGGTCAGGGAATGTCAGGTCTTCTCAAGTCCCATGCAGGCCATGCAACACCTCAAAACAGTCATGTAGGACCTCAGGGTCTTCATCTGGAAGCAAGGTGGCAGGGTTGAGTGTACTGCTGGAGAGGAACTGGATGGGGGAGGCGGCTAAGAAGCAGGGCCTGGTAATGAGTCAATTGGGTTAGTCAGTCATCTGTCTGGGGGATTTTTAAAGATACCCTTAATTGAGTGAGGGGTGGTGACTATGAGGGGCTGCCCCAGGGTCAGTTTGTCAGAGTCCTTGACTAACAGGGCCATGGCAGAAATGATTCGAAGGCAGCCTGTCCATCCTGCAGCCACCCGGCCAAGTTTCTTTGATAAGCATGCTATCAGCCTTTTCCATGGTCCAAGACGTTGGGTTAGGACTGCCTTAGCTATTCCAGCTCTCTCGTCCAGAAGAGCTGGTAGGGCTTGTCAATGTTTAGTAAGGCCAAGGTGGATGCTTGGAGTAGAGCCTTCTAAATGGAATGAAAGACTTTCCTGAGTTTCTTTCCATGAAAAGACGATTCATCCCCCTTGTGGCTTCATATAAAAGTTTGGCCATTTCTGCAAATGCAGGTGTCCAAAGTCTGCAGAATCCTGCTGATCCCCAAAATTTCTGTAACTACCTATGAGTTTTTGGGGTGGGAATTCCAGTAATGGCCTGCTTCCTGACAAGCGATAGCCACCTTTGTCCAACCCATAATGTGTACCCCAGGTATGTTACCTCAGGAACTCAGAGTTGGGCCTTCTTGATGAAGAACCCCAACCAGTCTAGGGTTGAAAGCAGATCCTTGGTGGCCTGGAGGCAAGTGTCCTCATCTTTGGCTGCAATCAGGTCATCTACATATTGCAAAAGGCTTACCTCTGAGTGTGAGGCTCAGTATTTCTGTAGATCCTGATGTAGGGCCTCATCAAAAATTGTAGGCAAGTTCTTGAATCCTTGGGGCAGTCTTGTCCAGGTAAGTTGCCCATTGTAAACCTGGTCGGGGTCTCAGCATTCAAAGGCAAAGAGAGCCTGGCTCGTTTTCTTGCCAGGGCCAAACTGAAGAAAGTGTCCTTGAGGTCAAGGACTGTGTAAATTTTTCTCTCTGGGCAGAGAGAGCTCAATAAGGTGTAAGGGTTGGGAACGGTGAGGTGAATATCCTCCACCATTTATTGACCTTTCTTAGGTCCTGTACTGGCCAGAAGTCATTGGTTCCCCGCTTCTTGACTAGCAGGAGAGGGGTATTCCAAGATGATTGGCAAGGGACTAATATTCCAAATTCCCTGAGCTGGTTGATGTGTTTTGCAATTCCTGCCCTAGTTTTAGGGGTCATGGAGTATTGTTTTACTCTTATTGGTTGGGCTCCAGCTATCTAGAATACTATAACGGTGGGTTGTTAAACTGCTAACTCAGGAGAATTGCTTTAAGACCATACACCTGGTATCAAGTCCTGTAAATCTTGAAAGAGTGATGGGCTTTCTTGGAGAGAATTTGGTGGAGTATGGAATCTCCATTCTTCCTCTAGTTGGAAGCAGAGGATGTACACTTCTTTAGGCAGAGTTACAGTGGGAGGGGGTCCCTTTCCAGTGAAATGGATCTGGGATTTCAGCTTATTTAGCAGGTCTCTCCCCAACAGGGGGTAAGGACATTCGGGTACCACCATGAAGAACTGTGAGACATTTTTGCTTCCTAAGTTTACTGTCCTCCTTGTAGTCCAGGGGTGTTACATGATTCCCATGGCCCCTTCTACCCAAGTCCTCCTATTGGTTAGTTGTCCTATGGGCCTCTTTAAAACTGAATACTGGGCCTCAGTGTCGACCAAGAAGTCAACTGCTTGTCACTCCACCTGAAGGGTTACCCGGGGCTCAGGGTGGAAGGTCTTCAAGCCCTGACCCAATCAGTCCTCCAGCTCCATCAGTTCCAAGATTTGGGGCTCTTTTAGTTTTGTTTTGGGTGGCATTCCTTAGCTCAGTGACCCGTCTTTTTTACAGTAAACGCATTGATCCCTTTTAAGTGGTGGTGGTTTTCCTCCTTTTTTTATAGTGCTGGGGTCTGGTCCCTTTTGGGGGGTACATGGCCCTTTCAGCCAGCAGGATCCTAGCCAAGCCCTTCGTCTGCCTGTCCTCGAGTGTCTATCTATTATTAAAAACCCTAGTGGCAACCGCTACTAATTCAGATAAGATTTTGCCCTCAAAACCTTCAAGTTTCTGGAGTTTCCACTTTATGTTGGGGGTTGCCTGATTTACAAAGGCCATATTTATAGCCATTTGATTCTCTGGGGCCTCTAGGTTTATGGGGGTGTAAGTCCTGAAGGTCTCTAGGAGGTGCTCCAATTATGCCCCAGGGGTCTCATGTTTTTCCTGTATAATCTGGCTTACTTTAATATAAGTTTGTGGGTTGCTTAGCAGCAGCCCGGACACCTCCCGTAAGAATCTGGTGATAGACCTTTAGGCGCTCCCTACTTCAGGGGCTCTGTAGCTCCATCCCTCTGTTGGGCTAGTGAATGGGAACCAGCCATTATCAGATCTTTATTATCCATAGGGCGGCCATCGTCTCCTGGAACTAGACAACGGCATTCCCCTTTAATACAATCCCGTTCCTCAGTAGTGAACAGAGCATTTAGTACTGCTGGCCGTCATCCTAAGTGGGTTGGTGAACGAAGAGCACTGTATCCAAAAGTGACACCAGGGCCTGCAATTTCTCTGTGAAGGAGGGAGTTTGTAATTTCCAATTATACAGGTCACTGGTGGAAAAGGGTAAGTACACCATTGAAGCCATTCCATCCTCAGTAGGGGGCCCAACTTCCCTCAAGGGGAGAGTTCCGACCGGTTTTCCCTCCTCCTGGGAGCAGGTGTGTAAGAAACTAGGATTTTCCGCAGGAGCTGGGGATAAGGATCTTGAAGAGCTGGAAATGGAATGGATCCGAGGTTGGCCGAGATGGGGCTCACTTGGGGCCCATCCGAGCCTGGTTCCCCGATATCACATTTGAACTTTGTGACTTACTTGAAGGGACTTGGGAGCACACTACACCAGCAGGTGGTGCAGATTATGGATACCAAGATTCCCACGGCCCATAGCTGATGTGAAGTCAACAATTCTATGTCTGTCTAGGAGACAACAGTGAGCAGAGACACATTTGTGGGGGGCCTAAAGCTTATTTTTGTGTCTCCTGGAGCTGTGTGTCCAGTGGGGCCATAATATAGACTGCCCCATCTCAACCGATTTGATCCAGGTAACTAAAGGCCCAAGCTCAAATTGGCTAATTAAAAACCACCAGACAGGTAGAATGGAAGGACTTTGCACATCCCCTAGATGTAACCTCATCTCCCTAAGATTTACTTCAGGAGGAAAGAAGCCCAACCAGCTACAAAAATAGTTAAACGGGTTGACATGGGGACTCAGACTACATGCCTCTGGAACTGACCCAGGAGTACTCTTCTTGGTCTGCCTTCATGTGGGACCTGACCTGGGAATCCCTATAAGACCAGACCCAGCAGTTTCACAGCCCAGCAAATGGCAAGCCCCTAGCCAGGATACCCAACCCATTAATGCATTCATCTCCTTATGCCCCAAAAGAGCCCCCAAAGCCTCAGGGTCCCTACCTCCACGTTCTGGGCTCATGGTTCTCCTGGTCACTACTTTTACTGCCCTAAATAATACCAACCCTAATCTCACCACCCACTGCTGGTTCTGCATGGATCCAAGCCCTCCTCTCTGTGATGGGCTGGCCACCCAAAGGAATTACTCCTTCACCTCGGTTACATCTTCCTGCAGGATTCCTTCCTCCCACAGGAAGACGAGGGCTCACTGTCACCCAGGTATATAGGCAAGGACTATGTGTAGTCCCCTCACATGGGACCATTCTGTCTTCTTATCAACACCATGTAACCCCATTCAGAATATATCCAATACATCCCATCCATATGTACTACCCCCCAACTCTATTTGGTGGGCCTGTACTTCTGGCCTAACCACTTGCCTGCACTCCTTCATTCTAACACAGGCTGGGGATTTCTGTGTGCTAGTACAATTGGTCCCCCATCTATACTATAGAACTGATATAGAAATGGAAGCCAAAATTTCAGGATGGTACAGGCCACGGACGAGCCATAAGCACAGCATCCATTGTCCTAAGGACCCTACTCGGTATGGGAGTGACCACAGCAAGTAGCTTGGGCACCTCAGCAGTTCTTCAAGACCAGAATTACCACTCTTTTAGAGAGGCCATAGACTTGGACATTCAGGCCCTAGAAAAATCTGTCCCACACTTGGAAGACTCTCTGTCCTCCCTCACTGAGGTAACCTTAAAGAATTGGAGGGAGCTAGACCTGCTTTTCCTAGAAAGAGGGGGCTTTGTAGAGCATTAGGAGAACAATGTTGTTTTTATGTCAACCACTCTGGAGTAATAAAACAGTCCCTAGCTGAGATCCGAAAACAGTTAAAGAAAGGGGAAGATAATTCTATTAATCAATAAAATTGGTGTGAGTCCATGTTTGTGAGTCCCCATGGATAACTTCCCTTATCATTGCCATAAGTGGACTCATCCTACTCCTCCTACACAGGCATTGACCTGTCGTCCATGCATCTTAAATGCACTCACAAATTTTATCAAGATCAGGATGTAGTCCATCCAACTTATGGTCTTACGTACTCACTGTGCACAGCTTGATCAGTCCCCAGATGCCTGTGTTTATAATGGCATAGAACTACCCCAAACTACCATCCCCTTGCCCTAAAGTGTGCCATCTAATCACTGCTTTTGCTTCTATAAAATGCTTGGCTTAAGGATTTAATCCATCCACATCTCCAACGGAGGAAATGAGAAAAATGGTTAAAGCCACACAAACGCCATTTTAAATTTGTACCCTCCATTTTATGCTAGGCCATGAGTTCCATTTCCCCAAACTCTGAGTTTCAAGTTACCAGAAGTCAGATGGCTTGGCATCTCAACCAAAGTAACCACACTTGGAATTCCCTGGGTGAGGAGGGGGAAACCTGTGGCTCATTTTAGAAATCCCCCCATGGGGAAAGGGGAACTTGCGGCCTACTGAATAAAATGCAACCAATGAGAAAGCCCCATCAAGTGTTGCAAATGCCCTGGCCAATCATAATAAAGGTCATGTAGTCCGCAGTTTTGTTCTATAAAGATAGCTGTGCCTCCTGCTCGGGGCTACTGCCCTCCACATTGGCATGGAGATGCAGCCCACTAGCTGTTACTTTTTGTTTTTTTAAATAAATTCTCTATTCTACTAATGAATTTTGGAGTCTGTGGCAGCCATTCTCGAATCTCAGACCCTACAAAGCTAGAACAAATTTTTTGCACAGAAATTGGAAGTAGGTAAAAAGTCCCAACCTTAGTTGAGAAAATATTGACAAATGACAGCTATTGGGAAGGAAGAATCAGTTTTTGTTAAAGATGTGACCCTGGGACCCATATTGAAGAGCATTTGTAGATACCAATTAGACTCAATTAGGCATGAGAGAAAGCAAGAGACAGAGACCGATAGAGAAACATTAAATTGGCTGTGGTGTACTATGCAGAGATGCAGTGAAAGGAAAGTGTCTGAATAAGATACATATATTTGGTACAATAAAATATATTGTACCAAATCCTCCTCCCCAAAAGAGAAAGGAAACACACACACACACACACACACACACACACACACACAAACTGACAAAGGAAGAAGGCATTGTCTCAAATCTTAATCTTCTGAAGGTAATCCAGAACAAAACCTTTCGTGGCTTCTCATGCAGCATACATAAAAAGATCATATATTTATAAATTTTATGTTCGTTCACATAGTAGTAATTCAAAGAGGACAAGAATTCAAGAGCGAGTCAGGAGGCTATGGAAGTAGTTAGAGGTAGACTTGAATGTGTGGAAATAATTCAGATTCAGTACCCATGCACGACAGCCTCCAAAAAAAGAATCATATATAATAATTATTAAAAGTATTAATTTCATACAATGCTAGTCTTATCAGTGATTTCAGTATTTCTAACTGTATGAGAATTTTAGTACTGTGAATGACTGTCCTTACATGGGAGAGGTCCATCCTCTTAGACTTTTCTGTTCCTGTAATCGTGGTATGACAAGAGCCTTTCGGGTGCCTTCTGGGGCTCTGAAAAGGGACACTGTAAAAGCTGACACTAAGATTTTTCAGTTATGGGGTTGACTAGATGACTCAGCGATTAAGAGAATTTACTGCTCTTGTAGAGGACGACAGTGACAATCAGCACTCACGTGGCGGCTAACAACAGTCCATTACTCCAGTTCCAGGGGATCAGACACCATTTTCTGGCCTTCATGAGCACTGCATGACACGGTGCATATGTGTGTGTGTGTGTGTGTGTGT
This sequence comes from Eospalax fontanierii, assembly GCA_035773235.1. Classification (NCBI taxonomy): domain Eukaryota; kingdom Metazoa; phylum Chordata; class Mammalia; order Rodentia; family Spalacidae; genus Eospalax; species Eospalax fontanierii. Next base: position 67,503,900 of record CM069524.1, on the reverse strand, counting down.
GTGTTTGTGTGTGTATATATATATATATATATATATATATATGCAGGCAATATAGTCATAGACATAATACAAAAATAATAAATCAAATATTTTTAAAAGATTACTCAGTCTTTGCTTAGTTTTGTTTTAATTAGCATTCAAAGAAGTGAATTTCATTATGACTTTTTGAAGAAATATACTAGGCTTGCTTTGTGGTTTTTGTTATATTATTAGATGAATGTAATAAGTACGAAGTAGGTAAACTTTCAGATAAGCCAAAGATGAGGATATTAAATGTATATTTACATCAAGAAAATGGTTACCTGGGACTAAGGAGTAGAGGCAGGTGGATCTTCTTGAGGTCAATGCTATTCTGGTCTAGATAGTGAGTTCCAGGACATCTAGGTTTACAGGGATTCTCTGACTTGAAAAAACAAAAATTTGAAATTAAAACATTTTAAACAGTGTCACCACAATTCCTTTTTGGAGAGGAAGACTAAGCGTAGTCCCCTCAACTCACAGTTAGGCAAATTCTAGCTAGTTTGCTTGGACTTACTAACAGAACAGCGGGTAGGGGTTTACCTAGAGAGCATGGGTGCCCTCCCTCCCCTGGGTAAGTAACATCAATAAATCTACAAAGAGGCTAGGATCTTGTGAATTCTTGGTGGTCGATCCAAAGCACCCAAAGGGAGATGAAAAGGGCTATTTATGGGTGCCCTTATTTAAATAATTTTAGCCCCTCCCTTTATCACATTCAAGGCTAATGGCCTGGTGTGGAGGGGCATAGGACTTTCCTAGCCTCTTGTTTTTCCATGCAAGGTGATCCTAGGTAAATACCACTCTGCCTGGGAGGGGTGTTTGGCCACAGCTCATCAGGCTTGTCCCTTGGAGAATTAATTTACTCTACAAACATTGACTTAAGTTTTATAAAAACTGAAATCTGATTCAAATGTGACCCATGTAAGAATGATAAATCTCTTAAACAGAGATAACTAAGCAAACAGTGTTGTGCAGAGCTTAATGTGCATGTAGATGCTAAATGTGTATAACAATAATGAATTAATTATTTAATTGATATAGTTCATGGAGCAAATACTAAAGCATTTGATGAAGCATACCTGTTTTTAAATAGAACTTATAAGTAGATCTAAAGTAAGTGGAAATGGGAAAATAGATTTAAAATAAATACATGAAAGTGATATTGTATAGTATATTTGATGATATTAAATATTTTATGTATGCACGTGTTTATGCATGGTATAAATAAGTCATTCTTTCTTCCATGAAACTGCATGCCATATTACTAATGCCAAATATAAATGAGTTTCCTGCCACAGTCCAGGTATTAAAGAATTGGCACTTTAATTATTATCACAGTGCCAATATATAATAATGAATATGACCTTAATGGAGACTTTGAAAATTTTTCTACTGACTCATCCATACCTCAGTATCCTTCACTTGCTTCTGAAAAAAGCTGGCTGCTTTTAGTACAATGATTCTGCTCCACATCAGTGTGCTAACTGCTGAAAAATTCTCCAATTAGAGTTTCAAATATATGAGAATTTAACCAAGGAAGGGAGACAGGAGAAAAATTATGAGTCATTTATCTGTGCATAGGAAAGTATATTGAATTACACAATATCATAACAAAAGAAAGTTTAAAATGCATTTAGATTATTTACTCGTGATGTAACAATAATGACAGTTTGAAAAAATACCAAATTTAATGAGCACAATTTCTTTAAAAATAATGATAAATTGACAAAACTAGATAATCTAGGCCATTTCAGGAAGATTGTGGAAAGCGATTCAAAATGGTATATATTTATAACACTTTTTGGAAATTTTATATAACAGGTTTTAAAATGCAAAGACTTTCCTATGAATACAGTGTTGTAATAGTACTTACAACCAGATAATGGAGCAGGAATACTAAATTCTATTATTCATGAAAATTTGCTGCAAGGGTAAATTTAGAAATAACACATTTCAACCCTTCAGTGAGTGCTAAAATTATCCCACTGCATTTTAGAAGTAGAGCAAAACCCAAGATAAATACAGAGTTGGGATCAAATGAAACCATTAACAATGCCTATAATGAAAGACAAAATTACACTCTGGTGTGGGGGGGGGGCTAGGATTAGAAACACAGCATTGAAAAGGCTAAATTTGGGGGAGAAAGAAATAGCTAGATTATTGACCCAGAAGAACTGAACACTAAATATATTCTTTTAGCCACAATAGAGAAATACGCAGATAAGCGAATTGCAACTCAATTGTCCTCTTTCACAGAAACTTTATACAAAAGTAGAAAATAAAAATTGCTTGATTATTTATAATAAAAGATATGGAGAAGAAGTGATTAGCAAAGAAAGAAAGGATTGGCTTTTTTGTGAAAGTCATTCATATCAGTGGAATGTCTTCATGACTGAATGATCTGTGATTAACAGAATCAATGTCATATTTGACTCTCTTTATTGCTATTACTAGCATGTGTCAAATATTTACATTGGGTCTAAAAAGTGTGTTAGGTTTTTATAGAGGTCATTTCAGTTACTTGGTCAGGTGGTCTTAGAATATTATACAAATTTAGCAATGAATGCTCAAAGTAGGTTGTTTAATAGACAGATAAATGCAAGAGTTTTAATTCTGCATTCAGATCCGTGTAGAATGATCATTTACTTCACTTTGACTTGGAGTGTGACTCAGACTGAGTTTTAATCATTTTGTCTTCTTTGGTTTTCTTTGTCCTACGGAATATTTTCAACAATATTTTATTCCGAACAGCAGAGAAAAAAATAACCCAAATTTTCAAAGACTGGAAAATATTGAGTCCTATGAAGTCTATCTGTATTGCAATTTTGTATCACCATTCTGTGTATGAGCCATTGTTATATGAGATGCTCTAAAAGAGAATGGTTGAAGTTGGGAGAAGCTGAATTTTTTAAATATGATTGTGGATCTTTGGGACATTCATTTTTATCCCAGCATTTGAGGGGAGTTAGAGGCATCTAGATCTCTTCAGTTCTAAACCAACTGGGTCTGCAGGGAGACTCTGTTTGAACGCCCTCACACCCCCAAAACTGTTACTCTTTCTCCAGCTTCTAACATTTTATTGGAATTCAAACAGCCAATTCCCATTTTAGTTTCTGCTCTATGACACAAAGACTTTCTAATTGAATGTTTTTCATGGAAAATATTACAACATATTTTTTTTATTTATTTTTATTTTATGTGTATGAGTGTTATGCCTGCATATGTCTAAGCACACCTGTTTTGTGCAGTGCCTGAGGAGGACAGAAGAGGTAGTTGGATTTCCCAGAACTGAACTTATGGATGTTTTTTAGCTGTCATGTTGGTGCTGGTATTTGAAATCAGGTCTCCTGCAAGAGCAACAAGTGCTCTTAACCACTGAACAGTCTCTCCATCCCTAAAGTATATAAATATATTACTTATTGCAGCAATAATAAACCAAAATTAAATACTATGTTCCAGGAGATGCTACAAAACTTATGAGTTCCACAAAGATTCCAAAGATCTGAGGGTATTTTTGTCACATTTTAATGCAATTTTTCAGTTTTTTAAATGGCAAACACTGGAAGATATTTAAAAATGTGATCAATTAATAAAATAACATTATTTTAAATAAATAAATAAAATATTCATTTGCTTCTAAATTAAGTCTACCACGGCCACTGGGTACAAGTCAATCAAAGTTAATAAATGTCTACTTCTTGGTGAACAGGGAACTCTGGAAGCTTTTGAATAGAAATATCAGCAATAGGTGTTTTAAAACTGTTATTATTATTCTGTTAGCAATACTATTGTGCAATTCACAGTTGGTTTGCAAAAATTTTAATTTTCCTCTTTGTAATAAGTATCTAGTACACGGCACACATACACACACACGCACGCACACACACACACACACACACACACACAAACATGCATGCATCTATCTAGAGAGACAGATACTTATATGTTGTTGCATAGAAAAACAATTTTCTCTCTGTCTGCTATGAGGGATGGACTTCCAAATATGACTGACAGGCAACTAACCAATGACTTAAGAGGGGAGGTTTAATGGAAGGCTGGGAAGGAGAGACGTGGGTGAGGTGCCAGGTCTCCATCTTGGGCTCACATTCCAGAGTTCCAGGGGGAATCTGTGATCAAAATGCAGGCTCCGCCATAGGAAATCTCCCTCTCCCTCTCTCTGGGGATGAACTCCTTGTAAGTAACATGGAATAAAGTAATCTCTCTAAAGAACATTCTCTATGTGTTCGGTGGGTTCAAACCTGGGGGTAGGGTGAGGCTGAATGCCAGGCTTCACCATGAGAAAATTCATGATACAATGTCTATAGATATAAATGACAATGCAAACACCATTGGATACTATGGATTTCTGAATGTGGCTTGAATGAGAGTAGTAGCCATTACAAGGAAGTTGTGGAGATTCTTTGGTCTTGATAAAACAGAGGGAGAGTGTGAAAATTAAATCATACAGTGACTATAATCTATTTTCCCTGTAGTAATAGAAAGAATATAATGTTTTTAAGTTTGATTTTTATTATTTGAGATGACATCCCTTGCTATTGCCTACATATCAAGTAAATTAAAAGCTAAAAAACTTTACCTGTGATTCTGAATAATTGAATACCAGAAGTAAGTAAAAAAAAAAAAAAAAGAGCTACTTGGGGATGATATTCACCTACATAGGGTGAAAATTAGCTGTATTAAAGAAAAGAAGGGAGGTGAATTGAGTTTGGTAATCAGCATTTTCAAGGGGCCGGAGATATGGTTCTATAATTAAGAGCAATCATAGACCCATCAGCCTGCTCTGGTCCTCTACAGAGGACCCAAGTTCAGTTCATAGCACCCTATGACAGTTATTTAAGGGAATCTGAGACCCTCTTGTGAACTCCACAGGTATTGTACACACATTCATGCAAATTATTCATACACATAAAAGAAAAAGAAATAAATTTTAAAGTTTTCAAAATAAAATATAGATATTTAAAAGCAAACATACAGCTGCAGAAATGAACAGGAGACCACAACCTTAGCTGAGGAACCCTTGACAGATGATTACTTTTGGCTGAAAGAGAGTTAATTTTCTTTAAGGTAGTGACACTATCTAGGTCTGCCAGGCTCTGGTACATGAACTCATGGATGATCATCTGGATAGACAACCTTGACTCAATAGGCCTTAACATATATGACAGAATGAATGAAATCTTGTGGGTTGGTTATGCAGGGGCGCAGATCAGGGAGGGGCATAACAAGATTAAGATGTGCTGTATGAAATGCCCAAAAGTCAATAAAAATATACATTGAATAAAAGTGTTATGTATATGTAATTCACTTTTATAGCATCTAAAACAGAAATATCCATAGGCATGTTTATAGGTGGTTTCAAATACTGCAAATACAGCATGGAATCAGTTAAACTGTGCATGTCTGAACAATTTCACCTACTGGCAGGATTTCTGCATTTGAGTAGAGTGGTGATGGGTATAAAGAAGAGCCTCACTCCCAGTACAGATGCCTAGAAAGGCTAAATAAAACACTACATTCATTTTTAAATTGTTTTTGCCTTTTGAGACAGAGATTCACTGTCTAGCTCTGGCTAGACTCAGTCTTGTACATTTATGGTCTGTTTAGTAGGGCTCATACTAAAAGCATGTGCCATACTTTTCTATTAAGACAATATTGTTCAAATCATTATCATTTCTATGGGAGGAAAGAATATTATAGTGACTAAAATTCAAGAGTGAAATACTTCTCAGAAGAAAGTTAGTGATGTCACACGCAGCCTTGCCTGTCTCCCCTACACTACCACAGGAATTATTACTGCCAAAGCTGAAGACTGAGGTCTGACCTAGACTGAGCATCAAGCCAGCAGAAATAGTTACTGTCAAATTTTCATTGTCGGAATAGAGGTGCAGCAAAGAAAAAGATACTGAAGACTTGAAAATCATGAAATCATGATGGTTTTCTCTACAGATACTTGTTGAAGTCTGGCTGCATGGGAGATAAGAAGGAGGGATGAAAGCTTCTCTCAACTAGCACGCAATCTTCCACAATGTTGAGGGATTTAGGGAACAAAGAACTCCCAAGGACAAGGACCAGAATATGAAACAAATAGGCATTGGAAGTCACAGGAGGTGGGTCTAATTGACCGTGGTGATTGATAACTACTGGTTTCTTTTCCATCTAGGATCCCTAATAGCGTAGTGCTTGATTCTTCTCAGTGAAACAAAATCCCACAAAGATTTTAGCATTTGCACCAAACTGAAATGATCAACCTTGATATGTGGAACCAATTTCTTTCTTACCACATTTGCAAGCTTTGAAGCTGAATAGAGCTAGAAGCTAGATATTTTATCCTAAGATCTCTGAAGAGTAGAAATGAATTTTCCTCAGTTATTCAGGGTTACAAGACCAACAGAACTGTAATCGAAAAATCTTGCAAAAAATCAGTTTTAAAAGGGACAAATTGGAGGAAAACTAATCCTAGTTAATGCTGCATTCAGATACCACACAGGTCAGGTCCTGGTTATAACTAATCATAAGTAATCTCTTACTCTCTAAAAAGATAAAAAAGATTGTCCCTTCTAGAGAATATCATTTAAAGTTGTATCTTCAAAAAAGAGATTTTTTCTGAATATTCCAGTTTTCTAACTTGAATGTCACAGTTAAGATAACTGGTTTTATTATGTGGATAAAATAGGAAAGACTTCATGTTTTATATGTAGCTAGAATCAATAGAGAGGATACAGCATTTCTCATCACCCTGATTTTGAAAAGACGGTTTCTTACATGGTTACTTGATGAAATTATAATCTGTATTGCCAACACCAGAGTTCCTAAAATGCATTTATTTCAATTTATCTCATTTATACTACACTCTGCAATTCAGGAAGTGGATAAAATAAAAAACAAAGAGAAGTGTTGGGTAGGCAAACAAAAGGGACTTATACAAGCATTGAAGTATATTATCTGTGTAAGGACACATACTGTCTTCAAAGACTGACGCCCTAGGAAGGAATGGTTCAAGATGTAATTTTATTTTTTGGTTTATTTATTCATTTTATGATCTTTTGAGAAGGGTTTCCCTGTAGTCTCAGCTGGCCTGAAACTAACCGTGTTGATCTCAATCTCATAGAGATCTGCTTGCCCTGCCTCTTAGTACTGAGATTTAAGGTGTGAAACCTCATGCTCTTCTATGGTTTACTTATCTGAGATCCCTGCAAAGGCTCCTGTGCTGAAGGGTTACTACTCAGTTGGTGGCATTACTGAGAAGTTATTGGATCCTGGGCTCAATCCATAAATTAATTCAAATATTAATGCTTGAAAATGCCTTGGTTAGAGGGGCTGTTAAAAGAAACGACTGAACTGCTGCTTATCAGAAGAAGCCAAATTCGTGTGCACTTTACTGTCTTAAATGAACCAGGAACACTTAGTCATTTGCTGTTTTGCTGTCCCATTCATTTGAACTTGCAGAGTCAGCACATAGAGTTATCTGTACTTGAAGAAAAAGATTTCTGTGTCACTTTAGATCTGGTTTATCAGTACAGAGACTATATTTGTACATCTATAATGATGCTCAGAAATACAAAGTATTTATTTGATTGAATTGGTTTCTGACTACAAATGGAGACATAATGCATAAAATCAAGGAAATGTCTGGACTGACTAGAACCAAAATATTTATATAGATTTCATAGACTCTTCCAGGCAGGGAGCCATAAGAAAGGAAGCAATATGATTGAGGATAGGTGTTCTTACCAGAAGAAAACTAAGATCGACTATTACACTGCATCCTAAAATCACGTAGAATCTTTGTTTGTTCTTTCTTACAAGACATTTTGACTTAAACTCTGGACTATAAATTTCAATAAATATATCTATATGGACTTCAAAAAAATAAAAAAATGAGATAAATGCATGTGAATGATTTTTCATAAGCCTTCTAGAAAGAAAACATGAACTCCCTATCTTTTAGCTATGGTAATAAATATAGAAAGAGCATATCTAATGTGAAAACCAGTAAATAGATACACGCTTTGAGAAGTCGACTTGTTATCGGTATAATGGTGAGGTTGGGTCCATTTTCTTGGCCAATTAAATTATTAAAAGGTCAGAAAAAATATCTCCAAACAACAGAGAGCAAAAACAAACAAACATTTATTGGAAGATAAGAATCACATGAATCCACATAAAGAATCATATATACATAATAACAGTCATAGAGAAAACTGAAGTCTTCCACAAGTGGAACCTGGACCTGGAAGCTGAGAATCCAGCTTTCTCCAAGGAGGTCCTGAGTTTTAAGTATTTAGTGGTTTCTCCTCCCCTAATTTTGGATTGCTTAACTTAAACAAGAAGAAAAGGCCAATAGACTTATTGCTTCAACTGATGATGTGTGCAGGTCCTTATGATTCTAAACAGATCAGTTGAAGAAGCCGCATTAAGGCTTTCCTGCCAGAGACCAAGAAAAATCAGGAATTTCCCAACTGTTACTAAGTTTGTTTGCTTCTCGGGATTTTACCCTTACAGTTTCTCTCAATGTGTGGAAAAGCTTTCCTTAATCAACTAAAATAGACTGGAAATCAAGAGACATGTCGACTTTGTCAATCAAGACAGAGGATTTCTCAGTACTATTTCCAAAAGATTAGGACATTGTACTCTAATGTACAATTTCTGTAGACGCAGAAATCAGAGTAATAGAAGCAAAAGACATTTGTCATGACAGAGAGATATATCCAAGAAGAAAGTGATCCAAGATAACAGAAAGAACAACTTGTTTTCCGGTTTTGAGTAGAATAACTCACGTTTCCCTCCTATTTAAAATCAAAAGTCAAAATTTCTATCAGACTGTCCTAGTTCTGGTTGCTTAAACAATTCACATTTATTTCTCACAGTTTCAGAACCAAAATCCAAAATCAAAGAGAGAGCAGATAGAACTGGTGCTTGGTAAGAATCCTCTTCTTGCTTGGAGATCCACCAGCTGTATGCATCCTCATGTGATGGAGAGAAGCTCTATTCTTTTCTTTACAATAGGGTCACTAATCTCATAACGGTGGCTTCAATTTCCTGGTCTTATCTCCAGAAATTAAGTGGCATTTATCCTACCTCCTAATACTATGGCACTGATGATTATAGCTTCAACACATGGATTTTATGGGATCATAAGTATCCAGAGTTCAAAGCTGAGGATGTTTTGTTGTTGCTGCTGTTCTTGAGGAAAATGATGGAAGATTGTTGAGATTTTAATTTGCTTTTTTACCACCTAACCAGAACTACAACCACTATTATGTCTAACCAAAGTTTAATTTGCCTCTTTTCAGCTGTCACAAAGCTGAACCAGACCTTTCTCAACTAAAAAATAAGGCATATATTTTGTTTATAATAAAAAATGTATGAGCTTACAAGGACGATAGAAGTAAACCATAAATGTATTTTTGTTGTTTAAAGTAACATCTAATAACGGAAGAAATTAAAATATAAACACTTAAACATCTGCATGTCAAAATTTTTCTAAAAATTCTGTTCTTTTATTTCATTGAAGAGCAAAAAAAGCTATTTGGTGATAAAATTGTAATGTAAATTGGAGTTGATAGTGGCTGTAGATTAAATAAGATAAACATTTCATTGTCTTTTCTTCTGTTTCTTTAAGTCATATTCTATGTCTTTGATTATCTTGACTTGTACTTAATAAATCACAATAAGTTAATGCTTACTTAACCATTGTTAATGGATTTTATGAATAAATTCATGATTTACTTTACTGACAATTAAGAGTAACTAGTGATCATTTTTGTCTATTAAATGTATTGGCATAAAAATTGTATTAGTTATGCATATTTGAACTAAACCTTGAGTTGATTTCACTATTGGGATTAATGAATAAATGGTTAGCATGTCATATATGTAATTTCAAATTCATCAAGAACTTGAATTCTAGGTGGAAACAGTCTTCATAGTTATCTCTTATGAACTCCAACATTTGATGATAATTGTGCTATAGTGATAATATAGGATTTCAAAATACCTTTATTTTTTGAAAACAAAATTGATAGTTTAACTATTCAAGAGGCATATTTACAGTAATTTCTATAAAGCAGTTAATATATTTATTTAAATAATTTATATGTAAACTTTTATTTAAACCAACATTTTTCTTAAACATAAACATAATTACATGATTTACATAATTATATAGCAGTTACTTAATATTCATAAAATCAAGAAATGAGTGATGTAATCATTTGACACCTGTCAAAACAAATAGGAAAATAAGTAAATTAATTTTTCAGTGTAGCTAAGTAGATAATAAACAGCTGGAATTTCAACCTAGACCCCAGTACTCACTCTATTGTCACATAGGATGCCTCCTCTGTTTTGTCTTAGATATTTTTATACAGTGGATGACAACTATTTGATACTATGCCCTTAAAATATTTTGGCTTTTGGTTCCTAAAAAGAGCTTGGAGACAGCACTGATTGTCCCCAAAGCCATTTTATTATGGGATGGAGAACGTGAAAAGGGTTTATCCATGTTGTAAAAAGACAGATAAAGCTACAGCTTTCTTTGCATTCCAACTGAAGATCTACCTATATAGAGCTGGGCACGGAAAACTAATATACATAAAACCTTAGGGTTGGTGCATGTACATAAAGAAACAGAGAATTTCAGGATTCTGGGAACTTGTTCATATGAACATGCAGCAATAGTGACAGTACACACAAAACTCTTGCAGACTCAATCAGACAAAACCCAGCATAGAACTATGGAAATGGGCAGCAGGCAGTTGCCATAACCAAAGACTATTGGCAACTGATTACTTGGAGGTAAGGTAGAGATCTTTAAGATCTCTAGATGGGCTGATTAGCCTCCAGTGGAAGAACTTCCACTAAGGGACATCTAGGTACAAATACCTGACTGGATGGTATAGGACTTAACATATATGACAGAATGCATGATATTCACTGGAGGAGGGGGTTCTCTGGAGGTGCCGATGTTGGAGGAGTTTGAAATTTGATTGAGATCTATTATGATATGCACAAATGTCAATACAATATATTTTAAATGTTACACAACAAATATGGACTTCTGATTGAAAAGAAAAAATAATTTTAGAACAGTTCCATTCCTTTTCTCCATTGTTAAATAAAGGAAGATCCACATATATCAGTAATTCTTCTGCAATTTAGTTCTGTAAACACCATGCACAAGCAATACTGGTGCTCCAAGTGAGAAAAGCTCTGTTCCCTATCATGCTTTATGGGAACTTAAAAGTACACTTTAGGAATTCAGGATGAGAACCAGATGATAACAATATTTAACTTTTTTGTTGTTCTGCATTATAGATTTGTTTTTGGAGACAGAATCTCCCTGTAATCCTAACTGAAAAGGAACTTGCTACCAGACTTAAAGAGATTCACCTCCCTTTGCCTTCAAAATGCATGGCTGTATTCTGGAAATTTTTAAAAAGCAATCATTTCAGTATTTCAAGGTACTGTAATGGTCTCTCATTATAGAACTGTGTTCAGGATATATCACATAAGTAGTGGACATTTGGAACATGTTTTACAAGTTAAAATTAAACCCAAAATTCAAGAATGCAGAATCGGAAGTGCTTATTTATACTAATTACATTTGCCCATGCAGTACCAACAGCTACTTCTTCACTCTCTATTTTGTTAACAGGACCCCAATTTTGTTATTTACAGGTAAAGCATGTGTTCTGTGGAAGTAAGATTCATTAAGCTATCTTAAAATCAACCACTTAAGAAAATCAGCTCTGATAATCCCATTGCATCTGCCACTGATTGCAGTGATTGGTTTACAGTCTTGAACTGACCCATGTTATTCAATGGAATAAAAGGTGAACTCTTCTACGCTTTGTGGAAATGATTTTCCTTCATGATTAAAAACTGGTCTGTGAGGTTTCCATTCACTGCTGTTGAATTCTGTGTTGTCAGTTTTATAAAGCCTAGAATTTGTGGTGTTTGCAAATGCTATTATGCTGAAATTGTAGAAAAGGAATGTCCAGCACAGAGGAGTCACAGAAAATGAAAGACCTCATGGTCTTTGGAAGCTTCCTACCAGTGGACCAGTTCTGTGTCTGTTTACCCTTGCACTGCTATGACTAAATATCTCACAAGATTTTCAGTACTCCAGTCATTTAAGAAAACCTATGTTTTATTGCTTCTGATACACTGATATTCAACTTTTACTTCCTAGTAAGGCAATTTTACTTAGTTCTTGCTGAGGATGTTGATGCCACAGGTTACTGCTTAGATCTTTTCATTACCGCATGAGTTGTTTTGACTTTCTGTTTTTACTGTAGCAGTAATACAGTCACCCTTCAGCACATTCCCCTCAAGGGTCTCACTACTACCAAATGATGACTTCAGCAAAGGTTGTTTAAATTTTCCACAAGAAGACTAGATTTCAAAAACAAAGAATCCTTGTGTTTTCCATATGTGCTGATTAAAATGAGCAGTAGACCAAGGTGAGTTGATTAAAAACAGCAAGATCTGTAGCTTGGAAACAAAAGGCCAACAGTAGGGAGCTCACACAAAATTAAAATTACAATATAGCCAAGCTGTGTTGTCAAAATCCAGTGATCTCTGCCTCTTAACGCTATGTGGAAAAGAGAGGAGGCCAAGGTGAAAAATATTATTTCTGGGGTCTGGAAACGAAAAGAGGCAAAGTAATTCTTGGCTAGAGGCAATTAGCTCAGTTCAGCAAGGTCTGCAAGCAAGCTGCTGAGGATGGCAGAGAGGTAAAAGAAGACCACAGAGCTGATTAAGAAGATCCATCATTTCCGTATTCACAGAGCTCACTGCTGTGGGGGTGCCATGGGTACATAGTTAGTCAAATTCAAGACAGAGGTATAGTTAGCTCTGAAACAGCACCCGGTTTGGTACAAATCAATGTCCATGATTTAAGAGCCTTTAGATGTTGTCAAGGATAATTCTTTCTAGATCTAGAGTGATATTCCAATATAGAAGAAATAGGAGAGTTAACATATGTAGACAAGAACAATGTTCAAATGTAATAAGACTTAATTATCACTCAGAATATTACCCGTCCTTCAATAATGTGCAGCAAATTATACGTTGGAAATAAAAAGAATAACATATATGCACATTTCTCCAGCTCCACATATAAAGATGGGTGATGACTATAAGGTATTGTAAATGATTGAATAATGGTAACTAGATGTTAGAAATAGAGGTGAACTGAGTCATACGTGGTGGCACACACCTTTAATCTCAGTACTGGGCAGTAGAGGCAGGTAGGTTATGTGAGATGCAGGCCACCTCTTCTACATAGAGAGTTCCAGGCAAGATGGGGCTACAGACAGACCCTGTCTCAGAAGAAAAGAAAACAAACAACAACAACAGCAAAAGAAACATAAATAGTGCTGAAATGACATTTCATGGAAAGTATTAGCAATGATTTGGGCCAATATTCAGCCAATCTAATATTCTTAGGCCAAGCTAGGTTATTTTTAAATTATTTTAAAATACTTAATTTCCTTCTACTTGAACTTGTAAAATTTTAAGAAAAAAAAATGGGAATTTTGAAATGAATTTTATTCACCTACTTGGTGAATGGCAGAAAGGATGAGAATCATGGGAGCATTTGCGCAGATATATGATTGGTAACATTTCTGAGTTTCAGTTGGCTAACACTTTCACAGCCAGAGGGCCTATACACCATTTTCCTTTGAGACAGTCTGTTTGTGCCAAGTAGGCTGGCCTCTGAATCCCTAAGTATTCCGGGCTGAACCTGAAGTGATGATCTTTTTGCCTTAGCCTTTTGGGACCTGGGATTACAGAGATTAAAAATTAGTTGTTCATTTTTACTTATGTGTATCTTGTTTTTTTTTTGTTTGTTTGTTTGTCTGTTTATTTGTTTTTTTTTTCATTTCTCAAGGTATTAGTAACTCCTAGGGATGGCTAGAAATCTGTACAGTGTGCATCCACACAGATGAGATTCTACCTACCACCTTAGCCTAGTGCATATTGGGAGATCAATTTTACTTATAGGAATGTCTTTTGAGAACCTGTTTGAGGATGCTGTTTATCCATCCTAGCACTTGGCTTTGAGGAATGAGAATGTGAGTTGGATTTCAGCCTGCCATCCATTGTAAGTACTGTTTCAAACTGTTTCAAACTAACTGACAAGTAAAAAATAAAACTTGAAAACTCCTAAAATAAATAAATTTCTTTTCCTGTGTTTGACTGGAAAAAAACCTTAGTTTTAAATAAGTATTTGGTTATTCTCTATATTATGCTTTTTCGAGGATGTCTGAAGATAATTTTGCCCTCAAATTCTGCCATGCTGATCTAGTGATTAGAGGCAAAATATTCTGTAATGCTAAAAACAGATTCTCACTACAGTAAGTCAAGGAGACACTTGGTCCAAAATATAAATGTGTATACCTTAAGTGTTCCTGAATGTCTCCACAGGTAAGAATAAACATTCTTATACAACAAGCTTACATACATTCTGCAGGAATACAATGGAATGTATTAGAGGAAAGCAGAGGGAAAGATGGTATTCAGTAATCACCAAGAGCTATTCAGCTGCCAGCTTATTATTTGCTTTTTAATTTATTTTATTTTTTAAAAAGCATATTCAAAACGAAATGCTACCAAAAAAAGACATGATTTCTGGCTACTGTTTTTAAATTGCAATATGAGGACTATTTTCAATTCACTAAGGTGTTAATAAATACATTAAACTTTTATACCTATTATCTGAAATAGTAGAAATAATGTTTCTTAATTTATGCTGTAGAATAATTTTTATAAATTTTGGAAATCATGATAAGACATATTTATGAATATTACAGAATTTTGCTACCTTTGAATGTGAAAAGTAAATATCACAAACAATTTTACTTCTACTGACATAACAAAGACTGGGTGCTCACATTTTAGCCCTTACCCATTGGCTGTGTTTATCATTATGAACATTCTGGAAAAGACTAAGTATTTTCTTTGTCCATCATTAAAGTTCTGATTCTAAAGCAAATTAATCACTACAGTCAATATAACCTTGGCTTTCTTTTAATGAGTATGCTCATGAGGTAGGTTTGTTTGAAATGGTACAAAAGAGCTAAAAGAGGATCTGTACTTCAGAGTGAGCCACATATTACTCAATCAGCTTCTATTGCAGAGAATGTGTGCCCCTGAACCCTACATTCTCCTGCTGAGCCAAGAGAAAAAATAACACATGCCAAGTTGATGATCCTGCAGCCTTGAAGGGAGATCATGTGTTCACTGGTTTCCAAGTCAGAAATCATCTAGGTGTGTGGAAAGTTGAATATAATCATCAAATGCAGTTCTTCCTTTCTATATCTGTTTGCAATGTCTATAAAGTATGCTGAACTAATAGAAACTAAATGATAAAGATATTCTTAAATATCTATAGATTTGATTATACATTAAATTGCAAATGAGCTCTTCTTCACAAAATTACTCCACACTGAATATTATACCATTACCTGCAACTTAAAAAAGAAAGAAGCATTGCAGATATGGCAGACATGGCACACATTTCTTACATGACTGACATTTTTGTTATATTGGTCATGAAACCCAGGGTTTGTCATGTTTGACAATTGTTGAATCACTGAATTCTGTCTCCAGGCCACATCCTTGAAATTGTAGTCAGCATTGTGTACAACTATATTTCCATATAAAGGAAAAATGCTCAGAAAATGCAGAAAAGAAAGTATAAGTTTTTTTTTTATTTTACAACATATGTGGTTACGTTAAATGCTTGCAATTGTTTTATAAGAGTGAATTATGTAACTTTTAACAGATTTTCCAGAAAATACTAGTATACTGAGATTGCTTTTGTCTCCTTTAAATTATAAATACATAAATCATGATACTATATGCTATCTTGGGAAGTTTTTGTGATTGTGATAGGCAAAAAATTCCATCCAAAAAATGTCAATATCCTAAACCCAGAAAATGAGTGAAAATGTTATATTACAATGCAAAAGTAATTAGATACCAAATGAAATAAAGATTAAATATTTGTGCCCTTGATATAGAGAATTACCGCATATTATCTCCGTGAGATCAACTTATTTTCAATTGCCTCTAACTGTGAAATAAATTTATCTGGGTGAGATCAACTTAATTTCAAGTGCCTCTAACTGTGAAATAAAATGGCCAAAAACGTGTGATGCCACTGATCTCAGTGAACCACTGTTGATTGGTCTTATAGTCAATACAACAGAAAACCAAAGATGTGAAAAATTACCTGAACTGGAATACTAAGAAAACTGATCTTTTATTAGTTCCTCCAATTAATAACTGAGTGTTGCTGACATATTGATGATAGTCAAAGATGGTTCATTTCAGACTGGTGATCTCAGGAGCTGTGATATGACAAAGGTGTATTCTTCCAAACCACTCAGGTGTTATGCAACAGTCACAGTAGGAAATGAGTAAGGCACTAAATAAAACTTCATCTTCATTGTTTACTATTGATTGGCTTTTTGTGAGTTTTTGGTTGCAAGTAAAATTCAACCAAGCTGACACAGTCAGAACTTCAGGGAAAAAAAAAAAAAAAAAAAAAAGTAAGTGAAGTCAGAAGCCTTAGGAAACTAGAATCCTAGACTTTCCAAAGTGTTTTCTCACTTCCATTCTCTATTTTCTCTACTGTTTTAATTATCTCAGATGACTTTCCTAGAGTTCAGTTCACCATCAGCAGGCAACTCCAAGACACAAAGCATTTTACACATGAGACTTTTTATGAACTAAAATTACCATCTTAATACGAAATAAACGCAAACTAGAAATACAACTCATTCATTATACATTCTTGACCAACAAGTGGTCGGACAATACTTTCTAGCTCAAACACAGAACAAGTGTGGATGGAAGTTAAGTAATTTTCTAAAAGAATGCTGCTTACAATAACAAGGTGAAGCAATGCTTGCAGACCAAAGTAGAATATGCAGCACAAGGTTACATGAATTCTCAATGTACAGAATGAGAAACAGATCAATGCTGCCATCTAATTTGGAGCACTGATGGAAAGAAAAAGTGATTATATAAATTGCTAGAAATAAGGAAAGAAATCTACATGTATCATGTCAGATACCCAAATTGTCTTTAGAAATTGATTTAAGTGCTAGAGGAAATGGAGGCAATTAGAAAGTCAAGTTTTAACACTTTGAGCTTCAGGGTATTATCAGTTTTATATTTTGAAGTACTTATATGTTGAAGTAATGAGAACTTTAAAAAAAATATTGGCTTAGCATTAGGTTTAGGTAATGATTATAGGAATGACTGCAAAGAAGCAAATGTAATTCAGACAGTCTAATGGACTCTATTTGATTTCATTTTCTTTACCAAAATGAGTTTGATTAGATTTACAATTGCTCACCTTCAGTTTTTTACCTCTATGTTTTATTATGTGAACTGTTTTTGTGATGGGGATCTTTTAAGAAAAATAGTCTTTTGCATTTTAAAGTACTGGTTTTTCCAGACATTATTTTGAAGTCCTTTTCTCTGGAAGTTTTTTTATTTATCTGTCAAACAGTCCCCGGGGTGTTATATTGTTTTAGTGTTTGAAGATTTATCTTGAAGACAGGTAAAAAAAGGCAATCTTTCTTCGTGGGTTTTAAAGATTCTTTTAAAAGAATTTTTTTTGGCAGACCAATCGTGATATATTCAACTTTGAAAAACAAAGATAATTATAGAATTCTGTTCTGTAATCCTCTCTATACAATGATCATTTTAAGGGTTCCTTGGAAACATGATAAATTGCAATTTGATTTTCAAAATTCTGAAAATGGTAACTAATTAAGGTAGAATGTATCATTTAGAAATTTCATATTTATTTAAAAAATTATTGAGAAACATAGTTATAAATCTTCAACTAAGATTAGTATTGATGACATAATTGCATATTAATATTCATTTTTATAAGTAAATCTATTGCTGTTATGTATATTAAAATATCTGTTTTTCCTTTCAATGATAATTTGATGAGATACCCAAAATACCAAAGTATTGTTTTTCTCTAATATTTAAATTTTATATGATAAATGAGGAATGAGCTTCATAATATTTTAATGATAATTAAATACTATAGCATATAGTACAAACCAATCAGTATAAATTTACTCTATATGGCTGGAAATCCTTTTCTCTAACATCATATGTTTGCCATTAATATACTGCTAAAGTTAATCTCAGAGTTCTTTTGAGAGCTTAAGGGTTATGCTGATACCTCTGTTTCATGAAGAAAGATACTGATTTAATAAAAGTGTGAAGAAATACATACTGAATTTAAATAAGGACATCTCCTCTAGAGATATACTATTTTCACTAGAGTCTATTATGGACACACAGACTCAAATCCGCCTCTTGCCCAAGCATATCTACATACTACCTGTCCCAGGATCTAAAGGGCCTTAGAATTTGACAAATAAGGCTCATGAATGTTGGATCATCAGGAATAAAATAGTTAGACAGCAAATTAAGGTAGTGTTTATAAATCAGGATAAACAAAAATTCTGTTGGACAGAAAGAAGATATAAATAATTCTTTTATTCGAAGTTTCAAATTAGAAGCCAGATGCTGTCTCTGGTTTTCTGAGTCATAAGAAATGAAAACCACAGACACTCTGATTAAGACAGTTTTGATTTTCTTAAGCAGTAAGTAGTAAAGTGTTATTACTTATTGAGCAATATCAGTGTAACTTGGGATCCTATTCAGAAGACCAGTTCTTAAGACATATTAAAAAAGCAATCAGAAACTAATGCTTGGCCCCAGACATCTTTTATAGAGGCATCCAGGAGATCACCATGAAAACTCTATTCTCAGAAGTGCTATTGCTCTGTTGTTTATAGAATTATTCTTCTTATTATTTAATTTTATGAGTATTTTGTCTGCATGTATGTAAGTGCACCACATGCATGAAATGCCCACAATTGCCAGAAGATTCATTAGAACTGAAGTTATGGCTCTGTTTTATCCACCATATGGGTGCTGAGAACTGAACCTGGGTCCTCTGGAAGAACAACAACTGCCCTTAACTACTGAGCCAAATCAGCAGCCCTTAGATGTACTATTTTAAAGGAAATACCTTAAAGCTCTTTGTGAGATTTGCTATTCTTACCCTGTTGATCAATTGACTGTTTATTAAAAAGCAAATATACTCATATTGAGTATGATTTGAGGATATTGATTCTCAGTGATTTTTTTTCTTCTGAATCCCAAATGTCATCTTCTGCCAGGGTAGATGTTTATGGGTATAGGGAGAAAAATATGCCCAGTGTACTAAGATTTTTAGAGAAAATGTTATAAGAATCATTCTTCTGGGGCTGGAGAGATGGCTCAGTAGTTAAGAGCATTGGATGCCCTTGCAAAGGACACATGTTCTATTCCCAGCACCCACATGATGACTTAATTCCATTTCTAGGGGAATACAATAACCTCTTCTGATTCCCATGGCATTACATTACTCTCTTGCACTTACACACATGCAGGCAATACATTCATATACATAAAATTAAAATAATAAAATACATTTTAAAAAGAATCATGTTTGTTCTTTGACATATTCTTTACTCAGGTCTCATGAAAGGAGAGCTAATACTACCAAAAGAGCCAAGTAGAAACCTTTAGAACTACACACTACCAATCTATACCAAAATAATAATACAATGAAATTCAATATTTCTGGAATTTGGAGAAGTGCAAAAATGATATCTTTAAACACTGCTCTTTTATAGCTTCTGCTTGGTTAAAATTTAAGTGTGGTGTGAACTGAAATAATGCAGGCCTACATCTTCATTAAAATAAAGCAGCACTATTCAACAAAGTGGTCATTGTTGGAATGTGATAAATTTGTGCTTTACATAGCAGTCAACATGGATATAAAGTAATAATAGGCATAAAATCTAATTTAATTCTTAGTTTTCAAGACTTGTTTAATTGTCCTTATGTCTGGCCTGTACATTTTCAAGATCATTGCTTATTTTAAATCCTGTGTATTAAATCACATGTGCCTACTAATATTATCATGACATTTGGTCTGATGAGGAGATACTTGGTTTCCTAGAAATTCAAGTAAGATTCAGGTTCTATAGTTAAAATATAAGGAAATAATTCATGATAGATATTCAGAGACATGATCTTGTAGGAAATTTTTCTCAGCCCACAAAAGAGAACTGAGGTATGAGCTCTATCTTGTAAAACAGACCTTAAATCTGATCAAGAAATAGTTAATTACTCCTTCATGCCACTGTTGTTAACAATTGACTTTATCTTGCCAGACTAGTTGTTATTGTGGGTCACATGTTCCACAGCTAAGTACAGTTGATGATTACTTTTCTGGTAGCATGCATAACATTTTCTAGCACTATGAAAGCTATCCAGTACATATGAACCTTCAGCATTAGTACCAGCTTGACATCTCTGTATTTGTTCTGTGACTCTCATATGGAGTGACTTCAGCAATACATTTTACTACTAAGTTCTGGTGAGTAACAAATGTAGAGGCAATGGCCAGTATTGTTTGAGAGTATGGGGCCTCCCAAGCCAACAACTCCAAAAGAGAGAGTCCATTCCCTGGCAATGGGATATTTATTTGTTCATCTATGGTGTCTGGTATGAGCATCTGGTAGGCTGAAGTTTTCTTTTAACAATGGTGTTGTTGTTTCTCTTTCGATTAGTGTCTCCTATAGCACTGGCTGTCTGACTACTCCTTATGTAGTTAAGGCTGGTCACAGAAATCCATCTGCCTATGCCTTCCAAATTCTGGGATTAGAGGTATGAGCTTAATAAAGATTTCAATATCACATATAACTATACATAATTAGAGATTCCTTTGATGTTTTCATATTTTGATCATATCCCTCCTAACTCCCTCTCTAGTCCCTATGTCTTCTCATCTATCCCCCTTCTGCTTACATGGGAGTTTTTTTTGTTTGTTTGTTTGTTTCTTTCTTTTTTTGGTGGTACTGCAGTGATTTTAATTAGGATTGCTTACAAAAGCATAGGTGAGTGGTTATTTACAGGAGTACAGGTGACATGGCAAGGACTATATTGAAGAACATGTCTCACACTGCATTCAAGAACCATTAAGTGTTTATATATCCTCAGAGAGGGGTGAGATTCATGATGGACAAAATCTTACACAGGATTTATGCAGACAATCAAAACTCTTGGGGGTTCAAGAGTGAAAAAAAATCACATCATGCCTGGAAGATTGTATTCCAAATACTCCACCCCTATCTCAATGCAATTATTAGTGGAAAGTATCAGTAAGATCTGGAAACCAAATCAACACCTCTTCTCTGTAAATACCAGAGAAAAATCACCATCAATGAACTCACCTTTATGCATTGTATCATTTCAGGGTTTGACTTTCACTCCATTCCCAAAATCAGAAGCAGCCCTTGGCTGCACACATTTCTCAGTGCTTTGTAATTCTTATCTGAATTCTTCTGAACTCAAAATACAGTTTTGAGAAAAGGAAATGTTTACACAGATAGTGAAATACCTTAAGAAGTATTTGGGGATCATCAAAAAAAATCAGAAGTAGATTCTTTAGAATATGATTTTGACACGCATGCTCATTCTTGTGAAAGTTACTTAAAGAGTACAGATATCCATGATGTCTAAAGCAGGCATCGATACAGAATGCTCTAACATTCAAAATGCACATATTCATTCATACAAAGAGCATTCTGTTTGTATTTCATATACATGCAAGAAATAGTTACAGAAGTCTGCTAATGAGAATTTCCTTAGGAACATGTATTCAGTTGACAGGTTGGGAGTTTGTTCATTCGTTAATTGGTTGGTTTTGGTAATCTCCAGTAGAATAAACATAGATTTAGTTTTCCAGGGTGAACATAAATGAATTCCAAAGACTGAGAGCTTCAAATAATAGAAAGGTGCCTTGTATAGGCTGGAGATAGCATGCTCAACATGATTTTGACAGGATATGACTGCTACCTTTTGGAGAACAATGGAACAAAGATCTGTTCCAGGCTTTTCTCCTGGACTGGTTATAGAAGGTGGTCTTCATCTTATATATTCATATTGTCAATTATGTGTGCTTAAGTCTTCCAAAGCCCAATTTGTACTTTATTATTATGAATCTCATCCTTCTTATATCCTTTCTTAAAAATCCAATTTTATATTAATTTTCTCTTTGAAAATCATATCTCCAAATTCAGTCAATTTAAAGTTTTTTCATGTTAGGAATGCAAGCATTTTAAAGAGCATAATTTAGGTCATAACAAGAGAGACTCTAATGATGTCCATGAATTGCTACCTTTTCCCTAGCAAAACATAACTGAGTATTGTGCTGTCTAGATCTCTTCTGCTTTCTATGTTGATATGGCCTTATCAGTAAAATTAGTAAAGTTTCATGTCTGAAATGAAATTATTTTTTTCAAGGTTTTAAAGTAGGTTGTTCTTCCTCATCATGATTGCTTCTTCTTCTACATATATAGTTTGAATGAAGAGAATTTTGAACCTCACATTGAATACACAAATAACACAAAGCTAGAAGAAACTATTCATTTTATTGTGATATTCATATAAGACAGGTTCATTGATATTGAAGTATTATAAACTTTTATAACATACTTGTACTCTATGATGCCTGTAAAATATTAGCATTCAAGTTCAGATGTGTTTAGCCCAGTTAACTCATTACTAGGTAGTAGAAATTAGACACTATCATAGGGTTAATGATTGTGCAGTGTATGAATGGGCAACTGAGCATAGGTGTGAATGTTGGTGAGTTATTTAATGTCACAACATTGTATCTGCTAAACTTGATGTTCACAATATTTCTGAAGATTACTCTTCCCCTAATCAAATTGTATCACTAGGAAACTATTGGAAAAGATGAAAAGGTCTATTTAAGTATTGTGTATTGAATCTGTATTCATTCCATTCAATAGTTCTTGATCAAATTTAGACCCTCTCTTCCACTAATGTCCCAATAACCTCCCTGACCCCCGTGGACCGCATATATTCTGCCATACACGCCAAGTTCCAACCGGTCCATCATTTTATGTAGATGCCCTTACATGCAGATTCCATCAACTGGAGTCCATCCAGCCTATCTAGAAATCTTAAGGAAGGTCTACTCTCCCTCTCCTTGCCATAATCAGTTTTAAATAGTTCTAAGTCTAGGGCCAACCCATTCCATGGAATCACTCTGTGCCTTTGTCTGATTGAGTTGGCATGGGTTCTGTGCTCAACACTATCATTTCCACAAGTTCACATGAGCAAGTTTCCAGCAGCCTGAAAGTCTATGCTTCTCTATGTTCATTGACCAACACTGGCTCTTAACATCTTCCTCCCCCTCTTCAACAACGGTCTCTGAGCTGAATGGGTTGGGGGGGGTTAACATAGGAGTCTCATCCAAGGACACACACTCTGCATTCTCTTATTCTCTAAAACTGAGCCAGTTGTAGCTTCTGTGTGCATCACACTCTGGTGTATAAGGGATGCCATAGTATTCTCTCTATCCTTTTTTCCACTTTGTTTTGTGACCCTTAGGTATAGAGGTTCCTCTGCAGATATGTCACTTAGGGGTAAGCATTTCTCAGACATATATTCTGTATGTGTGACCAGATGTGCAATTCTTCAGTAGCCTCAATCTGTTGCAAAAAGAATCTTCTTCAATGAGTGGTGTACAGTATAATTGTAAATATCCATGTTTAGGATATGGAAAGAAACTTCATAAGATATTTTTCTTTATCTGTTACTTGGTTTATTAAATAAAGCTTATACAAAAGAGAAGCTGCAGGAATTTAATAATTTGAAGCCGATACCAAAATAGTTTTGAATAATTTGTGGTGCACATGTTTGGGAAAGACAAAAGTTCTATCTCTGTGCTATATACCTTCAGTGGTCAACTTGATACACCTGGGTGGACTGAACCTAAACTGAGAAATTTTCTCCATTGGATTGTTCTGTGGTTTGGTCTGTGAGGCATTTTCTAATTGTTGAGTGACCTGAAAGGACTAAACACACTGTGGGTGGTGCCATCCCTGGTCAGGTAGTCCTATGTAGTATACGAAAGCAAATTGGACATAGCCAAGGAGAACAAGCCAGTAAGCAGCATTCCTCCATAATCTGTGTTCCAGCTTCTGCCTCCAGATTCCTACCCTGAGTTCTCTCTTTGTCTTCCCTCAATGTTGAGATGTGACTTGTGAGATATAAGATAAAATAAACCCTTTCCTTTCCAAGTTGGTTTTGGTCAGTGATAATTTTTATCACACCAATGGAAAGCTAACTAAAACAGATGTTGGTATCAGAAGTGGGTTACTACAGTGAGAAAGATCTGACCAGATGGTTTTGGGAAGGATTGTGGAAGTGTTTGGAACATCGGTCTGTAAAAGGCAATGAGTACTTAGAGTTTAGTTAGGTGTTTCTGTGGAGCTTGAAACATCTATGCTAAAAGAGGTATAGACAACGAAGGCCTGGTTTGTGAATATTCACAGGGAAGCAAAGACTCTGTCAGAGATATTTGCATTATATATTTTGAATTAACAATATTTGGAAGTGAAACCTTTTGTGCTTTAATGGGATAATTAATGTTGGCTGACTAGGATTGAAAATCAGCTGCGAGTGACAAGAAACTGGAATCATCATGGTGAGATGTTCATGGAATTATTTCCTCTGAGGCAGCATACAGAAACTGTGGTCTAGAAGGCACCCAAGACTCTATCTCAAACTGGATGCAGGACTTGGCAATGTGCTCCAGGTTTTCTACATGGTACTGGACTTGAAGCATGAAGGGTCCATGGAGATGATCTGAGTCTTCTCATTCTGTGAGATCAGAAGAGGCCCTTGGTGAAGGTATAGCCTCAGTGGCAAAGGAGACCACAGCATATTGGGGATTCCAGAACCATGGAATAATCACCAGGGACAACAGAAGATCTGGAGGGGCACCTTGAGCCTATCAGAGAAGGTGTGTGCTCTGGGTAGTAGAGTCAGAAAAGTGACACTGTCCAAGCTCTTTGAAGTTCAGAAGCTCTTGGATGACCAGCCTTAAGCCACTTCACCAGACTTGGGATTTGCTTAAGTGTGCCCAATTCTTCCCATTCCAAATAAACCAGAACTTAACTTGTTTGGGATTTTAATAGTTGAGACTATATTTTAAAAATGAATTTTTTAAAGTCTTTGAATTTTTAAGGACTGTGGTTAAATTGTACAGTTTTATGTTGTAATATTAACATTAATATAAGATCTTAGGGATAAGAAATGGAAAGGTTGTGATTTAATAGTGATATATTT
Organism: Eospalax fontanierii; assembly: GCA_035773235.1. NCBI lineage: Eukaryota > Metazoa > Chordata > Mammalia > Rodentia > Spalacidae > Eospalax > Eospalax fontanierii. The sequence continues at coordinate 67,478,595 of CM069524.1, read as the reverse complement.
GTCAAATTGACAAGGGGTCAATTGTGCTTAATAGCTTCAGCTGTCAACTTGAAAAACTGGGTGAAGGGAACCTAAATTGAGGAATTTCCTCCACTGGATTGACTATGCAAATGTCTGTGGGTATTTTCTTGACTGATTAGTGATGTAGGCTTGGCAGGTAGTCCTGTGTTCTATAAGGAGAGAGCACAGGACAGGGGAGCAAGACAGTAAGCAGCATTTTCCGTGGTCTGTGTTTCAGCTCCTGCCCTCAGGTAGCTCCTCAAGTTCCTGACTTGTCTTCCCTCAGTGATGAACTATGACCTTCAAGGTGTAGAATAAAAGAAACCCTTTCCTCCCCAAGTTGATTTTGATCAATATTTTTATCACTGCAGTTCAAAGTAACTGAGCCTATATCCTAAGCAGTAAAATATATAAAAGGAAAGGGATTGGAATGACAAAGCTTCATTAAAATTTCTTACAGAAGGGATTTCACTCTTTTAAAAAATAAATTATAATAGATACATTAGTATTCTCTCTATTTCTTGTTCCACTAGTTTATGTTCCATGAACCTTAGATATAAAGGTTCCATTGAAGATGTGTCACTTAAGGTTGGGCATTACACAGACACTTAATCTCTGTGTGTGACCAGTGTGGAACTCTGTAATAGTGCCCATATGTTGTAAAAGAAGTTTCTTTGAGGAGTGGTGACTGGCACACCCACCTGTAATTATAAAGATCAATATTTAACACAGAGTATGAAATTATATTTGTCTAGGGATGTGACAGCCTTGTGGTTTTCTCTAAGATATACGACCTCACCAGCCATGTGTATTTGGCTATTTAAAGGATAACCATAACTTTAGTCGAAGAGCTATGGGACAGTTGATTGCTGCAACAGGAAGAGCTGTGATTCTTTAAAGGAGTGACTCTAGAGGTTGAGTAGTTCCCAGTGGATGAATTACACTGAGGGACAAGAAAAACTAAACTGACTCACTTGGCCTTAACATAAATGACAGAACATGAAATCCAGTGGTGGGTATGGCCATGGGAGGCTGTTAAGGGGGAATGTAGTTAAAGATGATTAGGAATGTTGTATATTAAATACACAAAAATTCCTATATGTATATATGTCTGTGAAAGTTTACCTATTTTTTAAAAAGATTATTCACTATTTTTATTGTATGTATATGACTATATTGCCTGCATTCATGTTAGTGCACCCATGTTGTGCAGTGCCCATCGAGGTCAGAAGAGGGTATCAGATTCCCTGGAACTGGAGTTACGGATGGTTGTGCTGGGAATTTGGGTACTGGGAATTGAGCCTTGGTCCTCTGCAAGATCAGCCAGTGCTCTTAACCAATGAGCTGTCTCTCCAGCCCTGAAAGTTTACATCTTATTCAAGATAATCCTTTCACATTGCATAATGGTAAGGAAATAAGGCAGATTTTAATATTATAACTAGAAGAGAATTTTAATGTTTGCCCCCATGCAATAAAATGGTTGCAACTACATCAGAAATATTTAGAGATTAAGAAAAGAACCCTTCACAAGTGTCTTGCAAGTACAAGACTGACTGAGTGCTTTGAGTTTTTGTTATAGATAGAAGTACGCATGCCTCAAAAGGAGATATTCACTATTGCCCACATCAGGTAGAATCACAGATGCCATTGGAATATGGAAAAGCTCTTAATGTTTGGAATTATTGTTAAAACACTGGAACACTCTCTTAGCCTATTAAAGGAAACCATTTCTTTGCTACAGAAGTGACACAAACAGAGTTCCTTACTTCCAGGAGACAATATCTGTTGTGTATCAGTCTTCTGTTTTTATGTCTATGAATTACTTTGAGACATAGTTTTGCTTTGTAATACATGCTGGTACTGAATTCATAGCAAATCTCCTGTCTCTACCTCTGTACTGTTGAAATTATAGACATGTATCACCATGCTTGCCTTTTTCTGTCTATGAGATATGAAACTGATATATGATAGTCTAGATATTTGTGGAGTTCTGTTTCTGTACACTCTTGTGTGCGGTGCTGAAAACAGAATAATAAAAATTTATCTCCTCAGACATTCATCATGTCTTTGTACTAAAAACATGCACTTTTACATGCTCAAGACCCACATAAAACCCCACAAATAAAAACCCCACATGGAACTGGAGAAATGAGTAACAAATCCCAATCTTTGCTGAAGAAATATTGGCAACTGATTAGTGTTGAGAATGAGATAATCTTCCTAAAGCCAGGGACTCCTAATAGACTGACGAGACCTCAATGGATGAACCTACACTGAGGAATATTTGGGGACATTAACTTGATGCAACTGACTTTAACACAGTTGAAAGACTGTATGGATTCCAGTTGGAGGGCATACAGAGGTGCTGTTGGGAAAGAAGGCATAAAGATGATTAAGATTGATTGAGATATTCTGTATGAAATACATGATTAAATAAAATATTCACATTTATAATTATCTACGGTCACCCTACTGTGCAGGACAACAGTAACACTAATTCCTGTTATTCTGCAGCAGTACTCTCTAATCAACCTCCCTCCTTATAACAACTATTCTACTCTCAAATTCCAAGAATTGTTTTCAATTCCAATATGAGTGGGAACAAAGAACATGTTTTGCTCAGATTTTTCTCTTCTTGGTCCACCATGACACAAATGGAAACTTGGGAATGGACAGTTAGTTTATTTTTAAATTCATAAGTCTCTATCTCCAACCACACAAATACAGGTTCTAAATAGTGTGCTTTAAGTGTAATAATGAGTTTGAATGTACACATAGCGCCTAGGAAAAGCATTGGGTTTTCTCATTTGGGGAGGAAAGAATAGTGTTATTGAATAAGGTTGAAATGAACCTGATTGGCTGGTAGAACATACAGGGGAAGGTACATTGTTCTTTAAAGGCAAGTTCTGTTCCTTCTGAACAGACAGATATATAACTTCTTCCAGAATCCCTTGCAGTTAGGTGGATCTACTACCCATGAAATTTCAGCAGAGATGATTCCACAGCTTCCAGACTTAAACATCTATTCACCCAAATTGATTCCATTCTTCCTCCTTGCAAAAGTTGGATTTTGTTTTCAGATATTTCTGTCAGGTGGGTAGATAGAGTCTCAGCAAATGTCACTGTCACTTCTCCCTGTTACATGAAGGAGCCACATTGGACTTTGAAGTTCAGGAATTAAGCCACTGAATGTACAGATTCACCAATCACAGTAGCTAGTGTCTTCAGTACCACATTCAACTCATTTTACCCACTAACAAAACCAGTATTGAAGTAGTCCTAAGCAAATTTGATTTTGTAAAATTTGGGTACTTTGAAGATTTTCATTATGAAAATTCATTTTGTTGATCAAAATTACTAGTCAAACAGTGAATTATTTTAAGTAAGGATGGCTGTAGGTGGAAAAGAATAGAAAGACCAGAAAGTAAGAAAAATAAAATAGAAGAGACCAGAAGCTATGACTGTTAGTTCTGTTTTGATAAAGAACACATCTGATTACAATCTGTAGACTACCACAGTGACAAAGAACAGCCTCTCTGGTCACATTACTTGATTTTCCTTCCAGTAGATCATAAGTGGCTGGTTAAATGACGAGATCAAATGCAGTGAGTAATCACCCACACTGTTTTGGCCTAGCCACCAGAAAATGCAAAGTGTAAGGCATATGTAGACAGAAGATTTATTTTATTTTATTTTATTTTATTTTATTGCATCTCTGTGTGTTTCATACAGAACATCTCAATCAGTCTTAATTATCTTTATACTCCCTTCTCCACCTGCGCCCCTCATAGCTCTCCAACTGAAATCCATTCTGTCATCTGTGTTAGTATCCCTAGTGCAAGTCCATCCACTGAGGTCCAGTCAGCCTATCCAGAGGCCCCCACTTTAGGAAGATCAGCTCTTCCCCACCTAGCAATAATCAGTTGCCAAAATTTCTGCATCTAAGATTGGAGTCTGCTGTCCATTGTCCCAGTTCTATGCCGGGTTTTCGTCTGCTTCAGTTTGCATGGGTCTCACATTTGCTGCCACCATTGCTGTAGGTTCACATGAGCAGAGATCCAGGAGCTTATAGGACCTCATTTCCATATGGTCATACACTTCCTTCTTGGCTCTTATAATCTTTCCACCCACTCTTCCACAATGGTCCCTGAACCCTGAGTTGGAGAAGTTTAATATAATGATACTACTGTCCAAGGACTAGCATTCTGCAGACTCAGTCTCTATGAATTTGGCCATGTTTGATCTGTTGTGTTCCTGGTCCTGTATTATACGAGGGAGCTTCATAATGAGAATTGAAAGATTCATTAGTGATCTATTTACCCCTTGTTCTATTTACCGTGTCTTAGGTATAGAAGTTGCATTGCAGATGTGCCACTTTGGCTTGAGCAAGTCACAGATACTGTTTGTGTGTGACCAATTGTGATATTCTGTAATAGTCTCTGTTTAGTGCAAAAGAAGCTTCTTTGATGAGTGGTGGCTGGGATATTTGTCTCTAAGACTACATAATAAGAAACAGTGCCAGTCAGGAAAAACGTTCCTTTGAGTTATTGGCCATGGTAGTCCAAAGAACTCCCAAAATTATGGAGGCTATTGCCACAGTCCTTGATTGCCTCCAAGAACTGATATAATTAAGGAAAATACAAAGTCATTACTATTTTAATTTTTTTAGTATAGGAAAGCATTAATTCACTCATTTGTAAGCTAAAGTTATTCTATAATTATAGTATAAGCCCTTTGTCACAGTTTGTATGTAGTACTATTTTGTAGGTTCTAAAAGGACAAAATGGAGAAACTTTTTGGCTTAAGTTAGTGGTGTAGAGAAAATTAGAACTCAGGACACCTACCTTTGGGCTTATTATTTTGTGCATCTTGAAAGCTTGCTTTAAAAAGGAAGTTTGGCAGTCACTATAAAACATACTTTAAATGGATTTCTTCCAGTGACCTTTTTGATTCTTTCAAGTATTAATGCAATTCGATGTAGTATAACAATGACTGCATTTTCTGTGCAAGAAAGGCAACGTTTTGAAACTAGTACATCATAAATATCCCTTCAGAAGGTGTATGAAGATGCAAAGTCATTCACAGGAGGGAGAGATTCTGAGGAGTTCTGAATGCCACATCAAAGAACGCAGTGAAGAAGGAATTGTCTAAATAGCTTTAACTTTCTAACACATGAAAAAAATTTTGACTATATTATTCAGCACTAGGTAAAGATATTTACTATACTTGTTTTAATAATTGAATTTGCCAATCAAAATGTGGTTGAATTAGGACAATGACTTTGACATTCCTTAACATAATTATTTTGAAAGTTTGAATTTATGGTATGGTTTATGATAAATAATTTTGTGTATCTAATTTGTTGTTTTAATTTAGCTAAATTCAGCTTATAAAATTCTGCATTGAAAGAACTAAGATGCTGCTAATATTTCATCTTCACATTAATTAAAACATCACCAATAAAGACACTCATTTAAATTTAGACAATCTTGTACTAACACAATAAAATCTTATTTTCTCTGAGACATAATCAATTCACCTTGTTAATTTTTCCTAAGATCAACAGTAAAATTCAATAAGCTTCTATTTTCTCTACTGAAAAGTAAGTGCAGAAAGGTCTTAAGTTTTATTACTAGACATTGAAAGAATACCACCAGTCAACCAATAAGTCACATATAAAGTATACAAAACAATTAAATAAAAGTTTCACTTCAAGGAAGTATAAACCACAGATCACCAGGTTTTCAGATTTCATATTTTCAGCTTCATTGGGGAATATAGTGCAAAACAGAAAAATGATCATAAAGGTAAGGTGGTTTTTATTGTGTATGGAAGTAATCATTGTGCTCACTTACGTAGACATGTATTTTTCTAAGCATTATTTAAAGGGGTGAATAAACATATATAATTATTATTAACAACTTGTACCTCATTGAGAGGGAAGCAATTATAATATCATAACATTTTAACTTTCAACTCATGAGGGAAATATTGCTAAGCTTTATTTATTAAATTCTTGAGAATATAGAGTAATATGTAAAGCTGATTTTCCCTCTATTACATACAGTGTGTCACATTTTTGTACCTGGATTTTCAAAAGTCATCTCCCACTTTTAAAGCAAATCTTCCTCACAAAGTGGAACTCTCAGGTCTTGTTCAATGTAAAGGTTTATTATACACTAGAGGAATTCACAGATCACTACTCCTAAATAAATCTCTAAAGAAGTAATAAATGGTGCAATTAAATGTGTATGCAGGTCATATAAGAAGATAAATTTGGGAAATAAATTTGAAGTAAAAATAAACATGACTTTGGAAAGTGAATACAAGGTGTTTTCCAGGATATGACTGCCATTTTCTTCCATCTAGTTGGATTTAATAAAGGTCTTTTTTAAAATCTTCTGTTGTTCTATTTGGAATTTTATTGCATTCAATATTTTCTTTCAATAAACAGTACTTGCTTGAATTGTCTTTACAATGTTTATGCACTCTATTTATCTAGAGGATTTACTGGTATTTATGAGTGAACAATGGAGGAATTGCTGAATTTGAATTGGAAAATGAGAATATGTACTGGCTGAAAAATTGATTGACAATGAAATGGAAATGTTTCATCTTTCTTATGAGAAAGACAGTTAAGTAAGGCAAAATGATGCTGGAGATTTTTAAACTTTTAATTGTGTGTGTGTGTGTGCGTGTGTGTATGTGTGTGTGTGCATGTGTATTCTAAGGGTATATGAAAGAGGCCAGAGGACAACTTGTTTGAGTCAATTTTCTCCTTTCACCTTGTGGATTCCAGGGTTTGAAGTCAGACTTGACAAAAAAAGACATTACCCTCTGAATTATTTGTGTGGCTGAATAAATGAGCCTTTTTAAACTTTTGTATTTGGTTAAATATATGCTAAAATTATATTAATATTTAAGCATTGCAGTTGATAAGTGTATTAAGCATGTGAAATGTAAAGACAACTCTCTTCGGTTCAAATATTTTTGTTGCTGCTTACTAGCTCAATATGAGAAAAAGAGTCTACATAGTCTTGCTTTTCCTTTGTTTCCTCATTTGAAGAATAGAAATCGTTACACACATCAAATGTGGACATGGAATGTAGAAAATATATTTTTTATTTTGAATTTATTTTGTGTGTTTTTTGTGTAAATGAATTTGTTTCTGTACCTGCATACATGCATATACCCAAGTTTATGTGAAATCAGAAGCCGTCTTGATGGACTTGGTTCTCTCCTGCCACCACATGGCTTCTAATGATCAAACATAGATGGTCAGGTTTGAGGATGGATGCCTTTACCCTCTGAGTCATGATTGGCCCACTGCCTATTCATATGTAAGCTATAGATACGAACTCTACTATAAGTTTATATTAGGCAAAATATGCATATTTCTATTTAATAAAATAAAGATAAATTTTGAACTAGTCATAATTAAGACTTGTGTCCATATCTATATGATGCACTGCAGAGTGTAAAATAAATTGGGGAAAAATGAAATGAGTAGAATACTGTCCAATATTTTCAATTCCTGTATTTTAAGCTATTATGAAAACCTTAATTTAATTTCTTCCAATTTGAATATCATCTTATTTCTGAATTAGTATGAATTTTTCAACACACACACATCTATAAAACATACAGTTATTGCTTATGTGGTAACTTTCACTTCCTTTCTTTTTTATCAATCAGAAAACTATTCTTGTGTCCGGAAGTGCCTTAACTTCCTCTTTTCATGAGCTTAGAAATCACCTCAAAATGATGTTGAGTTTAGTTCAAGCAGCTTACCATAACTTGAATTTTGTCTGCACCCTTATATTAATAAATTTTAGGTGTGTTTTTAGCCTAGCTAGAGCAGCTCTGGGAGTGGGGTTGTGATTTTTTTCCTCTCTTTAGACCCAAGTAGGTTTATCTCAAATTTTCTTCCAAGCACTTTTGTCTGGTAGTGGACTGGAGCTCTTAACTCTGTGACGGAAAAGGGAAGAAAAGAGCCCAAGAGCAAATATATTATTCCCTTAAGGACATCAAAAGAAAATGTTTATTTCATTTCTTGCTTATCATGAAAGCAACCAGTCACACTGAATTAATGTATCACTGTATTTCCTAAGACTTCATTTTTTATGTTTTATTTGAGTGTTTATATGTTTGAGACAGGGTCTCAAACAGCTGGCCTGAAACTCACTCTGCAGACCACTCTGGCTTTGATCTCACAGAGATCTGCCAGTCTCTGCCTCCTGTGTGCCTGGATTAAAGGAATGCACCACCATACGTGGTTCTAAAACTTCATCTTATTAAACCTACTCTTATTTCATTTCAAAACAAATTCATATTTTGAACTAGAGGCTATAACCTTGTCATATGAATAGCTGAGTGGTTCAACAAATGAAACATTGTATTTCAATGACTAGTATATTATTTAATTGGTAACTGAGTAATCACAAATAATGATTATCAGTCACTTTATTTCTGACATGTTTTCAAATACCTGGTGAATTAATTGAACACTAAGTACATTTTAGAAGCAATCTTCCTGTTATCCATTTGTTTTCTATCCAGTAACTCCTTTGTGACATATGCTTACCTTTCCAACATCCTTTCCCTGCTTTAGTTGTAAGAGTGATGATTGTTCATGTTTTATTGAGTTGGCATGTTTCTACTATGAGGTCATCATAATTTTTTTCAAAAATTAATATTTATTATTTATAATCCTCTGATAATCCCTCTTTTCATTTTCTTTTAGCTTCTTCATGTCTTAATATCTTCCTTTTTTCTCTCTAATTGCTTGCTGATATACAAATATAATTACAAATAGTATGTGTCAAATCACAGACTATCTAGTTTCTCTCTCTATCTCTGTCTCTCTGTCTCTCTCTCAGAAAAAAAGAACAAGTCCCCTTGCAATTTTCTTTTTGGATAGAGAGTTAATAAGGACTAGGCTGTAGCAGCTTACAGCTGCTCCCCTTGGTAGTGCCGTTGTTAAGCTTATGTTCCTGCCTACTGCCCTACTGCCTGCCTCAATGTCCCTTAGTATGTTGGCTACTCCAGGTCAGGTTATATGGTATGAAGTTTATTACCTTCCTGAAAACACACAAGAACCAAGAATTTATTTTGTTCTCTGGAACTGAAATATCTGTGTCCTATTCATGACCCTTTTTGTTGAGATCGAGTTTATGCTGTATTCCTAAGTGATGCTATATTATGTAAAACAATGGTTTTTAAGACTGTGCATTGTCCCAGGCATCTACATTTATAAGTAGCTTTTTACTCCATCTTAAGGGTAAAAAGTCACTGCAGGCTGTGCACAGACCCAGAAACTGAACCATTTGTCAGGCACCATCCATGCAGCTCAGACTAGTGAATGGCATTAATGGGAATAGAAAGGAAGTCACCTTATCTGTTTGTGGGGGTGCGAATTGAAACTATGGGGACACATTACCAGAGAAATATGTTAGACATTTCAGACCAAGGAAAAGGTGTAAGTCTCTCGTCTGGACTCCATATATTGATAAGCACCTAATATTGCAATGCCATGCTCTCAGTCCAACTTACCATTTGAAAACTTGTTTATGTATCAAGGTCTGATGAGCACAGGAGTCCCAGACTGTCCCTGGAATTTCAACTCATCTTGATCCTGCAATGTGGGCTGCCAGCTCATCTATCTGTTTGCCTGTCTGGATCTGATTTCATCATTTCCTCTCTCTGACCCAGATAAGCCTTTCACCTCACAGTTGAACTCTGAAGCTTTCCTTTCAAAACTTGACTCCAGCAGCAACTCCCTCTTGGCATAGGTCTGGTTCATTATCTTATCAGTTACAGACTCCTTTCCAGTCCAATCTTTTGAACTCTACTGCAGGGTCCTGTAGTCATTCTGTGCACCATTTTATGCATATAGATATATCTCATACATGTTGTGTGATATGAGAGCAAGTATTGGTAATTAACATAGTAATAAAAGAACCAGTGAAATTCACCACATTTGTGCAAGATTATGTGACAAGTGGCTGTCATTGAAACTGGTAAATTTTTCATTATTGCTCTTCAATAAAATCTGTCATTGCTGAAAGACATAAGCAGGCTCCATTAGGTTTCTGGCCTCATGCTTGTGATACCTTTTCTGCTGCCTGTGGTGGCTGTCTCTCCAGATTTGAAGGGAATGGTCTTTCTCCCTTCAAGGTTCCATCATGATTGCCCACGACCATGATGCAGTTACCTCTCTTAATTGCTGTCCCACTTCAAGGTCCAGTCACAGCTTCCTAGGATTCTGAGGCTCTCTCTCATAATAAAGTTAGTCTCGCATCAGCTCCTTTCTGTGAACCTCCCAGTCTCAGTTTTACCTAACAGTATGTAGGCATACTACTCAAGAGGTGAAAAACTAGTAAGCCCTAACCATTATGCAGTTTCATTAGATAACTATTAAAATTATCCAACTTCCTTCTTTCTACAAGAAGATGGGCTCATAATGCACGGGTGATATTCATTACTCTAATTGTATGAAAAAAAAAAATAGTCAAGAAGCTGCTTGACCCCGAACTGTAACATTTTTTCTCACTTCTTCATGGCTTTTTCTTTACTTTTCTTTCCTTTTTTATTGAATTTTTGTGCATTTTGTACGATATTGTTTGATGGTATTTAGATCCTCTCTTATCCACATCTGCCTTCGCTGCCCCTGCCCTGTGTCACCTATAGAGTCTGAGTCTGATTTAGGTCTCAAAACGTCCTTCATTGTGGGTCCATCCACTGGGCTCTCAAAGAGTGGTATTTCTAGGAAACAGTGCCCGTACCCAGCATCCAGCAATTGCCAAATATTCCTCGGTTTGGGTTGGGATTTCTCACTCACTTTGGATTGAGCTTGCGTAGAACTGTTTCGAAGTGTCACCATTACTGTGAGTTCACGTACGTACATAAGACCAGCTGTCGAGAAGATTTTGTTTCCTTGTGGTCACCCATCTTCTCTGGTTGTTAGAATCTTTCTGTCTCCTCTTCATCAATGATCCACAAGCCTTAGGAGGTAGAGGTTTGCAATGGGTGCCTTATTTATGAATAAGCATTTTGTGGCCTCTTGTTCTCTATACATTTGCCAATTGTCTTAATTGGGTTTTGTCTTAATCAATGTCTGATGCATAAGGAAACCTCTGGTGAGGGTTGACAGACACATTGATCCTATGTGTAGAGTTTGCAATGAAGATATGTCACTTAGGGTTAAGCGTCTCACAGACAGTCTCTGCATTTAACTAGCTCTGGATATCTGTAATAGTTTCCATATTAGTTACAGAAAGAAACTTCTTTGATGAGAGGTGATATGCACACTTTTCTGTACATATGAGAATGCATATTTAAAATTAACTGAGAAAGTCCTTTGTCCTAGGAATGTGGCAAAAGTAGGTTATTTTCTAGGATCTATGACCTTTCTAGCGATGTGTATTTGGCTATGTTTATGGTATCACACATGAATTCACCCATTGAAGGAACTCATTAGACACCTGTTGGGCTGTCCCAATTAAGCTGTTGATTAGCCCCCAAGATAAAAGTACTCCAATACTGATGGTTTGCTGGGTCAGGTATTGTGATTAGCCTTTGCAGCTGGGTAGGAACACTGATTGTTTTCTCTATTGACAACTTGTATAGTATCCTCTCGTACCAGGAGAGTTAGTCTTCACGGAGGAGACTTCCAGTTCAGTTCCAGCTCATTGCTCCACATCCCCTGCCCGAAGTGTGGCCAGTTTTCAGAAATAAGTTCTTATCTTCATGTTCTAGGATGTAATCAAAGGATACCACAATGCCTTGCGTTATTTGGAAGTCTCTTGGAACAACCTGACCAACAACTGGAAGGGAAGTTCCTCCTGCCTGGCATTTTGCTTTTTTGTTACATAGCCTTCAACTATACACATGCAATCTTATATTTCTTGTAGTTGTGTGACAATTTTTTTAGCTAAAACATCTTTCAACTGGTAGATTCTTTATCTGTGATGGCTAATCTTCACTATCAGTTTGCTAACTGGAATCCCCTAGGGACATATTCTAGGCATGTTTTCAGAAATATACACTGAATAGGGAGGACCCAGTCTCCCTTGGATCGGGGTCCCTGTTTGAGAAGAAAGGAGGAAAATAGGAGAGGAAAATCGAGTACCAACATTTTCTCTCTGTATCCTGATTGGTAGGGAAATATGATCTTCTGTCTATCCTGTTGATTTATAGCTTCACACCATGAGGGAGGGCATCCCAACCGTGAACCAAAACAAATTTTTCATTTTTAAATTGTTTTGACACACATTTTGTCACAGCAAAAAGAAAAATCATGATTACCTGTTTAATAGTAAAGAACATATATTTCTTATTTGCTTTAAAAATAAATGTAATTTCTTATTGCATCATATATATATATATATATATATATATCCATAGATTTACAGACAAGTATACCCCTCACCACACATCAAAGAAACTTCTTTTTCAACAGTCAGAGACTATTACAGAGTTCCACAACTTGTCATACACAGAGAATACGTTTCTGTGAGATGCCAACCCTATATAGCACATCTACATTGGAAACTCTGTACGTAAGGCTCAGGGAACATAGCAGAACAGGATGTAGCAGAACAGAATATTTTAATGTCTCTCTCAACTCTGACAGTGAAATTTCCTCATGTAACAAAGGGTGATTAACACAAGATGTCACAATTGGTCAAAATGTAGAGAATAAGAGATTTCAGAGTTCATGTTCCTGAGCAGGACACTTTTATTAAGCCTCACTCACCTAGGGCTCATGGAACATGCGTAAGAGGCGTTGAAAAGACTGAACTCCGCAAATGATCATGGCTGGGTGAAGGAAAGTTTATCTTCTTTAAAGGAGTAATGTTAGGTAGGCTACACAGGCTCCACTGGAGGAACTTGTATTGACAGACCTCTGGGGACATAAACTTGACTCAGTAGGCCTTATTATATGACAGGATGCATGAACTCTGATGAGCAGGATAAGGGGTGCAGATATGTGCGGCATCTAAATATGATTAAGATGTATTGTATGAAATATATTGTATATAATAACAATTTAAATTAAATGTTATTTATTTATTTATTATTTATTGTATATGTATGAGTGATATGCCTGCATATATGGACAGAAAAGGGTGTCAGATTCATTGCACTGGAGTTATGAATAGTTTCTAGTTGTCATATGGGTGCTGGGATTTCAGGCCACGTCTTTTGCATGAGTGGCCAGTGCTTTTATCTACTGAGTCATCTCTCCAGCCCCCAGCCCCAAATTTGATAATATATGTATATATACACGCATAAAAGCAAAGAAAGAAACAAAAGAAAAAGAAATAGAAGCTCTTTAAATGAATTCTGAAGCTAGTTAATCACTAAAGATTCTTTAGATGTGAAATATTCTTTAGGAAAAAGATAGGTGTTAATCCTTTACCTATATATGAGCATCATATAACATACACATATGTCTTGCAGAAAGCTAACGAACTGACAATGATTTGGCAAGGCTAGCTAAAATTAGAATTAGAAAGCTTATTCACATACTTTTCAATCATCTTTAAGAAATTTAATATATCAAAATTTATGTTTTTAAACTAGAGATGATGAAAGGTTAGGCAGGAGTTTACTTTCAAGTCTCCAAAACTTTTGAGATTATAAGCCCTATTTTATAAGTACACCTAATGAGGTCAGCAACCATCAAATAGAGAACAGAAATGTCAGCATGGGCTAAAACTGACAACTTGCTCATTATTCACTGTCAAGACTCTCTTATGAACTTTTAATGATAATTCCTAATGAGAAATCCTAAAAAATGCAAATGAAATAATTAGAATAGATGAGACTAGAGTATGTGCCAGAATGATATATTCCATCCTTATGACTTTGTAATTTTATGAAATAACATACATAAAATTTAAAAGAACCCATTCATACTAATGTCTGTGACCTTTGGGGTTTCTGTCTCTCATAATCTATGCTTATTTATTTCAATGATTTTAAGACCAAGATGTGTCAGTCAGACTCTTTTTCTGTTCAGAACTAAAGTAACTGTAGAATTTAAATATTGGAAACCCTAAGACAGGTGTTATTTATTAAATATGCTTATTTTTCAAAATTTCTGCTGCTTTTCAACTCTGGATAACCCTTTGCTTATTCCTGCTGATTTTCTGATGTTCCAGGGGTCACACCTGTTCTTAGGGAAGTGTGGGAGGCAGTGGGTTGGGATTTGAGAAAAGCACCTGAGTGAACTTTGCTGTAAGTGATTTTCAGATATTGCTCCATCTCTTCCCCTTCTGCTCCTGAGCCTTCTCTATTGACTGCAGCAGCATACCTCTTGCTACCCCATGAGCTTGGATTCTTCCTTACAAACAAGCTAGCAACAAAAGCCTCCTCTAAAGAGACTACTGAGAAATTTCTGCTTTCAACAAAAACCTCAAAAGTGGTAACACAAATATAAGTAAAGAGATTTTTATAGAAAAATTACTAGATATGGAAACAGAAAAAGTATGTTACTAGGGAAAGCTAGAAGTAGAATTTATTCATAGTTTCTAAATTAGTGTAACCTTTAGCAAGTTATTTAAATACTGGACTACATAGTAATAAATGAGACTCATATTTGTTATGTACAATACACTATTCCAGACTGTTAGTGATTGTAAGGGCTTTTGATATATTTGAACAGTTATAAATTTCCAAGGTATTCCTCTTGACTTCATCTGTCCTACCTTCCCAGTGTGTGTGTGTGTATGTGTGTGTGTGTGTGTGTGTGTGTGTGTGTGTGTATATATATATATATATATATATATATATATATATATATATATATATATTTGCCATTAAAACTGTATTCCCTGGGCTACTAAACTGAAAAGTTACAGGATTTAAGCTTAGAAATTGGTAATAGAAAAATGGTAAACTGATTAAATTTCAGTTTACACACCCTGCAGGATCCAGCATTTTAGAAAACTTTACCACTTTCAATAATTAGAAAATATCTCCCTGACTTTGTCTGAAATCTTTCAGCTTTCTTTGGTAAGTGAGGGTGGATCCATGAAGAATGGGAGAAGAGTAATACTTGTCCGTTTCTGAACATAAAATACTGTAGAGTGCTCAGCTCTAAAAGAAACATTTATATCACACCCTTAACCTAAGGCACATAGAAGAGGTGGAAGTAGGAAGATTCTAAGAGCTAGAAATGGTGGATGATTGTAAGGAACTTCCATTTGTGTATGTGTGTTGGCTAAACTTTTTGTTAAAAGATGCAGCCCTGGGTGAGTAGGTAAGAAGAAGAAAGTGTTGAGTGGGAAAGGAAAGAGGTACCAGAGGATGGTGCAGTGTAAATACAATCACAGACTGTTGTATGTATATGAACTGTCAGAAGACACAGAGAAAATAGAATCAGGTTAGCATTTAATATCAGCTTACCTACCCTATGAAAAGGATGATATAATGGTTAAAATCATCCTTTTGCTGCTAACCATTTGATATATAATATAGCATACACTGAGCAGCATATTAGTTCCTTTCAAAATCCACAAATTTACATGGAACAGAAATAATTATCTCTGTGTAACAACTGGTTAAGTCCAGAATATCCATGTCCATATTGTTTGTTTGTGGTCATTATAGAGAATAAATATTAGATATGATTCAACTAAATTCAAAAAATAAAGGTCTTGCTGTTATTTCTTATGAAATATTGATATATTCAAATAGCAAGGATTTATAATACTGGTGACAATTTTGAAAAAAATTCAACTCTTAAACTCTATTTCCTTGAATATAAGTTACAGATCTTTTGCTTGATGATCATATAAAAAATATGATCCATATCACTCAAATCTTATATCTATGCTAGCATTAGTTTTCTGTTGCCATTCTTGGCACCTTCCTGCCAGTGGAATGCCTCAAAACAACCACAGCCATATCACTCTACTGTTTTGAGAGTCAAGAGTTCAAGACTGATATTATTGAAACAAAGTTGTATTTCGTTCTGGAGGTTCCTGGGGAAAGCACACTTCCGTTTTGTTACTCATGCCAGTTTCTACATTATAGATACATTCCATCCATCTGTCTACACACTGTGTCCACTGATTTCTTCCTCCATCTTCAAACATAGTGGCGAAGTTTTAAATCTTCTTATATTTCTTTCCTCTAACTTATGTCTCTGCCTCCTTTTCCTGCATAAGAACACTTGTATATGAATGCCTTTTTTAGGTGATCTAGAATAATTTCCCTCTTCCAGAATGAGGTGATTAAGACCCTTGATTCAGATCACAGCCTTTACTCCACTTAAGCATGCTTCCTACCACATTTACAAGGTTTGGGAATCAGGTTTGTAGATACAGTTTGGGAAGTGTTATATGCCGTTAATCGAGCACTTTACATTTTAAGGATGCAACTTTGAATACTGAGGACAGGATATCATTTTCTCCATCATGTCAACATCCTAATTCCTGCCCTGCCAGATTATAAAAATAAAAACTTAAAAATGAAATTAAATCTATGGACATTAAGATAGAGAAAGTGTCCTTAGCTTGTAAAAATGATTGCACTATAATCATAATTAACCTTCAAAGGAAAGAGTTCTCCAAGCCTAAGAAAGAGTTACAGCAGAGAGAAAAAAACATCATCTCCTGTCTTCCAGATAATTAAGAAGTGGAGACTGCAGTCATATGAACACTAGAACTGGGTTTGGCCACCCAACTGAATGAATTTTGAAGTCATTCCTTCCCTAGGATCTCCAGAGTACATTCATACCTGCCAAAATTTAATTTCATCTTTCTGAGAACTGAAGCAGATGGTACAGATCAGCCACTGGAACTTTTGATACATGTAATTATTAGACTTTTGGTAAATGTATATTTATTATCCCCCAAAACATGGTGACCTATTTAGCAACAATAGAAATTTTATATAAATAGCTTGGTAAATTGTAGCCAATTAAAATAAGTGAATAAATATTTTGAAATAGTCATACTACTTTCTCATCATTCAAATTGGCAAAGATTAATATTAATTCCATCTAAGATTAACTAGAATATTTTATAAACAACTGGTGGGAATATTAATTTGTTATAACTCTTAGAAGAACAATTTAATGTGCAAAAGATTAAAATTCATATGCCATTTAATTTGATAAAGAGGCACTGACAGCAGAAAGAACTCAGAAGAATATGTGCTGATTTTTATAACACATTTTCTGATTTTATGAACACAATAGGAGAGATTACTTGAAATCTCTTTAATTTATATTAGGACAGAAAAGCAGTGCCCAGCCAGGGAGAAAGTTTCCCAGCCTGTATTCTTACCATAAAAGTTTATCAAATGCATCTAAAATGAAAGTGCTGAGGCAAGTTTTGTCATATCCATATGTATATTTGCATTATCTAGTATATGTATCATATATCACAGAACCTAGAATTTCTCTAGAGGAATAGTTAACAGTGAGTTTGCTGTGCATCTCTGGAATGGAGACTTCAGAACAGAATTGAATTGAGGACATAACTGTTTGTTATTATGTTGTATTGTTTAAAATTTATCACATCTATACCACTTTTTGTTTAAAGTAATAAAAATTACATAGAACTCATTTGAATATTCTTGGATCTTGATAATTTCTTATTGATTTTCTCTTGATTGAATTAGCTCAAAGGATCTATGTAGTCAGGCACAATACTCAGTCTGCAAAATCATATATTTCTACTTATGTCTCTTACGTTGCTGCATTTCTTCCTGTTTCTTTATTTGTGTCTCAGAATTATCACTGACACTCAAACTAAATCCCTAGAACTTCTGGCTATATTTACTTCTATTTGAAAATTTAACTTCCTAAATATGTATTGTTTAGATGATTATGCTTGAATATAATGTTAATTATGTTTTAATCCCATTTTATTTATCATTAATTTTCAGGTAATTCTTGGCAATAAATGTTTTTCTCTCTGAATTATTTGATACAGTGTATGTTTCCTCTATGATATTCTACTTACCATCTTGTAACATCTTTATTTCTAAGGTCTTCTAAGAAATTGCTTTTAATATCACGGTATAGTCGTTTTCAAGAATTTCAGGTTCCTAGAGATTATATGCTGTTGTCAACTATTATATTTTGAAATATAACTGAGGATATTGGATGTCTTTGCCATATATTCATTTTGGATTGTGCTGGTGTATAGAAGCAAGCATTTGTTTTCTCTTTTGAGGAATTTTCTGTCCCCTGATTTTGGCACTGGTAAATTTTGTTTCTACCTACATGCTTTAAATGCCAGATTAATGCACATCATTCATAAATTAGTTCTTTTAAATATATGTTAATAAAGTTTGACTACTTTAGTGGATATATGATTATATGCAGTACTTTTACATGATTACTATTGATTCTATTTTTTTCTGTGCACGTGGAGTTTGTGTGTGTGTGCGTGTGTGTGTATGTGTACACCTTTGTAGTGTGTATGGAGGCGTGAGGTCGAAGTTGGGTGAATTCTTCTATTTTATTTCCAAAGTTAATTTTTAAATATTTTTCTGAATTGTTTGGAAACCTTTTGTATATATTTTGTTAGTGTTCTCTCCCCTGCTTCCTCCAGTTCGTCACGGATCCCCCCGCACTTCCCTTAAAACCCTGATACTTGTTCCCTTTTATGCTTTCTCCATCAGTTCCAATCTGTATTGTCCCAGTACTCTTCGGTGTGGACCTGCCTTGGTTGTGGTCAACCTATGAGGGAAGGTAACTGTAGAACACTGACTGTCTCTCTTCTCGTAGCTATGAAATGTCAATCACTCCCCAGCAAGGAGTGCGAGATCATGCCCACTTCCCAACAGTCATGCTGGGATTTTTTCTGGTTGGCTTTTGAGCAGAACTTGTGCATGCTGTCATAATTGCCATGAATTCGTATCTGCAACTTCCCTGCTTTTTAGAAAACACTATTTCCTTGCAGTCATTCACCATCTCTGGTTCTTACAATCTTTCCTACCTCTCGTCCATGAGATCCATGAGCCTTAGTGTGAAGATGTGACAGATGCCCCATTTAAGGCTGAGAATTCTAAAATCTTTTATTGTCTGAGTGATGATAAGTTAAGAATTTTATGGTAATGGACTTCTACAGCAAGAAGAAATTTATCTGATGAAGGCTGAAAAATACACTAATCTATTGTATAGTAGTAAGTGGTATAGTGGCAAGACTGTTATGGGAAGAACAAACCACCATCTGATTGGACTTAAAGATACACTCCATAAGACTGAACTCATACACTGCACCATTATGGGGACCAAGAACCTGTGGTCAGATGATCATGAGCCCTGGGTGAGAACCTGTGCACTGGGTAACACATGGTGCTTCCCCATGCTACAGTCAAGTGAATTCTGGGATCCTAACTCAGATTCTAATGCTTGCTCAGTGCTTTTACCCACCAAGTCATGTCATTAGTCTTTTTTAATTATTTGGGACAATATTATAAATATATATTTTTCTAGAAAATATTTTATGTAGTGTATTATTTTATAAACTATTTATTGTTAAACCATGGCAAAAGTATTGTATAATTACTCATTTTCCTATTTACACATATATTCTTTTTTATAAACTTTCTAATATTAGTCACCTAAGCAAATTTTAATTTGATAATACATAATATATCATGATACAGCAAAAATTGTTTATGACTTTTTTCATAATAGTAAAACTGTTGAGTGAAAATGTTACTTTTTTCAAGATGTTTTTCAGTGTACAATTGAGCAGTCTCAAGAACTTTTGTGACAACTAACATTCCAATGTCTATTTTCCTGCAGTAGGCTTTGAGAATGTGTACAACAGATTTAGGTAAACATTATTCTATGCCCCATGCATAAAAATGCCTTGGAACATATAAACATAATCACTTCTGAGTGTACATATGGACTGGTTTCATATTCTAAACTATATTTTTACTGACATTTAAAATCTGAAGTTCTCAGCCTGAGAAATAAGATCCTGTGTTGTGAGATTTGTGGGTTACAAAAATTCATACAATATATTTCATCTGGTATGTAGAGATCAAATATATAGGGGATAAGGAAGAGAGGAGGAGGTAGGACATGCTATGAGCAATGTGTTTGAAAGGAATTTGATGATAGTAGAATGGCACATTTCTGTCTAGTGTGATTTTTATTATACGAAAGCAAATTTAATTAATGGATATACAATCCATCAGATTGAATAGAATATTATTATACTGTGAAATGTGGATTCATATTAATACTGCAAATTAGAGTTCATTTCTTAATAAACATTTTCTACTGCTTTTCATTTTCTATAATGAACATGGAAGGTCACTACAGAAGTATTCTAAGCAACTTATACATGCTAAGTAAAAGATAATATGATCTCTATTCATCATATGAATTCATATGTATTCATATGAATATAGATCATAGAATTTGGACCAAGGTCTTTTCATCTAATGAGAGATGAATAAATTGATTGTCACAACTGATGGTATTTTCAATACCAGTTTCTAGGAGCCACCTTTTAAATGCCATTTGAATGCATTTATATAGTTTGTTATCCACATGTCTTTAAGGGAACTCACACCAGGCATTGATAGATGTTCATCAATTGTTGTTTGCTTCCTCGTCCCAACTCTAAGATGTATCTTTGTGAAGAACAGGAAACCTGATTTGTGTTTGTCAGTAATGTGTAATGTAGGACTCACTCAAAATCGAGTATACTTGGTTGGGAACTATTCACAGGATATTACTCATCTTACCTGAGCCACCTACTTTGGATTCAGGAACCAAACAACTGTTCAGTGGAGTTCATTCATCCAGGCATGACTTTCTTTTTTGATTATCACAGCTTTATTTAACTCCAGCTTCGTGAATAAAGTGTACTCTGTTGCTATATCCTCCTGCAGGGAGGAAGGAATCTCAGAAGGCTTAGAAAACTCACACAAATCTTAAAAGACACATGATGCCCCCTCCTAGATGTAATTAGAAGTAGTAAGTGATTGCTGGAGAGAGGAGACCACCCAAAACTGTCTTCAAGATGTCCAGAGAAATCCAGGGTACAGTTCTATCAGACATCACCCATGCTGTGTGTGGAAGTTATTTTGCTGATGTATCTAGTCGAGTTACTCATGCTCCTTTTAGGAACCACCAGTCATGCCCCTGTGGTAAACTCTAATGACCTCCTTGTTTTACGAGGCTGGAGTTAATGGAATGATTTCTTCTGTCACTGCGCCATCTCCCTGTAGTGAAAAGAAATAGACTTCCCAGGAAAATTATCTCAACAAATTGAAAATAATAGTTTTAATGAGATCAGATATGGGAAAGACAAATAAGGAATAGGGAATATAAACGTTTTATCCTGGGGCATTAAATTAAAAACTTTCTGGTCATGATATGAATATTTGATTACACTTCACCACTCAAGAAAATACCTATCTACACCATGTCTTTTTTGTTAGCTGAATGTTGGTCCACCATTCACTTCTTGTTTGTGCTCTGTTCACCCTGTGTTCTTGAACAAAATTAATGAGATCAGGAATATCACTTCTTGGATGAGTATTCTCATTATTCTTTTATTAAAATTCCAGATTTCTCATTTATACTGCTTAAAATTCTCTTCAAGTTTAGCCTCTTCAGAAATAATTCCCCTAGCAGTATAAGCCTCCTTCCAATATGTCCTGTAAAACCCTTACTACAGTTCTGTGTTAGTAGAACAGGATTCCTTCTCCACTTAGTTCTGAATCTGTCTACAATATCCCCAACTATTCTGAGCTGTCTGATTAAATGTTCTACAGATATTTTGGTGCAAGAAATAGCCTTGTACATTCGTTTTCTTTAACAAAGAACAGTAATATTTGATAACTTATTCCATTCTTTTGTTTGAAATATGTTTGTGTAATCTATTCTTTGTAAAAAGTACACCTTCTTGACCAAATACTACAGCTGAATACCTCTTATTTTTAACCAAAGCTACATTGTACAGTTATGCCAGTTGTATACTGTAAAACATGAGCTGGAGATGCTTGCCACATAATTATTATTGATGTTGGGGTTTATTGGAACAATTTTTGACAGATTACAGGTATTTTTACTATCACAAAATTAATATATCTGACTGTTTTGATATGTGGAAGTGTCTCTGGCAAGAGAAGCAATTTGAAAATTTGAATGAAGGATCTTAAAAGCTGCCATTAGTCTTCATATTTGTAGCAGGGGACCTAGATATTTCATTAATGCATTTATCTAAAAAATACAGTGAAGCAGTTGTTGAAAACTTCTTTTTAACATTCATACATACTTGGTTCAAGGACTGCTCCCTTTGCTACTGCATGTGGGTTCATGAAGAAGGTGTTTAACCTCAAAGAAACTTACTTTATCTGGTGGTAAAATAGGAAAAAGATAAGAGTTTTCATAAATTGCCCTTGTTATATGAGCTGACTTTTGTAAAAATAATAGAATAGAATTGTTTTTCAAAAGAAAATGACTAGGGCTGGAGAGATGGCTCACGGGGTATAAACACTTGCTACTCTTATAAAGGACCCAGGTTCAATTCCCAATACCTACGTGGAAGCTAAAAACAGTCTATATCTCCAGTTCAGGGGATCTGATTCTCTATTCTGACCTCCGTGGGCACTGAATAGCACGGGTACACTTAACATACATGCAGGAAATACACTCATGCACACAACACATAAGTAAATAATAGTAAATTACTAAATTCTGCTATACCTGGCCACTAATCAGAATTATGGGACATCATTGTATTTCACATTTTTAGGAGTTTTAAATCATATACACATAGAACATTGAAATTAATAAGTGAAGAATTTTCACAGGATGCTCTGTATAGGATTCATAACACTGTATCTGCATTTAGAAAACATCTTAGTGATAGTTCTGAGGTAAATATCTGTTACAATTTAAAAAATTGTTCCACATGATCAACCCTGCTGGAATAAAGACAGAGCTAGGACAGAAGTCTTAGCACCAGATGCTTGGATTGTATTTCATATACTCCATATATTGAGGTATTACAACTATAAGTAGAATCCTTTCTTTTTTTTTTTTTGTCAGAAAAGGCATCTTCAATGCATAGCACACACCAGCCTTTTCCCAGTTAAGTTCCCACAAAATAAAATCTGTGGCATCCAGATGAGGGGTGTATATTTTTTAAAATTCTAAAATACATTGTCATACAAGAAGCTTTTTTTTCTAAAATAGGGACCCTTTAGAGTTTATTCTCCCCTATGGCTAAGACATAAAAAATATTTTTTAAAAAAATCTGTTATATTCACCCTTGATCGAATATAACATAGCACTGAGGAGTTAACAAACAGGAGCTTCCCTAAGGTACAATCCTCTAAGTGGTGATGTTTTGTGAAGAACTGTGATTTTTTTTTTTTGGTGCCCAGAGAAAATGTGAAAATATATGTAGCAAGCAATATTTTAATCCTAAGATATCCATAGCAATTTTTGAGATGGAATAACTTATTGAGAATATATGTGGGACTTGGAAAGAGAAGCGGAATGAAGTGTAGCTCCCGTTTAGCTATTGTGTGCAACCACATCATCTCTATGGTTTGTTTTAAATTTTTAGTGTTGGTAATGTTGGTATTTTTCTATCCCGTTTTTAAAAGCAGTTTCGAAGGAATATCAGAGAAAAACAACAACACCCAGGGAAAATGTTCAGTTCCACCCCAGCGGGTATACGGAAAACCTTTAGAATTAAGATTGTAGAAGTATTTGTGTTGGGTTTTTGAATGTTCGGAGGTTGATGCCAAGATGATTATGACTACAAGTTATTAAGAAACGTCACCTGTGGGGAAAAAAGAAGACATATTAGGCAGAGTATAAATATGATGCAGTTATGACAAAACTTTAACTAGCTCAGTAGATAAACCCAAGTAAGTGCCATCCTGCAGAGTTTTCCGAAGCTGGGCTGAAATGACTGGTCCATTATGATTCACCTAGGTTGTTCGTCAGATGGTACCTTGGCTCCACACAGCCACACATACCCAAAAATTCTGACAAATCTGGTTTCCCAGTTGAGTCAGATCAGAAGACAAATACTGAAAATCCCTGATTAGCTTCTGAATCTCAGCACCATGAAATTCCATGATGCTGATTTCGGATATATGCTCATGTCAACCACTGTAACAATAGAATTCAACAATGCCTTAGAAAGTTAAGAACTTAAGTCAAGTGCTTAATATGCAAAGTATCAAAACTCTTCAATGATATTTGGATTCTCCAGTCTTTCCATGGAATTTCAATATTTTTAACAACATCATAAAACAGCTTAATAGTAATAAATATATACATAAATCTATTCATGCTTCTGAATATCTTCAGGATACATATGATCTATGTATTGAACCCAGCATTTAGATGTACATGCCAAACAAAGTGTTTATCTCTTTACCTACAATAATCTTCATTATTTTTACAGTTTTTCACATTTTCTTATGTAGATGTATAACGTTGAACTCATAAAAGTTAAAAAGATGTGAAAAGTAATGTTTTTTTGCAAATGTCATTGAACTATAAACCGAAACTTGCTAAATACAAAATACTAAGATAGAAATTTGATAAATTATTTCAGTGAAGAAAATTATTTTAAGGGTGATATATTTGTAATTCAAGCCTGAAGTAAATTCCAAACATTACATATAGTGCATGTATTATCTCATTAAATTCTTTCTCAGAAGATCATGATTAATATTTATATCTAAGAAGGAGATCATATTTTTCTGTTGGAGGCAAAGATTTCCAATTTTTAACCTTTGGATACACAAAAGTTAACATTTTGCTTCTTTAGAATTCATATCCATTGAGTAGTAAATTTACAAATTAAAAAAACAACAACAAAAGAAAGAAAAAACATCATACACTGTCATGATGTTGACATCTTTTCCATGGCTTTCTTCAATTGAATTTTGACATTTATTTGACCAGTCAGAAGGTTGATGATCCCTATAGTCAGGAGTTTTTATAGGACTAAGAAAGCATGAAATTAATTTCTGCAAGTGAAGTAGCTTACAGATGCCAGGACTTATCATAACTCAGTAATACTAGTAAACCCCTAAATTTGTTCTTTAGCTTCTTGAGTTATTGTTGGTGCTACTGCTCAGGGTGTAACTGGGTACATTCCTTCAGGGTCTTTCTTTCTTTCTTTCTTTCTTTTTTTTTGGTTCTGATATAAAAAGACTGATTTACACACTTTCATGAAATAAAGGAAACCGGTTTTTCTTCTCTTCTTTGAGTATATGCGTGTGTTTTTGTATATATATATATATATATATATATATATATAAATATATATATATATATATATGTTGCTGTTGTTTTGATTTTTTGGTTCTCTGGATGCAGTTTTTCCTAGCAAGCCTTTATTTTCCAAGTTCCTCATTTCCCAAGAAAGTACTATCCATGTTACCAATGGATATTAGTTTTTCATAGTGTATTCAAAATTACTTCAGAGCTTCAATATCACAGGAAACAAGAGAATGTAGAGGTGAGGTAGTTCTTACCTCTGTGACAATTTTGGAGGGTTTCCACAAAAAGACTATAATAGGATGTATAAGCTTCTGCTCGCAATATGGCATATATTTTATCACATCAGACTGACTATAATAAACAGTATAATTTCCACACATGAATATTGTATATTTAACATGTTTCTATTGACATAAATATAATTCTTCATTTCAACTTGTTCAAAGTGATTGCTTTTGAGTGCCAATCAATCATCTAAAAGAATGCTTATGTATGTGGGGAGTGTAAATAATTCTCTAGAAGTTTTCAGTTGTAATGAGTGGCTTGTAAGTTGTTTGTTAAGCTTCTTGCTAAGTGATTCCTGACCTATTTATGTTTACTTGCCATCTGCTGTAAAATTTTGACAGATATTTTGTATTACCCATTGCATATTCTCCTGAACATATAGCTCAGGCAGAAAGCATTGTGTCAGGAATATGAGATTTTTCTAAAAGGAAAATTTGTAGCAAATAAAGCTTTGCAAGTTTCCATTGCTTGGTGGACTTTTGTGGGACTTCATAGATGCTTAAATGGCCAGGTATTCTAAGTAAAATACCATTGATAAGTATCAGCCATTGATCAATCTTATTTTAATCTTGTATTCATCTACTTTATACCTTCATATATAACTAAGCTGCCTATGCCTTGAATAAGTTGGGGTTCCACTTTTATTTCAAGGCACATGGAATGAGAATAAAGTGAAATATCTAAGTGGAAGCTTTAACAAATATTTTATTTATTATTTGTATTTTTGTGCATGAGTGTTTTGCCTGCATGTAAGTGCAACTATGTCATGCAATGTTTGTGGAGATCAGAAGAGGATATTGGATTCCCTGGAACTGGAGTTTTGGATAGGTGTTGGCCACGATGTGGGTACTTGGAATTGAACCCAGGTCCTCTGAAAGAACAGCCAGTGCTAACCACTGACCCTTCTCTCCAAGCCCAGAAGTGGAAGCATTAATACTGCATTACTCCATAGACGTATAATGAAGAAATATCGTTGAATCTAGGTAAACAGAATCAAAATTCATAACATTTTCATAGGTTTATAAAACACAGTGTTGGTAATTCCATTTTATTTCTGTTTCTAAGAAACAAAGAAATTATACATACCTTGCCTCTGCTAGTACAAGGAAATTGATGCACTATTTGTTAAATCGTTTTATTTTCTGAGGACTGCAAGAGCTGCTCATGGGAAAATGAATCCATACTATTTATTTGTTCGTTTAACATTTGTCGGTTCTGAGCTAGTGTAGAGAGAAAGAGTTTTACAGAAGAGTAAAGTGCTGATATTTGTAGCTTTACCCATTAAGCCTTATTACTAAGAAGGTCTTTTTTGCTTCTTGCAGATAAGATGCTATTATGTGGATCTTGTAGGACTAGAGACCTTTCAAGAATTTGCAACATAATTATGATCTGTATCTGAAGGAAGTCTGTGTCATCACCATCAGGAAACTATCATATATTAGAGAACATTCAATGTGCCTTAGTCAAAAACAAATGCCTTGTTGTGGAACCACAGATAATTGTAGATCATTTTGCCTATTATGGACTGATTTAGTAGATTCCTCATGATATAAGAATTTGAAGAATCTTTAATTTGTTGGATAAGTGAAACAGTGTATACATATTTGGCCCTGACATCGTTGTGTCTCTGAAAGTTGCTTTTGCATACTGGGTAGACAGTGCACCCATCACTATCATTTATTTTACATTTCTCATTCTAGAATATTAGAACTTTGCAGAGTCTTATGAATTACTAGGCAATAAAAATGAGAAATAAAAGGCCTGGTTCACAAATACATGAGCTCAGTCTTGTGTTACAAAGTAAAAGGGTAGATGACTATCCCAAATATCACTAACAGACAGCTGTGCAAGACCACATTGAAAACAAACTTTCAGGGCTTCAAAATTCAACTGCTACCATTACAGCTTTGGCCTTTGTGTTCTAATTCTTGGGTAACTTTCATAGCATATCACTTACTATTTTAGATGTAAAAATATAATGTTATATATTTACTATAACTGATGATATAATACTTGAAGTTATATAATTAATAATCACAATATATATTATTTAGTCATAGTATAGTGTATTTGACATCAGATTACTATTTATGATATATTCCTCAGTTAAGTATTTAATAGCGAAGAAAGAGTATATTCTTTACAGGTTTGTAATTTGATTATTTAAATATGACATAAATCATTAATATCTTGAAATTGTATCTTTTGAGATTTAAGATTAAAGATTCCTTTCCTATAATTCTTGTAGGTTTATAAGAATTGTAAGAAATAGATGATCATCCTGAACACTATTGCCAAATAAATGAATGCACACGCTTTGCTCTTGTTGTTCATTATTTCTTAGAGTAGAGCCCTAAGTGGTGCATTTCCCTTGACAGGTATTTAATACACCTTTAGTTAATGTAGTTAATGGCTTAATTCTACTCTCCAAATGCTCTGGTGTCTTTACTATTGCCAGATTCTGAATTTACAAAATATTTTGTTCACTCTCATTAAAATAATCCCGACTGAACAAATGAAACATCAGCAAGTTTAGTGGAAGAATATATGTTGTTAGATTATTACACAAGAAAACAGGGGAAAAAACATAATATTGCAAAACTTTGCTGTCAATATACATAAGACAAAAACACAAACACATGATGGGAAGATCCCCAGTGCTATAAGCCAATCTCTTTTTACCCTTTTCTAAACACAGAATCTATTTGATTGTTATCACTTGTTTAATGAACATATTTTACATACCACAATTTCTCTTTCAAAGTTGTACATTATTTTTGTAAATATTATTGGTGTCTCCTGTTCTCTAGTTCAAATAAAACATAAAAAGGATAATTGCCTATGTTACTAAAATATATTTCATAAGGTAATTGATGTATAAATTACCACATATACCAAAATATATACATTTATACAGAGAAAGAGAGAGAGACGGGGAGATAGAGAGAGACAGAGAGAGAACAGACAGACAACCACACAGTTTGTTAGAATACTTTATGTAGTAATAGGATACTCCCTTCTGTGACAGGAGAAAATCTGTGTTAACTAGCTTTGTACCTTGAGTTCTTATCACAATTAGACTATGAATTCTACTGGTACCCAGCCATAATACATGCACAGGGTTTTTCTACCAGACTATGCTTCCTAATATATAATGACAGAAGAGACAAACCTCCATACCTCTACTTTTTTTCTGGAAAAGATATATTAAAAAAGAACAGAATCTTTTCACTATAGGGAACGTGTAAAACTCCTCTAATCACTAGCTATACACACACCCTCTGGTGAATATACCCTCTTTGAAGTTTTCTACTATTAAGTTCAATGTGATGGGATGGGGTTCCTGAAATTAGAAGACTAATTAATATTAATCATATTATGCATATAAAGCAAGGCAGCCTGGATAATCTCTTTATTGAATGAGTACTCAGCTTGTTCAGTCATTTATCCATTTACAATATGCCCTGTCTAAACTTAGAACACTAGCAGCTTTTTATCAACTAAGTCATAGAATGAATTGGAAAAAAAAATGTTTTTCCTAATAGATTTATGGGGCAGAAATAAGGCTGTTAAATAATGAGATTGAGGAAGTAACCAAGATCGTTTTCTACATTTTGGTTTCCTTGGAAATTTGATGGAAAGCCATTGGAAGCTTTTGAAGAAGTGTAATGTGTTTGTTTGCCCACACAGTAGCCACAACCATGTTTTTAACTGTGTGGGCAAACAAACAAACACACCTCTTTGTAGTGACCAAATTAATTTCCTTGACCCTCAATAAGCTGCTTCTAGACTACTTGCAATAAGCCATGTGTGCCTATGTTGTGTTAGTGTGTGCTGTGTGAGCAAACATTCAGTCCTATGACCCTTTCTTTCAGTCATCAGAATTCAACATACATTACTGTTCAACAGGCACTGACATGTAAGGAATTTGTTCCCAAGAAAGACCAACTAAGTTTACTCCAGGCTATTTGCAATTCTTGCATTCTGAGTTATCTAGCTTGTGAAATTTCAGCTTGCAAGCTGTACTCTTCTAGAACTGTGTAAATGAAGAAAGCCTGATGAATCTGAATTCAAACTAAGGGTGTGTGTGTGCGTGTGTGTGTGTGTGTGTTTGCGCATCCATACACATGCATATGTAATTTAAATGGCTTATGGCTTATACATTTTTGGATTCTGATATATGTGTCCTGTCTCAAGAACAAGACTAGGAACAGAGTAGATGTCCATGTTTTTAATGAGGACTCTATTTTGAGTATGTATTAATTCATGATTGTCTACTGACTATTTCCCCTACATAAGGCAATGTCCTGTTTTAGTCATGATGCTACCTACCTTTAATAAGTCTAGTATGCAGTATGACTTAGTTTAAGAAAACAATCACTTGACTATTTCCATGATTTAAATAATAATTGACATTCACAGAATGTTTGCTCAGTGCCAGACAGTATGCTTTGGGCTTTCCTTGTATTTTCTCTTTTAATTAATTATTGCCACAGCTAGAAGAGCGAAGTAATGATTGTTCAAATAAAAAATAAAAATTAAAAAAAACCCTAATGTGAGAGAGTTTAAACAATTTGACTAAGGTCCCAGGACCAAGAAATGAATCCAGACTGATTTTCAAATAATGATTGTTCAAATAAAAAATAAAAATAAATAAAACCCTAATGTGAGAGAGTTTAAACAATTTGACTAAGGTCCCAGGACCAAGAAATGAATCCAGACTGATTTTCCTTCTTAACAATTAGACAATCATTTTCTCTAAGGAGCGAGGCATGTAAGGCTGTAAATGACATTAACCTTTCGAAAAGGGAAATACAACTTATTGTTGGGACCTCAGGGAGAAAATCATGAAGCAGGTGTGTGAGTGAATTCACATAAAAAAGTGAAAGAAAACTATGCCAGGGGCACCTCATTAGAACTGTGGTTGAATTGTTAAAAAACAAAATGTGAGGCAAGAAGAAAACAAAAGAGAAAGGAAATTATAGCAGTATAATCCTACTTAAATTTGGATCCTGTATACAACGTTGACTTTCTTGTGATAAAGTGTGTTTTTTCTCTAAATTTAATATCTAATTAAAATAAATGAGTTACTTAACACGACATTTATATGTATAAACTATTTCCCTGATACCATTTTATGGTTTTATTTGTTATTTTAACATGTCAGTCTTTCCAAATTTTTGCATAACATTCAAGGCCTGGGAAATTACTACCAAGAACTTACAAATTCATCCTCACTCCCTGGATGCTGTGTATTAGGTGGGGACATGAAGAAGAGAGGAAAAAGCAGAGTAAAACCGAGGTGGCAGGCAGGAAGAGTGCAAAAGAGCAAGGAAACAGCAGGCGTTAGGGAAAGCGAATGAGAGGCAAAGTGAATTCTCACAGTGCACCGTAAAGAAATAGTTCTCAAAGATCAAAGACACCCTGTTAATACACATTTCAGCAATGCACCGCTAAAGTGAAACTCCCTCTGATTTTGATTATATTAACAGCATAGCACATTGACGCAATAAGGTTTATGTCGGTGCACAGGCGCGCACTCCTGCTCTTGCGGTGACGGGTGTGTTCATGCCTAAAGCTTTGTCCCAAGGCTTCTCTCTCCTGGTCTTCCGTAGCCGAGGTCTATTCCCTGCTTCTCATCCCTGTTTTCCCTCTTCTCCGTCTCTACTCTTTTCACCATGCCTTCCAGTCTCCTACAGAGCAGGAAAAGTAACCAAATGCATTGCATGCTGTGAAGATTTACATGACAGGATAAATGTCAAGGGAGTATAGTGTGGTACCGGCAGAGTATTTCCAGATCTTGTGGGGTTAAATGCTTTAACCATTATTTTCAATTGCTCCTAATCTCTGATTGGTATGTGTTCTTTAATATTATTGGTTTCCTTAGGTATTTCAGTAAAGGTTTTATATTTGTCCCCAAGAACATAATCTTATTGTGTGACCTCTTCTTTGAGTGACAATTTCCTTTTCACTGTAGAGAAAGGGTCAAGAAAAGCAGACATCAGGGCAGCTAAAACTTTTAACACAGTACCTTTAATGTTGTATTTCTTAAATTTACCCTATGTTACAAATTGCATTTTTCTCTTGTCAGTGGAAACCAAACACAAAATACTAAACACAACCTTAGTTATTCTTTTACGTTGATGCATCCCAGTTTTCCAGGCGGTGATCCCATGGTTGCTCAGTGTTCTCAGCTAGAATTACTTCATCCTTTATGCTCTGTCACCAAAATGTGTCATTTCAACCCATCAATTTAGAAAACAGGTGCTTTAGTACTACCTGTGGCCATAGAATTTCCAAAAGGAGATGAGTTGAAGGAAGCAAACAGATGAAGGCTTGTGAAAAGGTCAGTTGCACATTTTATTGGTAAAATTTGTCTGCAGGACTACCCAATGTTGACAGTAACATCTTCAGTATTAAGTATATAGCCATAGCAACCTCAAAGCGAAAAGTGACAACTGTCATCTTTCTTTTGTCTGTCTGTCTGTTGTTTGTTTGAAACAAGGTCTCCTTGTAGCCACAACTGACCTGGAACTCACTGTGTAGATCAGACTGGACTTGGTTTCAGAAGGATTCTCCTGTTTCTGCCTCCTGAGTGTTGGGATTTGAAGTTTACTCCAACATAGCCAGAGGCTGTCAACTTTCAAATAGCACATTGCTAACCTGAAAAAACTTAGATCTCTTGCAGAAAGAAACTAAAATTAAAGTGGTATGGGTATCTTACAACTCAAGCCCTAAGCATCAACCCTTTATCCTGAATCTGAAATCATGATTGTCAAAGGTAAAAGAGATTTCAGAAAGAACTTTCATCAACTACTGAATGCTAAGGGGACTGGAAAAATGGCTTAAAAGTTCAAAGTGTTGTTCTGCAAGAAGGAGGATCTGAGTCTTCATCTTCAACACATGTAATACTTCAGATATGGCTGCATATGCCAGCAAGCCATCCTAGCCTAAACAACATACCATCATGTCTTACTCTTTACATTTTTTCCATAGTAAACACAGAATATTTATCAGTGTTGATGATCTACAAAAGTGAGAACTGTGTACTCAGTATACATCATGTCATGAGCAGTGTTAGAACCCCACTTAAAGTATTTTACTAATGAATGAATGGTACTACTTTTGGTAGTATTTGAAGTTATTATAATTGAGTTTGGGGCTTGAATGATATTGCATGGCCTTTTTGATTTAAAGGAATCTTATTGCATGAAAAAGTTCTCTAGATTTTCATTTACATAATAAAGGAAATAAATTTCAGTTTTTAAGTTTTTATTGAAATTTTGTCTATTACATATAAAACATCTTAATAATCTTAATATACCCTTCCCTATCTGCACCCACCCATAGCCAACCCAACAGATTTCATGCAATCTGACATTTATGTTAATGCCTATGAAGTCAAGTTAGTACACCCAAACATCCCTCAGTTCATGTTCATCATGCAAGAGAAGGCAATGAACACAAAAGACTACAAATGGCCAAAAAGTAGAGAATAAGAATCTGCAGATAGCTAGCATTCAGAGAGATGGTTTCCAGATCAGTTCCATCTCCATTGCTCCAAGTCCTACGTCCAAAGTATGTCCTGTCTCAGTAATAGGGTCTTATCTTCAAGTTTTGGAAGGCAATTAAGTAGGTGGCAATAGCCTTATAATTTGAGGATTCTCTTGGACTAAGCAAGCCAACAATTAAAAGGGTGGAGTCTCCTGCTTGATGCAGTTTCTTATTATATAGCCTTCAGCTATACATATGGATACATGTAAAGATAAAGTATGTGGGGTAAGAGAGATGGCTCAGTGATTAATAGCTCTGACTATTCTTGCAAAGGACTCGGGTTTGATAACCAGCACCCACATGGCATGGAATAACTGTTTTAAACGCCAGTTCCAGGAGATTTGAAGCCTTCTTCTGACCTCCAAGGGCACTGCATGACACAGGTTCGCTTATATGCAAGCAATTCATACACACACAAATACACACACACACATACAACCAATATAAGCTATTTTAACAACAACAAATATAACTTGAAAGATCAGAACCAGACATGGTGGAACACTCCTTTAACAGCAGCAGATTGAACTCTGTGAGATCAAAGCCAGCCTGGTCTGCATAGCAAGTTCCAGGACAGTAAGGGCTACATGGAGATTTTGTCTCGAAATTAGAACAAAATCACTATTGTAAGTATATAACCTGAAGTAACTGTAGGAGTCAGGAAAATGGAAAGGAATCAGGCAGGTAAAGGGAAAGGAACCTGAGAAAAAGGAACAGTAGAAGACAAGATTTACCATGGGGGAAATGGGTAGAATTGAGGGGGAAAGACGAGTTATACAAGGAACCCTGGGGGTTAAAGAGAAGAGGGAGATCCAGAGATGGGGGACTGTAGGAGACAGGTCTTATCAAGTGTGAAATGGGGAAGATGGGGATGCTTTAAATGGGGAGAGAGTGTGGAGGGTTAGACAGGAAGAGAGAGAGAAAAGAGATAAATAATGCTTGGCTGATGTTAAAAAAAATCAAAGGAAGTGAATTAGTTCAAAAGCCTACTGAAAAATTATACACACACTATCTCTTTTTAATATTGTATTGATTGTTTTTATTTTTGTGTATGTAAGTACCCTGCTGTCCTGCAGATCTTGCATAGGTCAGAAGAAGGCCTCAGATTCCCTGGAACTTGAGTCACAGAG
The DNA here is from genome assembly GCA_035773235.1 of Eospalax fontanierii. Classification (NCBI taxonomy): domain Eukaryota; kingdom Metazoa; phylum Chordata; class Mammalia; order Rodentia; family Spalacidae; genus Eospalax; species Eospalax fontanierii. Next base: position 67,444,377 of record CM069524.1, on the reverse strand, counting down.
AATTGTTAGCTACCATGTGGATGTGGGAAATGGAATCCTGATCCTCTGCAAGAGAAGTCAGTGCTCTTAACTGCAGAGTCATCTCCCCCAGCCCCAAGTTGTTTTGATTTTTATGTATCTATTACCTAAAATTTTCCTACAATGATTTTTTTCACTCAGTTTATTTTAAAACTTAATGGAATTAGAATATTTTGATTGCAGCTGAAAGAAACCCAACCTAAATAAGGTTAAACCAAAGGCATGCATATTGTAGGGGTTCTTAGTTTTGTCAAGGAATTTGAGGCTATCGATATGCCTGGACCTCAGGGACAACAAAATACTGCTCAGTCAGCAGAGTCAGCACATTCTAGGCCTGCATCTGTTCCTCTTTGTGCACTTATAATTTCTAAGTCATTTTGCATTTTGTCAAGTTTGCTTTGTTGGTTCACAAGCAAATAACAAAACATAACCAGTATCCAAACCCTATCTGCTGTACCTTCTCAATTAGAAAGAAGTAAGAGTCTCATGGTCTAAAACTGATCTGAATTTTAAAAATTGAGAAAAAAGGAGCTATGAAGTCAGTTTTATGTGTAAATATGAAAGTTCACAGATCACAGTTACTCAGTAAAACATTAATTCAGGAATTTCTGTGACATACATTTTAAATGTAATTAATGTTCACATTCACTTGTCTTTAAGAGAAATGGTCATAGATGATCTAACAGATCCTGAGATCATTGACTTGTAAGAGACTGTTGATTTCTCTGAGAAAAACCCTAAATACTACATTTGCTTGCACATCTATAGATTCAGTATTCACAGGTCCCTACTAGTTAGGTATAAGGAATAACAGAAGTTTGTACGCATCTTGCAAAAATAAAATCATTTCATTCTATTTTATGCAAACAAATTCAAAGAGAACTAATATTAAGGCTACAAACTAGGAGAAAAGAAAACTGGATCATATTGAACATATCAATGTCTACAAACTAAACCATTGTTCTAGGTTCAGTGTTTCACTTACAGGAATTAGAATTAAGTCTAAAAATTTACTGAAGGTGTTCTCTTTGAGAACTACCTTAGCTAAGTGTACACAAAAATATACAAAAGCTAAATGAGTTTAGAACACTAAGATCAAATCATCTACCCCAGATCGTCCACAAACAGTACAAACAATAACTATGAGAAATAAAAATGTAGGATGAGCCCCCAAATGTGCACACGCATGCATGCACACTCACATACACACACACACACACACACACACACACACACACACAAACTCTACTTATACTTAAATGTTGATATTGGGAGTTACTAAATCAGACTGGGATCCTTAAATGCAATGTGATCCCAAATGGCCCAGGACAAACTGAGCATGGTATCAGCAAGAACAAAGTGGTTGTGTCTACCTTAAGAGTGGAACAGTTTCAGTTATCAAGGAATGTAACTCAGAAATGGTACTGCAATTGTTAAATGAATATTGTGAGATTAAATATATAAATGTAAGGACCAACTGCTAAATTTCACTTGACATGTAAAGTAGAAATATTGTAGACAAGTGCACAGAAGTCTGTCTCAAGTCGCTGACAAAAAAAAATCCAAGGGACTCAGTGAATTACTACATCTTAGCCAGTTTTCACAGAACCAGGATTCCTTTTCACAAAGATCTCTGATACATTGGCAAAGATACATACATTTAACAATACACTAACATTCCTCAAATGCTGTAGGACTAGTCAACAGGAAGAGTCTCTGGAGAAAGGTGAATAATAAAACCATTTTGGAATTACCGGTCATTGTCTTTGAGCCAAAACAAATATATATAAGAAAAAAAATATACAACTTAAATCTATTAGTCTGACAAGTAGTTTGCAGTGGTCAGGTGAACAGAGTAGTTTCAGCCCAGGTCTCATTCACTGATGATCCACTTGGTTAGTAAACATAACTATAATGCATAATCACAGTAGATATACTTAGCCCCTGATAGACTCCTACATTAGTTCCTGAACTGTGTAGTGTGGGCTACTGTAATGGGAAAAAAGCAAATGGAATCACTAGAACTGCCTCTTTCGTGATAATTAATAATGTACAAGTCATACTGGAGTACTTGAAAGAATAGATTATTGCTCCCATAAAGCACTTGAAAGATGCAGGTGCAGTAATTCCTATTAATCATTATTTGGACTACTTTCCCTGTGCTGAAGAGAGGAAAAGCTCATTGAATGATGTTCACTTGCCAATATCATAAGCTAAACCAGTTACTAGCATTAACAACAGTGGTTTTCAATCATATGATATTGTTCATTGAATATATAGGTACATCTTTTAAAGTCGGAGTTTTGCCATCTATCTTGTAAATGTTCTTCTGAATTATGTAGTAGAAAGGGGCATCAGAACCACTGTTTTCTACTACTAAGGTCAAGCCATACAAATTCCCCTTCCTATATTGGAAATGTATCAATAGAGCAGCCCTTGAAAATAACTTTTTCACCAGTAACTTGATTGCCTTTCCCTCCATAAGATGACATGCTTGTTCAAAATACTGATATAAAGGGAGTAAGAAGTAACAACTTTATCTGGTATTTCAATGAAAAAGCTCTATGTCAGAGTATAGAAAATGTGTCCAAGGGCTAGAGAGCTGACTCAGTGGCTAAGAGCAGTGACTGCTCTTGCAGAGGACCTGGGTTTGATTATCTGCACTCACACGCCAACTAACAACTACCCCTAACTCCAGTTCCAGTGAATCCATGGAATCTCCTGAATTCCATGGGCTTTGCATGATATGGGTGCCCATATCAACATGCAAGCAATACACTTGTACACATAAAGGCAAAACAAATGTTCACAAAAGGAAAATGACTCCAACCAGTTCAAGGACATGAAAGCATTGTTATATTTTAAGGACTCAGGGATATGAGACATTATGACACCTTTCATTTAAGATGCATAACTATACCTGACATCCTTAAAATAAGTGCAATATTAAATGAGCCATTTCACAATATTAATGAGCATTTTCCTTTCATTGGGATATGCTACTGTGACCAACTGCTGACAGATGTAAGCAGAGCCTGGAATGATAGACTGCACTCAGAGAAATCTGGATGGCGATGCAACTGATGGCTGCTTGTGACTTATAACCCAATAAATGCAGCAATTTTGGAAGTTCAGCACCTTTGGGAGGCTTCTGCCAGTGAAACACAGTATCATCTTTCAGTTTCTTGGAACTAATTTGACCATTCTTTGGAAAAACACTTTTCAGTTTTAGAACCAGTCCCTCATTTGCTAGGGGGCATTAGGAGACAATAGAGAGCAGACAAGAGAATGCTCAACAATGGGCCAGCAAAGTGCCAGAACATCTGAACTTCTTCATGTAATGCTTACAAAATGATAATCCCTCCAAATGGAACTAACATGGTGGAAAGTATTACCAACTCTGGAGCCATTAATCAGTTCCTTTCCGTAGCCACTCTTCCTATGAACATGAAGAAAGTAGCCTTGATACAAGTCTTTATGGACTAAATAATCTTGAGCAGTATTGATTCTTGAAACTATATATTGGAGATGCAAGACAGTATTCCAAGATTATAATGAAAGTCATGCATACAAAATCAATCTTGAAAAGGCTCAAATCACAAGTGATTTGCATGAGTAAGTGGTCCAAATACTCCTAGTCCATCCTCTGGCTACATTACTTTAGTTATTTGAAACCCATGGTTCTGCATGGCCATTAGACAGTTTGTAACAGTGAACAGTTATACCACCACAGCCTCAGAAATAAATGTATTGTGAAAGAAAATTATTGAGCACAATTGGTTTCAGTTTGTATAGGTCTACCAATTTTTCCTACATGGTTTTCATATTTTCCTGGTATAGTTCAATTTTGCTAACTATGGATAGTAAATATGTATTTTGATTTACTTTCTACTAATCCCAATATCCTCAGAGTATAGAGATTGCCCTTATTGATTAAAATGCAGTTTCATGTTCTGTAATGCTAGGAACAGATGCTGGAGATTGTGTTATATTTTAAGCAAATTCAAGTTGGGGTTAAATATTTGTCTAAGTCTACACTATCTGTTATCGACGTGGGTAAGTTTTTCAAATATTTTTATATCCATCAACCCCCTATTTTCTGAGATTTTGACTCTTCATGTATTCCTTTATTCTTTGCTTTTACTGAAGCAAATTGCTGCTGAATTGTCCATTAACTTTTCTTAGCAATTGTACTTTCTTAAAAAGAAAAAAAAAAGATCCACACTAGCTCAAGGCAAAGCAAGCAGATATTGCCAAGTCTTTCTAGAAGCTCTATTACATAACAAACAGTGAAGAAAATTAGGCTTAAAGGAAATTAAAGCACTAGCAATACAAGGTCTTTGGCAAGAATATATCTGCTGAAAGTTAATGTGATATTCTGATAGAAGATGAGTCTGTGGTACTCATTAAGCTCTTTCTTATAATTAAACATCAGCAGGACAATTAGAATATATTATCCTTGTTTTAAGTATATAACTGTACAAAGATAACTGGAAAAAATGAATGAGTTAAGAGAGAAATGCAACTTGCAGGAAGAATGAGCTAACAGAAGCTAGAATGCGATTTTAAAGTCTTTCCACATGTCAGTCCCTATTTTTAAAGAGTATTTTAGAAAAAATATTCTTGAAATAGTAATATTCAGTCTGTGGAAACTCAATATATAATTTAGTTTTCTTACAATAGATTCAGAGGAGTCATCTTGAATGTTATCTTTGTTAATTTCCAATATTATTTATTAATTCAAAAATTATTATAAATCATTTTTAGGAAGTTTCAGTTAAGTGACAAAATCAGGATACAAAATAAGAGTCTAAATTCAACTACTCAGAATGTTGTTACACTATAGGAAAGACTGTAAGGGTGGATGAATGTTTGAAACTCGGGTTGAAGAAGGGAATGACGTATAATAATAGTAATCTTATGTCCTATAAGTGAAAGTGAAAATGACTCATTTTTTTCATTTTAATTTATGAAAGACATCAGGGCTTTTCTGCTACCTGACATTTCTGAGGCTGTCTTCCGCTCTGGCCCTCAACACATCCTTCATGTTTTCACTTGCTTGTTCTCATTGTTTGGGTGTGATTCTGTCTAGACCCTGCTTCACTACACACCACTCTCCTCTTACATTCATCTACTCACAAAGATATTGTCAAAAGGGAAAGAAAAAGACTGAGTGAAAGAAAAGAAGTAACAAACTAAGAAAAAAGAGTACACTGCAATAAAATCTTTTGAAGGTATATTATTAAATTCAGATAAAAATACTCCTTTCCAAATTATATTTAAATCCTTAAGGGGGTAACTGCAACAAAAAGGATGAAAAGTACAGCTGTCTTATATTTCATATGCACCATGAAAATCTAGTAACTTTTAATGTGCACGCACACATACAGATGCGTATGTGCGTGAGTGTGTATGCTTGTATTTCAGAGAATGCATCCACAGATACTTGATAATTAAGATCACTTATGAAACATATATGGAAATAATGGGAAAAGGGAACGCCATTAGTAATGACTGGAAAAACCTCCACTGCTAGTACAGAAAGCAGAAGTTTGTTTTTGTTTTTGTTTTGACAGGATCTGCCTAGTCCCAGCTGTGTGGAACTCCCTCTGTAGACCAGGCAGGACTTTAACTCACAGAGATTCAACTTTCACTGCCCCACAAGTGCTAGGATTAAAGGTGTGCACTACCATGCCCAGCTGTAAAATGATTTTAAAGGTTCAGTCCTTATGAGAAACTCAGTAAGTCCATGACTGCATTTAGAACACAGGGATAAGATAAGGCAGATATTTGTTCATGACTGAATATCCTATGGTAGGAATTTTCAGTATTTCTCCAAAACAAATAAATTATTTCATGTTTGCAAAGAAGACGAGGTCACACACAGTTTAGAATGTTTGGGAAAGAATCCACTGGAGCAGGTGAGGTGACAATGTACAGCAACTAGCAAGCTATTGCAGGAGAAAGAAGAATCTTAGTTGTACAGTCTCGGTTGATGGCAGCATTAAAGACATATTGAAGATACATATTTTACTTAGAATTCATAACACACTGTGGCTAATTAATGAGAAACCCAGGGAAGTCAGCTCAAGACCTTCAAGTTTGAAGTTTCAGTTAATGATCCCAAATCAGTGAGGAGTCTGGGATGAAGTGGCAGAGATTACAGGATTCATTTTGAAAAGGTAGTCATAAAGAGGGCGCTTAGTAATTCTGCATGACTCAGATGTTTCTGCCCACTCTCCTTCTGAAAGGATGGCTGGAGCTAGCTTACAGAGTGCTATTAAATCCTGGGTTTGCTTTTTGTCTTCTGTTTGCAGAGATTGCTTCCTCCTACCACAGATAACTCCTCCAAAAAGTTCTCTCATGGCCATCTATGCTGAAAACTTTATGGAGCCAGAAAGGAGCTTACACAGCAGGCTTTTTTTTCCCATTCATCACAGTGCCTAAGGCTTTATAAAATAGAGAAGTTTGGAATGCAAAATTCTGTTTTGAAACACTACATAGATCACAAATTTGAATCAAACTATAAGAAATACTGAGATTCTAGTGACCTTTAACTTTGTCTTGAATAGACCTGGAGAAAAGCACATGGACAAGATTCCAAACAGTTTTCAATGTCAGGCTGCATCCTCCACTGCAGAGACTCTCCTCATACATGCGTGTACATATAGGCTCTCTTTGCTCTGTCTATAACCTTCCTAACACCCATATATCACAAGACTGAATTTCTATTTTCCTCTTTCTTTTCTTGCAGCCTTCCTAAGGAAGTCTCAATTCATGAGTTAGCAAGAAGTACTCCATTTTTGGACTTGGTACCTTGGCCTCAAAGAAGTTAGAGCCTGAGAGAGATCTGAGACAGGGGCACTGGTACATTCTTTTAAAACCATATGAGGGGTGAGGAAGAAACATGTGCTCACTAGCTTAATACCAGTCTGGGCTACATAGCAAATTCAAGATCAAAGGAAATCCTGGAATACATGTTGAATTTTTTTTTTCTGAGAAAAACTTCTGTTATTTATTACTACAAATACTGATCAGAAAGGTATGTTAACTTCTTTCATTTCAATATTAGTTTGCTGTCATTAAATGGTGAGGATAGCTAGGGATTTAGTTCAGTTGATCAAGTATTACTCTACTACATAAAAACCCTTGTTCAGTCTCAGGTTCCTCCCACCCCAAATGGACATGACAGCTCATGCCTTAAATCTCAGCACTGGGAAGGTCAAAGAAGAAACATCAGAAGATACAGGTCACCCTTAGCTACATAGTAAATTTGAGCCTAAGCTAGGATGTATGGGACCTTGTGTCAAAAGACAAATATGAAAACATTTGATAAGTATGTTTTGATGTTCCATCAGATTACTTTATTTGTATGGGTAAATGGATGTATCTTTGGTTAGAAGTAATAATAATATGCATTAACTATTACTAAATATTGGCATATGTAGTGGGTTCATAATCAAATCTTTGTACACTAAATATTCTCATTGGACTTGTAGTTACTTCCACAGTTTTGTGGGGTTGATGCTGAACATCAACACCAGCTAAAAAGGAGAAGGAAGTTGCAGTGCTTGTGATGAAATCTCAATTCTAGAGAAAAAAAGTATGAGTAGAAATCACTAGATTATGCTAGAGATGAAAAGAATACAATTTAAAACAGTTGTTGACAGAAATCAAGGACAGAACTGATCTTCGTATGTGGCCATGGTTCAAATGCCCATATGCATACACACACACACACACACACACACACACACACACACACACACACATTTAATTTTTAAGTGAAGAATCCCATTTGATTTTGACAGATAATATGTAAATAAAACAATTGTTATATGTAGGTGGGTTTTATTTCAGACATTGAGTACTGGTGTGTTTAACTTTTTCTTATCTTTATTGTTTTCTACTTAAAATATTTTTAAAGAAGCACATATTTTTCTATTTGGGTGAATAGCCTTCTTTTATACATTATCCATTGGGGTGAATTTTCCTTAATGGAAAGAAAATTGACTCAGTCTACAAGGATCATTTCTCATCAGAAATAATTTCAGACAATAGGGAATATAGGATCTCTCTATTCCTTCCCTGCAGCTGACTTCACAGCCTTAACATTAACAAAAAGAAGGAAACAGTAGCTGCAGCTCCAGGCTAGCTGTCACTGTTCTTAAATGTCATGAACTGGAAATTCAGAGGGTCATCTGAGAATGACTCCTGCACTAATCCACAAAAGTGGCTGCAGGATATATAAAAATGATGAAATGGCTGATACAATGCACCCTGTCTGCCAGAGGATTTGGTGCTGAGAGGAAGCTGGATGAGAATCTTTTTTCATAATGTTCTTTCGAAGTATTGCCTTAACCAGAAAAAGGCTGGGTGAGGTATTTCCAGTAGACCATAGTTACTTCAAGCACATTTCCAGAATGTAGACAAATATGTGCATTCAAAGAAATGCTGCATTATGCATTAATGCTACATTCTAATGCTGAATTGATACTATTGCCTCCTTTGGCTTGTTAACTTTCATGTTTTGTTCGCTGTGTGCAGAATCTATTTAGTTATAATACTACATGATAAACTGTTCTGAGTAAAATTATTTCTACTTATTTATATTTAAGGAATTTGAAAAATGAACAGGCTTCTGTATATTTGAGACTATATAAAACTCTTTAGGATATTAAAATGTTTATACACAAACTCTATAAAATGAACTATTTTCACTTGAAACCTACAAAAGTTGCTGTGATAGATTTTAGTTATAGAAACAGTAAAGGAATTTATCATTAACAAGCATATGTAGAAAAAAAGACCTTATTTAGGTTTTAGTAAAATGGTTACTGGTACCTAATTTTCATCCACAGGAGTGAACAGAGAGAACAAAAGTAACATTATGTTGCACTGCTGTGCTTGTTTTGTTTCTCTTGTGATTTTGCACAAAAATTTTACCTAGTGTGTGGAAAAAGTATTCATTTTGAAGGTATGAAATTCATGAGGGAGTCTTATGGGGGGCTGCTAATGGAGAAGGGGGTACAAAGATGATTAAGATGTTCCATATGAAATACACAAAAATTCAATAAAAACTTGACAAAAATTCCATGTTTTTTTTTTCTAAATTATATTTTTTCCAGGTGTCATGTCCTAAAATACCCATTGTAAACCACTCTTTAATAAAGCAGGAAAAATAATCCAGCAATATGGAAGACCCAAATCTTTCCAAAATTGTTATTAAAGTTAGGTATCTATTGAAGGAGGAGCTTCTGTACTGAAAAAAAAAAGTCATTTAAAAAATAGATAGCAACTGTGACAATTTTTAAATAATAAGTATATACAAAAGGGAACATTTCTATTTGTAATACAATATATTAGAATTTGTGCTGTAAAATATTTTTAATATCAACTATAAGATATCAAGTGAAATGTGTTTCTTTCAAAAAATTAAAGAAAGATCGCTTGGAAATTTGTCCATTGTACAAATAGCTTAAGGCTGTGAAAGAGCTGAGATGTAAACCTGCCTAAATTGAGCTTGCAAGTCAATTTCAGCATAAAGAAACTTATTTTTGTGGCTTTAAATAAGAACTTTCTGGTGTAATATTTTATGAATTATACTGTAAACAAAATATTATATAATTCCTTCAGAAATCATACAAAATATAATAAAATGAAATCACTTGCCATTATAAAAGTCATTGACTGTATTATATGATCACTGTTTGTATGTTATGTGAAGTACCATTCAACTATGTGTGAATGAGTCTGACCCTATGTATTGTGTAACATGAATATTATTTGTATACTTGAAAATATACCTTTTCTTTCTTTTGTTGTGATGACATTCTTTTAATATAACACAACAAATTTTCATTCATAGATGCATATTTTTGGTTTTCAATAAAACAGGGCTTTAAGTTTGATTTTTTTTTACTAGTTGAGATATGTGAAACTAAATTTATTTGGAAACAAATACTAGTTGAACTAGTTTTTTTCCTGTACTTCAAAGAAATTATTTTAAATTAACTTTCAAATTTTTATCTACTATTTTTATTTGAAAGGCATGAATGATTTACTAGATTCTTATAAGTAGCACATTTTCCAAACTTAGTGAAAAAGTAAAAAAAATATTTTTCATGACTAATTTGGCTTTCATTTGGTCATTGTTAGTCATTAACTTGATTAGAATATTAATATTTACATTATTTCAATATGTCAACAATGAATCAATATCCATTTCACTTCCTTCATATGCCAAATCTATGCATATATATCACAAAAAGTCATCTGTGCATATATAACATATATGCATAAAGGAAGTGCATTGTGTTAAGTATTTATGACTTACAGTGAGAATAGAAAATTTCCTAGGAGACACTTTTTGTCAGGATTGTGCCTTTAAAAATTGTCCTACCTATACATTTTAGAGAAGTCTGTGTAAATTAAATCTTACAACTGAATCCTCTGTAATATCAACACAATATAACTGGAAAGGTCAGAATAGTATTTTCTGTTTTACAATTTATAAAAAAATAAACTGAATTCAAAATTCCCATTTGACTTTAATAGGTAATATGTTGATAATATTCCAGAATTTATAATTCACAAAACAATCTGACATCACAGTCACTTTCTAATTTGCCTCTTATTTGCTAACACTTTCAGAACTACTGGTACATAAAGGTCTATTCATATCCTGCCTCTATTATTACCACAAATGATCTGCATCTCTTTCTGCTAACAAAAGAAAACCTGTCCCACATATAATAGCAATGCAATTAAAGAAATAATTGGTTTAAAATATTGTACTTGCCTTTGTGCATTATAAAGATTTTCGCAGACATTATAGCTTTTAGGATGTCAAGTGGGGTGTCATTTTTTGAAGTGTACTGTTATTTAGATGAAATGGCATGACAGATTTAATGCATTTAGCATTTCTCCTTGACATTAGTGTGGTACATTCTTATGTCTTCATAACTTTTGCTACTGAAAATATTTCATAGTCATAGAGAGTGGCAACATAATACTGTTTAAAGAGCTGAGGAGTTAGAATAAGAGCATGGTAACTATTAACAGGAAATCCAAGTCTTGCAGACCATATGTTCAGTCCCTATATTGTAGTTTCTTTGTTTTCATGTAGCTTCTAACATCAACTAAAAGCCAGTCTCATTCTCTCTCTTTCTCTTTCTCTCTCTCTCTCTCTCTCCCTTTATTTCTCTCTATATAGAAAGACTGAAACTGGCCTAAAACTGGTTTGTGTCCCCAAATGTCCTTCAGTTTGGAATCATCCACTAGACCCACCAAGAGTCTCACTCCTGTAAGCCACTTTCTTTCCCCCTCCCAGAAATCATCACATGCCAAAGGTCCTTTATATTGGAGTAGGATTTCATACCCACTTCCCCATGTCTATGCTGGAATACTGTCTGGATTGAGCTTTCATAGAATTTGTGCATGTTTTCACCATTGCTGTCAGTCCATGTGAGTAAATAACCAGCAATCTGGAAAATTCTGTTTCTTTGTGGTCCTTTTGAGACAGGGTCTCCCTGTAGCCCCTGCTGGCCTGGAACTTGCTACATAAACTAGGCTGGCCTTGATCTTACAATCTTAAAGAGAACCTCTTGCCTCTGTCTCCTAACTGCTGGGACTAAGGGCATGCTCCAACCCACCAAGAGAGGAATAAAAAATTGAAGAGTACATGATGTAAAAGAAAGAAAGCAGAGTTTCCAGTCAGTAATTCATTTTTTTGTGGTTGTAAGTCTACTGGAACAACTTTTTATGTGGATTTTTCAAGTATTTTGAGTTTATTCAGTGCAGAAAATGGGAATTGTTAGAATACTTTGCTCAGCTAAGTAGAATGAGACCTGTATAGCTCATGTTGATGATTTATATAAAGTTAACCAGATTTAAAGTATGAATTCAAAGATTTCTTCTTCTTTATATTATCAAGAAACTTTAAATGAATCAATAGAATATTTGTTTTTGCTGCAGTGTATTTATGTGTCCATCATCATTCTTTATTTTTCAAAATAAAATACAGCCTAAGAGATGAAAGAAAGTAAAAGGGTAGGTAATTCTACTTCACATGCATGTGTTAACAGAGATGATCACTGAATACATATGAGGACATCTGTCAAATAATGGCTTTGTTGCAGAATAGGTAACTGTATGAGTGCTATCACAGATGTGTTTTAGAATTAACAGATGACCCTGGTAAGAGATAACATGCATTCTGTAAATCCCTATGTTATCATTGTCTTTTTTTTCTTGATAGGAGATACACTATTTGACTGCATTTTCTCTTGCTACACTGGTTGTTTCTGATGGTGATCTATCAAGATTACTTATTAGAATGTCATTTCTATATTTCTTTGTAACATGAGCTCTTTAGAAGAGTCAATGCTGATGCAGTTTGGAAGTGAAATACTGGAAATATAATTGTTGTTTCGAAGGGACTATATAAAAATCAGGGTTTTAAATGATTAGGATATATTGAGGAATTCATTTATTTCCTACAAATGCTCCAAAATCTTTTAAGATGTAATAATTCATGCTCAGTTGAATATGTGTAATATATAGTATACTTACTCGTATTAAACATAAGTAAGAATAACAGGACTGTAAAAGTCTTATGAAAGACTGATTTTTCTAACACAAAGAGTAACCCTTTCCATGATGTTTCAAACTCTACCTATATGCAAGCTATTAAAGATACTTTACAAGAAGATTTTCAGGCAGAAGATAAAAATGACTTTGATCTGCTAGCACAAACCTTTTGTTCTTTTAACCACTTCAGAGATGCTCCCTTCTATTTCTTCTCCAACATCCTGAAAAGAAAAGCTTTGGCTTTGCTTGAAACAATGGATCCTCTCAATCACTAATGCCCTCAAGCTTGACTTGGCTTCTGCTCTCAGCATTCAGCTAAAGGTGTTCTCACTGTATAGGTCATCAAACAGTTCCTAATCCTAAAATTGAATGGGCCTCAGTACTTCTTTTCATATTATTAAACCCAATTCTCTTTCTTTTTCTCTGTTTTTATCATCACTGTTTTTATGAACACACTTACCTTTTGTCAGGTTTGAAATGTCGGGGTCATAGAATTTCTTACACTGATGACCTTGCTCACCTCACAGCTTTGCACTTCACTTTTCTTATATCAGTGACCTTGTATATATTGATTCCCAAAACTGCAATTGCATGATCGTAAATTAAAACAAATTTGAGGTTCAGATTTCCTTGATTAAGATAAAGACTTTAGTAAAAAGTTGAGATTTAGATAATCCTGAGTTTATTTCCATCATGTCTCTACTGAAATGAACTAATGTTGGATCCTTGTTAATGTACCTCAAAGGAGAAACAGTTCCATTTATGCAAAACAGTACTGACTTTTAAATGTGTACTACCACTTTATTTGCTTTCCAATGCTAGAGCACTGGATATATTTCAATCATCTTTCACCGCTATTTACTTAATAATCTGTTCTCAAGGTAATTCATATTACTCATTTTCATTAATCAAAATTGAATATTTGGTATTGCCGGGTACAAGTATTGTAGAAGACCCCTAAGTAACTCTTCTCTGCTTTGATCTCATTTCATTATAATCACTATATACTGCTATAATGCAAACATCATTGTATATCTCAATAAAATTCTAAAAACATATTGAGAGTACATTTAAAACTATAAACCATATTCATTTCAGTATTGTATCTGTATTCACATATTTTGACTATTTAGAAAAATTTTTGCAATGTATCTTCTTTGGTAAATTGAGTAATAGTGAAACTTGGTACTTATTGAGTCCAAGGAGTCCATGGCTTTATTAAGTTCAGTGCATTCATTTTGAAAACATGACCATAAAGCAATCAGGGATATTCTATATTACTATTAATATTTTGCCAAGACACAATCTTATTCTTATAAAAGGTTCTTTTGATATGATATTCTTCCTAACCTGATGGTCATCAATGGGCATTTCTATGGAAATTTCTTTTAGAAATAAATTCTTTTTCTTCATTAATATCTTTAACTATGATATTTTAGATTTCTGTGTACTTATTGTAATAGTGTTGGAATGCACATTAATACATACACATATGCATACTTCAATACATAGTATAAGTCAGTTTGTTAAAAACAATCACAGCTCAAATCTTGCCTTTTTCTGGAAGAAGTCATCATCCATGAAATTGAAGGCCCAGCAAATCAATGTACAGAGCATAACACTCAAACTGTTTCCTCCTTCAGTGAACCTTGGATGCTGTCCTTCCAAATGTGCTTTCTTAAAGTTTCACAACAGGTGATATATTCATACAACACGAACCTTCACAAGATAGGTAAGGAGTAAGAAGCACTAATCATTCTATTTCTTCAGAATGGAAGATCATCATCATTACTATCAATTCAAGGAATTTGATTTTTCTTTCAGGATTGTAGATTTTTCATATCAATGAATATATTTAAAATAAAATGAAATTAACTATATGCCATATTTAAAACTATGCATGATTTTGAGTATATGAGATGATTCAGTGAATAAAGTTACTTGCTACCAAGTCTGAGGAACTGAGCTCAATATCTTTCAGAACCCACATTGTGGAAGGAGAGTTACAAGTTGTCTTATGACCTCCACATGTGTGCCATTGCTGGTGCCTGCCCCTACATCCCACACACTCACCAATCAATCAATCAATCAATCATAAGTAACAAATAAATAGATAATATATCATCTTGTTAGCCAATGTTGTTTTATTTGGCATGTTTTGACAAAAATGTCTTTTCTAATGTTACTAGAGTAAATATCATTCTAAATACATTTTTGCTCTAAATGCATTTTGTGACTACTTTCTTTATCAGTGCCTCCAAGACTATACCACAAGACTATAACAAGTGAGTTTATGTATATTTACCAAATGTATGCTCATATGGACTCACCACAGTGATATCTGTTCCTGATATCTTTTATTAGACTGTATTTTAGTTTCTTAATTTGCAGAATAATCACATCTTATACTTTATATTATATCAATGGTTTTAGGAATGTTTTGCATTTGTATCTCTGTAATATTCATATGCCTTATACACATAACAAATTAATTAACATAAATTTGCTCATTTCTAGTTCTTCCCAAATGTAAAGTTAAGGCAGAAAATTACCTCTTCTGCAATCTGGCAGTTAACAGCGATCATTGGTGGGACTTGTGTTACACAAACACCCCAGCTGCTATAGTTGTACACCAAAGGAGTGATTTCCCTGACTGAAAATCTGAAAGATGATGATGATTTATAGAATTTCAACCTCAATAGCTCTTTCTCCCTCACTCCCACCCTCCCTCTCCCATTTAAAACTGATTTTTATATTTTACCTAAATGTGAAGAAACACATTCTTTCTTGGAAACAATTTTATCACAAAACCTGCATTCTTTCTACCTTTAACATTTCTCACTCCTTTCATTTCTAATAGTACATTATAACAATGAGAACTTTTAATGCTTTCATGGAAAGTAATTCCTGATAACTTCCCTTTGGGCATCTCAGATATACTTAGCTTAAATGCTAAGCTCTACTGTCTTTTAATCATTTACAGTTATGAAATGTACATTGTGTGTGTAGGGGACCAGTGCATCTTCTACATCATGTCATGACATCAGTAACCTAAACATGTTAAACCTTAATCCAATATTCCCTTCAATATCCACTAATTAGATACATTTAGGTTGTCAATTATTGACATTCAATGCAAAGTATAACACAGCCAAAAGGAAAGAAAGGATTTCTTTCAGACCATAGGTCTATTGATGTACAATTGTCAAACTGAATCTTAAAATTTGTTTGAGTTTTATAGTTTGTTCTAGCTTTTTCAGCTAAAATAAGAATTCTGAGACTCAGAAACATGTTCAGTGATCAAATGGAACACAAGTGATCTTCAGTATGACTTCTATCCTTCTGGGTGAAAGATTACAATAGCTATTTGAAAAGAAGTATTCACTTTATTAAAGGGGTTATAACAAAATATTAACTCCAGCCGCTTGTTGAATTGATTTCCATACTGGTGCTTGTTGAAATGGTGAATAAAAACATATTCAATATTTGTTCGCAATTTAGAAAACAGTGACTGAAAAACTTTCTCTTCTTAAGACTGCCTCATAATTTCCATCTGAAAAGTCTGTTCACATGTGTTGACGGGGAGTTAAACAATAAGGAAATAACTGATTGACCTTTCTGATGAGGAAATTATTGAGAATTCCTATGATTTGATGCTGTTCTTTTCCCGTGCCTACTTCCTACTGACCTTTGTTGAATAATTCTGAATTAGATTTATATATTTTTTGGTCTCTGTGATATTTACTATTTAAATATCATTTGCTTTGTGGATCATTTCAAGAGTTTCTTTATGCACATAGCATTGCTATAAATGAAGCCCAGATAATTCATAAAGTCATTTTTCTTCTTTTTATCCTCTGATCCAATGATTCAGTTTCAAATAGATATTCTAATTCAGAGAAGTCTCTTTTGTGAAAACTGGATACCTTATTTTATTGCAAAAATTAGCTTTAATTGTTTTAATACATAACATTGTAAAAATAGTAAAATCAAGTTAATGAAAAGCTTATAATTACAATGACTAAAACTTTGTTATTAAGTAGTGATATTCTCTAAATTTTGCTTTCATTCAAGAGGTATTAGAATATATTTCCTATATAGCAAAGTCTTTCATATTGATATATAGGGCAGTTAATTTTGTTAACAAGGACTCATTGCACAATTTGAGTTGCCCTCAAACATGCACTCTACCACAGGCTGAATGTGAACTCAACATGCTCCTTCTCCAACCACTAGTGCTGGAACTATACGTGTGCCACCCAAATCTGGCTTAGCTGATTTATAATTCACCAGACTTCAAATTAATCATATATTATTTTAACCATTCTAACTATGTTATTATTTTTTGTTATTTGTGGTGATCATTCAATAAGGAAAAAAGATACTCATTTGTAAATGCTTATCAATACCAATGATTCGGCTTCCAAATTCCATGTGCTTATTACATGGAATTGTATAAGAAAAGAGAATGATCATTACACATTCTTAAAATACTTACAAATTCAGTAATTTTGCTATAAAACTTATATTGAAAATATCAGTCAAACACGTAAATAGCAACCTGCAGTTTTATTTTTATCTCCAAATTCTTTGCAAATAACATACTATCTATTCTCTCCCTATGTATTCTATATTTGCTGTGATAATAATGAAACAACTTTCTGTGTCTGTTCTCATTGAGTTGTATGTAAACTGTGTCAATGTTTATTAACTCTTGAGTCACTATAACATATCAAAACATGTTGTGGCTTAAAACTTAAATAAGCACATATTGCATGTTGTCATTAATATTGCTTATCAACTTGACAACATTTAACACTACTAAGAAACAAGCCTATAGGCATTCCTATGAGAGATTATGTAGATTAAACTGGTCTCTGGTTATGCTTGGCAGAAATTACCTAGATTGGTTTAAGGATGTGGGATATCTACTCTAAAGCTGGGTGGCATAAGTCCCTAGGGTTGGGTCCCAGACTGTAGGAAAATCAGAAACTCAGTTGGGTACCAGCAATTATCATTTTCTTCTTCTTCTTCCTGACTACAAATGCAATGTGACCAGTTGTTTCAGCCTCTTGATTACTTGATTTTCCTGCTAGATGAACTGTACCCTAGAACTGTCAGACAAAATAAGCCCTCCCTTCCAAAATTTGCTTGCATCAAGGTATTTTACCACAAATGGAAATGTAACTCAGACAGTGCACAAATGTTATATTATCAAAGGAGTTGTTGAGGGCATCTTACTTCTGTTCTGCCTTTGTTAGCTAGACCAGGTTATCCATAATAATAGATAATGCAGCTCATATGGACTGGAAGTTTATTATTGGATATCATTAGGAAATGAAAATTTTTGTCAAACTGGGCATTTGCTTCGACATGTTCTAAGAGCAGATATTTTGTTTCTATTTTTGTTTTTATCACACATTACTATTAAAATGATATGTTTAATCATGGCTTTCTCTATGTGTTAATCACATGTCATGTGCTTTGATTTTGGTCAGCTGTTTCTTTTTTTCTTTGATTGACAAAATTTTTATTGTGCTTTTGTGTATTTTATATAATGCATCTTAATCAAATTTAGACCCCCCACACCCTCCACCCATTTTCAGGTATTCTGTCATATACGTTAAGTCAAGCATTTATATCCAGACATACCTCGGTATAAGTTCATCCACCAGAGTCTAGTGTCACTATCTATCTAGTCACTCTTTTAAAGAAGATCGACTCTCCCTCACCCTGAAATAATCAATTGCCAATAGTTTCTGGACTACAGTTGGTGTCTGCTTCCCATTTCCCCAGTTCTATGCTGGATTTTTGTCTGATTGAATCGGCATCCATCTTGTGTATGTTCTCACCATTGTTGCAAGTTCACATCAGAAAATTCCCAGAGGCCTGAAAGTCTCTGTTTCCTTATGTTCATGCACCAACCCAGGATCCTACAGTCTTTCCAACCCCTCTTCCACAATGCTCCCTGAGGTTTTGTATAGGAGTCCTATCAAGGGACCCCAACTCTACAGTCATTTTCTAAAATTTAGCCATGTGTGGCTTCTGTGTGTATCTCACTCTGTTGTATGAGGAAGCTTCAGTTGTTTCTTTAACATCTCTCCTCTCCCCTCTTCACTTCTACTGGCTCCCTTTCTCTGCCTAAATACTTTCCTGTTGTATGTCATGAGCTAGAGAAAACAGCCAGCTTACAGTTTGATTCAATCTCAGGAAAACAGGTTCTAGGAGAATTCTACCCCCCGCGACACCTGTAGGTAATGTTGACAAACTCAGCCTTTGATCCTTGTAACTAAGCTCCACAGGAATGTCCTTGGGTCTGACCAAATGGCTATCTCACCTGAGCTGAGTTACAAACAGGCACCACGGGTTTAGCACTCCCCTGGTTCAAAGCCCCTGCCTCCCCTTTTAGTGCCACCTTCCTAAAATGCATACAACTTCCTGGTGGGCTTTGAAGGTTAGAGATAATGTCTCTCTGTTAATTACCACATTCCTGTATTCCTGAAACTCTGTATAAGTACCCCCTAGAACAATAAAGCACGCGGCTTGAAGAGAGATTTCCCAAGCTGTCTTTTTGAGTGTTCCGTCTGTTTGTCTCCACTCATTCCAGGTTCCTAGAGTCTCAAGCTCACCATTGAAACCCGCTGGCGGGACACTTTCCCTTCTGCTTTAAGACTTTTTCTTTTACGTCTTTGTCTAGATTTCACATATAATAGAAAATATAACATATTTCTATTTCTGGATATGAGCATCTTTTACTTAATATGATGATCAATCAATTTTTATGTAAGCTATATATTTCAATTGTCTTAATGTCTATTACTTCATTGTATATATAATTTTTTCTTTTTCCATGCATTCATTGATAAGAATAGATATTCTATCAGGTCAAGAGAACTATTCAGGAAATTTGGTACACTACAGACACCATATCATCTCTGCTAAAAATCTATCAGTTATACAAGCTATCTCAGAAATCACCATGCTCCCAAGAGAAGATATCTAGTACATGGTCATTAAATTGCCTTTCAAGAAAAACAAGTTTACATGCTTGTTTGCTTATTTTCCAGTTTCTGTGATGTAAAAGGGTTGACTGAGGCAAACTTTGAATCATTTTTATGATGTCATTGAACACAGCCTTTGGAAGAGATCATGAAAATCTTTGTAAGCTTGTACAAGGAAGGCACAACACACTACTTCTCACATGCAAACTCCTAAGGGAGATAATACATGACTACTTAGAAAAAGTGCATACATTTTCATTGTCAGTGAAATTGTTTGAATACTGTAATAGATCAGTGTTTTCCTGAGTTACAGCTTTATGTTCAGCCAAAAGACAGGTTGGAATTGAAAGCAATTGATCTTGTAGCATCATTATATTAGAAGCTCTCCTTATACCATTTTCTTAATTATGATGGTGATGTTTAATCTGTAACAGAGGAAAATATGTTACTTCACCATCTGATTTTTCATGCTAAAATTAATGGACACTGTGAGCATGTTTTAAATTACAGCTCATATTCTTTTGAAAATAGTCCCTTCTCTCTTTTTCAAAGATAGTTCTAAAAATTTTACATTGCCATAAGAATGCTATATTTAACTGAACAAATCTACAGATTTTAGTCATTTTGCAGGCTTTAGCCATCTCTTTACACTGTTAGATAGCGAAGGCCCCAAATCCAACCCTCCTGTTTTACATAATATGTTTCTTCCCAATAAAAAGCAGTGGTAAAGATGGCATTCTTTCCCTTAACTGTTCTACCTTTTGAACAAAGAGGTATTTCTATTATTTTTATTGAAGTATAACATTTTAAAAGACGGTTTGACTGGCAGAAAAACATAAAGGTGAATCTCAGTATTGGATCTTGTTACAAACACAACATTCTGTTCTAATTTGAGCAAGTATTTGCAAATTATTTACCATAATATATTTTATATTAATGTATTAATAAACCCACCATCACATAGAAACATTTTTAGATGAGAATCTCTTACACAAAATTCATAAAAACATGATAGCCCCTTATGTAACTTTGAGCACACAGAATCTATCTTTATGTATTACATTTCATAAGTATATTTCTAACACATATGTATATTTATATATTATTCATTTTATTCCTAATTCATTTAAAAATCACTTCATTAACTATCCCAACTGAAGACTCACATTAATATCTTGGACCACTTTCTCTAGCTTTAAAAGAAGAATGCATTAATGTACAGTGATTTCTTTTCTTTTTCTTTCTTTTTTGCAATCAAACTGTTTGCAGCAAATCTTCTCTTAGTATTGCTTTATTCCTGCTATGTAAGCCATCTTTGTAAAGTATGAAACTTTCCACATAAAATATTATTTTTAGGATATGACAATGTAATGTCCATTGGGAAAATGTCATTTTTTACTATTTAGGTAGAAATTGAATAAATAGAATTGATTGAATAAAAATCATAGACATTTTCAATGATTTAAAGCTATTTTATTTTGTTAGTTTGCATTACATATTAAGAATTTTTTCAGTGCTAAAAATTTTAATCTTGTAGATATATTGTATCAGTAAAAGTATCTAAATTTTATATTGTTTAATTTATATAATTTACTAAAACATACCCCTCCATTTACCAAAGATTACATATAAACAGTATGCTATTAAAAATTGTAAAAAAATATCAGTGATCTGCTAGGTATAGTGGCCTTTAATATCAGCACTTGGGAGGCAGAGGTTGGCAGATCTCTGAGTTCAAGGCCAGTCTGATCTATATAGTGAGTTCCAGGACTTATAATAGTCTTCAATTATAAGGCAAATCCACAGACTGATTCTGATATTTCAAGAGATTTATGAAACAGCAAATAACTGTCATCTCTGATGTCATAGGCAGACCCCCTGCCTAGGTTCTCATATTCCCTGCTTCAGAGAATGTAAATATCTGGAGAAATTTAGGTCTCCAAAGGCAGAGGAGCTGTGGATGTTCAAAATAATCCTCCGTCTTTTGACTCTAACCCAATACAATGAGAGGGCGGAAGGAGGAATAAAATCAATCATAGGTGTTGAAGTGCATCCAAGCAAACTCCTAGAGTGTGCCTACAGCACTAATGATTGCATAGAGTTCAATCAATCTTGAAAGATGTTGCCCTTACAATAAGCAAGAATTTGAGATGGACTGACACGATCATACCATTGTTTTAGGAAGTAAACTTGTGACTGGAGAAACGGTGCAGCAGTTAAGAGCACTGGCTGCTCTTACAGAGGACCCAGGATTAATTGATTCCTGGCTAATAACCATCTGTAATCCCAGTTCCAGGGGAATCAGACACCCTTTTCTGACCTCAAAGGCCATTACATGACATGGTGCACTTACATACATACATACTATCTACTAGACATTTGACAAGAGAAACCTAGTGGTCATTGATATTTTTAAAATTTATGGAGGAAATTCTAAAATTTGTAACTCTTTGGCTAGGAGTAACTTAATAGAACACTGGAGTTCCTGCATGGGGTACAGGTTTTGATTCCATGCATCACACACAAAATAAGTAAGTTAAAATAAAACAAAGTTTGGGAATGGAGAGATGGCTCGGTAGTTAAGAGCACTGTTTTTTTTTTGTTGTTGTTGTTTTTTTGTTTTGTTTTTATTTTTTGTTTTTTTTCCAGAAGATCTGGGTGTGAATTCCAGCACCCACATGGTAGGTAACAACTGTCTGTAACACCAGTTCCCGGTGATCCAACGTCCTCTTCTGTCTTTTGTAGGCATTGCAGGACATGAATGCACTTCTGCACATGCAGACAATACACTTATATACATCAAAAAATTTTTTAAAAAATTAAAAAATAAAACAAATTTCAGGGGCAATGTTGGTCTTTTGCCCTTTGGAAATGGTAAATGAGTTCTAAGGGCACAGGGAGGGTATTTGTAACATAGTCATTACAGAGACAAACCATGTTAGTTCATTAAATTTGAGGGAAAGACGTGGTATTATATGAAGCCAAATGTTGAAAGAATTCATTACAGATCCTGTTGAGTCAGAAGGATAATTGCATTAGCATAATATATAAAGTGAACTTAGAAATAGAAATCATTCAAGTATAGCATATGTGACTTTGAAGTTAGTTTAGCAAGGTAGTCGCTATTGATGATGAAACAGCATAGATCATAAGCATGTGATGGAGTATCTGAAGTGAAATGGAAAGTAAGGTTTTCCTGATAGATTAAGCCAGTCTATAAGTAAATACAGAAAAGATGAAATTCTGTTGTTCTCTCTGCTAAGAGGGGAAACTATAGCTCCAAATGCACTCAGTAACTTGTTCCTACCGAACTTGGCAGCCAAGTACCAAAGCTGGAGGATGAGTGATGCTTCCCATATTTTAGAAATATAAAGGAACATTTGCTGCACTGCACTGAAAAACATTCACTTCGTTCTCATAAGCTTTCAACACATGGTACATGGCAATAAATTAATATTTTTTAATTAGATCTGCAATGGCATGCAGCACATGTTAAAAATCAGTCATTGGACTGTATATATACAAGTAATGGGTATCACATATTCTGTGAGCCCCAGGCTCCTCTACTCTCCTCAAAGCTCAGAATATGAGCACTGGGAGACTGGAGCATCCAGGAGGTGGTTGTGAGATGTGAGCATCACTCAACATATTTCTCTTGCCAGGGTCTGGATGTGCAGGTGGCCACTGACCTACATACTGATGGTAGACTGGCCATAATCACCCAGGAGGCTTGATCACTGAATGAATGCAAGAAAGGCCTTGGCAAGTACAAAACAAAATGACTGAAGAGCCAAGATAGCAATGGTTAGGGTTCTGGACAAAATGTGACTCTGGTAAGAAGCTGTCTCAACATTGGATCCTCCTGGCCAGAGAGGAAGATGTGAAGGCAATATTTGCCAAAAACTGCCAATCAGAACCTTGATCATGAAAACAAAACAAAACAAAATGTACAGGATACATCTGTCTCCTTTAGCAAAAGTGAAATATGGATTTCTCCAGTATGGATGTCCCTCTAGGGAGAAATTTAAGCTAGAAAGTAACAGTTGCCCCCATTTGCTGCACAGAAGACAGAATGCTCTACCTTAAACATTAAGTATAATCCTGTGGACAGAGGAATGAAAACAGGAAAATAGCAAGATGCAGAGGAATTGAATTTGTGACTCATCCCATGAGCTTGGAACTGTGATAGTCTCCTGGGAAACTGAAGCTGGGGTCCTTTCCTATGAATCTGGAGCTATGATCCTGTCCTGTGAACCTGAACTGTGGTTTTCCCTCAAGAACTTGGAGCTGTGCTTTCCTCCTGAGAGCCTGGAGCTATGGTGGTCTTCACTGGGCTGCAATTACGTTTGTCTCCAGGGAAGCAAAGTTGGAGTCCCTTCCTGTGAACCTTTAGGGATAGTACTTTCCAGTGAGCTGGAGCTGTGGAAAATTCCTGTGAGCTGAATTTGTGATTCCCTGGTATAAACCTGAAGCTGTTGTTCCCTCCTGTAAGCTACAGTAGCGGGCTCCTCCTCCTCCTCCTGTGAGCCTCTGGGACTGAGCTATGTTCCCCTCCAGTGAGCTAGAGTTGTGGTCTCCTCCTGTAAACTGAGCTGTGGTCTCCGACAGGAGCCTGGACCTTTGGTATTCTACTTTGAACCACGGGTTCCACCCTCTTCTGGTGATTGATGGTGGATCAGAGAGTGAGAGACCTCTGGAGGTGTGGCAGCAGTTTCAGCATTCTCAGAGTGTCTGCAAATTCCAGCCCTCAACTCTGAGATCTGTATGGCAATGGCTGCCCGTTATACTGACGAGAGAGAAGTCTCTGTCACTTGAAAATTCTGGTCTTGGGAGGACTGATTTCTAGAATGGACCTCCCGCCTCCACTGAGGGTCATCTGTGGCCATCACTTCACATGTGGCCTCGGGCATCCGGAACTTGATTTTGGAATTCTCCTATTATCAGGATCTCAAAGATTTTCCTTTTTTTTTTTTTTTCTATTACTCTTCTGCAACCCCAGTGTGCCTTCGCCTATATCCTACCAAAATACCTATATCCTACCTAATTGAACCTCTAGAGATAAAAATAAAAATAACTGAGAAGTTAAAAAAGAAAGCTGTGCAAAAACTAAACCTAAATAATTCTCAAAATAAAAATATGTAATTATATTTTTAAATGTAAATTTGCAGTTCTATATGCTCTACTATTATTTTTGAATGTTATATACTGACAAAATGGTACCACCAACTTCAACGATAGTGTGAAATCTGTTACTATTGCTATCATGTGAGTTTGCGATCTGCTCCCTTTCTAAATTCTCCAATTTATACATTTTTTTTCAATATAATCATGTTACTTCTTAAAAGTAAATTAAAAGTTCTGTAACAAAAATAATGAATTTTGGAGTTGTAATTTAAAAATTCATATCTGTCCAGGTTAATGACAAATGTTGCATGAAAAGCTTAGTGCCAAAATACTGAAAGAATTATCATCCAAAACACAGCATTTTCCCAGAGTAACTAAAGAATAATATTAAAACTTGAGGAAATAAGTATACACAAGACTCTATTCTTTGTAAATCAAGGTAAACGATTTTGGGAAATTTTTTGAAGGTACCAGAATTTGGAAAAGGAATATGATGCTTTATGAAGGGAGGCTTACATGAGAAGTCTTATGGACAGAACTCAACCCATCAAACAGTTGATTTTTATATGATTTTAAAATTTCAAGGAGAGGGGAGTTAAATAAAATTGACTCATTTGATAATGAGAAAGGTACTAAAAAATGAGGAGACTTCAGAAAACTGAAATGAATTAACACATTGCCTAATTTATGTGCAAACAGGCACCTGTGTGATTCAAATCATCAGCTAATAAAATCAAGCATTTCTAGTGGACACAACAATGATTGCAAATAACTGGAAATGAAGTCAGTGCTTTTGGTTTATCGATGCTATTAAACAGCAAGCCAGAAAAGCCATCCCTGTTTAGGCTCATGTAAATTATCCTGATTTTAAGGGAGACATTGCCCTAATATTATAATAAAAATATAGTTTAAAAAAGAATCTATTTCCCTTCTGGAGCTCTTTGCACATCACCATAACCTGTAATTATTGTCAGTGGAAAATTCCTATCAACCAACTAATAAAGAAAGGGTTTCTGATGACCCAGATACTATAGGAAAATGATTTTATTCTTCAACTTCATAAGCAACGGCAACAAGCTCATGTGATCAGTGAGGAATGCCAAGTAGCAGTGGGAAAATATTGTGAAAATATCACAATGGTCTTGTAAAATCTTGCTTAAATGAGAACTTTATCAATTATAAGTGTTTCATATTTATTTTAAGGACTTATGTATTACAATAACTTAAAATTTTTCTTTCCTCATTCCTAATTTCTTACCAGTTAATGTCAAATGAGTAGTTAAACTTATATCTCAATTTTCAGGTCACAAATACAAAAATAAAAGAATAGAAAAGGAAAGAGTACCAGTCGATGACAGAAAGGGGGACTCTGTAAATTCATTTTGGAAGACAGTATGTTATTTATGGTTGTACCAGGGAGAAATGAATCATGCTAGGAAGAAGTTTGAAGCGGAGTTGCTCTCTGGTTAATAAGGGTGTGTTTGGATTCTGAGATGGTAAGAGTTGACTCTTGATAATGGTACCCTACTCTGTTCATTTCACTAAGCTGAAACAGTACTTACCAGAATTTCATTCCGTTTTATTTTCTTGGACAAAGTTGGCAACAGCAGAAAGATGTGTGCATGTGTGTGGGTTTTGTGTGGTGTGGTGTGTGTGTGTGTGTGTGTGTGTGTGTGTGTGTGTGATTTCCAAGGGTAAAATGAACAATGAACAATGGCTTAAGAATATGTAAAAGGCACTCTCAGAACACTGTAGCTTATACAGTCTGTGGACCTACCGACTTACCACTTCCACGCAATCGCTGTGTGGGTTTAGTCATCTTCTTCTACCACCTGTCAGATATCTCCTTCACCTTCTTTGACTGTTGGGCCAGGTATGCCAAGAGAGAAAGCAAGAATCTTCTGAGATTCCCGGTTATCATTGAAGTCGTGCAATTGAATCTATTGAGAGACTAATATGACTTCTAGTTCATATTCATAGCTTTAAAATTTCATTCTCAGTTAATAAGTATTTAAATCAGATTTCTATCACAAATTACAGGTATAACTTTTTAAGGAATTGTTTATTGCTTTTTGTAATTGGGGATAGTCTAACCTGGAGAGCAACAGACACATAAGGAATACAGTTCAATAAGTTATATAAAGAAGAACAAGGAAAATGGAGCTTGTGCAGAAGTGTAGAAAGTGTGAGTGAGCTGCTTTCTTGGTATTCTTAGCAGCCTCAGCTTATTTCTATTTTGCATGTTATTTTATATAGTTCATGTAAAAGTTTCACACACATGTTAAAACTTCATGGGAATGAACTTTTATGCTTTTGTCAATTCACAGACTCTAGTACAACATTTCAATCAAAGAATGAGTCTGTAATAGATATTAATTTGGGAAATTATTAGGAAAAATGTATCTGTACATTCTTTTTTAAAACCGGCTTTTGTGTTTATTTCTTTCTGCTTGCTCATTGAAATCATGATATTTTGTACTTCATTTAATTTAAAATAGACTAGATTTATTCCCTGTTAGAAGAGGAAATTTTTTTTCATTTAATAGTTTTTTTCTGGAAATTTCCTTCATATTCAAAACTGTCTGTACCTATTATTGTCCTCTACATTAATTAACAGAACAATTATCTGTTTTTTTCCTCTTAATTTGAAACATCCTTATCAATCATCATAAAATATCTTGTCAATACAGTCTAATCTGGGCACGTATATTTTAAATAATAATACATATCATCAACCTTGAAAATATCTATTGCTAATACAAAATTAGAGATTAATATGAGGTACATATTTTTCAATTGGTTTTATTGAGACTACATTAGTTTAAAAAAGGTTATCAACTTGCTAAGCACTAAAATATTCTTAATCATTTTATTGGAGTGCATCTTCATCATAAAAGTTTGATTACATATTTTTCTCTACAGTGTATGAGAAACAAACTAGTTTTGGTCCAACAAATAGTAAGATTATATTTCCATAATATCATTTATTTAGATGATGAGTGAAATTTTCAGTTACAGTAAATGAATAACCAGTGTACAATTAGAAAATGGGAGAGAGAATTTTGCTTCTATTTTTTCTTAAGTCTGCAGCTGAAATTAAGTCAGCCTTTGTACTATCACTGTAAAAAATAGTTATGAGCAATAACCAGAATCTGGTAGAAGAAATTTTTCCAGAATAACTGGTACATAAGTATGCTTGTCGTCAAAGATAATGTAAGACTACTGTATAAAAATGATAAATTTATGTCAATATACCATTTTTTAACCTAACTATGTATTTGAAATTAGGTAGTCACAGGTTCAATGTTTATACTTTCTATTTTCTCTTCAATCTGGGTGCCCCTGTCTACTATTTATGAGTAACAAACTAAAAGAATGAATAATTTCTATCTTTGAAGGGCTTTTAAATGAGGAATAAAATAAAAAGCAAAAGTCAAATCTTCTAACATCAGCAGCAAAAGGCCCATACCATTCTCTGAAAACTAAACAAACTCACTAAACTTTCTCAGCATGGGAATATGTTCATGTAGTGAGAATTCATGTCTCTACAAATTATTTGAGAATCTGCACAAAATTGATTTCATTTTTGTCTACTTACATGAATGATAATACTAATATTAGTCCCTTCTCTACTTTATTATAAAAATTATATACTATCTCTTTATTTTAATTTTCACTCACTCTTAGAAATTGAGCCTCACTCCCTGATTGATTAGCACAGGAATAATTTCACTTTCCTTCAGTGTCTATATATGAATAGCAGTGTTTATTAAAGTTATTTTTCCTAAACTTTATAAACTATCATCATTCCACTAGATTAATAAGCTTTTCAAATAGTCAATAGAAACTCATTTTTATTTTTGATATTTAAATTTTTCCTGTTATTAAAAATTATTATTACTGTTTTTATTTTATGTATATGAGTGTTTTGTTTGCAATGATGTAAGTGTACCCAGGTTATGCAATGCTGAGGTCAGACAATGGTGTCTGATTTCCTGGAACTGGAGCTATAGATGGTTGTTAGTTGATGAGCCATCTCTCCAGTCCCTATTTTGTTCTCTATTATAAAAAACAGTCTGATTATACTGCCAATAAGAGTTGGTAAAGTGAATGATCAACTAAACTATGGAATCAATGTGGCCTTCTCTTAAGAACGCATCTGAAATGAAAAGATAGGCTTCAGATAAAATACTCAAGTAACTTTGATAAGTAATTTGGGTAGTTATCTATTTCTTTGTGGGTTTAAATTTATTAATTTACAGTTGAATGCATAGTTTCATACATTTACTCTATTCATTGAAGATGAAGAGAGAAATTTTGAAATAATTACAAATAATTTAAAGATCATACATCATAAACACAAAGATTCAATTAAAAAAGAGACTGAAAATTTTTAAAAAGCATTTGCTTGATATTTGAAATGCCTGAATTCTGTTATCAGCATTGTCACCTACTTGCTCTGGTGTGTTAGTGGCTCCATGAATAAAATATAGAAAATTTGTAATCACCGCATAAATAAATTGGTGGAAAATGAATAGATATTAAATGACAGATAACCCAGAAATATTGTCTCCCTCCTTATACATATTATATACAAATATCATTTTTATATATACATATCTTAGTTTTATATATTTTAAGCAAATATTATGCTTACAACTATTAATATTATAGTGAAAATGTTTCTATTTTAACTACGGGAATATAGAGAGATATAGATAGATGATAGATGTGTTCATGTACACATTTTCATTATTTATTCTACATTTTGATAACCATAATTTGTGTCATTAAAAATATGTATTTTTATTTTGCTTTATGTGTAAAAGTGTATTGACTGCATGTGTAAGTGCACCCCTATTTTACAATGCTTGGGGAGGTCGGAAGAGGGAGTTGTAGACACTGGAACTGGAGTTACAGATGGTTGAGAATTAAACCCGGTTGCTCTGCAAGATCAGCCAGTATTTTTAACTGTTGAGCTATCTCTTCAGCTTAATTTGTGTCATTTTTGGAGATCTGGAACAATTTGATCAGTTCTTTTTGGATATCATACAAAGTTACATCAAGTCTATTCCTTGGAATGAACTCACACTCATGTGTAAGAGGTTACCATAATTTATTGTGCATTAACAGAAATTCTCAAAACCAATAAAAGTAAGGATTCTGTCTTAAATATTTTCATCTTTCAGACTGTATTCTGAGAGCCTGCACAGACGGAAGGCTGAGTCCTTGCTAAGAGGAAAGGGTGTCATTAAAATATGCTTGATATTTGGAGGAAAAGGCACATGAATCCTATAATCTATCGAAGGGATATTATTGGGTATTGTTTTGAGAAATGGATGAGGTTGTTATGGCCACTTTGGCTCTGTCCTGGATGTTAGGAGGTGGGGTGTGTCTAGTAGCTTTTCAGTCCTTAGCACTGTGGGCATTTCTGAAATATGATTTTCCACAGATATAGGGCTGTTTGGGCATGGTATCTTAGCCTCTCAGGAGCATTGGTAATACCCTGAAACCAGCACTGAGGAAAAAAATGAAGAAAATGAAAAGAAGAAAATCCCAATGAACACATTAAGTACCCTTTAAACAACCTAAAACTTTTAAGTAGCAAAACAGGAATAAAAAACCGGCTTTTTTTTTCTGATCCCTTGTTCTTTGTACTATGTTTAGCTTACATCCTTTCCTAGATTTTCATACTTCATTGATGAAAAAGTCATCAGTAGATATTTATAAAGTAGTCCTAGAAATGGTGATTTTTCAAAGTCTTCTCTCTGAATTTGAGATATATTTAGCTTGATAAAATATTAACTTCAAATTTAAGGCATCACTTTTTTATAAATAAAATAAAATGTTATTCATCTACCTTAAAGTCAGTTGTCTAGGCAAGCATGTACTCACTCATGCAAGTACCTATACAGGCCAAGAGAACTTTTCTAAACTCCATAGTTCTCGCCTAACAATTTAAAGTAGAATGTATCTAGCAGCATATGAAAATGAAAATATGAATATTAAATATGAAAATTACTAATCATATGATATGACCTGTGATAGTAAATACATGGTAGCTTTTAATATGTCAATAATGATGGTCTAAAAACATTGATTAGCATGTCATAATTGTTAATTTAAATATTTTTAAAAAACATCATATACCATTCTGTGTGGTACTTGTAAAGTTGCTAATATTAATATAATTTTATAGAGTTAAAATCGGTATATATCATTATAACTTGCAATGGTTTACAAAAATAAAGGTTTAAATGAGGTAAACTTTTCTAAGTAGCATTAAAATTAATTGCTGTATTGTCAAATAGTAAGGAAATCTCACTATTTACTATTTTAATTTTATATCTTATGGGGAAAATCTGAGTTTGAGACCTTTAGTTTTAGAATTTCATTTACTTTATGGTTGAATGATTTCATAAGAGCATAGAGGGGTCACACCGGAGCCATCTTAAAGTAGGAGCATATTGCATTCGTTTGGTGTCTGTTGTAATGCTGATTTCAGCAAACTGAACAAACAGTATGCAGCAAACATACCAGCAGGAGCCTTGTGAAAGTCATGCTTACTGTATATCTTAATTGCATCAACAAACCAGGTAAGCTTCTGTAACACTGCTTGGTATTGAATTAACACATTTGTGATGTTTGCAAAAGGATGTTTCCCTAAATGGACATGTCAAACTTCCTTTTAAATATTTATATTTATATTCATAGACTAATGCCTCTATAAGTCTTGAACAGAGAAGCTACTTTTGGCAGAGGGTGACAGTTAATATGGAGACTCATTTCTGGTCAAAGTCCTATAAGTGACTGTTTGGCCCTCATCCCTGAAGGAGACATCTATATAACAGCCCACCCCCTAGCCCCACACAAGGTCCAGGGAACATCACAAAAGAGAGTATAGAAAGAATTTAAGGCTAGAAGACAGGGGTCAGTGCTCTGAAATGTGGACCATCCATATAGGATAGCCATTGAAGTCACAAACACACAGCAGCATTGCATACCTGAACAAGATTTGGTCCCTCAACATCCATTCATGGAGTGAGGAGGTGCTCACTATGCCCCACCTTTCTGAGTATTAACTGACTGCTAATACTTGATGCTTGAGGTGGCGGGGGGGTCGTGTCATTTCTTCTATAGTATTTGCACGATTGGGGAAGAAGAATGGGTTCAGAGGGAAAGAAAGGGAGATAATAGAGTCCCGTGGGGGTGAATACGATAATAAAACATGATATATGTGTGTGAAGCTATAGAAAAATAATAAATAAGAAAGCACCTAAGAAAGAATTTCTCACTTAAGCAAATTCTCACTTAAGTTTTTCCTCATTAAACAAAGTATAGCCGCTTTCTACAAGCTAATCACATGTCCATACAATACAAGTTTTTTAACATGCTTTCATCTTGAGCTACATGTCAGTCACAGCAAAATGGGCATATTTAACGCATTTAGATCACCTTCCATCCTTAATTCCAAGATTGTTCTTTTGTAATCTCTTGTCTATGAATCGTTTTGAATCTCAGTGATTTAGTCACCAATTACAACAATATTACTTCTACATGGCTACCATTAAATTTAGAATCAGTGCCATCATATTCAAATCATTGAACTTTCCAAGAAATGTCTGCAATTGTTTTCTTTCCATATAATCTTAATAATGAATTCATCTGCATCACAGGACACCTTGAATTTGAATCTTTGACACTTTTGAAGTTCAATGTATTTTTATTTTATCTTTCAACTTATAGAGATTGGAAATGAATATAAACTGAGTTATCGATACACTCAACTATATCATAGTGTCTTGATTGTGTATTTGTTCTACAATCAGAATGAGTTTGCCATTATTCAAGAAAATTTTAGCATAAATTAGAAAACTAAGAAAAGACTTTGCAGGGCAAAGACATGACGTCCTGGAACTTTGAAGATATTTTCAAGTCACTACTTAACTCTTATCTGGTTCTTAGATTTATCTTCGATGTACTCTACCATTTATATAAACTTGAGAGCTTGATTTATGTATTAAATTTCTGAAGTAGGTAAAAGAAGCTCATCATTTTCTTTCTGCTTAAAAGCGTTAGATCTACATTAAGATCATTTTCCGTTTCTCTAGGTCCTTTTTAAATTGCGTTCTTAGGTGCGAGCAATGAATTACTTGACAGAAAAGGTTTCACCTGTACTGACAAACTGTATTGCATGATAAAAAGGATTTTATGCAGTTTTTATGCAGTCCCTAGTGGTTACTTCCAAGTGACTCTGACAGGCCCAGGTATCAATAGCACATTTATTTCACAGAGCACACAAGACAGCTAGGGAACCAGGGAGAGGGATGAAGCAGAGAATGAGAACACCAACTCAGTTCTTTCAAGGGGAATGATACTTATAATTCTCATTCCACCTTTGAACGGATTTGCAATATTGCAAGAAAATTAAACGTTCCAAAGGAAAAGCAGTTTGGAAAATGATTCAAAACAAGAATAAAATGTGTTGCACAACTAAGAATCTTCCTATACAAAATGGCTCAAATACAACTTCAAAATAGGATACTAGGTTAAAAATCCAGAAAAGGGAACTGATATGATCTCATTATATACAAGACCCAGAATAAATAAGTAAAGAACAAAATACACTACTAGAAAGCAAGAATAAAGGAATGGAGAGATAAGGGAGGGATTCCAATGAGTCTGTTTCCTATGGGGCAGCAGAAAATATTGTCAAATTTAGTAAAAACGTTTTTGAGTCACTTGTAGAATATACAAATGCAAACTGAATTGGTTGCCACTAAAATATATGGTAGGTTAATTATAACTTTGAAGAATATTAGAACACAACTTTGACAAGAGTTAGAAATGAGAGCAGCTAGAATAAAGAAAAGAAAAATTTGGTGAAATGCTATAGAGCCTAATTTCTGTAAGAACACCTTCTAAACTTAATTTATCTCAAGCACTTAAAATCCTCTTAAAACTAATGGAAAATATTCACCACAATAAGTAAGGCATGAATCTATAATTTTGAAAACCGCTGCCTTTAATAGTGTATGAGAGATTGTAAGCTCAAGATTCACTAAATTATTTTCCTAGAAGTACTGAATAGTTAGCTTTCTCAAGACACACTAAAACATAGTCATTAAGGTTCTGATGCCTAGAAAAAGGAAATCAACCAGATTACTGGTTCTATTATTTAGTCTCATTCTAATTTTTTACTTGCTGTATATACTCTCTCATTGCTTAATATTAATTTTCAAGTATAAAATTATATACTGAGAAAAGAACTCAGCCTGCTTGAATGGTTGCTTATTCTCTTCCTCCACTTTCCCTCCTAACACTTCTTTCCTCTCTGCCTCTGTTTCTCTCATCTCATCCTCTGTTTCTTTCAATTTCTCTCAGATGAAGTGACTTTTTTAAAGAATGACACATTTGATTTAATTTAATTTAATGGCACTTTAAACTTCCTTTTTACCAAATAAAACCATTAAGCTAGTATGATGATATCATACCAATTGAAATGCACTGTGCCTAAGACCATTGCTTATTGAGAAGGAATGTGTTTATGGTTTTCTTAAATTTTTTTTCTTTTTTTTTAACTACATATGGGTTTAAGTGCAGTTGAAATAATAGTAAAATTTTAGCAACCTAGAATTGTGGCCAAATTTTTAAAAATTATATTACTCTTGGGAATGATTTATAAATAATTCAGTAGGATATAAATTTTCAAACAAAATATCTCACATTCTGCACATATACTTCACACAAAAATTATATACAAATGAAAACTATGTGTGTTCTGATTTATACTTGCTTATTTTTAGCGAAAATCTTTAATGATGTATAGTAGAATATAGTTCAACATCATTCAAATAGCAATGCTAATGGGGAACTACTGAAGCAAAACAGTGAGGGATAAAATTAAATATTTTGTAAATTTAAACTGTGAAAATAGTTTTAAACATTAACTACCTTCAGACAGATAATTAATCAGCAAATTATAAAAATAAAACTTAGCCTTACATGGTTGTGAATGCCTTTAATCATCACACTCTGGAGGCAGAGATAGGCAAGCTATATATGTTTTTGTGTGTGTTTATATATATATTTCCCTGACTTAATATGGTATATCACAGATTTCAACGTTGTTTAAATAGAATATATTCTGGACATCAAAAACATTACCAACATATATCAATCACAACTTTTATAAAGATTATATAATCATTTAAAATGTGATCAAATTTTAATGCCTTATTTTTCATATTACTTCTAAAACATTAATGTTATGTTCCACATGGTAGGTTTTTTTAACTAAAATACTAAAATACTAAAACGCATGTTCTACTGACCAAATAAATTTTTCCTGTGTATATTATCATTAAGATTTTTATTATACGATAGATAACATTTTATGGAGTTTTAATTTGAAAGTCATTCTAAATTTTAAAATTCTAGTGATATTTAAATGCAAAGATAAATATATGTATACATTCCAAATTTTTCACTTATAACCAAATATAAAACTCAAATAAATAGGAACTCAAATATTTAAGAAATTTCAATGAAATGAAAATTCTCTGAATATTCAAACATGATTTATTAAACATAGTATTTGCTGGCCGTCCCCATGACCTCCTTTCAGGTGGTTATCATGTCTGGCTTCTAGAGGTTCGACCAGATTGTGAAGAAGCACCATGACAATACCATTTCTGCCTACTATGGTTGTTCAAAAGACACCAAAGGAAAGAGCTGTTGTCCCAACTGCCTGCAAGCTGAATGAGTTGTTTCCAGAGAGGCTGAAACATGTTCCTGAAAAATGTATCTTCATCTACTGCCATATGGGAGACAGTGTTATTACAGAGACCCAAATAATGACTTCAGGCAAAATCTGAAATTAGACCTGACCAACTCCAGCCTCACTCTGGTCCATGTACTATGCTTCTAGCCTTAGGCACAGGTAGACTCTTAGCACCCCGAATACACAGAATACTCTCTTAGTCCACACCCACACACTGCATCACAAATCCCAGATTTAGACCTATTCAATTTTTCAGTCTAGTATGTTAGTGCCTTCACAGGTTGCCCCATCCCCAACTTAACATCACGTTACTGAGAAAACACTTTTAACATCAGTCCCACCACCAATTTGCCTTGGATTCCAGGGACCAACCTTCTTCCCTGGTAAATCTGATCCTACTCACTAGATCTACACTTCCCTACCACAGCAGTAACTCCAAACTCCTCCAACCCATATCCTGTTCTCCATATAGCCATGGGCACAGGCACACTCTTACTCTGTGCACCACAGATGTCTGGAACACCCTCTATCTCTAAAGGACTGTGAGCTCTACAAATCCATCCATGCCTGTCACCCTACTTTGATACCCACTGCAGCCCGGTCCACTGCTGCAGGGCTAGGCTTCTGTGCCCTTTTGTAGGTGCTCAGATCTTTGCAGACAGCCGGAGAAAGCCAGAATTCAGTCTCTGTCTACAGTTTTCCCAAAGTGTGCTGTGTCTTTTGGCTAAAGGGATGCAGACCTTAAGAGAGAGCCTTAAAGCACTTCTTCTGGCTTAACCTGTGCCTCTAAGGGAACTCTGGAGTAATTGGACTACAGCCACCTGGTCCCTCCAATATAAAATCAAAAGAGAGAACTTGAAACCGTTACCAACCACCTTGTCATATTCAATGAGAAAACAACTAAGACACATCAAGAATACAAACAGAATAAGAAGGCAGCTGAACAAAAGGATTGAGTCTCACATCTGAATCCCAAACAACAAAAGAAATCCACATGACAAGATCACAACGAAAAAAATTATAATACGAAAAACCCAAATTATATGTAAACACCAAACATCACTAGTCCAAAAGAAGAGTTATTCAGCAAGAACTCCATAAAATAACCCAGGACACAGAGTTTAAATGAACAATCATAGACATGATCAAAGAATTCAATTAATTGAAATAACACACAAATAAAAGAACTAAAAGACATAGATAGGTTCAACTGAATTAAAAAAGAGACAGAAATGTTAAAGAAAACTCAGTTTGAAATAAGGAACTGAAAAATTCAGTAAGCCAATTTGAAATGACAGGGGAAATTCTACCCAATAAAATTAATAAAATGGAAAACAGAATATCAAGATTGGACAATAAAGGTGAAGAATTAGAGCACCCAAGGAAATATTATGGAAAATTAAAAAGATCCAAATGCAGAAGGAGAGAAGAAATAACAAAATTCAGAGCAGAAATTAATGAAATAGAAACAAAGAACACAATAA
The DNA here is from genome assembly GCA_035773235.1 of Eospalax fontanierii. Classification (NCBI taxonomy): domain Eukaryota; kingdom Metazoa; phylum Chordata; class Mammalia; order Rodentia; family Spalacidae; genus Eospalax; species Eospalax fontanierii. Next base: position 67,407,376 of record CM069524.1, on the reverse strand, counting down.
AGATTCAAAGAATCCAAGAGCTGGTTCTTTGAAATGATAAACAAGATAGACAGACCTTTGATCCAGTTAACCAAAAAAAAGAAAGACCAACTCTAAGTCAACAGAATCAGAAATGAAAGGGGAAAATCACAACAGACAGCAAAAAAATCCAGGAAATTATAAGGGAATACTTTAAAATCTTATATGCTGTTAAATTTGCAAACCGTAGAGAAATGGAAGCCTATCTAAAATCATGGGAATCATCAAAGCTAAACCAAGAGGAGAAGAGATCAATAGCTTAAACTGATCCATAACATATAAAGACATTGAAACAGTAATACAAAAAAAAAAAAAAGCCTATGCCCAGATGCTTTCACAGGAGAATTCTATTAGACATTCAAAGAAGGCCTATATCCAATATGCAATAGTACAGAAATTTTTCAAAAAGATAGAAACAAAAGAAGAACTCCCAAATTCCCGCTATGATGCCCACATGGCTCTAAAGCCAAAACCAGGTAAAGATAAGACCAAAAAAAAAATTCTATAAACTCATATCTTTAATGAATATAGATGCAAAAAAATCTCAAAAAAAAACCATAAAGTGCATATAGACATACATCAAAAACATCATCCAACATAATCAAGTTGGCCTTGTTCCAGGGATCCAGGGGTGGTTAATATATGTAAGTCAATAAATATCATAAAGCACATAAATGGACTGAAAGATAAAAATCATATGGTCATCTCAATAGGTGCGGAAAAGTCCTTTGATATATATTAAAAGTAATAGAGGGAATTTGACTGGAAGGAACATAACTCAACATAATTAAAGCTATCTACAAGAAAACCCACTGTCAGCATCAATCTAAATGGAGAAAAACTGGAAGAATTCCCATTAAAATCAGGAACCAGATAGCTGTTCAATATTTCCACTCCTTCTTAATATGGTGTTTGAAACTCTAGCTAGAGCAATAAGACAAGAGCAAGAGGTTGAAGGAGTGCTCATTGGAAAAGAGTCAAATTATCCCATTTTGCAGATGACAGGATATTATACAAATGTAATGCCAAAAATTCTACCAGAAAACTCATTGAAATGATTAATACCTTCAATAAACTGGCAGGTTACAAAGTTAATCTACAAAACTTAGTAGCTTTTCTATATACCAAGAAGAAGCAGTTGGAGAAAGAGTATAAGGAAACCCTTCCATTCACAAGTGCTTCAAAACTAAAAAAAAAAAAAAAAAATCCCAGAATAAACCTGACCAAAGACATTAAAGATCTCTACAATGACAATTTTTAAAGAAAGATATTGATGAGGACACCGGAAGATGGAAGGACTTCCCATGCTCATGGATTGGAAGAATTAATACTGTGAAAAACGACCAACTTACCAAAAGCAACATATAGATTCAATGTAATCCCCAATCAAAATTCTCATGACATTCTTTGCATTAGAAAAAATATCCTAAAATTCATATGAAAGCACAAAAGACCCCAGAGACCCAAAGAAACCTGAGCACAAAGAGTGGACTACTATTCTAGTTTTCAAACTATATTACAGAAAGATAGTCCTAAAAACAGCATGGCACCATGGTACTGGCACAAAAATAGAGCCGTAGACAAATGGAATAAAATTGAAGAATCAAACATGAATAGGTGTGATTTCAGTCACCTGATAATTGACAAAAGTGCCAGAACACTCATTGTAGGAAAGATAGCATCTTTAGTAAATAAAGACAGGTGAAACAGACACTCCACCTGTAGAAGAATGAAACTAGACCCTTACCTTTCACCTAGTACAAAAGTCAACTCCAAATGGATCAAAGGCCTCAATGTGAAACCTGAAACTCTGAAATTGTTACAAGAAAATATTGGTAGTAACCTCCAAGACACAGGGTAGGGAAGGACTTGCTCAGGAATTAAGGTCAGTAATCAACCACTGGGACCTCATCAAACTATAAAACTTCTTTACAGCAAAAGAAACAACAAAGAAAGTAAAGATAAAACCCACAGAATGGGAGAAAATCTTCACCAGTGACACATCTTACAGAGGTTTAGCATCCAGAATATATAAAGAATTCAAAAAACAATCATTCAAGAAAACAAGTAACCCAATTAAAAGATGGGCCGAGGACATGAGCAGAATATTCTTAAAAGAAGAAATAAAGATGGGGAGAAACCTCTTAAAAAGTGCTCAACGTCTGTAATAATTAGGGAGATGAAAATTAAAAGCAATATAAGATTTCACCTTACCCCAGTCAGACGAGCTAAGATCAATGGAATGAATAATACCAAATTCTGGAGAAGGGGTGAGGAAAGAGGAATGCTTGTATACTGCTGGTGGGATTGTATACTCATGCAACCCCTATGGAAAGCAGGGTGGAGAACTCTCTAAAAAGAAAGAAAAAAAATAAAGAAGCTACGACTTGACCTGGTTATACCACTCCTCGGCTTATACCCAAAGGACTCATCCTATTGCAGAGATACTTGAATATCCATGTTTGTAGTTACTCTATTCACAGTGGCTAAGGGATGAAAGCAATCTAAGTGTCCCTCAACTGATAAGTGAATAATGAATATCTTGTACATTTACACAATGGACTTCTACTCAATGGTAAAAAAAAGATGAAGTCATCACATTTGCAGGTAAATGGATTGAGCTAGAAACTGCTATGCTAAGTGAGGTAACAAAGAATCAGAAAAACAAACAACATATGTTCTCTCTCATTTGTAAATCCTAGCACCAAGCCCTTCTATGTGAGTGGGTACCCTGACATAACTGCAGGAACCAGGAATATGGAAAAGAACCAGAGACGAAAAGGGAAAGAAGGAACCTAAGAGAAAAGAATAATAGGAGACAGGTGTTACTATGGGAGAAATAGATAAAAAAGCAATATTTAAATGGAAGAGAGGTGGTTTATACAAGAAACTATGGGAATAAAGGGAAAAAAGGAGCTCAAGAGAATTGGGGCCTTAAGTGATTGGTTTTTATCAAGGGAAGGAGACCTAGAGAAAATGGGGACACTTTAAATGGGAAGGCATGCAGGAAAGTTTAGGTAAGGGAAGAGAAAAAGTGAGAGACTCGGGGAAGAGGGAGAGGATAAATAATGCCTTGATATTTTAAAACACCAGAGGGAATCATATTAATCTAACACCTAATAACAAATTCCACGTAAATATCTCTACATGACTCCATGTATATAGGTTATAGCAACATAAGAAGAAAAAGTGCCAGATAGAAAAAAAACATTCCTTTGAGGTGTTGGCTAGGGTGGTCTAAGAAACTCTCAAAATTACACAGGATGCTTTCACAACTCTTGATTGTCTCCCAGAACTTGAAGGTAAGACCCTATTGCTGAAAACAGGACATACTTCCTTGGAGACTGGATTTGGAGAAATGGAGCTGGAACTGACCTGAAAGCCACTTCACCTGAAGGCTAGCACTCATAGCAATGGAGGAAACTATACAAGCTGCCAAAGAGCACATCAACTGATGACGCAACAACAGCCTCATGACCAAACAAACACATCAATGACTGGCACAGCATTCGATATCAGTGCAGTAGTGGCACTTTTATACTGAGGAAAATCATGGCTACCTTATTGCTCTTAGAGCTCATTCAATGGGAAGAAATGCATGTGTGGTACTGTATTCATAGCCAAATACACATGGCTGAAGAGGTTAGACCCAGAACTGTCTGATCCCTGGGCTAATGTAACTTCTTACTAAATGCAAAAAATATATCCTAAAATTTACAATTATGTATCCCAGTCACAAGTCATCAAAGAAGCTTCTTTTGCATCCAGTGGAGACTCTACAGACTACCACAGCTTGTCACGTAAAGATACTGTCTGTGAATTGCCCATGCCAAATGGCACATCTACAATACAGTCTCTACACCCAAGGCTCACTCAATATGGAACAAAGAGTAAAGACGTCACGCTTAACTCTCATTAACGAAGCCCCCACATGCAACAAAAGGCAGGTAAGACAAAAGGTCACAAACGGTAGATCACAGAGATTAGGAATTTGCAGGTCCCTGGACAGGATTCATATTTTTTTTCACTTACCCAGGGCTCAGGTATAATTTTGGAAAAGGGAATGGAAAGATTTTAAGAGCCAGTGGGGAGGGACGTGACCATATGGAAATGGAATCTTACAAGCCCTTGGGACTCTGCTTATATGAACCTACAACAGTTGTTTTGGCATGCTCAAGATCCATGCAAAGGCAACAGAAAAAAACCCAGTATGACACTGGGGAAATGGGTAGCAGACCCCAACCTTTGCTTAAGAAATATTCGCGATTGATTACTGTTTGGTGAGCATGAGGTGGTCCTAAAACGAGGGACTCTGTGTATGCTGACTAGACATCAGTGGATGAACCTACAGTGAGGTCATTGTGGGACTTTAGTTGATACCATAGACCTTAACACAGATGGAAGAATGTATGGGTTCCAGTTGGAAGGTGGGGCATAGGAGGGAGCCCTTAGTGAAAGGGATCTAAAGATGATTAAGATTGACTGAGAAGTTATCTATGAAACCCACAATGATTCGATAACAAATTAAATCTGAAATTAAGTTTAGTGCCTAAACTACATAAATATGGAACACCTAAAAAGCCTGGTAGAATCTGAGTAGCTTTAGGCTGCCTTCTTGGAGATTATATACTCTAGTTTAAGATTTGATGGTGGCAACTGTCTTGATTTCCTGGTTTTCTCTAATATAATAGAAACTGCATATTTACTTTGAATCTATCTTAACAAGCAAATGATGAGGTTAAAAATCAGTATATGTCTAAATAAAGAATTAAAATAAGGAAATATTTTTGAATGTTACTTTATTGCAGTGTATCATACTGCAGATATTTATTTACCTTAGTTTTAGTGTAATATAATAATTACATGTTTACAGACCAGATGTGGAAGGGAGATTTCATTTAGTAGACAATAGTGGAATGCATACTTTGTCCATATGGGTTTATTAATTTTCATCAAGTGAATTTAACTTTTTATGGGAAATGAAAGAGCAATAAAGGAATGAAAATGAGGAAGAAGAGAAGGAAGAATAGAGGAGGAGCGTCAGGAAGATGATGGAAAAGAAGAAGAAGAGTATGAGGAGGAAGAGGAAGAGTGTATATACCTTTAACTTGTTTTTTGTAAGAGAGTCCCTCTGTAGCCCCAGCTGGCCTAGAACTCAGTATGTAGTCCAAATTGACCTCAGTCTTACAGAGATCTGGTTCCTGTTCCTGCCAAGTGCTGAGATAAAAAGCATTCATGGCCATCTAACAAGAGTAAAGTTTATTGGTCTTAGCAAACATATCATTACACTGCATGTCTTCTTCAGTTTAACTTACAAGAAGTAGTTATGGTGTATTTCTTTAATGGATTAATTTTCAAATTAGGGCAGTAGCTTCCTTCACTTTGACAGTGAAAATAAATAATCAGCAAAACTAACCTAAACCAAATGTACAAATCTCAAAAATTATTAAAATTTTGTTTGTCTTTGCGTGTGGTTCATCTACCTTTACCTTTGATTTTTTTGTTCAGTAGATGAAATATTTACTTCTGTAGCTGTGTCCTTATTATACTTCCAATGGGTGTCCTTTGTCCCTGGACACAACTAAAACTGGAGTGGAAAAAATCTCCAATTAATCCATCTTATCGAATACATCAAGACATCAGTTCTTCCCATTTCTTTCCTATCTTGATCTCACCATGGCAGTTAACAACGTGAACATTAATGCATTTTCCAGTGGATCATGCTTTCATGTCTCTTTAAAGATGATGAAATATGTATAACTTGTAAAGAATGCAGAAGAAAAATCTACTAACCCCATTTAAACACTGGGGGAAAGAATCAGTCATTTTCTAAGAGAGGATAAGCAAGTAGCCAAATTTTTGCCTATAGCTTATAGTCACTGGGGAAAGACAGAAATGGAAGTTATAGAGGTTGGAGAGATGGTTCAATGATTAAGAGAGCTGGCTACTCTTGAAGAGGACCAGGGTTGAATTCCCAGCAACCACATGGCACCAAAAAACCATCCATAACTTCAGTTCCAGGGACCCAATGCCTTTTTCTGATTTCCACAGGCATTGCATGACATGGTTGCACTTACATATATGTCGGCAATACACTCATATGCATAAAATAAAAATAAAAAATATATAAAAAACAAAATACTTTTGGGGGCAAAAGTCTAAATTATAAAAGTAAATAAGTTGTACATAGTCTTTTGCAACATTTTGACTATAGCAATTCATACTGAATTTTGCATTAAATTTTTTGTTAGGAAACAAGATTTGAGTGTACAAAGGTACTTATCAAATTTTCTTTAAAAACTTAATAATTTTCTTTATCATGAGAAGAAAATATTTGATCATGAGACAATTTACAGTCTTGTAATAGTTTCTTATTTAAGTGTAATCTTGAAAATAAATGACTATATCTTGAGATATATTTGTAAATTTTCATTCTTCTATAATGGAAATGTCAAGTTCATTATGTGTATGTCCATATTTTTTCAGATAAACTTACATAAGACTTTTAAAGATCCATTTTGGAGTCCTCTTGACTTGTTTCAAATATATTTATATAGATCATGTTATCTCTTGTCACACTTTCAATGGAAATATTAATATTTACCTATAATAAAAACGATCATATTTTATTCTTCTATTTGTGAGAATTTTACTCATTATTTCTTTTCATGACTTTGTTTTAAAGGGTATTAATTCCATACACTGCACGCCTCCCTCCAATGCTGAATAATTTTTTTCTAATATTTTCTCACTTTCTATTTGCTTATATATAAAAATCTAACATAACTAGGAACTAGTTCAATTGCTTGTTTGTGAGAGGTCAGAGACACTAGGAATGGCAGTCACTAGATAATTATGGTTTCAAATAGTCTTCATTGACCTTACACACAAAGTCTATAATAATCATGATGTTATTCATTGTTCATAGTGTAATGTAGTGTCACGCTAACCCTGGAGTGTGTGGCATCATAAATGACAAAGAATGCAGTAAAATGGAATAATGGAAATTAAAAAGACAGTACTCATGATGATAGGGAAAATCATAACCAGACTGACTGAGCTTGCAGTTGTTGACTAATCTAACTATATTTGCATGACTGCCTTTTCATTTCTGCTTGAGTACAATTATATTAAAAATATAATAGAAAATTCTGAAAAAAATCAGTTATTTTTATTCAACTGCCCATTTATTAAGTTTTTAACTTAATAAATACTCTTTCATTGTATTTGGAATTATCAACACTCAAGACAATTTCTTACTGTGTTTTTGACCCAACTAGTCAGGCACATAGAACACTAAAAGAAGAAATCTTGGCATTTTAATTTGGTATCTCTCAGAAATATCTACAACATAATAGAATATTACATTTTTAAGATTTGAGGAACTAACATTTGGGGAAATAGGTAATGGTTTTGAAAACTATATCATTGTAATAAATGTTTAATTATTTGGTTGATTTATCATTCAGTCTATATTCTATTTATTTGAAACTATATTTTCTTCTTTTTACAAAAACTTATCCACTTTCAAAATAAATTTACTTGTTATGACCTATTAGTTAATGCCAGTAAGCAGTTAAAACTGGTGATTCAGTGTAGGCACTATTTTGTTTCAAGAAACAGAGAAAATAAACTATTGTTCTAGGAAAAAGAAATATATTTAAATAAAAATGTATGTTTAAAATATATATATATATATATATATATATATATTTAAACTTTACACAAAATAAAACTTACAAAGAATGCATATCGAATGATTGAATTTAGATGATTCCAAAGCTAATGAACCTAATCTGTTTCTACAGTTCTGGAAGCCCTGTTATAATCAGTGAATGAAAGAGATGCAAAGGTATATCTGTGATACTGTAGTTTTCTCCTTGGGAGTTTCCTCGTTACACAAGTATGAGAATAATCAATTATGTATACAGAGTAATGATCAATTTAAAATGTTTCCAAAAATAATTACTGTAAACTATTCTTTAAAAATTATTGTTGGAGAGAAGGCTTAGTGGTTAAGTGTGAGCGTTGCTCTTCCCACCATCACACAATGCCAAACGTGTATAGAAAAAACAAAGATATAACACAGTCTCAAGCTGACAAAACATAAGAATTAAAGAGACATGTGAACCAATTAAGGCCACTGCCTTCACACCTCATATATTTATTCATTGTCATTTTTTAAAATATATTTTACTTATTATTTTTACTTTGTATGAATATAGCATCTGCATGTATGTAGATTCACCTGTGTCATGCAATGCCCACAGCAGTCAGAAGAGGGTGTAGGTAGGATTCTCTGGAACTGGAGTGGGAGATAGTTGTTAACCACAGTGTGGGTGCTGGGAACTGAATCTAGGTCCTCTGCAAGGGAAGCCAGTGTCCTTAAGTGTTGAGCCATCTCTCTAACCCCTAGTTTTGTTTTTTTTTTTCTTTATTTTTTAAGATAACTGTATTATGAGCTTCATCAACAAGAAACAGGTTTTGGAATTTTTCTTACATAGCTACCTGACAGTATCTTCCACCTGGTTACCTCTTGACTCCCTAATGCACCTAAAATCAATTGTACGTTTGTTCTTCACATGTTCTTTGAGACAGCAAACTTGATATATAGTACTTGGTTGGTGGATCACATCTAGCTGGAACATGGCATCAACATCAGTGCTAGCTCCTTCCTCACAAACTAAAAAACAGTTTTCTAGGTTAGAATGATTAGATATATAGGGCTTTCTACTTATGTAAAACAGACTTTTCTTATATTGAAAGTATCTGGACTGAGGAACTGATTAGAAACAATAACTGAAAATCATTGTATGAAACAAGGTACTAAGCAAAAATCTCCAGCTTAGTTTTTCATGGAAATCTGTGCTCTGTTTCTGTAGTATGTGATGTCTTCAACAATAAAGTCTTACTGTAATGTTCTGATGGGAAAACAAAAGGGATGACAGTACCTGTGTTATTTGGGATCCTCTGGGGCCTTCTTGACCAACTCATTGGAATGTCTCCTCTATTTCTAGGACTGGGATTTTTGTTCAATAACCTGTAACTTCTTTGAGGAACATTGAAATCCCATTCAGGATAAGTGTAAGGATGACTTTTATACATGGACTTACTCCGGACTAATGACTTCTAATTAGCACTATGACCATTTCATTGGAGATGGAGGATGGTTTCTTGAGACACTGATCCTTCTCCGAGGGACTATTGACAGTTAATTGTTGCTGGGAAGAGCATAGCATGTTCCTTATTCGGATTAACCTCTCATCCACTAATCTCTCATCCTCACTCCCAAAAGCAGACCTAATCATATTCAGGGGGTCATAGACACAAAGTAGAGACATGGATGTTGAAAAGGGACTTCTAGAAAAAAGAAAGATTTTAGGAGAAGTGGAGGAGGGATGAGATAAGGTATTGGGGATGAAAATAGCTAATTCATTTATATATATATATGAAACTAGCAAATAAATAAAAATAGAAAATAAAATAAAACTCATTATGTTATCCCAGTTTTCTTCCTTTCTGATTTTGATACAACTGACTATGTATGAGTAAGTCAGAAATACTATTTCAAAAGTTGTAGTTTTCCAAATGTGGTTGTACATGCCATTAATTCTAGTACTTTTGAGGCAGAGGCATGTGTATCTCTGTGAGATCAAGGCAAGCCTGGTCTACCTAGTGAGTTCCAAAGCATTTGGAAGACCATGTCTCAAACAAACAACAGTAACACAGCAAAAAAAAAGAAAAAAAAAAGGATAGATAAAACTACTGATACTGAATTCTGCTGGGGGATAATGCAGTCTAAGAATGGCAAATGATGCAAATGTCAAAAATAAGCAAGCACTTGATAGAGTGTTTTAAAAGGTTCTCATCAAAGAGAAGAGTAATCAGAAGCTGTAGGTGGGACCAAGTTATCTGTGTTTTACCAAGCTCTGCAGATGACCCTGTTCATGATGAAGTTTGAAATGTACAAGGGTAAATAGAAAACATAGCCATCATTCAATGTATTTATGTGAATATTGGCTATAACATTTTTTAAAAGTGTGTTATTGAGAAGAAAGTACTAAGTTCATTGTAAAAATTCTCAATAGAAGAAATAAGCTGAAACAGATTCCACAAAACCTTACTCTGAGAACAATACTGTGGAAGAAAGACAAAATCTAATTTAAATTACTAAGTTAAATTTACATAACACATCTTTCGTTATGAAAGGTTTTCTGCCATCACTATTTAATTTAATTTTATCATTAAATTCACCAAGAAAGTGTGAAGGAAATGTCACATATACTTTTTAGGTACTAAGAAGAATAATGAAGCTTAAATGAAATTACGTTCGGAAAATCTCAGGGCAAAGAATAAACAGACACAGAACTGTTAACTTTAAATTCTGATGCTCCAGTGTGGTTATTTGAAGAAAGAATGAAAGGAAAGTACAAGTTTAGATTGACAGACACACCGTAGGAATTTAATATTCTCTCTGTCCTTGTATCTCTCTCTCTTTCTCTCTCTCTCTCTCTGTGGTGTTTGTGTGTGTTTGTGTGTGTGTGTGTGTGTGTGTGCATGTATACATGTTTGTAAGAGGGGGGCCAGAAAGAGCAGAAAGAGACAGAAGGAGAGGAAGAGAGAAAGTTCATGCAAGCCATTAGGTTCTCCATTACAGAAAAGGAAATGGAGGTTTTACATGAAGCATAGAGTTATAATTAAAACAATCAAATCCAGGATCTCTATAAAGATTCTGAATAGATTGCAGATTGCTTAAGAGTGAATATAATCAAGGCAATCCAGAGAGAATTTAACAGACAGAAACTTCTCCTGTGTTAATTATATATACTGCTGCAACAGAGCCTGTAATGAGCAGGGATCATTTCATTTTGTTTGTCACAAGCTGAATGTCATTGTCTTGCCATTTGTCATAACAAACATTTAGTGTTGAATTTATAAGTAATCAACCATAGAACTTGACTCTCTAGGTAAATGAGGTCCATCTAAATTCCCCTTTTGAAGTAAGCCTATTGGCTTTCCTTGCATTTTGCCCACATTCAGATCTACAAGGAAGAGTAAGCAGCACTCTTTCAGTTATGACTGCTTACTACCCCTGAAGTTTAATTTGTTTAAATTATTTTGAAGCAGAAATGTATGGATAAGGTTAGAATATAAGTTGACTACATGGAAAATACATTATTCATCTCCATATTCCCAGGTCACCTGGAATATGGTAGGAAGCCGATTTTTTTTTCAATTTAATTTCAATGTCCATTATAATATAGAGAGTTTTCATGAAAGAAACTGAATTCAGATTCAGTTAAACTGAATGTCTATTATATGCCAGCCATCCTAGAAGATCTTGAAAACTCAGATATAAATAGCAAATATATCCCTCCACATGCTCTTTTCCATTGGAGGGAGTCTGGCAGTGAACAATTCCAAATAAAATAAATGTTAAAATCTGAGCATAAACCTGGAAGTTAAAATGACTATGAATCTTAGATGTGGTTGAGACATAAAGTCCTCCAGAATACATAGGCTAAATGGACATACTGACAACCTGACTCCTAAATATTTATGTTTATACCCACAGGCTAATATTTTCCACAGCTTTGATCAAAGAAGCTTCTCTTTGCAGTGAAATACCTTTAATGTACAGCTTCCTGTCTGTTCCATGTGATGAGACTAGGTAACCTTTGAGTGTTCCAGTTAAATGGGACCCCAAACACTCCCTTCAAGGCTCAAGAAACATGACAAAAGAGGGAGGTAAAAAGAGAACAACAGCCTGCCAATGGAGAAGAAGTCCATTAAACAGATTATTAGGAACAAGACCTAGCCATGGAACTACAAATTCAGCAGCTGTGGTTGCCTCCAAAGAGCTTGAAAAAGTCCGAATCTCTAAACATTCATTTGTAAATGGAGGAGGGGCCTATGGGGCCTAGCTCCACCAAAAGGAGCACTGAGGTCTGGTATGGGACACTGGGAAGAGGAAATCATTGTCTTCAATGCTATAGCCAATGGTGAGTTTCTCAAGCTCCAGAAGATCACTTGACACCTGTGCCCTTGTGACAGGCCCTACTTAAATCCAGTGGGTCACAGAGCAAAGACGAAATCATACGAAAGCTGGATGGGGACTTGAAAGGAAATGGATTGTGTTGTTGGTGGATGTAGGGATGGATGACAGAAAGGACAGGGAATGAATATGGATATAATATCTTATAACATATGTGAAACTGGCAAAAATAGTTGTGTAATTAGATAATATACTTAAACTCCACAACTTCAGTAACAGTCTATAAAATATGGAAAACCTTATCTGTTACAAAGGACATATCAAATGTTCAGCATACTGCAACATGTAATACAAGCCAAATTTTTTCACACAAGATATTGTGAACCAGGTCTGCCCCCCAGGCTACTATTTATCTAATCCTATTGTTGAGAAAAAAAAAAGCAGTACATTTAACTAATGTACTTCTAGAATAAACTTAAATTGAATAAATACTAAGAATCACCTGATTAAAGAATGATGTGATAGCTAACATCTGGGGATTTTTATAAAAGTCAGTAATGTGAATAACAATGCTAATGATTTTAATATATTTTATTATAAAAATAAGGAACTCCAAAACTATGGGAGCTAGTCTTCAGACAGAAAACTTCCAGGTCAGTTCCAGGTCCATTGCCCCAAGTCCTGTGTCCAAAGTAGGTATTTTCTTCAATAATAGGGACTTACCTTCAAGTTTTGGAAAATAACCAATGCCTGCAGCAATAGCTGGTGTATTTGGGGGAGTTTCTCGAACTATTCTGACCGACCACTTAAAGGGAAGTTGCTCCTCTCTGGCACTGTTTTTCAATGGCAAAGCCTTCAGCTGTACACATGAACCCATGTAGAGATAACTGTGTTCATTTCTCGGTAGATTTTTGAACTAATGCATTTCTCTGGTGTTTCACACCAGTTAAGTATCATTTTATATTCACTGTCTCTCTTGCTCTTCCTCTTGCTCTCTCACTCTCCCTCTTCCCTCTCCAGTTAAAGAATCCCCGTTTTCCCTATTTTCCCCTGATAAGTCCGGTTTCCTATGATCCCTTCTCTTGAGCTCCTTCTTCCCTTTTACTCTCATGGTTCCCTATCTAACCCTCTTTCTTCCCCTCCCAGTTTAATAACCTCATTCACCCTGGGTAACATCTGTCTCCCACTATGCAAGCTACTAATGAAAAAATCAATCAGTGGTCCAAGCCAAACTTTAAAGCCTAATAACAATAGCAATGACCTGCACAGTAATCTTCATTTTCGTAGCAGTGTCATTTTTATCTTGGGGATAATCAACAGTTACCTAACTGGACTTAAACTCCTTCAATGAGAGGGAACTCACATGTGGCACTTTAAACAACAAAATACACATGGCTTAGAGAAAACCCTAAATCTTTTCACATCCCTAGACAAACGTCAATTTGTTACTATGTGCTCAAAATTGATCCTTATATCTATAGACATTATACCAGTCACCACTCATCAAAGAAGCTTCATTTGCAGTAGACAGAGAGTATTAAAGAGAGTTCCATAACTGGTCATATACAGAGAATAATTATCTATGAGATGCCCAACACTAAATGACACCTCTACAATGGAACCTCTGTAGCTAAGGCTCATGGAACAAAAGAAACAAGAGTAGAAAGAATGCTAATGCATCTCTCAACTCCCATAAGCAAAGCTTTTCGTCATGCAACTGGCCAAAGTGTAGAGAGTAAGAGACTGGACTGTAGTCCCTGAACGGGACTCCTATCCTAACCTTCACCCACCCAGCGCTCAGGAACCATTGTGGAAGTGGGAGCGGAAAGTTTGTAACAGCCAGAGAAGGAGGGGCATGACCATAAAAATATAGATTCTTATAGGCTCTTGGAACCTTGCTCATATTAACTTAACAACAATGGTGACAGCATGCACAACATTATGATATAAAAAGCAGCATAGAACTGGGGATATGCAGAAGGCTACAAACTCAATGAGAAACTATTTGCAGCTAATCACTGCTGGGCGGTAGAGAGTTGATTTTATTTCTTCTTGGCTAGGAAAGTGTCTGTTTGGTTCACAGTTCATCATTCAAAGAAGCCAGGACAGGAGCTCACGCAAGAACCTGGAAGAAGGAACTGAAGCCCTAGGCCATGGAGGATTGTTGTTTCCTAGGTTGCTCTCCTGGCCTGTGCTCAGCTTCCTTTCTTATACAATCCACGATCACCTGCCCAGGAGTGGCACCACGAACTGGCGGTTGGGGGATGTGATCTAAATTTGATTAATAACTGTTGTATGCAGTGTATAAAACTTCAATAATTAAAAAACAGCATGGATGGGGGATGCCATCTAAATTTAATTAAGAACTGTTGTATGAAATGTGTAAAAAAAACCTCAGTTTTTTTTAACTGGCATGGATGGGGGAGGTGGGCAAGAAACAAACTCTGGTCTTGAGGATCTACTGGGTAATTGGTATGTGCTGGAAAAGGAGAGTCAACTTTCATTAGCGGGATGAAGTTTGGAAGGTTGACCAGACTGCAGCGGATAGACCCATTATCAAGAGCATTTGGGGAACATAGATTAGAACTTTAAAAACGACAAACAATAAAGCGCATGAGGAGGGTTGTATGTTGGAAATGGAGATGAGGGAGGACGTCTGAATATGGTCAAAATATTTTGTAGAAAATCCTCATAGTCGATTTTTTTTTTTTTTGAGAAGCAGCTGATCAAGTCAGGGGAAGCGAACAGCAAGCAGGATTCCTCCACAGGCTCTGCTTCAGTTTCTGCTCCTGCCTTGAATTTCCACCGGAGCTTCCCTCCATGATGGACAGTAAATTGCAAGATGAAATAAATCATTTTCTACACACACACACAATACACACACACACACACACACACACACTCACCAAAAAAAATCAATAAAAATATATTTTTTAAATAAGGAACTCAAAAGAAATAAGAACATGATATTTTGGAGTGTCTGGTATATGCATTGTGTTACATTTGTAATTTGCATTACTTTCTTATCTAACTACAGATCAGTCTTTATCATTGCAAGACAGAGAAGTAAATGAATACTCTCAGAACCTTGAAATTCTTTTGAAGACAAATGAAAGCAAACTAGGAATTAAATTTAGGTAAAGACGTTTTTGTTAGTTAAATAAATGTATTGTATCCTAAATCATGAAAGGAAATTCCACAAAGTTTTTGCAGTGAAAATAAGTTCAACGAACATACTTTTCTACTAGAAAGTATAGGGAAGTCTTTCACGGAGACAAAAATTACACGTCTGAATACTTCACATACAGTCAGATACTGAAGACTCTGATCAGGAAACCAATGTCCCATTCATTGATTCCTTATCCCATTGTTAAAAAATATTCATGTCAAACACTATATTCTCAAGAATTTATATATATATATATATATATATATATATATATATATATATATGCAGAGTTACATGTTCTGAGATATTTTTCTTCCTTGCTTTCTATTGGGAAACAAAGCATAAATATAGACCATTCAAAGCCAGCCTGCACTACATAGAATTCAAGACTAACCCAAGCTGTCTCAAGTAAAACAAAATCAGTTAACTGATAAATTAATATATAAATTGTAGCCATGACTGACACAATGGTAAGGCCAGTGTCTTGCCACAGTCTATCTGAACATCTGTTATTAAAATTTTTTGTCCCTCATCTTGGGAAGGCATTTCTTAATGCATTTTTATGCTTATCAGATTAATAAATTCTTCCATTTTTGATTGTATTACTTATTTCTATCAGTATCATGTAAGTTTGGAATCTGGAATTTATTATCAATTATTGAGATGGGAAAACCAAGTAGGGTTATGGAGTAAACAATGTTTATTCCATTTAAGACATAATACTTTATTTTTCATATTTCATTCCTCTGGACAGCTATTTATGTTATTCATCCATATGTACAGCATGAACATAGAGATTAATCACATTTGCCTCAGAACAACTCTCTCCTTCGCTGAATAAATTTACTTGGAAAGAAGCTGTTTCCAAATAATCGATATGTTAGTGGTGTGACTGGAAGAAGCACGCTGTGCAGGCATCCGACGTCATTCATAACAGGTGCAGGCATTTGGATGATCCAAGGGATCAGAAAATTGTCCTCTAAATGGGACTCATTTGTCTCTTTTAATTGTGTTGCTTTATATCTATTTTTTTTTGCAATTTGTGTCTAAAATAGTATTGAACATTTGTTTTCACATTAATGTTTATTGGAATTAAGATGGATTCTCATAATGAGAACTCAAGAATAACCTAGATCAACAATTTTAATAGATTTCACAAACAAAAGAAAATCATTGCTTCAATTGTTTTACCATGGATAGAGTTTTTTCTTTGGTTCTCATAATTTAAGCAACTAACTTATAGAATATTTTCCAAAAATTTTGGCTACAGTTTTTTGTGTGTTTTTCAACCAAAAGTTTCATATATTATTACTCCATTTTTGATGTATTCAAGACCCTTGCCTCATTGCAGATCTAACTTAAAACACATAAAAATCATGTAAAAAACCAGAAATGTTTAAATAGGAAAATATTAAATTCCAATGTGTTGTATTTCTCTGGTTACTGTTTGACAATAATGACTCAACTTTAGAAGTGTGGACAATTCCTTTAAAGTCTGTTTTTGTGATAAAAATTTAGCAAAACAAACACATAACTATGCATCCCTATATAAAAACAAGTTTATATAACAAATTCTACTACTTTATAAAATATCTTAGCTATTCTAGTAGCAATAATAATTACATAACTAATAAAAGGCTTTTTGTTTCTTTTTTATTGGTATAACTGGGAATATTGCAAGTTTAAGTAAGGCTAAAATCAAATTACATTCATGTGCCTTTTCCCACATTTTCCTCTAGCCTTTTTAATAATTCCAAGACCCAGTAAAAATAAAATCCCTACATTTAATCAGTTTGCATACTGAGTATCTCTTTTTCTTGCAGGCCCAGTGCTTGATGCAGTAGATTCAGAAATGGTTAACACACATAGTTATTGTTCAAAGAATTCCATGTATTCTCTGTGGGTTGCAGTACAGCTCTCTGCTACAATAGGACTTCATTACCCTTACTCCAAACTTCCTTCGTTGTAGACTTTTCTTTGTTAAAGTATCATTACAGATAGAAGTAATTAAGTTTTAAGATACTAAGCATGGAAATAGTAAATATGCCATCTTATGATCTTTGGTGACCAATACTTTGTTTCATCAAGAAAACAGTACAGGAAATTCAAAGCTTATGTATCAGAGAATGGAAAATGTAAATTTTACTTTGTAACCACTGATAACCACTCATATAATTTTCGCAGTTTGATTTAAAATGTAACAGGAAAGTAAGGAAACTTTCCAAGTCCCTTCCTTTTAAGGCTTACTTTCTCATTTGACAGAAAATGCTCATGGCATTTGCAATTGGGCATAACTATTAACTGGCATCAGTAGGAATAGATGACTTAGTGTAATGTGCCTGGAAATCCATGCATCTCCTAATACTAAAGTGATTCCATCTTTATTTGAGAATCATAAATTGCACCATTTTCATCAGCAGAATACTGCTTTGAGGTAGTTTTCACAGCAGTCTTTTTTACCACATATCAATCAACATGATTATTTCTGTCAAATACTAAAAGAAAGAAATAAAAGGGCAAAAATAACACATTCTTGGCAGGTATAACATTACACATCAAGTGATTTGAAATATCTTTATTAGTGAGCATTGTAAACCACAGAATATTTAGAGAAAAGTTTTTGAGGCTAAATTTATCAAAAATGCTTAAAGAAAAATCTTTCATTTTCATGAATACTCATATTTTATTTTTTCCTACAGAAAATCAAGAAGATAGTGATGAGCTGATGAATTTTGATTTTTAGTATGAAGAGAGTACATAAAAGATTATATCCATAAGCCATTAGCAAAGAAAAATACATAGGAAAATATTTTCTAACTTGAACTTTTTCTTGTATTTGAACTCGTTAAACATAAATGCATTCAGGACTGTGCATGGTGGTTTATGCCTTTAATCTCAGCACTCAGGAAGTCAAAGCTAGGCAGATTTCTTTGAGATCAAGGCCAGCCTGGGCTACATAGCAAGTTTCAGGACAACTGGGACTACAGAGACCCTGCTTCAAAACAAAACAAAACAAAACAAATCCCATAAATACACTCTAAGTTACATATATGAAAAAAAAATATCTTCCTGCTTCCATAGATACATATATGTGTGCATATTTTTTGTTATTTTTGGTTATGTTTTGAATTTTCATATTTTGAATGAGGCAGGATCCCAGGCTGGGCTGTAGACTGCTGTGTACAACAGGATAGGCTCCCAGTTGTGGACTGCCTGGTGCTTTTGTCACCTGATCGCTGTAATTACAGGTGTATACCACCACAATAGTCAAAAACTATATTTTATATAGTTATTTTAAACTACTTTCAGTGTTTTCTGAGTTATTTATAAAATTAATTTGATTGGTTTTTATAGTATATGTATGAGTGTTTTGTGGGCATGGATATAAATGTACCCCAAAATGCAATGCCCAGGAAGAACAGAGATATTTCCTAGAATTGCAGTTACAGATGATCCTTAGCAGCTCTGCAGATACTGGAAACCAAACCCTGGGACTCCAGCCCTGGCAATGGAACCCAAGTCCTCAAAAATAACAACCAGTTCTCTTAATCAATGAGCCTTTTCTCCACACATCTTTCAGCACTTTTTCATACATTCTAAACAACTTTTTAAACCTGTCAAAACAACATTATTAGTTTTGCTTACACTTTATTTCATTCCCTGAATATATGCTTTGAAGTAAAGGGTTTAATATAACACTGCCTTATGTCCAATGTCAGATATAAATATGGAGAATAACGGACAAGAGAAATTTTTCCAAAGAGAATCCTATAACTAGACAGAATCTCTGTATCTCATTTGAAATACTATGTGATATATGAAAAATGAAAGTGATAAGCTTTCTAATTCAAAACTTTACAAATCAGGCTACTCATTATACCTTTCCAGTACTTTTCTGCATTTGTGCATTAGGACTACATATTTGACCATTCAGGGTTCGTCTACCTCTTCTGTCTATCTTTCTAACTTTCTAACTCTTGTCTGCATATCTATCATCTATCTATTTATTACATATTATCTGTCTAAATACCCATCCTCTATCTGTATTTCCAGCCTACACAAAAAACAGCTGTATCTTATGAGAAAAAATGTAAATTATATTCAAATCCTTACTGTGGAGCAAAATGCCAAAATGACAGATTAGTCATCTGCTGAGGAGACGAGAATGGGTATTTATGAAAGTTTACAAATACATAGAGTTTGTGTATCCAAAATCATAGAAATATAAGAAGGTATTTTCATTGGCATTCAGACATTAATTTGTCTTCCTCCACCCATCTGCCGCACTTCATTTTAATGTAGTTGGAAATCTCTGAAGGCTCACACTCTAATGATTACTCCATCACCTTTGCCCTTATTGCTCCCAAAACAACCTTAATAACCAGAATGTAGCATATCCATAGCTCTAAGAATGAGGACATTTAATTTGATAATATTTAACTACTGACTTCTTGGAAATTCACTTTGGAAATCTGTATAATGATAATATGTTTTCTTCAGAATAAAACATGCTTTTCCCTGGGAATCGTTTTAAATACTCAAAGCCTGTCAAAGAGTGACCAAACACAACTATGAAAAGTATTCATAAGTTAGGATACTACTGCATCACCCAAACAATAAACCTTAAAATCGTATCTTCTGTATGTTTACTAGTTATTGATAAGAAATATATTCATATTGCTCAGAGAAATTTGAGTAGGGTTTTAGGTTCCTTGCAAGTGCTATCAAATTAAGAATTATATCATTTACTGGTTGATAGTTAAGTTTATTTCAATTCAATAATTGATTCACCTTGTTTACATCAATTATATATGTACTATTTCAATGAAATACTTATGTTTGCAAATAAACACAATATGGATTCCTCTGCAACCTGAGCGGCTTCACTCTCCTCTCGCATTCTGTTTCCCTTCTTCCATGGATCTTCTGCTTCAGCTATATAGACTAGTTTCCAAACCCAAACTAGCTTAATCTTCTAGGGTAGTTCATAAGACCCTCGAAAACTGTCCCCACCAAACTTGCCCTTGAACACCCAACTGATCTGCCTACCACAGACCTGCCTGCTATCCAGACCAGACTGTTACCATGCATATACCAATAACATTTTCATACCTGAGCAAAACTAAACAAGCTATATCCACAATATAAACAGAAACAAATGGCAACAAAATAAAGGTAGAATAGAATTTCCTGTCATATACACAATCAACCAGAGACATCCAAATGTGCAAATAGCAGCATAAAAACACAAATAATAAGAAAAACCAAGAGAATATGTCCCCAACAAATCAACATTCCTATAGAAGTACAGAAATACACTACAATGAGAATGATCTTGAAGAACCCAAGAAACAAAATTTAAAGGAATAATCATAAACATGATCAAAAGACTTAAAGAACACACAAACAGCTCAAAGGACTCAAAGAAGGTGGGCATAAACTTGTGACAGAAGCTTAAGAAAATACAACTATGAGACTTAATGGAATAATGAAAACAATTCAGGACTTGAAAAGTGAATTCACTAAAAGGTAGAAATATTTAAGCAATCCCAAGCCAAAATGAAGATGGAATTGAAAAATTCAATAAGTCAATTTATAATAATATGAAAGCCTCACAAGCAGAGTAAATGAAATGGAAAACAGAATACCAAGACTGCACAACAAAGTTGAAGAACTAGAATCCCCATGCAAAGACAATGTAAAATTTAAAACCACACAAGAATGGAAAATACAAGAAATGTGGGGCAGCATGGATAGAACAAACCTATGCATCATAGGCATACAGAAAGGAGAAGAATCTCAGGTGGCTAGAGGGGCCCAGACTTTAAGAGAGAGACTGAGAGCATCTGATCTCACCTAAATTGTGCCTACAAGGGAACTCCTGAGAAGCTGAACTAGTCATAGGGTACGACCAATATAAAATCAAAAAAGAACCTGAATACTTGACCACCAGCTATTCATAACCAATAAGAAAACAATCGTCACATCAAGTATACAAACAAAGTCAGACTTCAGCTCAACAAAGGAAGGCTTATGTCTCACATAAAAATCACAAACAACAAAAGAAATCCATATGCCAAGATCACAACAAAAAATAATAATATGAAAAACCCAAAGAAAAGGTCCCAACTAAATATCACTGGTCCTATAGAAGAATTCTTCAATGAGAATACCGTAGAGATAACCCAGGACACAAATTCTATAATAACAATAATAAACATGATCAAACAATTCAATGAATTTAAAGAAAACACAAACAAATCAAAGAACTAAAAGAAGATAAGGACAAAATTCTGAAGAAATTCACCAAAGAGATAAAAATATTAAAGAAAACTCAGGCTAAAATAAGGAAGGGAGTGAAAAACTTGCTAAGCCAATTTGAAATGACAGAAGAAAACCTCACTAATAGAATGAATGAAATGGAAAACAGAGTATCAAGACCAGATGATTAAATTGAAGAATTGGAGCATGCAAGCAAGGATTATGAAAAATTTGAGAAAAAACAGAAAAGGAATATGAAGGAAATGTGGGACACTATGAAAAGACCAAATTTACACATCACAGGCACAGATGGAGGAAGTAATCTCAGGATAATGGTACTGAGCAGATCTTCAGCTTGACTATAGAGGAAAATTTCCCAAAATTAAAGAAAGACATACCCCTACATATAGAAGAAGCTCATAGATCTATAAATTAGACCAGAAAAGTTATTACCACTGCATATCAATATGAAAACAGTAAGTGCACAAAATAAAGAGAGAATACTCAAAGCAGCAAAAGAAAAACAACAAGTCACATATAAAGGAAAACCAATCTGAATTATATTTTACAATACAAGCTGTGAAAGCCAGAAGAGCTTGGAGAAAAGTATTCCCAGTTCTAAGTAACCACATATGCCAACTCAGAATACTTTACCTGCAAAAATGACTATTATATTTGAAGGGGAAAGAAAAATATTCCACAAAATGAATAGGTTGAATGAATTCATGTCCAGAAAACCAGCCTTTCAGAGAATACTTGAAGCAATACAAAGTGCTAAAGAAAGGAATAACTATACCCAAGGGTCAACAGAAGAAAAAATAATAATAATGAAGGTATAACTGGGGAATCACAACGTGAGACCAAACGTGAGAACAGAAATTAAGATGACAGGAAACAATACATCATTCAATATGAACTTTAAATATCAATGGAGAGAACTCCACAGTCTAAAGACATAGGCTAGTTGAATGGATCAAATAAAATCCACATTTCTGTTGTCTACAAGAAACCCATCTTCAAGGACAGGCACTACCATAATGTGAAAGGATGGGAATAATATCCTAAGCAAATGGCACTAAGAAACAAGCAGAAAATTATCATTCTAATATCTGTCAAAATATATTTCAAACTAAAACTAGTCAAAAGAGATAAAGAGGTTCGTTTCATTCTGATCAAAGGAAAAAATTTTTAAAAGATACTACAATCATGAACGTATATGCACCCAACGTCATAAAATCACTATGATAGGACTTTAAGACATAGATTAATCCAAATTCATTAAAAGTAGGGAACTTCAATACCTCACTGTTTCTTTAGATAGGTCAACTGGTGTAGCATGAAAAAAGAAAGCAAAGAGAAGTTTTCTCTGTCTGCTATGAGGGATGGACTTTGGTCTGAGTGACAACTGAGTAGCCAATGGCTTAAGGGAAATGCAGGGGAGGCTGGGAAGAAGAGAGGGTGGTGGGGGGTGAGGTATCCATCTGGATGCACACTCCAGGGATTCCTGTGATCAAAATGCAAGCTCCGTCATAGGAAACCTCACTTCCCCTCCCTCTGGAGATGAACTTTTTGTGAGCAACATGGAATAAACTAATCTCTCTAAAGAACATTCTCTATTCGTTCAGTTGCTTCAAACCTGGGGGTGGGATAAGGCTGAATGCCAGGCCCTGCCATGAGAAAATTTATGCAACAACTGGACAAAGAATAAATGGAGGGATCTCTGAATTAAACAATACCGTACATCAAGTGGACCTAACAGACATCTCCTGAATATTCTACCCAAGCACCAATGGCAACACAATCTATTAAGCATCCCATGGATCTTTCTCTAAAATCAACCACATATTGGGGCACAAGAGAACCTCAACAAATTCAAAAAACTTAAAATAATCCCATGCATTCTAGCAGACCATCATGCAATAAAACTTAAAATAAGAGAAAAAGCTCTAGTAACTTCATGAAATCATAGAGATTGAACAGCACACACTTGAATGATGAATGGATCAAAGGAGAAATTAAGAAAGAAATAAAAATATTCCTGGAATTAAATGAAAAGGACAATACAACAAAACACAACTTCAGGGACACTATAAAAACAGCCCTAAGGGGCAAGATTAGCTCTAAGTACCTATATTAAAGCATCAAAGAGAGCACAAATAAATTATTTAAAATTGCAACTCAAGAATCTTGAAAGCCAACAATAAATGAAAGCCAATCCCAACAGTCAAGAAGAAATAAAAAAATCAGAGCAGAATTTAGCGAAATAGAAACAAACCTAACACTACAAAAAATCAATGAATCTAAGAGTTGATTTGTAGGAAAGATAAACAGGATAGACAGAACCTTAACTCACTTACCCAAAAGAGAGGAAAAACCACTCCAAATCAACAAAATCAGAACTGAAAGGGAAAACATCACAACAGACAAAGAAAAAATCCAGAACATTATAAGGGAATACCTTTAAACCTTTATGCTCTTAAATTTGAAAAACTTAAAGAAATTGATATATATCTAAAATCATTAGAATCACCAAAGTAAACCAAGAAGAGATCAACAGCTTAAATAGTTCCATAAAATATAAAGAAATTGAAGTAGTAATACAAAACCTCCTGACCAAAAAAAGCTCCAGATGGATTGATAGCAGAATTCTACCTCATATTCAAATAAGATCTATATCCAATACGCTTTTAAATTACTCAAAAAGATAGAAACTGAGAGAAAATGTCCAAATTCCTTCTACGAAGATAGCATCATTCTAATATCAAAACAGGGTAAACATACAACCAAATAAGAAAATTATAGCCCCATATCCTTAATGAACCTAGATGCAAAATTGCTCAGCAATATACTTGCAAATCACATATAGGCACACAACAGAAAGATCATCCACCATGATCAAATTGACTTTATTCCATTGTTAAAGATATGGTTCAATATACACTAGTCAATAAATGTCATAAAGCATATAAATTGACTCAAAGACAAAAATCACATGGTCTCAATAGATGCATAAAAAGTCTTTGGCAAATGTCAACATGCATTTATGTGAAAAGACCTAGAGTGAGCAGTGAGTTGGACAAGGAAGAATGTCAATCAACATAATTAGAGTTATATAGAAAATCACCACAGCCAGCATCATTTGAAAATGGAGAAAAACTGAAAGAATTCCCATTAAAATCAGAAACCACACAGGACTGCCCACAATCTCTACTACTTTTTAATGTAGTGCTTGAAACTTTTGCTACAGCAATAAAACAAAAGAAGGAAGTTACAGAATACTCAGTTGAAAGAAAGGATCAAATTATCCTACTTTGCAGATGAAATGATAACTTAAGATATGCCAAAAATTCTACCAAAAAATGCAAGAAATGATTAACACTTTAAGTAGAGTTATAGATTACACAATTCAACAGGCTGTCTATATATCAATAACAAGCAATTGGAAAATGAGTACAAGGAAACCCTCCCATTCACAAACACCTCAAAAAAACATAAAATATCTCAGGGTAAACCTAACAAGTTACATTAAAGAGCTCTACAATGAAACTTTTAGATCTTTAATGAAAGAGTTTAATGGGGCACCAGAAGATAGAAGGACCTTTTATATGCATGGATTCAAAGAATTAATATTGGGAAAATGACCAACCTACCATAAGCAATATATAGATTCAACACAATCTCAATCAATGTTCCCATGATACCCTTGATAGAACTAGGAAAAAAAAAATCTAAAATTTGGAAGCACAAAGATCAGAATAGCCATGAGCAGAAAGAGCAATTTAGGGTGTGGGGTAGAGATTACTATTCCAGATTTAAACTATATTACAGAGCTATAGTCATAAAAACAACATGATATTGGTCCAAAAATAGAGCTGTAGAACAATGGAATATAACTGAAGTCTCAATCATGAGTACATGCAACTTTAGCCATCTGATATTTGACAAAGGGGCCAAGAACACTTACTGGAGGAAAGATATCATCTTTAGTAAGTGGTACTGGCAAAACTGGATCTCCATGTGTAGAAGAATGAAAATAGATCCTTATCTTTCACCTTGTACAAAAGAAAAAAAAAGTCAACAAGAAATGGATCAAAGACTTCAATGTGAAACCTGAAACTGAAACTGTTAGAAGAAAATGTTGGCAGTAACCTCCAATATATAGGGGTAGGAATCAGACAGCAATTGCTCAGGAATAAAGTCAGTATTCAGTAAGTGGGACCTCATAAAGTAAAAAGAATTCAAAAAACAAAGTGTATGGCACAATGCAGTATGGACATTTTCCAGGCCACCTGCTATGAGGAATAAGGGAGTGGCTCCTGTGGATGTGGTGTGCCTCTCTCTCCTGATCAGCATCTGGAGAGAACTTGTACCAAGATGATCTGCCTGAGAGAGACAGATCTCTATTGGCTACAGTTGGGAGCCACCCTATAGGATGATTGGCTAACAATAATCATATAACTCTGTGCACTTCCTTGAATAAACTGAGTTTGCTGTGGCTCACCTTCTGCATGGTTCTACTCCTTACCCAGCTCCTGGTGTCTGTTTGTTGACTCCACGGCCTCTCACCCCCTCACAGTGGAGACTCTGTGTCCTGCAAGGGCTGGACCCGAGCATAGAGACCCCAACATCTGGCACCTGAACAGGGACTCTGCCCCCCAGCATTGGGAGACGTCCCACCCTGGTTGTCCAGTGAGTAGGCTCCTCTATGTTCTGTGTACTGACAGTCGCCCAAGGGTGAGTAGAGGACACCCTCCTTTTCCCCTTTCCTGTGTTTGTCTCCCTACCCCATAGAAAGCACACCTTGCCACATGGTCCCAAAGCCCATGCTGGCCCCTCCCTTCTTGGTTCATCCCGACAAAATCACATGAGTGCCTGACACCCTTCCCCCTCCAACCCCGCCCTGATTTTGGAACCCAGGCGAGGCTATCAGCCAAGCCTTTCTGGAGACACAATGTGGGCAATCGGAAAGAAGGCTCAGACCTTTTAAGTTTTAATTATTCTGCCCTGCTACATTCTGGATGCTACCACTTCAGCGCACATTCTGGCGCTAAGCCAAGTTCCCCTGTGTTGTGCATAATGCAGGGTGGGCCTAGCTAGGCCACCTGCTAGGAGGAATGAAGGAATGGCTCTCCTGGGTGTGGTGCTCCACACCGGTTGGTTGTGAAGCCAGTTTCTGCTTAGCACCTGGAGAGACCCTGATCCACCTGGGAACAAACTGTGATTGGCTGTAGTCAGGACCTCACCCCATAAGGCTATTGGCTAACAAGACCTGTAAGACTCTCTGTTCTTTCTTGAATAAATGAATTTGCAGCAGACCACCACTGCTGGCTTTCCGCTCAACTCCAGGAATCTGTGTGTTGACTCTGTGCCTACTCACCCCCTCCTGCACTGTGGAGATCGTTCGGTCCCCCTCAGGCTGGCCCTGAGTGCTGAGACCCCCAACACCATGGATGATGATGTCTGAATTGTCCATTACAAATAATTCCTGGAGGACAGACAAGTTTCGGACCCTAACTTTTACTAGCCCACAGAGCCTCACAGATACAGAACTTTTAAAAGCTGGTGTATAACTTCTTTGTTGCTTCTTGGATGCTGCCTGTGGGGCTCCCGCAGGGGCTGGCGTAAAGACCGAGACAGTTGGGCCCCCAAAATTCTGTCTACATGTCTCAGCCCCAATATTAGGCGTTTTGGTTTGTGTAGTGATGAGCAATCTCCATCACGAAGTGCCACAACTGCAAGCCCTTAAGGCTCTTACCCTGCAGCATGGCTTGAAATTAAAAAAAAAAAAAAAAAAAGTACAAAACAACACCTACCCCTCCCCCAATGTGGGCTGAAGAGCTACCACAGTCTTTAAAGGCTCTTCTTATCCCTTGGACGGGGCTTCAACCATGCTACCCGCCCTGCCCTGGGCACACCCTACCACCCACTCCACCCATCCCGCCCTGGGCATTTCTGTAGACATGGTATTTGAATATTTGCAGCTGCCCCCTTGATCAGTGTCTGAGGTGGTTCCTCCCAGACACGTGCCTTAGGATTCAAGGCTCACCACAGTAGCCCCAGGTGGATGGGGTAGGCGGGGCTGCAGATTCCAATCCAGGAAAGACAGAGGCTTTGAGGTTGCCATAAGACACTGAGGTTTGGATGCGCAGCTGGAGGCTGATGGGGAGAGCCAGAGCTCCACCCACAGAGGGGCCACAGCCAGCTGGGCATGCAACAGTGACTCCTTGTGTAGCAGGCCCTCCTCCCACAAGGAGACTTGATCATGCCTCTCCAATTGCATCAAAGGCCCATGGTCACAGGCTTTTCTTAATTACTCCCTGTCCCTTAATTACCAGGTTGATCATATAAATTGCATCCGAGCCAACGCAACAACTTCTATGAGCTTTGGGCAACAATTAATAGGATTTCAGCTTTTTTTTTCTTTCCTCAGTTCAGTGGGCTGGGAGTATAGCTAGTGGTAGTATGCTTGCCTAGCATATGTAAAGCTCTGAGTTTGACTCTCACTTCATAAGTTGTTCTCATGGATCTCCTCAAAATACTTCTTGAGGACCTTAAAAAAGCAGAATTATCTGCAGCCAAGGAAAAAAATCAAACTGTACCCCCTTTTGGGTTTTTAGGGTTTTTAAATTTCCACTGATATCCAACCCCTCACTCCAAGCCTTCTAATAAAAGATAAGTATTCTCTCAATGACCTCCAAAATCTCTGTGGCCAAATTAATTGGCTTAAGCCCTTTTTGCCCATTCCTCCACCTAAGTTTCTTCCCCTCTTTGACCTTCTTAAAACCTTAGAAAGTCCTCCCCAGAAAATCCCTTTTACCAAGCAAGCAAAAAATCTTTTACAGGAGGTATCTCACCAACTCTTTTCAATTACCCTGGCAAGATACAACCCAACTCTCACAGTCCTGAAGTTAATCCCCTGGACAGAGGGGTCCCCCCTATGAGTCATTTGGTAAAAACAAGCACCCCTTTTCCTGGTCCACCCCTCTTGGTCCCACTCACATAAACTTACCACCAAACTGGAGGCAATGCTCCTCCTCGCTACCAAGATGTGTAATAACACAAATAAAATTTACAACATCGAGCCCTCCAAAACAATTCTGGCCATATCCGTGATGGAACTCCAGTCCTTTTTCAGGGATGGCTACCTCTTTCACATCCTGGTGGCAGGATTTCCTATAGACACCACTTCCCTGTTCACAAATTATTTCAATCAATCGTTGCCCTACCACTAAAGACCAATCTCCATTCTATGCCCTCCAGCCAGCCTATTCCCTTGGCAGCCTCAGCTTTTACAGATGCCAATAAGCATTTTTACAGACGAATTATTAAGAAAGCTAAAAAGCCAGACAAGGTCCTTAAGTTTTCTAACCCTCATTCAGTTTAATTAGGTGAACTTTATGCTATCCTCAGTGTCCTAACAATAAGAACATATCAATATTTTCCCAACAGTAGTTACACTGTCAAAATGTCACGGACGCATCCCTTAGCCAACCACAAGCTTTCTCATAAACCAATAGATATTGCTTTTAGTGCCTTAAAAATGCTAATGGAAAATAGACAGCATCCCCAGTTCATTGAGCATTTATATGCACACACTGGAATGCCTGGCTTCATTGCTGATGGGAATGCACAGGTAGATAAATTTATTGCTGTCACTTCCTTGTCACTCCCAGAACAAGCTAGATGGTTGCACCAAAGGTTTCATCTCTCCCCCTCTAACCTACAGGTCCTCTACCCTGAGCTTTCTCTTAGCCAATGTAAGCAACTAATCCGTACATGTAAAGCCTATGCTCCTTTGGCCTCCTTGGGCCCACTGCAGCTACAGGGTATTTACCCTAGAGGCCTTACACCAAATACCATCTGGCAAATGGATGTCACCCATATACCCTCATTTGGCAACCTTAAATATGTCCGTGTTATAGTGGATACTTACTCCAAATTTGTTTTTGATATCAGCCTTTCAGGTGAGATGGCATCCCATGCCATTAAGGCAACAAAACCCGCTATGCTGGTCATGAGTGTACCCTGGGTGACTAAGACAGATAATGACCCAGCATATACATCTGCCCAATTCAAGTCTTTCATAGAATCCTGGGGGATTAAACACTCCATGGGCATCCCCTATAACCCCCAGGGCCAAGTCATAGTGGAGAGGACTAATAGAATCCTCAAGGAACTCATTATGAAGCAGAACACTGCAATAACACCCAGGGAACCCCATTTGGCCTTGGTGGAAGCTCTTATCACCCTTAATTTTCTTACCTTTGATGAAGCAGGACTCTCTCCAGCCTGTAAACATTGAAGATCTCAACCAGCCACTACCTCCTTGCCCCTTGTCTGCTGGAGAGACCCTCTCACAAATGAATGGAAGGGACCTAACCCACTCTTAACACAGGATACGTGTGTATCTTCCCAGAAACCTCATCCTTCCTCACCTGGATATCCACCAGAAATGTCAAGCCTACCACAGATGTGCCTGCCAGTACAGCAGATGCTCCCATCACTACAGAATCACTGGATCTGTAACCACACCCTTCTCCTTTTACTGCTCATGCTTCCACTCCCCTTCCTGTCTAGGGCTGATGACAAAATAGAATCTCAGCCATTTTTTCGCCCCTTAATTTTGTAACTTGGAGCACTTTTGCTGTGGCCCTCTTGATAACTCTGCTAATCTTTCCTTGCCTTTGGAAAGCACTCCATCAAAGCAGAGCTTCCGAGACATTGATGCTTCAAATTTTCCAGGCATCCATCCAGGCCTTGGACCTCCTCCCAAATAGCAAATACTGCCTTCAAACCTGGATATCAGCTATAAGGACAATCCCATATAACTGGCCACTTAATAACATCACCTCCGGGGTGATACTTAACTATACTCGCTTCTTTCTGAGTCTACTCCAGCTCACAAAAGCATTCTTTGACAAGGACCCTCGTGCATGCCACAGGAGCCTTCCTTCGTGGACCTCCTATTTCAATCTTGATAACCCTCCTAAGCGACAAGCATCACCCATTGGGTTCTTTCACCAGGACAGAAGATAGCCAATGATGGGTAAGAGCCCGATGATAGGAGAAAACTAAGACAAGCACTGCGGACAGAGGTAAACCCCTTAGGCTATTTCACCAGGATGGTGGGTAGTCAATGACGGATAAGACCCCGACGACCAAGGGCAACCTAAGACAGGCAGGATCCCCTAAGGTGATCCCTAGGTGCCTGGGTCAACAATGGCTTGGAAAAGAACCATAACTCCGAGGGTTTCTCAATTAATAAAAACAAAAAGGAGGATATGTATGACACAATGAAGTATGGGCCTTAGCCAGGCCACTGCTATGAGGAATAAGATAGTGGCTCCTGTGGATGGGGCTCTCTGCTTTGACTAAGTGTGACACCAGCTTCTGCCTAGCATCTGCAGAGAACTTGCACCAAGATGATCTGCCTGAGAGACAGATTTCTATTGGCTGTAGCTGAGATATACCTTATAGGCTATTGGCTAACAAAAATCATATAACCCTATGCACTTCCTTTGAATAAACTGAGTTTGCTGTGGCTCACCCTCTGCATGCTTCTCACCTAGCTCCCGGTGTCTGTTTGTTGACTCAGTGCCTCTTACCCCCTCACGGCAGAGACTCTGAGTCCCGTTCTGGGTGACCCTGAGCACAGGATACCCCAACAACAAAGAATCAAGAAAACAAGTGACATAATTGAGGAATGGACTATGAATCTGAGCAGAGAATTCTCAAAAGAAAAACATAAAAAATGGCAGAGAAACATTTTAAAATGTGTTCAACATCATTAATAATTATAGAAATGCAAATTAAAACCACTTTAAAATTTCATCTTACTACTTTCAGATAGGCTAACATCAAGAGAATAAATGATACTAAATCCTGGAGATGATGTGAGAAAAGAGGAATGCTCATACACTGCTGGTGGGAATGTACTCTCATGTAACCCCTATGAAAGCTGTGTGGAGAACACTAAAATAACTTAATCTACCATTTGACCTGATTATACCACTCCTTGGCATATACTCAAGTACTCCTACTATTGCAGAGGTACTTTTACACCTATGGTTATTGTTGCTCTTTCACAGGAGCTAAGACTTGGAAGCAACCTATCTTTCCCTCAACTTATGAGTAGATAATGAAGATGTGGTACATTTACACAATGGGATTCCACTTAGCAGTAAAGACAGACACAGTCATGACATTTGCAAGTAAACGGATGGAACTAGAAACTGGTATACTAAATGAAGTAACACAAACTCAGAAAAACAAAAGTCCTATTTTCTCCTTCATTTTGTGTATTATAGAACCAGAGGGGATCATATTAAACTCACGTCCAAATGGAAAATTACAAATACAATATCTCTACAGGACTCCATGTGCATAGCTGCAGGTTATGTAACAAGAAACTATGTCAGTCAAAAGAAACCCTCCTTTGAGGTGTTGGTCAGGGTAGTCCCAAAATTTCATAGGTTATTGCCCAGTTTCTGATTGACTGCCAGAACTTGAAGATAACATTCTGTTACTGCAAGTAGGACATACTTCATAGACCAGATTAGGAACAATGGAGCTGGAACTGATCAGTAAGTCACTTCCCCTAAAGGCTAGTTCCCATAACTCTGGAGAGCACTATATAAGCAGCTATAGGAGAATATTAATCAGTGGCCCAACACCAACTTCATGAACAAATAACCACATCAACTTCTGGTACACAATCCTGCAGCAGTGGCACTTTTATCTTGGTGCCAATTAATAACTACCTAATTGGTCTTAGAGCCCGTTCAATTGGAGGAAACTCATGTGTAGTACTGTAATCATAACCAAATACACATGACTGAAGAGGTCACAGAACTTAGAGAAATCTCCAAGGTTATCATATTCATAGGCTAATAAAACCTCTTACTAATTGCAAAATTTGTGTCCTTATATATACAATCAACTATCCCAGTCATCACTCATCAAAGAAGCTTCTGTTGCTCCATAGGGAGACAACTACAGAGTACCACAAATGGTCACACACAGACATTATCTGTGAATTTCCCATGAGCAAGTGGCATATCTACAATGCAACCTCTATACCCATGGCTCACAGAACATTGAATAAGGACTAAGGAGGACAATGATGAAGCTCTCAACTCTCATTAATGCTGCTCGCCCAAACAACAGACAGCCAGTAGCACAAAATCTCACAAATAAATAAAGAATGGAGATTAGGAATCTGCAGATTGTGAAAACCTGGACAGGATTCTTATAAATCTCATTCATCCAAGGCTTATTGGCCATTGTAGAAGAAGGGATGAAAAGATTGTAAGAGTCAATGAGGATGCATGACCATATGGAAACAGAATCCTAAGCTCTTGGGATCCTGATTGTATGCAGTGATGTTGGCATGCTCAAAATGCATACAAACTTAAGCAGACAAAAACTGAGCATTGAACTGGAGAAACTGAAAGTAGACCCAAATCTTTCCTAAAGAAATCTTGGCAGCTGATTACTGTTGGGTGAGGATGGGCTAATCTTCCTAAAGCGAGGGACTCTGGGTAGGCGGACTAGACCTCAGTATATGAACTTGCACTGAGGTACATTTGGGGCCACTAAATGGACACAATAGATATTAACACAGATGGATTCCAGTTGGGGGAGGGCTATGAGAGTATGCAGATAGTTAAGGGGATATAAAGAAGATTAAGATTTATTGAGATAGTCTATATGAAATACATGGTTCAATAAAATATCAGTAGCCTTTCTATATACCAGTAGGAAACAATCAGATGAAGAATACATGGAAACCCACCCACTCAAAATAGCCTCAAAAATATAAAATATTCAGGAATAATCCTAACCAAAGACATTGAAGATCTCTACAATGAAAGTTTAATATTTTTAAAGAAACCCCCCTAGAAGAAGACACCAGGAGACAGAAGGAACTACAGTGCTCATTATTTGGTAAAATTAATATTGTGAAAATGATGATCCTACAAAAAATAATCTACAGATTCAATGTAATGTCCATCAAAATTCCCATGACATTCTTCACAGAGCTGGAAAAAAGAAACATCCTAAAACTATTATAGAATCACAAAATATCCTGTATAGCCATAAAAAAAGAAAAGAACAAAAAGATCAATCCTTGGGGGATCACTTTACCAGATCTCAGATTATATTACAAAGCTATAGTCATAAAAATAGTATGACACTAGCACAAAAACAGGCACATAGATCAAAAAAAAATAATAATAATAGAAGACCAAAACATGAGTTTATATTTACAGACGAGTATTCTATACACCACCATCAAAGAAGCTTCTTTTTTTTTCAAAGATGGAAGCTATTACAAAGTTCCACAACTGGCCATACACAGAGAATATGTCTGAGAGATGCGGAGCCCTAAGTGATGACATATCAAGAGTGGAAACTCTCTACTTAAGGCCCATGGAACACAGCAAAACAGGGGCAGAGAGAATAATAATAGATCCCTCAACTCTCACCAGATTGTAAGAGCCAGGATTAGTACATGAACATAAGGAAACATGGTTTCAGGCCACTGAGAATTTGCTCATATGAACTTGAAACCCATGTTGACAACATGCACAAAACCCATGACCACAAAATCCCTGCATAAAATGAGGGAAATAGGCAGTAGGCCCCAATCCTAGTTGAAGAACAATTGGCAACTGGTTGCTGCTGGGTGAGGGAGAGTAGATCTTCTTTAAGTGAGTGACTCAATAGATGACTAGACTCCAGTGGATGAACTTGCACAGAGGGACATCTGAGTACAAATGCTTGACCCTATAGGACTTAACATATATGAGAGAACTCAGGAAATTCAATGTGGGGATTCTGAGAAGGTCATAGATTGAGGAGAATATCTAAATTTTATTAAGATTTATTATATGAAATGCACAAAATGTAAATAAAAATATTTTTTAAAATTAAGCATATGTGTTCATTATTCATCATAAGTTCATTCCAAACATAAATGTTCTAAAACCAACTGCTGGCCTTGGTCAGGGAAGTTACCTGGGAAACAATCCAGTTTTCACTTTCCACAGGATTTGTTCACAATGTCAAGTTCCAAATTGAAGTGGACATTTCCCAATAAATAACATTTTAAGTGGAACCATAAAAAAACGTTAATAGGTACATGCCATGATGATTTTTTGAAGTTGTCATTTTCCATGAATTTATGAATACAATCAAGCTTGAAAAAAGCTATTTGTAGTCTGGTTTGATTTTGAAGCTTCTGGCAAAATTTGAATATAATCATTAAATCCAAGTAATAGTCTCTGCAACTACTCATCTCTGACTGGAATTATGCTAGCTGCAGGGCATTACCCCAATGAACAATTTATAGTACTGCTATAAAAGTTTATTAATGGGATAACCCTGTGATTTACTGCCCTAAACAAAACAAAATTAAATGTGAAAGAATTTATCCTTTAAAATTATTCTGAGTGGGTATAGTGACCCACATTTTTATATCCAACACATGGGAAGCAGAGGCAGGCATATATCTCTTGAGTTGAGGCCAGTCTGGTTTACATAGTGAGTTCCAGGCCAGCTTGGGCTATGGGGAGAAACTGTCTTAACACAAAACCAAAAGCAATTAAAAGGCACTTTTCAAAGTATTCTGAGGTGGTGTGGCAGAGCACATGGCTGGGAATATGGGATATTTTCCCATAACTGCAAAACAAACTAAGAAATTAATTAGTTAATTCTGATAAAAACCACCATAAATTGAAACCAAACTAAACTGAAACTCTCTAAATTCTCATATATGTATAAGTATGGATTCTTAGGTATGAAACCTCTGAATTTTCCTACTGGTATAAAGCATAGTATAATTGCTACATAAGTTCTTCATATCAACTTTCCATTCCTGTTATCTTAACACCTAAACTTTAAATATATTTTAACTATGGTCTAATGTTTTTGAAAAATTGGTTACCTTGAACCTTTAGACACATTTTAAACACTACAATTGCATGCCTTTATTTATTTTACTCTGTACATTATATCTTAGTATTTCTTATTTATCTTATATTTATGTTTATATCTTTTGACATATAAGAATATGTTAGTAAAATCCTGGTTTCCTACAATATACAGTCAGCTCTTATTCTAAGTATAGGCCACAATGTATTTAACAGTATCCAAATCACCAATGTGAATCAGTTCCAAACAAGTTGTCTATGGAATATATAAAATCAAATGAGCTACCTAAAACTGTGTGTTAAATAAATGTCAAGATGGATTCAGTGGAGCAGAGTACAAGTATATTACAGCAAAATATTTTAGATAACTATTTCAGGTTACTTAGAATCCAAATTTTCTTTTATCATATTATAATTTTAATAATTATTCAAGAGAATTCAGATTATTAAGAGACTGAGAGTCTAAATATATAATACAGGGTAATACTCTCTTTTGCTCCTCATTATATTGCAATTATTTGAATGTGGGGAAGATGGATTTTATAGAATGTTAATTATTCACTTCTTAATTTGCCAAACTAATTTTCACTGTGTATGTCATAATATAGTAAAAACCACAGAGATTCCTCATTTTTCAAACATATTAAATACGTAGGTATAAGAAATATAAAGCAACAACACCAACAACAAAAAGATGACAGGAACTGACATTGAAAAATGAAAGACATGGTAACAAGAAATCAAACAGGTCAGTCCTAAGCTAGATGACATCAGCATTCCTCAGTTCCTTCACACCAGATGCTACCCACTGATGAAGTGTGATTTGATTATGACTCTAGCAATCAAATCATTGCTCCAGGCCAATAATATCTCGCTGTAATTGTATATTATTATTATTGTTATAAAACAATCAAACAATGCATGCTATACATGAAGATTGTAAATTCACTGTGTCCTACAATATACTATTAAGTGGGAAAGGCATAAATGGTATCTTAGGTCATATTAGAAAGATAAGGATGAATAATTCAGCTTGAGCTAAAAATGATAAACCATATAAATAGAAATTGAGAATGTGTTTATAATTATTGCTCCTTAACCACATGACTTCTTTATGTATTCTTCTGCCTGGAAAAGCAGAAATAACTAAAGGATAATCTGTTTACTCCTAGATTCAGTTGGGTTTTAGTTTGATTAGTTTAGTGACTACATAATTGCATGGGTCACAGATGTGTAAACCATGATACAATTAGACTGAACTCTTGCATACAACTCTGGAAAGCTGATACAGTCCATTAAGTGTATTTAAGTCTTGTAATCAAATAATTTTTAGGAATGTCAGATTGTTACTATTGGGGTAAATATAAATATATATTCATTTCCATTTGACAATTCGTCAAATGTATTTAGACCTTAATATGGACAAATCTAGTTGAATCTCATAGGTTTGACTGTGAAACAAAGAGAGAGAGACAGACAGACAGAAGAAGACTCTACAGCTCTCAAGTCTGACCCATTTACATAATTGAGGCTCATTTCATGGTGCTTATATCCTTTCTGTACAATTAGGCATTTTTCTAAACTGCAGGCAACCATTATCCTCTTCAACAGATGAGCAGATAGCAAAGTTGGGCCATCCAGATAATGGAATATCCATAAATGATAAAACAAAACAAGTACTAAAGGACATGAAGGAATCTACAGGCATACTGATAAGGCAAACATGCAAAACTGAAATGGCTATGAAACTATGGTGATAAAAAAAAATCAGTGACTGAATTATTTAAAGAGATTAATAAGCAGAGATCAGGTGAATTTGAGAGTACTGAAGCTAGTCTTTACAATGCTGTAATAATGAATATATTTCTCTGTGTAACTTGTAAAACAATAAAATACTTAAGAAAAAAAATTTAAATATGGCTATAGAGTATCTAAGCACTTCGGAGCAGTAGCTTCCTGATAGAGGTCCCAGGTTTAGTTTCCAGCTCCCACAGATTGGTATACAAGTGTCTATGACTCCAGTTCTGAGACTGTCATACTTCTATCCATTTACCTGCAAATTTCTTGATTTTATTTTTCTTTACTCTAAATAGAACTCTATTGTGTAAACATAGCACATTTCCATTATCCAGCCATCAGTTGAGGGGCACTTAGGTTGTTTCCATTGCCTAGCTACTGAGAAAAGAACAGCAACAAATACAGCAATGAAAGTCATGGTGTTTTATCACAGCAACATTTCTGTTGTATGATGAGTATGTTGGATATATGCCAGAGAGTAGCTGTGGGCAGTCGGGGAGGTGTGGATAGAAGAGAGAATCTGAATACCAGCAAACTGTATTGTATGAAAATCACAAAAAGTCATTTAAAAACATTTTTTTAAGTCTGAGGGAAAAGCAGTGCTGCTCAGTCTTTCCCCTTTCATCCCTTGCTGGGAAGTGCATCTACTCTGCTGCTATCACTACTGCTGCAATTCCTCACTGACATCTTTACTACTTGACAAGTCCTTTCTTGGCTTAACCTGGCTTGGACCTTCTCCATTTTGGGGTTGGTCATCTGGATGACAATG
This sequence comes from Eospalax fontanierii, assembly GCA_035773235.1. Lineage (NCBI taxonomy): Eukaryota > Metazoa > Chordata > Mammalia > Rodentia > Spalacidae > Eospalax > Eospalax fontanierii. The sequence continues at coordinate 67,369,433 of CM069524.1, read as the reverse complement.
TATGCTGACCATGAATACACAGTGCAGTGACTGCCCACAGGCCCAGCCACTGCCAAGAGAGTCCTGTGGAAGTATAGTGTGCTGGGGTGCTCACTATCACCTTCTGGATGTGTGGTCACCCGCTCTATGCACCCCAAGGTGTTGGTCGGGTCCTGTGGCTCAACTCCCACTTCTGTCGGTGGGGCCCTGGGCCCACCGAGAGTTAACTATTAATTTTTTAAAATATATTTTCACGTGTATGAATGTATTGCTTGCATTTACATAGGTGTTCTGCAAGAACAGTCAGTGCTCTTAACCTCTGAGGCATCTCTCCAGCACCAGAGTTATTTGTTCTTAAAGGGTTTTGAAATGATTCCTCTGGGAATGCCAGATTGAATTTGTCAAAATGTGAGACAGAATTAAATATTCATAATATTAATAACATTCTAATAACATTTGTATTCCATTGTAAATGATAAAGTAAATCATCCCAGATTCATAAAAAGTAACAAAATTTGGTAAAGCAGGATTCTTAAAAACAATCGATGAGTGAAATCATTCTGGAAGTTCTGGGAGCTGTCTATAGCTCTTGTACCCTTTATTCACTGGTGAATCTCTAATAACTTTTGTCAAAATCTATGCTTTCTCAAAACTAGTTAAATGACCATCACCCCTTTGTCATTTCTTCTCTATTACCCTTGACTCAATGGAGACACATTGTTCAGGATTGATGTAGTATGGTATACACTTTTCATTTACGTGAGAACAATTTTTCCACTTGAATCCACTTAATCCAGTTGAAGAGTACACTGAACTTTTCACAAATGCCCATTTACTAATTAAGTGTATCATTTCTCTGAATGTTTACTTCATAGTTTGTCAAGCCACTCATTAAGACTTGACAAACTTGGATAGGGATTGGCAATCTTGCAATGGTAGATTCTGATCAAATATCTACATTCCTGTTAAAGTTCTTTAACAATAGTTTTACAGGATACATCTGACATAATTCCCACTATATCAGTGTGATTCTAATGCCTATCAGCTTATCAACTTGGAATTTATCAACAAGTAAAATGTCAGAGATTTGCTGGAATTATGTGCCTAAAACAACCGAGTGCTTCTATAAGGAGCTTTTCTTTGTTATAAAACTGTTGGAGCATTGTATACTGAAAATATTGAATAACAAATTGTTACAAATTAGGAGTAGGATTGATTGGGAGATGTATTAACTAATTTGTTTAAAATTACTCTTTTGGGTTCTATTTGCATTTGTTTGTTGATTAAAGACTTTGACAAATTACTTTGTTTGTTGATAACACAGATCAGTTAGAGCATCAAAAAACTTACACATACTGAGAGTGGTTTTCAGTTAAACTTAATTAGGAGAAAAGTTCTCATCCAACAAACAAAACACAATGCAAGAATATATGTATATTTTTACCTACATACCTACAGCATACAAGGGGATGTACTCACACACTACATGAGTTGAACTTCTAATTAATTACTTAGTGCACAAAAGCATATGGAATTGAGTTTCCCATTGTGTCGTAAGAGATGTGGTCATAAAAGCACAAGCACAGAAAGGTATTTGCCTATAACAAATTGTCTATATTAGGAAGAGTCTTGATGTATTCCCAAAAAGATATGTGTGCTAAAGCCTTCCCTTTTATGCATAGGATTTAATTGAAATTCTGTAGACGTCACAATTATTGGTTAATTTTTTAGTAAATACACAGAAGTCCAGAAAAGAACACAAACAAAACAAAAGAAAAGGAAACAAACAAAAAAATTCTGCATCTGCAAAGTAACCTATTTTTCCAGACTGAGAAACCAGTTAGTAGCCTAAGGACAATGAAAAAAGTATTACTGTCTCTGATTTTTTTTCAATAAATATTTTTCTTTCAGCACCAGTGCAGTTAGATTCAAAAAAAATTAAGATAAACTACTTACTATTTTGCCATGTTAAATGGAATAATTGTTTTATTTACACTAAACAGTAAAAATATGGGAAGGATACATAGATAACATTGATAAGTAAGGAAATAATATCAAACAAGAATGATTTTATTCTAATATGAAGAATATATTATGTATCTGTAATAAATAATGCTTCTTATTTAAAACCCAAATAAATTAAAATAGGCTACATATGAAGGGGGTTAGTGCTGATATTCATATAATACCAGTAGTAAACTATAATTGGAGGTCTAGAAAACACATTAATTCAAGGTCTAAACAGCATATTATGAGACATTTAGAAATAAATTTTGAAGAAGTAATTGAAATATAATCATCTTTAAGTACTTAATGGGCTTTAAAGTAGAAGAGGGCTTTTTATTTTTTTCATGTGTGAAGTAACAGGAAAATGGAATGTAATCAGTCTAGGGAAAAATTGATTAGATTTAGAACAATCCAAGAATAAATAGTGGCTGTTTTAGTCAAAGGAAGAACACAAATGTATGTCCAAATGAAATTCAGATGTTTCTAAATCCAGATGTTTCTATAAAAATATTTTTTGTTCAAGGAATTAAAATTGCAGGCAAATCACAAATCATGCTAGAATTGATAATGAGAGAAAATGTTGTCAAATAATATTCTGGACTCATAAAAATATCTTAACTTTTATCAGTGAGTCAGTAGACATGTTTAGGACATAGAGCTCTTCACCAAAATCCAGTTCACTAATGTGTTTCCAGATTTTGTAAATGTATGCACGCATAAATTTTTCAGGTAGAAAGTAGATTGTCTATGCTATGCCTATGTCTTGCAATAACCTAAATGTCCACTCAAGTTATATGAAAAATGATTAACACATCCTGCCTACCCAAGATATTTAAATGTAAGGGCTTACAGGGGCTCTTCATATAAATATTTTCATTTCAACACAGTCGGAAATGACTGACATTATGTAACAACAGGAGTAAATGGGAATTCCAACAGGCTATGAATTTTCTAGCAAATACCTAATTTAATATAATTATATTGCATATAAATAATATAATATAATTTATATAATTTAAAAGAATATTAAATAAATGCTGAGTCTTTCTGAAAATAGAATATAGAATCATTGAGAATCTAAAGAAATTCAGCCATAGCAGACATAAATAAGTTAGCTTTAAGATAGGCTGCTTATGAGAAAAGATAGATAAAATTGAAAAAAATACATGTAGAAAAACCAACTTATATTGACAGTAGAGTCTTGAAGTGGTGTGTGTATTAGAAGCACAGGAAAATGTTAGGTGAGGGTGCTGAACTGAAAACTGGGGTAAGCATCCTATATCCTAAAGTATTTCAGTTTTATCCTAAAACAATATGTGTAGATTAAAAAAAGAGAGAGACAGCAGTTCCCCTCTTGTGTCTTTTTCCACTGTTGCAGCAGTTTTGAAATCATTCTCTGGCATGAACTCTAAAGCTTTAAATATTTTTGAATAACTAAATTAGAAATTCCATTCTTGCTTCACATCTCAAGGGAAAATTATATGAACCTTTTCTTCATTGAAAGGGCTTTGACTACTTTCTGAGATTCAGTGAAAGTATTTAATATCTACAGGTAAGGAATGGGGAACTTAGTATAAGCCGGGATCAAAATATATTTCTGAACTGTTAAATACTATGAAGGAAAAAGCCACGGTGAGGAACTGACTGAGAGACTTCAGTAATTTAAGAAGCTCAAGACATTGATAGAAGTACTAAGTAGTTATACTTAATAATAATTGTTAATATTAAATAGTAAATGTATCATTATTATGTTGTACTGCATATGTATTTGCTGATTCTTTCATGAGAATTGTTTCTTGGGATTAACATATATAGAAAGAAAAGTATGCTTAATAAGTGAGCATGTCAAGACAAGTAAAATATTAGGTTAATGCATCATGCTTTTGTGTCAAAATACAGTTAAAATATTGTAGGAAATATAGGAAATATGATGAAAACTAGATGTATAAAATTATACTAAGGTCAGTGTAAAAACACCTCTGAATACGCAACACGTGGTCTCGTCTATTAGATCATGGTCACAATTCTAGCTTCTGTGAAAAACATAACCTATTTTTAATCTTTGGCATTCCTTGTTTGTGTGTGACAATGTGCACGTGAATTGCAATGAATTAATAAAATTTTGTTAGCATATGGCAAACAACACTCTTCTTGGCATGTTTAGCAGAATGACTGGTGATTTCTGAGTTATAAGTGAGCAAAAAAATACTTTTTAACTTTGTAAAACATTTGGATTTTCATAAATCTTTAGAATCCAAAATAACAGCAGTTATAAACTTTATACTTGGCAACCTAACAGTCTTATTTCAAACTCAAAGAACCTTATGTTGTTAAGACTTTGAAAATATAATCTTCTGCAGTCTATTTTCAACATAGGCAGAAGAGTTTAGTTTAAAAAACATATTTAACTAAATAATTAAAACCCTTGAAGATACTCTGATTTGTTTAGTAGTGTAGCTGAAATACAAAATAGTGTCTAAATTGATATACTCCTTTATTTCTTTGCTAGCTTAATCCTATCACTTTATATGTTGTAAATTCAATCCAATCTATACTATGATTCTACCAACACAATAATGTGGCCAAACTCATGAACTAAAGGACAGAATGAATCCTGAAACTGTGAGCTTAAATAAATCTTTTATCCTTTAATTGTTTTGCTGAGGTATTATTATCACAGTGATACCAAAATAACTACAACAATGGCCCTACTGTATCATCCCAGGCATAAAAAGCTTTGCAAAGACTGTTATTAGCATTGACTTTCAACTATAATATGCGCTTTAAATATTTTACTATTCAATCATTGTTGCCCTTGTTATAATGCTCAGTCACATATGGATATCAATAATCAACTGTCTCCCATCTGTCCAGAGGAGGAACAAGATGGATCTATCTCAAATATAACTATTGCATGTCTAAAAATGAAGAATTTTACAAACAATTAGATGACAGATGGATGGTCTGTATTTTTCCTTTTACTGATTACTGCAAAAATATTGTGTATCTTGATTTTTCCAAGATGTGAAATGATTTTCTACTTCAGCTTAGTCTTTACCAAGAAAATGTCAGGAATAATTCTTGGTCATTTAATTTTAAATTATAATTAACAGTTTTATATGTATACATACATGTATGTATATGTATAGATACATTATACATAAACATTTAGACTACTTTAAGTGCAGTTTAAGCTCATACATTCTTGCATAATGACTACTATTGAATATATAGCAGATAATTTTCAAATTATTATGTTGTTAGAATATTGTATACAGCTGTTCTCATGCTTAAGAAATATTAGTTTTCCTGGGAGTTCTCTTATTTTCCACTATCTGTGGTGACCGTCCATTATGAATTTTGATTATCAGCATCTGAGGTTCATATTCTGAAAACTAATGGTCTGAGTTTCATTCTTTTATCTCTTACTTTGACTATACCATGCTAATGTATAATACATCTTGACAAATCTCTATTTAAAAACAAATTTTATAGTATATAGAGAATTCATATTGATTGAAGTAAGAGCAGTTTGTAAAGTATGTAAAGTATTTTTCAATGTTCCTTCAGTATTCTTCATCAATATATTCCATAATTCATTATTAGGAACTTTCATTATTGGTTAAATTTATTCTTAGGCATTTTTATTCTAAGTTATTTTAAATGGGACTGTTTATTGATTTCTAGTGCAGACAATTCATTCTAAATACGTTTACTTTTATCACAGGACATTTAAAAAATTTTATTCATCTTAATACCTTTAGAAAATATAGTAGTTATAAAACTATTACTCATTGAATATGGGTTTTCTATGTATATGTTAAAGTCATCTGCAAAGAGTGTCATTTGAGTTTCTTTGTTCTAATTTAGATATCCTACATTTTCACTCTTTTCTAATATGAATTGTCTGGCTAGAATTTTCCATCATCTTTGTTTTGTTCAAGATCTTAGAGAAAAACTTTACCCTTTTCCAAATACAGTGTTATTTTAGCTGTTGACATATATATATATATATATATATATATATATATATATTTCATTGAGGAATTTTCCTTATGTACCTAACATGTTGAGAACTTTTAGGATGAAAGCATGTTTGATATTATCAAATATTCTTTATATATACCTATGTTATAATTGCCATATGATTTGTCTTTCAGTGAAACAAATTGAAAAACATTCTACATTCATGTTTTTAAAAATAAAACAAAAGTTCCATACTATCCAAAGGGTTCAGCAAGTTCAATGTAGTCTGTGCAAAAATAGCAAAGACATTCATAACAGACAGCCATTGTTACATATTCATATAACTACCAAACCTGTATACTCAAAACATTCTTGAGTCAATAGGGCAAAGAAGAAAATATGGCCTGGAAATACATAACTTTAAAATGTACTGCAAAGTTGTTGTAATGAAACCAGCATACTATTGGTCTAAAAATACATATACATGTCACTGAAAAGAGTTCCTAAAAATAAGCCCAGTAGACCCCATATTTAACTATTTTCAACAAAGATGCTTAGAAGGAAGCTTGTTAATGCCAAGTTTCTCAGCACTCAAGAAACTGAAGCAGGAAGAAAGGAAGGTAAGACTATCGGGACAACAGACCAACAAATAATAATAAAATAATAAATAGTACTCTGGAGCATCCATTAGAGGAAGGGCAACTTTTTATTTATTTTATTTATCTCATTTCAGGAAAGTTGGTTATCCAAAATAAATAAATCAAACCAGACTTCTATATCTCACTGGTTATAAAATTTAATCTGTTATAATTGCATTATGAGGGTTCCAACTTCATATACATCAGTCCACTATATCTTTCCCTGCCTCTCTGTTATGCTGCTTCTTGGTAACCATGCAGTAAGTCTCTTCCCTTTGCCATGCCAGTCTGTCATGATGTTCCTGCCTTTCCATAGGCTAAATAATGATGGAGCCACTGAATCATGATCAGAAACTTCTGCAATTATGAACCCATATAAAGCTTCTCTCTTGAATATTATTTCTCAAGTTTTTTGTCATGGTGGTGAAAAGTAAGAAACTCACTACTCAAAATGGACTAACTTAAATATAAAATTGTAATTTATGAATCTAAAGGGAGAAAACATGAGAGAAAAGTCTTTAGACACTAGAATGGGCAAAATCTTTTTGTACAAGGTTTCAAAAATTCAGGAAAGAATTAAAGATAGAAAAAAGATAATACACCAAACAAACAGATCTTGCAAAAGAAAACATTATGAGAGAAAAAAATACTATATATATATATGTGCTTTATATATATATGAAATTATGTATGTTTTGGGATTAATATTTAGAACACATAAGGTACTTGAAACTTGTGAGCAATAATAATTATAATAATAAACTCATAAAATGTATCAGTGATAGTAAATTTATGAGAATAAACAAGAATGGAAAACAGATAAATTAAAAATTAATCTACCTTGGTAATCATTAAGAAAATGATAATCAAAATCACAATGAGATGTCATCATACTCCAAGGAAAAATACTATTATCAAAAGACAAAATAGAATATGCTCTTGCCAGAATGTAGAGGCATTGCACATTGCTGGAGGTAATGTACATAATTACAGTAGAAATTATCAAGGGAAACCATATAGAGATTTCTTAGAAAACATACACACAATAACTCACTTTCACTGGAAGCCCAAGCTTTCTCTAGAGATGTTATATTCTTCTTTTCTTAATTCTTTATTTCTTCTAATATCCATGCATAAATGTATATTTAAATACTTTTTGAATAAACTCCAACTTTGATGCTTAGAAAAGGATTAAAAACAAAACAACATGAATCAGAAAATTAATTCGTAAAGGAAATGAGCTAATTTGTCAATTTCATCTGTATTCTAATTTTCCTATAGTACTGTTCACAAATTTTAAGAAAGAACCTACATCTATAACAACTCGTAAATCAATTAAGCGTAACTCACATGTTCAATTAAATGAAATGCCTAATAAAAAGTATGTATTTCTCTCTGATACATGATGAAGGACACTAGAGATCACTAAATGGAATAAGCCAGTAATGGAAAGTTAAGTGATGCCTATTTCACCCATATATCGAGTGTAAAAAACAAATCACCAGTTCAAAGAATTTGAAAGCACAGTGGTAGTTTCCAAATATTGTGACACGTAGAGGGACATAGGAACAGTGAGCTGTTGATCCATTGATTTCGCAGTAGGATGGCCATAGAAACAATTATGTATTTCAAAAAATTAGGAAAAAAATTGCATAAGCTTACTATAAAGAAAGGATAAATACCACGAAGAAAGGTTTAGTTGCATTTAATCATTAAAAAATACATACATTAATCAAGGAATTACATGTATCACATATACTCCATGCATGTTCATAAATTTTGTAGTTCTCTGTATTAGTTGAAAATAAATTTAAAGTAAAATACTATTGCATGTATTGTTATTAAATGTTTTAACACATGTGGATTTATATGATCAACTTGTGCTAGGAAAGTATTCTCTTCTCTAATTAAACTGACAGCATTGAAGTAGAGTATGTGTAAGACTTGTTCTTTCATACTCCATGTTTTGATGCTTTTATATACACCAATTAGCCTCCTGTACTGAACATTGATAGAAAGAATACAAAATACAAGCTAGAATTCATGATGGGTGTGATTCGAAGCTGATGAAGGCAATGCAAATGTCATGTGTGGGATTTTTCAGGGAGAGAGGAGAGGATGGAGATAGTGAGAGAGTGTTCTTCTATGAAAGACCTGTTTGTTCAGGCTGTTAAAATGAGCTGCTTGTTGCCGTGCACAGCTGGATAAAATCCACAAACTTTAGACATCACATGTTCTTAGCATCCCTTTGTTTGGTAGACGAATACTGTATTTTTAGTGTTTATGAATATTGGGTGACATTGTTCAGTCATCTAAAAATACAACGACGTTATGGTTTTTAATCCATTTTAACAGTGTAAAAGTTATGTCAAAGCCTATATGCATAAGAGTGTGCTGCTATGTTGTAGACATTGGCATGGAGTCAATATCTTTTGTGTCACACATCTATTTTGAGGAGAAATGCATTTGCGTTCTTGTAAGTATACATGCTAAAATTAACTTCTTTTTAGAATTGTATCTTTCAAAATATAGTGCAGCAATGTTTTACAATCTGAGAAGTGTTTCGGGTTTTTTAGCATTTAAGAAATACAGTTATTTGTTCAGCTCTCAGAGTAAATGAATCCTCATGCATCCATAATTGAGCTCTAGAGTAGGTTGAATCAGGCTATGATTTAATTAGAAATTGTATGTGTTTTACTTATGCATTTTAATATAAAATGCAAAATGGTTGTGGCATAAAAAAGAAAGAAATCTTATTCACTATCTTCAAACATTTAACTGTAGTGATTTTAAAGTAAATATAAATTGATGCAATTTTAACTTTAAAAAAATTCCTAGATGGTAACGTGGATAAAAATGTTTAAAAAGTATATTTCAATATGAGCTATACATATGAGCTATACCATATGCATACGTATACATATGGTAGAATGCACTGAGCCTTACCCTTGCTCCTCACAGAGCATTAAATCAGATATAATCATTTTAATAAGCTAATTTTAATATATTTTTGTCATGAAATTTAAAGAACAATAAGATCTTTTTATTGTGTAAATATGGGTTAAGGTAAAACCATTAAGAAATTATTGAGTCAAATAGATATTTATGAAATATGTTACTCATTTCATTTTATCAGTTTTTCAATTTATCATTTTTAGTTACCAGTTTTACCAAACCTGTTGAAAAGTTTACATTTTAAAGCTTACTTCATTAATACCTCTCATCACAAATAGTTTAAATATATGAAGTGGTATTTTGATTTGGAAAAATAATTTGAATATTTACAAATAATTTAAACAATTTCTTTAATATAGAGACATGAATTAGATTAATGGATGATGCAAAAGAGCTGAAAGGCTTATGATCACATATATCACTTTGCATAAGTTTGAAACTGAGGGGTTCTCTTGTAGGGGGTGAGGAAATGTCTCTCAAACAAGCACTACCATGGTGTCAGGTCGATTCTGAGTGTCATGCTTTGAAAGTCACTTTGCTAAAAACGACATAAGGATTCCTTAGCATACACAAGGGCAAAACTGAAAAGAAAACTCTGTTTCCTTGTGGTCTCCTGAATAGCTGATCGGTTGTTCATATGAATTCACAACAAAGGTAACAAAATTCACAAGTTCCACATAAGCTGAAGACAGACAGGAGCACAGGATTAGACGCAGGGAAGTTGGAAAACTTTAACCTTACTTGAAGACGTACTGGCGATTGAAGTCTGTTAGGAGGGAGAGAGTCAGGTCAGGCTCAAGTGGCTAGTGGATGGATCTACACTGAAGGGCAGGTGGGGACATAATTTAACTCTACAGGCACATACATACATACATACATACATACATACGTACATACATACATGCATACATATATATTACATGAGATAGGAAATTAAGTGGAGGCATGAGGGGAGTGCAAATAGAGAAGGAGATCTGAATTTGAACAAAATATATTGAAATTATCAATTAAAATTTTAAAGAAAATTAAACTCACGTTGTTGCTATATGATTCTATTTTCATTTTCACTCACTTACTAAATAATGGGAACCAAATGGGATTCAGAAGATTTATTTAGACGTTCACCTAATTATAAGAATAAAATTTTTGGTTCTTTTTACATATGAAAAGGCAAGGCAAGTTTAATATTCCAACCTCATGTCTAACAAACTATTTGTCTAGATCCCCTCTCCCAGTGTCACCCTTAATTGATGGCCCTCATACCTTACTCTGTGCTGTAAGGTGAGTGGATTGTTTTTCATTGCTTCCTTGCTGTCATTCCTTTGCTCTCCCCTGGGTAGGGAAGGAGTAGGGTTCTAAAAAAGACAAGCATTTCTTCCTATTATCATTTCTTTCTTATCTTATTGGTGTCCTTCTTATCTAAAGTTAAGTCTGGCTATTTCTCTAAATGTGTTAGAAAATCTATTAACTAATGATCTGTAAAAGACATGAATTCCTCTGCTCTGCCTTCCCTAAACTTTCTTCAGCTGCTGTCACCTGATCTTGGTAACGAGTTGACCTTCATGATGGAGATATTCCAGACAATTTCACATTTGATTATCTTGTACTCTATGTACCTTGTTTTAACAGAATCAGAAGTTTTAGCTTCAGCAATGCCCTCGATGGTCTTTAAAGTAAGGTGTTGGTATTCGCAAAATATTTTTTCTCATTCTGCAATTATCAAAACATATCTTGATTCACTGACTCTAAATTATACCTTTAGGATTTATAACAAATGTAAGATGCAGCACATGCAGCTGATTCAGACTATAAAATGTTAACTGTCACAATATTTACTCATTAACTATTAACCGCAATAGCAAAAAGTAGAACATAGTTGAATGTATTAATTAATACTGATATGTGAGTGTCCATCTCAAAAATCACTTCTATCAAGTGTATAAAATGATGATCACCTTGTCATTTATTAGCTTACCTACTTAAGCAGAATTAGGCAAAACACATTCTAATTATTGACAATCAAGACAATTTATGACCATGAGGTCTGATGTCACAAGACAGTGATGTACTTTACTTCTCCCAAATAAACACAACTCATTAACAAATTTACTTTTTTCAAAAAGGAGACAATAACTGAAAGACCTCTGAATTCCAAGGGAATGCAAAACCAATTTTTCATCTGCTGGTTGAAATATTTGGAGTATCCATGTCCCTGACACAGTACCACATTATCAGGAAGGAAATTCTTCAAGTTTGAATCAGATTATAAAGATATTTTCTTCTGTATAGCTTAAATTTTATGAAGGAATCCTTCAAATGACTAACTTCTGCCTTTCCAGTCTTGGGGATCTTGTAGATCTGGTACAGTTTGGTGGCCTAAAAAAAAAAAAAAAACCAAGGTAGAGACCAATTGGTAGAATGCACTGATCCTTATCCCTGCTCCTCACAGAGCAAGCTAATAAAGAGATCCAGTCCAATTTTTCACTTTTGGAAGGGAAAGACTTGATCTTTACTTCCAGTACCTCAGATGCCCCAAGGTTGCCCATAGCATGAATATCCCTTTGAAGTTCAGATGATCTGAATTGTATACTATAGACTAGTTACATGTGAGGAATAGACCACAGAAACTTTGACAGGTAGATATCAGAACTTTTCCTGAGCTATCCCAGGATCTCATTAGAACAAGCAAAAAGAAAGTAAACATCTTTCCATATGCATGGGAAAGAAAAGAGTTCGTAGCATTCCTGGAATCTCTAGTCAGATAGGCTATACGTATTTTCTGCTATACATGGTCAATTTAAAATGAATAAGAGGAATTCATTCTTTTTTGAAAGTACTGAAACAGTAACATCTGTCAACTATATGAGAAGCTCATAAGATCAGGCCTAGTAATGTTTCCTTTTCTGGGAACTAGGGAGCGTTATGCAACTCATGAGGTTGAGGGGACTGGAACTCTTAATGACATTCAAGAAGCTTAGAAATTCATGAGATTTTCACAAGCCTGATTCCTTTCCTCAAATTATATGAAGTAAACAGATGATTGGGATACAATAGTGCAGCTGCCCAGTATCCCATCTTGCTGTGAGTGGGACATCCTACTGGAACAGTTGTCTTTGAGCAGATCCTGTTCCTCCAAACAACCCCAATAAGCCCATTATATCATGGAGAGTAGATTTCTCTTTATGTCTCCCCAGGAAAAGTCAAAAAGTCATGCAACATAATTTCTCTGGTGAAATCATTACTCTTATGTAACTAAATTCCTTTGTCTTCTGGTCAACAGATTCCCAATTTTCCAGGTCGCTGTGCTCTTGCAATTACTATTTTATTCTGTTTCTACTAATTTAAATGTTTTAGATTCCAGGTGTAGTTATTTTCACCTGGTAGTTAAAACACAGGGAGAGAATTTCACCAGATAAATTCACTCTTGAATGATAATTATAGAATTTCTAGCTATGGTTGTTTGCATTCCTGGTAAAATCCTCACAAGAACTTGATACTTAAGCCTTTGGTATTCTAAATTATGTTTTATGGTGGTCACAAATATTACCCTCTATGAAGACAGACTATCAGCCTAGTACATAATATATCCATATAATGATGAATTCTAGATACTTGAGGGTGAGATAAAATCAAATTTTCCAGAGAAATAAGAGGAGGATTTGTCACTAGGATTTGTCCCGATTTTAGAGTATTTTGACTTTTATGTAGGTTCATGACTGTAGGATTCTCTTTTCTTGGAAAGATTGCGATTGCTGCCCTGAAATATGAGCAATTTTTCCCCATGGGTGAATAGGATGTGATCTCTAGGTAATTATCCACAATGTAAGTCATGTTTTAGGTAGGCTTTACCACCAAATATCTACAGAGGGACAGATCATTTCTAACTGCCAGCTCCAATTTTTATTGAAATGTAATGTACATGCCCTGTACACAGACATCAACTAACTATATATACAGAATCATAAGCAATCCATAGAGGTTTGTGTTCTAAGAGTGTTAAATATTCCTTAATACCTAGTTTCTAATTTTAATTACCATGGCAGTAGCTTAACCTGGCTTAAAAATAAAAAAATAAGTGGCCTGAAGGGATGGCTCAACAGTTAAGACACTGGCTGCCCTTGCAGAGGACTCAGATTCCATTCCCAGCATCCTACAGGGACACTAACAATTGTTAGTTACTCCAGCTCAAAGGAGAATCCAATGCCTTCTTCTGACTGCCACCAGGATTGCAGGACACATGCAGGCAATGCACTCATACACACATACACAAAAATTACATATTTTCAAAAACTAAAGGAATCAGAACAAAGGATACTGAAAAAATATTCAGAAAGACATGAGTTAGTTTATATTCATTTTAGCTACTTTTCATGCATCATTTTAGCACCTTCTATATCCTAGTACCGGTTGCTTACTCTGCCTACATAGATACCAACTGAAGTTTAGAAGTCGGAGCGCTAAAGGTATGTTATAAGCACTGCTTAAGTAGTAGTTTTCCTAAAGGAGGCAAGTACACATTGATTCCCAGGTTAAGAATCACTATTTTCATACACCAGGCATCCTTCACTAATTCAATATGAAGCAAATATTGAAAACAACTGGTTAAAATTTCTCTACATACTGATAAGTTTTTGTAAACCAAAAAATCCTCAAAAAACGAGAAGCCAAAACTTTTCCAGTACTTGAAAATATTCTATGCACCTCTTGAGACACTCTGCCATTTGCCACCTAGTTCACTCAGTCCTAGAAAAAAACTAGGCCAAGCAGCATGTTATTCCCCTGGGAATGCAGAAAATTATTTCTGAAAAGCCTGTTTCAAATATGGTTAACAGATATAAACCGAGTGAGGAGCTCTACCCTTGTATCTGATGACCCTCTTAGAACATGAAGTAGAACTTCTGTACAAAAAGAAAAGATGGGAAACAGAGGAAGTGGAAGACACTTAGATTTTAAATTAAAAATAAAGTTTTAGCAAAGGAGAAAACATACAAGTTTAAGCTCTACTCTCAGAAAATGCAGTCCTCTGAGTTGTAAAGAGAGAAATTAGAATGATACAAGCCAACACAGAAACCAGGAAAAACATCAATGATACTTAACACAGCCTTTCTTCTTCCATTCTCTCCCCTTCGGCTCCCTCTTTCCTTCTTCTCGCCCATTCTGTCTTTCCTTCCTTCTCTTTTTCTTTTGTTTTCATTTCTTTTCTCATTTGATGTGTCTCTTTTGATTAGCTGTTACAAATGAACACCTCTCTTTTGGAAAAGTGTTTTTAAAGCACCTCTCTGCTGCTATGCCCCATAATAAAAGCCTTCTCTTGGGTCTTCTCAGTAGCATTGTATAGTCTCAATATCAGACAGCAGAATACATGATCTGACACTTTCTGAAGTCTCTCAGCAAAACAGTTAGACTGAGAAATACTGCAGCAGAAATTACAGAATTTGCTGTGCTAGCTGTGGTCTGATAAGGGGAGGGATAGCATCTCAGCAGATACTTTGCTGGTATAGTCCAAATATTTCAAAAAAGTAGGAAGAATGATTGGAAAGGAATGATGCCATAATTTAAGAAATGTCTGGGAAAAAAAGTTTCAAAATCAATAACATGATAAAGGTGAACTATTTATCTTTCTCACACATAGAGTAAGGGAAATATGCTATGGAAGAGTAGGAAGTTAGGAAATACTGGAGAAAAAGAAGTGAATTGGGAATATTTAATTTTAGTTCCAAATTAGTTTGTTCCTCACACCTTTCTCAATCGTTGCAGAAGTTTCTCCAGATCAGAGGCAATCAAGTTTTTAAGATTGTGATCATGTATGTACAAAGATGTGACGGAATCTCTCTCCCACAATCCTTAATTACTGGAAAACTGTTTCCGTAGAGACCATTCCTAAAGAATCAAAGATCTCTGACCAATCGTGATCAAATGGAAAGCTGCGTGCATTCTTCCTAACCAGAATAGGGAATTTGCAAATAGAAACATTTCTGGATGGGCCCATTTAAAATGGCTGCTAAAACTAGAACCAAAAACATGAAAGAAACAAGTTTAAGTATCTAGGAAACAGATTTAAAAGTATCCTAGCATTATTTTTAAAACATGTGCTAGCTCTCTAAATTTCTATTGGAAATGCATGACTTGAGAAAGCAAAAATTATAACCTGTTTCTGAATTTATAGCATATACAAATGTATAATAAAAATAAATTTATATTAAAAACATCAAAAATAAAATTGCAGGAGAATGTAATTATGTAAAATGTCGCTATATTTTTGTAATTTATTAGCAATAATTGGTTATGGATATTCCCTGTTGGAGTGGCATATCTATATATCTGTCAGCCAAGATAGTCTTGCTTTCTTTCAGATGTTTTCCAAGGATATTTGTACGGTGAGCAGCCTTAGAAGATGAAGGGAACATCTGCCCAGAGAGTAAGACAAAGGAACTCTTGCATGTGACCTGATACTCAAATCTGTAGCTGCGATCTTTCTTTTTTTTTCTTTTATTCCATAAGGAAACTCATTGTGCAGACAAATGTTCCATTGCCATTTTCAGTTTCCTCTGTGAAAAATAGGCCTCAGAGTATCAGTCCTCAGTCTACTATTACTGTGAGCAAAGAAAGTTCTTTGCTTCTCATGTACACATCTCAAGGTTTCCATCAACTTTGATGAGAATGAAGAGCACTATTAGTCATTTCTTATTGAAAGTAGGGTGATGTGTCAAAATTCTAGAGTTCTTAAAATTAATGTAGAGCAGATTTGTGATGTTATCTCTCACAATTCTTAAGTCTGCCATTCAGTGAGAATTAACAGTGTATCTTAAAATGTTCCAGAAATAAAAATGTATACTGCAGCTCACTAATGCAAATATAAGATTAATAGAGAATCAGAGAATCTGGATAGAAAAAAAAAGATCAATAATATATGCAGATTTTAGACATATGCACATAGTCATCAATAATTTCATCAAGTTTTCTTTGTTTAATCATGCACTTAAAACGTAAAATAGAAAAAGCAAAATTCTGTGCATTTTTTCTACCAAAAAATTAATCAAAGAAAACTATTTGGAAATTAAAGGAATGGATAAAGGTTTGGCATAGATATAAATACTGCACAAAACAGAATTTAACATAACTCACAGAGTTCAATAGAAATCTTTAAGTTGTGATGACAATGTCCTTAATGCCCAGAATAAGTAGGCAAGTTATATGCCAAATGCTTTAAAATACATCAAGTAAAATCCAACAGCTGGAAAGATCTCTTAGTGTTGTATAATTCAATAACATCCCCAACAAATTGCTAAATAAATAGTGTACTGAAATTAGCATGAATATAGACAAAGTCCCTGAACTTCAAACACCTGTTATTTCATAGAACACAGCAAACAAGAAGATACATGTTTTTACCTAGAACAGTTGAAGGATTCTCTAGAAAAGACAAGTTCTGTGTTATAGAAATCCGTCTAAATCAAAAGGCTTAAAATAGGTTTTGAAAAAGTGTATTCTCCAAATAGAAGGAAATTGAACTAGAAATAACAAAGAAAATAGAAAACAATTCAATTATTTGAAAATTAACCAACAGAGTTCCAAATAGCTACAATACAAAAAGTAATACACAGTTTGAATAAACTGAAAATTTAAACAAAGCATAAATTCTCTGGAATCCAGTCAAATAATAAAAAATTAAAGATTAAAAAATCTCTCTAAATCTATTAGAAAAAAAAGAGAACTCTTCAGTAATATTAAAACTATGCAAGAAGCTGGGGACATGATTCAACCGGTAAAAGCATTTGCCTCCATGTCTGTAGACCTTAGGAAGATCTCCAGGACACACACTGTGGAAGGAAAACACTGACTCCTCAAAGCTGCCCTCTGACTTCCACATTTGAGTAGTGGCATGCAAGTGCCCCCAACTGCTGCCCTCAGAATAAATAAAAAATGTTCTAACAAGTTAATATATTCTAAGAATGCAAAGTAAATAAAGAAAACTGCAGTCCAACAAAATGAATTAAGTATTTTGGGAGGACTTTAGACAATTAATGAAGACACACAATCCTTGTAAAGTTCACAGAATAATGAAAAGTCATTGTTAGTCTAACAAGAGTGGGAGATATAAATGATAAAAAAAATAAGTAATTTGGTAAAAAAATTTATTTTTGTCCCACATAAAGTAAAATCATTGCTGCAAGCTGTATGAACAGGTTTGTGATAGAAAATAGACATTTTGATAAAACTCACAAACTATAAGAAAAATAAATAACAACACATGCTTTAAAAGAAATGGAGTTATTACTACTAAAGAAACTGTGGAATTAAAATAAATTTGTCATAAAATAAAAATCTAAGGCCAGGCCTGGTCGCATACCTTTAATCCCAGCACTCAGGAAGAAGAGAAAGGAACTCCTCTTTGAAATTGAGCCAGCCTGTTCTATAAAGCTATATCCAGACCATTTAAGGATATAAGGAGACACTGACTCAAAAAGAAAATAACAATAATGACAAGATCCACTTGTTACTACTGATGAGTTTTATAAGTATTTAAATACTCATGTTAATATTAAACACTCTTCTTTAAAATAGAAAGGGAAACTTTTCAAGTCCTCACATGACATAAGTAAGGTTAACACAGGAGAAGAAACTATATCAAATGTTATGGGCACAGATATCCCAAAACAAGAAAATTAAATCACAAAACATATAAAAAGTATTTTTCATTAAGATCTATAGAATTTTTCATTAATGTAAAGTTGTTACATCATTTCAAATTAAATTATATTAACAAATTGTAATAAGAATAAAAAAGTTGACATTTTTCATACATATGAGAAATGCCATGTGTCAATAAAAGTAAAACAAGGGTTAAAAACAGGACATTTGCAACCCACCCCTAAGATTCATAGACCATTGTGGAAGAGAGATCGAAAAGAATGAAAGAGCTGAAAGATAGAGAGAAAGATATAAAATGCTACATTCAGGGTATGACACAGCCATTGCACACAAGCGATGTCAGCAGCTAAGGTTGCCTACACAGGGTCTGCAGAAGAATGGGCCTGCAACAGTCAGTCAGGCCTCTATGTGGACCTCATAGGACCCTATGCTTCCCTGCTGACCTGGGCAATTGACAATTCCCCCAGTTGCATACTGAACAGTGAACCTACCAGACTCCTTTGCAGAGTTCCAAACCTGTCGCCACACAGATGGTCATGGTAAAAATCAATGGGTCATAAAATAAAACAAGAAGACATGAATGTGGGATAGGGAATTGTAGGAGAGAGGAACCTGTGTATAACAGGTGAAAGAGGAAGATGAGAGGACAGAAGGGGAGAGTAAACAGAATGTATTATATACATGTCTGAAATTGTCAATGAACAAATTTAATCATTAAAAAGAATAAACCTGACTGCCTTTCCAGTCCCCTACAACCTGAGTTACTCCATTCTGCCTACCCCCATCCTCCTATTCTTCTAGACTTGGGCACAGGCCCACTTTTGCTCTTAGAACTCCAAATCCCTGGACTAACCTCCTAGTCCAGACACGTACTGCATCCTGATCCCGCTTACTCAGAACAGCTTAATTTTTCAGTCTAGTCTGCTGGAGTCTTCAGAGGCTGTCCCCCCTCCAACTTCCCTCTTACCACCCTAGGCCAGCAATACCCAGTTTTACCACTCTCCCAACCGGCATTGGAATCCTGTGATCAGTCTTCTTCCTTGATAAGTCTGATGCCCCACACAGCCTTTCTAATAAAATACCTCCTGAGCAACTCCATTACCCCCACACCCTATAGTGTTCTCCTTCCAGCCTCCGGCACAGGCCCACTGCTAATCTTAGTAACCCAAATCCCTCTTAGCAGGGATCCACTAACAATGCTCTAATCCCCCTCACACAGATCAGTTCAATTTTTCATTCTACTTTCTGAGAGCCTTCACAGGTTGTACCCACCAACTTGGCTTTGCATTCCTGAGACGAGCCATCAACCTGACAGTCCCCAGCTGCCAACTTGCCTTGGATTCCAGAGACCAGCCTTCTTCCCTGGCAAATCTGATCCTAGCCATGGCGTCGCCACTCCCCTATAGCAGCAGCAATGCCAAATTTCCCCACTCCACATTCTATTCTTCTAGCCTTGGGCACAGGTACATTTTACTCTTAGTTCCGGATCTCTGGACTTCCCTTTTAGTTTTCCCTGACTGTAAGCTCTGCAAATGGAACTATGCCCGTCCCCACCTTGGAAACCTCTGCAGGCCCTCCAACTGATGCAGTACTAAGCTGCTTTGCCATATAGCAGAGGCCCGGGTATTTGCAGACTGCCAAAGAAAGCCTGAATTCAGCCTCTGCTTAACAATGTTTCCAAATTGTGCTGTACCCTCTGGTTAGATGGGCCCAGGAATTAAGAAAGAGTCTGAGAACATCTGATCTCACCGAACTTGTGCACTGAGGGAACTCTTGAGCAGATGGGCTAGAGCCATCTGGTCCTGCCAATAAAAAAATCAAAAGAGAGAACTTGAAGACTTGACCAACCAGCTGTTACACCCAATAAGAAAACAAACCAAGTCACATCAAGTATATAAACAGAATCAGACATCAACTCAACAAAAGAAGGCTTCAGTCTCTAATCAGAATCACAAACAAAAAAAGAAATCCTCATGCCAAGATCACAATGAAAAAATAATAAAATGAAAAACCTAAATAATGGGTCCCCACAAAACATCAACAATCCTATAGAAGAGCTATACAAGGAGTACCCCAAAGAGATAATCAGTGATACAGAATTTAAAACAGCAATCATAAACATGCTCAAAGAATTTAATAAATTTAAAGAACACAGAAAAAAAGCAAATAAAACAACTAAATGAATATAAGGATAAACATATGAATTCACAAAAGAGAAATATTGAAGAAAACTCAGACTGACGAAAAAGGAAGTAAAAATCTCAGCAAGCCGATTTGAAAGGACAGGAGAAAACCTCACCAATGAATGAAATGGGAAACAATTTCAAGACTGAACAATAAAGTTGAAAAATTAAATCATTGAAGCAAAGATTTAACATGAAGGAAATTTCGGACACCATGAAAAAAACAAATTTACTCATCATAGGCATAGAGGAAGGAGAAGAATCTCAAGATTCTTCTAATACTATTGATCAGAACTTCAATCAGATTGTGGAAGAAAATTTCCAACAATCTTCCAAACACATTCAAGAAGCACATAGTACACCAAATAGACAGGAACATAAAAGAAACTCCCAATGGCATATCGTAGTAAAAACCTTAAGAATCCACAACAAAGAGAGAATAATGAAAGCTCCAAAAGAAAAACAATTCACATATGAAGGAAAACCCAACAGAATTACAGCTGACTTTTCAATGCAAACTATGGCAGCCAGAAGAGCCTTTAACGATACTATTCCCAGTTCTAAATGACCTCAGATGTCAACCTAGAATACTTTACCCAGCAAAAATGACTATTATAATTGAAGAGAAAAGAGAAATCCTCCATAACATGAGTAAACCAAAAGAACTTCAAAAAATACCAGCACTTCAGAAAATACTTGAAACAATACAAAGAACTGAAAAAATTAATGACTACACCCAAGGGGCAACCGAAAGAAACTACATGATGGTATAAACTGGGAACCAGGAAGTTAGACCAAGAATGCAAATGGAAATTAAAATGAAAGGAATCAATACATATCAGTCAATAATGACTTTAAATGTCAATGGACTGAACTCCCCAGTATAAAGACACAGTATAGTTGAATGAATGAAGAAACATGTCTACAAGAATACCATCCCAACTTCAAGGGCAGGCACTACCTTAAGGTGAAATGATGGGAAAACATACTGCAAGCAAATGGCACTAAGAAACAAACAGGAAGTGCCATTCTAATATCTGACAAAATAGTCTTCAACTAAAACTAATCAAAAGAGATAAAGAGGATCACTTCATTCTAATCGAAGGAACAATTAATCAAGTAGATATTACAATCATGAACATATATGCACCAAACTCTGGTACACCCACCTTCATAAAATCAGTACCATAGGACTTTAAGTCACAGAATAATCTCAACTCACTAATAATAGGGTTCTTCAGCACCCCACTGTCTCCATTAGGCAGATCAAACAGAATAAAGAGAGATCAGAGAAGAGAGAGAAATTTGAATTAAGCAATACCATACATCAAATGGACCTAACAGACATCTACCAAATCTTCCATCCAAGCATCAAAGAATTCACATTCTATATAGTACCCCCATAGAAGTTTCTCCAAAATCGAACACAACTGGGCACAAAACAAACCTCAAAAACAAAAAACATTTAAATAATTCCATTAATTCTATCAGACTACAATGAATCAAAAATTTAAATGAACACTAAAAGGAGACTAGTAACTTCATGAACTCATTGACACTAAACAACACACTTCTGAATGATGAATGAATCAATGGAGAAATTAAGAAAGAAAAAAAAAAGTACTGAAGTCCTGGTGTTAAATAAAAAGGATAATAAAACTCAATACATCCTCTGGAACAAGTTAAAAGCAGTACTAAGAGGCAAACTTACAACTCTAAGTGACTATGTTAAAAAATCTGAAAGAGCACAAATAAATGACTTGACATCGTAACTCAAGAAATACTGAAAGCTTGAAACTCTCACTAGAGCA
Organism: Eospalax fontanierii; assembly: GCA_035773235.1. Lineage (NCBI taxonomy): Eukaryota > Metazoa > Chordata > Mammalia > Rodentia > Spalacidae > Eospalax > Eospalax fontanierii. The sequence goes on along the minus strand of CM069524.1, from coordinate 67,347,242 downwards.
AGGAGAGGTCAAGTTATCCGTTTTCAGATGCCATGATATTATACCTAAGAAATGCCAAAAATTCCAGCAGAACACTGCTAGAGATGATTAACACTTGCAGTAAAGTGGAAGGTTACAAAATTAATCTGCAAAATAAGTAGCCTCTCTATACACTAATAATAAGCAACTGAAGAAAAAGTATGAAGAAACCCTCCCATTTACAGTAGACTAATATATATATATATATATATATATATATATATATATATATAGTAATAAACCTGACCAAAGATCTGTACAATGAAAATTTTAGATCTTTAAAAAAAAATGATTGACAAGGACACCAGATGGAAGGAATTCCCATGTTCATCAATTAGAAGAATTAATATTGTGAAAATGACCTTCATACTAAAGGTAATATATACCTTCAATGCAATTTCAGTCAAAATCCCCATGACTTTCTTCACAAAATTAAAAAACAAAAAGATCCAAACATGAGCAAAATTGAATCTCCACATGTAGAAGAATGAAGCTAGACTCTTATACTTCACCTTGCCCAAAAGTCAACTCCAAATTGGTCAAAGACCTCAATGTGAAATCTGAAACTTTTAGAATATTAGAAGAAAACATTGTGAGCAACCTACAAGACACATGTATAGGAAAGGACTGTCTAAATCACACATCAGTTGCTCAGGAATTAATGTCAATAATCAACAAGTTTGTCCTCATTAAACTAAAAAGCTTCTGTAGAGCAGAAGAAACAAACAAAGAAGTTAAGAGAAAACACATAGAGTGCAAGAAAATCTTCACCAAAGACACGTCTAACCAAGGTTTAACATCCAGAATATATAATGAACACCAAATCCAAAGGATCAAGAAAAAAAGTGACCCAATTTTTAAAAAAAATGGGTTAAGGATCTGAGCAGAGAGTTCTCAAAAGAAGAAATAAAGAGGGCTAAGAAACATCTTAAAATGTGTTCAGCATTATTAATAATTAGGGAAATGAAAATTAATATTACCTCAGTCAGATTAGCAAAGATGAAGAGAACAAATGATATCAACAGCTGGAGAGGATGTGGGAAATCGGAACACTCACTCACTGCTGGAGGGATTGTAAATTTGTGCAACCCTTGTGGAAAGCAACATGAAGAACTCTTAAAAAGCTAACATGAATCCAGCATTTGACCTAGTTATATCACTCCTTTGCATATAGTCAGATATATTTGTACATTCGTGTTTCTTGCTGATCTTTTCACAGTAGGTAAGAGATGGTAGCAACCTAACTGTCCCTCTACTGACAAATGGATAATGAACTTGTGGTACATTTACACAAGGGAGTCCTACTCAGTAGTAAAGAAATATGGAATCATGACATTTGCAGATAAATGACACTGTTATGCTAAGTGATGTAACATACACTCACATAACAAACATTGTATGTTCTCCAACATTTGTGAATCCTAGCACCAAAACCTTACATGTGAGTCTACATGCTGATATAACTGCAGGAACCAGGAAATGGAAAATAACTAGGGAGACAAACTGAAAGAACAAATTCGAGTGAAGAATAGTAGGAAATGGGTGTTACTAAGGGAGAAATAGACATAAAGGGGAGGGGCAGGGACAATTATACATGGAACCACTGGGATAAAGAGAAAGAAGACACTCAAGAGAGGTGGAGCCATAGGATCCTGGTATAATGGGATAAATGGGGGAAACGGGGCACTTTAAATGGAGATGGTATGGAGGGAGGTTAGACAGGGAGAGAGACAGAAGAAAGATAAATAATGCCTAGCTAATGTAAAACACCAAAAGTGCCATATTAGTCTAACAACCTAAAGACAAGTTTATCATACAATAGAGCTACATGAGTCAATGTGCATAGCTGAAGGCTACATAACAAGAAACACTGCCAGATAGGAGAAACCTACCATTGAGTTGTTGGCCAGTGTGGTCCAAGAGACTCCAGAAATTACAAAGGCCATTGCAAAAGCTCTTGATTGCCTCCCAGAACTTGAAGGTAAGACCATATTTCTGAAAACATGACATACTTCACAGACCAGATTTAGAGTAATAGAGCTGGAACTGACATGGAAGCCACATCCCTGGAGGTTTATGGAGACCACTATCCAAGCAGCCAAGGGAGAACACCAACTGATGGCCCAACACCAGTTTCATGACCTAATAAGCATATCTATGACACAGGTACAATAGTAAGAATTTTTTTTGAGGGTCAATCAGTGGCTACTCAATTGGTATTAAAGCCCATTTAATGGATGGAAACCCATGTGTGGTACTGTAGTCATAGCCAAATACACATGACTGAAGAGGCCATAGGTCTTTGAGAAATCCCCAAGGCTTTCACAACGCTAGGTTAATGTAACTTCTTGTTAGGTGCAAAATATGTATCCTTACATTTATAGTCAAGTATCCCAGTTACCACTAATCAATGAAACTTCTTTGCCACAACTGGTCTCACACAGACATTGTCTGAATTCCCAAAGCCTAAATGGCATATCTACAATGCAACCTCTATACTTATGGCTCATGCAATATAGAGCAAGGGTAAAAGGGACACTAATGAATCTTTCAATTCTCATTAATGAAACTTCTTCATGTAACAGAGGGCAGTGACACAGAAGATTATAAATAGACAAACAATGGAGAACAGAAATATGCAGAGTGGGTCCCTGGACAGGACTCTAGGTTAAACTGTGCTTACCCAATGCTCAGGGGCCATTGCTGAAGAGTGGGCAGAAAGATCTTAAGAACCAGTCAGGAGGTGGGCGACCATATAGAAATAGAATCCTACAAGTTCCTGTGACCTTGCTCATATGAACCTACAGCAATAGTTTCAGCATACGCAAGACCATGCAAACTTAAGCAGACTAAAACCCATCATGGAACTGTGGAAATGGGTAACAGACCCCAACCTTTGCTTAAGAAATATTGGCAGCTGATTACTATTGGCTGAGGATGAGTTCATCTTCCTAATGGAAGTTACTCTAAATAGGGTGACTAGACAAAAGTGGATGAACCTTTACTGAAGAAGATTGGGGACACTAAGATGATAAAACAGACCTTAACACTGATGGAAGAATGTATGCAATTCAGTTGGGGGGTTCTTGGCGGGTACTGGTGAGGGAGGCGGTATAAAATGACTAAGATTGATTGAGGTTTTTCTGTATGAAATATACACTGATTCAATAAAAATAAGGCTAAACCCTTAAATAATGCAGAAATATTTCAATATAAATCGGAAGATTATGTATCAGGCAGGCAACAGCCATCTCTGTACAGAAAAGTTGCATATATCTGTATGAGAAGTGACAGAGATACTTTATGCCATAACGACAAAAGATTCCAACCTAAATTTAAGCATTGTATTAAGAATTATTTAAGAAAAAAATCATTTGACCTTGGGTTAAGGAACATATTTCATTAGTTGTGAAAACCAGATATCTAAAATGCATGAAATGAAAAATTAGTAAATTGAACTTCCACAAACCTAAAAATATTTTACTCATCAAAAGTGCACTTATGTATTAAGCTGCCCCCTAAAATCGTGTCTCTACCCAGGAATTAGTGTAATTTTCAGACCTTGTCAGAGAACTTTCTTTGGGTAGTACACATGGTTAATGCAGAAACTCACAACTGGTCAAAGTGCAAAACTGTATCTGTGGAGTGCTTGGTCATTAACAGAACAGCTATGTCACTGTCCCGTCCAACAAAGCTCAAGGAATAGCCTGGAATCATGGAAGAACGAGCAAAAATTTGTGAAAACCAGAAGTCAAGGAGAACAAACCTGTGTCTTCTGAACAATACAGAACCACTGCACTTACAGATAACAGCTGTGGTTGCCTGCAAAAAAATCTGCATAAGATCAAGCCAAGCACAACATTCTAGCATTGGGGGAGAGAATTTCAAGGGACCCACTCCTAGCTGCGGAGATATTGAGAGTTGATGCCTGCTGGAGACAAATCATCTAACAAAACAAAAAGAAGGATGGTTTATTTAAGCTAAAGTGTAAAGTAGAATTCATCACAAAAGGGAAGTCATAATGGCAGAAACGTGAAGCAGTCAGTCACATTGTGTTTGCAGCCAGAAAGCAGAGAAAGATGAGTGCCCCTGCACACTCAGTTCACGTCTCCTTTTCATTTAGTCTGGAACCAGAGTCTATGGAATGGTATCATTAGGGAGGATATGCCTACTTCAGTTCATCAGCCAACAAATTCCCTCAAAGACATGCACAGAGGTTTGTCTGCTCAGTAATTCTACGTCCTATACAGCTAACAATCAATTTATTAACAGTCCCACTCATTGAACAAGCTATAAACTTTCTTCATTGAAAATGCATTTTATTCTGAGTACTCTTTGTACATTCCTGAGTAGAACAAGAATGTCTTGATCCTATATCGTACATAACCTTCTTTCCTACTTCCTATTAGATTAATGCCTTTTAATATAAACATGGTTTCAGACTTACTTTTGCTATAATAATTCATCCTTTTATACTAAAAATAATGCTGCTTAGTTTTCTTGGTTTGTGTCATTCATCATATGAAATATGACATCTATATGGAACACATTGTCAAGTCCCTTGATATTATTATAGCCCGTAAATATTCATTTCTGTGCTCACACACTTCAGGCATTCTTTCTATGGCTAGATATGACTTTGTTATTATATTTTATTGTCTTCTTGTAGTTGTTCTCTTTCTAAAATCTTTATTTCATATTCCTAGTGTAGCACTCAGTAATTTTCACAGTACTTTCACTTTACCATTTATTTGAACTCACAGTGTTTATTTTTCTGCATTTCTTCTGCTTCTATATCATTGATACAAAGAGCTGCTTTTTAAAAATATATGTATTGTTTTTATTTTGTGTGTATGAGTCTTTGCCTACATGTATGTAAACACACCTTGTGTGTGAAAAACCATCAGAGGACTGAAGATGGGCTTGGATCCCCTTGAATGGAGTATGTATGCATGGTTGTTAAGTACCATATGTGTACTGTGAATCTAACCCTGTTCCTTTGGAAGAATGACAAGGTTCTTAACAGGTGAACCCTCTCTCCAGCCCCAGATTTACTCTTTTGACAGTGCCCCAGAGGTCCTGCATATTCTAGTCCTGGTTTAATTCTGATTTGGCAGTTTATTTTTTAATTGAGTAATCCATTTCACCAACCTTGCCTTCAAGATGTGATATTCTCTGTTCTGTTTCCACCATTTCCTTTTTTGGTCCTTTCCTTTCAGATTTTTGTTTGAGGTCCTGAGTTTCTGTCTTGAATGTCTACTTTTAGTTTAGTTTAGAGAAATGCACACACACATATATTATCTCTATAATCGAGATATAAAATAATATTCTTTCCTCCATAGCCCCATAAATTGTTTTCAAAATCAATTTCCCAAAGACTGTTCCTAGATCTCCTAGATACTAGCTCTTTTCCATTAAATACACGTGTTTTCTCCTATCATCACCTCCTTTCTAACTATGTTCTTTTAGCCACGTCTGTTATTGCAGGGACAGACATATCATATGCAAAATTCCCTGTATGAATCATTCATTATTCACATTGTCTTTACCACTATGAGAAAACTGCAAGCCTGTATTTTTAAAACTCGTACAGTAGTTTTCAGATTAATGCAAAGCTACAGAACCAAAGCAAGACTAAAACCCGGCAGGGCAAGCAGTAGATCCTGAAATTCTCTGTCCAGTGTCTGAGACTTCAGCTTCCACAGATTCAGAAGGCTCAGTCTCTTCAGCAGCACTGTCTGTGACATACATTTCTCTCTTGAGCTGACTCCACTCACTGTATATTGAGCTCCTTGGCAGAAGTCTTATGACTCCAGCATCTCCACCATCTTGGGTTCGCCACCAAAAGCTTCACATAATGATATCTTATGGCCTTGCAGGGACTCCTCTGCCACACACTGCCTTGTTTCAGAGACTCTTAGAAAATGCGGAGAAGGAATCCAGGCCCTCCTTACTCTTTGATGTTTCAATGCCTCTAATGCCAGTATCTTGTGGATGACATGACAGAATTCTAATATCATCTTGAGAAAGACCCTTTTCCTCTTGCATTATAGCTTTCCATGGTGGTTTTTTTTTTTTCTTGGAAGAAAAAAGATCTTTTCTTTTCATCAGTTGGAAGCTTAGCTGGGTGGAGACTTGCCCTTTATACACCCTTTAATTTATTTCACTTCAGAACAGGAAACTTCTCTTTCATGGTGCTGATCTTTTTAACAGTTATAACCTCTATGCCATCACATGCCTTGGACATAGCTTTAATTTTATAGTGGTCTTTTTCTCTACAGACAGTATATTTTGTAGTTCTTTCAGGCCTGTTTGCTCTTTTTATATGGTAGAACTTCATGAGTTATCAATAGTAACCAGACCACAGATTCAACATAATGCCGTCTTGAAATTTCTTCTGCCAAACAAATTAGTACATTACATTTTCATTTATCCTCAGGCAAGGTCTTAGGAAAAAGGCGAAACACATACAAATCCTTTGCTGAATACCAAAGGAAGATTTTTTTTTCCCTAAGCTACCACAGAAATGAACTCTAGTGCAGCAAGTTAAATTGTAATGTTATATAATACAATGGAATTGAAGATCACTGGTTTTTATGAAACAAAATTTTTATAATTATTTACTTAAGAGTCAATGACTATCTCTCAAAGTAATTAACTACATGCCAGATCATTTCAATGTATCCAGTATTTGTGGCCATAATCACAGTGGATTCTGAGAAATAACTCAGTAGGGTAAAGTGCTTCCTGTGCAAACATGAGGATTCGAGCTCAGATTGCCAGTATCCACATAAAGAAGTTGGCCATGGCAATACATATCTGTAACTTTAGTGCTTTGGGTAGGAGAAGGAGCTTTTTGGAAAGCTAGTCTTCTCAGAATAGTAATCTCCAGGTTTGCCCAAACAACCGTGTGTGTGTGTGTGTGTGTGTGTGTGTGTGTGTGTGTGCATGTGTAGTCGAGGGAGGTAAAATAAGACATCTGATTTTTGCCTTATAGCCTCTGCATGAGTATCCACAGATATGAAAATATGAACTCACATGCATACACCACACACAAACACACACACACACACACACACACACACATATATACACACAAAAACATACTCATGCATGCACTATCAAGCAAAGTTCAACTCATTCTATTTCAACTTTTGATATACAGACAGTTTTATGAAATGCAAGACCTTTACAGTCAAAAGCATTTCCATATCTTGTTTTCAGCTAAGTAGCTAAGTATGTTCTTCTTAAGCAACTAAAGGTTAGTGAATTTAAACTACTAATATTTTTCAAATTTAAACATTTTAACAAAAGAATAATACTATGATTATCTTGATAAGGTTTATTATATATTGACTTCCATCTATATGAGGTTAGTTTAGAGGGCAATTTAATGACCTGGACAAATTCATGAAGATACAGCTAAGTTAGGCAAAAATGATGAAATCACAGAACAAAATGAACTGTTCTACTATTAATGTATAATACATTTTGATGAGTAGAGTTATTGGATTCCTCAAATAGATGAGACACATCTAACATGGGATCATATTTATGAAGCCTGTCAACCACTTGTTTTTCTAAAACTTCATCAATCTTTTATAAAAAAAATTATATGTTTATAATTGTGATAATAATGGAACAATTAGTAGATTAGAGTAATATACTATAACATTTATTCTAACTAGTTTAGTTTAAGAAAGGTTGTCAGATTTTCTATTTATGGCTTAAAATATTGTATTTATTAAATATGGAGAATACTATAGAAATATATGGAAAATATGTTGTTAAGTATTTACTTTATTTATGTGTATGTGTATGTGTTTGTGCACATGTGTCAGGTACCCACTGAGGCCAGAAGAGAGTGTCAGATTCCTGAAAACTGGAGTTATCGGTATTTGAGAGCTGACTTTATATGGAAACTAAACTCTGATCCTCTACAGGAGCATCAAGCACTCAGCCACTGAGCAATCTCCCCAGACCCGAAATGATGTTCTTAAATCAGTGGATGAAAATTTGTGGTTTAAATGTAAACTCTTTTAAAATTGTATTCTCATCTTACTATTGTGAAGTATTGTCATTTCCATATGTTAGAAATCAATGTCTCATTTTGACCTAAGCAGTGCATTTTAAATGGTTCAGAAGAATGTGGTCTAGTTATATCTGTCCATTTTATGCATACAAATTGCAGTGGCTTTGAGGATTTCGGAATAATTTTACATTGCACTCACTTTTTTATTACAAACAAAGAACATCACACAATTTTAGAAAATCCTCTAAATTAAAATAAAGGTAGTGCTTAATCTAAAGTTAATTCTCAGGGTTAGAAAACACATCAGGAATAGATACATATAATCATCTGTGCAAACAAGGAATTAGTAATCTTCCCAGTTATCTAAGACTTGTGTTTTTTCTTGTGGTATTTAAACCTACTTCTCTCTTTAAAAAGCAAAAATGACTAATGTGTCTACCACTATGGAATATTTTTGACTCAATTTGTCCTATGCCCATATGACATTAACAAATCCCCCATCAAACCTCCTGCTTTGCATATTCTACACCCCCAAGATCTTTCTTCTTGCCAGCTTAGCTTTATATAATTGTGCTAAACTGATACAAGAAAACATACACATGCATACATATACAAAATGTATAGAGACTCACACACATGTAAACACTTAGACACACAAACACATGTAGACACACACAGAATCACATACAACCATATACATCACTGATGCCAAAATATTCAAAGTAACCTAAACATCAGGAACAATAATATATATAGCATGTTTGCATTTTTATTTGCAACTGTGATCTATTTGTAAAGATATATTTTTATTTTTATTTAGCTATATGTATGTGTATGCGTGTGTGCGTGTGTGTGTGTGTGTGTGTGTGTGTGTGTATACCACAAGTGTACAGGTGATGGTAAGGCAAGAAGAGAATACAGGTTATTCTGAAGCTAGAGTTACCTTTAGTTGTGAGTCCCTTGACATGGGTTTTGGAAATTGTTTCTGGTCTTCTGAAAGAGTTGTGAGTTGCTTTAACTGCTGATCCATCTATCCATTCACCAGAATGTGCTTTTAAAATTGTTTTTAGAATGTGATACTATTGTTTGTTTTGAGTTTAAAATTAGTAAATTACTTTCATTTGGGTGACATTAATTGAGAAAATAACATGTTAATTTAAAGCAGTACAAAAACGTTCCCTTTCTCTAGTTTCTTACATATGATGAAATTTTAGATTTAATTTAAGCATTATCCTGAGAATATTCTAGAAATAATATAACTAATCTTTACACTAAGCTTATAAATCAGTCTAACACAGCTAAGCACAAAACAACTTGCCACCACATTTCCTCTCATCCTGGACAAACTTATGATTTCCTGATTCACCACTGACTTACCAATGTGCACTGTCCTTAGTATTTATGAAAAGGTGTACTTGCATAATAAACTGTATCATTTTTCCAGTGTTACATGTCTTTAAGGTCTAGCTTAAACTTGACAAATTATTCATAAAAGCATATTGGCAGAGAGAAGGATTTATTCTGAAACTTAATCTGAAAATTTCTAATATGAAAAATAAAGTTTAAAGTTTAATCTCTGAAATCTAAAGACATGTTAACATGATTCATGCAAATGGGGTCTGACAACTATTTTTGAAACTTATACCTCAAAACTAAGCTTCACAGAAACTATGCTTAAAACAACACTTTTTATTCATATGTTATTTTACTTTGTAAAAAGATCTAATTTTTTACATATCTCATACTGTTGGTGTTTACAGGCTGATTCATAACAAGATTAACAGTAACCTATAAAATCCCAGCTGCAGAATGAAGAAATATATGAAAGCAAACTGAATAGATCTGAATAGCGTTACTGAAAATTCGGTAGAGACAATATACTGAATTCTCATTTGTCAATTGTGAATAAGAATCAGGAAGCATTTCAATACTGAGTATATCTTTCACCATTGACTTTAATGACAATCAACTTAATTTTGGTGACTTATTTTACTTATATTTTCATGTGATTTGTACAAATAATAAACGTGTAATTTTCTCTTTATTTACAATTTGCTCAGTAATTAGAAAGTATTGTTTCTCACATGACTTATGTAATGCTAATTTCTTGAGTTACAGGTTTATATGCTCTATTTTCATTCTGCTTTAAATCTGGAAAAAAACAAAACAAACAAACAAAACAACAACAAAAAAAACAGAGCCCTGTCAAAACCTCTGTTGGAATCTTGAAACACTGAAACCATTAGAAGAAAACACAATCAACACCCTATAAGGCATAGATGTAGAAAAGAACTTTCTAAATTAGACATCAATTGCTTAGGAATTAAGATCAACAACTGACAAGTGGAATTAAGCTAAATTAAAAATCTTCTGTGTAGCAGCAGAAAGACCAATACAGCAAAGAGGAACACTGCAGAATAAGAGAAAATCTTTACAAGCTATACATTTGACAGAGGATTTATACTTAGAATATAAAAAGAACTAAAAAAAAAAAAACCAAAGAAACAATGAAATGCCCCAATTAAAAAATAGGCTATGGATCTAAACAGAAAGGTCACAAAAGAAGAAATGAAAATCGCTAAGAAACATCTTTAGAATTGTTCAACATCCCTAATGATTAGGGAAATACAATCATCAAAACTACTATCAGGTTTCACCTTACCCAGGTCAGAATGGGGAAGAGTAAGGCAACAAATGACAGCAAATGCTGGCTGGATGTGAAAAAGGGAACCTTGGCATCCACTGCTGGTGAAATTGAAAACTGATGCAACCACCATGGAAATCAGTGTGCAGATTCTTAAAAAACTAAAAATAAATCTGCCATATGATCTGGTTATACCACTCCCTGGCATAAATCCAAAGAAATCATCCTACTGCAGAGACATTTGCACATCTATGATGGATGCTGTGGTTTTCACAATAGCTCAGCAGTGGAAGCAAGCTAAATGTCCCTCAACAGAAAATGAATAATGAAAATGTGGTAGATTTATACAATGCAGTTCTACTCAGTGATAAAGAAAAAAACAAATTCTTGAAATTTGAAGGTAAATGGATGGAACCAGAATCTGGTACATACTAAATTAACACTGACTCAGAAAACCAAGTGTCAATTTTTTTTTTTTCATTTGTGGGCCTTTGTTCAAAATCCTTAAATGTAAATCGATATCCTGATGTAACTGTAGGAGCCAGGAAAATGGGAAGAAACTATGGTGGTAAAAGAGAAGAACGAGAAAGATGGGGATACAAGGAGATTGGTTTTATCAAGTTGAAAGTGGAGTGTTTTAATAGGGAGGGAAGAGGGAGAGTTATACCCGGGGAGAAAGAAGAAAGATAAATAACACTAAGGGAGTGTGAAAAACCAGAGTGAATTGTATTAGTTCAAGTATATGTATATGTGTGTGTGTGTGTGTGTGTGTGTGTGTGTAGCTGAAAGCTAAATAACAAAAAACAGTGCCATGCATGAGAAAACTTTCTTCCAGTTCATAGTCACAGAAGTTCAAGAGACTGACAAAATAACACAGGCTATTATCTCAGCCCTTAATTGTATCCCAGAATTTTAAGGTAACATTCTATTCCTGGAGACGGCATATTTCAGAAACAGGACTTAGACAACTGAGCTAAAACTGACCTGGAAGCCTAGCTCTGAAGACTAGCTCTCATGGTATCAAAAAACACCAGGCAATCTCTCAAGAGAAAAATTAATCAATGATCTTATCCAGCTGTAGAGTCTAATAAAACAAAATGCTACTTGACCCAGCAAACTCTCTCTATTGGTGCAGTAATGGCACTCATCATGGGAGTTATCAACAGCTAACTACTTGTACTATGGCTTGTTCAATACATGGACAGAGAGGTCATTGATCGTAGAGAAAAACATACCTTTGTCACATTCCTAGAGTAACATTTTTTCTTGCATTTCTCTAAATATATAACCTTATATTTACAAAAAGTTTTATCCCTTATCACTCATCAAAAAAGCTTCTTTTTGCAACAAATGGAGACTTACAGAGTTCTATAACAGGTCAACTTCAGACAATAACTGTCTGTGAGATTTCCATCCCAAAGTGTTCCACAATGCATCCTTTATACCTAAGGTTCAGAGAACATAGCAGGAATGGGTGAAGAAAGAATATTAATTCATCTCTCAGCTCTCACCAGTGATGCTTCCTAGTAAGAAGTGTAGGGCACAGTGCAGGATGGGCCTTATGAGGAATAGAGGAATGGCTCCCATGGGCGTGGTGCTCTGCTTTGGCTAGTCCTGAGACAAGCTTCTGCCCAGCATCTGGAAAGAACCTGCCTACCTGGGGACAGATTGCTATTGGCTACATTTGGGACCCCACCGCATAAGGCCATTGGCTAATCAGACCTGTCAGATTTGCACTTCCTTGAACAAACAATGCTTACGGTAGCTTGCCACTGCCTGCTTCTCACTCAGCCCCCAGAGTGTGTGTGTTGATTCTGTGCCTACTCACCATCCCCCCACCACACAGGGACCCCCAACAGAAAAGCATGATTACCCTAGAAGTCCACAACCTGCCAAAGTGCAGAGATTAATAAAATACAGAGTTCTTGACCCTGTGCAAGATACTTGTAGTCAAAGTCTGCTACTTAAAGCTCAAGGACCATAACCTAAGAGGAGATACAAAGGCTATAAGAGCACGGAGGGATGGATGACCACAAATAAAAACAGTTTTCCAGGTAACTGGAAACCTGCTCTTATGAACTTGTAGCAGTGGTAACAGCACGCACAGTACACATGCAAGCTCAAACCAGACAAAAACCCAGCATAAAAATGGGGAAATCAGTAAGAAGACCTAACCTTAGCGGAGGAACTATGGGCAACTGATAATTACTGGGAGAGGGAGAGTTGATTTTCTTTAAGGGAGTGTGCTAGATAGGATGATCAGGCTCCAGTGGATGGACTCATACCAGGAGGCATTTGAGGACAGATATGTGGCTCAATAAGCCTTAGCAAATTATAGATGCATGTAATATTGTGGGAGGTGAAATATCAGAGGACTGTAGAACTGAGAGGGGCTCTAAATAACATCATGGTGTGTAGTATGAATTTTTCAAAATGTCAATTAAAACATTCAAAGATTCGCTTTCAGTTTTATAAGAGTTCTCCACTCTGCTTTCCATAGTGGTTGCACAATTTTGCACTCTTACCAGCAGTGATTGAGCAATCCCTTTCTCCACATCCTCATCAACATTTGGAGTATTTTGCTCTCTTATTCAGTCTGACTGGGGTAAGATGAAATATTAAAGTGGTTTTGATCAGCATTTCTTTAAGTACTAAGCATATGATCCAAGTCCACCACTCCCAGGCATATATCTAAAGGATTCATCCTACTGCATGGATACCTATTCATCTGTGCTTGTTGATGCTCTTCAACAATAGCTAAGAAATGGAACAAATGAAAATGTCTTCAACTGACACATGGATAATGAAAGCGAGGTACATTTACACAGTGGAGTTCAACTCAGTGGTAAGAAAAATGAATTTATGAAATTTTCAGGTAAATGGGTGGAACTAGAAACTGTCATGCTAAGTGAAATAACATAAACTCAGAAGAGAAAGCAGTATATGTTTCCCACATTTGCAGATCATAGCGTCAGTCCCTTATATGTGAGTATATATGCTGATGTAATGACAGGAGCCAGGAAAAAGAGAAAGGAAACACAGAGGTAAAGGGAAGGAAAGAGCCTGAGAGAGGGAGACAGTAAGAAACAGATGTTACCAAGGGGGGAAATGAAGTCATTCCACTGGGAGAGGAGGAGAAAAGGGAATAGAAGGAGCCATGGGATTCAGAGGAAGAAGGAAGTAAAGAGAGGAGGGATAATAGGAGACAGGTATCATCAAAGGGAAAGGAGTAAAATGGGGGCACTTAAGCTTGAGAGTGAAGAGAGTGAGTGGTAAGGGAGAGAGAGAGAAAGAGAGAGAGAAGAGAATGACTAAAGCTTAGGTAGCATAAAAAGTCAGAGGGAAATGTATTAACTTACCCCCCCAAATCACATGACATATTTGAGCATAAGCACATGTGTATATCTGAAGGCTATATACCAAGGAAAACAATGCCAGACAAAAGAAACCTTCCTTCAATTTGTTGGTCAAAAAGACTCCCAGAATAACATAGGCTATTGTCAGAGTTAGCTCCTAGATGTCCTTGATAGCTCCCAGAACTTTAAGGTAAGACCCTATTGCTGAAAACAGGACATACTTTGGACACAGGACATGGAGCAAGGGAGGTGAAAATGACACGGAAACCTTCTCCTTGATCAGTAACTCTCATAGTTCCAGAGGATACTATTCAAGTTGCTAAGGGAGAAAAATCAATCAATAGTTCAGCCCAGCTGTAAAGCCTAATAGCCACACAACTATCACAGCAAGCTATACTGGAACAGTAGTGGCAATTTTATCTAGAGGGTAATCAACAGCTATCTAATTGGACATACTGTCTCTGCAATGAGAGGGGCTACATGGGTGGCACTTTAAATATAGCCAAACACACATAGCTGGAGGTCTCATATCTCCTAGAGAAAGCCTTCTTTCTGTCATATCTTTAGACAAATGAAACTTCATACTGTATGCTAAATATGGATCCTTATATGTTCAGAAAAGTATACTGTACACCACTTTCAAAGAAGTTACTTTTTTGCAAAAGATGGAGGCTATTACAGAGTTCCATAACTGATCACACACAGAGAACGCATATCTTAAGATGCTCAACTCTAAATGACACATACATAATGAAACCTCACCACATAAGACTCTAGCAGAACAGAGGGTAGAGAGATTACTAATACTTCCCTCAACTCTCACCAGTGATGCTTCCTCATTCAATAGAGTGTGATGCACACAGAAGGCCACAACTGGGTAAATTTTACAGAATAAGGAGCTGCAGAGTATGTATCCTTGGACAGGACTCCTATATTAAGCTACCCACCCAGGGCTTTGGGACCATTGCAGAAGAGGTGAAAAGATTTTAAGAGTCAGGTTGGTACATGAACATAAGGAAACAGGCTTTCAGGCTAATGGGAACTTGTTCATATGAACTTGCAACAATGGTGACGGCATGCACAAGACCCATGCCAACTCAATCAGACAAAAACCGGGCATTGAAGAAGGGACATGGACAGCAGACCCTAACCCTCACTGAAGAACTATTGGCAACTAATTGCTGCTGAGCAAGGGAAAATAGATCTTTAATGGGGTGACTTTAGAAAGACTGACTTGACTCGGTTGGATGAACTTGCACCAAAGATACCTGGATACAAATGTTTGACCAGAAAGTACTTAATATGTATGACAGAAAGCATGAAATCAGGTACTGGGGGCACAGATGGGGAACAGTATTTAAATTTGATTCAGATCTATTATATAAAATATCTCAATAGAAATGTTTTTAAAATCCTAAGACATAAAGTTGAACTTCACTGCCAATTGAGAAATTTTTCATATATTATATTTTCACCAAATGATGACAATTGATAGATGTAAATCCAAGTTCTGCATTTTTCATTCCACTGTTCCAGCCACTGAAACTCAAATTTGTAACAATATTTTCAAAAATGGTGAGAAAATGCTCATTTTCATTCTAGTTAGTAAGAGAAAGGCTGAAGAGTTTTCACATACACCATATTAGTTCAACTAGCTAGTTTTAAAGTTGGGTTTGAATGTTTTGAGTAATTCATATCAACCAAGTGAGACTTAATTGTTACTTACTGCATTATATTTATAGAGATATGGGTGAATAATGGGCTATAGTTCACTTGCAAAAGTTCTGATGGAAAGAGTAAAAGATAGCATACATTTCAAAATTCTGATGAAAATTTATTTCTTACCTACACTTACTGAATAGTGATAAAATAATACACTATTTCAAAATTCAATGCAGAAAAACAAACAAATCAAATGAAAAATTTAATCTTCCAGGGAAAGAACTGCTATTTTGATACAAGAAAACAATTTCGTGAAGAAGAAAGTAAACATTAGAGTTGGGGAGCAGAACCCTCAGAATATATAGAAGACTTTTAAATTAAGGATTTTATTTTTATTTTTATTTTTATTTTGAGATGGGGTCTCCATGTAGCCTCAGGTGGCCTGGAACTTGCTATGTAGACAGGTTAGACTTGCTCTTTCAGAGATCCACCTTCCTCTGCCACTTCAGTGCTGGGATTAAAGGCATGAGCAACCATGCATGGCTACAAGATTATGATTTTTAAATTATTTTATTTATGCACTTTCATTTTTGTGTATGATCGTTTTGTCTGCATGTGAGCACACATGACAAGGATTGCCTGTGAGGCCAGAAGAGCCCATGGATCCCCTGGAATTAGAGTTACAGAAGATTGTTTGCAGCCACGTGGCTCTAGTGCAGGAGCAGCCTGTGCGCTAAACCGCTGAACCGACTCCCCAGCCCTAAAAATACGATTTGTGTTAATAATGAGAACTAAGCAATAAGCAACAAAAGAAATTCAGAATGATAACAGGAAAGAGATTATCAGCAAAAATACTCTCAATCTCTAGGAAAAAAAATATGAAACTGAAATTGCTTGAGTCCTTTCATTATGCTGAAATATTATTTGTAGCCTTTTGTGGTTTGGTGAATAAAACCAAAGTGAAAAGTTAAACTAAAAAATTTTGGACTGTTTTAAGAGTTATATTTAGAGTATATATAAATACATAAAATTATAGAAAAATTATATATATATATTGGATGTATATATAACTGGATGTTAACCAAACCAAAAACGAATCAGATGTACAGGGTGATGGAAAAAAATATGTTCAGAAACAAGAATTGGGAATTTTTGTTAGTTTCAAAAACTGCAATTGTTGTAGTAAAATATTTATTAAATTGTATTTGAATGTGAAGAATTATATAAATATCTATCTATTAATAGTTGTAATAATACAATGTGAGAATAATGGTGATGAATACAATATAAAATGAACGAGAACTGTTATGGGTGTCTTTAGCGTGAACAGGAATGGGGCTGGGGAATGACTATAATTTCCTTATAAATATGATAACTTTGTGTCCTCCATAGCATCTTAAATTGCTAAAATACCTAGACAGAAAATAAACTAAATGATTTCCATTTTAGCTCTTTGGGGAGAGAAGGTACAAGGTTAATTCCTTCTGCTTAACTGCAAGTATGCATGTGCATATTTACCTGTGTGAACATGAATTCAGTTGCATGGGGAGGCAAGCGGAAGACATCTGATCCCAGGAGGTGGAAGGGACAACTGTCTGATAGGGATGCTAGGAGTGAAACTCACGTCTAGTGCAAGAGGAGTATGTGCTCTAAACGAGAGGACCATCTGTCCAGCCCATTAATATTTTGTCTTAGTAATTGTTTCTGAAGGCTGGAGAGATAGCTCAGTAGTTAAGAGGATCTGCTGCTTTTCCAGAAGAGGTGAGCTTGATTGTTCTTCAGTAGATCTTTTTGCTGTGTTTCATGTCACATTGGTATGTCATCAGTATTAGAATGAAATGGTCTAAGAAAGTTATGGAAACATTGCAATGAGACTTTGGGAACTTTAAGTGAAATGACTGCACTTTAAATGAGTTGTAGAGCTAAACCTCACCACCATTTTTTTGTGCAAGACACTCATGTTGATGTTAGAAAGAACAGGAAATAAAAATGACTTAAATTCAGAGCAAACAGGGAATATCTATGTATTTAATTTTATATTTCAAAATCTTCATTGAGGCCTGGGAAAGTAGTTGAGTGATAGAGCAATGAGCTAGCATGTGTGAGGCCCTAGATGTGATTTCCAAGACCACAAAAAACTAAAATTAAAAAGCTTCAGGGAGGATGGATGATGATAAAATAACACTTTCATTTCATTCTAATCAAAATAAAAATTTAATAAAATATTAATATCTTTCACAAACATGATACCTGTACTTTTATGCTTTAATTTCTTCTTTCTGTATTGTTTTCAAATAGAAATAATATTCTGCTCAATACCTAATTTATTATATGACAATTAACTAAAAATATAAAAGGGACATTAAAATTTTTAGGTTCTATAATATAATTAACTAAATATAACAGATTCAAGAACTTGAAACTTTGTCTCTTAAGTCTTAGGGGAAAAATTCATTAGAAAACATAGTGAAAACAAACAGTTGAAATATGGTACTGACTTCTGCCACCCATTCCATTGCTTATACAACATAGCAATGAAAACAAGAGAAAAAAAAAACACATAAAATCTGACAGTCTTTTAGGAAGCTGGGAATGGGAAAGTGACATACACATGTCATAATTTTTCACAGTTTACAGAATAACAGTCTCTAATGTAGCTTCTTAGTTATCTTCTTTCCTATAAAACACAATCCTAAAGCATTATTTTCCTGATGATACTATTTTCACATTTCTAAATGAAGAGAATGGGGTTAGATATTGTTAAATAGCTTTCTCAAGATTGCATGATTTCTAATGTTAAATGTGACAATATCTAGGTACTTATTAAGATAGTTACATAAAGATTTATTTTAGTATAACCAATGTATTAACAAAGCATATGTACATCTTGGACAAACATATCATCCAAAATGTTCAATTTAAAAATTGGTCGTTTTCATATATGAAATAAACATTGCTTAATTTTATGAATACATGTTTTATTTTATGTCTATTAGTGTATTACCTGCATGAATGTTAAGTGCACCCATGTCATGTAATGCCCACAGAGGTCAGAAGAGGGTGTTAGATCCCCTGGAACTGGAGTTAGAGAGTTAGCTAGGAGTCCTCTGCAACAGCAGACAGTAGCCTTAACCACTGAATCATCGCTTCAGCCCCTTAATTATGTATTTTAATTTCATATGTAACATATGCCTTAAAAGCAGTTTCTTCTTTAGTAAGTCAGGCAGTTGTTGTACACTTTGAATTTCATGAGTCACCACTTCACTAAATGACTGTGGCATCAAATCATGCATTCAAATCACTAAGTGGAATACATGTAATTCCCTAAAAGCAAAATTTGATGGAATGAGACTGTCATAAAAAAAGTCATCTCAAACCTACTTTTAATGTACCTAACAAAAATTACCATAATCAATATTCAATTTAAAGTATATTCAACATAGTAGAAACTTTTGATAGGCCAAATACAAAGCTAACTTTTGCCACTATGAACCTGAATTCTTCAATTTACCATGTTGGAATGAACAGAAATGGAAATGACTAAATGGATGTACTGACTTTTAATATTTGGGAGCTTCAGACTGTTGAGATTGCTCAGGGAGTGAAAGCACATGCTCCCAAGCATGACAGTCTGAATTCACTTCACAAAGCACACATGCTGGAAGGAGAAATCTCCCTTCAGGAAGTTGCCATTTGAACTCCACTTACACAGTGACAAGTATATGTGCACACACACACGCACATACACACAAATAAATCTGAACTTATATATGTACAAACAGAAGGGTTCCATATTTTATTGAGAACAATATTCTGTCTGGTTATATAGACTACCAAATATGGGAGAGCATCAACCATGATGGAAAGCAGAATGAAGGGGTCTTTAAGACTGTGAATCACATAGCCACAAATTCTCAACAGTAAGACATTCTTGACAAGATAGAAGTATATATTTCTCACTGTCTTTTCACTTATTTGTAGCACTATATTGTATGGAGTTTCAGAATACTGGTGTGCTTGTGAGTGTCATCCAATGAACTCTTCTGTCCCTTCAGGTACAATATGTCCTTGAATATTTGATTTTGGTAGTAGAACCAAAGACAAGCATTTGGAATCCTTCTGACAAACTAGAAATGACTAGAAATGGCCAATAACTGGCCACTAGAACTAGTCTAATAAATTGATAGTGATTGCTTGAGACCAGTTTGATTTTTTTCATACAGCAGGAAAAATGCAGTCAACAATTAAACAATATTTTTGTAGTGTAATTGTCTAATCCTAGCTATATATTATTTAAAAACCAGATTCTACCAAGGTTTTAACATTTTCTTGGACAGTATTATAAAAGCAAAGCCATGCTTAATATAAGGAAACCAACATTTTTCTCACCTCAGAATTTTAGTCAAGCAATGTTCTTACCATTTATGGTTTCATGAAAGAAAGAGCGGCCCACTTCTTAAGTACACAGTGTCACCCCAAATGGACAACGTAAGAAGACACTGCCGTTGTCCTTACGCAAAAACTGCTTTCCATGTGATTTAGTTAAGCTCTTCGCAAAATGTGATTGTAACTGGACCACAAGCTGTTTTCTATGTTTGGAGTTCCGTAGAGAATTGAGGTGGAATGAGGAGATGAGTGCGCAGAAGAGCTGAGAAGAATGTGGAGGGAGAGAATAAAAAAAGAGAAACCTGCAATAGTCTCTGTTATAATCTGAGAAAAAATTTCCATCGAACAGTTCCAAATTTTTGAGCTAGCATTAATTTTTCTCAATATTATCTATAAGTTTATCACTCAGAGAATCAACTGGGGTTTTTAGCCCTTGAGCAAACTTTCCTAACACTTTGCTTCTTTGTATCTCTAATAGAACCTTTGTATTCATTGATCATTTTGACCTCATCATTTTCATCCTGTCTATTCTGTATACTCCCCGGTTCTCGCTTTCTTCTGCATGCACCATCACTTAGTCACTCTATAAAAGAATACACAGATGCTTTGTCTTCTTGTTCATCTCATCCATTCCTCAAGCAGAACTGACAACAATGTTTAAAATAATCACTAGTGAAAGCATCAGTAATAACTGGAGCCGCTAAGCTCCCCAGCAGTGTAAACTAGAAATTTAATGTGCCACTAATTATATTTGAGATACCAGTCCAGTTAGACAATCTCTTAACCTTTCATTTGCTCATCTCCTTCCTTTTGATGATTGCCACCTTTTTCAGTATTAAAAAAAAATCCTCAGACATATATTATAGCCCAGTAGTAGAGTGCTTTTCTAACATGTGTGAGACCATGAGATTGTTTGTTCAGAAGTGGAGGAAAGAAAAGGAGAGGAAAGGAAGGGGATGAAGAAGGCAGAGAGGAGTGGAACTGAGGGACAGGGAAAAGGGGGGTACTGGAATGGACAGGACAGGACAGGACAGGAGAGAGGACTAGAAAAATGGCTTAGTTGGCAAACCCTTCTGACATGTAAGTTTAAGGATCAGGGACTGGATTGCTAGAAACGGAGCCTGAATCCCCATTACCCACATAAAAAGCCAGGAATGTGCAGTGTCTGAAATTAGTACTGAGAAGGGTAGTCAGCAGGGTCCCTGGAGCTTGTAGGCCACTACCTAAATTAATGAGCACCAGGTTCACAGGAACCTATTTCCCAAAACAAAGGGTATGGAGAAATTGAGGAAAACAGGCAATGTCAAACTTTGCCTCCCCATGCACCTGCATGCACGTGTGCATGCATATATATTAACACATACGTACACCAGGCATGCACACAAATATACACTATAAATGAATGGGCAAACAAATAAACAAGTAAAAAAATTAATTGAAAAATTTTAAAACGATAAAGAAGTGAAGAGACAAAATGAATAAAAAGCTATAAGGTAGAGGGTGGAAATGAAGGAGAAGAGAAAGAAAAGCTTAACATTTCCTGAGAACCTAGTTAAGGTTTTGTGGACCTGGGTATTGAGTAGTGAGGGGGATCCTATGAGGGAACCTGTTAACTGGTATTCTGCAACAGAATCCCTCCCATCTTGATTAACACAATAATGGCTGAATTCCAGGCTTGATGTTTATGGGATCAATGTTGTTTAATATTTGTATACAAAACACATTGGATGCCAAACTCTCCTGACATCCTTATTTATGTCTGCTCTGCAGGTGAGTGGATTGTAAGAGGTAGTTGCTGATAGTAATAGTGATAAACCCTGTCAATTACTTCTTTTACCTGTGCAAGATTCACTTGCTTCTCACTTCTTAATTGAAGCCTAAAACATTTTTAGAATTATCCTTGCACGGGCTATTTCCAGTGAAACTGACCAGTGTTTGTATAATATTCATGGCCATCTAGAGCAACATCATTCTGTCCTCAAAGAGATACTAATTCTTTCTTCTGTTTCTGGATTTCAAAGCTCACTACTTTCTTAGCAATATTTTTCTCTCATGTTTTACCTTTATTTTTCAGTTTTGTGATTGATATTTGAACTAGAATTTTTTTCTGGGCCCTCAAGAACTCTGCATTCTCACCATGGACCTCTTCAGTCTCTCAAAACTTCATCTCCACTTCTCTTTATGGCTGTGTAATCATTCTGAAGTCTTGCCCCATCTTCATTTTACTGCAAACAATGCTGTCAGGTTTACAGCTGACCACTTAGCTAAACAAAAAAAAAAATTTTTTTTTTCCTCTATAGTTGGAGCAACATTTCAAAGTGGCTTGCTTAAATTTTTCTTCCCATGGCTTAGAAGATTTTAAATTTCTCTGTTCTAGTCATCCCAATAAGTGTCCTTTATTTTCTCTATTGGTTCCTTCAATATTGGAGTGTTCTATATTTTCCTCTACTCTTGCTATTTTTCTTATTTTTTTCTACTTTTGGAGTCTATTTTTGAGACTTGAATTGCCACAGTGGAGAGGAACTGCAAAACTGTCCTTATAATTGACTTCTTTTTCTGTGAATAAGGAAGATATTTTTTGAGTTACTGCACTGGGTCAGATATTGATGGAGAGGCTCAGGAGGTCCAACAACATCATGCTGAACTATGACTTAGTAATAGAATCAGGAATAGATCTTGGCTCCACTGGATAGTCAAGGCAGTGGTCACACAAACCAAACGTCCCTGTTTAAACTAGCTAGGTCACAAAACACAAGCAAAGGTCATGGATCTGCGACTGGAGGTGGTGCAGAAGGGCAGGGTTGATAGGGATTGGAGGGAGATAAGAACGAATGTGGAGGAGAGAATAATCAGAATGCATTTTAGGCGTATATGTGATTATCAGAGAGTGAATTCACTAAATGGAAAAATAGACATAGGCCCATTAACCTTCATTAGCAAGGTTTAATTTCAAATGGGAATTTTTGAGATAAGCAAAATAAATAAGTTCACAGATCATAGATGGGAGGAAGAAAATGAAAAGAAATATGTCTGCCCCCTTCATCTATCCCTATCCAAGATTTACATTAAAAGACCCTCTAATTATTGAGGTGACTGGCAAGTCTGAAATTTTTTGAAAATTTGAAGAATAGCAGGCTCTTCAGTGGTAGAACTTTTAATCCTGAGGCAAATTTATTCTTCAGGCCTTTCACAGCACTAAGAGAGAAAATCAAGCAGCCATATTGTTGAGAATAATTTTCCACACTTGCAGTTAACACTGTTGTGCAGACTCACTGCATCTACCTTCAGGGTAACACCTATTTTACTCTTCTACTCATTAACTGATCATTGTAATTTAGCAGTCTGACACAAGGAACTAACCATCACAGAACTGTGTATATATGAATCATCACAGCAAATATCAGCTTAGCAGACAAAATTTCTTTGAAAGACTGCCTTTGACTTTTACCATAAAGTACTTTTTAATGTTTTCAGTATTTTTCATGGTAACCCTGATGTGCTAGCAGAATCTTTAAAATGTCAGAGAAGCATTAAATAAACACTGGCATTTAGTATATTTAAGATAAGAATTTTCATTACTAAGGACTCTAAACCAAATTTTAGTTATATCTCAATGTAATTTTCTCTTATTTTTCCCTCAACAAAGATATGGTGATTTTAATAAACACAATTATAATCACTGATGTTTAAATGACTTATCTAGTAATTGGCTTATTTCCTATGAATACATCTGAATTTTCTTTTGTAATATGCTACTTTAATAGAATTTTAAATGCTAAAGAATCAGAATTTGATTATCTTTCAATGATGCTCCCATTGCTATTTAGAAATATTTATAATTTATTGTATTCTATTTGAATAACATTAGAATGAGGTAATTTCATTTCTCTGACTCTTCTCCTTTAAATATTGCTAACATATATTGTCTTCTACATAAAAACTACAATGAAGAACTGTGTTTTTAATTACCTTTTTTTTAAATTGACATTTTACTCTTGACAAAATATTTTATATTATTATCAATGGTGTTATTATTTTAGTTTATGAACCGAATGACCTAGTCACTTCTCCAAGAACTGTTTCAGTTTTTCATGATTGCATATTTATTACTTGTAGAATTTTGTAGCTATGATGCATGAAAGAATTAATAGAGCTACATAATTTCAGTCTTCTAGAGAGCCTGGAATTCTTAAAACTGCTATTAATTTTCATTATTTTAGTTAATAAGTACTAGTTTTCATTTTGATATATTTTGTACTTCAGATGATTCTTATTTTGTCTGTGTCTTATTATCTGTTTCTTATCTCAGGTTGCATTCAGGTCAAGATAGATTCATATTTCAAATGCTGGTTCCAAATATTATGTAAGATACTTTGTTAACAATGTTCTAGAAGGAACTTGGCTTTTTCTGTGTCCTTTTTCAGGTTACCTTTTCATTAGTGCCTATGGAAATAACCAGGAGATGGCCAGGGGCTCTAGGCAACCCAGTCAGGGATGTGTAAAGAAAATCAATTTGAATTGCAGTACCAAGGTTGTGTGCTCTTAGCAATATTCAGAAATAGAGAAATGCAAGACAGTTGTGATAAACAGTGAGACAGACAGACAGGCTTCTGCTTTTACACAGCCGGAACTGGTACTCTGGATATATTCCAAACTGGTAATCAAATGACTGAAAGGAATTTTGACTTATTATTTTTCCTACTTACAGAATTACTGCTAAACTCTAAAAAGTAAATGTTCCTCTTAAACTTTAAATGCACACTATAGAGATCTTAAAATTCATTTCTAATATTTTAATCATTCTATAACTATTTTAAAGTAGTGATTTTTATTTTGATTGTTGATTCATTACCAATATAGAAAGTTTTATTATTGTCATTAGTAATTGAAAATAACGATATTAACACTAAATTAAAGCAAGATTTACTTTTGGTATTTGTCCTTGGTATATCTCAATGGTAGTTTATGCTTATAAATGATATCCTATGATATTCAACATGGAATTATGTCATCAGATTTTGTCATAGTAGTGTAATGTTTGAAGGATTATTAATATAGAATTTGTCCACTTTTGTGAAAGAAAAGAAAATGTAGGTACACACCAAAAATGAGGAAAAATGACCACATAATTCTCAAGGTTTGAATTTGGCAATATTAATAATTTTTTCTGTAGTGATGATCAGTGCACTGAATAGATTTTAGCTCCTACAAATCAACAGGGCTGCCTACATTTTAACTGTAATTATAACTGAAACCAAGAATTCATATGGTAAATTTTTTGTAATATTTGCTTCATATTACTGCTAAAACTTTTGAAGAATCTAGCTGATGTACTATATTTTGAAAGTCGGGTGAAATGAGTACCTAAAATAACACCAACTTTGATGAAGTTTATCTTTGACTTTGCCCAGAGATGAAGATTTTTAATAATGTCAGGTTCTTCTTTCCAGACTGTGTACTTTAAAAAATGAATGGGTTAACTAAACAAACTGGATCATCTGCAATTACAGTTTCCTTTTTTTTTAAAATCAGGATTCCTCATTTTAATTTTTTAAGACATAATTTCATACTATAGTCCAAGATGGCCTTCAACTTGTAGCATTCTACCAACCGTAGTCTTTTGCTTACTTGGAAAACAGCCCTACTATATCTGCCTTAATCAGAATTATTTTTTAGGAAACATATAGTCATTTAATTAGCAAATAAATTTTAATAGTTCCTACAGAAATACCCACATCCCTTCATGTATAAAACAGAACAAGGAAAACCACAGCTAGGTACTTGGCACTTTGTTTTTTTTTTCAAATAATTACAGTTATGTCCCTCATTTCATATCTCCACTGATGTAGATTATATGATGCTTGAGTTAAAAACTGTTTTAATAACATTTTTATTGATATGTTTATAATCACATTAGTTCATTATAAATTATGTCCTTAAATATGCTGCAAACTTTTGACATTTTAACTTTTGTTCTTAAGTGAAAATACTTCTCTGACAACGATTTCTAGACTGATATATTCAGTTTGTGTTGTTAGTTTATGAAATTCCACAACTTTCAGGAGGGAGTGCAAAATATCACACACCAGCTGCTAGATTCTGCAAGTTAGAAGACAGGTTTCACTTGGCCGATTTTCATCACAGGGTCTTCTTAGAAAGCCAAGATGGAAGGTATGGAGGAATCCTCCCATTCAAAAGGCTCCTGGGAAAGAGTGAGTCTTCAAACTCAGTCTCATTATTGATACATTTCTGTCCACTGACTTGCGGTACTAGATTGCTTGAGGTGTATCAACAATTACAGGCAATCTTTCCTCCTAGCCATTATCTGCATTTCTCTCATGCTTTCTAGGTTTCCTCCTCACTCTTCTCCTATCTCCGCATTCCCATTCGGGTGTTGAATCTCTTTAATTCTCTTTCTGTTCTACCTCTTTGACTTCCTGAAAGTAAGACAGTTTCTATGTTTAGTAAATATTTAATTAGGACAGGTATTTGTAGATAATTCAGGATAGTCTCCTTATCTAAAACTTATGCCTTTATTATATCAACAAAGTTTTGTTTTGTTCGCTTTGTTCTGTTTTGTTTTAGTTCTGACTGTCTGTTAACATTCAGGGGGTTGCGAGCAGTGACACTCTTCACTTTGTGGAGCCATTTTTCTGCACTCACAGCTATTAACCCACAGGTATTGATCTACTTTTACCTTTGCTCTGACAATTTTTTTTCACATTTTGTAAGTCACAGATGTTTTCTCATCATTACATAATGCCATTATCTTCAATTGAAGAATTATATTGATGTATTTTTTATCTTAATTTTAGGCTTAAGTAACATGAGCAAAGTTTTAATCACAAAAATCTTCAGAGTTTTAATACCTCTTAATTTTAATGTATATGTATGTGGGTGCATACATGTGTTCGCAGGAGTATATATGTGTGCATGCATGTGTGTAGAAACACAGGTGGACATCCAGTATCTTCCTCTATGACTCTTCTGTTTAGTTACTGAGGCAGGATCTCTTGCTGAGTTGATGACTTACTAATTCTATCTAATCTAGCTAGCCAGCTTTTCCCAGGGATCCCATGTCTCTGCCTCCTAAATGGTGGGAATACAGGTGGTTATCGCCATTCCATCTGGGGTTTTGTGTAGGTTCTGAAGATTGAATCTCTAGCTTTCACACTTGCATGACAGGCACTTTATTTGTTGAGCCATCTTCCCCACACCAAACTACAAAATTTCTACCCAAACAATTTACTCGTTACATCAATAAAATACTTGCATTAGTATTAAAATACGACATACATTTTCTAGGACAGTTTTTAAATGTTCCACGTCAAACAGTACAAGATCTAAAATGTGACGATGCCCTGGACTTCTTATGTTTTCCAAAAGGAAGACTGCTGACTAAAACAACATGGTTCGCAGACTTAATAAATATTCTGAATGGGCACTGCATTCAAATAGTTATTTCCCATTTCTCATTTATTCCCTCATAGAACTTAGCATTCTTAGGCCAGAAAAAGACATAGTAATTTGTACCTTTCAACATGTTCCTTCTCCTCTCTGACTTGAACATTACCCGTAGTCCTATGTTATATGGTAAAGTACTGTGCTGAAAATTGTCTTGATTGCTCACTACTCCAAGCATATTTTAATAGTTTTGTTCTGAAAGTGGTTGCTCATAAAAAAAAAAACTGTTCAATTTAAGTTTGCTAAAGTATATTATTTTCTAAATTATATGAAGAAAAAGATGAAAAAACATTCTTGTCCATGTTTCAGATTTTTAAAAAATAATTTTGTCCTGAAAGTGTTTGCTCATAAATAACTCTTCAAGTTTGCTAATGTATATTATATTCTAAACTATACAAAGGAAAATATGAAAATATATTCCTGTCAATGTTTCTGGGATGTTTCTATTAGTATTAGTACTGACGCATCTTATTTGTTCATTTTACTTTTGTTTTATTCCTTTCTTCAGTTTCCCTAAATTAAGAAAGCATGTTTAATTGATTGTTTCAAGACAGAATCTCACTATGAAGCCCAGGTTGCCTCCCCATAGCTTCTATTCTGTTATTGCTATTATTAGTAAGTTCATTCTTTGACAATTTCATACAGGTATAAAATGCACGCTGATTACTTTCTATGCTGATGCTCTCTTAAAGCATGTAATTCTTACTGTTATAAGCTGATGATTTCTGAGTTCATTGCTAAAGTAGAAGAAATTCTACTGATCACAACAGTTTAACATATTTAATATTAGCATTGAGAAACACATTTGGGGAATTTAATTTCTCCAATTTCTCTGTAGTCTATCTCTACAGCACCTTGGACATTTCTAGAATGATGGATATTCTAGGAGGAAGGCAATGTCAAGTTTGAAGACATGGCTGAACACACTGTGATAATTCATGGCCTGTTTCTTGGGGATAATGTAATGAGCTTCATTCGAGTTGAGGTTCAAGAAGATAAAAAGCTGTCATTTTATCATGCTGGCATATATCACTATTAGAAAATTGACCTATTCCCAAAGGGAGAAAAGCCATGCAAAATATTTCCCTTATTGCAAACAAATATAAGTGGAATTAATCATCTAATAAAACATTTTCTAGAATACTGATATTTAAAGTTGACAATGAGTCTGGTCATGGTGTTGCACACCTTTAATGGCAGTATATGAGAGGGAGACAGAGGCAGGCAGATTTCCACAAGATCAAAATCAACCTGCTTTATAGTAAGTTCTGGGATAGCTAGGGTTACAGGACTACCCTGCCTTCAAATTACAAACAAAATAAAATAAGTAGTGAATGCTTGATGCATGATAATGTCTTCTAGAAAAGATAAGTAAGATGAATATGAAATTGTAACATTATGATTGCCTGAACAAGACCTGCATAATATCAATACCATTTGAGATGTCAGTATGGTTGGGAAATATAGCCACTTTCTTAAAGGTTCACTCATGCTATATTAAGCAACCAGAAGAACAGAACACAATTGGGTATCTGTTGAATAATAATGTTTATACAGATTAAATACTTTGTACAAGAACATACATTAACATGAGAGCTTGATTTTGCATACTGCATATTTTTAGATCCTTTGATATTTAACAAGAATCACCTGTTTTTGTTCCTACAGTCCCCTCCCTGAAATTTAATTATCCCTCTGCTTTCTAAAACCACTTCAAAGTATTAGAATTTTGTAGGTAGCTAAGATAAGTCACAATATGGATATATGAAATAACATTCACCTAACATTCTAAATGTGTGACTCATCTAGTCTCCTGAGCTCTTCTAGCTTAAAAGATAGAGAGTTCTCAATGCTTTTTTTTGAGCAATTCACTTTGCTAGTAAATCTTACTGAATAAAAACCCTTTCTAATATTCATTGCTATTGTTTTGCTTATTTAATCCCATTATTCACAGTTTCTTAAACCAAAGAGAAGCTTAAAGGAAAGTCTTTTATATTTCATCACTGAAAGAACTCTCTGATGAAGATGAAATATCCATATATCAAGGGGAATAATGGAACTAAAGATAAAGTATTACAAATAATGGTTGCTCCTCACTTTAACTGAAAAATTTCCTTCACAGTAAGGAATTAAAAGCTTTGCCTCAACAAAGTCTTTTATAAAATAGCATATAATAGACAGATATATTTTTCTCCTAACACTATTGAAATTGGGGAGACAGTTAATGAAAAATAAGGATGTATGAACAGCTATATGGAAATTTAAATTGTAAGTTTAATAAAAATATTATTTTTTTTAAATGTCTGGATATACCCCACTTGGGTGTAAAATAGTTCCCAGAGACAATGGCTACTAAATGAAAACCACAATGCCTGATGTGGGACTATGATTTTTTGATCAGGGTTGCCCCAGAGGAGCATTGCTTTTCATTGCTGACCAGAACTAAATGATAGCTCCTGTTGCTGAAGATATTGCACACTTTGTTAGGACAACAAAGATACTGAGCTGAAACTGAGATAGAGGCTTCCTCTCTCCTGGCAAGCTATAATGCCAGAAAGTGCTATCCTGGGTACTGTAGGAGAAACATCATCAGTGTCCTTACCCAGATGTGAAGCCGTCATGCTGTAATACATACCTCCTAGTCAGGATATGCTATAATACATACCTCCTAGTCAGGATATGGCCCCAGGTGTAATACAGGCATGGCAGTCATGGAGGGAATTCATGTTTGATATCATAAAACTGGTAACACAGAGCATATACTGGAGAGATGCCCAGCCCTAAGAAACACATCTAGAGTGGAACTTCTACATCTAAAGTTCATGGAACACAGCAAAACAGGGGTCCAGTAAATACTAATGCATCGTTCAGCTGTCAGCCAGGAAGGTTTTTCAGGCAGGTCAAAATGACCAAAGCATAGAGTAATGTCTGCAGTGTGGGTCCCTGGACAGAACTCCTATATTCAACTTCACTCACCCAGGCCTCAGGAACCATTACTGAAGAAGGGATAGAAAGATTGTAAGAGACAGGAGTTGTGCATGACCATAAGGAAACAGAGTTTTATAGGCTCCTAAGACCTTATTCTTATGAACTTACAGCAATGTGACAGCAAGTACAAGACCCACACAAATTCTATCAGACAAAAAGTAGCATAGAACATGGGCAATGGGAAGGCAGTCACAACTTTGGTGAGGAACTGTTGGTAGCTGATTACCACTGGGTGAGGGAATCTTCTTTAAGGGAGTAATACTAGATAAACAAAACAGCCTAAAATGGATGAACTCATATCAAGGACCATTTGGTACACAAATTTGACTCAACAGGCCCTGATCTATATGACAAAATGCATGACATTCTGTGGGCAGACTATGGCGGGGTACAGATAGGGAAGGTAGGCTAAATATGATGAAAATTTATTGTATGAAATCCACAGCAATTCCATAAAAACATATTTTTTCAAAGTACTCTACTGTTAACACATCTGCCATGAGGGGGAGAGATGACTTGGGCTTAGGAAGGCTGGCTACTCTTGCAGAGGACTAGAGGACCAGTTCCCGTCACTGGAACAGCCTTCCAAAATTTCAGATCTAGGGAATCTGACGACCTATTCTGACCTCCATGGGCATTGCACACGTAATGTGCATTTACATATATGCATGTGAAACACTCAAACACATAAAAATAAAATTAAAAAGTAGATAAAAGTTTCTTTAAAAGACATCTGCCCAGAACAGTGATGGCAGCAGGTCAGTTGGTAACTTAGCCATTAGCATGTGTTCTTACTGGAAATGTAAGAGAATCCTGAGAGAACTCCCTGTTGACTCTTTTGCCAACTTCTAAACTCCCACTAGAGTAAGGCATTGACATTTTAAACGTTATGTGTTAGCAGCATGTTTTAATACATTTGACTTCTTAAATTAAGAGAAAAAAATGAAACTATTTCAAGTTAAAAAGAAAAAATAAAAATAAATAACTCACAGCAGTTATATATTTCCTAAAGTTCTAATTAATCTGTTTCAGAATCAACTTAATATTATCTAGTGTACTTTAGATATTTTATAAAGTGATATTTTTAAATAATGATGTCTTATATGGGACATTTTAAGTTATAAAAATTAATAATATATATACATATTTAGCAAAAATATGTAGATATTCTAATGTATCTCTAGGTTATGTTCAAGGACACAATTGAAAATGAAATATAAGTAGTTTTATGCTCTTAATGTAAGTGGAGTATGATATTACTAACAGGGACTCTTAT
Source organism: Eospalax fontanierii (assembly GCA_035773235.1). Classification (NCBI taxonomy): domain Eukaryota; kingdom Metazoa; phylum Chordata; class Mammalia; order Rodentia; family Spalacidae; genus Eospalax; species Eospalax fontanierii. The sequence continues at coordinate 67,315,416 of CM069524.1, read as the reverse complement.
TTAAATTTAAATTTTATTTTAAATATTAAATGTTACTTAAATTTAAGTTAATATTAAAGAAATCATTAACAGCAAAATTTATTAAACTTCCTCTCTAAAGAATTAGATCTTACAAATACAAAATAAAAAGAGACCAATGAACATGTGACTTAGAATTTTCTCAAGAATTTTGGTATCAAACATTCACAGAAGGTATTGTCTTTTACTTTGGGTTCTTTAAGTCTTTTGTCCATTTAAGGATCATCAAAGATTGCTGAGTTCCCAAAATTAAACTAATTTCATCAACTCTAAGATACTAAGTTTATCGGAACTGTATAAATATTTTAACACCATCTACCATTAAAATATCTCCAAGTCAGATTAGTACCGACTTTTGTTGCTTCAAACTGTCTCAGATTCTACATATATTCATATGACTTCATCATCAAACTAACTAGGATGTCCAAATACCACACATTTCCCAGCATGGCCACATTTTTCACATTGTCCCTTTGTATCTACTTCCAAGTATCTTCCACATATTAACCATGGTTCTCAGAGCATTTTAACAGAACACTGAACTACTTCACTTAATTGTGTGCATGTGTGCGTGTGCATGTGTGTGTGCGTGTGTATGTATTTTGTGTGTTGTGAGACAAGATTTCATGCTGTTGATACCTTGAGCTCATGATCCTCTTGTCTCTGTGTCTGTCTCACAATTTCTAGGATTATATGTGCTGAGATTAGTAAATGCCTTTGAATTCAACAACATGGATGCACCCATTTCTGTGTTATTACCCACGATGGTTTTGCCTTCATGCTTACTCAACAATGTGGTGTTTCGACGCTGAGCCTACCTTCCCATATCCTAGGCTTCCCAATGTTGTACTTTTTAATTATCTTGTGGGCAACAGTACTACCCATATCAACAAAGTAGTTGCTGATCTTATGTGAAGGTCACAATCTATTGTCTTCCTTAAACACTGGTAGCAGCTTTGGAAGAGTCTGACACAGAATTTTGACCTTTCATATGGTCAATCTGGGGATAGCTCTGCCTTTCTGCACAGTGCAGTGGGTGGGTGACTCAGCTCTGTCCATACTTCTTTTGCTCTTCTCTCAACCACAATCTTCAGCATCATCTGAATCTGGCTCCCATCGCTTTGGAAAGTCCATGCTTAATACACATTTTCATGCTCATTTCCTTTCTTCTATTTCTTTACACTTTCCTACTCCCACTCTTTCTTTCCTTCTTTCTTTCCTTCTTTCTTTTTTCATTCTTTTTTCTCTCTCCAGTCTTTAAAGCTTCATTAATTATTAGGAAGCATTCAGTAGAAATTTTATGTAGAAACATTTTCAGTAGAAACATTATGTAGAAAACCATTCAGTCCTTCAGCTGGGGTGCTACCTGCTGCCAATCATCCATAGTTTTCCCATCAACTCAGTTGCCCCTTCCCTGGAGATCAGCAACTGGGATAAGGAATGTCATTGGATTATTCCTTTGGCTCTTTGCCTTGTCCTTTTCTTTACCTGCTGATAAAACTTTGATGTTCTTAGATCAGCGTTCTGTCTTGAGTTAGTGGCCTGTACTCTTAGGACCTTGCTTTCTTTGAAGTTTAAAGTACATTGCTCTACCTCAATCTATGGTCAGCTGCTGAGTTAACCTAGAGTCTATTGCACACCAGGTAAAACCACTGAATAGCTTGAGCCCATGGTGGATCTCACCCTCTACCGAGTCCCAGATCTTGGAATTCTAATGGACAATAAATGCTAAAATAATAGTTTCCTATAAATTCTGCTTCTTTTAAAATGTAGAGATATTGGTGAAACTCTATTTTGATATGTTAACTTGAACTTGTTTACTTATTTTTTCAAGTGAAATATCCATATATTAATGTAAAATAGATGGACTTATCCTATTACTTTTTAGTTATCATTTTTTAATTTTATGTGCATGAGTATATTGCCCCTATGACTATAAGTATACTCATGTTGTGAAATGCCCATGGAGGTCAAAAGAGGACATCAGATTTCCTGGAACTGGAGTTACAGACAGTTGTTAACCATCATGTGGGTGCTGTTAATTGAGTCTGGGTCCTCTGCAAAAGCAGCCTGTGTTCTTATCCAATAAGCTATCTCTCCAGCTCCATTCAATTACTTTTTAATAAATGAAAAATGATCAACAACAATTACATTTCAGGAGATAGTTTAGTTTGACTAAAATTTGAATGACATCAAATTTTTTATGGTAAAGCACCGTGCTTCTGTACATAATTATTCTACGTATTTGACAGGAACTTTAATCTAAGGCGAACAAAGTTAACATTCTTGGAAAAACATAATTTTACCAATGTGCAAGATATTTTGGAAAACAAGCTAACAAAAGTTTGGTCAGACATTCCACCTTCATGTTTTGTAAACAGAGACTGCAGTTACTGCCTGGCTACATATTTTAGTCCCTTTGCATGTCTGGGCAGCTGTTCTAGAAGGCATTTAGAATTTCCACATTCAGCATGTCATAAGTAAAATAATGAGGGGATTACAAATGGCTTCCTACTAAGTGAACAAATCAGTTACGACTGGTCATAAGACTGTGTGGCAGGGATAAAGTTAAAGCAGTGTTATATACGGAATCTTATCACTCTTAACTACCTAGACTTGGATACAAACACTTGCCTAACTTTTAATTTAATTATCTTCTAACTATTAATATTTACTCAATGATCCTCACTGATGTTGCTATTGGCTTTCACCATTATTCCCATCATTTCCAAAGTTCCATGTTGCTAGGATTAAAACTCTAAAATTAAGGAAAAAGTGAATAAATAATTCAGAATATGCTATTTCATGCACCTTTATCACTCACTCAAAGTATCTAGTTGGCTATGTTAAATTCCTAAGTAGAAATATTTTACAAGTTTATTCTGTCCATTTCTCAGGTGTTTCACAAATGCCTCAATTGTCTTTGCAAGGATTGTGATACTTCTTACTGTAATGAGAGTTCCTTTACCTAAAACAAAGCTTTGGCAACCAAACAGAACATAAATGTGATAAAAATATACACAATGCATAATTCATACTATATAACAATGTGTGGTTTAAGGCATAGATACAATTAAGTAGTTATAATTTTCAAAATCAGTTAAGTAAAACCACTGATTATAGACATGTCGTTTCTCCCTACTTACATCTGAACAATTAATCGAGTTCAGAGGAGAGTCTTCTGATAATTACTGATGGCCTTCTTTGACAATATCTTTGAGATTTTCAGGTACAATGGGGACATGAATCCACTTGCAGTTCTCTTCTCTCTTTAGTATGAGTTGTCAAGAGCTGCTGTTAGATAACACTGGTAGCTATAATTAAGTTGTCAATGTATATCCATACCTCTGGTAATTTCCTAACTTTTCAACACACGAGATGCCATAATCAGTTTTAACATTGAATGTTTTATGTGGAATTAGTAATGCAGTGCTATATCTTCTGAAGTTTAACCACATTCTAGTTTCATATTTCTTCAGTTCACTCTGATAACAACACTGGGAGTGTAACATGGTTCTCGCTTTACACTGATGTCAACAATAATACTACACAATCACAGAATTTCAAGATATTTTCTTATCTCTAAGGAGAGAAACCTATTCTCTCCATCCCCTTGATCATGCCATTCTTTCTATTTCTAGTCTGGCAATCTAATATGGTAGCAGTTCTACTCGTAAGGAAAATTTTGTTTTATTTAAACCTTTTATGACGGGCATGAGAAGTAATCTCCCACACTCTATGTACAGCTTGTGGATATGTTTCCTAACATCATAAAATTATAAAAACCATTAATGTGAACATAATAATTGTATTCTAGATTATACAACTGTATGAACATCCATTTGAAACATAAGATTATTGACTATACACTTTCCTATGACCAAAAATATTGGAAATATGATAAATGTTATTAAATAGCATTAAGCAAAACTATACACATTTCATTGCTTTCAAGTTTACTGTAATTTTATTAAATCCTGAGCATCATTTTTACACACTATTGGGAAACAAGCTTCACGATAGACTTCTAGAGAATAAAGCAGGGAGTAGAACAACATTTATACAGTGCTGCTATCATGGTTAAAGTGAGATCGGGGGTGAATATGTTGCTGTTTGCCTGTAATTCCAGCTATAGAATGGGTAAGGCAGGACTGTCTGAGCTACATAGATAGACCCTTTCTTCAAGACAACAACAGATGATAGAGTGACAGCCTTTGTTCAAGTATAAGAGGAATCAGGTATAGCAATGTCTAGACAGACAAACAGAGAGATAGAGAGAACTGTGTTATACTATTGTCTGTTAGAAGGTCAGCTGGATATTTAACATGAATGGATGAGTATAATGGGGCTTATCCTTGATGTTGTACTTATTTCTTTTGTTTAGTTTAGTTTTTGTTTTCTAGTTTGTTTTTGAGACAAAGTTTCCTTGTAACCCCAGTGGGACTAGAACTTTCTTTTTTTTTTTTTTTTAATATTAGGCAGACTGTGATCTCACAGAGTTCCACACACTTCTATCTCTCCAGTCCTGGGATTAAAGGTATGAGCTACCATGTCTTGCAATTTTAGACTTTTAGCCTCCAGAATTGTCAAGAAATAAACTTCTGTCATCTATAAATTGCTAAGATGCTGGTAGTTTGTCATGGTAACTAAATGGCCTAATTTCTAAGGGAAAAATATTTTTATCAGTTGCAAAATTATTTCAAAAAGTGTCACAACATTTCTCACTTCCATGCATATGACATCATAATGCATTTAATTGGCATGTAAATGTGGATTCTGACAGATGGGTCAATTTAAATGTGTGTTATTATCTTAACTTCTCACACAATATTTTATTTCTGACTCATTAGAGTATCCACACCATTTTTCAGGTTATATAACATTATTTGGTAACTGTGTGTCTTCTTTATGCCCAAGGTCATTCACTGTATGAAATTAAATAATAGAAGGAAGAAAAGTAAGGGCAAAGGTGAAAAATAACAAAGGAGTTGATGGAAATGAAACAGGGAAAAATTAAACCACTTTATAAGAGTTTACAGAAAATCAGTAGAAAACCGTTCATGTAAGAGAAAGCATAAATGCTTATAAACAGCTAAATATGATATAGACTAAGAACTGACTTCATGATATAGAGGACATTAATGATTTTAATAGGAGCTATTTCATTAATTTTAAAAGGCAATAAAAATCTGGTAGGTTTTAGGACAAGTTGAATAGAAGGAAAAATCTTTAAAGTGGTCAACGGAGCAGAGGAAGAAGGAATTAATGTGGTAGCAAGGAAGATAATGTGTGGACATCAGAAGGACAACAGGAAACAATAGCATATATTTTTATCAAGAAGTGAGTGACAGAGGGGAAGAAAAAGGATGATGCAGGGTTGCTAGACATAAGCAGGCCACTGTGAAAAGTCTGATGCAGAGTCGATGTATGTACCTGTTTGTGTGGCATAAGCATCAAGCCCAGGTACCAGAATAGATGATCCATAGCAATAGCAGAGAAGAAAAAGCACACATTATTGATAAAACAGTTGATTTGGGGAATATACTACAATTACCAGTGAGATGTTGAAAGTGATCAGCTTATTTGAGGTGATGAATGAGGGCCTGAGACAATAAGGGTGTGCATGGAACAAAGAAATGCAACTCATTGATGTTTGCTATTAAGAGACACTGGGAAGCTGAGTTACAGATATTTAACGTAAAATTTATCAGCAAACATGAGGCTGTAGTGTTTTTGTTCAGTTTCTGTACCCTGAGATCATGCGAAATCTAAGTGAGTAATAGAATCTAAATGCAGTCATGGCTTTAACACAAACAAACTGGATGCAGCCAAGGAAGGGAATGAAGCACAACAAATGTTACTGAGAAAAATTAAAACCATGGAATTTTAAAAAGATAGAGAACATTAAAGAAGACATCAAAAGGAAGATAAAAGACCAAGAGCCAGTGGGGAAATACAGAAAGATCTCATAATTATTGTGGAGAAGTCTTGCTGGAATCTTAATGCTCTAAACACTCTTTTTTCTCTCCATGTAGAAAGCATTAAGGAGAGACCAGTTTCTTAAAATGCAGGTTTATGTTACATCATCACGCACAACATTTCATTGCTGATATACTTCTTGTTCTTTAAGAGTAGCTTTCCCACCTTCTATCCTATATCTCTTTCACCTGCCAAACACCATCGACACAAGCATATTAAAATTTTACAATCATTCTTCCCCCCAAAATGTAAACATTACCAAGGAGTTCTGCTGGTGGTCGTAAATATAAAGTCTTTCATTTGTTTCTTTTATAATATTTTATTTATTATTTTCATTTTGTGTTCATGAGTGTGTTGCCTGCTTGTATGGAAGTGTATTTCTGTCATGCAATGTCCAAGGAGGTCAAAAGGGACAGATACCAGATTCCCCTGGAACTGAGTTATGGACAGTTGTTAGCCACTATGTGAGATCTGGGAATCGAACCCAGATCTTCTTTAAAAGCATCAAATGGACATATCCACAACCACTCATTTGTTTCTTAAATGGTTTATTTGAGTATTCTCCTATGATCATTGGATGAACTCATACCAAGAAACTTCTGGGGATACAAACTTGACTCAGTAGACTTTAGCATATATAACAAACTGCATGAAATCCTATGGGTAGGTTATAGGGGGTGCAATAACAAAGAGGATCTAAATATGATCAAGATGTAATATGTAAAAATCCCCAAAATTAAATTAAAATATATATTTAAAAACCATCATTTCCTACATAATATAGTGAAGAAATTTTTTTTAAAATGGCTAATTATTGATTTTACACTAGGTTTAGAGGTTATTACCACTAAGCTAGTCAGATACCTTGTAATAGTATTTATAGACTATTTCATGATTATTAGATTTTTTAAAGCATTCTAAATTATTTCAATTTTAGCCTAGGATGAAATTGGAAAATTGGAAACTATTTATACACATAGGCATTTACAATATTATTTTTATTTCCTTTAATTTAGATCAGAATTGGAAGTATCCATGAATTCTCAAAATGAACCTGATGACAAGACTATGAAAAATCTCAGCACAAGAAAATGTGTCATTACTAGCCATCTCAGTCTATCATCCAGATATTTCAGCATCTGTAAAATAAAGTAGGATAGATACTAGTCTGTGTTTCCGACTTTCCTCCCTTTTTATCCTTCGTAGGTTCAGGTGTGCATCCACAAGCATGTGTGAATGCTCACGCATTCCTTTATGTCTGTTTCAATCTTCAAACCAAAATCTGTGAGAAATGAAATGTTACACAGTAATGCTGGCATGTGGGCCACACTGAATTAAAATAATATTTATAAAGGATATCACTTATATTTTTCTGATCCCATATATTCTTAGTTATATGATCAATTCTATTTTCTCTGTACCCCTACAAATCACTCTAGAGAAACAAGATGCCATTTTTCTCTACGAATAAATAGTATCTAAAACTCATTTTATCCTAATGAGTATATTATAAATTAAATCTCTTCCAGTTCATTACAACAGAACGTCAGTATTCACAAATACATGCTAATAAAAGGAAATATATCAACAAAATGTGGTTTGTGGTGTAGAGAGTAAGAAGTGGAGTATTTACGAAATGATTGTGTGGAAGTGCCTAGAAACTTCTATACATATAAATGGAACTATAGATAAGGCTGGCTAGATATGACCAAGAATAGGCAAATTCTGAAATTTACCATGCAAGTAAATCTACTTTCCACCCTAATATAAGAATAAAATTGTATAAAGTTAATAATATTAACAATATGTTTGGCATATTCTTAGATAAATGAGTCAGATGATGGACGTTACAGGTTTATTAATTTGCTAATACCTCATATTTTCCTAGGTCATTATAGAGAAAAGCAACCAGTACTTTACAAAAATGTTTTCTTTACAAAAAATAGCAATGATATAGTCATGAATCACTCAAGATAACGATAACTAAGTTAATTCTAATACATAATTAATATTGTCAAAGTTAAAGAGCTATAATACATGAGAACTAGGTTTTGAAACAAACTACTTTTCATTCTAACATAAATTGTGGGCCGGTGCTCTAGTCCTGTTTCTACCACGAATTATTAAAATTTGTAGTTTTTAATACTTCATAAAAATAAAAATCGATTATATGATTTAATTCATAACTATCAATTATGTGAGACTATTCCTATTAAGCACTTCAACTTTTATAAAGGTTCTTTTCAGTATTCTTGTTTTTGCATTTTCTAGGGACTATAAATATAGTTCCTCACTCATTAAGTTCCTAATTAACAGGCTAAGTCACTGAGAATCTAGCTTAAATTTCTGTCTCATCCTATTGAATGTAACTGTCTTAGCAAATTTCTCTTTAAAAGGGATGGTAATAGGGCAGTCTTTCTATAAAATTCAGTATCACTTTGCTTTTCTTGCTGAATGCTCTTGTTCTTGCCTATGCCAGTAGCCTTCACACATACTTTGATCATCAAGACTTTAGTATGCCAAGAAAAATCGTATGCAAATTATCATAGAAAACAGACTTGAGTAAGGATGTGCTGCTGTGGAGGGAACTGAGGATGAATCTAAACCATTTTTCTCCTTTAATTTTCTATATATTTCTGTGAAATCCCACAGCTCCAGAAAATCACTTGAAGAACATCGTCCAGCATTTTGTATTCTAGTTTCCATTTGAAAAAGGACACTAAAGGAATCTTCCCGTGTGCTCCCTATAAATTTTAAGATGTTTCATTAAGTCGCCAGAGTGACAGCAAATAATTATCATTTTTAAACTGGCTCACCATCTGTGAGCAAGGTTTTATGCTATTAAAAAAATCCCTAAGATCTCTCTGTATGAATATTCTAGAAGACTCTAGGTTGATTATAATTAGTTATGTATCATACAAATATTTAGAGCATATGATAGTCATCCATGACACTGTATGATATGAAAATATACTATATAAAATATGTTTGACACAAAATATAATTTGGTCCCACTGACAGTTCATATATAGACACTGAATAACTGTGTGATATTTTTCACTGTCTCACATATGATGGGTAATTTTCACTGTAAAACCTGCATCACTATGGGTACATACTGAAGGCAGGCAGCCTTCTCCTACTATCCCTTGCCATAGCAATGCCCTGAGATAGGAAAAACTTTCAGCATTGAATATAAACTAGGATATTTTTGCAAGGCAAAAAAATTATCATAATGTCAAAGAAGACAAAGATTCAAAATTAAATAAACTTTCAACATTTTTGTTTTATAAGGAACTTTCCTCCTTATTTTGACTGTATTTCCTAATACCATTGAACATGTCAGCTCTTGTAATTCATTCTAATCCCCCATTAAAGAGGCAAATCAAAAATCAAGTTAATTTATAAAAGGGAAAACTGTGGATTGAAGCATCATTCAATATATTTTTTTTCATTCATTGAAAGGTATTCTAATTCTCTGAGACACCATCACCCTCTTTCATTTCAAAGTATAATTTTACTAAGTAAATAATTATGTAGTACTATATCACATTCATTTCTTCAAACTCAGTGATGTTATTTTTTATACATACAAATAGAACAGCAAAATTTGTCTATAAATGAGCACAGGGTTACGATCATGGCGAATATGTTAAACTTTATATGAGGAACCCTCCCTCAACCACTCAAATCTGGCTCTGTAGCTGCAAAAGAATTAAAAATTAATTGCATAAAGGAATAAGCGTCAATGTGTGCAAAACTAAATTTTGTGAAACTAAATTTGAAAATAGAGTAAAACAAAAGAAAGCAAGGCGAGGGCAGGATTCTGTCTTCAGAATATAGTTTACAGAGCTATATTTATAGAAAATCTTTCTAAAAATCTCTTCTATTAGTCTTTTATCAGTTTAGTCATTCAGAGTTACAGAACAGTATAAGGTGAAAAATACATAAGGAACAGAGGAAGGGTGAAGTCTAAGTTGTTTATTTTTTAGACAATGACAGTTTCATTAGTAACACATATACTGTAAGAGAATGAAGTGAATACAGTTATAGAAAATGGACTACTTCCAACATATATTTAGACATGGAGCTCACATAATCTCCATCAGTTCATGCAACACTGCGTGAAATAAGAGCTAATTTCTGAACCCAGGAAAACCAAGTGGAAACAAAATCAATAAAGTGTTCACATCGTAGCATCATAATAGATCCACTCCTGTGTTCTGTTGGCACTTGATCTAGAATATGAACAGTCACTTTATTTGTCTGGGATGCAATTTCCTCACCTATGAAAGACATAGACTAGTTTAGATGATATCTAAAATCCCTTCATGTTTAAAAATCTATTAAAACAGCAGCCCTTTCCTGCCTGACACCACCAGAACATACACTGAAAATTCTTCCCTCCTGTTTGATTTTTGCCTCGTGTCTAATGTTGTCATTGTTACCAGGGTTAGAAGACTGCTCTTTCTCATTCTTACAAAGTCTCTGTTTTTAAGGGTCGTTTTCTGTGTGCTGCCAACGTAAAACCATAAAGGATTAACCTTTCCTTCTTAACTAAGAAAAAGAAAATAAGTTTTAAAATACAGACTTAGAGAACTTTTCCAGCTGTAATGAAATGTTCATTGAGTAAAACTTGCATATTTTTCTTCTTTTTGATGATTTTTCAGTTTTCTTCTTTGTTGGGCTACTTTTTGGATCTGTGGAAGAACACAGACAAAGGAGGCAGTCCTTGAAGCAAAACAATTGACAAATAGCTCCTCTAAGCAGCTGACAAAGGCCCTGTTGTGCCACTCAGCAGCAGTTGGAAACTTTAATGAAGAGGAGAAGTAAAGAGCCAAATAATTGACTTCTTAAGAAACTAATCCCTTGAAAATGGTGAGGAATCTGACTGTCATAATAGGATAGCATTATTAACCTATTAATGGCTAAACTCGACTGCTTAATAAGAAATATTTAAGGTTCAGGTTCTTCAGTTTTGGCAAGATATGTGCCAAGCATCAACAAGCCAAATTCAAAAGGGATAAAAATGATGAAAGAGGGCAGATTTCAGAATTAACTATGCATTCAAAAGACCAGCATTCTTCACTGAGTCCTCCACTGTAGAATTTCTAGTATGAGAAATAAATATATCAAGCATCTACAAATGCTTTTACATATGCCATTAATATTTTAATAAGTTATTAAAATATCATCACATAAAACACAGTTGTGACAAAAATGAATTGTGTTCATATATTTCAAGTCATAGCAAAGTCACTTTTTCTCTTGCTAGAATGCATTAAAGAAAAAAAGGATTCAATGTTCTTTGCTCTCAAATTATAAGATAATAAATATACCCTACCTGTTAGATTACTAAATAAAAACTGTCAATGGTGCTAAAAGAATGTCAGAATGGGTTATAGAACAAATTATAGAGCTCTTTCTTAGCAAACATTTAGCTTTCTGTACTGAAGTCAACCTTGTTTTAGATGTTGGATTGCAGTAATCACCAGAACTTGTTACTTACAAGTGGGTATGGCATTCATGAGAGAGTTTCATATATATGGCATTCATATATATATATATATATATATATATATATGAAAAAGTTTGTAAGTGGTGAAATTATTTTCAAGTGTTCATCAATCTGTTCTGGAAGCACAGACCAAAAGAAACAAATTAACAGAGCATGAAGAATTGTGACCTTGGTGATTTTAAGTGAAACATTCCCTTCAGATGGTTTACATTTCTCTTAGGTAGTTGAGATTTTTTGAATGGTCTCAATGGGTCTTCTTTAAGTTATTGATATCTGAAAACATTTTTGGAAGGTCTCATATTCTCTCTCAGCATATTTTGACCTACAATAAGCTCATCAACTCCTTAATCATTTAAGTATTTATAACTAACTTAAAAACATTATTTTTTAGGCATTATTCCAGATTCTTGAACCATGATTTGCATCTTCAGTGGAAATCCTGTCAGCTGCTAGAGAAGTCCCCTTCTATATGTAGTAGATACCTCAGGGTTGAACAGTGAAAAAATATTAAAATTAAGATGCAATCTTTTCCTTCTTCCCCTAACAAAAAAAGATCTTCACACTTTTATTTTGAATCAATAACACATAGAGTTATTTTATTAACTGATTTTTTTCTAGAAAAGAAGGAAGCTAAATGCAGTGGTGCATGCTTGTAATTCAAGCACCTGAGAGATAGGCAAAGGAGCTCAAGGCCATCCTCAGTTGAATGACAAGTTTGAGACCAGTCTGTGGTACATAAAACCTGACTTAGAAAAACTACGGTGATGGGTGGAGAGGTTAGCAAGGAGATCTTGACTTTTCCTTTTCCATTATTCTTTCTATCAGTTACCAGTTCCACACAGCTTCTTCAAAGATTTGTCTGTTCTTTTCTATGAAGACCACATTTTCTAAAAGATAACATCAGACTATAGAGATGGTCAGTGGATAAGATGCTTGCCATGAAAACTTGAAGACTGAATCTAAGATCCCCACCACCCAAGACAATGTTGTGTTGTCATGGCCTACTGTGTGTAATCCAGTGTTTGGTAAGTGGAAACCAGATCTCTGGAGCAAGCTAATTAGGTATATGTGATGATAAGCAAGCTCTGGGTTCAACTGAGAGAATCTGACTCAAAAGAATGACTAAAGACCACACCTAGTATCAGTCCCTGGTCTACATACTCAAGTACACACACTTGCGTACATACATACATCTGCACACGCACACGCGCGCACACACACAGTGTAATAGCAAAATAAACCCCTTAAAAAGACTTTTAAAAATAGATATAAAATACGCATATCTTGTCACTCAAAGTTAAACATCAACATTATAATATATTCTTATTTTTACACATTCAGTAATATGCAATGATTAGAAATTTATAAATAACATATCTATAACGTTAGATAATTACTATGTGTAGTAAAATTGTAACATTTTTGATATGTCCAATTATATATCTAGATATCTATGATGAATCTATCTATCGTCGAAGTATCACTCTTTAGCTCATTTTTCAAAAATAACAAATTCATTCTATTATTTGAAATTTAGTTTTATCCATGCATAGAGTATTCAAAAATTTTGAAGTAATTACATGTATCCATATATTCTGAAGAAATTAGAATGTATATATTTGTAAATTTTCAGATTTTACATATGTGTCCTTTGGTTTTTGAAAGGCAGTAACTTCATTACTGACTGCCTCCTTTGTATTTATTTTCTAGTGCAAGTATAACAGGCCCACAGTTCACCAGTTCTGGGTAATCTGCTCGATTCCTTCAACCCTTCACGTCCAAAAGCCTGTCACTACTTCTCCTGCTCATTTGAAGCAGGACTTTATGAGCTTCACTTTATGAATACTTCACTTACAAGGTAAGCATAATGTAGCTCTGTATGTAATGGAGTGTGGTCATTCATCATTAGTAAAATTTTAGGGTACAGACTGAAGTTGTAGAGTTTATTTAGAGTACTTAATAGAGACATAGTTAACAAGATATACAGTATGTTAAAATCCAAAAACATTTAAAAGCTCTTTTTTTTTTCTTTTTTTGGAAATTGACTTAGGGTTTCATACATGTCAGGGAACACCTATCCCAACTAAGTAATGTTGTCAGTCCAATTTTAAATGTTTAAGAATTTTGCTGTTTTTATTGATGACCTAGGATTTTTAGGGGAAGTTTCCATGTTCATTCATGATTACACTTTCTAGTGACTTAATAATAAATTATGTGAGTCTTCTAAATAATTAACAAACAATGCAAACTGAGTATCAACCAGTGAGTACTACACTCAGTGTAAATGAAGACAGCTATTGAACATTGCTATTGTCACATCAGTGAATGGTGGGTATTTTTTTATTCATTTTTAAGGGTTACTGTAATGTATCAGCAGAGTTAACACTTAATTCTGGAATAAAATGCATTCACAAATACATTACTGATGAACATGTCAATGACTTACAAAGGCACACGATCACCAAAAGAGACAGATAGGACCAGTAGCAAATTTCTCAGACCAGACCCTGGATTTTGAAATATTTTTCTAGGTGATTAATGTCCTCATGAGTGAACCTTCAGAAAGCAAGAAAAACCTGCTAATTTTAATGCTGTAATTTTAGGAGTGACATAATTATTTAGAACTTCTTAATGGAAATGAACAAATAGAGTAAAATCTATCAGTAAAAAACATTTTTCTGTGAATACCATCATGAATATATGTCAGGAATGCATGTTTCATTAAATATGCCTTTAAGGCTTTATTCATACTAAAAGGCAGGGCACAACCTTTCCTACTAGTAATTTTCCATGCCAAATGCAGTAATTCATTGTAGCTACAATGCATATATCCTTTTTATTATATACTATTTCAAAAAAATTAAGCAGGTATGAAGTAGTAATGAATCCAAATCGTAAAGCCTTTTTTTTTTTTCAAGTTAGTTTTTGACAGCAGTTCAGCAGTTCTACACTTATGATTCTGGGAGTCACTATTTTGATGATAATTGGTGGTCTTCTCAATTTTGTTGGAATATATAACAAAAAGGTAAGAACAGCTAAACCTGAAGTGAATATTATATGTTATCATTAAAGCAAGAGAACAATTTAAGTCATTTGTCATTTGGCTGCATTTGCCTAACAGAAAAAGCAACTAAATTTATGAATAAATGTGAAAATTTGTAAATAACAACAATATCCCTAGAAAACTCCAAATAGTCTAGGCACCCTTCAGAATGAACTCTACTTGGTAGAGAATAAAGCTCTGATTCTAAAACACTTTGGCTCTAGGCATATCTTCATTTACTTTGTCCCTCTTTTGTTTTCCTGAAACCATCATAACTCACTCATTAAAAACAGATGACACTTTATAGCAAATGCCTGAATATTGATAAGGCTTAAATTTGAAAGGAGTGTTCAACATGGAATAAATCAACAGATTTACAAGACAATGTTCAGTTCAAAAGAAAGTGAAAATCCAAGGGCATGCAATATCATTCAAGGAAAACATTTCATTACAGTTTGTACTAGTTGCAACTCCTAAAACTGATGTTATTATGTATTAAGCACAATAATGAGTATCTTTTAGGAACATGGCCAAGCTTCTATTGTCAAATGTTGCTTTGCGACAATGTTGAAATTATTCTAGAAATTAGCTTATATGTCAAATTGTTTAAGGAAAATAACCTTTCCAAGATTTACTAACACTAACTTTCACAAGTTAGTGTTAAAATTATCTGTCATATTCTAAGAGTAATAAATCAGAAAAATCACTGAAGTAAAAATTAAAATATCTTGATTGCTAAATTGTGATAATGTTAAAAATGTTCCACATTCCAATTCAAAAGCTATACCTTGTATTAATTAGCTTAACTACTGCTTGCCAGGCTTGGTATGATAGCACTGAGAGCTGCCAGGACCATAATTGTGCTTGGGTCCTGAATTTCTGCCAGCTCTGGATGCAGTCTCATTAGCATATTCATAAGTCACAGCCTTGCGACCAGTGCCAGAATGCTGCAAACTGTTTTGTGACTATTTGTTACCTCAGTGGAAGGACATATTAGATTAGCTTTAAGAAAAATGCATCATCTACTATAAAATATAATATAATATTTAATATTGTCAAATAACTTGAATGACTTTTTAGTAATTAGCCTACACCAAATGAAGAAATGCTTTTTATATAAGCAGTATAAATAATAGGAATTCTGAATAGAGGAAAATAAAATAAAGTCTTTCCTTCATAAGATTTGTAAATAGATTTTAGTCTTTTCTCATTGATGAATTATATATCAAATAATATCATTTTCCATTGAATATTTTCTTAAAATTTTAAATATATAAATACTAAGCCAGGTATGGTGGCAGAGTCTTTAATACCAACACTCAGGAGGTAGAGGCAAGTGAATCTGTATGAGATCAGGGGCAGTGTGGTCTGCATAGCAGGTTTCAGGCCAGCTGTGACTACAGGAAAACCACTTTACAAAATAAAGTCTCACACACACACACAAACATCCCAACACTGAACCCCTTTCATATGTATGCATACACATTAATGCAGACATACATTAATAGAATAATTTTACTAGAAAATTGTCTTATTCCTTTATTCAGAAAACATTCACTTACATTAAAAGTAAATTAAGGCATTATAAATGGTCTGAAATGTTCCACGTTCATTACTATAACTTAAAAGCCTTACATACACATACACATACACACAAGCCCACAAGCACACATTGTATGCTTTTTCTCTTTTATGGAATCAATGTCTTATGCACCAAAAATGTTTTTTATATCGTATTTTGTTCTGTTTGTATAGCTTAAACCATCACAAAATGAAATCTGTCAACATCTTACTTTTTCAGTACCAAAGTATAACGTTGTACCTCTACGATGTTGTTAAAGAGCATTTGCATCTCATACATGTGTGTACTTTCTGTGCATATGTGTACAGGTGTTTTATGTATGTATTTCTATCTTAGGGACATGTATGCCTTTATGTGTCTAACACACACACATACACAAATGCTTAGTACATATATGTGCTAAGATATATACATATCTAAGTAGCATCATTTAGAGCTTGTAGTTTTAAAACTGAATTTAATACAGAAAGACATCGTAAAAGTATAACACAGAGAGCAATAGAATAAAGTAAAATATGTCAGTTATACTTGAAAGTATTGTGTTTTATTTGTTAAATTCACTACAAACTATATTCTCTATTGGAAATGTGTAGAAGATGGAAAAAATTCAGAAATGAAAAGAGAAAATATTACTCTGAGATATAATTCTTTGATTTTCTTTTGACATTTTTGCTTATGACAGTTTTATGGCCGGTGATCTTTTCCCTCTTAACTCAATTCACTTCCACAAAAACCTATGAAGCTTCTTTCTATGTGCAACACAGTACTAAATGCTTTGCATGATGGAAATAAAAGAGCAAAACGCATACTTTAAAAGCCCTTACAATGTAGTGAGGGAGGCAAATAATTAGCAAATTTCAAAATACTGCACAACATAGCAGGATGAGAGAAGCCTAGGGAGCTCTTCATCTTTCCAACTTCTGAAAATTGAAACATTCTGCTAAGAGATCAAGACTTCAGGCAGATAAAAATGAGCAGTGTAAATTGATCTTTCCAACTTTAAGTTTGAGTCATAGGTCTGCAAGAGACAGGGGAACATTTTAGAATAAATGTCAGTAACAGGAATGATTTGGGTACTGGAAGAAATCCAGCTTACGGGGGAAAGGCAAGAGAGTTGTGACCATGAAGGTCTCCAGAGTTGGAGAGTGTTATATCGGAAAACTTAAACAATCAAGGGTTATTTTTTATAACATTACTTGGAAATATATGCAGGATTCTCCCCATTAATTTGATTAGATCTTGTTGCCCATTGTTTTTGTGGCACACTTGGAATATAAGCAAAGTCAAAATGTAACTGCAGGGAATTCTGAATACTATTGTTGTCTATTCAGTTCTGCTTCTGATCACACAATAGCCATTTAACACCTATGGCTTATAAATCCAGTTGCTTTTCAGCTCTTTCTACAAGTAAAAATTGAATAATATAATTTTTTAGTAACTGCTTTGCCTTCCTGTATAATAGGACAGATAGTACTGGGGAATTTCTCTCTTTTCACACATACACACACACACACACATTCCTACACAAATATGACACTAAAACATGATATAATAGTAGTCACCAATACTTAAATCATCACTGTCTATTTAGTCAATTCATAGACTATTGTATAAAATTTTACTATTACATAAAATTTGAACTGGCAAAGATTATGTATAGATTTGCTCATCTGCAATCAAATTATTTTTATGTTACCTTTTTGATGAGATTGATATCAGAATGTTGGTAAAGTAACTCAACTAATAGCTGAAAAAAACATACACTTCAAGTTTTATCTCTTTAAATTATGTATATTTTCCTTGAAAATATTTTGATGAATAGTACAGCAGATTTATAATCATAATTTCAGATGAAATACAAATGGTCCATTTCAATACTGTTGTCACC
Organism: Eospalax fontanierii; assembly: GCA_035773235.1. NCBI lineage: Eukaryota > Metazoa > Chordata > Mammalia > Rodentia > Spalacidae > Eospalax > Eospalax fontanierii. Next base: position 67,297,388 of record CM069524.1, on the reverse strand, counting down.
TCAGATATAAACTTATATTTTTTGTTTGTTATTTTAATAGGTGACTTCAAGATAAGGCTACTGAATGGACGACCATTTTTGAGTTAGAATACAGTATGGGACAGAGATGCAAAAGCTCAGTTGGCATAAAATCTATTTAAAGCACATAGATAACTTTTTTCTAAATTCATTATGTCTTGACTTGAATTTTTACAGGGACTCAAAGTTGCAAACCCATATTTAAGGCCCAACTTACTTATAAAAATTCAATTTTGAATTGGTAATTTAACATTTTCTATTCTTGATGTGTTTTGGAGGGAATAACAGTTTAATTTTTCTCTTGGAAAACAACATTAATTCAAGATTCTATTAAGTATATAATCATAGTCTAAAACACTTCTTTATAAGTAATATGAATTCAAAACATGAATCTGCCACATCTCATTGATTCTCTCTTGCTAATTTATCTTGACCTTTATATCATCTTGCCACAAATCAAAATTTCCTAGAGGAATTTTTTGCAAGAGTACAAATATGATTGATATCATTTTAGCTGTGCATTGGATAGCATATTTGTGAAGTATCTGAGAGAGAGAGAGAGGTGCTTCTTGGAAATTTGTATAGATTAGAATTAACCAAAATTAAACCAAAACCAAATTACTCCTCAAAATCAAGAATAAAATGTTATATACTGCGTTTGGAACATTTTCAGAGATGGGTGCTTTCTTTTATTCTTGATCAGAGTTTGGAACTTTCTTCAGAGTTTGGAGTAAAGTTAGTTTTTGACAGATGGCATTATTTGCTTGTATCAATGCCTTCAAAGAACATTTATAGGCTACAAAGCTTTAGATAGTTGAAATATGCTTTTGTGCCATCAGGAGAGAGCATCCAACCTAAGTCACTTCAAAATATGTATGCTTTTCTGTATACTTGAAAGCTAAGAAGGCTTGTACTGTTAACAATAGATTTGGCAGAAAAGATAACCTGTGATCCATACCTTGAGCACAAAATTGAGCACAATTTTGCCAGAAGGATAATGTGCTCAAGGATATTCCAGGCATTGTGCCCACACAGTCAGCAAAAGCACATTGTTGCTTCATTTGAAGATCCGTACAGTTCTAGCTCTCTTTCCAGTGAGTTTATGAAGAGGTTTATAATATGAGGAGTTGGCTGAGGATGTCAGAGGTGGTTGGGGTGGTTTTATTTTGTTGTCATAACTTGAGTAGAAGCCTAAAAATAACAGAGACTGAAGTTATGGACTGTCAAGAGAGAATCATCTCTAGGATGTTATGTAACTTGAAAAATTAGATGGAAATTGGGCATCAAGAGAAAAGATTAGTACAGGTAAACCAAAAGAAAATTCCTTTCTGCACAGGTTGTTTAGAAGCACTAATCAGCAGGATTTCATCCCTGATTTTGTGTGAGAATTGAAAGAAGGTGTAGATTGATGATGTTTAGTTTCCTCTCTGAGAAACTGAAAAATCTTGCCATTACCATAATATGGCTCTAAGAAGGATGTGAAAGTAGTTGATTTAAACAGACGTTCCCATGCTTTGCTTAGGATTATCATGAAACACGTATTAACACAAAAAGAGAAGCTGAATAATAGGCCCTGAAGGATGTAAATGTTTCATCAGTAAGCAATGAAGCAATATCAAAATCAAAATACAAGAAAAGACACCAAGAGACAAGAGGAAACTTCTTAGACAGCAAACATAAATATTTTTTCTCACTAGATGATCAGTAAATAAAGATAATTAAGATAGGTTACTTAAGTTAGCAAACTATAGTATATGCTTCCGTACAATATCAAAAAGTAATTCACTTGCTGAACATGATTGTGATAGTTTGAATGAACTATTAAAGGCTCTAGTACTGTTTGGAGATAAGAAGGGCAGACTTGCTAGAATGACCTCACTATGTGTGGGTTTGAAGGTTTATAGCCTCAATATCTTACACTTCCTTTCCTCTGCTGTCTGCATTTCTTTGGGGATGTAATCTCTCCACTTCCAGCTCCTGTCTACACGAGTGCCACTTGCTGCTGTCCCTGTCTTCATGAACTCTAACCCTCTGTGATTAGAAGCCAAAACCACCTTTCTCCCTTAAGTTGCTACCAGTCGTGATATTTTATCACAGTGTCAGGAAAGTAATTAGTCCAATAGTTAAGAAGTGGTATGAACACGAAATCAAATTTTATATATTTAATGGTAAACAAAATTAGGGGAAATAATTTCGTTTATTCCATCAAAAGGGAAAATCATAAAGCAGAATAACCTTAGCATAAGAGTAATTCAGGTAAAAAGAATTTCTATGTTTATTATATTTTATGCTAACACATATTTTTAAAAGCCTGTACTCTAGAGTCAAAAAATCCAGAGAAAGCAAAAAAAGGAAGGTAGGTAAATGGAAAGAGATCCTGAATGAGAGAATTAGACTAAAACTTAAATTCACGTAAAAAGCATTTAAAGATGAGATTCCAAACGCCAACCACAATTATTCAAGAATAAAAGAGGAGAAAGATGGAAAGGGGAAAGAGGAACAGTTAAAGGACACAGAGGAGTAGAAAAAGGAGTGAAAAAAGAGAGGGAAAGAAGAGAAAAGTTTCTTGACAGAAGGAACATACAGCAGTGGTTGAAAGGGACAGAGGAAACTGAGTTGATGAACGTGGACTAAAGACCCCTAACTCCCTGTTGAAACATGCTCTTCTACAGCGACGAAGTGACGTGGAAATAGAATGGGAAGGGGACCGAGACAAACGTAAATGAATTGATTTAGGAAAATGGAGAGGAACAGGACACAGGGCAAACAATACTCTATAGTGGTTACTTTTGTCAACTTGACACAGACTAAAGATATCTGGGAAGGGGGAATCTCAGTGGAAGGATTTTCTCCATTGATTTGGACTCTGGCTATGTCTATGAAGTGTTTTTTATTTTATTTTATTTTTTAATTGCTAATTGATGTACAGAGACCAGATTCCTGTGATTGGTGCCATCTTTAGGCAGTTGAACCTGGGCTGTACAAGAATTGTGAGAAACCCAGGGAAGCAAGCCTCAGTAGCATTCCTCTGTAGTATCTGGTTTAGTTTCTGTTCCGTACTCCTGCCTTTCACTCCTGCTCTGTCCTTTGAGGATAGACTGTAACTTGCAAGGTGATATAAATACGTTTGTCTAAAATCCACTTTTATCAGAGCAACAGAAAACGAACCAAAAGATCTTTCTTAAGAAAAATGCAAATAAAATCAAAATCCAATCCTTTGGAATTCACCATTAGACACACTCAATGTCTTTTCTACGTTAGTTCAAGGTTAGTGATTTTAATTTGAAATATGAATTAAGCATTAAGCAGACTAAGACTGTTTCCAAAGGAGAAGGTTTCATCTTAATTTCCACTTAATTAATTATCAAAATGAATTCACAAGATATCAGTCATCCATCTCCATTCGGTTTTCATGATATGCTTTGATGCACTCATGAAGAATTTGGTATACATCAATTTTATTTTAGAAGGAAAATTATGTCTGCCATGCTCCTCCCCACTGCCTTTGACTTCAGTCTCTATTTGATGTTAGTTCATATACCCAACCTTTCTGACCAGAAGTCGTATTTCTTGAATTTCATTTCCTTTTCTTAGAGATTTGTCTAAAATACTCTTCACACAGTCTGATTCTGAGACTTCCTTTCCCTGTCTATCAAGTTTATGTTCAAATGACACTTCCATCAAGATGTCTATACTAAACATCCCTCATTAAATGGTTCACCAGTATTGAATACACTTAGATAACTCCTGATCTCATATCCAATTTTATTACTCTCTAAGACTAAGTTACATTAAATCAAATTTATTATTTTAGTGATTCTCTTCAGAAATAACTTCATGAAGCCAGGGATCTGACTTCATGAAGATCACCTGGCAAATAGTATGACTAAGAAAATGTTAATGAATTAACCGGATCGGTCAGAATGACAAATTCATGAGAACATACCTATCGATTGACTGAGAAATCACTTAGTCTTTAGGATGAAAGAAGAAAGATAGAGAGGATCAGATGCAGACAGCAGGAATGTTGTTTGGTTAGAGATCATTCTTTCAGGAATGTCCCTTGCAAGATCTCTGTCCATACACTGAGAATAACCTACAATGTAATTCAAAAGCTTAAAAAAGAAATATAATTTAGATGATTATACACTTGTGGTATCTCTGTTTATTTAAACCTGATAGACATCAACATTTATTCCTATATTTTTATAAATTGAATTTCTGTGAATTTCATCCAATATAGTTGAATAGTATTTAGATTCCCTCTCCTATCCACACCTCTTTACATAGTCCCCTGACCAATTTAATGTATATACACACACACATACACACACACACACACACACACATACACACACATGAAACATGGCTTCTAGATTCTGATTTGTGCCCACAAATGTCCTTAGTGTAAGCCCATCCATTGGGCCCACCAAAAGTCCCGTCCTTAAATAAAAATATTTTTTCCCCTTCTGAAAGATATCAATTACCAAAAGTTCATTAGTTTGGGTTAGGATTTCTTACCCAGTTCCCCATGTATATGCTTGGATTTTGGTTTGGTTTGAGCTTACATAGAAATTGTACATGCTGTCAACATTGCTGGGAGTTCATATGTATAACTGACCAGATGTCTGGATGAATCTTTCTTTGTGGTCATCCACCCCCACTGGATATTACAATTTCTTCCATTGTGGAAATTAGTATGAAGAACTCTTTAAAAATGAAAAAAATACAAATTTACCATATGATGTGGTCATGACACTCTTTGTCACAGCCATGAATCTTACTGCTTTTTTCACAATAGCCAGGAAATGGAAACCACCTACATGTCCCTCAGTTAATGAATGGAAAATGACAATGTGCTTCATTTACACAGTGGAGTTCTATGCAGTCATAAAGAAAAATAAAATCTTGAAATTTGAAGGTAAGTGTATGGAACTAGAATCTGTAACACAAACTCAGAAAAAAAGGACTTAGGTTCTCTCTCATTTGTAGATTTTAGTTCCAAATCCCTGGATGTGAGTATTTATACTGATGTAACTGCAGGAGCCAGGAAAATGGAGATGAACCATGGGACAAGGAAGAGGGACTTAAAGAGAGGAAGATTTAGGTGTGTTACTAAGGGGGGAATGGGGAAAAGGCGTGGTATTTTAACTTGGAAAGCAGTAGTAAGGGTTGTACAGGGGTGCAAAGGGATAGCTAAATAATGCTGAAATGGTATAAAAAGTCACAAGAAATTAGTTCGAAATACTAATAAAAAATAGACATACCATAAGTATACAACTGTGTGTAAATATTTGAAGCCTATGCAATGAAAAAATAATGTGCTAAAAAGAAGTTTTGCTTCAAGTTATTAGTCCGCACAATCAAAGAGTTTCCCTAAGTAACAGCTCTTGATTGCCTTGAAGAATTTGAAGGTAAGACACTATTGCTGAAAACACCATACTTGGGGCACAGAACTTAGAGCAACTCAGGTGGAACAAACTTGGAAGTCTCCTCTCTGAAGACTAACTCTCATAGTACCAATGAAGAAAACAAATCAGTGTTCCTATCCAGCTGTAAAGCCTAATCAACAGCAATAACTGGACCAGCAAACTATCACTACCCGTGCAGTAGTGGCACTTTTATCTTGGGGTTAATCAACAGCTGCCTAATTTGAATTGAGGCTGGCTCAATGGCACAGAACTCATGTACAGTACTGTAAACAGAGCCAAATACACATGACTGGAGAGGTCATAGATTCTAGAGAAAAACCTACTTTGCAACATCCATAGACCAATGTAATTTCTTATTTTATTCGAAAATCATCTCATACATACAGACAAATGTCTCTTTTGAAGAAGTTTCTTTTCACAACAGATGGTGATTATTACAAAGTTCCAGAACTGGTAAAATGCAGAGAAAAGATGTCTGTCAGATGCTTAACACTAAGCGAAACATCTACATTGTAACCTCTACACATAAGATGAATTCATCTCTCAACACTCACCTGAGAAGTTTCCTTATACAGCAGATGGTGATTAACACAGAAAACCATAATTGGCCAATGTGCAAAGAACAAGAGACCTCAGAGTGGTTATTCCTAATTAGGACATTTATTTTAAACCTCTACCTCCAAAGGCTCAGGAATTATTCCTTGTAGTTTTAAATGGAATTTTTAAAATTTTGTATTTTACTGAATTTTTACAACTTTTATATAATATAATTTGATGATATGTACATCCATTCCCCTATCCTAACCTCCCCCCACTGCAGCCCACCCAGGAGGAAAAGTTATACACTAAGAGAAAACGACACACTAAGAGAAATCTCTGCAACTGAATTTGACTTTTTAAATTTCTAATTTTGTAAGAATATCAATTCATTATTTAATTCATTAAATATTGAATATTTCATGAATAGTGAATATTTAATTCACTAAATACTGTTTAAATTTTCTTTTATTTTTTGTTTATTTATTTTATATGTATGAGCGTTATGCCTAATGTATGTAAGTGCACCTGTGTTGTGAAGTTCCCATAGAAGTTAAAAGAAGACATTATATTCCCTGGAACTACAGGTACAGATGGCTGTTAGCCACCATGTGGGTGCTTAGATTTGAGCTCAGGTCCTCTGTAAGAACATTCAGTGCTCTTAAATCAATTATATTTCATTAAATTCGCAATTAACTCTGGAGAAAGTACCTTTGAAGTTCAGAGCATTATGAGCATTCAGCATCTATCTTCCTATGAAAATGATTTGTTAAATATTATTATTAAGTTCTTAACTTTAAAATGAATTGCTTTTGTGAAAATGGGTATTAAGTTTGGTTTGTAGAATAAAAGAAAGCATGACAGCTTCCCAATTTACTCAAAGTAAGATGGAGACAGACTTGCTTCTGTTCTGTTGGTTTCAGAAAACAAATATTCTAAATGAGAAATATAAATTCATCCCTTCATAAAATGATATCTCTGTATATAATGGTGCACATTCAGTGTGTAAATTCTGATACTTCTTTAAATTTTGAAATCACATATAACCATGAAGTAGCTCCTAATACAGTGATGAGAATACTTGAGTCAAAATAAGGTCACAGTGACCTTGGTTGTCACACTATAAACAGAAAGAACTTTTAAAAATACCTGCAATGTTTTTTTTCCCTAAATATCAGTTTTGCATACAGTGTTGATTGCAAAAGAATATTTGAAAAAAATCTTTTCTCCCAATATTCTGTTTAGCTGCTGCCAAGTAATATGAAAATATAAAGTACCTTGCATTCTCTAATTTACTTGGTTTTTATTTTTATTCAGCTATTTTTTATAAATTTTACTCATTTCTACTATAATATAATTATTATAGTATAAAATAATATAATTGTTTCCACTTATCTTAGGGAGTGTATTTGGGGACTCTTTGTTGGTGCCTGAATTTTCAGATAGTTCTGACCTCTATGTGTGTTATATACAGTTTTCCATTTCGGTTCTCATGATAAAGTGTAATAAGGCACTACAAGAGATGAACAATAATAATTAATAGTAGAATATAACAGAAAATTCAATAAGTTCACTGCCATTATACAAAGAGGATATTTATGGTGCCACATAACTAAAATGCCAATACTTAAGAGGCTAAAGAAGGAGAATTACAACTTTGACAATAGACTGTGCCATATAACAAGGCCCTATGTCAAAACTATAAGTATAAATTCATATGAGCAACTTCCCAACTGCCTGGAAAACTGTTTCCTGTGGTCTTTCTGCAACCCTGGCTCTTACATTCTTCCCACATGAGCTTCTGCAAAGACCTCTGAGCCTTAGATGGCAGAGGTTTGATATGAATAAAAAGCAAGGTAATAGCATGCATGAGGACCATCCAAGCTCAAACTCCCCCTCCCCAAAATAAACAGCATAAAAGCGGAGAAATGGGTAAGAAGCCTCAAACTTAGCTGAGGAACTAGTGACAATGGATGACTACTGAGAGGGAGAAGGTTGACTTTCTTTAAGAGAGTGGCACTAGAGAGGTTGACATGGTTCCAGTGGACAGACTCATATCAAGGGATATTTGGGGACACAAACTTAGCCTTACAGCCCTTTAACATATATAATAGAATGCATGAAATCCATTGGGGTATGAGGAGGTGCAGATACAGGAAGATGTCTAAATATTATCAAGATACATTTGAAATTCACAATAATTAAGTAAAAATATACAAATCTACAAAAATTAGGGTAATTGTGTGAATGTATATTTTTTTTCTTTCCAAATGCTTTATTATAATGTGCTCATCCTATTTTGTGTGTGTGTGTGAACATGAGATATAGTACTTAAAAGAGCTTTGTGAGGCTTTTCATTGGTAAAATAACTAATTTTGTGGACCTGTTATTAACAACATTCATACTTCTTGATTTTAATCATTTCAAGATGAAGACATCCAATCCAGTAAACAAAGTGTCTCTTCCATGACTAGTAGGCATATAATGTGGACAGCCTGGCACACAGGAAAAAGAGACGATTAACCTCAAGAAAAGAAAGTGAATAACAGTGTAAACTATCATCATGCTACTCACAGTGGGATAAAAATCAAAACATCAATTATTCCTATATTTTTCAGTTTAATATTTTTGGACCATGAGTAACTGAAGCCACAGAGAACAATATCATAGGTAATGAAAGACTGCTGTGGATTTTTATTTTTTAAAAAAATATGTCATACAACAAACCAAAACAAAAATAAATAGAGATAAAACCCCCAAATTTAGTCAATTCACAGTATTAATAGATGTTACTGACACAGAACATGACACGGTACTTTGTATTAGTCTCAAGGTATCCTAGTCCTAATCCTTAGGACAGCCACCCTTGCTAACTAGTTCAAGTCTTTGAGAAAGGAGGCATGTAAACAAGTCTTAATTTGGTTTTTCAGTTAATTTGAAATCAGTAGACAATATGAAGATACCACATACTTGAGTTACAGGATATGGGGAAATCAAGCTGGTAATTACCTGGAAGCTTCCTCCCTAAGAGTTAGCTTTCATATTGCTAATAGATACTATGCAGGCTGCTGGGAGAGAAAAGCAACCAGTGATCTTATCCAGGTGGGAAACCTGCAAGTTACAATAACAAATAATTGAGCGTGATATACCAATTGATGTAATAGGGACGCCAATGCTATGGAAGTAACCAACAGCTTTCTGATTAGGTTTGAGTTCCCCTCCACCGGAAGGAAGTTATGCATAGCATTGTAAACCTTCCATGAACCTTAGGCCCTAGGGGATAGCTCACTACTATTATTTGACAAAATGAACATAATATCATACTGTTTACTGTTTTCTAGTTACTTATATTAATACTCTTAGATTAGTATAGCCTTCAGCCCTCATTTAAAAAAAAAATTCTTTTTGCAGTGAATGAGAATTAATACAGAGACTCACAACCTATCAAAAAATAGAAAATAAGGGAGTATGAAGGGCTACATTCTAAATGGGACATTTTTAGCACACTACTTCCCCACAAGGTAAAAGGATCATTGCAGGAGAGGAGACAGAAAGATTACAAGAGCAAGAAGTTGGAAAGCACTTCTGAAAAACAGTGTATACCAGGTATGACAAGGGTCACTATGTGCATGTTCTCAAAGTGGCTGTGGTTACCTACACAAGACATACATGAGATCAAGCCAGTGAAGTCACAATACATGGGAGTATAGCTCAGCAAGTTCCATCCCTACCTAGGAAATTATTGACTATTGATGACTGAAGCAAAACTGTTTATTTCTTAATGGACAAGACTCCTGGTAGAGTGCCCATTCTCCAGTGCATGGCCCTATATAAAAGCACATACTACCAGTATTAATTGGACTCAGAGGTCTAATAAAAGGAGTTTGCAAAGTTAGGATGGAGAAATGCTGGAGTGTGTCTGGAAGGAGTCAGAAGTAAGAGAGTTGAGAGTGAATATGATTTTTATCAAAACACATTGCATACATGTATGAAGGTCTCAAGGCAAATAAAATTATGCTTTAAAAAAAGAAAAAATGGATAGATTTTGGAATTTTTTTGTGTATTTTCTATTGAATCTGTGTTTGTTTCATAGACAACGTTTTAATCACCTTCATACAGTGTGTATATACAGTTTTCTTTCAGAATTATATTCTGGGCTTTAAAGTCATTATTTGGTCAAAAACAGAGGAATTGAAATAACGTCAAGTAGCTCACAGTGCAGTGCAGTTTTCAGTATAGCCTACAATATATATATAAAACAAAGACTTCTGCAAATGCTTTTTCTTTGATTCTTTCAAAAATATTAGTTGGGGCATGCAATTAGATAGAGAAGCAGAGTGCTTTAGAGATCATTGATCAAGCCAGGTTTGGCAGAGAATGCCAATAATTCCAGTACATGATTAACTGAGGAAAAGGAATGTCATGAGTTGCTTTCAGTTTCAGCTATAGAACAAATACTAGGCTAGAAGGGCTTTAAAGCAAGTCTTCCAAAAGAAATGAAAGAAGTAAATTGTTAGAACTAAGTTTTAGGACATATAAATTTATAGTAAACTATTCTTTAATAATATTCTGTATTAAGAATACTGCAAAAGTTTTGATATATGTATTTATACATATACACATAATATGAATAAATATCAATTAGTATAAATGCATATACATATATTTATATATGATTCTACATGCAATATTGTTATGACAAATAATGTCTTTTTTTTAAACAGCCAAGTTTATGTTACTGTACAGTTACTAAAATGAGGGAGCTGAATTTATATAATGAGGAAATGCAGCACAATGTTAAGTCAGCAAGGCTCCTTTGAGAAAATGACAATGTTTACTTCAACAGCTTTCCTATTTTCATGTATTGTCTTTCAACTTATGCCAATATTTTGAAAGCATGTGTTCAACTTTCAGCTTCAGCAAATGATGAAATTCTTGTTACTATTTTAAACATCACTGAAACAATATCTCCTCCACATCTCATTTGTATTTAAAACAACTAATTTTTATTATATCAATTGTCCTTTAAATAAAAATAATATCTAAATCATCAATTTTTCAAACTAGGGTTAAATTACAAATAATCTACTACAGTTGACTTGAAATGTAATTCTTTCCAGCATAGAGCCATTTAAGTTTTTTCATTGTTACTAGAAATTGAAGTGTGGATGAGAATAAAGTGGAAGTTTAGATGAAAGGATTATAAATGAAAATGACTTTTTGAGAATAAATTGTAATAAGCCGAAGTACAAATTACCTTGAAAATTTCTCCAATTTTTTTTATCCATAAAGTTATCAAGACTGATATCAACAAATCAAAACCTCTACTTACTACAATGAACACAAGTCAATATTTCATGGAAAGTTAGAGTTCTAATCCATGCCCTGTTACTTATTAAGTTAGTAGCAGCATCAATTAGTAACAGCCTTAGGTACCTTGTACAGAGAAAGTAGCTATTTTGAACTAGCATTTTTGAGAAAATTTCATAGCATAATATGTGTGAATTAACTGTTCAGACACCAGTATAAAATAAATCTAAAGCAATTAAAGGAATATTGAAAACAAAGAGTTATAGAGAGATTATAATAAGCAGTTTTGGAAGATTCAAAATCTCAAATTAAATGGGTCTTTCATTTCTACAAGCTTATTTTTAATTCATGGAGCTTATGCATCACTTAGACCTAATAAAAGCCCTGAATAATTTTATATGAACTCAGAAATTTCACCTTAGGCCCTACTTATCTAAAGAGTGCAAGCTATTGTTTTATAAATTCTAAATACATTGATGAGCACCACTGCCAATGGACATATATTCCAAATTTCTTAAAATCTCATTCTAAAATTATGTATGCCAGATTACTGTGAAAATTGAGGAAAAACAATAGCTTGTTCTCGTCTATTGAATGTGAGAGCATTCTAACAACAACAGTGGAGAATCACACTGACACTGTGGTCAGAACAGAAGTCGGGTGCATGGTAGAAGATGTAGACTCAATCCCAGCTACTGAAAAAAAAAATCCCTGTGCAGTCTCCTTTCGCTAATAACCAATATTGTTGATGGTGGATGTCAAAAGCATAAAAAAATATCAAAATCAATACTTGAAAGATCTTCCCAAAACATTTAGTACAAAAGGAAAAAGAGAAAATAGATTTTGTCCTTAGCCCATTGAAATGTACTTCTTACTTAAGAACTAGAGGACATATTATGAAGTGTACATTTGCAAATAAAAAGCCATAAACACAAAATTAAAATTTAACTGTTTAAGATATAAACATATCTTAATTGGAGAGGATAAAAGGCATATAAAGAGAACTATCTTCTTCATATGTATTTCATTTATCCAAAGTGCCTGTCCACACTATGTACAATTCATATTAAGTCATAGTACTAAAGAGCTTTATACACTTCTTTTAGATGGTGATTCTACAGGCTAAACGATTTTATGGCCTAGAAAGTAACAGTGAACATATTCAGTTTGTTCATTAGATGATTCTAAGCACTGGTTTCTAATATGTTACTTAGCCCTGAGTGAAGCCTCTGAGAAAAATTGCTTGCTGTCTAACTCACGTATTTAGAATATTCTATTAAGCGGTCTATGAACTTTCAGTGATTGTAATATTATTTCATTTAGTGAAAGTTGGTATATTTTATAAAATTTAATGAATAGTTTAAAAAAAATTTAAAAAGCAACCCCCAAACATGCGAAGAGCTTTTCTTGGATTCCTTCAGAAAACACCTGCAGAACTTGTTGCTACATGTTTTTCAATTACTGGAAAAGCTATATGTTCACATTCCATGTCAGATTCTTTCATCTGTCTTAGGAATTTTCAGGTATCCTTAAAACTCTGCTGAATCACTCAACATTCTGCTTCAGTTTCTTCTAAAAGCACCTTTCTTGCTTTGCAGTCTTGAAAGTTTTAGTTGCTTTGATGCCATTATGTCACCATCCCCCCCACTCCCACCCCAAGCCAGGCCCCGCCCATTGTTGAGCCACTGCAGTGAGTGTCATTTCTATGCATATGAAGTCACTACATTCTGGGCTACATTGAAGAGGAAGCCACTTTGTCAATACTGTGAAATGTTGCTCTTAGGAGATGATAAATCTTTACAGTGACTCAGCTAAATGTCTGTCTTTCGTACATATCTTGTGATTGTGAGTGCTTCATAGCCTGAAAACTCATTGTATGCTAACATTTCTCGGAAATGCATGAATCTGATTTAGCTTTTTCTATCCCTGTATAGAGAACATAATTATGAGATCAAATGCAGATATAGTTGTATTTTAAAATACATGCTAAGTTTCCACTTTGCTTCAACAGTCCTAACTTGGCTGCTTACTTTCTTGATAAAATAAAATGTTAGACTTTTTCTCCTTCGTCAGAGAAGGATTTGAATAGCTACTGTTCCCTTTCTTGGAAACAAAACGATCTTAAGATTTCTTGCAAAAATCCCTGTTGCTGGTGACTAAGCTGAAGTGGATGCGGGACGTGTTGTACTGTTTGAGATGGGTGGCTCTGAAGAGAAGAACATGCAGGGCAGTCGAGGCGAGTGTGAGATGGTCTAGATGCCCAATTTTGTATTGGCAGCAAACAGGAAGTCCTAGGTGTATGTACTGAAATATTCTTCACTTACTAAACTAATAGGATTCAAGGACATGACTCCCGATGTCCAATGTAGCAGAATGAATTGACACATTATTTTAATAAAAGGACTGAAATTTATAAAAGTGGGCTTACATAATTATGCCCTCAAGGGCAATGTAGAAATATACCTATTACAAACATCCAGAAAACTGAATGATAGACATTAGCCTTGCTTTCTAATATTAGTCACTGTTGATGTGCTTCTTTTCTTCCCTAAAAGACTTCTTTTTATACTCATCTATTTTGAATGAATAGCACCTCAAGATATTCTTTTCCTTTTGTGCATTGTGTTGGCAGGGGGTTTTAAGTTTCTTTTTTCTCAGTTTTATCTTTGAATCTTTCAGTGGTTGCACCACATTTAAGTCCTGGTTAGCCAAAATTCCTTATTTCCCTACATTAACAAATGATGTGATATACCTGGCTAACATGTACTAAATGAAACCTCAATATTTGTTGTTTAGTATTTGTAAAGCACTTTTAAAAATCGATGTGTTAATAGTCTCCTGTTTATAGTTGAAGTCTTTTCCCATTTTTTAAAGGTTTCCTCATACATGCTATTCCTACTGACCAGTAATTTCTTAACGCTTAGCGTTTTCCAGATATTCATTAGCATATGATTTTCTAATGTAGCATGATATTGATCACATAGTGGACATCTGTTACTCCTCCCTCTTCCAATTTAGTGATGATCATATACCTTATTATAAGTACATTTTCTCCATTGTAACAAATATCTTATAACGCAAAAGGGTTTGAAATATTTCCTCACAGACCACATTTTTGTTAGTTTTGGAATAAAAATTAAATGTTTATGAAAACACCAGTTTTACATATAAAATCAATACTTTAAATCATGAAATATAGAATTAAGTATGTATGCACAATTAATCTGAATTGTAACAGCCTGAATTTTAGTAACAGAACTATGTAATTATACCGTGGATCCATAAGATAGACTATTATATGACTGATAAATATTTTCCAAATGATTTGCATTGATTGAAAAGAATGGGGCTCATGAGATGGGACAGTGGCAAAAAGCACTGCTTAAGAGGTAGAGACAGGGGATAGCTGGATGCCCACTGAGAAGCCAGACAAAATCATCAGAGAACCCCAAGTTCAGCAAGAGACCCTGTCTCAGTTAATGAAATGGAGATCAATAGATAAAGATACCCAGTGTCAACTTCTGGCCTCCACACATGCACACAAATAAGTGTACATGTATGCAAGTATATGTCTATCCACCCACATACATACATGCCTACATATCACACACATATACAGGTGCAAAAAGGAAAAAATATAAAAATGTTACATCAAATGAATATGTGTATGTATCTGTGTATATATGTGCGTGTGTGTGTGCGTGTGTGTGTGTGTGTGTGTGTAGATATCATATATACAGCCTCAAAGGAAGAGAACTAAAATTATAAAAACATCTATATCTATATGGGAATAGTATAGAGGTGAATGTTATCATCATTTCCGGTTTGTAGTAAAGAGTGGGATCCTGGACATAGAAAGGCCCAAGCATGGAAGGGTTGAGGGATGAGGAAATACGGGAAAGGGAAAAGATTTTTTAAATGAAGAGTGTATTTTTCAAACTTTCTAAAGGCATATACAATGCTTATATCTGTCCAAATCCATTGTATGCACAAAAATCTAGTATTTTGCAAAACATAAAAATTTAATAGCCAGAACCTTGCAATATCAGTTCTCAGTTCTCATGTGGAAGCTCCTGTTTTGAAAAATATGTCTATATGGGGCTGGAGAGATGGCTCAGCAGCTAAGAGCACTGACTATTCTTGCTGAAGACCTAGTTTCAAATCCTAGCACCCATATGCCGGCTAACAACTGTTTATAACACCAATTCTAGGGGATCTGACACCCTCTTCTTTCCTTTGTCAGCACTGCACAACATGGGTGCAGGTATAGCATTCACATAAAATAAAAATATATTTTTTAAAATGTCTATCTGTATAAATCAAATAACTACACCAGAAATAGAAACTGTATTTTGCTTCACTCTAAAGTCATTCCCTGGGAACGATTCAAACAATGGAGATATTTCCTGAGCCCTTAGGAAGGTGTCAGATGCCATTTAGAACACCATCAAAAAGCTCAATGAATCTCAGGACTTCCAGCTCAAGGTAGTATGTGGGCCATTAACACGACAGACACCTAATATGAAGCAACTCTAAGCACACATATAGCACTAGAAACTTCCCAGGAATTTGATAATGGTTGCGCTACATATGTAACTGATGGGTACTTCTCGTGACTTTGAGAGAAAAATAAGGGGTGTGCAGAGAAAAGTTTAAAATTCCGTTATGTAAATAAGACCTAGATTGATCAATTAACTGAAACAGAAACAGTTTAACAATAAACTGAAACAGAGCATATAAAAATCTTAATGATGAAAGCAGTCCATGAGAACGAGGACTCCCAAAGTTCATAAAGGTCATAAAGTAGATCTGATCAAAGTTGTTTGTTACCATTAACTAATTTCTGAATAAAGCACAAACTAAAACACCTGAGTTATTCCTCTTCATTTCCTCTTTTTACTGTGGAAAATGAATGTTAAGGAAGCTATGAGTTTTTATTACCCACTAAATTATTCACAGAATTTATCACAGTATTAAGATATGGGTTTCTAGCAGAACCACATATCCTAATTAGAGCATCAGAAGATACTAATTGCTAGATAGACATGAAGAAAATCTGCTGAAAAATTTATAGTCATATGGATACTGTGTAGAAGATGCAGGCATGAGCAGGTCTGACTGTGAGTTATCTTTATCTTATGTTAGATGACTTGATGTCCTAAACATTTGGGGAGTTTTAAATAATCTCAATTATGTCTGGTAATTTTGACTAAAGACAAATTTGAATAAATTACCAGCATTTTTCTGAGTATACATTTGTTTGTGAAAGTTCATTGTAAATCCATTCAGAGACATGTAACATAAGTAAATCGGGTTTTTGTATGTGTATCTTTAACAGATCAATGAATTCAGTTTTAAAGAGTGTAAGTGATATACTCAATGACTATACCTAAGAATTTGAGTTTCAGAAAAATATCCACCAAGGACGAATATCTAATTATAATCATGCTCAATCAAAAATGAAATAAGAGGAATGTGCATCAATAATACAGATATTGTAACTAAATGAGGTTATGTATTTGCATATTCACATTTTGTTTTTACTATTGTACATCATTTCATTGTTGCCAGGAAACATTTTTTTAGTTCTTCCATGATAAATACTTATTAATCAAATACCTAAGGTCATTAGCTCAGGTTTAAAGCAATTTAAGTAACCTGAGCCATAATTCTCTTCTCGGTCAATTTTATTTTCTCCTTGCCAAAGCAAGTAATAGCAATGCAACAATAAGTTAACATTTCATGAGATTTTAATTGCATGATAACTTTTTTAAAATTCTATAAGCATAAAGAAATCCAAATTAAAAGAAAAATAAAATACCTTAGAGCATGTCTATCTATCTATCATCTATCTATCTATCTATCTATCTATCTATTTTCTATATCTATGTATCTATATCTAAATGCACACACAAAAATATGCTTTATTTAAAAACTGAGATAAATTCTGGGTAAAGTAGCATTAGACAATTTCATATATGTGCATACATAATAGACTGTACTTATGCAAACTAAGATGTCTGCTCTGTTACGAGGTGATAGACATTTATGGAACCACCATTGTGTGTATGTTGGCTATCACTGAAAAGATGTTGACTGGCATGTCACAGTATGTGTACCACCAGACCTTATATACATAAGGATTAAAGGATAACACATAAATAAATTAAAATTTCTGTTTAAAAAATAAACAGAATGTCTTTAAACTGTTTATTGGATCTAAACACTACATTTAACTTAATTACTGTATGAAAATTAAGTTAAATTTTCAGAGAAAATAATCCTGCCTCTCTTTTAAAGTCTCTACCTTTCATCACCTTTAAGCAAACTCTTACAAAGCACTCTGTTTGATGATTGTGCAAGCATTGAATGCATGTATGTATTCCTAAAATAACTGAATTTCAGTGTGTGGTGGTGCACACCTTTGATTTCATCATTTGGGAAATAGAGGCAGACAGATCTCTTTGAGTTGGAAGCCAGCCTATATACATACAGAGTTGGGGATCAGCCAGGGCTACATAGTAAAACACTGACTTATAAAACAAAAACAAAGGAAAAAAATTCTCTGAATCATTCAAAAGAATTTTCAAAATCCTTCTCAACCTGTGTGTGTGTGTGTGTGTGTGTGTCTGTCTGTCTGTCTGTATCTGTGTTTCTAAATACTTAAGCTCAGGTGACTGGTATTTCTAAAAATGTGTGTTAACTAACCTACTCTGACTTCTTCACTTGACATGTTTTAAACACTGAGTACTTCATGTTTATCTCTTTTTTTATATAATAGCAGTACCTAAAGTTATATACTTTGTTCAGGTTTCTAATGCTTACTAAGTCTCTTGTTTCCTGTGGACAATTTTCCAATATCAATATATTCAAAGACTCTAATGCAACATTTTTCTTTATATTTGGGTCATTTCTCATACACATTTTCTGCTTTACTATTCCTTTGATCGATCCCTCCTCTTCACTTTCTCCTTCATTCTTACTTTAATGAAATAAATGAAACCTCTTTTATTTGTTTGCATCCCTGTCCTTGTGAGTTTATTTCTGCAGAATTATATATGACTCACTTTGTAACATTTCCTTGCTTTTCTTGATCTTTCTATAAATATATACTACTGGCAGTTTGTACTCCATCTTTTAAATATTTTCTTCCTTTTGGCCAAAAGACTCCTTAAAGCCCCGTGACCTTACTTCATCCCTATATGAAAGAACATCAAATTACGCCTGTCAAATTCCCAAACCTTGCAATTATATTCCAATTATATTCATCATGTTGTCCCACCTTTGACCTCACAGGGTAGTCCATGGTCCTTATCTTCTTCCTGTTCAAATACCTCTCTAGCCAGGACAAAAGCTTTTATTTCTTTCTGATTTTCAGTTCTTCTTCCCCATATGTATCACATTTTTTCTAAAAACTGCAGATTATAAAACTATATTTATTCCCTACATAGTCATATGTTTTCTTTTGTCTTATTTAATTAGGAATCAGCTTTAAAATAGTAGCATATAATATCTTCCATTTCCTTATTTATGAAGTATGAAAAAGCAACTGTTCAAAAGTCTTCAATAACCCTTATTGCTTATTAGTTCCTAGCTTGCCAATATCACTGCAGCACTAAAACATCATGTTCCATGTCACTGCAAGTATAACTGTTAGAGATAAAAATGCTGAGAAGTTGTATGTGCCATTGTGGATAAATTACTTTTCTTTGTGTGCCAACAATTATGTAGGCCAAAATTAGAAGATGGATATGCATTTCCAGGTTTGTCAAGTAATTAAACTGGACACCGCTGCAGTTTAGATATTAAATGTCCTTCAATGTTTTATTGGTTGGAGCTTTCATCTCCAAGGAGGTGCTATTGGGAAGTGGTGAAACATTTAGGAGGTCAGTCCTCCTGAGAGGTTAGTAAGCCACTGAAGCCAGTATAACAACAAACATCCTTACTATCTTTTGGCTTCTTGGCTTGTGATGAGGTAAGCGATTTTGCTCTTGTCTCCTTGGTTATTATCTTGTACTCTCACTGGGAGGCTTAAAAACGTTAGGTTTTCTAAAACTAGACCCCTAAAAGTACAATCAATATTAATTTTTCTCTTTATAAGATAACTGCTTTGATATTTGGTACAGTAATAGAAACGTGATTTACACAGAAGACCTTCCATATATTCTGTAGGTGAGGACACTGAAGGTTGTATTACCGATATACAGAATTTCAAATCCTCTCCTCTTTTCAGGTCATCTTCACCAAGATTCCTCCCTGAACTACCAGTACCTACAGGTTAAACCTCCAGCTTATTGGTCTTGCAGGTTTCTTTGATTTCATCATTTGGGAAATAGAGGCAGACAGATCTCTTTCAGTTGGAAGCCAGCCTATATACATACAGAGTGGGGGATCAGCCAGGGCTACATAGTAAAACACTGACTTATAAAACAAAAACAAAGGAAAAAAATTCTCTGAATCATTCAAAAGAATTTTCAAAATCCTTCTCAACCTGTGTGTGTGTGTGTGTGTGTGTGTGTGTGTGTGTGTGTGTGTATGTCTGTCTGTCTCTCTGTATCTGTGTTTCTAAATACTTAAGCTCAGCTGACTGGTATCTCAATTAGAAGGATACTCATTTGATTTTTGTTTTTAACTATCACCATAGCTGAAAAACTGTTTTATGCTTAGTAAGAACAAAAAGTATATTTTAAAGAGCTAAATAGATACAGTATATCTTTCCTTGACATTATACTTACATATTTTGGGAAATGGTGTCATTATTTCACCATAAAAATAAAATCATTCAATTATTCATTTATTTTTATTTGGTGACTTCATGCCCAGAAATAACTTAGGAAAGGAAATATATCCATAAATAAAATAGAAAAAGAAATACTTCAAATGTTTATGCTAAAATTTATGGAATAATTTTAAAATAATAAACAAAATATGGAGTATTCAGATGGAGGGGGTTGCTATGGAAAATGTTTCAGGACATGAATTCAGGTCTGGATTAAATAATGTGTTATTGGCCTTTGTAAGGAGTTTGACTTTTCTTGTAGTAAAGTTAGAATTAACTAAGAGCTTCATCAGAGATATGCTCTGATCTACGGTGCATTTTAGAAAACCACTCAAGTTGCTAGGAGGTCTAGGAAAACTGCCTAAATGAAATGTTAGAATGAGGCAGAAAGCAGAATATCAGACCAGTCATATTACTATCAGAACAATTCCAATGCATACATGAGATGATACTGCATTTCCAGGCAGAAGTAGTGGGGTGAGGACAAAAGATTTCTTGGACTGAGTATACCTGTGCTCATGTGCGTGCACACGTGTGTGTCTAAATGTTAAGCAGTACAACAAAATATTCTAAAGTACAGGACATAGATTGTGAGAAAAATAAAGGAAACAATAATAATATGAAAGACCTTATTAGGAATAACTCAGGCTGTCAGTGTGTTCAATTAAAAGACTAGAAAGGAAATAGAATCTAAGGGAAAGTATAAGGCGGTCATTGTACATGTAGCATATTGAGATGCCTGGAGACGCATTTAGGGAAGAATTATGCCATGAGAATATATTTTGCCCTTCTCTCTATACCGATTATATTTAATAGTGTAAGATCAGATAAAAATACATTGAGCCTGGGAAATTGGAAAGAAGAAAGGCATAAAAGTACAAAAAGGTGGAAGATTTTAGATAGATAAGAAAGAATAAATCAAAAGAACAATAGGGAGAGGAGTCCGTGAGGAAGGAATTGCCAGAAATAACGGAGGATGAGAAAACAAGCGAACAAAACAGCGTTTGAAGAATATAGAAAAGATTATCGTTTTCAAATATTACATTCCAATAAATACTGGTAAGTGACAAGCAAAATTCAGCATGCCATAGTCTTAGTTAAACTTTAAAAGGGCAGTTACATGAGTGAGGAATAAAGCAAAGTGCTGGAATCCAGTTCAGTGTTCGGGAATTTGCTACCATGTGTAAGATCTAAGCTCCTACTGAGAGACAAAAGAAACTAAAACTGAGCAACAGCAAAACAAAAGCAAACAAGAAAAGTGAGTGCTGTGTTTAAGGAGAAAATGAGGGAAATAGAAATGAAGAAAGTAGATAAAAAACTCAAAAGTAGTTCTGCTTACAAGAGCAGCACAGTATAGTATTAAAACAGGACAATATTAGGGTTACCAGGTCATTAAAGAAACCAAGGGGATCCTGCTATTTTATGGGGAAATTACAAAAACAAACATTTCCCAATTCTCATTGTGTTCTGTACATAATTTATGTAAATGCTTAAAGAGCAATAATCAAGCCATGGTTCATATAAAAACAATAATAGATGTTTTTCTGGCTGATGGCAATTTTCAGTTCAGCAAAATAAATTATCTTACTAAAAATATAAAGAGCTGGTAAGACTTTGGAAAAAGTGCGATCATGAAGATGTTTGAAGAGGGTAATGTTATTTTCTCCCTAGATCTCTTCAAGTGGGCCCTGAAGGAAGGATACAAGCTAAAAGACTCCATTATATATTCCCTTGGAGAATAATATGGTTATTCTTGAAATGCTGCAAAGGAAATAACTAGAGTAAATCTGATTTAGAAAGGACAATTAAGTTAGAATTATTCAGTTCCAAGAAGTGGCTAAGGAAATATAGTCTATAAATGTAAAAGCTTATTTCTAACAAGTCACTCTTTTCTATCACATGTGTATGATCTAGAAAGTTATAGCTTCAATAAACTTATAGACGAGTGTATTTGCTGCCTATAAGATGATTCAAGTCAATTACTAAATAGAGTAGTCTGTTTATGGGAATCATAAGATAAGAAGAAAGCAATTCTATTAGCTGATGGAATTTGTAATCTTAGGAAATACTAGAAATAATTTTTCCAGATGTTACTCATTATGGGTGTTGGAAGAAATATGCATTGAACATTAATTGGCCAAAAACAATGTAATACACATATTATTTAGTAAATCAACATATTCACATGTATATTTCTATTTACAAACTTCATGTACTAAATTTGAAGGTTTTTTTCAGTTTTGTGGTCATATCTGTAGATTTATTTAGGACATGCTTGATGTCAAATATTGATGTCTTAATAATATCTAAAATATTTATACTTCTTTTTGATATGGGAAACATAGCCAAGATATTCCTAAGTCTCTTCAATATAGAGGAATGGTTATTGTAAGATGAAGATTTTTATCTCTTTATGAACTTATGGCACAGAATGTGTGTGTGTGTGTGTGTGTACTAGAGAGAGAGAGAGAGAGAGAGAGAGAGTGCTGTAAAGAGAAGGGAACAGATTTGAGAGAAAACAAGCCATTAACATTAAGAAGAAGACACAGTAGACCATTTAAAGGTGAGACCCTCAATAATGACAAGAGAATACTAAAAAGCAAATTCAGGCTCCATGATTAACATCAGTATTTCTTTTTAATTTGTAATGCATTTTGTATATAAATTCAACTCAGTTTCTGCATTAAACATTCCACATCCCTTGGGCTACAGAGTTGGGAAAGTATGTAAATCATTTGTCATGAAATCACATTCAGATCTCCCATGCAAAGCCAGACCCAGTGGCTGTAATCCCAGCACTCCACAGTGAATGGAAGGCAGAAACAGGATATTCCCCCAGAAGTTCACAGTCCAGCTACTTTGTTTTACAGAACAATAAATAAAATATCCTCTCTCAACCAATGTGAAGACAAAGATAGACACACAGGCTTTCTCCTGACCTACGTACACACACACAAGCACACACACATGGCACTCACACGCCTGCAGTTACATACATGAACACAGAGATAATAAACATACACAAAACTAAAAGAAAATCCCTATTCTGGAAGCCTCCTGATTTTAAAGCAAAATGAGAATGATGATTGTGATGGTGACCATGAAGAGAATTTATCATTATTTAATTATTCATTCAAAAATAGGATGATAATTGAGACCCAGTTGTTTCATAATGAAATACCAGTAATACGTGGTGTGTGATGTAATAAATACTATGCAAAACTATGCAAAAGTACATGAATCTAGAACTACTATTTATAGACAGGCTTGTTATTTAAAGATTCACTTTTCTGTTAATTTAATTTTATTTATTTTATTTGTATGCCTATGTGAATTTACATCATGTGTGTAGATACCAGTGGAATTCAAAAAAGGGCATTGGAATCCCTGGAGCTGGATTCAGAGACTGTTAAGATTTGCAAAAAAAAAAAAAAAAAGGATTCCTGGAACCATTAATTTGATATTCTTTTCTAGAATTATTCACATTTCTTCTGTAGTCCCCGTAAAACTATTGTTCAAAGTTCAGTTCTTGAGTTTAAATCTACTTGACTGGAGCTATTCATTGTTGTTTTTCATTTCCCCTTATCTATTATTGAAAATGTTTTCACAAATTTTGATTTTACAATGTATTATGATGGTAAAAGTAAGCATGATCACATTCAAAATGTCAAGCATCCAAGTAATGCCTGTCAGGACCTTATTCCCTTTACTCTAGTTTTCCTCAACTACAGTGACACTTTAAAATGGATTGCATCTAGTTATGTCATCTCTCTTATTTCCTGCTCTCAACCTCCAAAAACACCTACCAGCATTTTTATTATGCTGATATTTTCTGTCCTCCAACTAGCACTTTCACCAAATGTAATTATTCGACTTGATACAACCATCAGTGATCAAGATTGCTTGGGGCATCCATAGCCATTTTTCCAACAAATGCTAGTTTATTGTTTCTCAATGAAACTAAGAAAAGAAAGAGGTTTTTTTTGTTTGTTTGTTTTTTGTTTTTTGTTTTCCCTAAAGATCCTGTCTAAATTATCTTAAGTTCTGTGATAATTTTGAGGGATTATATAAAAAAATAAAATGGGATAATTAATTCAAACAACAGTAAAATAAATGTCAATAAGAGGGTAGAATTTATGACTACTATAATGAACCAAAGTCTCTCTAGCAATTTCTTTTGTGTGATGCAATTCAAAATCTGATGAACCAACCTCAGCGCTATTTTGAATTTTTCCATTAATTCACATGAGTTATCGGCCCTCATATCTATATCACTCTGCCTTTGTAAGTTTTATTTAATAAAATTGATGTGCTCTTTCATCCTCTGTAATTACACTAGAACACAAGCTAGTAACTTCCTGAAGATTGAAAATTCATTCCTTACTTGTTTTTATATTTGAGACATATGTGATGTTTTCTATGTGAAGTCTGGTTTACCTCTAGTGTGGAATAATCACCATTAAAATTTTAGAGCCCTATTATAAAGCAGTAATCAGGTCACAAAAAAATTAAAAATGAAGCTTAATTTATATAAATGAGTGACTTTCTTTAAAAACTAAACAATAAAAATCATTTGATTTTATTCAAGTAACATTTTAAATACTGAAATGTAACCTCATATATTCTAAAAAAAAAAATCAATGGCAAAAATGACAACTTTGTTCTTTCAAAGCATTTTTTATAACTAGGTTACAGAAAGTTGGGCTTAAATATTTAGTATTATGATACATATACATATATGTATATATATAATTGTATAGACAATTCAATACAAAGAGCGATTACTTGTGGGAGCAATATTTCTATAAATATATTTTTTCTTGAAAATGAAGCAAAATATTTGAAAAAATATTTATATGTAATACCATAAAGTTCTATACAGCCTTATCCTGGAAAATATATCAAAAAATATTAGTATGTGGTAATCTAATATTTTTGATATTAGTTTTAACTACTCCTGTGGCTATGTTATAAGAAGCTGCTGATATACTGTTTGTGTTCTTGTTCAGTTCAGTAAGCCATGATCACACCGTGAGAGAGAAGAACTTGATGCCTTTGAAGGTGGCATATCATAAAGCATAGTAATATTTCAATAAGCAACTAAGTTTCCAGGTTTGTTTTGTGTTTTTTATAAAATTCATCCACATGTGATCATATTGACTGTCCATGTTTAGCAAATGACTAAGACTTCCTTCATCAGTTATGTGTTTCTGAGATAAAGAAAATGATTTCACACAGTGCAGAATTTCTGATGTATTTTTCAGATTAGGTGAGTTGTAATGATTTCCAGTGCTCTTGGCAATGCTCTACATGTCAGGATTCATGTCACTCCCCCACCCAGCACAGTCTAGGAAGAATGAAACTAGGTCAGGTTGTTGTACAATATATAAACACTGTTCTATCTTCTCTGCAGTAACCTTACCTAGGCATTCAGTCTTTGTGTCTATGACAAACTGTTACTACATATGTCATTTTAGTTTTTAAGTTCAATCTAAATTTATGAATAGTTGACTCATATGTAAAACAGGTGCTAATTTAAACTTATTAGTGAATAAATTAAACTGAACTGTCTGAAATTCCTCCTGACAAATTTAAATAAAATAGAAATGTCTATTGTATAATGAAAATAAATTCTATTAAATTCATCACTATTACCCCAAAATTTTGCGTCATCATCTAGGAATAGCAAGGAAGCACTAAAATGTGTCACTATCTATAAAACCATTGATAACCATGCTGAAAACACATTTGATTTTGTCTTATAAAAATAAAAAGTAATTTCATAAAAATAATTTGTGAGGAACCAATACCAATTAATCTTGATACATCACAATTTAACTTGGAATTTTATTTAATAATAGGGTACACCCAGCTAAAGTCAGTCATTATGGACCATACGGAGGCAATTAAAGTGTTCTATAAAAAAGGATAAAGAAATCTGAATGTAGACTGATAGGTAAGAATACCTGCTAATATACTTTATCAGGAACAAATTCTTAATATATAGAGTTATACCATCACACACACCACAGATTATCAGTTTAGAACAGTTAACTTGAAGAATTTATGAAAGTATATAGGGAAAACTCATTGGCTGCCTTTAGAATAAAATTTATGAAACAAATAGTATCTTGAAATAGGGATATGTTAATAAACTTGAAAATAATGTAACAACCAATTAAAAATGCAAGCAATTATCTGTTATACTAATTTGCAAATAACTGAGATCTAAGAATTGGCATTTAAATTTAACTAGAGGAAAATATACTATGATGGGTCAGAATAATTTTAACAATGCTAGCAGCTGATTGTGACATTGCAGAGGTAGGGATGATTGCTCAGCTGTGTACCTCGTGCTTATTTTTTTTATCTTTTATCTTTCCCACTTTGTTGTCCTCAAGAGATGAACCCTTCTGATAATCTCATGTTTACAAGGATATAACTCATATTCACCTTACAAAAACATATACTCAAATGCAGATATAATAGGCTTTCATTAATTATATAATGAATCGGTGAAATTTCCAACCCCTGTCAATTAACTTTATTTTTAGAAACCACAGCTGGATGTGGTACCACCACCTTTAACTTCAGTACTCATGAGACAAAGACACATGGGTTTCTGTGAGTTGCAGTCCAATCTGGTCTAGATAGAGAGGCCATCCCATGAAATTTGCAGGTAAATGGATAGAACAAGTAACTGTTATACTAAGTAACACAGACTAAGAAAAGAAAAAAAAAGCAATGCTTGTTCTCTCTCATTTGAAAATCCTACTTCCAAATCCTTAGATATGAGTATATATCGTGATATAACTTCAGAAGCCAGGAAACAAAAAGCAGTCCTGGGAATTAAAGGAGAAGAAGGCGCTCCAGAGACAAGTCTAGACCGATGTTATCAAGGAGAAAATGGAGGAAATGAAGCACTTTAACTGGGGGAGGAGAAACAAAGGTTACAAAAGGGAAGAGAGTGTTGAAATAAATAATAGTTCACTACTGTGAAAAAAAACAGAGGAAAATGTATTAATTGAAAACTCACTGAAGAATGCACACACATGATACACACACACACACACACACACATATATATATATATATATATATATATATATATATGAGTACAATGTAGATAGCTGAAAGCTATACAGCAAGAAATAGACTATCAGGAGGAGAAAACTCCCCTGGATAGTATCAAAGGATACTATGCAAGCTGCTTAGAGAGAAAAAAAAATGGATGGTCCACCCCAGCTGTAAAGCCTAATACCCAAAACAATGAACATTGCAGCAAATTGTGCCTGTGGGTGCGGTAGTGGTATTTTTATCTTACGGGTAATCAATAGCTCTCTAAATGGACAAAAGGTGAATTCAGTGAGAGGGAACTCATGTAGAGTCCTGTAAAATATAGTAAAAGATAACAGATCTTAGAGAAAACCCGACATCTGTGACATCTCTAGACAGAAATAATTTTTTACTGTGTGCTAGATATGGATCCTTATATTACAGACAAGTATAACTCATCATTCATTAAAGAAGCTTCTTTTTGCAACAGATGTAAACTATTACAAAGTTCCACAACTGGTCAAACATAGAGTATAGTGTCTATGAGATGTCCAGCCCCAAGTGACATATCTATAATGCAACCTCTACACTTAAGCTCAGGGAATATAGCAGAAAACAATGCATATTTTACCTTTCAACAGGGAAACGTCTACATGGATTAGATTGTGATAAACATAGAAAGCCACATCTTATCAAAATGAACAGAAATAAGAGACTGTAGAGTACATGTCCTTGGATAGAAATCCTATATTAAATATCTGCCAACCAGAACTCAGGGACCCTTGCAAAAGAGGGTACAGAAAGAGTGTAAGAACCAGGAGTAGTGAATGACTGTCAGTGGTGGAATCAGAGTTCTATAGGTAGAAAGGACTTACTCATACACCAGTGGTGAAATCATGCACAAGACCCATGCAAACTCAAACCAGATAAGAAATTGTCTGTGAATTACTAAAGCCAGAGTGGCACATCTACAATGCAACCTCTATACCTAAGGCATACGCAACATACAACAAGAGGTGAAGAGGACACTAATGAATCTTTCAACCATCATTAATGAAGCTCCTCATGCCACAGAGAGACAGGAACATGGCCAAAGCATGGAGATTGGGAGTCTGCAGAGTGCAGGTTCCTGAACAGAACTCCTATATTAAGCTGTTAAGCTTCACTCCCCCATGGATTCAGGGACATTGTGAAAGACTAGGAGTAGGAATGCGACTTGGAGGGTGTTGTAGAAGTCAGTGAGGATATATGTAATAATATGGGAATAGAATCCTACAAACTCCTGATTACTGTTGGGTGAAGAGGACCCAATTTTCTTAAAGTGAAGGACTCTGAATAGACTGACTAGACCTCAGTCAATGAGCTTTCACTGAGGCACATCTGGGGACACTAACATGCCACAATAGGCCTTAACACAGATGACAGACTATATGGATTCCAGTTGGGGGTTATGAGGCAGTGCCAGTGGGGAAGGGGTTATAATTATGATTAAGATTGATTCAGATGTTCTGTATGAAACATACAATGATTCAAATAAATAAATAGAAATGGAGACTGGGTAAGAATCTCCAACCTTAGCTAAGAAACTATTGAGAACTGATCACTGCTCTGTGAGGGAGGGTTGATCTTCTTTAAGAGAGTGATGTTAGATAGACTGACCAGGTTCTAGTAGATTAATCACACTCAGGATCATTTGGGGACAGAAACTTGACTGGATAACCCTTAATGTATATTACAGAATACATGAAATCTGGTGAAGGGTACTATGTGGGGTGCAGAAAGAGGAAGGAGTATGCATATGATCAAGATGTATTGTATTAAATGCACAAAAATTGAAAAATTTTTAATAATTCTATAATTATTCCCACCATTTACTCAATAGGAATAAAATATCAGCCCAGTACATGTTTTAAAAAAGACACTGATAGATTTTCTTCTGGAAAAATTATTTCATACATTGCACAACCCCATATGCTTATTATATTTAGTATATATGAATAAATTGATTCATATTTTTAAATTATAAAAATTATATACAATAAATAATAAGAGAAATAAGAATGCAATTATTAGGGATGAAAAGATGGTTCAGTAGTTAACACTGGTTGCTATTGCAGAGGACCCAGATTCCAGTTCCCAGAACCCACCAGGTGGCTACAACTTCCTAAAACTTTACTTCAGGTCATCCCACACCTTCTCCTGTCCTTGCTGGCATTGCATGCATAGGTGTGCCTACATATATGCAAGCATAACGTGCATACACATAACACAAGAGTATACATACAAATAAATAAAATTTATTTTTTTTAATCTTTAAAAAAGAAGAATACATTTTTTACAGACTAATGAGCCCTTTGTGCAATAAGACCTTAGTATCGTTTCCATTGCCTAGAACAATATCCTGAATAAATAAGTCAATCGTAAAACCTGTGACTTGATTCAAGTGCAGATTTAACACATTTGTAAATGCACAATACATTTAATGGTAATACATATTCTATAAAATAACTAATAAAATTCATAAATGGTAGTTCTATGTATCTCCATGTCTCTTCATTACTATGTTTTGCTTGCTGTTAAAATAGTGACACCTCATAATAACTGGTCCACTTATATCAATTAAACATTTTTATTCCAGGAAGAACTTCCGTAGCAAGCTTGCCACTTCTATGAAGAGACTTTCTGCTTCCAAAAGTCACACAAGAATAAAGGTTCTCTACTTGCAAGCTTCCAATATTATTTCCTATATCCAACAGCCTTTGAAACAGAGGGTGTGGCTATGGCCTGTAAACTACAGGAAGAACCTCTATAAACCTTGGCTGTCAGTCAATGCAAGCCTGTTCTCTAGGATGGACCCCAATTATGGTCAACAGCTTTGTTCTTCTATCTTGCAAATTAAGGCACAACTATGCCTCCTAATCTTATAATTTCACTACCTAGTATATGACCAAGCAAGCACTCTTCTTTGTTCTACTAAAAATAAAAATGTCAACCCTCAAACTTATTACACAGAGAATACTCACTATTTCCAGCTTTAAAAAAAATTCTCTTGAGGGTAAATAGCAACATGTGTCTATCTTAATATTTTTTCAGTTACATTTCAGCAGACTCTGGCTATATAAAAAGAATTTCAAAATAGAAAGCTAGTAAAGAATCAAGCATTTATAGGGCTTATAAACACTTTTTATTTTAACATACAAGATGAAGATGCTTCTTTAAAATAATTTTTAAGATATCTCCTAAATCTATAATCATAATTGGACAATTCGAAAAGTGATATTATTAGATGAATTTTCATTTGGTGCAGTCTGTGATCTGTGAAAATACATAACTCGTATCAAAAAATACTGAATGCCTTTTAGTAATATCCAAGTAAATATGTGGCAGTTACTGTTGATGATGTGAAAAATGAAAAGGGGTGTATTTGTTCTGTTTCTCATCGTTGAAAATAGTATCAGGAAAATAATCTAAGCAGATTTAAGCAGGCTAATTATTGTGACCTCTCTTGCTTCATGGCTTACTCTTTTAAAAATATTTGTATTTAAAAATCACAGTACTAGCACCTTATTTAAATTTACCTCGTGTACTAAAATTATTGTTATTGGAAATGGTTTCAGCCTTTTCCACTTTAATCAAATATAGCTCCAAAAATAGCATCAAGTGCTCTTAACCAATGAGACATCCCTTCAGTTATTGGCATTAATTTTTTAGAAATATTCAATTATAATAAAACATTTACTCCTGTCACATGACTCAGAGAATTAATGAATTCTGCATTTACAATAGTCTCCTCTTATGTAGAAATAAAATATCTTAGGCCATATTCTTCATGAGGTGGATACTGATGTCTTTAAATGTGAAATCAATATGTTGCATTTTAAACTAAATTTTTAGCAGTCTTACCATTATCTTTATGAAATAAACCTTTGTTTAAAACAAGAAGTGAGGGGTTCAGTGGTTAATTGCACTGGCTGCTCTGCTCTTGCAAAAGATCCAGGTTCAATTCCCAGAACAAACATGGTGGCTAACAATGGTCCATAACACCAGTTCCAGGGAATTCCACACCCTCTTCTGACTTCCAATGCACAGCCTGGATATATTCACATATATGCAAGCAATATACTCATACACATAAAATTTTTTAAATATATAATAAATAAAATATTTTAAAAATAAGTAACAAATCAATTTTGTAATTGCCACCTTTTGTTCAATTCTGTTGAGAACTCACTACAAAATCCCTGAAAATTTTCTTCAAATTTTAATTGATGAGGAATTCCGAAGTCATTATTATCTTTTACTGAGCATCAACGTTAACTGATACTTCTCAGGTCTTAATGACTATCAATTAGCCTGCATACTAACCCATGAAATGAAATTGGTTGTATTAAACAATTCATTCAGTGATCTACAATTGGGCAAAGGAGAAAGAGCTTCTATTTTCTTACTTGTAGTGCTCGCTATCAAATGAAAAACCATCTGATAAGAACTGTTTTGTTATACTATTCCCTAAAGAAATCACTGAAAGGCAAATTAGTTCTGTTATTTTTATTTTACTATCATGGTGATTAAAACTGAATAAGGTATATTAACTTGTTCATTCCCATCTGAAGTAAAGAAAATAAAGACTTAAGAGAGGAGAGGGATGGAATGTGACCATGCAATTATTAGCAATAAAATACCTGAAGTTGTATTTTAATTATATGGTCTGGATGCCAAAATCCAAACCTGATCAGTAAAATATGATTTTACCAAAAATGCAATAAGCCCAGTCAAATATTGAAAAAAAATTTAAAACGGCTTTTCAAATCCTTGGAGAACATAATATAGCTTAGGCTCTCACTTTCATTTCAGTACTATCAGTCTATCTAACAGTCCTTCTATTGTCAGGAATTGTTCTAGCTCAGAAGCTAATTGATACCACATGTTATCTTTCCTATAATCTTTTATTTTACTTGTACTAGAAATTCATCCTCCAAATATGACCTACAATTTTTAGGAGATAACTTTTTTAATTAGTCTAACTAGTCCCCAAGTCTTAGAAATACTCTCCCTCTCTTTCTTCTCTTATTGTACCATGTTACTTGTTCCCCAAATGATTCCATTAGGTTTTTCTAAAACACATATGTCACTTTATCTTGCCACACCGGCTCCAGGAATTTCATATCCTAGTCACTATTATGCATTTATGTTTATCCAAATCTCTAAACCGAGCTTAAACATACACACACACACACACACACATTCACACACAAACACACACACACACACACTACTGCAAAGTCATTGTTTCTTCCTTTTAATAGAGTCTGTGCCTTCTTTGTATATGAACTTTCCATCATGCCTCATGGGAAACAAGTTAACAAACAGCTCATGTACCAAATCTAAGTATTGTTTTAGCAAAGATTCATCTTCCTCAAAGCAGCAGCTTATGGGGATCCACTCAACTCTTCTTTAAGACAGAATCCTCTCTTCTTCTTGATATTTTGGTTAATCAATCATGAGATTCAGCAGATAGTACATTCAACATGATTTGGAAGTCGCTGTCCATACTGATTTTCTTATAGTTCATTAATGTGCTACTATTTATCCCAAATAAGGAAGACTAGTTCTTTGACACTGCTTTACTCTGTAGCTATGTCCAAACCCTTATTCAGTTTTCACTAAACATAATTCACATTTATCACTTATCTCCACTGAATGCTTTCCAGTCACACACCAAAATTCTAACATCTGGAGCTCTTCAAAGGAAAATTCAGTTTGTATGCTGTTCCTTAGTAAGGCGGTATACCTATCTACAGCACATCTGTCACATTCATATTCAGACTTCCTTCCACTCTCCATTTACTTCCAGAGTGATTTCAGTTTTATACCTCTCTTCTGTTCTTGAATACTATTTTCCACAGTATCTTGTTCTGATATAAATCTTTTCATTACACCTGCTTCCGTGTAGCCTGGAAGATTTCTTCTCTGATGATAGTACTTTTTGCAATATTCCATAATTCCTTAATCTATATTTATTGTCTAATGTGGTACTTTGTATTTGGTTTCAATTTCAAGATGATGCAGCAATTCAAATATCACCTTTATGATTATAAACTCATCCTCCCCCCAAATACATGAATTCTTTTAGTGTATTTTTTTTTCTGGATTGATGCCATCAAAATCTGTCAAATCAAACTGAAAATATGGGGAAAATTCCTTAATTCTCTCTATTTATTCTCAAATAAAGTAGTGAAATCCAGAGAATTTCCTCCCTACATGATTTATGAAAATATCCCTTCCTTAAGTTATGTAATGTTTCTAAATAATACCCAATGACTAGTAAACCAAAGGCTCTAAAAATGAACTGGCAGTTTACAGAATGCATAGGCTTCCATTTCCTTTTCTAGGAAGAATAAAATTACGCATAGATACATACATAAAAATGAAGTAAGAAGGAAAGAAAAAGAAAGAAAGGAAGGAAGGAAGGAAGGAAAGCTTGGAAGAAAGCAGCAATGATAATTTTGAGGGATATATAATTGTCTTACACAATGTAATAAATCCTCCAATATCCATTCTACATTTTATCTATAACAAAACATTTACTGAGAAATGACCACTCAAAATTTATAAAACACAAAGTTGCTTCAAACAGAGTAGCATCATGTAGAGCTACAAGTGATGCTACTTAAGTAACAAAACCTCCCAGTCTGTTTTACTATCTGATTCTCTTGCTGCCTGATCACATTACTGCACTGAAACAAGATAGTAGATATGTGAGAAGCAGAGCTGGCACTCAGGCCTAGCACTGCATTCTTCTAATCGGTGAGCAATAAACAATCTCATTATTGCATTCTTGCTTGAGTGCTATTATTTTAGGACATCCTGTTATTTGCAGCTGAGGTTAATTCTAACAAATACACCAGAATTGTGCTATTTTTGAAAGAATAGACAATCTGACAATTCTATGCCACATTTCCCCATGGCAACGACTGGCTGCAACAGAGCAACATTGGTTTTAAAAATACTACATTATTTTTCTTTCTACACTTGTTTCTTTAATAATAATTAATGCTGTTTGTATTTGATGAAGCACAGGATACAATGTAATTTCTTTACCACAACATTCACCTATCTTGGTGATGTGAATCCTAGTCATTTTCTTGATATTTGTTGTTCTCTCTCTTATTTTCTACATCAATCAATTCCTTGCATTTCTTTATGGATTAACTTTTCCTATGGGAGAGATACATTCCATAATCCTCAGTAGGTGTCTGAAACTGTGGAAATACCAAAATATAGATATAAATAGACAAACAGAAAGACAGAGATAGGTAAGAAGAATTTCTCTTATGTCCTGTAACATTATCACACAGTGTCAGAAGTCTGTCTAAATGTTATACCTTGTGTGTAGTGTCTTGTTCTCATTGCAAGTTTTATTTTTTGAGAGTATTAGTAAAGTAAGAGTAACATAAACATAAGCACTGAGATATAACCAGAACAGATCCAGTCATCAAGTGGCTACTTAAATAACAGGAGGATAGTATGCACAGGACAGATGTCCTGGAGAGATGAATGATTCACATCCATGGCAGGCTCTAAATATCAAAGGGAACACTTGAGAATTAAGCAATCTATAAGTCTGAAGTTGTGGTAAATTATCAGGCAAATCCAACTCTTTCCAAAAGGTTCATGAAGCATAAAGTGTACTGTAAAGTTTAACTTTTGCTGTTCCCATTGCTTGAGTCTTTCCTATCCCAGAGCATTGATTGTGATTATTTACTCCGCGTTTGTAATTGTCTGAGTGTATCTATTGCCACATTACTTTAAAATAAATTTCTACTGAAGAATCTTTTACTGAGCCAAATCTCAAGCAAGCCTCTCAACATATAAGAAATACAAGGAAATTATTTTTATATATGCATTGCCAGAAGATCAGAGATTATGAATCAAAAATTTTGAGACAGTTTTCAGGAATCTGTACTTGAAACAATCCCTCTAAGATTTTCACACAGGTAACCCAACAGGGATATTTTCAGAGGAAACATTTTAGAATACGAGAGCTTTGAGACTGGCTTGTCTTATTTATCACATTATACCCAACATCTTGCACATTGCTTTTGGCTCAGTAAATGCTTACTAACAGAAATGTTTTCAGCACCTGGGAGAAGACAAAATATTACAGACCAGGCACTTGGTAAACTTACCTGTGAATTAGAGGATTGCAAGGCCAATTTTCCATACTTCAGGTCGGTTTAGTAAGCTGTTAGAACACCACTCTTTAGGAAGATTTAAGGCCTGCTTCGTAGAATGGAATCCATACTTGAAACTGATATCAGGCTTAAGAATCTGAGGCTAGACAGGTCACAGAGCATAGGGGAGAATCTAATGCTACTTTTCTACTAGATAGTTACCGTATTAAACTGACTCCTAATGGCTTACTATTATAACCATACATTAAGGCATCTAACAACTCTACCCAGAAAAGCTTCTTTATGTAGCAGATGGTGATTAACATAGAAATCCACAACTGGCCAATATGCAGAAAACAAGAGGCTACAGACTGCTTATCCCTGAAGAGGATACCTATATCAAAATTCAGCCTCCCAAGGCTCAGGGATCATTGTGGAAGTAGGAGAGAAAGATTGCAAGAGCCTGAGGTGGTGGATGATCACAAGGAAATAGGATCATCCAAACAGCTGCTGCTCAGTTATTCATATGAATTCACGGCCACAGTGACAGCATGCACAAGTCCCATGCAATTTCCAATCAGAAAGCTTCATAACATAGGCACGAAGAAGTGAATAAAAACCCCAATCCAACCAAAGGCTGCTGGTTAAGCAGGCTCTGACGGATATTTGAAGACACAAATTAGACTCTATAGGCCACATATGTATGCATATATTGGGAAGGGAGAATAAGGGGAGGTGTAGATAGGGGGAGGGAATTTAAATACCATGAAAACATATTGTATTAAAGTTGCAAAGATTCAATAAAAATATAATTATATACTAATTTATTTGAATATCTAATTATTGTATATAAAACCCTATATGAAACAGAAATATTAATATCCTTATTTACTTAAGGATAGCATTTGTTTCCCTGTATCTTTACAACTCTCTGTAAATGTGAAAGCACGAAATAATGATATTGACTAACCATATCCACTATGCACACAACAAAAAAGTGTTCATTTGGTTTGGGGATCATATGCAAAAATACTATTTTTCAGCTCATTAACAGAACATATTATGAACTGACAGTGTTTTGGTTGTTCGCTGTAATGTAAATAGCTACTTCAACATCTGAATTCTCATCTCTGCAGCAGTATATACTCATCTCAGTATTCTAATTGACTAAATACCATATGTAAAATTGAACCCGTTTACAATGCAAATATCTAAAAGTTTTATAAAATTCAAATAATAAGTTCACTGGCATTCTTATAGTTGCTACCTACAGAAATGTTTGTAATGAAATAAAAATGTTAAATGCATTGGTAACTGTCAATATTATTTTTTACTTAGAAGATACTAGGCTTTATATTCTTGATATGAAGGTCATGGAAAAATATCGATCAAACGTGAATATTTGTTCCTAAATGATCAGCTTGAACTAAAGGATGTATGCCATTATGAGGAATGCTCATCCTTCAATCTTATATTACACTGATACCATGACCACTCCTGGCTACTTCCTTACCAAAGTGTAGTACTTGATTTTAATAAGTCTATTTAGTATTCTTTCTACTAATTTTGTTCCTATCCTTTTATCTATGTCATTGCCAGAATATGATATACACACTGAGTTACATATGCACTTGAGTTTTCATTTTCCTTCTTAATAGACCTTGAAATTCCCTTCTTAATGCCAAGAATTACTCAAACTCTGGATTCTCATTAACATTGCAGGTTTCCTCACTAATGTCTTAGGGTGATATATTTTAACCTTCTGCACATGTTTTGAATACCATAATGTCTTCAATTTGATGCTGCCTTACTTTAAAGAGTAATTTATTTATTCTATGGACTAGAGCGTAGCTGTTTCTAGGAGCTTGCTTACATTTTCATACAAATTTAAAAGAATGGTTTTAGGATTGCCTGAAAAGGACTAAAATACATTATAAAATTCCTTCTAAGATGACAAAACATTTACAGCTATATTCTGAAACAATCTTTTGTGTCCCAATTCATTGTGATTATAAGATAAGAAATTATGTATGTATTTTATAGCAATAAATCCTCACAAAATCCAGCTTTGCTAAATATATGAAACACTATTCAACAGTGTATTTTGTTAGCTAAATAAAAGCAAAAGAACAAACACTTTTTTATAAACAGGTTGAACTTTCATTAAAATAGGAAGAAAGCTTTTGTTAAAATATTTGACTGCTACAGTGATGTGATTCAAAACCTTAGTCCCTTAGACTCAAATGGTTCAATTTGCAAGATATTTCTTGCATCTAAGTAACACATACTCACTTCTCTTCATAAACAGTAGAATAATGATATCAAGCTTTTTTTAGTGTACTGGGCCAAACTGTTGATATTCTCATTCTGTCAATTTTTGTCTGCTCCCAGAATTTACTTACGGAAAGGGAGCAGCGATCTCGGTAGTACCCCTTCTGCTGCACCACCAGGGTCAAGGTTACATTTAATTTTTCTCAAAATGGCATCAGCCATATTATACAACAGGAAAAGAACGATTCAAGTTGTGTTTATAAAGAAAAGTCAACGTAAGTCCATTACTTGCTTCTTATCTGTGCGTTTTATCCCGACAGCACAAATTAGAGTGTTTCTCCTCTTCTAGTGTGCAACAGCAACCAGAAAGTAGTGGGCAGATTTCTTTCTCAAAGTTGAACTATTTTGTTTTCTTCAAGACATTCATAAACTAAATGGGATCACTCATTTAGTAAATCTACATATTTTTGATATCTCAACAGAAAAATGAACAACTTTAGCCAAATATATTACACAATCTGATTGTGTGCCTGAAGCCCAAAGCTTTCTATGTATTATAAACAGAAAATTCTCTGTCCAATGATGTTGAAAACTATGACTAAGTATACATGTTAATGTGAACCAATCAAAATGTTTCAATGTGACTAATAAAATAAAGTCAACCGGGATCCCATTAAGAATAAATAATAACTTGAGATTTCTATATAATATTATTAAATTATATAAGATTGCTTATTTTGCCATAATTTTAGAGAAATAGCATTTGCTTCAACTTCACTTATTTGGGAAACTAAATACAAAGGTGCCATTTAGTTTACTTCTGGAGTCAAGTTTCTGAGATTTCCTAAGGAATAAAATGATTTCTAAAACAATAAGTCTTAAAAGAAACGATTAGTAATTATGAATGTCTATACAAGAATATTTTTCCAAAACAGAAAAAAAGAGTTATAAAATATTACCAAGAAAATGCAATTAGTGTTGACTATTCTATCTGACCTACCTAATATAATAGGAATAAAATTTGATTGCATTTAACATGATTAATAATTTTGTTTACCATTTTACTGAAAGATTATTTATAAAATAATGTGACATGGATAAAATGTCACATCCCTCCTCAATGTTAAAATGCATCTTTAACCAATCTATAATATGATAGTACTTCAATAATTCAACATGCTATTGTCCTCTAATAAGTCAAATGGACTTGAAAATTGAAACCATACATATATTGATACATATTTGTTCGACATAGAACCACAGACATTGAGATTCTAATATATACCTTCATTTGTAGGTGTTTTACTGCAATTATTCGACTATGCATAATGTGTTTCTTAGTATAGAGAAAATATTGCTGAAAAACTCCAGCACAATTTTTAAAACTTAATCTCCAGGAATGAGGATAGAGTTTCTTTTCAGAGTTCTTGCTAAATATGAGCAACACACTGGCAATGACACACAAATAATAATAACAACAATTTTTAGCAAAAATGCAATATTCATATAACCAACCACAAGTTTTGGTGAATTAGAATGATATGACAGTTTTGTTAGATAGATAAATCTTATTTTATATCAATCTATCCTTACATTTCTAAATCAAATACATAAAAATATATATCTTTCATAGTAGATGGAAAAATGAAAATATTAATAACCAAACTCCAGGCCTTGAATTTTGGGAAACATGTCAATTAGGAAGAATATAGCATATGATGTCCTGATGGTTGCGTCGTTGCTCTGTATTCGTATTTCAAACCCGAATGCTAAGTATTATATAAACATCATTCATTCAACTAACATTAAACTCCTAGTATTCATGCGCAGCTACACTTACGTACTGCCAGGAAAAATATTCATACCATACACATAAAATTAAATAAAAAATAAATATTTTTAAAGCCCCCTGGTATTTTTCAGATATGTAGAAGGGATAAAGATCCTTTAAAAACTTCTTCAGGGAGATTTTAAAATATGATTTATGTCTAAGGTGTTTAAATAGTCTAATAATCAAAAGTTCCTGTTTATCTATGTGAATATTACTACATTTTGGGGAGGGTCTTTTTGAGATAGGGTCTCCCTGTAGCCCTAGCTGACCTTGAATTCACTGCTTGGAGCAGGCTGGCATTGATCTCACAGAGATCCACCTGCTTCTGCCTCCAGAGTGCTGGGATTAAAGGTATGTGCCTCCACCTGAGCCTATAAATGATTTTGAATGGTTGGAGCTGGAAAGTGAAATCTGTAACACTGAAAATTTGCATAGTAACAACAAAACGGTAGTTAACAAAAATGACCTGACCTTTTGTTTCATTAAGTATGGTTCTCAGTGAAAAGTTCAAATGGAAAATCCATCAGGTTTTTTAAAACACTAATTTAGAGAAAATTAACTTGTTTAAAAGACTGAGTAAGAAAGTGACCCAGTTGCAGATTTAAGAAACTGCGTATTAGTCACCTGTAGGCTATCACTTTATTAGTTGTACTGCTGAATGTTTTATGCTTATGAGCTTTGTATATGGAAAAGATGGTTCATTATAAATAACTAGGGATAGGATGATTTTGAGTTACCTACTCTTTTGAAATACAAACTTCTGTGACCAGTCAATCTTTGAACAAAACTGGAAATTGGATTAAGCTTCCCATTTGGATTTAGTAAAGAAAACTTGCTCTTTGGAGTGTTCTATTTTTTTCAAAATATGAGCTATTTTGAAGCATTTGGTCATGGCGGAGGGATGTGATCCTGTGCTTCAACAGATGGCACAATTGAAGAAAGGCCAAGCTCTTCATGGGAAATGACACACAATTAGACAGAGAAATGCCTGAAAGCTATTTTAAAGGCACAAGTTTCTATTCATTATTCATATTATTATTTCCCCATGAATTATTGCTTATCTTCCTGATATAATTGTCACTAAACTTATCAGTTTTGTCTACCACGAATTCTGTTATTTGAGGTTTGATTTATCTTCCTGTTATATCAGACAATAACTTTTTCTAGTCTGCAATTTGAAATAATTTTCCTGGAAACACAAACTAGCTTAGGTGATATAATACAGGACAGTAATGGGTTGTGATGTCAATGAGTGTGGGAAAAATGTATTTATAATAGACTCAGAATATTTCTTGGAATCTGATATGAAGTCATTTTTAAAAGTAAAAGGTAAGGCACTTAATGACTTTCTCAAAATCTCAATCAAAGATAGGTTTTGATGGCACAATTGTAATGTTTTTTGAGCCTTTGTATAATGGATAGCTCCACAATCTCATGAATATCATAGTCATCACAGATCAAATTAGCAGTGAATTGTGGGTTGAAAGAAGTACATTCTGACTTTGTCCTAATTAACTTCCGGCATTAGAATGGAAAATGAATCTTGGCAGCTCTGACTGTTAATATCATTTCAGTAGTAACTTTATTCACATA
This sequence comes from Eospalax fontanierii, assembly GCA_035773235.1. Classification (NCBI taxonomy): domain Eukaryota; kingdom Metazoa; phylum Chordata; class Mammalia; order Rodentia; family Spalacidae; genus Eospalax; species Eospalax fontanierii. Next base: position 67,256,387 of record CM069524.1, on the reverse strand, counting down.
TCCATAGTTACATATATTTGCCAAGCAAAGCTGAAAACTCTGTGTATAGCTAATCAAACACAATAATTGTTCTAATTATTCAAATAGTTGAGGAGGGATTCTGTCTTTTAACTATTACAGGCTCAATGTCCTTCTCATTCTTTACGACAGGTAGGAGATGGAAAATAATACAAAGCTCTCATTTCTCAGACTATGAGATGTTGGAAGAAATTGTAACAATTTACAAACAAGGAAGTAGCTGAGATGATGAACACAGTAATTTGCTGAATATAATCTTTCTGCAATGCATGTATTCAATGAAAATCAAATTGTATTTAATAAACACATATTTATTAATCTTCAAAAATACATAAAATATTTTAAACGTCAAATCATGAGTAAAATAAATTTAAAATGAATTCTTGGTTCTATAGCATATCTTATTTATCTTAATGTGAAACACTGTGGAAAGTTCTTCCTGCCAAACATCTCCACTGATATGCAGTAATATAGACTACCACTCTGTTATTAAGTTTTATTTTAAATATCATACCTCTCGCAGAAAATTGTTGCAATCAAACATTTTATTTCACATGCATTTATATAGCTTGGGTCTTATTTTTGAGGGGGTGATCTTTTTGAAACAGAGTCTCCCTATAACCAGAGCTGGCCTGGAAATCGCAGTGCAGATGAGGCTGGCCTCAATCTCACAACATTCCACCTGTCTCTGCCTTCCAAGGGCAGGGATTAAAAGCATGTGCCCATGCCGGCTTAGTTTAGAGATTTTAAAATTTAATTTCCTTTTGTAGACTATCTAAGATCAGCTATCACAGAAAGACTGAAATAAATTCTACTTGATGGGGTCACAGAATGAGGAGAAATAAAAATTTAGAGTTCTAGTTGCTGTCATGTAAGAATAAGGAAGGGAGAATAGGAAAGTGTGGAGATTCAGTTCTAGAAAGATAAAAGATTATCTGTTCATGCAAGGTGGATATGGAATTGGCAAATAGGACCAATAAAGAGCGTTACGCCCACAGAGTCCTAAGGTAAACAATAACAAGATGAAATCATAACAGTTTGCAGAATTTGGTGGTGAATGAGAACAGGTAATCTCATCAAATATACTTCCACACAATTTTAATGCATTCCTTTTAAGTCCTCATAATCTGGCTTTGGATATTTTTCCCTGCCTTTTAACATGTCTCCACTCTCTTGTAAAATGTTTATAATCTTCATATTCTTTATTGTAGAATGGTAATTTTTTAAGTCAGTATCTTCCTATTACATATTTTTTTTCTAAGACAAGATCTCCCTGTAACCCCAGCTAGCCTGGAATTTACTATGTTTGAGAATGACCTTGATCCCACAGAGATCTGCCTGGTTCTGACTCCCAAGTACTGAGATTAAAGGCTCTAATATAATTATTTTCAGGATGATGAAAATTATTTAGGTATGCTGTATACAGTATGAACAACAAATTCCTTTTGCAATAATGTATCAGATCCTGTTAAAACTATAAAGCATCATGGCATACATTAATTCTCCATTAGCATACCCTCGAAATTGGCATGAAGCAGAGCAATAGCCAACTCCATTTTAAATATAAGAAACTCAAAGTTCTATGATCAAGTTTGAAAAGCTGAAAACTCCTGAAGCTAGTATTGGAATTCGACCTGATCTAATTCTAGAAATTGGAGTTAAACCCTCCAGCAATTCTTGATGATTTAGTATTCTGAACTACAAGGTGCATTTACTTCATCCTCCTCAATCATTGTTTGATCCCAATATATTTCATAAGTACCAATGATTGTATTTTGGAAAGGCTCATAAGCAAAATTTTAAAAATGCATATATTGAGCAGAAAAAAATTTAGAACAGTATACAAATTAATTTTGAATATTGTTTTAAATAGGAATAGTACAAAATGTGTTGGCAAACTTCAATGAATATATAACAAAGTCCAATATCATCTTTATTAAGAACTATAGAGGTCCTCAAGTTCAGAAATTTGTGAACTATCTTCCACAGCCCAGAACAGTTCTATTGTTTGATTTTTTAAGCTTCCAATAAGAACATTAAAATATTTTCTTGATGCACATAATTAATATAAAATTCAAATGTCTTACACTTAATAAAATTTGCAATTTTATCAATTTAAATTTGGAAATTTATCTTGTTTTGTTTACCACGCATCCATACATACAAAATACCTATTCACATAATATTCTTATTTGTAATATTTTGTATCTTAGTCTATAAGATCTAAAACAGTTCTTACTCTTCAGAAAAAAACATTTCATCAACTTTTTCTAGACCAGTGGTTACATTTTATATGGAAGTGGTGGGCTCCTTAGAATTAAGGGATCTAACATAGGTTACTAAAGACCATAATAGATAATCAAAGACTTCTGAGTATAGGTTTATTTAGTGTACCACTCCAGGCATTATTCCAGCATTGAGCTCTGCAGCACCAGAGTGTTGAGTGATCAGAAACCAAGCAGCACTCACATGCAGGTTTTAGATTCCTTTTAAAATAATATTTGCAATACGTTGCAACAGTACATCATACTTTTACACAAGGAACTGAAATGAACCTGAACTTTATAAAGAAGGGAATTTTTGATGAGCAAAGTAAGTTATCCTGGGACAATACCTAACATTAATATTTGAATTGAGTTTCAGCAGTAGAAAAATTTTTTAAATGTGGTTTCAATTTAACTTAGAGGATCAAGTTCAATATCAGGTTCATTGTCACGGATTAGAGAGAGTTAATGGGTGTGATTTAAAGGATGTGAAGATAAATGGTTCTGGGGAAAAAAAAGATTTTTTTAAAGTTCTGTTTCCAACTCAAAGTTTTTAGGAAATACCAAAGTTCTGTGTAGGATTTTCAGAGATATTCAAATCACAGCTCTTTATCAAAGCAAAGATAAGACAAAAACCCTCTATAAAAGATTGTAGTCTTACTTCTACCTAATAAATATAGTCAAATCTGTCCGACTGTTGATTGCTAAAGTTAACCTTCCTTTACCAGAAATATTTCCTCTTAAAAATACTGGTCAAAGCCTATGGTTGTGTTTAATGAATAAAGCTAGTTGCTTTGTTCTCTTGGTTTTTAAAAATATGCTGTTGAAACAATGTGATTAACATGTCCATTCGAGGGTTGCATTTTGGCTTCATGTTACTTGCCATTTTTATTCTTACATCATTTGCGTCAGTTGATTTTCAGACATTATTTTGCTTTGCTTGCATACATTCTTTTATTTTAGACAACATGCATTTATGTCACATTCCCTACCTTTTCTACATGAGTAGTGTCCAAAATAGTATGCATTCACTTTGAATAAATTTGCCTCGAAGGAAATATATTCCAGTTTAGTTCAACAAAGATTTTTTTTAACCTATAAAATAGACATCAGAATAAAAAATATTTGGTTCCAAGTCTATGTCTTAGTTTTCTTGCTCTGACTGAGGACTAAAATCTTCCTCATATGCATCAACTGAACAGAATACAAAACAACGTCTTTTCCTATACACCACTACAGGGCTGACTGCAATTCAAACCCTGCTTCTTCCAGTCTTCCCCTATCAATAAAAGTCATCACTATGAAGTCAGTTGCTAAAGATGAAAACTATTTTCCTCTTCTTTGTAGTGACGCAAACACATTTCCCAGTTAACAACTGCTATTGTCCAAAATACTACAATCCTCTCAAAAACTTAGCTCTACATTGTCCTTGCTATCATGCTGACCTTTATAATCCACTCTTGTTCAATGAACCAAAAATGGGTATTTATGTACAGTACATAGACCATATTTTTTGCAAACTCAAAAATTCTATTATATGTGAAATTAATATAAATCCCTTTATCTGGCCTTCTCTCCGGCCTTCCAAACCCATGCTTTATGTTGCATTCTAGCCATTTCAACCTTCAGTCTAGTCTTCAAATGCCTTAAACTCACGGATTATTTAGGATGTTTTGCACTTCGTGGTTTATTCTCCGTGATCGCTTTCATCATCTCTTCCGTTATCCCTCTCATTCTTATCTGACTCAGCTGAAGTACCCTCTCTCCAGAAAGAACTCTCTTGACTACTCTTAAGAAAGGGTCATCACAGTCCTCTCTATTATCCTTCATATTCTCATTATTTAGGTTTATATTACCCAGACTGCTCATTTTTATGTTTATAGTCTGTAATTCTTTATAGACTATAAATTAGCTGATCAAAAAGTTATGATCTTTTCTGAGTGGGTTTTGAAACTTTTCTTTAGAACTTTCTTACTAAGTGGTCAATAACACCTTTTGAATCAATGAAAGCATATCACATCTCCCCACTTGTTTTCTTTTCTCTTTTGCTTTTTAATTACTGAATTTATCAAGATGTATCTCTTTAACAAAAATGCTGTGCTGACTCCTTAAAATTATGTAATACACATACTACTAGTACCTGTACTATTTCAAAAGAATCAAATTTATTATTATTGCTACACTGAAAATATTTTCCACCATTATTTAAAGGTCAGACTAAATATGGATTAAAATATTCATTCTTTGGGGGATTTTTGCAGTTCCTGCTTTTTTCAGCAGGGTCTCCCTGTAACCCCAGGTGAACTAAAATTCACTATGTAAATCATGCCAGATGCCTGCCTCTGCCCCCTGAGTCCTGGAATTAAAAGGATGGGCCACTATGTTAGACTGAAATTTCCATTCTTAATACACTACTGCAACATATTTAAAATGGCATTTATGAAAAAGTATGTCCTTTACAATTTATCAAACATATAAATAGGTCTTACTAAGGTGGGATTTAATAGGAAAAAGATTAGCTATTCATATACAATAATTTATAATATAATAAGTTTGAGAAAAATATTTGAACTGGTTTTTGATCATGCAAATAATATGCTAAATTCTTCTGTGCTGACTTTCTACTAAAATGTTGAGTTCTATTAGAATCTTATTTCATGTAATAGAACTCTTAAGGTTTATTGCCATTTCTATCTGTTAGTGTTTCAAGACTCATCCCTCATGACTCTCATAATACTACACCTTGAGATGCAATGTCCTACTGGAATGACTTGCATTAATACCTAACTGTTCAAAGTGTTATATGAATCGCAATATGAAGTTGATTGAAAGTTTATAATTACGGCTAAAAGTTCAAGTGTCATTTAATCACAGTTTTGCTGAAAATGAAAAACCTAGCATTTTATAACCAAGAAATTAAGTGTTATCTCTCTTATTAAGCATGTTTTGAACCATCAGGAAAATAGTCACATATCAAGAAATCAGAGGAACTAATAACACCAAATTCTTTAGTAACTTCAGTCCCTTTTGTGAGATCTGATACATAGATCAACCAATGTAGAGCCATTATTTAGGAACCTTGGGAAGTTTGCTAACAGTAGTGAGAAAATGTATACACAGTGGTGAGAAGTATATATACAACCATTTTGTATATAAACTAATAAAAAGTTATGTAAAAAAGGGCAATAGTACCAAGTTAATTGGATTTATAACTGAGTTATCATGGCTGCAATTTTGTTTAACTGGCCATATCATCAACACATAGTTTTTGTACCATATCATGTAAGAGTTTTCATAATGAAATATTTGTGATAAAATAATATGGTCATTTAGAATCACTTTTATACAAATCAGTTATTGTACAAAAGTTTTTTAAAGCATTATGAAATTACATCATAGTATATATGTATTTGCAACATTTTAAATTCCATCACTAATTTGTAATCCTATTATTTGATGAAAGCAGCAATAATTTCCTTGTATGCACACTTAATACTTTTCAAGTTATATTTGTAGCACAATATATGAAGTTCTTTCTAATTTCATGCACAACTTTGGAATATTGCACAAGGCACCAATTTAAGAAGGAGAAGTATCAATGAAGTGTCAGGGATCAGGACACAGCCATAATTGTTGATGATAATGCTGATCCTTCCTCTCTCATATCTCTTTCTGGGTGGCAGAAAGTATGTCCTTGATAATGTTATAGAGAGGCAATCTGTTATTTGTATTTGAAGCACTTCCAGTTTTCACTATATATTGACTTTCCCTATTGATATGCTGCAGCCAAGCACGCTTGCTTCGTATGTTATTTTGCCAAGAAAAGAAGCAAAGTTAGAGGCAAAGAAAAAAAAGAGAATTAAGAAAGTACCTGTCTCTGCTTAGTGGCCTCTGAGTTAAACCTTTGGACTTGAACAAATGCAAGTTATAGTTAGGTAATTGAATACTGAGTTTTACTAAATAAGAAATTAAGTGTATATGTTTATCTTTAAGATAAATTTATAAGTGCATATATAATATCATATTAAATCTGTTTTATTTATTTGTGGATAGCTATTACATAAACCGAATTAAGAGCTCAGTAATGATTATTTCTAAATGTTTAACAATATCATAAAATATTTCATTCAGTTTTATATATTATTTCTCAAATATTGGAAATTGAAAATCTATCTATCATTTACTTAGGACAAAAAGTACTTTGCATCTCTTTAGAGTGATTATTCAAAAATCTATATGGAGTTATAAAATGATAGATATTATTTACAATTTTAAAAATAAGAAAATAAAATAATACCAATATAATAATGACATCCTTTGTTTAAGATTGTGTTGATATTTTAAATCTTTTGCATAATAGTTGATAAAACATTAGAAATGGCTAAAGACAAATTAATTAAAGAAAGCAACAAAACATGCTCTACCAATATCAGTCATTCCCTGTGATGTGCTATTCTGTGATTATAATGATGTATGTCTTCTCCCCATAGGTCATAGACATTTGAGGTAAGAAGTACACTATTTTACTTCCCCACAATTGGCCACAAGTATATGCAAGTTCTATATTGATGGATTCAACCAATTAAGAACTGAAAGTATATATTTTCAAATGCATTTGTCTTATGGTAGAATAAATGGCTCAGAAAGTAAAGTGATTCCAACATGCACATACAAGATGGCATATGAGTGAATTCCTCAAATCCACAAAAATGAGGGGCATGATTGTATGTTCTCATCAACCTAGCACTGGCAAATAGATGTCTTAGGAACATTTTAGACACTCAGTAGAGTGGAAAAATAAATTCCAAGTTCAGTGAGAGAAGCCATGTGAAAATATAAGCTGGAGAGGTAACTGAGGAACATACCTATGTCAATTTTCAGGATTCCAGATGTGCCCATAAAAGCAGGTACATCCAGTGAATACATGATGAGTACACACACACAAACACGGACACACCACTGAAAGCCTGTAGTGCTCTCTACATATAAAGCTGATATAGGAGGTTCACATGAACCTCAGACACCAAGAATAGCCTGAACAATATCATCAAACAAAATAGTTCTGCAGTGAACATATATAGGACTTTTTCCTTTGTCATTATTTATTAAACACACACACTATATATATATATATATATATATATATGCACACATGTGTGTATGTATGTCTGTGTGTGTGCACTTGTGTGTTTATGTATTAGTTACTTTGTATCTTAAAAGTAATCTAAAGGTTACTGTATTGGAAGATGAGTGGAGACTATATGTAAAAACTTTACATTTTATACAGAAGATATGAACATCTGTTGATTTTGTATCTTTGAAAGGTCCAGAAGTGAGTCCCCTAAGATAACAAGGGAGTACTGCATTATTCATTTAGCCACTTTCGAGTTAATGTTGCCAACTGATAATTTAGGCCTAACATGTTCAAAATTCTTTAAACTCTTAAGTCATTCTCCAACATTATTTTTTACAATTCCAAGCATGAAATACAACTACATGGCATTAGTATATTACTATATCTATGTTAAAAGTAAATGGAAAAGGAGAAATTACTGAAATAATAAACATTCAAACCAACAAACTGAAATTGCCAGTAAACTACAGTAAAAAGGTTATACTGAGCTTTAAAGATTTAAAGAAAATTTAAGATGATTTCTTCAGAGGTCTATTCCATTTAAAATTTGTAATACTCAAACATTTAATCATTAACTTAACTTTTCCACATTTTTTAATGAAATCCAAACAAATTTTGGTACCACACTGTAGGGTTGACTCTGATCTTTGTTTCTGGGTTTCCCTGTCTGTACTATGTGCTCCTCTGGAATCAATCTACTAATGTTTCTCTAAGTTTCAATAGGAACAAGAAACTATACACCCAGGACCTTAGTTTGAAAACAGAATTTGGCAAGGATAGAGATGAAAGAAAATGACAGAAACCAATTGAGCTAATTTAAAGCTCATATTTTTAGTTCAAGACTACATTAGGGTAAATATTGTCATGTTCAAATTTTGAAAATGGCCAGGTCTGGTGGCATACCTTTTCAATCTGCACAAGGAAGGCAGAGGCAGGCAGATTGCTGTGAGATCCAGTCCAGCCTGTGATAATCCACAAAGTGAGTTCCAGGCCCTGGGACTACAGGGAGACCCTGTCTCAAAGAACTAAAATAATAAGAACGATAATGATAATAATAAATAAAATTGAAAATTGAATATGCTTTTCCAGTATCTCTGCTGATACCATATGGACCTTAATCTTCAAAAAGTTTAAATATTATATTTTGAAAAAAAAATAAAATAAGAAAGATGAGCCAGATCTTAATACCTGCTAAAATTACATTATGAGCATAACTTATATCTCCATTTTCTTCAAGTAAACAGGCAAATAAAGTATGTCTAAACTATTTAGCAGAAGTGTTAAAATAGAAACCACTATAATATTCCACAAGCCTGTTATCAACACACATTTCTATGTTCACCCTTGCAAATTTATCCATCTCTCTCCACATACTAAACCTTAAAGAGTCAAATTAACAAACTGTCTGTAAAAGCATCAATATCATTTTAGCACTTATTAAAATTCCTGACAATTCTAATTACATCCAATACAAACTCTGATAAAGAACCTTATTGTGTTATTGTTAAAACAGTTATTTTGGCTTCCTCTCAGATAAACATACAAAAGTATTAAACAATACATTTCTATGGCAACAGCTTAAGTTCTGGTGTGTTCTTAGTTACATCAGTAACCACAGAAGCTCACAGTTCCTCTAAAGCAGTGTAACTAAATAAGATACTCTGGCCAGTTTTCTCTTCCTTCCTATTGGACACAATCAAAAGCTCCCATTGGACACAATCAAAAGCTGTTCATTTCTTTTAATGGTTTAAAAAGTGTAACTTAACTAGAAACAAAATGTCTCAACTAGTGTACACCACAAGTACAGTTATATGAGCATTTTGTATAAAGAAAAGAAAAAGATGCTAACACTTCAAAATGAAACATATATGGTGATACCATACGAACTCCATGTCCTGAGCATTTGTGCTTAGCCGTAAAAAATATGTATACTTAGCATATATAAATTAAATTATGACAGGGAAAATATACCAAAATTTATAAAATAGTGTCAGGTTAAAAAAAAAGTAAACTCTTCTATGTGTGCAGTGTTTGGGTGTATTGTCTATTTTGATTTTCATCTATATTATAATTTGTTAAGATTCTTACAGATTTCATAAAGTTACAATTAATGTTCAGATAAATTACATTTAGTGGTATGAATATCTATTTATGTCACACTCATCTCATCTTTTTACTTATGTATTTAATTTTATAATTTGGGAAAACATATCAAATTTAGATCCACCTAATTCAAGGCAAGGCACGTTTGTGGTAGGTATAATGGAAAGATAACAGGGCACTGCTATCCAGTTAGCTAGGATATAAACTCATTCCTAAGTTGTTATAATGTACTGTGTTTATAGCTTTGCATTTTGTCTTTTTTAAAAAGTTGATATAGGATATGATTGCTCCATACAAATCATGAGGCTTTTAAAGCATGAAGGAAATTTGACTTAAATCTCATTCTACTTTTTACTCTATATGACTTGAATTTTTTTCACTGTACTTCAGACACAATAATTTCATCTGTATAATGAAATAGTGTTTTAGAAAGTTATCCCATGGTCTTGAAATTTAATTTAGTGTGTGAGCTACTTAGCATATGTCTGCCACCCAAAGACTACTCAAAAATCATTGAACATACTATTTTAACAACTTTACTCCCTTAAACTTTACTTTTAATTGTACTTTCCTTTCAATTGGGGTGAAACAAATTTCTTGCCCCTATGCAAGCCTGTAAGAGATTCCTCTTTCCTGACCTACCTTAGCCATGTGTTGATTGTAAAGAATTACTACTATTTCTCAGTAAATGCAGCCTTCCATCGGACTCACTTAACATCTGCCTTTTTCCCCTCTTTTTTTCTCCCTTAATGTTTTGATATTGTACAAGAAAAGACCTTTTCACTTCCCCCAGTTTTCCCATCATGAATAAATTTGTTGGTTGCTTACCAAAACCTTAGTTTTTCCACAAAGAATTAAAGCTTTCATGTGAAAGCTAATATATAACAACCAAGAACCTCAGAGGACAGTAGGCTATAATTTTACCATTAGGAAATGTAGTCCACAAACAAAAGAACCAAGAGAAAAAATGATAAATGGCCTTAGGAATAGTCATTGTTTATAATAAAGATTTTATTTTAAAAGTGTTAAAATAAATAATACATACTCCAGAACATCACTGTTCTGGGCAATTACTTTTCTTTAGAATATGAATTCTAAATGGCAACTGTAGTTACAACTGCTTCTGGAGGCTTTCACTGAGCTGCCTTATCATGTCTACATTCAGGCTTTGGTCTGCAGGTTTTTGATGCACTCTCAAGAGTGGATGTGTGGTGGAATGCAGACCCCATCAATATATGTGGTTTGTAACTAATGTAAATGCTGATAAATTAAACTTGCTTAGGATTTCCAGAGAAATCTGATTCAGGCCATAATCACACTGGTTGGAAAAACGGAAATAGTTCATGTTTTCCTTGGGTAATTACTGAGCCCCATAACCAGAAATTGGGATGGTAGGAGAGGAACACTCCTTGAGTATAATGATTGATTTCAATAAAGATGAGTACTTCAACAAATTTCAATATGTAGTTGCAGGGGCGGGGAGGGTGGGTGGGCACTAATTAGTTTTACCGTTTTCAGCAGATGTTGAATTCAAAATGCCAGCAGCATCTCAAGCACCAGTCATTAGGGCTGTCTTTCATGGAGGAGTGCTGACCAATGAAATCCTCACTGTTTAATGAGACCGATTTAGGCAGAGTCAATAAAATCAAATCTCTTCTAACATCCCCAATATATCTGCAGTGTGGGCAGCACCAACAAAACCAGCAAAGAGGAATTTCCAGGACTAATAAAAGGATTCGCTGCTGCAGAGAGGGGGCAAGAGAGGGGAGAATTGTGGGGGAAGACCTCACTTTATGGACAGGAGAAAGCCAGCAAAGTCAAAAGAGAGGTGGGGGACAGTGAGAAGGGCTAATGAATGAAAAAAGGCTAAGGTGATTATTGAAGGAGCCTTAATGGAGCTCCATAAAGGATCCACCCCCAACCATTGCCCTCCCCCATCCCTTCCACCGCAAATCCAAACAGAAAGCTGGAAAAATGTAAGGACCCAGATTTGAAAACATTTTCACTTTAATACTGAAAAAATATGCCATTATAAAATCCTCGAATAGAATTAGTAAGTTTCACGTGCTTCCTCGGTTCTTTGTTCCTACTTTATAAGTAAGATTTATACCAGCACACAATTGCTACCATAGGATTGCAGCCTAAGCACTAGAGTGACATTAATTGGTCATGCTTAACTGCCCCAAAATCTTTTTTCTTAAATAATTACACTGATACTATAATAGAAATCATGGGTACTTATTTTACATTCAGATGGAAGGCATTATTGGATATGTATAGAAAAATATTCCCCCTCAGAAACTAAAATAAAATGAAACATCACCAACAAAATAAAAGAATCCAAAACAACCCTTAAAAACTTTGCTCAACAAAATACATTGTTAACTCATAAAAGGGACTGATGACTAGCCATGCAAATGTCTTAAATAAAACCTTTACATTTTTTTTTCACAGTAAACATACGCTCTGAACTGCCTACCAATCACAAATAATGGCGAAATGGCACTTTCTGATTATACTGTATTTTGTTTATAGAAAGTTTGATACGATGGGACTTATCAGGTAAGAGGATGGGTGCTGTGACGTCGTCTCCAGTCGCAAGGGGGGCGGGCAGAGTCCCTGGAGTGTGTGGATTCCATGCGAGTCATGCAGCACTTTTTGATTTTTGTGGGTTTTTTTTTTTTTAATTTTTGTTCTTTTGTTGGGAGTCAACGTTACTTATTTACAATACATTCATGCCTTCGTGCAACTGCCCATCCCTGCAGAGTCAACAGGGAACCATCATCGGGCTATCCACAGGGGAAAAATAGATATCTATCTCTCTATATAGATGTGGATATATGTATATATGTATAGGGCCAAGGCAGCCATCCCCACAGGGCCTTTTGCCCTGAGTAGGGCGCTCAATTCTTCTGGCACGCCCGATTCCGGGCTTTCAGTCAAAAGGAGCTCAGAGCGAAAAGCCAAAGAACAAGCTAGTTGCGCTCTAGCAGCTCACCACAGTCTGCTCTTTGTTTTCAGAAGGGAGCTAAAGGGCCAGAGCCTCTTAGTTGAATGAGTTCAGTTATTTATATTTACTTGTGTCCGTAGGGGCTTGGGGCACACTAGATTTGGGTCAGTGTTCTCCTACCCCATTGTGATGCTGGCAGCAGGGGGGGATGTATCGCCGTCGGATTTCCCTCCCCTGCCAGGGTCTGGGATCGGGCGCCTTAGTCTGAGAGCGAGTGAGAGCCGCAGTCATACACCCTATGGGCCCCGTCTGCATTGTAAGGCCCATTGTGCCAGTAGGAAGAGTCACAGACTGTCTGTAGAGAATTAATTTCGGACGCTGAGGAGTTGGCATCCCTTCTCTTGGACCGCTTTCGGTTCCTCAGGATAAACACGAGCATGCCCACCACCGTGAAGGCGGAGGTGACGAACACCAGCAACAGTCCCGGGACCAACACGGAGATGGACACCCTGCTGGTGTCTAGGTAGGAGTTGGAGTGCGTCCCGGTCTCCGCCAACCCAGTGCTGTTTTTACTGTGCGAAGTTAATGTGGGCGAGATCCTCGCATACAGCTGGGGGCAGATCTCATCATTAGAGAGGAGCATGAAATCCTTCCTGAAGAAGTTCACAGGCGTCTCACACTTGAGGTCGCTCATCAGCACCTCGGAACCCAGGCGTTCTGCCCATTGCTTGAAAGGCACAATGGTGCAGGAGCACTCCCAGGGGTTGCCATGCAGGTCTATCTGGATGATGGAGGTTAACTGGTCCAGCACCCCTGCCACAGGGAGGTACATGAAGTAATTGTTATGCAGGCTGAGTTTAGAAAGCGAGACCCCAGCGAAAACGTCCACGGGTAGGGACCTCAGCAAGTTGTTGTTGAGAATAAGGATCCTCAGTTTGGGCATGGCATTGAAAGTGCCTGGCAGAATGAGCTGAATCGCGTTGTACTCCACGTTCAGATACTCCAGGTTCTGCAGCCCAGCGAATTTCTCCCGGGACAGTGTGTCCAGATAGTTACTGTCCATGTACAACCACCTGAGATCCAAAAGGTTCTTGAAAGTGTTGTTCTCTATGGTCGCGATGTTGTTGTTGCCCAGATCCAACAGAATGAGGTTCTTGTAATCCACAAAGTGCGGTTTTCGGATGCTGTGGATCTTGTTATCTCGAAGGAAAAGCTCCTGGACATTGGAGAGCTTAGGTTTCAAATCAGCCAAGCTGCTCACGTTCCGGTTGTTACAGTTCATCTTTAAGCCCGAGCTTGGGATGTGGTCACAGCTGCAGCCCCCTGGACAGGGCAAGCCATGCCCTGGGGGTTTGTTTCTGGCGCTCCCGGTTGCTATCGGTGGCGTGGGTTTGATTTTGAGCTGCCAGTTGCCCGGGATCTTTGTACCTCCGTTTGGAGCAGACCCTGGGGTGGCATGCTCCTCTTGCCCATTTGTCTTGAAAGGAGTTGGCAGGGGACCAGGAGCGAAGGTCTCTTCTTGGGCAGGGGGAGCAGGGAGACTAGAATCCACTCGATTTTTCAAAGGACATAAGTCCTGTTCAGTGGTTTCATTGAGGTCTTTACCCTGCAGTCTGGTGGGGGCTTCGCAGACAACTCGACCGATCAGGGCATTTTTAGGGATGTTTTCCAGCCACTCTTTCAGGGACAGCAGATCACAGGTGCAGTCCCAAGGGTTATCCTCCAGCAGGATTTCAGCAATGCCAGGGATCTGCTCCAATACCTCCTCATAAGGCAAGGTTTTCAGCCTGTTTCCCCGGAGGTCGAGGTGGGTGATGGGCACATACTGGAACACATTAGCAGGTAAGGTGCTGATGAGATTGTCGTTTAAAATGAGGACTTCTAGCTTGTTCAAGTCCTGGAAGGCCCCGGGGTCTATATCCCGTAATAAATTAAAATCAGCCTGGAGGTATTCCAGATCATCCAGCCCCAAAAAAGTCTGCTTTCGAAAAGACTTGATCTTGTTGTTGTTGATGTGCAACCGTTTCACCAGCTGCAGCCCCAGAAAAGCCCCCGGAACGATTTCATGCAAGCCATTGTTTTCCATATGCAAACTAACCGCATTATAAAAGTTAGCGAACTCATTAGGGAAAAGTCGAGTGAGGGAATTGCCATGCAGAAATAAATGGTAGAACTGGGAAGTCGGGGCGGTGAAGCGCTGCAGACTTGTGAAGCCTTTTTTTTCACAGTCTACATGTAGGTCCCCTTCTATCTCATTGCAAGAACAGATCTTCTCTTTACAAACGTCCCCTGTAACGTTTCCAGCGGCAAAACAAAGAGACGTCTCCAGCAACAGAATCCAAAGCAGCATTTTTAAAGCGAGCAATTCATTCCAGATCTCATCACAAAGTAACAGCAACCATCCTGCTCGCCACAGACACAATTCAAGTTCATTTAGTGCTCCAATGTCCGATCCCAGGGAAAGAGAAGAAAGGGTTTGGGGGGGTGGGGGTGGATTCTTTCCTCCCTAACCCCCCCGCGCACTGCAATAGCCCAGACGCCAGTCAATAATTATATCCACAAACTATCCAGGCACATAGTGCAAGGCAAGCAAAAAATGGGGCGAAAAGTAGGCACAGAAAAAAAGAGAAAGAAAACTAATCCCCCTCAACCCTTTAAAAATAAACAAAGCAAGTTAAATATGTACCTATAAAAGCAAAAGAAAACGCACCCTTACAGAATCGTGTCTAGAGGTTCTCACTAACCAGGAAGGGAACAACGCTAGCAATTAGAAGCAAGTGCATGTTAGAAACAAGCAGGTTTGCAGCGTAGTACAGGCGCACTGCCTGTGATGGCTGTGCGTCGGACTGACCTTGCCTCTTTGATTCAAAGCTGGGTTTTCGGCGGCTTCAGAGGTCCAGGCAGCTGGAAGAGTTCTTGCTGTGGTTGCGGGTTGCCCTGAAGTCCCCCCGAGGTGCTGTCCAATGCCCCCGGTGCTGAAATCACGCCCGACCAAAGGACTCACGCTGCCCAGCCAATGGCGCTGGAAAATTTCCGCAATCGCTGCGTTTTGTGGCTGTCCATCCTTTTCCTTTTCTACCCTTTAGTCCTCTTCAGCCTTTTTTTCCGTGCTCCGGCTGGCGCTTACTAGCTCTTCTTTTCTTGTTCTCCTCTTTCTTCTGCTCTTTCGGAATTACGTGGAGGGGGGGAGGAGAAAAGGGGAGCGAGTTGTCTGAGGGAGGAAGAGAGCGCGAGAAAGGGGAGGAGGGGGAGTTGCTAAGAAGCTCTGCTGGTTCCAGCCTGGTGCACTCTGAAAGATCTGACACCCTCTGCTGATCTGCAGTAGCAAAAATCCATCTGGTGAGGGAATGCTGAAGGAAAAAAAAAAAAAAAAAAAAAGAAAATCCGCGTACAGGGCAAGCGTTAAAAATGTGGGCATTAAAGGCTGTCGATCTACATAGACGCTTATTTTAAATAGATTATTTAATTATTTTTGCGTACTAGAAACTTTACCCTTTCCTTTCCTTAAGGACCTCACAGCCCCCGCGAGCTCTAGCTTTCCCAAAGCAGGGCTTTAAAACATTTATTTCCCAATGGCTTGAATAAAATTAGTGTCAGGGTGTCAAGCGAACAGCAATTTGAGGTAATTATATTGCACGCCATTTTCATCGGTGCTTTAAATGCATTTCTGCCTTCTCTGCGGTACAGTGTTTTATACCATTTGATGCCTTTGAATCCTTTATTTCATTTTATTTTTGTATGTTAAAAGGGGTTATTCGAAACATATACATTATATAATATCATAATTTGGTATGTAATATTTGTTTCCAGGTATATAATTTAGAAATACACTTTTCCATTTTAAACTTGTTATAGAATTTCAGTCATTTTGATCTTAGAGGCTTAGGTTTCTCTGATGGTATTTCTTGAATGTTATTTAAATCTGCAGAATGAAACCACAATGAATGTATAAGGTCTTTGATTCCAGACCAGAAAGCTTTCAGTGACATCCAGAAAAGAAGGAGGGGAATAAGGAAAAATTCCCATTTTATGACTGATCTTAAAAATTCACTGGTAGGCAGGCACTCACACCACACAGGAATACACACATGCTCAGATACACACCCCACTGACAAAGTTTCCACATCAGATCCAAGGAATTTAAAATGCATACAAGTAAATAACCAGTTGCATTCCTAGCGGAAAGAATAGAAATCCTGGGTCTTCTAAGTTCAGTATGTTTAGCCCCTTCACAGCTCTTTCAGGGAAGACAATTCTCAGAGTTTTCTGAGGGAAATGTTCAAATTCCTCAGTCTTGGAATTCATAAAATCCAAGTTCTACAGCCTTCTTTAAAAGAGAAAAGTGAGAAACTGCTTTCCTTGGAAGAATGTTTCACTGAACTTTATCAGGGGTGACTCTTTTTCCTTAAAATTTTGAAAAAAAATGTTATGCATCATTCTGGGGCTTGGAAATTTTAGGTCTTTGGAAAAATAAATCTGTTGTTAAGTCCTTTCTCAGCAGAAGCAAGGATAAAATACTCCATTTTCCTTTTCAATTACATCTTAGGCAAGCTGGACAACTGTAGAGGCCTGCTAATAATTTGCATAAATCAAATATGCAAGCCAGAATGCATTTTGAAAAGACTGGGGAATGAAAGGTTTACAGGAAAAACAAGTTGTGGGCAAAGTCCAAGGTTATGGAAGCTAAAAGATGTTTAAAAGATATTTTTCTGGATCTGGAATTTAATTCTTTGGCAAGTAGGAAGAATTTCATACATCCTATAAAATATAAGCAAATTATTACAGTTCTGGGGAAAATTGGTTGGAGGAGAGGAAAAGATAAAGGCTTAACTTCATATGTATGTGTTTGTGTATGTGTATGAGAGAGAAACAGAGACAGCGTAAGAGACAGAAACAAAGACAGAGATAAAGATAGAGAAACATAGACAGAGACAGAGACAGAGATGGAAATGGACAGACAGTGCTTTCTCGGGCTTCAGTCTTCTCATTTCTTCTTTACTTGAACTCGTTACCACATATGGGAGAAGATTCAACCTTTATCAACCAGAGACCAGTTCACTAAAGAAATATTATGCAGTTGAAAACTATAGACTGGAGAAGATAAACTGAAGAACAAAAATGTTTCTGTATAAATAATTAGAATTACACCTGAAACGTTTTGCCCTTGAAGTCACCATAAAAAAGTAAAACACTCCTGGGGCTAAAGAGATGACTTAACAGTTAAAGAGAACTGGCTGTTCTTGCCGAGGAGCAGGGTTTGATTTCCAGCACCCACATGGCAGTTAACAACTGTCCATAACTCCAGTTCCAGGGGAATATGATGCCCTCTTCGGACCACCATGGACATTGCATGACTTGGGTGAACTTACTACATACGCTCATACATTAAAAAAAAAAATGAAAGTAATAAAATATTTTTAAAGGAAAGCATTCTCCTGTCTACTCTGTAGACAAAGAAGTCTTAGAATGAAACAGAAAACAACAGCAACAAGAAGTAGATAAATGGACACACAAAACCAACCCTCCTCTGAACATACTGGCATTTAAAAAGAGCAATGCTTAAGGAAGTCATGTAAAAATCCCACTTTTAATACATGCTTACTTTTTTGTTTTTGTTCTTTACTTTTGTTTTTGTTTATTTGTTTGACAGAGTCTCCTTAGATCCATTCCACCTGGAATTCACTGTATAGATCAGGCTGGTCTGCATCTCACAGAGATCTGCCTGCCTCGGCCTCCAGAGAACTGGGATAAAAGGAATGTGCTACTACACCTGGAGTACATGCTTACTTTTAATTTCAATTTGTTAAATAGTTTGTTTTTAAAGCATTTTATTTATTATTTTTATTTTATGTATGTGCGCGTATTGTGTGCATGCATGTAAGGGCGTCTGTGTTTTGCAATACCAGTGCATATCAGAAGAGGGCCCCAGATCCCCTGGAACTGGAGTAACTGACGGTTGTTAGACTCCATGTGGGTGATAGAAATTGAACCAGGTCCTCTGAAAGAGTGCTCTTAACCACTGAGCCATCTCTCCAGGTCCTGTTAAATAGTTTATGTGGTGAGACCCAAACAGTGAATTTAAGTGAATTTAAATGAACATAATTAAGGTAACCTACAATTATTGATATTCACCCTTCCTATCACCTATTCTCTCTAACTCTGTTTCTCTCTCTCTCTCCGTCATCTGTTTTCCTTTTCCTCCTTTCCTTGTCCCCTCTGTGACATGATCCTCCACAAATTACTAGTCACTTAGAAATTGGAAATCAAAATATCATATTTAGATATTTGATGTATTTTCACTTTTCAAAGAGTTTGTTATCCTGCACTCTGACAACAGGATTTGGTAGTACCCAGATGAATAATTTTATTGAAGAAGAATATATGAGTGGTATGCTACTTTTATGAAAATATCCACAACAAAATTTCCAATAATAAAGAAATAAAACTACATACAGTTAAATTGAAAATGATCTTTCAAATTTCTTAATTTTCATAACAAATATATTTTAGAAGAAAAAAAATTAAAACCTATATGTGATTCTAAATGCTGTTTGAGTAACATTTTTTTTTTCATTTAGGTAGTGTGTTCAGACAAGGTGTCTATTTAACCCAAATGGGCCTTTAACTGATAATCTTTCTATCTCTGGCACTAAATGATAAGGTTATAGTATACTACCATGTTCAGCCAACAGTAAATTTATTTTTTAATCTTAAATGTATTTATTTTCATGTTTGGTCCATCATTCCATCAATTCATAGAGCCTTAGGTTTTCTGCGGCAAAGCTTCTCCAAATTCACTCTACCTCTTGTTCACTTGTTTCACCACAATGTTTGCCTTGCTATTCTTAGAACATGACATCCAAAAGGCAGCCTTCTTCCTCACTCCAACAACTGACTGGACAAGTCTATGTATAGAGTATTGTCCTTTTGAAAATATTTCTAATCTTAATATCCAAGTTCCTTTAATTCTGCACTTGAACATCAAAGCTTAGAAAGGATTTATTTAATCAATCTGTTAATCTTCTAATTTTATATTATTCAGTTCCCCACTGCTCTTATACCTAAGGTGATATAAAAGTGGGTACTCAGTTTTTGTCTCCGGGTAGATTGTAAGTTCAGTTTTATAAGTTATTTTCATCATGTATTCTGTAGCTTTCTAGAAGAATACCAGGATCACCATAAGAACTCAATAAATCATTGGGAATGAATGAACATATGTATTAGGTTCTCAGCAAGTATTTTGGCATCTTTCAGATACATCTGTAGTAAAATGAAAATTCCTGTAGCCTGAAATCCTCTTTTTGAGAATGTAGAAAAGTTTATTTTTATTAAAATAAATAAATGTAAAATGGAATTGATAATTCAATAATTTTACTTTTACCATAACTCATTATACTTTGCTCCCCGTAGCACCTTATCAAGGCCATTTTCTCTGTTAAGATATCATCTTTCATCTAGTCTCAGGCCCTGGCTAATCAGGAATTCTTCAGCAGCCCCAGTGAGCGAAAGCAAATTTCTTGGTGGTCATAAAAAGCATAGAAGTAAATTGTGTATGTGAGCAAACATTTCTGATGCCTTGGGGAGGGATACTTATTTATTTATTATTTCTACTTTTTCTTTATTTTTTGACACTGTCATACACATATGCAACACATTGTGATTGTATTCATCCCTTATAACCCTGTGTTTCTCCTTTCCCTTTGAATACCTTCTACTCTTCAACTAGCCATCCAGTTGCTACACCATTTCAAAAGTGACACTCCTCCAGAAACCATGAATAGTCATTAACTTCAAAAAGGATGGGGCCTGTGGTGGATTGAATGAGAAATAACTCCCATAGTCTCGGGTATTAGAGCATTTGGTCCCCCGGTAGTTGGTAGAACACTTTTGGGAGATTGTGGAGCTAACAGGATGTGAAGCTGGAGGAAGTTTGTCACTGGGGCAGGCTTTCGGAGCCATAGCTCCCCCCACGTCCAGCTTACTATCCCTTTTTATAGTTTTCAGTTGAAGATGGTACCATTCAGCACCTTACTCCTGCAGCTTGCTGCCATGTCTCCCTGCCATGATAGACTCTCATCCCTCTGGAACCATAAGTCGAAACAAAACTTTTCTTCCATAAGTCACTTTTGGTCATGGCATTTTATGGTAACAACAAAAATTTCATCGTAGTAGGACCTCGTGATCACTTTGTGTCCATGATAGAATGTTGAAGACTCCAATTTTATGGCGATATTGTAGCTATTCGGTGTTCATGCTTGTAATGCTGATGCTCTATCTGGATGGCAGCATTTCACAACACTTTCCCAATTCATCCTCTCTTACAGTCCATTTGTCCCCTCTTCTGTGATGTTCTCTGAAACTTGGTGTATATGTGGATGTGTGGTATTGATGTCCCACTTTGGATTCAGTATTCAACAGTCACTTATTTTCTGCTCTTTGACCAGAATTAACTGTCTGCACTTTGATTACACTGAATTAACAACCCTATCATCCTCTGCAAAAAAAAAAAAAGTTTCCTGTTCCAGACTGAGAGTCACACTAGTCTATGGGATAAATACAAATATTTAGAAAGATGTTTAATAGCACGTCAATTTGGAGGAGCAGTAACATGTTCTTTACCAGATAAAAATTATTTCTCATTGAGGAAGCCTCCAATCAATTCACAAAGTGACTGATTACCTACAACCAGTAGTCAGCCACTGTTGTACCTGTGGACATATCTTGTCTGGCCAGTCAATACTGTAGTGCATGTGGTTTACAACTGGATAAGATGAGTAACGTTTTCTCCTGAAACAGCCTAGACAACACCATCTCTCTTTATATACACTAGCCATGAGGAATGGACTTTCCAGCTCAGTTACAACTCAATTTCTCTGTCTCCAACTTGGGTTCAAAATATGTGGTAGCTGCAGCAATAGGGTGGTGCCATGTAGTTTTTGTGGGTAACTGAGAGGAATAGGAATAGCCTATATTCTTTTGGGGCTCTCTGAGAACATTCAGGCCAACAACTCAAAGGGAGGTATCCACATTTTGTAATGTTTGTTGTTTGAAAGCCTATGACTTCTGGATAAATGACCAAATGTTTAAACCCATAGACTAGTGTGGTTTTCAGTCTGGGGCAGAGAATAATTTTTCTGCAGTGGGTGATAAGACGGCATTAATCAGCTGTAAGAACCAGGGCTGGTTCATGAACTCAGGGAAGCAGAAGTTTTCAGGACACTGGAAGCTTGCACATGTCAACTTGTGGCAATGGTGGCACTGAGTACAGGACCCCATACCATTTCAATTAGACAAGGACCTAGAACGGAATAATGGACATTTGTGGCAGGACAGACCTAGACTGAAAACTATTGGAGACTGATTACTGCTTACTTACTCCAACAAATATTTTGTATGTTAATTAAAGATATTTAATTATGCATAATTTCAAAAACAGTATACTAGTCTTTTCAGAGCTGTGACTCAATCATATTGTTTCTACATTTGCTTTATAAAATGCCTCTCGATTACTCTTTCATTGGTCATAGTAGTTTATTTGTCACATTCACTAGTGCATTTCCTCAAGATTTAGCTCAAGCAATAATTGCAC
This sequence comes from Eospalax fontanierii, assembly GCA_035773235.1. Lineage (NCBI taxonomy): Eukaryota > Metazoa > Chordata > Mammalia > Rodentia > Spalacidae > Eospalax > Eospalax fontanierii. The sequence continues at coordinate 67,234,329 of CM069524.1, read as the reverse complement.
TGTCTCTCTTTGAGATTTATATGATGTAAGAATTTACACTGCTCCATTTATAGTACATGTTTATTTATCATCAGATTCCAGGAAAGAATGGTGTTAAACTCATTCAATTACCCTTTTATTGCACAAATTCACATCCAGTTGTATACAATACACACTCATGGACCAACATCCTATATTATATCATGCCTCTTAGGGCAAAACAACAGAATGCAAAACTATGATAAATAGAGTTCCATTGTTTCTACTTCTCTTTGTCCTTCAATATATGTTTCAACACAGGGGAATACATTCCTAAAGACAGAATCACATTCAGACCAGGTAGAATAATGCATTTTTCAGAGATGGTTTTTGTTGATTGTCATTAAATCATGTCATGCATGTGATCAGTGATTTAAAAGTGCAAACATGGAGAGTTGGAGGTATGACTCAGAAGTTAAGAGCACTTGCTGCTCTTGTAGAGGACCTGGGTTCAGATCCCAGCACCCAAACTGGCTCTCATAGCCCACTGTAACTCTAAGCTGGGGAACGTGATGCCCTCTTCTGACCTCTCTAGGCATTGCATACATATGGTATGTTTACATACATGATACATGCAGAAAAAAACACTCATTTACATAAACATTTAAAAATTCCTTTAAATAGGAAAATATATTTTAAATATCTTTATCCAAACATTTTATATTAATAATTATTTTGATAACTGTATCATGAAAATGGAAACTGATTTTTTAATTTTCAATATTCAAAGTAAAGGTGGTTAAAGAGTGTTTTGTATAGTAAAAAGGAAATTATTTTCTATTAAGTTGGAATGGTCTTAGATTGATGGTAACTATTAGGTTGTGAAAATGTATTATCACACAGTTGTCTGGAGAAGTGGAAATACTGTAGAATTTAATGTCATACAGGAAAGGATGTTTTGATGTACATGGTTCTTATAACTGAATAATACTTAATTTCAGTACTGGTCAAATTTCCACCTTAAAATTCTTATTTGGAGGCAAATTTTGTTTTAATGATAAAACTAAGAATATTAAATATTCATTTCTTAGACTTCATAGTGGTTAAGATAGGTCATATAACTTGGTCAAACCAATAGGACTCAAGTTTTGGATTTTGAAATTAGAGCTCTGAAACTCAGGAAGGAATCCGACAGCCTGGCGGTGATCCCAAATAGTAACAATATGAATTTTCTCACATACTGATGACAAAGTGTGTGGGACGTGAGGGACACCAGTGTTATCAGAATCTGTTTGGTCACTGATTGGATGGGCAACTCCACAGCCAGCGGTCCCTGGCTGTATGGTTTCAGCCAGTTCTGATTATAAAACCACTTTTCATTTTTCACACCAAACCTAACTCTTTAGCCTTCCAGAAATTTTGTTAGATCCCTAGACTCTTCATAAAATGTCTTTTCTGTTTGACTAAGTAAGGAAGTTTAACTGACCTAAAACATGGGCTGGGTGACGGTTTCGAGCTTCCCAGTATTAGGTTCTTTAGAATATCTTTCTATTAGTAAATGCTTCTAACACAGAGCTTCACTCTGAAAACTGCTCAAATTCATACAATTTCGTAAATACACTGTCAATTTAAACAGGATATCAACTTTCCACTCTGTGTCATGAATCAAAGATGATGAGCTGGATATAAGGTAGGTACATTTTAAACAGGCTAAAACCACTAGATTTTCAGTTCACAGAATTTGGATGCTGTTTGATTCTATTAAGCATTTAGGCGAGATTATTTATTTATTTATTTATTTAGTCTTGGAGCTGTGCAGTTAACCAATCTCTAGAATCTGAGTAGATATAACTGGGTAGTTTGATAATAATTAAGCTCCCTTTAGGTTATTTTTTGTAAAATAATGTCTCTTACCTTCAACATATAAAGTATTAGAAAATTAAGAATAATTTTATACTTTAAAGGAGACTATGAGAGGAGAAGAGAAAATCTTAAGGGAAAAGGATTAGGGGCCATTAAAACTGAGAGTAATAGAACTGCTATATACTAAAGCAAAAGGGTGACTGCTGGGAGAGAAAGGGGCTAGGCAAATGAAAAGTGGGGGGAATGAAGAAGCAGTGGCAGGGAAATGAATAAGAACAAAGCCTTATGAATAGGCCATAGGAAATCATTACCTTGCTAGCTTACAAAGTTAATTAAGGGGCTGGAGAGAGAGTTCAGTGGTTAAGAGCACTGGCTGTAGTTTCAGAAGACACAAGTTCGAATCACAGCATACAGAGGCGGCTAACAACTGTCCATAACTCCAGTTCCAGGGAATCCTACACCGTCTTTGGTCTTCCACAGGCACAGCATGACATGGGTGCACTTACATGCATGTAAGAATAACATTCATACACATAAAAAATGAATAAAAATAAATTTAAAGGTAATTAAGAATTTGGGGGATTTAGATGGTAATAGATGTTAAAATGGGAGATATACATTATTGATTTAAGTATTGTGTTCAGTTATGAATTACTTTAGCAGATTGTTGGTAAATTCTGAAGGGCCTATGAATATGTGCTACAGTGAAATAATCATGCTATTTGATGATTTCTGTGTGATGTTCACCCTTATTGTAAATGCCTTCACATAGAAGCTGAGAATTAATTCTTTTTATCCTTCCTAGAAAATGTGAAATGACCATGTAATTCTGTACTGGATCTTCTTAAAGTAAATCTTATTATTGGCAGTATTTTAGATTTGGAAATTAGTATCCTCAGAACAATTACTAAGTCAGCATCTTTCTCACCATGAGGTTTATCTTGGAAGTTGACTTCACCATGGCACATATTAGAAAACAATTCACTAGAGGGTGCTCTGAAGGGAAGAACTAAGGAACTATTTCTCAGATGAAAGTTATCTTTCCTCTGAACCCTACAATTTTTTCTAGATTTATCTTGTAAAAGACATTAGTGCATAAAATTAGACTGTTAGGGCTGCATATAAAGGGGTCAGCCTCTCAAAATATCACTACAACTAAAGAGCAGAATACAATATCAAATTTTATGGCCATGTTTGGAAACTCATAAAGTTCCCTTAAGGATGACAATGAGGCATATATTGTGGCAGTAATTCAGTTCAGGTTTAACAGCTCTCAGATTCATATCCCATTATGGTACCTCTAGGAGGATCAATTGAGATCACCTGGTGTTTTCCCCTGAGTTCACATGGTTTCTAATACCTTAAGGAAACTGAATCTATACTCTCTTTATTCCTGGCTTATATTTTTGGACAGTCATCATGTTATGGCCAATTCTTTCTTTCTTTAATATATATATTGGAATTTTGACAATTCCATACAAAGTATTACGGTCATTGATTCAGACTCTCACCCCTGTTTGCACCCCTCCTTAATATCTGCCACCCAATTTCATGTCTTCTATTATTATTTTTTAAAGGCCTATCAGGGTCTAATTTGTATCCCTAAAGGCCCTTCAGTGTGTGTCTATCCCCCTGTAGCCTGATCAACCTAGTCAGTGCTCTGTAGTCTCTTGTTCTCTAGAAGTTGAGCAGTTTGGAGTTTCAATTTAATCACCATCTGTTGGGAGAAGAATCTTCTCTGCTGAGAACTGAGAGATGTATTAATCTATGGGTGTACTTAAAAGTCATTATAGGTAAGTGTAATACTATATATATATATATATATATGTATATACATATATATATGTAGGAGAATGATACTGGAAGAGTCTCCTATACAGCCCGTGACCTGTGTAACCACAGGTCCTTGGACATGATAACAGTGACAGCTATGCACTCCATCTTATCAAGCGGGCCTTAAATACAATCAGTCAAAATGGTTGGTGACTTCCATAAAATTTGTGTTACTTTTTCAATAGTGGGCCAGTCAGTATTGTATCTTACAGGGTTTGCACCTGGATAAGATCAGTGGTTCTCTTTTGTTATCGTGCATTGCACCCTCCATCTCTATGAAAGCTAGTCAATAGAGACAAAGCTGTGAGGTCATTGGATTCCTTTGTGTTTGTGCTATACTCACATGTTAGCGAATAAGTTCTCACCATCAAATTCTGAAGACTAAACAAAAGCAATGACAATAATCAGTATTGTTTGAGCGTCAATGAGAACCATATTGTCAACAACTCCAAAAGAGGGAGCCGATTCATAACACTGGGCTTTTTATTTGCTATCCTATAGTGTCTGATATGGATACTGTCCCTCCTCACAGGGTGACTCCATTTCCTCCTCTTCCTCCTCATTCTCCTCCTCTCTCTCTCTCTCTCTCTCTATATATATATATATATATATATATGTATATGTATATATGTATATGACTAAAACATCTTCAGAGTAGCAGGTTTCCACATGACTTTTTCAAACAGCTTTTGGTGACCAAGGAGATTATTTGATTTCTTTAATATAGTGAAGACTATTTGTGAAAAGACAAAAGATAATATCATATTTATTAAGTACTGCAGACTTCTGCTTACATGGAAACCTGCTACTGTCAAAGATGCTTTTTATTTATTAGCCTGTAGTGTGTGATAACACTTATACACATAAAACAAAGCAAGGAAACTGAAATTATGTTTAATGTGCACTAAAAAGACAGGAAATACCAGACAGAGAAGGTTATATATGAAAAAGAAGAAAAAGAGAGAGCATGATAAAAAATAGATTTAAGAATAGGATTTTTTTCTATTTTTTAATATTTTTTATGTGTATGAGTGTATTGCCTGCATGTAAGTTCACCCATGTTATGCAGTGTCTTAACAGGTCAGAAGAGGACTTCAGATTCCCCTGGCACTGGAGTTACAGATGGTTGTTAGCCATTGTGTGGGTGTGGGTGCTGGGTAATGAACCGGGGTCCTCTGCAAGAGCATCCAGTGCTCTTCAACTCTGAGCCATATCTCCAGCCCCAAATTTTTTTTTTATTTTCAATTCATCATATTTTTGTTTGTTTATTTTGAAGTAGATATGGAATTCGGCTTCCTGTGTATTGAAGCAGCAAGTATCTTTGCTACCCAAAGGAATACAACATTTATTATTTCTTTGAGAAGGGGATTGTAAGTCTTTTTTAATTCTATTCATCATTAATGAAATTGGATTTAGAGATAACTGATCACCGAATAGATTTGTCCCATTGACCTTCTTAGATTAAATGTCTATTGTTTAAATTCTATTTAAATTATATGAAATTATCCTATTATAGTATTATTTAATATATAAATTGTGTTGATATAGGCAAAGTGTTTTTAAAAAATAATTAGAATAAAAGAAACAAATGTGTTAGAGCTTGTTAAGTATTTATTGGATTCATTTAACATCCAATTTACTAGAAAGCATGATAACTAACATGTAAGTACACCAGTAGATAAAATGTTCTTACATAAATATCACTATTTTCCTAAAAATATAATTACAGAAAAATTTAGGAAATAGAAGTTTTTAAGGTTATTATGATAGAAATCAGAACTATAGACTAATCAAAAGTTAAAATAAGTAAGAATCCTCTTAATAATTTATTTTAAAGCTTATAAAATATTATGAAATCATAAAGGAAAAATTAAACCGTGGGAATATAATATCTTAATGTATGAGAAAATCTATAATAAAATGACAATTATTATAAAATCAAAACTATCAAAAATCAACATTGAGTTAGTCATAAATAGTTGATCTTCAAATTCATATTAATAAAATAATGTGAAGAAATCAAAGCATGTCTGCTTTTATATTCAGATTTTTACATAATTTCTTTTTGATGTGTTTTTTATTTATTTTTTGCTTTTCCCTTTTCTAGATATAGGACTTATCTATTAAAATACACATTAATATGGAAAATATATCAAGATAGAATATTTTAAACATAAAATAAATTTTCCATTATAGACACAATTTACTAAATAACTATATTAGATATACTTATTTAGCTTAGCATTGTGTTTCATGCCTTTAGTCCAGGGCAGGGAGGCCAGGGAATCTTTGAGACCAGCCTGGTCTCATAGCAAGTTCCATGTCATCAGGAGCTACAGGGAGACCCTGACTCAAAAAGACAAAAGCAACAACAACAAAACTCTTATGTAGAACAGAAAATAGTTCATTTAAAACTGGTGATAATGTTTTTGTACAACATAATTTCATCAAAGTGTGCAAATTTAGCACAATCTGAATAGCACATCTATATTGTCCCCTCTACCCCTACATATCAGGGACATTACAAAAGACTGCAAGAACCCTAAGTACTGGACATCCTCAGCATAGCATTATGCTATGGACATGTCAGGGCCTTTGCAAACTGGGACTAACAAGGCCTGCAAGTACTGTGTGCTCAAGATGAAGCCAGTCAAAATGGATCGTGGATAGGCTCACAAAATCTTACCTTAGTTGAAATTCTACTGGCAATTGACAGCTTTTTGGGAAGGGAAAGTCACTTGTTTGTTTGTTTGATTTTTCTTTATGGGTGAGGACCCTGAAAGGCTACCCATGCTCTAGTAGATGGTACTATATCCATACACAAATAGACAGCATTAAGTAGACTCAATCAGTGGTTTTAAAAACATATAAAAATGCATAACGTGGATAGGGAAAACTGGTAGAGATTAGAAAAGGAATTGGAGAGGAGGCAATACGGGATAGTTTTGATCAAAACATATTACATGCATATGTGAAATTCTAACGCAATAAAAAATTTAAAATGGCTTTGAGACTATTGTAATTTGCTTTTAATGCATCATTATAATTGACTTCATATTATCTGAATCTAGTTAAATTTAATTTAATTGGATATTTGTAAAGTTTATAGTTTTCATTACGTTGAATTGTTTATGAGCATGAAACTACAAAAACCTTACTGTTATGGATGACCATGGCTTCTACACACTGCAAATATTTTGACTTTGATATTAAAACTAAATATAAAGGGAAAATGAAAGTAGACACAATGAATGATTATTCACATTTTAATGATCCTGTTTAATTGAGGAAAGGCATGAGTTTTATATGTTCTATTATTTTATTAATTTAAATTGGATAATTTTCTTTTCATGCTCAAGTATTTTATTCCTCTGAAATTGGAAATGAGTATATTAATAACAATTTCAAAGTGCATATGATGTAATCTTTCTCACACTTTCATTTGCTTTTGCTTAAATAATCTAAAAATAAGTGGTTATATTTGGCATTTTCAAAATATAACTTTAAGTTCTCTTCCATTAAAAATTCATTGAAGTTTTCAAATAGAGCTATTCATTATAGCATTTTGTAATTTACAAATTTTCCGTCAACCAAGGTTTGCCTTTTAGTAGTCATGTTTATTCTGAGTAAACAAAACATGTTTTCAATTTATAAAATATGTACAATATCAATTTTTATTGACATTTTAAACTTCCATTGTCAACTCAAATCTCAGAAGTCAATTTAGGCAATTTTTTCTAACCCACCATTCATGAATCCTTATTTTGAGAGATGTAGTCTACATCTGTTTATGAGTGTGACCCTTTAGAGGGAAAAGACTATTGTATTATCTAATAATCTACAATGTCTATCCAATCTTCCCCTCTATGTGTGATACCCTTCCCTCCAAGTATATATGGTTTATTCCTACAGAACATGGTACAGAGTAGTCACATAGTCATAATTCTTACTATTACTTCTGGAAGACTTGATGAAATAGTAATGTCTCATAAAATATGTCCACAGAAGTAGAAGATAGCTCATGACATTTTGCCTCAGAGGTGGTCTTGAAAAATCAAAATCACCTGTCAAATCCCTAAGGAATATTTGAAAGGGATTTCAACCAAATGCAAAATTTTGCTTCTACAAATTACAGTTCAGCTCATAGGAATTAAGCATTTGCAAATGTGTCAATCAAAAAACATTGAAATTGCTGTCCTAATCTATACTGAAGAATAAGTCCTTAAAAAATAGTCATTTTGACTTTTTGTAATACCATCAGATATCTGTGGCAAAGTATTTGGGGCACTGCCACCTCCTACCATCTATGACTTAATATGTGGCTTGATGAACTTTTCTTTATTCTAAAGGACAACATTACTGATTTAAAAACAACAGATGATTGTCAATGACAGCTGAAAATGGAAGGCTTTGGTCCACAATAAATTGTTACATGGCAAATTCTAATTATTTTGTTTCCTTGCTTGTGTGTTTTTGTATCTCTGGTCAAAATATATAGCAGTTTCTTTAATGGTATTTTTTTAAAGATTATAAATATTTTTAAACAATATTTATTCGTGCGAGTGTGTGTGTGTGTGTGTGTGTGTGTGTGTGTGGTGTATGTTACATGTGCACAGGTGACTGTAGAAGTCAAAAAGAGCATTGAATTCCTAAGAACTAAAGTCTTCTCAGTGTTACGGGTTCTCTGGAAGAGTAGTAAGCACTCAACGAATGAGCAATCTCACGAGCCTCCCATGACATGGTTGAAAGATACAAATAAATATAAATACAGACAGTCGTTTTTTAACAAAATATGTCTATCTCTTGAATATAATTTTATGTATAAATCTAGTCAATATCAAATAAAATAAGAATGTTAAAGCCTGAATTATTAATGACAAAATGAACTTGGGAGTACATCTTTTTTTAAAAAATGTCTTAAAGCCCTTTTCTAAAATACATACAGTATATTAAGTGGTTAATTTTTTCAAATAATTTAAAGAGCAGGAATATTTCTGCTAAATTGCAATGTTGAGAATAATTCATTACATACCGGTGGTTTCATGTCTATTTTTAATTTGTGTTGTTACAAGTTCTCTGTTTATTGCATAACATCATTTTAAAAAGGACACAACATGTGGATTCAACGTCCAATAAATGTAAGTACACAGAATTGGACCTGAGCCAAAGTCTCCTCTTTGAATACTGATTTTTAAGAGAAAAAAAAATCATATTTCTTTTACCAACTTGAAAATTTTCAACACAGTATGCTATTTAAATGTGAAAGATAAAACTTATTTAATATAAAATGTTTTGAAAATTCATATCAATAGTATTTAACTTAGAAGTAAATCATAAAATAGTAAAGCAATTCCAATAAACTTTCTTACAAATTTTATGACTCTTATGAATCTTACTTGCAGTTCTTTTTCAAGATCTCTAATTTATATTTGTCTTGGTCATCTGACTCAAACTTACTGATCCATTGTTTCTATATTACTTTCCGTTTTCTTTAATTTTTCCTTTTTCATCTGACTTTCCCAATTTTTATAGAATATATTTTGATGAAAAAGGAGCACTTCGATTCTCTCTTCTATCTGCATCCACCATCCATTTCCCCTCACCCAATTTAATATATATTAATATATATGTAATTATATATATATATATATATATATATATATATATATATATATATATATGATGGCCTATGTAGCCCGATTTGTGTCCCCAAATGTTCTTCAGTGTCCACCATGAGTCCCATCTCTGTAAATGCTGTTTTTTCTCTCCCAGTAGCCATCAATTGCCAACAGTTCTTTAGTTTGGGTTGAGATTTCTTTTTCTTGTCTACTTCACCAAGTCTATGCTGAAATTTTCCCTGGTTTTGGTTTGAGCTTGCATAAGACCTGTGCATGCTGTGACCATGACTATGAATTCATATGAGTAACTGACCAAATGTCTGGAAGACAGTTTCTTTGTTTATCCAACCCCTCTTTCCATCTTCTTTTTCACAATGATCCCTAAGTTTTGGCAGGCAGAGATTTCAAATAGATGTGATACTTTAAACATAGTCAAATACACACAACTGGAGAGGTCATAGATCCCAGAGGGGAGAAAAATCTTTGGCTGCATCCCCAGCAGTAGGAGCCCCTCCTTCATCAGTGGGTTGGAGAGGAAGGATGCAAAATCATAAAAGAGTAAATAGTCTTGTATTACAATCAATTTTCAAATTATCCATAATTAAATGACAAGCCACAGCTAACAGTATGGTATGCAAATATTATCAGTTTTGTTTAGTATAAAGAAATATAGAGGAATAAGTAATTGCATGCACACAAATATCTATCATCACTTAGTAAATAATCATTAAATTTTTGAGCTACATATTTACAGCAGTTAAACACTTAAGGAACTAGCAATCTAAGTGGATCTGAGCCTTCTCTTAATGTGTTCATGCTTCACTCTGCTCATTGGTTCTGTGTTTCTGTTCTTCTGTTCCATTTGAGGTATATCACCTCTGGCTCTTTCAGTCTGCCATTAGCATTTTCCATACAAATATCCAACTAACAGTTTATGATCATGAAGGCAGAATTCTGCTTCCTAAAAATATTGGACGCCTGTAGCATGGAGGAGAATTAAAGGTAGTTTATCCAAAGTTCTACCTTTACTACCAGGAAAACATTTCTCTTTTCTTTTGAGTTTTTGCGTATTAGCTGAATCTTCCCAGTAGATCCCTTATTGAAAAAAAAAAAAAGTGTTGCAGTCCAGTGCCCAGAGAAAGTAAACATACTTCTAATGCACTTTTTAAATTTCCCATGTGTGTATATCAAACACGATAATGTGGAAGAGATACTATATTCAAGTGTGCCATGTAAATGGGAGCCACATTCATTGAATTTTCAACCTCTTGCAAAAAGGAATTGTGTCATGTTTATCTTTGTATTACCCATATCTGGCAGAGGGCCTGGCACAGTGCAGCTGCATAGAATTAAGCAATTAATTAATAGCATGTTTGGTTCCAAAAAGGATTTGAGGTAGTTTATAGAAAATACATACAATGAAATAACAAAATATCAGTAAATTCTAAACACATTTTTGAGAGAATATGTCATCTGGACCCAACTTTCAGACCATAATCTCCTCAGAGTCATTTTATTTTGATTACATTACTGCCCTTGAGCACTATAGAATTCAAAACAAAGTAGGAAATAGCATTTTACTATTTTATAGAGTGTGGTTATGTGTAAGATTTATTCCACATTTTCAAGACTACTAACAGCTTGTCAGTTTCATAGAATTACTATTATATTTTCTCTTTCTATACTCTGCCAGTAAGGATAACAAAATTAAAAAATAAATTTTTATATATAACGAGTCATCATAGCTCATGTCCTGTCCTTAAAACCTACATATATCTTCCTTTCAGAATGCTGTCACCATTGATAAATAAGTGCAGTAGATACAGATTTTCTTTTACAATATTTAAATATGTGAGAAAATTTTGCATGTCAGTTGTACATAGTTAAATTTTAACATTGGTCTATATATCAAATCTGTACTTTCCTTGGGAAAACTAAACAGTCTCAAAAGTATTGAGTTTATACATTTTTAATATGTTTTATTATTTTTATTTTTATGTATATGAATTTATTGCCTGCATGAATAAAAGTCACCTGTGTCACGAATGCCCAAAGAAACCAGAAGTCTCCAGGTCCCCTGGAATTGGCATTACAGACAGTTCTTAACCATGTGGGTGCTGGGAATCGAATCCAGGTCCTCTGCAAGAGCAGCCAGTGTTCTTAATCTTTGATGCATCTCTCCAGCTCAAAAACATTTATTTTTTAATTCAGGCTTTCAAATATAAGACAGGTATATGAATATTCTAGATAACATACTCTAACATAATCTTCAGGAAAAAACAAGAAGTAATTTAAAAAAAAAATTTTGAGATAGTGTCTCGCTATATACCTAGCTACTTGAACTTGATATGTATACCAGGATTGCTTGAATCCATCTACTCCTGCTGCTCAAGTGCTAGGATTAAAGGCGTGTGCTACTATGCCAGACAGGAATTGTTTTTAATCCTGTTTTGGTCCTTAAACCCTCTCAATGGGTGGGAACTCAAGTGTGACACCATAAACAAAGCCAAATACACACGGCTGGAGAGGTCACAGAACTTGGAAAAAACTCTCTGTCTGTCGTATCCCTAGACAAATGTAATTTATCGTTGTATGTTAAATATGGATCATTATATTTACAGACAAGAATAGCATTTACCAGTCATCCAAGAAGCTTCCTTTTGTAACAGATTGAGACTATTACTGTGTTCCACAACTGGTCACACACAGAGAATAAATGTTTTGGCACTATCTTTTCGAAAGATAGTAGTGCTGTGCTCCAAACACTTCTGGATTGTAAAGTTCGAATTAGCTTCAAACATTTTAGTCTGCCTGGCCTAACCCCAGGCACATGTGGGTGTATAGTAGGATCGCTTCAGTTGAGGGGCAATGGTGCTTTCCATAAGATAATGATTTTTGCCACTGTTATAATTTGAAACCTAAGACAGAAATTCAGAAATTTTTCAAATTTCTTTTGTTTTTTAAAAAATAAATTTGCTCTTTACCAATTTCATACATGTATTTAATGCATTCTGATTATTAATTCTTGCTTCGCACTCACTCATAGTATTATGGGTCCTCTACCCAATGCGTTCCATATGCTACTACAGAGATATTGCACTCTAGTGCTCATAGATGCTATTTTCACAAAAGTCAAGAAGTAGAATCAGTCTAGATTTCCATCAACTGATTAACAGATACGAAAAAAAATAGTAAATGCGTACAATGGTATTTTATTCAGCTGAAACCATGAAGTTTTCAGGTGAATGGATGGAAGGGAAAAGTGTCACGCTGAATGAAGACACTCTGGTCCAGAAAGACAAAAACAGAGTGTACTTTCTCATGTGTGTATCCTAGCTTTGAAGTTTTAATTTTGTGTGTTCAACATCCAGTATCTGTGGAAGTCAGGAAAATAGAAGGGGGCCATTGAGCTTTCCTTAAGGGAAGAGGATATTAGAACTTATTTTCAGTTTTTCAGGATCATTGTCATTATAGCCATTATAGAAACTTCAGTATGGCCGGTTTGAAGTTTTTCATTCATTTTCTCTCACTTTATCTGTTGTTTGCCTCATATTGCTGATTCTTCTCTGTGAAGTTGTTTTTCAGTTAGATGTACAACAACAAAAAAATTCCCTCTCATACACAATGAATCCTTAAACACACCTCAAATCAATAAAATATCATGTCTCCAAGTTTCCTAAGCAATGCCTGTATAGTGTTTTCTTTTAACTGTGCAAGAAACACTATTAAGTAAATGTTTGTTAAAACAAATACAGTGTCTGCTCAACAAATGTTATTGATTATTCTACTAACAAATTTATAGTGCATTGGAAGAATAAGAGTTATGTTGAGATTTTGTGAATAAATATATAAAAATGTTTAAAGCATTTTAGGTTCTTTTGATTAAGTATTAGAAATTTTTATCCAATCTTTCAATTAAATGCACTGAAAAATATATGTTTAAGTTTCCAAAACTCAAGAAAAATCATTGGAATAAGTTACAGTGTCTGCTACATCTGAAGAATTGCAGTGCTTTTCTGCCACTAAAATTGTATATTTTTTCTAATCTCACATGAAGATATTTCAATATTGTGAGGCTATACTAGACATTTTCTAAAGTCCCTGGAAGTCTTTAAGACATACATATGTGTTGGTTCAGAAGGAAGGAATTGATTCATCCAAGACTATGCCTCCTGTGACAAAAACCACAGCTGTTTGGGAATGCTTTCTTGGGACTAATGAACTCTAGATTTTATTATAGCTACTAGTTTTCAGAGAAATACATCTGCATTTAAAAATCAGAACACAAGGTGTTCCTCAAAATAGTAAGAACAGAAAATGCTGTGCGATCCAGCAGTGCCACTTTTGTGTATCTATGCATCAGAAATGAAACAGCATGTTGAAGAAACAACTGCATTTTCCTGTTCACGGGAAATGTCCTTTACAACTGCTAACACATGGAACTAGCCCCAATATCTGTCTGTGAATATGGATAAAAAGAATAGTATAAGCCAGGCATGATGGTCCATGTTTTAAATCCCAGCACTCAGCAGACAGATGTAGGCAGAAAAGAAATCAAATGGGTACTGGTCAAGACCTGCCTGAGATGGTCTGCATAGCAAGTCTCAGATATTAGGGCTACATAGTGAGACTCTGTCTCAAAAACATAAGCCAAAAAGTTATAATTAATAGAACATTAAAGATGCTCTTCAGCCTTTGAAAATTTAGAAAATCTGTCTTTTGTGGTAATAGAAATGAACTTAGAAGAAATTGTTAGGTGAAATTAGAAAGATAAATAGAAATACTGTGAAAATTTGAATTGTATTTTGAATCTAAATAGGTTTACTTCATAGAAGCAAAGAATAGAATGTTGTTTATTTGATCACGGGCAGAGATGGAGTGCGTAGGAAGTGGGAGGAATGTTGGTCAAATAGGAGTGCGTTATGTGGGCACGTGTGTGGGGGTGAGTATAGGGAAGCTGGAGGAGGACATGGGTGTTCCTTTCCGTCACTCTTCTTCCCTTGCCAGAGTGTCTGACTGAAGCTGCACCTAGACTTGTAGTCAGCCAGTCTCAGACGTCTTCTTGTCTCTATAGCAAAATATGTTATGGGACAGGTTGCCATACCCAGCTTTTTACATTGATGCTGGTCATTTGAACTTATATCCCCATGTTTTCATAGCAGGTAATCTGAGCTATCTCCCCAGACAAAGAACACATTTGTTTAGTTCTATTGCAAAGCGTGGTAACTATAATTATAAACAAAGAATTATGTAATTCAAAACTGCTAAGCTAGTAATTTTAATATTCTCATCACAGAAAATGGAGATGACAGACATATTTAATTTAACTCAATCATTCCACATCACATAAGTCAAAACAACACATTTTATTCCTTAAATGGATATAATTATTATTTTTCAATTAAGAATTTAAAATATTACAGTGAAACCACATCACTTCAAGATGAGTCATTTGCTGCCCTCAACAGGAAATTACAACATATGCAACTACATTAATGAGAGGAATTTTGAATATTTCCTTAGAAATATTTCAGTCAATTCTTTTATGCATGTTAATATAAGTTTTTCCTGCAGTTCAGAATGAAGACTTAATACTCATTCAGGTATTCATTTATTCATTATTTCATTAATTCATGTGTTTAACTTTGAAACTAAGACACCAGAATTGTCAAAAAAAAAAAAAAGAAAGAAAACTAAGCCAAGCAGAAACGATTGGAAATAAAAGATGTTAATAAGAGGAATATTTTACAGCAATTTAAAATTTTATAGATTGAAAGAATATGCATATTTGTAGAGTCTAACAAAATCATATATCATGTAAAATTAAACTATAGAATAGCATAAGGCACATTTATATTTCAGCAAAATTGTGATAATAAATGTAGCCCTGGTACCTGTGAAATAATCCACACTTAAATATGAGACATACATCTCTTTCCAGGTGGAAAACAGCCATTTACTGGCAGACATGTTTCTCTAATCAAAGCTAGGGAGAAAGGCTGACATAGCTACAGGAATCAAGTCACTTCTTTCCTCTGTCACCTTTCAAAATTTCATAGGAAATACATCATTACCTATAATTTCTTCCTAAAAATATTATTTTTGCCTGTCTTTGGCTGGTTTTTGACTTTCAAGTTAATGACAACTGATAATTGCTTACCTTTTATACTGCCTTTCTTTTTCAGTGAATATTACTCTGCTTGCTGGGCTACTTGATATGTAGGAGGTTAGCCTTTTCAAGACAAAATATCTGTATTTTGGTTTGCTATTAGTTTTAGAATTATTTAAAGAAAAAATTTTGAGATGCTTGTAATTATAAGGAAAAGGCAATAGCTTCCATCCAGTCCTGTGTGTATATGTGTCTCTGTGTGTGTGTGTGTGTTTGTGTGTGTGTGTGTGTGTCTGTATGTCTGTGTGTCTTTATAAAGTACAAATGAATAGATCCAGAAGTACCTATTCCCTAATTTTCCTTGCAGAGCTTCAGATGACATGTGTCCACCACAGTTTAGATAATAAACATGAAAAATAAAACAATGACACTCTACCTGAGATATATACATATGTGCACACAAATTGTATAGTCATAGTATGTAAATTAAGGAAATACCTAAGCCACAATTTCAGATTCTGAAATTAGATTAACTATAAAAAAAGAAATAATAAAAAGCAGAATTCAACAAATGTTGAAATGCCAAGTAAAAATGAGTTCTGAATTTCCTGAAGAGCATGGTGACTCAGTATCAGATATATCACTATAAATGTAAGTAAATGGCAAGGACAGGTTCAAATTAGCAATTTCCAGCATTGGTGTATGATTTGAAAGGACATTTTACTAAGCAGTGTTATTCTTTGCATTTTTCTGTATATGTGAATATGAATATAAGTGAAAAGCTATATGATCATCATATTGCTGATATTCATATTGCTATATGAATATCTAATATGAAAGCATCAGTATGCTTTTAAAACTTAGCTTCTTTACCTGGGAAGTTGAAAATACTAAGAAACAAATTAAAAGTTATCTTAACAGTAACAAGTACTTTCATTTCTCAGACTTGTTTTTCTACTGAGTAGTAAGACTGCCAAATATAAGAAATTCAAGAACAAAAGGAAGAAGCATAATGAGCAATGTTATGCCAGAAAGTTGAAAAGCTATAGTATTTAGATTTATTCACTGAAAACACAGAGATTATTTAAATGTATTAAAGAAATTCATACCTCATACACTGTATGGAAAGAACAAACACGTGTTCATTTTATTCTACAATATGCTATGTATTTGTACCTGCATTTTCTTGTGAATCCTCAATAATAATTTGTTTTTATTCATATTTGTTATTTTCAATTCACACATGAAAATATAAATTGTCTATATTATGATGCCATGGGATGTTTTGAAACGTGTTTGTTGTTGTATAATGATTACATCAGCTTAAATGTATCTATTACATCATATATTTACCATTCTTCATTGTGTCGGCATTCAAAATCGTTTCTTCCAGTTTAGTTTTTTGAAACATGTATTGGTATAATCTACAGCTGCTGGACAGTTAAAAACAAAAAACACAACTATTTACTCCCTTGTAACTGCTAGTATCTGGTGAGGTCTGCTCTTCACTCAGCTTCCATGAGATGAACTTTTGTAGATTAAGAGCAGGAATAAGGCTTCAGAGTTCTGGATTGTCACTTAAGTGTAGCACTGATGTGCAGCTAAGGGTGACAGGATTCCATTCTTTTTAATGAATGAATGGTATTAAACTTGTACAGAGTACTTTACATTTTTGTTATGTTTATTGGTTGATGGACTCTTACGTGGATTTCCACACTTGACTGTCGTGGGTGGTGCAGCAACAAGCACGGAAGTGGAGAGCTCTTTGACGTAGTGTTTTAATTTCCTTTGAGTACACATCCAGAAGTGGGATTCCAGGATCGTACACAAGTTCTGCTCTTTATTTTATGAAGAACCTCGATGATGTTCTCCGTAATAGCTGAAATAATTTATGTTCAACTCAGCAGTGTGTAAGAGTTCCGTTTTCTCCACATTCTTGCCAGCACATATCTTTATTGCTTGTTTGTTTTTTACTATAGTCATTCTAGTTAGAGTGAGGTATTTTTGTGGTTTGATTGGAAAATTCTGATTATTTTTGCTGTTCAGAACATTTTTTTTTCTTATTTTTGATTACTTGTACGTTACTGAACACATTGGATTACCTTCATTTCACATATCAAAATATCAAAGTCCCGCTTCTAATGGCCTACTCAGGAGAGACAGGTATGTTCCACTTTCCTATCTTGGGACCATTCGAGTGAGGATTTCATAGGGTGTCTGTTGTTTCAGTGTCATACTGATTAAGAAGAGTGGAACTCGGTAGCTGGAACCTTAGGGTCACTTCTTTATTCTGGAAATGCCACATCTTTCTAGAAAAGTTTAAATAAATTTGTAGGATAATACAAATGTTTTAGCATGAAAATAACAAGGCAAAAATATTTTCATATTTTTCTTAATTGTCTCAAGCCATGACTTCCACAATGCCACATATTGTTGTTGAAGTGCTTGGGAGGGAACCTGGGTCCTGAACAAGCTAAGCAAACACTGACACTGAGTTATGCCCCAACACACACTATCTTAATATTGGGGACAGTCTCCAGGGATGAATTCTCAAAAAATAATATAGCATTTGCTTTGTAAATTTTATATTTAATTAGTTGAGAAAAAGGTGAGTTTTACTTCCTCTTACTATAAATCATTATTAGCAGTGTGCAATAAGGGAGATAAGATGGCTCAGTGGTTAAAGGTCTTGCCACACAGGCATGTGGACCTAAGTTTGGATTTCCAGATCCTATATAAAGCTGGAAGAAATAGGATAGTGGAGACAGGAGCGTCCCTGAAAGCTCAGAGATCAGCTCGTCTGGTGTAGGGTGCTGTATCTCAAATTAGGTAGAAAACAGGGCCAACACCCAAGATTATCTTCTGATCTCCAAATGTTTACCCAGGCAAATGTGCTTCTCCATGTACATCAAGACACACACATACATGGAGAGAGAGAGAAAGAGAAAGAGAGAGAGAGAGAGAGAGAGGAGAAGCAAAGAGTGGGTGGTGTATGAATGAAGTCGCTATATAATACAATGAATTGGTACCATATGATTATTGCAGAGGCCAGATTTTTAATTACCAAAAATATTTGTCTTTGCGTCATTTAATATCTATCAACAATTATATACAACATGTGTAAATGTCCCATAATCTAAGATTGTATCTCTTTCTTAGTATTCAATATGATACAGTGCTTGTGTGGCTGAATTCACATGCTATCATATGGTTTATCCTATTATGGAACAATCTAAATGTATTGCAGTAAATGAGATTAATTAAGTCAACCACTCATGCAAAGAACCTACAGTAGTGTCAAACTGTTCAGTCAGTGGTGTGCTCAGTTATCATGTTTCTACTTCTATAGCTGATGTAGAAATTTATAAATACACGTATCATAATTAGCGATTTTCGACTGAATGTTGGAGCTATGTAAGTATAATGACTAGCTACTATTACTATGCTGTAAGTAAGACTAATAAAATGTTGCTTACACTAAACCATGCAACAAATTATCATGGTACTCCTGGCAGTGTTAACAGCTCATTAGATTTCCAATGAAGAGAAAATGGTTAATTTAATTTTGGTATTTAACATTGGAGTATGGGAATAAGGTAAAACTGTTCATTGTAAAAAGAGCTGACTTTTTTTTCATACATAACTCTATGTCTTGAATTAAATTTCCATCAATCTAAAGAAGATTGAGTCTGACATTGTAGAAAAAGACAAAATTTCCTATGGTGCTGCCCTTATAACTATAATTATTTTGTCAATTTCATTTTTTTAATTGTTGAGAATGTACTAAGTGATTATCTTTGAATTTCAAGCCAATTATTCACAGATTCAGAACTATATATTTAAACAAAAATGCAAACAATATAGGTACGAAATTAAATCACCAGTAAATGAAGCTGTCCTTTTTCTATCCAATAAATTGACAGCTTTCATCTATGGCAATTATCTGCTATAGTAAATACTAGCTATAGTTCTATTGAGATGATTTTTCCAGTAATGTCAAATATTTAAGACACTTAAATACACGAAGAAATAAATCTAAGCCATTCACTTGTTTGAAATAAAATACAAAATTTCTCTTTTTAAAAAAGTTTTCATTTTGACACTCAGAGCTTCTGAATGCTAATTTTAGATATATTGTTGACTGAATTATTTGAATTGCAGCACATCCCAAACTACAAATTAAAAGTTTGTCTTTTGATGAGTGCATGTGTGAGCAGATGTGAGTGTCAAAGGTTAGGAGATATACTAAAACAATGTTAATGTCAGAATAAGTGGTAAGAAGTTAATAAAATACAGGTTGTCCAAAGGGAATATTACTTATGCTCAAAAAGAGGCGTACAAAATGAGATACATGCAGCAATGGGGCTTCAAAATACACAGGCTTTGTATACTACTGTAATATTTACTGGGAATCAATGGGGTTGGTACGGTGAAACTTAAACTTTAATTTTTTATGTACTCATTTTTATTTTATGTTTGTGTTTTGCTACATGTAAGTGCATCATATGTGTGAAATGCCCAGAGAGACCAAAAGAGGGCATCATATTCCTTGGATCTGGAGTTAAGGATGGTTGTTGGTCACTGTGTCAATGCTAGGAACTGAAACCATGTCCTTCACAAGAGTAGCCAGTGCTTTTAACCACTGAGCCTATGCAGCACATCTACAATGCAACCTCTGCACATAAGCCTCATAGAACTAGGGGTAAATACAAGATAGTTTGTTAAATAATAACATAATATTCTTTGTGGTGATCTCTTCAAACAGAGCCACTCTTCCTGTATTAAAGTCATGTCTTTTCTTTTTGAGCACCTACTTCAGTAAATCCTGATTCAGTAGAAATGAACAAAAGCTTTACTGATAGGGAATAACTAGAAGAAGAATGTTTGAAGGAAAATGTTACAAGTTGCCCTGAAGCAGTTGTATAAATCATAGAACATGGCGCCACTCTTGGCTGTAGGGTGAAGAAAGAAATATAGAATCCAACCAAAGGAAGGAAGGGTAAGTTAAAGTCTGATAATAGCAATCTACCTGGGCAACGATAAAAGAATAAGTTTTTTTAAATATTCCAGGATTCATAATAAGCAAGTATCATTTGGCTACAAAATCTCATTATTTTTAGACTCCAATGATGAAGTATATTTGCTCTGAGTAAATAAAATACATGATATGAGTTGTTCTATTATATTTATTTGAAGAATTGAGTGATACAATTAGTACTAATATTTTAAAGTGATAATTCATAAGTATGGAAACAAATAAAACTATTTATCAAGTATTCAAAAGAGTGAAAAGGGTGAATCATGAAAAAGATAGCATAAATAATTACTATGGGTCAAATCCCATCTTGAATCTTTTGGAAGATAATACATATTATAAAACATCACTTTATCATTAAAAATTCAAAAATATATGAATAAAGTGAACTAAAATATAGTTCATATTGACAAAATGTTAGACTATAACAAAGACTGTATCTGACAGGATGATTCTAGGAAGTTATTCTTATGATTTCAAAGATTAATTTCAGGCTAAAACTATGGAATATATCACTATCTTAACTTGCCTTTTAAATGACAGAGTTGGCTTACAATGATTAAAACACTTAATTCTCATATACAAAAGTCTTGCATAATAATATATATTCATTCATTTCTCTATAAAGTATTCCTTCTCTATTTTTAATTTTGTCCAAAGAAGCTTCTCCTTGCTTATATCATAGGACAGAAATGCTAAATTTCATTCTAATTCAATCATTTATTTCTCACATCACCAGCTAATTTAACTCAATTTTATCACATCAAGGAAGTGATCTGCCTTTCTTTTCTTAAGTTTCCTCTTATAGGTATCTGAGTTCAGATTTTTATCATCAGTCATACCTATTATGATGTGCATCCAAATCATCTCAAAGTTTTTATATTTTAATCTTTTTCATCTGTTTTTTACACTATAGACATTAAAGCAGGTAAATTTCCGTAATTGTTCTTTGCAGAAATTTCTGTGAGGCCTAATTGTCTTCAAAATACTGTTCAAGTCTTTTACAGTAACTAACAATTACTAGAATCTAAATTAATTTTCCATTTTCCTTACTTGAATTACAATAATCTCACAATTTTTACCCCTTCATACTTGGCACTACTCTTCTGGAATTCATGAGTTAATCACATTACTCTCCCCCACAACACATCTGAATATTTTCATTCCCTCCATCTCTTTTCTATGTAATTAACATGTAAAGACAGACATGTAAAGAACAGACATTCACCACTCATCAAAGAAGCTTCTTTTTGGAACAGATGGAGACTATTACAAAGTTCCACAATTGGTCATACACATAGAGAATAAGAGTCTGAGAAATGTATCATCCTAAGTGATACATTTAAAATGGAAGCTCTACACCTACAACCTAAGGCTCATAGAACATAGTGAGATGAGGAATAGAGGGAATACTAATTTTTCTTTCAACTCTCACAAGCAAAGCTTCCTTGTGCAATAGAGAACAATCCACAATGGAAGGCCACAACCACCTAAGGTGTACAGAGTAAGAGCCTACAGAGTACGTGTCCCAGGATAGGGACACACATTATATTAAACCTCAATCACCCATGGCTCAAGGATCATTGAGGAAAGAGGTGCAAAAAGATTGTAAGAGCCAGGGTCGGTGCATAATCATAAGGAAATAGTGTCTTCCAGGCCTCTGGAAACCTGCTCATACTAACTTACAGCAACAGTGTTGCCTGCACAAGACCCACAGATACTCAAATAAAATCTCAACATAGAACTGGGAAAATGGGCAGCAGGCGCTAACCTTAGCCAAAGAACTACTGGCTGCTGATTACTGCTGTATGAAGCAGAGTTGGCCTTCTTTAAGGGAGAAAGTCTAGATAGGCTGACTAGATCCCAGTCGATGAACTTGTACTGAAGGACATCTGGGTACACAAATTTGACCCAATAAGCCTTAACATATATGACAGAATGAATGAAATCAGGTTGGGGTACTATGGGGACTGTGCATATAAAGATGAATAAAATGAAATGCACAGAAAATAAATAAAAGTACACATTGAAACACAACCTAAGAAATGCCCTCAACCCCACCCATTGAGACTGAAGTATGAGGGAAAATTTGTTTTTGATTCACTCAAATTTTAAAAAGTAAAATTAGGGAATTTCAAAATAGTTGGGGACTAACCCAGGCCTTCTGTATGCTAGAACACATTACCACTGAGATAAGACACATCCAAGAAGTTGAAATGATTAAAGCAAGAGTCAATTATAGCAAATATAGGAATCTATGCTTGTAGGCCCAGAATGAATGAAGCTAACATTTTTAATTAAATTGTACTTGAAGCATGCATAATAAAATTGAACAATGCAATTATTTTGTGCATGTGAATATACCTACATAACAGGACACAAAGAAATAAATCACTCTCAGCAGCCTAACCTCCCTAAGACCTCTTCTACCAAAGATATGCAGGAGCCTAACTTCTTCCAATATATATTTTATGACTTTGGTTTTTTTTTTATTTAATCACTATGCATTTCATGCAGAAAACCTCAATAAATCTTGATCATCTTTATAGCCCCTTCTCCACTGGCACACCCTCATACCCTCCCAACCAGAATCCATACATTCTGTCATCTGTGTTAAGGTCTGCTGTGTCAAGTTAATCTCCTCAATGTTTCTCATTGCATGTCCATCCACTGAGGTCTAGTCAGTCTACCAAGAGTTCCTTGCTTTAAGATTCAACCTCACCCAACAGTAATCAGTTACCAATAAAGATTTCGTCTGCTGCCCATTTCCCCAGTTCCATGCTGTTTGTTGTTGTTGTTGTTGTTGTTGTTGTTTTAATCTGCTTGAGTTTGCATAGATCTTGAGCATGCTGACACCACTGCAGTAGGTTCATCTGAGCAAGGCTCCAGGAGCTTGTAGGATTCTATTTCCTTTTGTCAAACATGTCCTCACTGACTCTTACAGTTTTTCTGCACCCTCTTCAGATTATGCAGTAATTCTCTTTTGTGCCTGCCTTACTTTACTCAAGCTTTTTTTTATTCCAAGAAATCAACCGTACTGTCTTAAGTAATTGTAATGTGCTCCTTCTCTCAGTGAAATGCCTTCTTTATTATTTAATGGATGTACTACAGCGTAGCTATCCCTTCTGATACTGAGCAATATTTTTGCTCATTACAATATTTAGACTTTGCCAAGTTTCTTGGTTTTGTCAAAATCTGACAAAAGTATTTAGAGAAGTACAGATGTATTTCAGTCAATAGATATTGAGGAGCAGAATTTAAGGCTCGAAGGGTACAGGGCACTAAGTATTAGCTTTCTTTTTTTTTTGTCAAACAAGTTTTCCAAAGGCTTAGATAGGTCTGCTTTCCCGAACTCCTCAAAGCAGCAGAGAAGAACTTGGTTTACTCCTCACCTATAGCCAGAGTATAAATCACTGTCTTTCTTATCCCTTACTGAATATGAATATCCAGCGATGTCCAATCTAGTTGTATTCTTGAAAGTTCCAAACAGATATACAATGAAATATGAGCCTATCTACCTTGTATTTCCTCCTTTATGTACTGGTTATTTTATTTATTTATTTATTTATTTATTTATTGTCAACTTGAACAAACTAAAATCACTTGGGAAGAGAGAACCTCAGTTGTGGAATTTCCTCCATGAGACTGACCAGAAGGCATATCTGTGGGGCATTTTCTTGATGGCTAATTGACATATGAGTGTCCAGCCCACTGTTGGCCATAGCTTCCCTAGGCCTGGGTTGTATAAGAAAGGCGAGGTCTGAAGAGATGGCTCAGTATTTAAGAACACTGCTGTTCTTGCAAAGGGTTTGGGTCCCAGTATCCACATGTTGGCTAACAGGCATCCACAACTCCAATTTCAGGGGACCTGATCCCCTCCTCTGACCTCCATTGCCATTGCATACACAGATACACTTAAATCCATTCAAGGAAAACAGTCATAGAAATAAAATAAACATAAATAGATCCAAAATAAATAGAAATTGAAAAGGATGTTAGCTGAGCAAGCCAGGAAAAGCAAGCTGATAACCAGTGCTCCTCCATGCTTTCTGCTCAGTTCATACTACATGCTCCTGTGTTTGCCCCGGATTCCCTTGATGATGGGATGTAACTGAAATAAACCCCATCCTTCCTTAAGTTGGTTTTGGTCAGTGCTTTATCATAGGAGTAGAAATGAAACTAGGACATTTTAAATTCCTCGTGTCTCCCCCAACATCTCTCTCCTTCCAACTTCATGTCATTTTTTTTTTAAATCTAGTTGTTGCTGCCAGTATGTGCATGGGTGTCAGTCCATCCATTGGAACATGGGAATCCTACAAGTACCACATGCTCCAAAACGAATGATTCTTCCTCCCCCAGCAACTGTAAACTGCCTCTAAGTCCTCAGTAAGGCATAGGTCCTGGAGTTCATTTACATGATCTATGCTAGAATTTTTGCTGGCTTGATCTTGTAAAGATCTTGCACTGGTTACTAAAATTGCTGTGAGTTCATGGTTGAAATAGCCATGCCATGTCCAGAAGACAGCTTTTCACACCACCTCTTCTCAGTCTGTGGCTCTCACATTTTCTCTGCCTCTTTTTCAGTGATGTCCCCTGAGCACTGGGGCGGGGATCATATAGGTGCCCCAGTTTTTACTGTTAACTTAGTCTCTTATCCTTAACACTTAGATCAGTTTTACATCACTCCATTAACTGCTCTCCACTACAGCAAGAATCTTCTCAATACAAGATTGAAAGCAACCCAGGTCTTTGCATAAGTTATTTAGAAGGCAATTTGACAGAATGACTATTTCACAAGATAAAAATAATTGGTTCTAATCTAGGGCCCATAACTGCCCCAGTCATGGGTTTTAACCATCAGGGATGAAATTCCCTCCAGTGCATGTCTCAATCAAATCAGAAAGAAATAATAACACTATTATACCAGTGGGTACATTTTGTCTGGTGAATAGGTATTGCATGTTGTAGTGTTAGGTAAAACCATTGATGACTTTTCCCCGTAAGCATCCTACGTAGCAATTTTGGCACTATGAAACCTAGCCAGAAGAGAGAAATTGTCCTGGTTTTAGTTTAAAACTGATTTCTCTATGTCCTACAACCAAAGTGTGAAGTATCTTAGGCAATAAGATTTTATTGTATAGTTATAATGGTTAACCAGGGACAACGAAAGTCTGCTTTGTTTTGGAGAGCTCTGGGGAATCATTGACCAGTAAGTTGTTGTAAGTTGTTGGAAGATGTCTTATCTCTTGTAAAAATTTTCATTTAATAATGCTTGTAACCCTTGTCTTCTAGGAGTGATACTGACTACTCATGTAGGTAACTCTTTTTTAATTCTTTTTTTGTTGTTAATTTTGTTATAACAAATTGTCCTCTGGGAAGGAGCAGGACCTCAAGAGCCTTTCTTCCATGCATGAAGAATTGTTGAAGTGCCATACCTTGTTTAAACCATTGTGCAGATAAGAACTCAGTGAAATCAGGAGTGTAATATCCATGTCATACTCAGAAGCAGCACTCCAAACCATCCTTGGGCTCTTCCATTGTTCCTGCACCCTCTTCTGTAATTTACCCGAGCCTAGGAGGGGGTGATTTGATATCCTGTTTACGTTAAGGACTTAAATCCTGTTCCTGTGAGCCCACCCTCACTCAGTCCTGAGTCTGCACTAACTCCCGCCACTGCAGAACCGAGGTTCTTGATTACAACAGAGAAGCACTACTCCAACTGGGTAGATTTTTAGAAAGCTTTGGTGAGAGGGCCATTTCCTTGATTTTTCTATTTATTCTCACATTTCATCAGCTATTTTAAAGATCTGTGCAACTATTCTAAACATTTTGTCATATTTATGTCCTGAAACATTCTCCCACAAGTTGGGTTGTTTTTCAAGTTCTCACTATTAACTTTTGATGAAAAGAAGTTCTTAACATTATTGTAATAAATTACATTATTTATGTCATAAGAAAACTGATTTTTCTTTAAGTTTATGCCTTTCTGCCCATCCTTATTATTATAAAGATCCTTATATGTTATCTTGTAGAAATTCTATTTTTTCATTTCACATTTACAAATATGAAATCCATTGATTTAGTCAGTGGAATGTGATCAATATTTATATATATGTGCATTGTTTTAATTTATAAGAAATTGGCAAAGTGTTATTGATTCAAAATAGACCTCTTACCCACTGCCTGGCAGTAACTGTTCCTTGATGACATTGTGGAAAATTGGAGAAAATTTTTTACCCCCATATTCTGTTGCAGTGTTATTGAAGATTTTTTTTAAATTAAAATGTCCAAATCATGACTACTGTGATATACTAGGAAAATAATGACTTAAATTGCAATATTGAATTAATCCATTTTAATATTGAATAAGAATCTCACATGAAGCCAGATTTTTCTTCTTCCACCTGAAATGGTCATTTTCTAACAACCAAAATCATGTTTCTAGTCCTTCACCTAATAACCTTCTCTAGTATCTAATCATTCTCCTCTTCTTTTGGGCATATAAACCAAAATTAAATAAATTATCTTTCTTTATTCATGAGTGCTCTGATCTGTTTTGGTTATTCAAAAGTCTTTTCCAACATGCAATTGCTTCATCTTAGTTTTCTATGTCTCTTCCATGTAATTTCTTCATAACAAAATTGGATCCATCACTTCTATGTCTCTATTTACCAATGCAAGGTGAACATAATCTATAACCTTTGATTTAAAATTTATGTCTCTCAGGAAGAATTTTAAGCCATTCAAATGTTAATGAACTCTTTCCAGTTTATAGCCAATAAATTTTATAAACCACAAACACAAATGTTCAGTTTACCCTATAGTTTATGCTTAGAATATTTCTCTAATATCTTATCCATATTCTCTTTCTTTCTTCTTTATAAATCAAACCTAAGTCATATCTACTTATTTCCCAGTAGTGAATCATTGCATTTTAACTTTTAAAACTAAAAGAGCTCTTTAAATGCTTTCTAATTTACAAATTATGTAATTTGTAAACTTAAAGCAAGTGAGTTATAATATGAGGAAAGTGGATTTGAAAAAAATAAATACTATGATTATTTCATTAAGAATTTAAAAAAAACAAATGCAGTGTATACTAAGTAACCACATACATTTGAACTTTTGTTTATACTTCTTATATAATAGTGAACTGTATTTCTGATTTTTGAGTCTTTGTTTCCTATTTTCATATAAAGTTAATAGCAAAATGATCACATAATGAACTAGATAGCTTAGAATATGGGAAAGCAATCATAAACTTCTAAGACTTTGTTTAAAGATCTGCCAAATTAACTAGAGACTAACAAAGAAATCAGTCAATCTTCTAAATGAACTAGAACTAGCCTTAAAGTGTGAATATTCATCTTCTATATTTATTATTAAATTAACATTTAAAAACAAAAAATAAACATATTTATCCTCCGTAGATTTCTGCCAAGAAATCTTATCTGTATTCAAAATCTATTTTAATGATCAAAGACACTTTTTGGAACCTACTCTCAGTTGTAAAATCTTGAATATTTTAACAATTTAAAATGTTTCAACTACTTGCTTAGAGATTATAACATTCAAATTAGAGCCAGTGTGCCTAATGTAGTTTCTTATCAACTCTGAAATGTACTTGCAGTATTTCATAGACCTACGATATGCTAGCTAAGTCATCTATATATCCAGTCATTATTCTTTTACAGAGAGCTAAATTTAAAATCACCTTTTTTAGGTATCTCTTTGTGTCTAGATTGAAGAAAATAAGAAGATTGAACAAGGCAAATGATAGTCACATCTATATTTCTTACTGAAATATATATCCATAATCTTAACACTAGTAGTTAGCAAATAATCATTTTAGATGCATTTCATTTATATAGACTATAGAAGGAACGCCGTGCATTTATGAAGTAGGTACACCTAAAAACCAAAAGTAATTTTTTTTAAAATGAAAAAGGACAAACACTGAATAGTCCTTTTAATGAACCTGTCAGTAGTCCAGCCCGCATATGAAGGAAGCATGGAGCTTATGTTCATTACAGTAGAAACATGCTGAAATACAAAAAAGAAAAAAAAAAAAACTCTGAGAAATAAAAGATAATTTCAATATATGTAAAATTAACTATACTAAAGAAATGGGGAAAAGAAAAAAAAAGGTATATTTGAATTAAAAATGCCTAAAAATTTTCCAAAATAAGGTAGGCTAGCAAACTACAAGTCCCAAAACCTCAGAGAGCACCAAGTACAATAAGAACAAATAGAACTATGCCTTGTCAATCAGATTCAGATTGAAGAAAAACAAAGACAAGTGGAAAATCATGAAATAAGTTTGACAAATGAAGATCATTGTTTCTTCATGACACATCAATACACTTATAATTCAAAAATTAGATGCAATTCAGAGAAAATTTCTAATCTGAAATATTTATATGTACTGTAAATATTAGCATTTTATACCTCCCCAAGCATAATATCTTAAAATCTACATTAATAGATATGTGGATATTTATGATAGTCCATAACACTGCAATGTATTTCCAGAATTCTTTGGTAAATTTTCAAAATTTGTAAAGAACTTATTTGAAACATACTGCAGTATGATGTGAGAAACATCTTCAAAGGTACTGTTCAGAGTAAGATGTTCGAATTCTACCATTCTGAAAGGTTCACTGAGACCAGTTCACTAAAAGAATTACAACAGAAAGATGATCAGCCCTCAGCTGTTGCAGAACACCACAGACAGACATGGAAGAAGGTGTTCACCTTTCTATGCCAAACAGTACTTAAAAATTTTTGTTTTGTCCTTTCTGAGAGCAGTATAGCAGAGGTTAGAGCATGAAAAGCTTGTCACATAAAAGAGAGTTTTGAAACTGAAGCTGACCCTCAGTGTCTACACAAAGTCCTAAGCATGGTTTTCCTTTATAGTGTAGAGGCATTCAACACCAGTAAAAATTCTAAACCTTGACACTGCAAACTATAAAATCAGTAGTAATATAACTCTGCCAATGTAATTGTACTCAATTGTAAGTAAATTTTAGCTGAATTTCATTAAGAATTCTAGGCACAATATTTCATACTCTTTTATTTTCTTTTACGTTTATTTATATGTGTATGTGAGTGTGAGTACAGGGTCTTGGGCACATGAAACGGGAAAAAGTCAATGAACAACTTGGAGGAGTTAGTTCTCTTCTTCCACTTTGTGAGTTCTGGGTTCTAACACAGGTCATCAGACTTGGTAGTAAGTATCTTATCCTTCTGAGGCATCTTAATCATTCTTGAACATAATAATATTTTTTAACCCAATGATAAAATCCTTGAGGTTCAATCAATGAAGAATCATGTGCCTTCTAGAAACATTAATAATTATTCTCTTTTCATGTGTGCCAGTGAGGAGAAAAATTCAGTAATAAAGGCCAGATTTGTTTATTAAGAAGTGAAAGAGAAAAGTTTATGTACAGAGACTGTTTGAGGCTTTCTTACAAAAGAATAAAAAAGCTTCAGACCTTATTTTCAAAAATTCACAATACGTTAATTACAGTCATTAAAGATGTGAAAACTTAGAATTTCACACCTTGTCAGAGCTGAAAGCTAGTGAATCAAAGTTCTATCATTTACTGATTCGGCTTTAAAAACATGCTACATTCTAGATTTTAAAATAGTAACATAGGCAGTTGTAAACAATCTTTTTTGATAGATAAATTGCATCTTTTTCATTTCCAAGAAAAGGTAAATGGCCTCTGATCTACAATATAGAATACATGACCCATGCTAACTTTTCAGCAGTTACAATGCATTAAACTTCTTTGATATTTTTGAATATGATTCTGATTGTCCTAAGTTATGCCAAATTTTCATTGGAGGAAATTCTTCGCTTTAGCAGATGATGCTGCGTCCCCCCACCCCCATCAATTATCCTTTTCTGAATAGGAACTTATAATTCCATGTGTCTCATAACCTACCAGATAGAGTAGATGATTCTCCAGAGGGTTCAAGAGGGCAGTGAGTAGTCATGTGAAAGATGCCAAAAGCCTTGAGTCAGGGCTCAGTTGAGAATGGTCCTGAGAGGTACCACACTGCATTACACAGTAGTATTAGTAAAAAGTAAACTGCTATGTGATGTCAGTGAAATTTGGGGATTAGGTAATTAACTACTGCTAATTAGACCATTAGAACGATTGCATCTTATTATCTGTCAGTTGATACCCTACTGAGAGAAAAAGAAATCCTTCTTTCATTAGCCAAGTGGTCATGGGAAAACCACATAAACAGCGATATAGTTTTATCTATTAAATGGTTGAAAAGGGGAAATTACTGTTGGTAATAGGAGTGACAATGATTAAAAATCACTTTATAATTATGTAACTGTCAAAGAAAAATTTAAACTTTCTATTGCAAGCTTCATATAATCAGTACAGGCTGTATCAGTTCTATAAAAATATCCCTTGGTTCCAAGATCTAAGATTCTAAATATTGTTTTCTATTTTTTAAATTTCTGTTAGCCGAAGTTTTGTAATTTTCATGTAATGTAATTTGATGGTATTTAGATCCCTTCCCTTTCTACAACTTCCTTTATTGACCCACATCAATTTAATGAGCTGCATTATATAGGAAGAGTCTAATTTGTGTTCCCAAATGTCTTTTAGTTTGTATCCATCCACAGGAGCCTAGTTAACCTACCAAGAATCCCGTGTCTGAAAGAGACTGTTTCTGTCCCTCCCATCAGTCATCTTTGGATGGCAGCCAATTTCCTTAGATGGGTTGGGAGCTTCTTATCCACTTCCCCATGTCTAGGATGGGATTTTGTCTGGTTTAAGCGTCCATAAGATTTGTGCCTGCTGTCAGTACTACTGCAAGTTCATGTGAGTAACTTACCTGCTGTCTGGAAATCTGTGTTTTAACTAGTATTGAGTAGAGCATACTATAACTTCAATGAATTTTAAGAATTACTGGGGAAAGGTGGTAAGATATTTTCTCTGTTAAGGTACTAAGTTAAGAAATAAAACAAAACTAAATGAGAGAAATAGAAAGTACCAAAATATTAAATGTATCTTTACACATTTTTAAGTTCAATCTGGTTTTGAGGATTACAACGTTTCTCCACAGTAAAACAAATAAGAAGAGAGATGGATGTGGAATGGGTGGCACAGTAACGGTGACTGCAAGTTGGACAAAGGCTAATGAGTGGAAAAGTGAACCACATCAGTAAGGAAATATAGTGAGATTTTCAGCTTCCAATTTCAGGGGTCATTGTTTTTTGTCATTTCTACTCAAGTCTTGCCAGTATTTGTTTACTGGTAATTTCTATTTTTATCCTAGATTGGGTAAAACCAAGACTCTAAACCAAATTTTAGTTTTTGTAATTTTAGCAAACGGAAAATTCAAAATAGGTTTTGACAAAGTACTTTAGTCTTATGATTAAATGTTAGAGTATATAGCTGACTATATTTCATTTTAGAGTTTATAAGATTATGTTCTGACTCCACTCTTCCACTTGTTTTTGTATGGTCTATAAGCCAAGATGTTTTTTACATTGATACTGATTTTAAGAAGAAGAAAAAGAACATAAAGGAGAAAAATACTTCATGACATGAAACTCATTTAGAAAGCAAATTTTAGCTTTTGGAAATGAAGTTTATTGGAAGTAGCCACACTCATTTGTTTATATATTTTTTGGCTACTTTCATGTGAGAGCAGAATTGAATAGTTGCTATGGAGATCATGTGACTTACAATGCCAAAAATATTTTACTACCTGGCCTTTTGGAGAAAAAGTTTGCCAATCCATATTCTATTTTAATGGGGTAATAGTAAATGTGTTTGTTTATTTGTGACAGACCATGGAAACTATCAAAGAAATGGGAAACCTTTCAACCCAGGACAGTTGTTCTACATATAGAGTGTTCCAAACATGAAAAGGAAAAAAAAGTTACTAAGTTATCAAGCTAAGGACATATGAACAACAAAGTTTAGCATGAACTTATTTAATAAAAATTGATGTTTTCCTCCAATAACAGTATATCTTAGTTTACGAATTTTAAACTATTAATATCATTATATTATTCAATTTTATTAATAGCTAATATATTAATGAATATAGTTTTGCATAAAAATGCAAATGTATGTATAACATAAACACACATATTTACACACACACACACAGGGAGAGACATCTTTTTGTATTAAGAAAGTATTTACTCAATCAGTGAAGACTCATATTGTGATTTAAAAGAATCATAAATAAATTAATAACATCACAGTTGTTTTTATTTCTATCAAAATCCTGGTAGCAACCTTCCTAATTATTTAGTTCAATATATTTATTAAAGTTAGTACAAGCAAGGAAAAAGTCAGTGTCTAAGTGTAGCACTTATTAAATTTCTATTAAATCCTTCTGATAGAGTGAGTATTTTCTCAGGGCCTGATGTGACGATGGTCATCCTGAAGTAGAGAGTACTGTGGTGATCTCTATTCTACACTGTATGCTACTGTAGTAGTAGACAAGACTTTGAAATAAAGTCGAGCAAAGGAGATGAAATCAAGTCTATGGTAATGATAATGGGGCTGTAAGTTCTTCCCCGAAGAAGTCATCAGACTCTGACTTATGATTCCAGCCATTAGTCCTTTCTGCCCTGTCCAGGGCTGATCATAGTCTTGGTGGGTGTTAGAATACACTGGAAGCGGAAGAATAACTGACAATAGGGCTGTATTGATGCAGCTTTCATGAGATGCTCACCCATATTGGGATAGGTGATTCTGAAGCTTTTTAGTCACCTAAGCCTGTGTAAAAAATCAGAATAATAATTCTGGCTCACAAACTGAACTTAAGCAAAATCCCTTTGGTCTGATTCTCTTTCTCTATTTTCTGGGCTGAATAGACATTTTGTCACATCTTCCCAGGAAGTCATACATTTTTCCTTTTCTTTTTTCTACCTTGTATATTTCTTGAGGTTTCACAGGCAGTAACAGAAAGGAAATCACATGGGTATTGGTCAAGGAATATAAGGAATATAGAATAAAAGCCGAAGTTAGTATGAGACTCCAGAGGAAAGACTGGCACTCAGAGATTTTTAGAGGATACAATGGCTGGATTTAGTGAGAGTGAAATATTATGTCTGATTCTTAGAAGTTGACCTTGTGAATATTTTGTAACCAATAAAGGTAGAGGATTAAGAGGTAGAATAAAATCTTATAGGTTCCACAAAGATACACAGGTAGAAATATCTATCGTGAATGATGAGATCAATAAGATCAAATCAAAGATAAAGGCTAAAATTGGAAATTTGAGTTTTATTATTAGAAAATGGACTCAGAGCCCTCTAAAGGCTGATCAGATACTGCTCTGTTTTTCTCTCCCAGTCAGTCCTCTCCTCCACTCAGCAGAATGCATTTTTCTCAATAAAATGTTCTCCTAATTTCTCACACTTTTCCTCCTGTTTCCTGTAGTGTCTATCCTGTTTGCTTTCACTGGAAAGTGCCCTCTTCCCTGACCCATCTGGTAAACACCTACTCGTTCAAAACTCAGTTCAGAAGCTTTTTCTCAGTTTAAGTGTTTTCATAATACTTCATGTATACCTCTACTTGCCATATTTTATTTACAATAATTTGTTCACACCTGCCTCTCATTTTATTGTGAGCTCTCTGAGGGAGGGTGTCATACTTTATTCAGCTGTATTTTTTCTCTTTACATCAAGCAAAGAACAAGGCACATAGTTTACATTGATAAATACTGATTGTGAACAGTTGAAAAGCCACAGTTTCCTTCTCAAACAGAGGTTAAAGAGCTCAGCTTAAACAAGTAGATATTTCTAAAAATAGAGATGTTTTCATTATGTATTCTGTTGTTCTGTGACCTTTGTGGTTTTCTAACAGAGCATTTGTTTCTTGTTATGCATTGCAGGCTCTTTCTTTATTGTTAATATGCTTTGTCATATACGAGCAATTGCTTTGAGGGAAGGAATATATTCTATACATACACCAATTCAGATACACATTAATGCTTTTATATTCTAGTCTTCACTTAAGACTTTAATCCCTGATCTTTTCAGAACTGTTCTATGACATTTAGTCTGTAAAATTTATATGCGCTAAGAAATCAGTGGAGAAAAAGAGGCAATCCCTCTCTTCTTAAATTCACAAAGAAATCCCTGTCATTCGTAAAATAACAAGTATGGCCTGCCTGCCTTGAGTAATTTTTATATGAATGTGTTATTATCACAGTTTTTGCTGTTTTATATTACCTTCCACATAATGTAAACATCTGGTCAGATTGTTACATTGCAATTATTAACATTTTTCGCACTCTAAAAGAAACTATTGCATATCAAAAATGAGTGCTGAACAAGGAAAACTAAATTTAAATTGCTTTCATTTGGTTTATGTTGTAGCACAAAAACAAACTTTTCATGAATAAAATATTCAGAGGAAGTTGAATTGTAAAACAACATATTTTTCTCATTTTGTTTTCCTTTACATTTTTTTCTTGCACTTTGAATTGGACCCATAATCATGAAAAAAGTATTATTATATTTTGAAGTCAGCATAATTTTACCCAAATACATATTTTGAATTTTTTTCTTAAAAATAATGTAGGGGGGGATCCTAGGGCATGGCTCAGTGGTTAAGAATGCATACTGTTCTTGCTGAAGAGTCTGTTGGATTCCAGCACACATCTTCCACAGCTCACAACCCCCTATTACTCCTGCTCAAGGGGAATCAGGTGCTTCAGGACTCTATGAACACGTGCACTCATATATACCGACTACACACAGATACCCAATTTTAGAAAAATTTAAAAATAACATAATGATAAAAATATATAGAAATAGTTTTATAGTTTCTAATCCTATATTTTATGATATAAAATTTATGATCACTAACAATGTTTTAACTCTTGAAAATTTTATATTTTTATTTTCAAAAGTGACTATATTTCAGGGTTGTTGCTTAGTAAAGTTGTATGAAACAGCATAGGCTAATAAATGCCATACATTCAAAGACAACTGATGAATGAGAATCATCAGAAAGAAAATGTAAGGGCTTAGGCTGGATATAGAGAGCTCAAAGTTTCATTTTTAGAAATGTTAATTAACTATTATTACTACTCTTAAAGTTTCCATTATTTTACAGTTAAATTTATAGCTCTTGGTATTGTATAATGATTTATTTTATAATATACTAGCTGTATTGTGTCATATTGTGTCATGATTGCTAGCTAGTTAAGATAAATTCAGAATGTTGTGCTAAAATTTTGAAAAGTTAACATATCTCATAATTCACAAATATTTGTTTTAAAATTACTTCGATGGTTTTTTAGTACATATGTTTAAATTAATAAACTGAAATATTTGGATGTGATTATATAATAAAAACAAATACACTCGAATTTAATTTTCAGGTGATACAGTTAACAAAAATCTGCTTTTACTTTACTCCGAAAACAAAGTATTTCTATTTAGTAAACATTTTTATCTGTTTAAAATAAAATCATATTTAAATGCTTACAGTGTATATTTGAGAAGAGCAGCACTAAGAGAGCTTTAGGACTTCTCTGAGTGACCTACAGCACACCTCCATGATATGTGTAATCACACGTGTCTTCAAAGTCAGCAAATGCCACTCAGCCTCTATCAAGATGAGAGTCTGTTGAGAAACTACTTAGGCCAGTTGAAAGTGCCTCAGGTACATGTTGTTAATATATTTCTGTGACACTAAAAGAGGCAATTCCCTTTCAAAAGCACTGTCAGAGGCTCATAAACATAGGCTTTCTTTAGGAAGCCATGATAATCTTAAAAGGCCATTAAGGCTGAAGAAAACAGTGAAGATTTTAGGACTCTAACTTATAATACTGTCATTTTGCTCATGAAAACGAATATTTCAGATCTTGTTTCATGCAGAAATCGCCTTTGATATAAAATATGAAACTAATAGAAATGGGTAAAAGATGTTATTCTAAATGTATAAAGGGATTTTTTTAATCTTATTTTATTATTGAGGGATTATTATTATTTAATAATATAGAGCCATGTTGCTCAAATAGGAAAGGAAGTGAGAAGTGATAAAAGTTGCAGAATTCCTCTTTGTAAAGATATTTGAAATTTATCAGACAAAAGTAAGGTAATGTTGCTGAATGATTCTCAGTGAACTGATATGAAATAAAACCTTTTTAGTCAGGGAAAGTCACTTATATCACTAGATTTGTTTTTAGTCTTTTCACTTACAGTACGTAGTCCTAATATAATTTTCTCTGGAGATTGAGGAAAAAATTAAACTATGCTACCTCACATGAGTGCATTATTTACCTGTAGAATGTATTGATAGCATAGAATATCTTGATGTCAGATATTTCATACTGACCAATTTCAAGAATAATTCATCTATAAATATTTTAAATGCATAAAATAAGTATATTTTTAGAAACTCGAGAGATGGTTCAGTAGTTAACAACACTAGATACTCTTGCAGAGGGTCTTGACTTGATAATTAGCACTCACATGGTGGTTAATACTCATCCATAACTCCAGTTCCAGCGGATCTGACACCCTCTTTTGACCTCCATGGGCTTTCATAACATAGGTGCACTTACATACAAGGAGGCAATATACTCATACAGTTAGAATAAAAATAATAACATATGTTGTAAAGACTAGAGATTTTAAGAATAGTTTACATATTCAATGTCACCATCCCTCAAAAATATTAATAAGCAAATGAAGCCAAAAATGATCATTTTGTGTATATTAAAAGTGATATTTTCTTGTAAGATATTTTACCAATAAAGATGCTCAATTGGTGAAGCATACAACGTGAAATGCTCACATTTTAAGCATTATTTCAAACTATTGATTAAGTGACTGACAACAAGCATTTGTTGAATCCATTATGCCCAATAATACCATAATGGAAGTATATGTAAGTCCCCTGGAAGACACAGCAGAAATCCCTCAGCTTGTTACTATGGAAGGATCACAAAATGATTTGAAACAGAAGCTAAGCGACAGACAGGCAGCTGTGATGATCAGCAGTTCACCTCCTGTGCAGGAGGAAAGGCTTCCCCTCTAAGGCAGCAAGTTATGTGGAGGTAAAAAGGTAAAAAAGAACATAAGGAAGAGAGCGAAAGTTCCAAAACTTCTGTTATAATAAAGAAAAAACAAAAGCAGGAATTCGATGCAGGAATATGTTATACACTGATGTTTTTGCTTGACAGTGGGAACTGGAAAGGATTAGCATGTTGAATGTACAATGAATGGAAAAAAAATAATGTGAAAGGAAAAGAAAATGCTAGGAGCAGAGACCATGTAGGCAAAATGATGCCTACATGATATTTTTCATATCCTTCCCTTAATGTCCATTAAAATGAAGATTGAAATATATAAAGAGGAAAAATCAGTCATAAGAACAGGAAGCCAAATATGTATGTTCCCTATATGCTATAAATTTCAGTGAATTCTATTAACTGAAAAACCCATGTGCATATAGTAACTTTTACACTGTAAGAAAACTAAGATATACTAAACAAGGTTCAGGGATGTGTTAAGTATCTACAGAACAGACAAACACATTAAAAATGTGGAAAAATAACAAGCAAAGATATAAGTGTAGTGATCTGGGAGAAAGTACTTAAAGAACATTTTTGTGGACAAACTACATGAATTATTTAAGCAAAGAATAGTCATCAGCTTCAAGCAAAATACTGCCAAATATGCAATCAAAATCAACGCATTAAATGTTCATTTATGCTTCCTGTCACATTCAAATTTAGCAGTGTTGCTAGAACTGCGTGGATTCTGCATCCATATACTCATTACCTTAGGAGTCTTCTAGGAAGAGAATAATGAATTCCTGTAGATCAGTAAGGAAAAAGGCAAAGAACCCAATCACATTAAGATATGAAGATTCCCAAATAATGTAAACAGGACTATCTGTTGGAAGAAAAGATTTTTTTTGTTTGGTTTTGTTTTTGAGACACTTCTCCCTTTAGCCCCTACTGGCACATAGCTGACAATGTAGACCAAGAGGGTCTTGATCTTACAGAAATCCACCTGCCTCTGCCTCTTGAGTGCTGAGATTAAAGACATGTGCCACCATGTCCAGCGCACACACACACAAAATAATTTTAAATAAGTATTAATGGAAAGAAAATTAATTTTATTTATCAGGGACATAAAATTAAATTGATGCATGCATACTACTGCCTATCGGTAACGACAAGCCAAAGCACTTCCTACATCAAGAGACAGTGATGGTGACATTGTGGAACAACCAAAGAACTTTAGCCATGGATAAGGATGTCGATTATATAACTCTTAAATGATTTTGTTTCAATAAATTCAATTTTAAAATATCACATTCATACATGTCTTTTGTTCAGTATATATCCAAAAAAATCAGAATTGATTTATACATTGTTGTGCTTTGAATTAATAGCTTACTATGGCAAAATGATCTCTCATTTCTTTTTCTTTAAGTAACTCAAAGTTTGTACTTTGTGGTTGAGGAAACAGTCATTGAACAGTTAAATGTACTAAGGATACTCCTCAACTTACAGTGGAGCTGTATTCCAATAAGCACATTTTAAGTTAAATCATCATCAAATCTAAAATTATTTAGTACACTCAATTACAGAACACCACAGCTTCATAACACGGTGTAGTATTGTAGAGAACTGACTCATTTGTTTATAAAAATGTGGTTACAGCTATAGCTTTCTGTGCTACTCAACCTCTAGAAACACTGTAATAATAAATATTGCTAGCCAAGAATTTAAAAAACACAGATCAAAATTTGATGTACAGTATTGAATTCATATTTCATAAAGTCAGGGAGTACGAGAC
Organism: Eospalax fontanierii; assembly: GCA_035773235.1. Lineage (NCBI taxonomy): Eukaryota > Metazoa > Chordata > Mammalia > Rodentia > Spalacidae > Eospalax > Eospalax fontanierii. The sequence goes on along the minus strand of CM069524.1, from coordinate 67,195,093 downwards.
TGTGATATTTAATCTCAAATTTCGATGTAATGAGATCTAGACAAACCTAGGAGCTCGGCAGACCTGGAAGAGATTATCTTGAGTAAATTAATCAAGGTCAGAAAATCCACCCACTGTGCATGGTGCCATTGCATGTACTAAAATCATGAACTGTTTTAAATGGCAAGTGAGTTCCGCACAGTAAGTCTGCTAACTTGCCAGGATGCATAAACAATGTTCACATGCTGTTTCAAGTTTCTACTGCCATCACTTCTCTGTCAGGGAGAATTTCAGCATCCAACTGTGAGTCAAAATAAACCCTTCCTTCTTTAAGTTGTCTTTGTCAGGGTATTTTATTACAGCCACTGGAAAGTAAGACATGGATCTCCTATAAAAACCTTAATCTCTTCTCTCCTCTCCTCTACCTCCCAATTATTTAGCATGACATTGGATGAACCTTCCTTCCCAGGGATGGTCCAATGACCTGGTGATTATTGACCAGAGAAACTGGAAAGGTGAGTCTTCCAACATAGAGACTAGAAGTTTTATAGTCTTGTCTCTTATGGGGCTTCTTGCTACTCTAACAATCTAGTAACAACTGGAAAATTTGAATTATACACTAACTTAGAATTACATTATTCATGACAGTTTCTGATTCCACAATAATGATGAGTCTCACCTTCCTAAAAGCTGTGCAGTCTAGATAGTCTCATTTTAAGAAAGAGGCTTCAAATGAATTTCTTTGTAAATCAGAGAGATGTGTTTGAGGTAACTTAGGAAGCATTTTTCAGTGAATCTAGAAGGCATAGTTACTGAAGTTTTGATCACAGTATCAGACTGCATGCAGCACAAACAAAATGCCTTAGAACACATCACTCATGAAATTGTCAACAGAATTAAAGCGTACTATTCAAAATTAAATAAGTCATGTGCATTACATGGGATTCATAGGAACTGATATCTAAATGACATATGAATGTGCATTTGTATAGAACACAAAGAAATAGAAGGAACTTGGTGCTAAAAGGGTTAATACTCAAAGAAGTAAAATGACTCATAACAAGGAGAAATTTAATTATAAAATAGATTGGTAGAAAAATGTGTGTACTAATTCCAAACAACTCACTGAAAATGCCTCTCATTCCAGCATCTTTGAGAGGATAGTACATTGTATTTCAATCATCTTTCCTCTTCAATATACAGAAAAACAAATTAAGGCAACCATTTTTATATAACACATTTCCAAGTATTTAGCATGATTCATAGCATATCTCTTTTTTATTTATTTATTTTTGGAAAGCAAAAATAGCAAACTAAGTCTACCAATTTCTAGTACATAAATCACTGTGATGGCAACAACAAGGGGGTGAGATGACTTAGACTATTTTATGCAGAAATTCCTGGTGTAGCTCAGTGCAGTATGTAGAGTTAAAATACAGAAATCTTCTCATTTTTATATTACCTTTAAGTGATGAATTATGTGTACTATTGTCTAAACCATTTCCCATCATAAAATGTTATTTACATGATGCTAGTATTTAACCTTGATTATACAAGATTTTTGAGTTATGTTTTTTGATTAACCTAGGTTTCAGAGGAACAAAAACCAATTCGTGTTAAAAAAAAAATCTTTCCTAAGATTTTTGCTACACCTTCTTTATAAAGAGCTCATGCCATGTAGACTCAAATTCTCTAAAACCCATTCAAAAATATTTTTAGAAATATAGCCAGAAGGGTCTGCAGAGATCCTCATTGTTAAGAGTCCATACAGCTCTTTCAGATGTCCCAACTTTGGTTCCCAACACCCAAATAAGGCAAACCACAACTCACCTATGGGAGATTTGAAACCCTCCTTTGGTCTCTTCACACAAATGTAGTGATATGTGCATACCACACACAGACACATACTCGTACACATAATTAACAATAAAATAAATCACAGAAAATTATTGCTGGAAAATGGATAGTAGCAATTGAGTAATTAAATTGTCTTACTCTTTTATATAGGTATGTTGAAACTTCATACACACACATTGACACCTTTATTACAAACTCAAAATGTATTTGATAGCTATTAGTTTTGGTTTCCATGATTTCATAGTTGTTATCACTGTCATCCCCTCAACCATTTCATCAGAGTCACTGCGCTCCATAGAGATGCTTCATGAAAGTATCACAGTCAATGCCCTCTCATAAGTACAACTCTAAATAGAAAGTGCAACCTAGCTTAGAGTCTCTTGTAAGAGCAATACACATGTGCATTCTTCTCCCAGGTTATTTTCACAAATTTCAGAAAGGGCTTCAACATTTTGAATCATATATTTCATTTCCCTCTTTCTGGAGAAATTCCCCATTTAAAGATATGTCTTCTCTCTACTACTTGTCCTGTTTCTTCTCTGGACCGGGATAAAACAGTACCTATTATTTAATTTAAGATTGTTATGGAAACAAATGGTTCAATGCATGTGCAGCAGCTGAAGTCTAACAAAGAAAATAAACCCTATCCCACATATAAAGACAGAAGAATTCAAGATGGGACACTGACTACAAAGATTTTGTGAAATACTAATGGAATAAGCAGGATTTTAAGGTAATGTATAGTTTAATGTAGATGAGGTAATATCTTCCCTAGGACTCAAGAATAAAGGATAGGTATCCTCTTGAGCTGAACTTGAAAATATTGAGTGAGGAAATTCCAGGTAGGGACTTGCAGTTAACATTCTGGCCCTTCTAGCTCAGAGATAGATGAAAAGAAATATAGGTCTTTGCTCCACTTCCTGACTTTTAATCTCCTGGTAAAGACATGCCTAGCTGAACCTAAATAGAAGCAAGATGGTAAAGTATCCTGAGAAATGTCAGTTTCCGAAAATGTGCTGCAATGTTGCAGAACAGAGTAAGAAAGGCCAGGAAGCAATCTTGGACAACTTGTATTAATGGTTAAGAATATAACAAGCATTAACCAAATATTGACTCTGCATATATTTCAAGCAGTAGCTTTGATTCTTAATGCTTGAAAGAATAAAAGGCACCCATGTATAAAGAACTATGAAGAACTAACTCAGAATTCTCCCCTAAACACTGAAACAGCTTATCCCTCTCAATGCCGAATATCCATCAGGTATTGTGTTTTGTTCACTAGTATTTCCTCAGGATCTGACACATTATTTGTCAGAGTACTTCAGTGAACATTTTTGTTTTAATTGAACAAGAGTGATCTTGTCTGAAAATTTCTGGCACAGATCTTGCATTAAGACAATTGGCAACAACCTTTAGGTCAGTTGACTGTTCTTGTCCCATTTATTTTTTCTGAGTCAGCTTGAATAATAGGTGCCTAAATCAAGAGAAAATATAGAAATTTGGCAAACTCTTCAAGAGACCTCTTTCATTCTGGGTGTTCTTACCACTCCATTGGGTCTTCTATAATTCCAAGTTCCATGTCTGTCACTGTCAAGTACACTCAGTCTGTTCACTCATACCTAGACCTGAAATCCCTTTACTGCATTTGCTGCCTCACTCACAGAATATCTTTTGAGTGTTGTTCTGCACACTAACTATTGACAATTAGTCCACATTCAAAGTTCATTTTCAATTCTTTGCTAAAAAGCTTTTTGGATTCCTTACTCAAAATTTTGATGTCACCCAATTACAGCTATTTACATTGGATCTTTGCATTGATTCTATATCATTGTTTGTATGATTTTTAAAATTTTATCCATATTAAAATCACATGGGGCCAAGCATAGCATACATATCTTTAATCCCAGTGCTTGGGAGGGAGAGACAGGTGGGTTTCTGTGAAATCATGACCACCCCGGTCTACATAGTGAGTTCCAGGCCACCTATGGGACTATAGGGAGATCCTGTCTCAAAAACAAAACAAGCCACAAAATTATAGCCTGTCTTCAACTTCCTCAAAAATAGATTTCTTTAAATATACAGATTATAAATAAAAGATGATTGAAAGTTTGGTAGATAGACTAATATTTTAACATAATCACTTTCCTGTAAACCAGTATGGAAAAGTAGATTAAAAATATAATACCATTCATATTAGGAATCATAAAAATATAACATTTAGGAATTCATGATACACATGAAGAAAATTATGAAACTAGTAAAAGAAATCAAAACTTGACAGGATGGCCAGTCCCACAACATTAATCTTACTATGGTGTGACATTGAGAATCCTTCCATCTCTCAATATAGTCCTCAAGTTCTTTCCTCAGTATCTTAAAGTTTTCATTTCCAAGATTTTTACTTCCTGTGTTAGATCCAGGATTTTTTTAGGCCATTTTGAATAGGATGGTTTCCCTGATTCCTCTTTCAGTGTACATGTTTTTGGTATATAGAAAGGCTGCTGGTTTTGTGTGTCAATGTTTTATTCTAATACTTTGCTGAAGCTGAATGTGTTTATCAGCTTTTCTGGTGGAATCTTTAGGGTCATTTATGTAAAGAATCATATATCAAATAAGGATTCTTTGTTTCTTCCATTGCTATTTGTATCCCCCGTATCGACTTCACCTGTTTTATTGCTCTAGCTCAGTCGTCAAGCACTGCATTTTTATTTTACCTTGTTAAAAAAAAAAAAAAACTCCAATTATTTAAATGACCTTAACTTAAGAACTGATACATTAAATCTGTTAGAGGAGAAAATAGGGAATACACTTCAACTTAAAAGCACAAGAAAGGACTTTCTGACTATGACTTCAGTACTGAAACCATTAAAACCAACAACTGACAACAGCCAGGACATCTTTAACTGAATGAGGAGGCAGCTTACAAACCTGGAAAACATTACCTTTGACAGTTATATTGCTAACAGAGTTAATGTCTAGAATATACAAAGAACTAAATTTATACAACCCAATTAAATAGAAGGGCATGGAACTAAACAAAATTCTCAAAAGAAGAAATACAAACATCTGAGGTTTTTTTTTTTAATGTTCAACATCCTTAGCCAATAAAGAATTATAAATGAATGCTACTTTAAGATTTCATCCTACCCAGTCAGAATAGCAAGATGAAAATAAACAAAAGACAACAATGCTGCCATGGTTGTTGATAAATACAAAGGAGAACATTGATTCACTACTGTTGTTACAAACTTTTGCAGCCAGTGAGGAGGGTTTTCAGAAAGCCAGACATAGACTTATTGTATGAACTAGTAATGCCACTACTGGATATATCCCCAAAGGATTCAGTATCCTACAAAATAGTTACTGAGGCATGTTTATTTCTGCTTTATTTAGAGTAGCCTAGTAATTGAAACAGCTTACATACCTACCAACTGAAAAATGGACAATAATAATGTGGAAAATATAAACAGTGCAAAATGATTCAGTTGTTAGTAAAAACAAAATTATTAAAAATTCAGGTAAGTGGATGAAACTGGGAATAATTATTCTGAACACAGTAACTAGAGCCAAAAAGACAAATGCCATGTGTTTTCTCTCATAAGTAGCTGATAGATTGAAAAGTTTAGATACGTGTGTTTAAACTGGAGTGTCCATGAATGTCAGGTGACTCATAAAGAGCAAGGGGTTTTGTTTCAAGTAAGTGATCTATAGAACAGAGTTGTATGAAGCTGGAAAGGAGCATCATGGAACAGAAAGGGTGAATTAGGGGAACATGGTTTGAGCGTAGAAGAGGTAGTTTGAAGGGGAAAACTAACACGGACAACTTTTGGAAAAGTCATATGGAAAGTTGCTTCTGTAGAAGTTTGCGCACACACACACACACACACACACACACACACACAAGGAGTTTGAAAGGATTGCTTTATAATAGGATGGAAATGCCTATCTCAGATATAACCAGCTATCAATGTCCAATACAGGTATAGGTTACTTCTTTCTGAGTAGTTCATCAGAGAGATACCATAGAAATTCCTCTAAAATATTGTAGGATATTGACATTACTTTTTGTCATCCTCCAGATCTTGCTGGTAAGACCCTACTTCTAAATACATCGCATATCAGAGTCACAAGAAAGGGAGAAGGCAAACTGGAACTGTCCTGGAAACTTCATCCATATTGACTAAGTGTCCTGAAGATGGAAGGCTCTATGTAGTCTACCAGCAAAGAAAATTAAGCAAAAGTCTTACTTAATCCTGAATTCTGAAAGCTACCATAACAACTGTCCTGGCAAGATATGCTTACTACTGCAATAGTGATGTGCAAGTTATGGTAGTAAACAACCATTTTCTGATTGGATTTAAGGTCACTCCACAAGGTGGAGCCCATGCACTAACTGGGTCAAAAAACACATGACTAGCTAAGCAATGGGTCCCAAGGAATGTCTAATAAAATTATTCACTAAATGGACATGAATAGAAACAAATTATGACAAAGTAATAACTTTTATACTTTTACATTAGTGCATCTTTCAACCCTTATGTTTGAAGCAGATGATGATTAATACAGACCTACAACTGTTTAACAGGCAAAGAACAGGTAACTATGGAATGCTTAGCTCCAAATAGGATGTCTGTACCACAGCCTCTTCTTCCAAGGTTAAGGAATAATTCTCAAAACGGGGTGGAAAGATTGTAAGACCCAGAGGTGGTAGGTACCTGCTGTGAAACATTGTACATTAGACATGATGGTTCTACTCAGAGGCTGTGACTACATGCAGAAGACCTGCAAAAGACTGGACCAGCCAAAATCCCATAGTAAAAATGGGAGGAGCTCAAAATTTCTCACAACTAGCTGAGGCGCTACTGGCAATTGACTTCTTGGGAAGGAAGAGTTAAGTTTGCTTCATGAATGTGTCCCCAGAGGCACCTATGGACCAGCGAAGTGTTCTATACTTATGCGCATACTAATAGCAGTAAGTATTATTAGTGGATTTACCAAAAAAACAGTTCTCTTTCTAGCCTTGGGCACAGGCCCACTTTTGTTCTTCGCACCCCAGATCTCTGAGCTACACTCTTAGTCCAGACCCACCCACTGAAACCAGATGCTTTGTACTAAGACCAGCACAAATTTTCAGTCTAGTTTGTTGGAGCCATCACAGCCTGTCCCCAACCCCAACTTGCCCTTACATTCCACCCTTGTGCCCTGGCAGTCCCCACCCCCACCTTGCCTTGGATTCCAGAAATCAGCCTTCTTACCTTGTAAATCAGATCCTGCTCAAATCATCTACAACCCCTTACCCCTGCAGCAACTCCATACTCCCGCCCCCACATCCGGTTCTTCTAGCCTTCGACACAGGCACACTTTTGTTGTTAGCCCCCCATATTTCTGGACTACCCTCTTATATCTGCCTGGCTGTGAGCTTTCCAAATTGCACCATTTCCTTCCCCCTACATTGATACCATCTGCAACCGTCCCCATTGGTGTGGGGCTAGGCTTCTGTGGCCCTACACTAAAGACTGCCTGAAAAAACCTGCATTCATCCTCTGTCTAGCAATCTTCTAAAACTGTGCTATGTCTGCTGTCTAGAGGGGCCACGACCTTAAAAGAGAACCTGAGAGTATATGAGTTCCCCTGATCTATGAATTTGAGGGAACTCCTGAAGAGCTAGACTAGAGCCATCTGGTTCTTCAAATATAAAATCAAAAGAGAAAACCAAAAACCTTGACCAACTAGCTTTTCATATCCATATATATTGTGTTTTGTAGGATGGTCCTTCTCTTGTCTTATCACTCTGGCAAGAGTTTCAAGCATTATATTAGACAGGAGTGGAGATAGTGGACAGCCTTGTCAGGTTCCTGATTTTAGAAGAATTCTTCCAAATTTTGTCCATTTAGAATGACATTGACTGTGGATTTTGGATATGGCTTTAATTATGTTGATGTATGTTCCTTCCAGCCCAATTCCTCTCTAGGACTTTTAACATAAATGCATCTTTTTCTGGTAAAAGGCTTTTTCTTCATGTACTGAGATGATCATGTGGTTTTGTCTTTGGGTCCATGAATAAGTTTTATGGCATTTATGTACTTACATATGTTGACCAACCCTGCATCTCTGGAATAAAACTTACTTGATCACAGTGGATGACCTTTTTGATGTGTGTCTGTATGCAGTTTATAAGTATTTTGTTGAGAATTTTTGAATCTATGCTTATTAAGGATATGGTTCTATAGTATATTCAATGCAATCTCAATCAAAATCCCTATGAGATTCTTCACAGAATTAGAAAACAAAATTCCAAAATTCATATGGAAACATAAAAGACCCCAGATAACCAAAGCAACCATGAGCACAAAGAGTAATGCAAGGGGATTACTCTACCATATTTCAAACTATTTTATAGAGCTATAGTCATAAAAACAACACAGTACTGCCACAAACATAGACCCATACACCAAAGGAATATAATTGAAGACTCAAACATGATTAAACACAATTTTATCCCATTGATATTTGACAAAGGGGCCAATAACACTCACTGGAGGAAAAATAGCATCTTCAGAAAATGGTGCTGGCCAAACTGGATCTCCATCTGTAGAAGAATGAAAGTAGACCCTTATCTTTCACTTTACACAAAAGTCAACTCCAAGTGGATCAAAGACCTCAATATGAAACCTGAGACTCTGAAACTGTTAAAAGAAAACATTGGCAGTAACCTACAAAATATAGGTATTAGAAAGACATTCTAACTCAGACATCGGTTCCACAGGAATTAAAGTCAACAATCAACAACTGGGACCTCATTGAACGAAAAAGCATCCATACAACAAAAGAAACAACCAGGGAAGTAAAAACACACAGAGTGTGTTTCAGTGAAAATCTTCAGTGACATATCTGACAGAGGTTTAACATCCAGAATATATAAAGAACTCAATAAACAAAGAATTAAGAAAAAAAGTGACCCAATTAAAAAATGGGCAGGGGATCTGAACATCAAGTTCTCAAATAAAGAAGTAAAAATGGAAAAGAAACATCTTAAAATTTGTTCAGCATCTTTGATAATTAGGTAAATACCAGTTAAAACTACTTGATTTCATCTTATTCCAGTCCAAATGGCTAAAATCAAGAGAATTAGTGATGCCAAATGCTGGAGAGGAGTAGGGAAAGAGGAACGCTTATTCACTGCTGGTGGGATTGTGAACTCATGCATATGTTAAGCAGTGGGGAGAACTCTTAAAAATCTAAAAATGAGCCTACCCTTTGACCTGGTTATAACATCCTTGGCATATACCCAAAGGACCCATCCTATTGCAGATACACTTGTACATCAATGCTCTCTTCACAATAGCTGAGGGATGGAAGCCACATAAGTGTCCCTCAGCTGAGGAGTGGATATTGAAAATGTGGCACATTTACACAATGGAGTTCTACTCAGCAGTTAAAAAGAGGAAATCATGACATATGCAGGTAAACGGATGCTACTAGAAACTGTTATGCTAAGTGAAGTAACACAGACTCAGAAAAACAAATGACATATGTTCTCCCTGATTTATGGATCTTGGCATGGAATTCGTGTATGTGAGTATGTATCCTGATGTTACTGCAGGCACAAGGAAATTGGAAAGGAACCAGAGAAGTAAAAGGAAAGAAGGAACCTAAAAGAGAAGAACAGTTGTAACTAAGGGAGAAATAGATAAAATGGCACTATTTAAATGGGAGGGCACAGGAGGGTTACAGAAGAAACTATGGGGATAAAGAGAAAGAAGGAGCTCAAGAGAGTTGGAGCCATAAAAGACTGATATTATAAGGGAGACCAGGGCTACTTTAAATGGGGAAGGCATGGAGGGAGGGCTAGACATGTGGAGGAGGAAGGAGAGAAGAGGAGAGGAGAGGAAGATAATGCCCAGCTGGTTTAAAACACTAGAGGGAATCATATTAGACTAACAACCTAATGACAAATTCAATATTTAGTATATCTTCATAAGTACATGTGCGCAGCTAAAGGCTACATAACAAGAAACAGTGCCAGACAGGAGAAACTTTCCTTTGAGTTGTTAGCCAGAGAACCTGCAATGAGGAACATATGTGGACACTAACTTGACACAATAAACTTTAACACAAATGAAAAAAAATTATGGATTCTAGTTGGGTGGCTACGGTGGAGGGGTGGTGGTGGTGGAGAACAGGGTACACAGATAATTAAGATTTATTAAGGTGCTCTGTATGAAATACATGATGATTCAATTAAAAAAGATTTTTAAAAAAGAAAAACTAAAGCACACAGGGGAAATTCCTGGCATTGAGAAGAGCTGAAGAGAAGGGAATGGGGATTGTATTTTGTCAAAATAAAACATTGTATTTTCATGCATGAAATTCATAAGCAATAAAAAATTTAAAAGTGCTTAAATCAATTCATTTTAGTCCCTCAGCCACTTCCACAAAGTTTTCTTTTAGAGACTGAAAATCTAACCTTTCAATTTAAATTATAAGACAAAACATTCAGAAAAGCCAGTTGAGCAATGTCTTTCCGGACTGCCATGAACATCAGAAGACAGCTCTGGTTCCTTGGTATCTGGTCTCCAAAACGAGCACCCCTATCTAGATTCTATGTGAGCGTGTGTCTGAAAGAGGAGGTAACAGGATACCTCATGGATAGGTTACCTGAACTGAACAGCTCATCTTTTTCCCTATGCCTAACCCCAGTTTCTGCTACACGTCCTATAAAAACCCATAGATTCATGGAGCTGATGGTAGCCCATTCCCTGGGATCAGCTCCTGCAATACAGTTTCTATGCATTCTTTTTTCACTTAAACTCCTTATATTAAAATGCTTCCTTCAAAACTTACCCTCTGTGGTCCACTAATTGCATTCTTCACCTTCTCAAGACAAAAATTTGGAGGCCACTGCATCAAAACAAGTTCTGTCTGACTTTGAGCCTCCATCATCATCTCTCCTGGCTTAGAGACGACCCCAGGAGAGAGAAAAGGCCTCTGTGGAGATCAAAGATATCTCACTTTTCTTGTGTCATTATGAGATAGTAAATTCTTCAAGAGAGGAGACCTGATCAAACAACATTATCAGCATGGACTTTAATACTTCTAATGATTTCTAAGAAACAGGAAGCCCTCGACCACGGTTTAAATAAATTATAGAATTGATGTACTTCTCATGTAGGAAATTTGTATCTTATTTTTACAGGTGAATTAAGGATGATGGGTGCATGATAGTGTCCTTAACTTTAATGAAAAGTTTTCAGTTTTTTCTGAGGAGATAAATGAAAATGTATTTAAAATAATAATCAAGCACTCTGGATACCAACTGATTAAATTCACTGATTAACCTTAGAAATATTCTCATTCCCTGTTAGAGGAATTAGAATCTAGATGAGCTGTTATTTTTATCAAGGTCTGTACGTTTACATAATGTATGTTTACATAAGCCAATATACCTGTTATATGTACATTTTATACACATATGTATATCCACATACATAGAAGTTCATTCAGGTTATTTATAAATTATTTTCTTTTAGAGTCCAATGTTTTATATGCTCTAATATAACACATAATTTTCGCATACATTGAACTTTTTATAATCTATGCCAAATTTCATTAAATTCACCCTTCCTTAAAATTTAACAATAACATCCTTCTCACAAAGATCTAGTGATATTTTTCCTTACTCTTTCAAAAAACATTTTTACAGAAAAATATCTAAAGTTTATGAGTTTTCTATGTGTTTCATCTGAAATTTTAACCAAGATTTACCCATTCAAGATCTTAATGATCATTCAATCAAAAATATGGAAAAAATACATCAAGAAAAGGTTAACAGTATCTCTGTGACTGCTAGAAACTTAAATTAAGGGCCAAATAAGTGACAATATTAACAAAAAGAAATTTCAGTTAAATAATTAGATACACAAATAATTACATAAAAATCTTTGTAAAAACATCACATTTTCATAAGAAGAATTTTAACTTGAAAATAAAATGATGCTCGTGAAAAACTCTGAGTCAATGCTTCAAGTCAATTATATTCCTTTCTCTAATTTGTTATAAAGCAGAAGAAAAAAGCATTAGGTATTACAACAATGTTCAGAGCGATGCTGTCACCTTTATAGACACTTTTCTCCTACCATACCTTCTTAATAAATAATAGAGCAGGAGACATTAAGTGGGAAATATAGTATAAATAAAGACGGACTGATCTTTAAGAAATTTTATAAGATGATTCAGCTATGCAGAATCATTAATTTCCACAACCTTAAAAATAGGGGAAGAATACAGTATTTATGGTAATTGAAGATATATGCAACTGTTTCTGATAAGGCTACTTGTAGGTTTAAGACAGAGTTACTATCTTAATATTGAAGATTTACAAAATTATATGCATTGCTTATATATTAAACCTAGAGAGTAAGTGGAAACAAATTCATTCATAATTTCTACCTAAGCAAAGTCACAGACAAATCAGACCATCTGTAATTAGGACTTTTTTGGGTCTTTTTAAAGACACTTGTAGGATCACCTCCTTGAAAAGAATATAATTAAGAGATCTTTAGAAGCAACAGCAAATTTAAATTCCTATTTGTACCAAAGTTAGGAAATAAAAACATTGGCACAAAGCATTGAGGTATTCATTTACAACTCAGAATAATAAGATAATGATTATTTCTGATGAGAATCTATTTATTTTGCTTTTTTAGTTATACATTGCGGTCTGTTGCCATGTATTGAGCCCATTACGTTTTTGTCTTTTTATTCGATTGATTCAACATTTTTATTTCTGAAGAAAAGTCTGTAATTCTTCTGTGTCATCTCTTTAACTCAAATCAGAAATAAATTTGATAAAAGGGCAATATCATAAATTCAGGCACTTATCCAGTTTCTACATTACTCATTTTACTTGGCTTTCAAGCTGTGAAATTTAAGTCTTTTTGTTGAGAAACGTCAATATTCTTGTCCTTCTTTCTGGGCATCAGGTGGACAGAGAGTATCTGATTCTGATCTCAAGCGCCTTTCATTCCTGGTGACGGCACAGTGCACAGATGATCTCACTGTTCCTGTATAAAGCATCTTAGAATGCTCTTATCTCTGTTGAAGCTGGTGAGTTCTCAGAAGGTTTGATTTTCTAGCATCTTCAGTGATTACAAATAAGACCACAGTGCAACATCTGCTGCCTCCTGATAGCCTGCATTATATCCAGGGGGCTCATCACAGTTGACTTCTCTTGGTGAATTCAGAAGTAATAGAATATCATGTCTCAGATAAAGAAAAGTTTATTTATTTTGAAGTTGTCTCCAAAGAAAAATATCATACACCTAAAAATATTTTGTGTGTCCTCCTTCCTTTTCACCTTTTCTTGGATCAGAACAATTCTAGTATCCTTTAATGATGTCCTTCCTTAGTGATGAAATATTGGCCCCATTCATTCTTCTGTATTATTGTAAATCCAATATTTAGCCAATCTGGGACAAGCTCCAGGGACAACTAACTGGATTCTCTATGTGTATTATCTTCCCGAAATACCTCTAACAATTTCATGTCTTCTGTGATAGATAGAAAAGTTACAGTGGGACAGTTGTTGGAAAGAATCCGTTCAGAGGAAGTAGGAGAAGGTAAGAGCTTAAGGAGCGTGAATATGATAATTACATGTGTATTTGCATGTATCAAAGGATAAATTTTAAAATACTTTGAAAAGTTGAAATCTATTAGCAATGAAAAGTAGTATCAAAAGGCAGGATATGTGTGTATGTGTGTGTGTGTGTGTGTGTGTGTGTGTGTTAATCCTGAATTACTCACAATGTGAATAAATTTATGAATAAACATATACACATATACAGGAATATATATTTATTTACAGCAATTGTTACTCATTTATTCACAAACATTCACATTTTACAATGTCATTTCATTGAAACTGCAAAAAGTATAATAGCCAAAGAATACATTTAATTTAAAAAATTGCTTAATCTTGAAATTTAAAATGAAACTCTTTTCCTGCCTGGAATTGGTTTGGATTTTAATGGGAATGTAAAACTGGAAACATTTGTTTTTTGTATGTAATTGTATATTCTACCTATTAAAAAGTTTGCAATGCATATAGGTAAAATGAACAGGATATATACTGATAGAATTGATATGGTCTTTAAATAAGATGTAGGATTATGGAAGAATTCAATAATCTTTAAATTGATGAAAACTTACTAAATTCCAAATAAAGCACAAACATGATTAAAGATAACATTCAATTGTCTTGTGTAAAATGGCATATATTAGTATTAATATGTAAATCTTTTAAAGTATTAAAATATTAATATTTAAATATAATTTTAATATCATTGTCTTTAAATATCTTGTTGAGATATTTACTGGTTTTGCATATACAACATTCTAATCCTCTTTATACTCCCTTCCTCATCAGCGCCCTCCTATAGCACCCCCCACTGGATTTCATGCATTCTGTTTTTGATATTACTGCTTATCAAGTCAAGTTAGTGTCCCCTGACATCCCTCAGTGCAAGTTCATCCACTGGGATCTAGTCAGCCTGTCTAGAGTCTCTCCCTTAAAAAAGATCAACTCTTCCTCATCTAGTAGTAGTAAGCTGCCCAAGAGATCTTCAGCTAAGATTGAGGTCTGCTGCCCATTTCCACAGTCTATGCTAGGTTATTGTATACTTGAGTTTCCATGGGTCTTGTGTATACTGTTAGCATGGCTGTAAATTCATAAAAGCAAGGTTCCAGCAGCCTGTAAGACTATTTCAATATGGTTATGAACCTCTTGCCCTGGCTTTTATGTTCTTTCTGCCTCCTATTCCTTGAGTGGTTGGTCCTTGATCCCTGAGTTCATTCATTGCACTCTGTTGAATGAGGGAGCTTCGTTGATGAGAGCTGAGAGATGCATTACCCCTTGTTCCACTATGTTCCATGAGTCTTAGGTGTATACATTCCATTGTAGATATGTCACTTAGTGTTGGGTATTCCACAGACATTTATTCTCTCTGTGTAACTAGTCATGGAACTATGTAGTAGTTCCATCTGTTGCAAAGGAAGCTTCTTTGTTGAATGGTGACTTATATGCTTTTCTGTAAATATGGGGTATATCATTATTATTGAAACATTAAAGTTATGTTTGATTCCTTTTTTGTGTTCTCTGTCTAGAATACATAAAACTGAATCAAGTTCAGGGACTATGGGGGCTCCCAGTGTAGAAAGGGGTATAAAGACGATTAAAATTGACTGAGATGTTCTGTGTGAAACACAATGATTCAATAGAAGATATTAACCAAAAAAACAGAATCACTTATGCATACCTATGTGATATTTCTTAATTAGACTATTAGAATAAATTAAACTGCTTCATTCTCATGTGATAATAATGTTTATAATTCACTGTTAACCTGCTCATCCAGGAAACAACTTTATATATTCTTTTGTGAACTCACTTGAACACTGAGAAAGCTGAGGTCAACAATGCTGAATTAAGAATTAATTATTCTATGTGACTACCAAGGTCAGATAGCATCATATTTATACAGCAAGTTTTCTACACTTGGTACAATACAAAATTACCTCATAGAAGACTTAATATCCTTGAAATAAAGCTTTTCAATCTTATTTTTTCTTATTCTTTTGTATTTTTTTCAATTTGTACAATATTGATTCAGTTACTCTAAATCTTTAAAGATAATCTGAATTTTTCATATAATTACCAATGCCAAATTAATGCTATTTCTAAGTCAACACTAAGATTTTATATATAATGCTCTGTTTATAAGTATGTGAACTAATCTTTTAATAACAACATATTCTGATAAAATAGAATACTTCCATTATCAATTTACTGTCAATATAATTTTCATCTTTTTCCTCTGAGTCATGCAGGTGACTCCAGAACCTTTACTATCATAATCCAACCAAGTGCAAGATATGACCTTAGAATGTTAGGAGATTTGTATCTAAGAGCAGAATGATAAATATAATTTTAAGTACAAACAGTTTTGTTGTAAGTTGTTTTCAGTTGTTTAGTGTATGATGTGGGTACCTATTTCCAGAAAACTTTGAGTTTATATGTTACAATCTTGTAAAAAAAACCATGTAGCATATTGCCAGAAAGGACTGATAATTCATTAAAATATAATTTTAGGTACTTATGCGGTTAATTCACAGTTTCTTATATTTTAACATCTAAGCTTTCTACTTTTTAAAGTGGATAGGAATATAGACATACAACTATGTATTTTTAAAGATACCTTTCCTAATGCATTTTAGCACAAAGTATAAAAACCAGAAATAGCATACCTATCTGCCAAAGTCATTGAGTGAATCCATCAATAGGGCAGCCTATGGCAGCATTAATCTACCCTGAGAATGCAAGCTAAGATTTGGAGATGCCCAATCTAGGAATCGTCAACGTCAGGGTTTTGGTGGCTCATTGCATAATCTTTTCTGTTGGGAAATCTACAGTGGTTATTTTGCCTTCTGTACTACCAGTTCTCCATAGGTTGCTTTTATTTTTGCATCAACCAAAAATCTAAGAAAAGTATTCGTCCTTACATTTGTATATGCTTTAAAAAGTAAAATGAACCTGAAATAGAAACAATACATTGCATGTGATTTTCTGTGTTCTGTTCCAAGCTTGTCTCAGATATTATTGATAATTTATTCAAAGAGCATGAAACGGACTTTCCCCTATGTCTTTCTATAACAGTTGGGTATATTGTTTTTCAAAAGTTTTAGATTGTCTTTCCCTACAATTGTCCAGATACTTTTCAATTAATGTTAGGTAGCTGCTCAGTTGATCATATGTAAAATTATGCATTGTGAATGTAATGAATTTTAAATTAGAGATGAAGATACTGAGGATGATTCTTCCTATAAGAAAACTGGAATCTGTATAACTGTCACCTCACAGTGATGACGATTAAGAAATATGAATGACACTGACAGGAAAGGCTTTTGCAAATAAGCCACATCCTTAAGAGAAATTACAGTGATTTAGGCTTTATGGAAAGTCATTTACTAATAAAGATGCATATGTTAAGCATAATAATTTGGTAAATGTACTATTGATTTTGAAATTAAAATTAAGTATTGAAAATAATTTTTTATTTTTGAAATTTTAAGGCATTTTAATTATTTAGTGGATTTTTTCTTATTGTGTTTTCAATAAGGTAGGAATAATTTTTTTTCAAGTTCGACAAATATTGTACAAAAGTTTGCTTGCAACACTTCCATATATAAATTTCTTAATGTTTTAAGCATGCCAGTTAAAATCACAGTAAATATGAATACAGTACATATTATATATGTTTACTAGAGATCATCTTATAAAATCTCGGTAGCAGTAAGAGGGGTTAACATTTGTAAGAGGTCCTGAGTAAGGCTAAACCTGTGGACTTCAAGTAACTAAAGCTGAGAAGGGCAAGAAGTCTTTATTGGGAGCGCATTTTTCTTGTTGTTTTGTCTTTTCTGAGATTTAAAAGTCAGGAATGTCTAGGAACTAGAAAATCTCAAAGTATCTTGTAAGCGTTTGTTTAGCAAATAAAATGAATGAGGAAGGCATACATATTAATATGTAAGCTGTTTCAATTATTTTGTAAACAAGTATGTAAATTTAGCCCCAGAAGCATAAATACAGTCACATGAAAGGTGGTTAATTTGTTTTACGTTCATATAGCAAGCTCAGTACTTTCCAGACAGTCCCCTTTTTCCTTTCATTTTCTTTTTGGATAAGATTTCACTAAACTCTAGTTCCTAATCCTCTTGGGTGCACATCCTACATGCCAGTGTTTCAGGGCCACCTAACCTAACCTTGGAGCCAGAATTTGAATCAGTTATCCAATTCAGCTTTGGCTCCAAGGACCAGTTAAGCTGCTCAGGGTTGCTCTCAGCTCTGTTCTAATAGCTCCTTGCACTTGAAGCTTCTAACTGTGACTTACTACTGACCAGAGTTTCTGTTTTTCATATCACTTTGAGTGCTAAAAACAAAGGCAGTGATGTCTGTCGATTATGCACACAGATAAGATAATGAACAATTACCCTTTGCAATACACAGACCTAACAGGAGCATACTTGCTCCCTCAGTTAGAGCTTATTGACCAAAACTGTTTCTCCTTCTAAAACAATTATCCTGTGGAACAATTCTCAGGAAATTAATATCTAAATATTACATTACTCTATTTGTGGAATGAATTTCATGGACTTCCTATTGCACTTCTTTGCTGAACTTTCCATTCTTTTAACATACTTTGTACTTGCAGTTGGCTGGCTAGCTAGCAATTGTTCTTAGCCTGAGGGCCTTGTGGAAAAGCTGCAGTGCTTGCATATTTTTTTTTTTTCAAGAGAAGAAAAAGAAAGCTCTGATGGTAATTTTTGTAATCTCAACAAAAAATTATGTGACTTAATTTTTTCAGTGTCCTTTGGCCATAGAAGTTTCTTTTCATTCATCTTCCATAAATGTTAGAGAGCAAATAGCTATTTAGCTGGTGGGATAGACTATAAATTCTCTAGTTTATCTGTTGAAAGACCCACATTTCCAGTTTCACTGGTCAATCACCTGATTCCAGGACCACCCTTAGGAAGGTGGGTTCAACTTAAGGTATACTAAATAGATGGGCGGAATATAGAGTGTGTTAATGAGGCAGTGAACTTTTCCTGCTGGGAATCCGCCTCCCGGGGCAGTTCTTCTGGACAGACATGTAGCTGTCTGTAAGAATTCAGAAAAGCGTAATCTTTCCTTCTCTTCTTCATATCCTTTTTCGACACATGCTTTCTTTAAGGCTTTGGGCTGCCCTAGCGTCTTACATTTCTCTACTTTTTCTCTAAAGCTCCTTTTCCCAGCCTTGTGGCTGCCAGTCCGCCACGTGTCTGACCCCATGCAGGCTCTAAACCTGCATGACTTTTTAGCTTCTTCTCCCTGTATTCTCTTCCTCCAGGCAGCTGCTGAAATCCCCAGGATTTTTCTTCAAATTCCAATAAAATTGTCTTAAAGCTTCCGATTGAGTCCATTCTTAAATTCTTTTATGAATGAGAGTAAGAACCCTCTAGGGGACGCTCTCATTTCACCCCGTTTCATAATGACTATCTGTGCTTCCACAGTTTTTTTTGTTTTTTTGTTTTCTTTCTATTTAGAATAAGAATCTACAATGAGAAGTAAAAAAAATATGGAAGAGAGATAGAAGAGAAGAAGCTTATTTGCTTATTTTCCCAGTTGGAGGGGAAGGAACGAAGAAAGGGCTGGCATGCAGTACTTTGATCTTTGGTGTCTCCACGCCCCTTGTAGTTTCAGATTCAGTCAGGCTTTATAAAGACAATATTTTCACCTTTGTGACTCAAAACAAACTTCTCCAATAGTGAAAACAAGGGAGAAGTATGACCACAATGAGAAGTGAACAAGAATGGTGTGTATTAGAATTAGCTTTAAAATAATGCTGATTAGTTTAAACCCAAATTCTTAAATTAGTTGATAACTGACAAGAAAGGGAGAAAAGTATATTAAACATCACTAACCAAGGGGCAGAAATGGTGTATTATGTGAAATGTGCCCTCATACATGAACTAAGACTTGTTATTTTTAATAAATCTTTCAAAACACATACTTCTGACCTAAACCTGCTGTAAAATTAAATTTTCAGGGTTCATAGATAAAAAATTTATTTTGGCAATATAAAATCTGTAGAGATTTTTCTCTCTGTATGTATATCTACATATTATCCTTCTGCCAACCTCTGGCTTGCTGGTCCCAAGACTCATATTGGGACTACAGACAGCAGACACTTTCTATAGTCAGGCAGCCAAGATGGTGAATGGAATTCCAACCATGGTCTTCCTTTGTGCTACTCTCTGGAACAAATCCAAGAGGTTCAACAAAGATTTTGAGGAAGATTCTCTATAGTATGGATCTACAAAGATTCTAAGCAATGTCAATGGATATTCTCTAATGCTATCAGTGTCACTCCTAAAGATGTGCTATTCTGAGATTCAGCTGTGTGTGTGTATGTGTGTGTGTGTGTGTGTGTGTGTGTGTGTGTGTTTTCTTTTCCAGGATCATTTCTTTACATGTAGACCTTTGAGAGGATGAAGATATAAACTGCAGAGTTTAAGAATTGGATACTCTATTTTATAACAGATTTCTTATAGTCAAATCCAGTTTAAAGATTGTACCTTTGAGTGAAGAAAGCAAATCTAAAAGGATGAGGAGTGCTTTTCAGCTGATTTTTATAAATTAAAAAATTATGCAATCTGCCAAATGCTTAGATTATAAATTAGAGAAAACACACTGGAATTAAAACTTGGGCAATATTTAAAAGAGGAAAGAATGATATGTAAAGCAAATATTGCTGTATGAGGCACTCTAACCAGTAGCAAAACTTCCACTGGGAAGTTATTTATCCCTGGGAACTTTATCATTAAACTTCAAATGTTCCAGGTAGAGTTAAGTTTTCCCCAGTGAGTCAATGAAGTTCCATTACTTCCACACATATGTTTTCATAACAACTATGTCATAAAATTATAGCTAAGGAATAGAAATTTAAGGCGCAAGGAAATCTTTCTGGAGGCATTGCCAAGCAATAGCCATTTCTTCAATGTGATCTATGGAATCTCCCTGTATCTCTTCTTCTCTCTTTCTTCTCTTCTCTCTCTTTTTTTTGGGATGATGTAATGTTGTGAACTTGGCTGGGAAACTATTATCATTTTATTACATTAATTATTTTCAGTTGTTCTGTACTTTGACTTTGGCAAGTTTTATGATGCAAGGTTAAGTCAATGATAAAGACTTTCATACTTTAAAATGTTAAATAGTGCATTTTCCTAAAATATTTTAGAATAATTTTAGTTGTTGAAGTTAATTCATAAATATGTTCTATTTGTGAAATGTATAATGAAGCATGGCCAGTGAGTTGATGAAAGGTAAGACTGGTCTCTACCATTTCCCTGCAGGTTCTTTTTCAGAGATGTCATTCAGTCTCTGAAACCATGGAAACAATCATGGTGAAAAGGAAGCATTGGAAAACAGGTCAATTATTACAAATAAATATACAATTACACAAAAGCTAACAGAACACTCCGTATTTAAGCCTCTTGCTAAACTTCTGTTAAATTCACCAAGTGGCTTCCATTATTCAAAATAAAGTCCAAGTCCTCACAAGTAACAACAAAGCTTTATTCTGACAGCTCTTCCTTCTCATCTTCCTCTGATTCCTCAGTGATTCACTGACACCAGTACTTTCACCAGGTGGACATGCTACCCCATCAGAGCCTGTGCATGTGGTGCTGCAGGAGTTGTTGATCCTCTGATCTATTTCCTGTCCAACTTTCTTACTTAGGCCTTTAAAAAGTCACTTTATCTTTCTGCATTTCAATTTTTTTTTTTTTTAAAGACAGATTCTTCCTATAGCACCATCTGCCCTAGAACTCACTAGGTAGACAAGGTTGGTCTCACTGTCATGGAAATCTGCCTGCCCCAGTCTCCAGAATAACGGGATTAAGGACATGTGCCCTCATACCGTGCGTCTGTATTCTACTTTTATGTTTTATTCCACCCACCTAATATTTCATCATATTATTTTATAAAAGTTAAGGGCTTCCTTAACTTTTCTTTTATATCTGTTATTTAGTTTATTGCCTATATTCACTAGAATATAAGTGGCTTGAGTAGCCTTTAAAAATATATATTATTATATTATTTTATTTATACGCATGATGATAAATGTACCCATGTCATGCAACACCCATGGAGGTCAGCAGAAGGCACTGGATACCTTGGAACTAAAGTTACAGACAGTTGTTAGCTGCCATGTAAGTGCTGCAAAGAAACCAAGGTTTTCTACAAGAGTAGCCAGTGTTCTTAACCCTTAAACACTGAGCCATCTCTCCAGCCCCCTTTAGCATCCATTATAATAGCTAAAATATGGAATCCAGCCAGGTACCCATTAGTAAATATTGAATAAGGAAACTGCAGTGGTTTATGCAATGACATGCTATTGAGCAATAAAAAGATGGAAGTCCTAATATTTGCAAAGTGTCTCTGGAATTGGAGAGTGTTATGCTATTTAAAAAGACACAGAAAAAGCAAATACCACATGTCAACACTTATTAGAGGAAACAAATAAGCTAACACAGTAAAAGAATGGAACGCAGCAATGGTCAGGACATACTGGAAAGAGTGGAAAGGAGAAAGAACATGGATGAACCAATGAAGGGGCACTGAAACCCAACCGCAATGGCAGAATCACTCTTGGCTCTTCTTCACTGCAGTAGGGTATCTACTGGAAGCGGTAACTAGGGATTGATATGTTTCAAAATATAAGAAGGGTACAAAATCTCCACACATAAAAATTATCATTAGCTGACAAAACTGTTTATTAACTTAATCTAATTATACAAATTTAAAATCAGGAAAACAAAAATATTCTTGAAATATGAAACTAGTATAAACACTTGAATTTAGGGATTTAGTTTTTCAGATGTGTTCACTGACAAATTCCAGATACTAGAAAAATTATGACTCATATGAAAGGTAGACGATAAATATTTGCTAAAAAAGTAGACAGGCTTTTAATATTTTAGATGTCATTAATTCATATGAGGGAATGATAGTAAATTCATGTGGAATTCAGTTATGAATATTATATAAGCAAAAATTATAATCTCTTAATACTAAAACCTACAGTAAGTAAATATTCCAAAGATAACATCCAAATTTGGGGGGGGGGCATTGTCTCTCTTTCTTTCTCTCTGTCTAATTTTATCTCTATTGTGATCTTCATCCTGTCTATTTCTACTTGACCCTGCCAGTCTCTTGGGTAGCAAATGGTCTCTGACAGTTCCCTGGATTTTGTTGTCTATAACTATAGAATCACTTACTACAACAACGACAACAAAAATTGAGGGAAATCTCTGATTCCTTTGATGGTGGGGCTGGCTCTGGAGATGTCTCAGTGGTTAAGAACCTTTGTTATTCTTCCTGAGGACCCAGGTTCAATTCTCTGCATCCACATGACAGATAATAAATGTCTGTAATTCCAGTTCTAGGGTATCTGACACGCTCTTCTGGCCTCTGTGGTTATTACATACACACATAGTACACTTACATACATGCAGGGAAAACATTCATATACATAAAATAAAGAGTAATAAAATACTCTGAAAAAATTTTTAAAAATCATTGCTGACAGACCTGAGGCTTGTTCCTACACATTCTTGATTCAACACCAGTAGTCAATGACGCTTAGGGATGGGAGTTCTCAATTCTTCTACATGACCTAGAGGTTTCTCTCTCCATAAAATTATTATTAAAAACAATTTACAATCAAATTGCCAAATTCAACATAGAGCTTTTAAATACTTCTTTGATATTTCATTGAAAATGTTCATGATTTTGAAGATCATAGCTTTTTAACAATATTATCATGTCTAATCTATGATTATGGTGGAAATTACCTGTCACTTAGATGAATTTTTAGCTTTAACACTTATATCTTTCACCCTAAATAATTTGTGTATATTGTTCTTGATTTATTCACTGTAAACACATAATTTTTGTAGGTTTTTGATGGTTTTTGGACAATGTTTTAGTTTTGTAAATATTAAATTTTGTTATTTTTGTCTTTGTGTATGAATGTATTGCGTGCATGTGTGTAAGTACACCCATGTTTTACCATGCCAGGGGAGGCCAGATAAAGGAATGGATTCCCCTGGAACTGGAGTTACAGACAGTTGTTAGAAGTCATGTGGGTGATGGGAATCAAACCCATGTCCTCAGTAAGAGCAACCACTGCTCTTAAGCACTGAGCCATTTTTCCTGTCACCAACATTTTAGTTTTTTTATATATATATAAGTTTCAAATATGTGAGAAAATTTAATTTTTGCAATCAGTGTCATTCAAATGCATTGCTTAATATACAGTTGATATTTTTATTCTCTCTGTTTGTATTTCTTATTTGTTTTTTGATCAATTCTAATGATTTATGGATATATTTGTTTCATTATATTAGTAATTAGTTGATGATTAAAACTGTCCACATTTTATAAAATGTGACCTTCTGGAAGATAGTTCATAGTTCCTTTGAATAAGTTAGTATTGTGTAGTACCTGTGTAAATTATGTTCAAAAGAACATTTTCATATTGTGATTGCTTCTTGTTCAAACATGGGAATAAAACAGTGTCAATGACAAAGAAAATCCCATGGAAAACAGATTTTTCCATTTCTTCTGTGTTCCAACATTTAATTTCCATGTATCACACAGTTTTGTACATGAAATATCTCCTCAAAGCTCATTGTTGAACACTTAGTCCCTTACTGGTGGTGCTATTTGGGAGATGGTAGATGCATTAGCAACAGGGGCTTAGTTGGGGCAAGTCAATAATAGCGTGTGTGTCCTTGAATGGTGTCTTGTCCCTGACTACATTTCTCTATGCTCTCTAACTGGAAGGAGGGGAGTTATTTTGGTTCATCATGTGCTTTTGACCCACTACAGAGTCACAGTAATGCAGTAAGCCGATCATAACTAAAATCTCCGAAAGCATGAGTTAAAATAAATCTGTCTTCTTTGCAACTGACTCTTTCAGGTATTTGTCACAGTGAAAAACTAATAATTATGCCTTCATCAATAAAATATTTTGAAGTAAAAAAATGAACATAAACAAAGCCTATTTCCTGTCTCCAGAAAACCTCTCTAAATGCTTAGAAGAGAAATAAAATGCCATTACTGTGTAAATATTAAATCAGGATATGATGTGTATCATAAGCAGTTCTCTAAAAGATTGAAAAAGAAAACAAACTAACATTTTATCTATTCAAAACCACAACTGTCACCTCAAAATGATCAGAGATAGGTTATTCTGGAGCCAAATATGAATGACAATTGCCTGGGAACACAGTTTCACTTTACTCCTAAATTCCACATTCAATGTGGTAATAGTTTCAAATAAGTTTTTACAGTAAATCTAGATACTGTTTCAATACATTAGTAGAGACATCTCAACGTGGGTTATAGCAAAGCAGGGAGAACTCTTTTGAATACCTAAGATACTGACAGGCTTCTCAGGCCATGAGTTGGTGGAAACTAGTGGTCCATTAAGTTCATACATCTCAGAATGTTATGTCAAACAGAAAAGTAGGCAGGGTTATTACTTACTTATCTATTGCTGTGATAAATCACTCTGATCAAAGGAACTTATAAAAGGAAGACTTTATTTGAGCTTACAGTTCCAGAGGAATTAGAGGCCATTGTGGCAGGGAGGCATGTTGGCAGAAGGAGCCAGAGGAGGAACAGAAAGCAGAGGTTCACATCTTCAAGCCGGCACAAGAAGCAGAGAATTACTATGGATCCCACAAGGCTTTAGAACACTCTAAGTTTGCCCCCAGTGACCTGCTTCCTCCAGCACCTTCTAAGACTTCCCAAAACTCACCACCAACTTTGGAAAAAAATTCCTAAATACTTGGAACCTAGAAGGGACATTCTCATTCAAACCAACACATTCTACTCTGTGGCCTCCACATGTTCATGACCAAATAAAATGCAAAATGCATTTAGTCCTGCCTTAAAAGTCCCCATAGTCTTTACCAATTTCAACACAATTCAAAAGCCCACAGTTATTCTCTTCTGGAATTCATGGCAATCTCTTAACTATTAGCCCCTGGAAAACCGAAAGACAAATTACATACTCCCTACATACAGTGGAACCAAATACACATTCCCAATCCAAAACAGAGGAATAGAGACATAGTGAAGAAATACCAGACCAAAATAAGTCCGAAAACCAGCAGGGAAAATGACACATCCCATGGAATACTGAGACATTATCTCGTAAGGGTTTAGATTGCTCATGCTCTCTAGCTTTGCTGCAAGAAACATACATCTTTCTTTGGGGCTGGCACCATTCCCTCTGTGCAGCTCTCCTTGACAGATGTCTTGCTGCTCTGGTATCGCAAAGGTCTTCTTTGGGTCTCCCTGGCAAACCAGGCTTTGCCTTCATAGCTTCACACAGTGGTTTACCAGGCCCTCTTAATCTGTCATGGCCTTCTTTATGCAGGGATGCCCGTACTGCACGCTGCCTGGCTCTGGTGGCTCCCTGAAACTGCAGAGGAAGAATGGAAGACACCTTCACTCTTGCATCTTTCATGTTTCTAAAACTGGCAACAAGTGATCAACACTGCCATGTTTGCTGAAAGTTTGAAATGGACACCAGTTTGCTTCATTCACTTTCCAAGTTTTACTCCAGTGATTTTTCTAGTACAAAACTCCTGCAGCATTTTCCTTTCTTGAGTTTGAAGCATACCTGGGTGTGGTCTTGCCCTCCATTGTTTAAGTAGAAATCTCTAGGCCTCTCCTTAATCACTCTAATTGCCTTCTCAAAGGGATCCTCTACTTCAGGATATGCCTTGGCTCCATCTTTAATTTTCCAGGTGTTCTGTTATGTTTTGTTTTCCCAGTCTCAACTGTACGTTCTGCTTTTCTTTCTGCCCCATTTGCTCTCTTTCACTGTAGATCTGTATGATATTTACCATCAACAGCCACTCCACCATTTCTACATTAGATTGTCTTGAAATATGCTCTGTCAAAGAACAGTTCATTGCTTTTCAACTTAGCCTCAGGCAAACTCTTAGATTCTTTGCTAAAATATCCCAGTAGCTGTTTAAGGTCTTATTTCTCTCTGGAACTATTCGCTATCAGCACTACTTTCTTCCAAGTTTCTAGTAGAGTGTCCCATCAAGTTTTGCTTACAGTATACTACTGCTTTTCTAGTCCAAACTTCCAAAGCCTTCCACATTTCTCCAAAACCCCTTCTGGTCATATTCATCACAGCCAACTTCTCAGTCTCTGATACCAATTTCTGTATTTACTTTTCTGTTACAGTGATAAAACACTGACCATGGGAACTTATAAAAGGAAGAGTTTATTTGAATCCCAAGAGATCAGAGACTGTCATGGAGGGGAGGCATGGAGGCAGGAGGTGTCAGAGTTGGAACAGAAAACAGAGGATCACATCTTCAAGCTGATGCAGGAAGCAGAAAGAGACTGGAGATGCTCTAAACCCGTCCCCTCCCACCAGTGATGTGCTTCCTCCAGCACCTTCTAAGACTTTCCAAAACAGCACCACCACTGGGGACAGAATATTCAAATACTTGAGGCTAGGGGGGACATTTTCATTCAAACAATCACACAAGGAATGGCTATTTAGGGGCCTAAAGATAAATGCTAATTATGCTCTGTATCAGTCTTCTAGGAGGTTCTGCTCAAGATTCATTTTTTTTATGGAAGCTTTTCTTCACAATCTCATCCTTGCAGACAGACGACTCATGAGCAGCCTACAAATTCATGATGTCTAATAAACAATAACTAGTCCTCAAGTAAGAGACAGTCATTGGCACCATCTTCTATGACACAGTTTATTTTTGATTCTCCAGGTAATTAAAAAGACTGTTTTACTGACAACTGTTTTTACCTATATGAAAAATATAATCCTCAGATCTTTATAAGTGTTTTGCATCTTGGATGAAGGTGTTCCCAGGATCTGGGCCTCAGTCCGTCCATGGAAACCAATAGGTAGGGCTTCTAACTTCCTTGATGACAGTATCTCATCTTCAGTATCTTCAAAAGGAAGACTCTAGAGTATGTGAAAAAACACACTTATAGACCCAAGACCAACAAGGGGATTATATTACAGTTTTTGTTTTTCTTTTTGTTTCCTTTTGTTTTGCTACTGCTGGTATTTTTTCTTATTTTTACAGATTCACATACATTTTTAAAAAACCCACACAAGTTGCCTTATATAATCTATATAAGAAAAAACTTTGTGTTGGTGTCATCTTTTATTCTTTCTTCTGAAAATAGCTAAATCTCATTTTTAAAAAATTTGGCCTTAAAAAGTGTGATTAAAAGGAAAGTGGTACATTATTAAGAATATACTTTTCTGTGGATAGGTGTAGCAACTGGATGATTTTCTTGTGCTATGACAAAGTGAAAGGTATATGGAAAGAGGCTCACAAATACACACAAGGCAAAAATCTAATGACGGAAACAATCTACATAATAAAATAAAATAAAGGTGGGCTTGTTTCTATAAAGGAAAAGTATAGAATATGTGAAGTTCTAGAAAGAAATATTAATCGTATTTCCCTAGGACTAACACTGTGAATTTTACTTTTATAATTGACACTTAGAGACTATGCTTAATACCATTCTTCAGAAGCTTACTACTGTCATGTGCTAAAATTTTCCATTAATAAATTAAATAATGACATTATCAGATATTCTTTTTTATTCATTTTCCCAATGTTCTCATCTTTTAATTTTAAATTTGTTCTAATTATAATGATTACTTGGGATAAAGAATGAGATAATATACCAAGTGCTACTCCACACTTATGCAATACAGTTCAAAAAATAGAAGAAAATTGACTATAAAATTTATCTGAAACAGAAAGGTGGGGTAGATGAAGAGGTAGATGATAGATAGATAGATAGATAGATAGATATGTTTGTGCAATTAAGGGGATAGGAGAAAAGAAAGGCAATACAAAGAAAGAGTGGTATCAGTAAAACTCTTCAGTTCAGGATCACAATAGGCAGTATATGTGAGTAGTGGAGTTTTAAATACCTTCTCTCTCTCTCTCTACCTATATGTATATGTGTGTACACATGTGTGTATGCATGTGTTCATTTAGGGAGCACAGGCTACTGTCAACATTGTAAGCCTCATTCTTATAACCAGAACCCTTGAGAACTGAGCATAAGAGTGACAAGAGCCAGAACATATATTAGATCAGAACTGTCACCCACAATCTCTGTAGCAACTACAACAGAAGGTCAAATCTCAATTTCTAAACAACTGATTCCTCCAAATTTTGTTTTTGTAAACAACTGCTAGCTTTCTTAACCCTTGCTCCTCTCTTTGCAACTCAGGGTGAATCAGACAAAGCCACACATATTCTCTAAGCTAGAGATACTGGATGCCTCACATTTTGTTAGAGTCCTCCTTCCTCTATGACTATAAAATCCTAATAGGGTATACTTAAGGTCTTTCATCTCTTCTTCACTAGAAAAATCCCCCAATTCATTGCCTGCCTTGTTTATTCTTCCTAAAGCAAACAATGGAGGTGACTCAAGCAAGCTCTGAATAAATAGCCTTGTTTGTGCTCACTTTGTGGTCTTTGTTTATGTCCACACACTAAAGTTCTTGTCATAAGCAAGTGTGAATTCACCTTTGGTGCACCTGAATTTTAAATCACCCTGGATATGTAGGACTTCATTAAAAAAGAAAATGGTTACACAAAGGTTGATCTGTTTATCTTATTATTTAATGCCTGCAAATACAGAAAATTGATAACAGTAAAGAAAAGAAAGAATTAAACTAGGAATACCAGTTAGAGATTATCTTCTTTTGTGTTCTATTGGCTGTTTTGTTGCATGTTTTATAACAGGGATCTAGAAGAATGTTTCAGTCAAAAGTGTTGACTTTTTTTACGGGCCTACAAGTTAACTGAAATCTGAATAAAAATCTTCATTTTTTTGTCTGGGGCCATTACTTTGGGTCAGTAGCTTAATTCTGCATGTTTAATCTCTGAAAAAAAGCCAGAGATAGCTAATCCATTTCACTCCCTTTTAAGCCTGAAAGCATACACATAAGAATAACAGAGATCTTATTGTCAGCTTTTCATTATGTCCCATGCCAACATGGTCAATGGTATCTCTAGTTATTTTTCCACATCTGTGGTCACCTGGGTTTCCAGAAAAAGCAGAGCCTGAGAGACAAGCCAAGTACCAGAAGACAGCAATTTCATGGCAAGGGTGAGTACATACATACATACATACATACATACAGGTGAAACATCCATATACATAAAATAAAAATGATAATTAAGGGGGCTAGAGAGATGGTTCAGCAGTTATGATTACTGGATGCTCTTACAGAGGACACAAGTTCAGTTCCCAGCATCCACATCTACATCCATGGTGGGCAACAGCCATCTATCTTTAGTTCCAGGGAATCCAGTGATCTCTTCTGACCTCTGCAGTCACTGCATTACACGAGTGCACTTATACATGTGCATTCAACACACTAATGATAAAAGCAGAAGGCAGAAAATGGCTAGGCAGTTTAGGGTAAAGATACCCCAACTCCCCCCAAAAAATGGCCAGTTTCTTTACTGGCTGAGAAGTAGAAATTCTTTGGATCTGCCAGTAAACTTGTCCCCTATAGGGCATAATGCAGGATGGACCTTAGCCAGGTCACCTGCTAATAGGATTAAGGGAGTGGCTCCTGTGGGCATGGTGCTCCGCTCCAGTCAGGGGTGACACCAGCTTCTACCCTGCATCTGGAGAAAGCCTGCACCAAGATGATTCACCCCATAGGGGGTTGGCTAACCAAACTCATAAAAGCCCCTGCACCTCCTTGAATAAACAAGTTTGCTGCTGCTTGCCCTCAGCATGTTTCTCACTCAGCTCCCAGAGTCTGTGTGTTGACTCCGTGCCTCTCCGGCAAGGAGCAGAGGGACCCCAACAGTCTCCACCTGAGACTAGAGATGCGAGAACTATCTAATCTAAAGATGTCTCTGGCTCCATCATAGTCAAAGGCTGGAGAGGCCAGTAAGGGGGTTTGATTTTTTCTTATCTCTTTTTTCTGACGTAGTACACTGTCCCTGGAGGTAAAACTGAGGATGTCCCCAGGATCTCCTGACTAGAACCACCTGACCAGGACCTCCTGACCAGTACCATCTGATCAGGTCCTCCTGACTAGGCCTGACTAGGGCCTTGAGGGTCCTGGACATGAAATGAGAACTGGACTTACCAGCTCCTCTTCCTCTCCTCTCTCCACTAAACCCTTATTAACTCCAGGAAAGGAGACTCAGTGGTATCCCATTTTGGGGGAACCCTCCTGCTGTACAAGAGCTTTGCTTTCTCTCTCCCTCCAATAAAACTTGCCTTTCTAAAACTCACTTTGTTGTCTGTAAATTTCATTCTTTGAATTAAGTGACAGAACCCACAAGCCTCTGGCTTGAGGTGGCTTTGGTGGCTGTTGAGTTTCTGGGACTCTATCCTCTCAAGCTAAGCACAACAGAGCTGAGAAAGACTCTGTCACCCTCAGAGACACCCTGAAAGCCCTGTATTGTTTGTGGTGCGTTGAGGGGGAATGAAAAGGAAGGTGAGTACATGGACCACCGCTCTATTTTTCTTGCTCTGACTCTGCCTCTTTTTCCATCTTAGCCACCTTCCTCAGCTACAGGCAGGAAGCATACTTCTCTCTGCTTCATCTCCTATTTCTCCTCAGCATTTCCCTTTTTGCTTCGGGACCTAGGTGCACTTATTTGAGACTAGATGGATAGGTAGTTGTATGCAAGGACCCCTGAATTTCCTTTATGTTTTCTCGTTATCAGACTGATGGGGTCAAGAGCTGGAAAGAGTGTGTTTCATGGGATATTGACTGTAGCTTAAGATTGACTGAGGCATGTGACTGAGGTTTGCATCTGGGGAAAAAAAATTTTGTATTAAGAGAACTGGAGTCCTTTTGCACTAGGTGACCAGACAGAACTTGAAATTTGAGATGGCTGGGCCTGAGAGGTCCATATGAATTCACAGGACAGCAGTAAATGCCTCCTCAACTTCCTGATAGACAGAAGCTATAAGGTCTCAAAGTCTAAGGCTCAACTATGACAATGTAAAATACTCAGGTCTAATACTGTCAGAGGGAACTAGGACAATAAGATAAATAAATAAATAAATAAAGCCCATTATTTCCTATCCACTCCTTAATACCCTTAAGCAAATCAGAAGATTCTTGGGAGTCACATATCTGCAGGTTATGCATCTCTGGAAATGGGGAGATAGCACGGCCCCTGTGTCATCAGTAGATAGGAAGGCATCAGGAACGAACCACCTGACCTGGAAACCAGGGGCCGACATGCCTTTAATCAGCTAAAGCAGGCTCTACTGAAGACCCCTGCCTTAACCGTTCCAACTGGAAAATTGTTTAGTCTTTATGTGTCAAAGAGAAAGGAATGGCCTTGGGTGTGCTGACCCAGGCTTATGGACGTGCCCACCAATCTACTGGTTATTTCAGTTAAAAAAAAAAAAATTAGATCTAGTAACCAAAGAATGGCCAGTTTGCCTTAGGGTAGTTGCAATATACTCCTCATGATGTGTTAGGACTATTAGCCTCGAAGGGAAATTTTTGACTAAGGAATAACTGTCTCCTAAGATATCAGGCAGTTCTCCTGGAAGGTCCTGCCATTCAGGTAAGAACTTGTTCCTCACTGAATCCAGCCACCTTCCTCTAAGAAGAGACTGGGGACCCAGAACATAGCTATGCAGAAATAATTTCTCAAAGTTATGCAATCCAAGAAGGTTATAGAGACTCCCTTAGAAAAAGCAAATTGGACTCTTTGTACAGATGGAAGTTCCTTTACGGAACAAGGAATCTGCCCAGCTAGCTATGCAGTAGAGGGAGAATTAAAAGTTCTCCCTCCAGGCACCAGTGCCCAACTGGCAGAACTGGTGGCCCTTACTAAGGCACTGGAACTAAGCAAAGATCTGAGGTCAATGTCTACATAGACTCAAAGTAAGCATTCTTGGTCCTTCATACTCAATTCACTATCTGAAAAGAGAGACGTTATCTTCTGGATCTGCTATCAAATATCTCCAGATCTATCAGCTTTTGGTTGCACGGTCTTTCTTCCTTTAAAAATTACAGTAATGCACTACAAAGACATCAAAAAGGACAACACAAAACCTCAGAGTGACTCAAACTGGCTGACCAGGCAGCCAAGGCTGCTGCTAAGAAGTCCCTCCCTCAGACGCAATAGAGCCACCCCTGGTTTGGGAAGGCCTCTTGAGGGAATATGTCCACAGTGGTCCCAGGAAAAAAAGAAGGGGCCCTTTCATGGGGGCGTGTCTTACAATGCACATGATGGCTTCAGACAGAACAAGGAAAGCTACTCTTACCTGAGTAATCAATAAAAAATTAAAACTCTCCACCAAACCCTCCACCTAGGGACAAACTCCACCCATCAAATGGCACAGGTGCTATTTTAAAGAAAAAATATTTTAAATACCATCAAACAAGTTACCAGAACCTGTGAAATATGCCAGAAAAACATTCCTCTAAGTAAAAGAGTTGCCCTTTCAGGCCTACAAGGTACTAGAGAGTACCCTGGGGAAAACTGACAAACTTCACCCATATGCCAAAGTCTAGAGGCATACAGTATATTCTGGTATGGGTAGACACCTTTATCAACTGTGTTGAAACTTTCCCCTGCACGGCAGAAAAGGCCTCAGAGGTAGTAAAGACACTATTAAAAGAGATTATTCCCAGGTTTGGACTTCCCAAAAGTCTACAGAATGACAATGCCCCATCGTCCTTTAAGGCAACAGTCACTCAGGTAGTTTCTAGGACTGTTGCATAGATAAGCAGTTTTCTCTCTCTCTGCAAGGGATAGGCTTCCAAAAGTGATTGACAGCCAACTAACCAATGACTTAAGGTGGGGAGGTCTAACAGAAACGCATGGAAGCATGAGGAGAGAGGCGGGCATGGTGGGGCATCAGGGTTCCATTCTCACGTGTTCCAGAGGTCCGGGGGCTGGGACTTATGATCAAAGTGCAGTCTCCGCCATACAGCATCTCCTTTTCTCTCTCCCCAGGGATGAATCCTTTGTAAGTAACCTGGAATGAATTAATTTCTCTAAAGGAGCTTTCTCAGTCTGCTCAATCGGTTCAAACCTGGGGGTGGGGTGAGGCTGAATGCCAGGCCTCACCATGATAGAATTCATTATACAGGGGCCCTGGGGATGCAATATCATCTGCACTGTGCATGGAGGCCACAATCCTCTGGTAAGGTAGAAAAAGTTAATGAGATCCCTAAGAGACACCTGAGAAAACTGTCTTTAGAAACCCACCTGCCATGGATAATTTTGCTCCCCATAGCCCTACTGCTCATCAAAAACACCCCACACACATTAGGCTTAAGCCCATACAAGATGCTGTATGATCAACCATTCTCACTAATAACTTTCTTCTTGATAAGGAAATGCTGCTCAAACACAAGACATCATGGCCCTGGCTCAGTTCCAACAAATATTACAGCACCTGCCTGAGACCTGCATCAGAGAGACTGGCTCATCCTTGTTCCACCCTGGAGATCAGGTGCTGGTCAAATCTCTCCCTTCTTTTTCTCCTTCTCTAGAACCTACCTGGAAGGAATACACCTGTGAGCCCTTTGAGAAATTAAAATAGCTCTTCAAAAGGAAAAACAAGCCTATTTTCTCTGCTGTCATAAAATGTGCCTTGCTTTCTGTTCTTAATGCTGGCTAGCCTTTCGTTTCTGCCTGCCTTTAGCCAAGATGAAAATTAATTCCTTGTATGGGCCCAAGAGATAGTGAACAGAGTAATTGCTAGGACTGTGGGCTCCTTTCTACTTCCAGCACTTCTGGACTTCCATGGTGGGTGTTTCCCCTTTAAGGGGATGATTGGAATCAATTACAACAATATATTAAAGAGTACAAAGCTAACTCCCATTTTAAATGAAACATCTCTCAACGGCCTATTAACTCAACTAAGGATAAAAAATACATTAAAAAGCTTTTCAAGGAAGGAAAGTGATAGAGTTCTACAACAATATGCTAATCTTGATCCCTCAAGTAGTGCTAGTCCCACAATAAGAAAAAAAAAAAATCATAGTTATCAAGATAGCTATTTTTGAGTTTGGGATACATATATGTGGATGACTCCAACAAAAGACCTTTGAAGTCAAATGCCTCCCTTATACTAAAAACAACAAAACCATACTCACTCTAAATAACCCAGTAACATCAATATCTAAGCTTCCTGGCCATTTTTTACAAATGGTTTGTTACTGAATGGACCAGATGCCAGGAATACGTTGGGCAGCTCCTAATGGCACCCAGTGGCTCTGTGGCACAAACCATTGGCCCTGGTTTCGGCCAGGATAAATTGGCAGATGTACTCTAGAATTTGCCTGGATGCAGGGAAGACAAGTAAAAACTCTAGAACGCCCTGCCAATTTATCTATATTACAGCATCACTGGACCCGAAGTGTCTTCCATTGGTATAATCATTTATCTTCTATTTTTATCCTATCTATAGGTCTGAAAGATGTCATTTGGCATATTGAAACACTAAATACACTCCAAAGGCATTATATGACACAACTAAGGGAATTTCTCTTCTTAACTCTGATGTCAAAATGATAAAAAAGGTAGTCATACAAAACAATGGTTTTGGCCATCCTGACAGCAGCATAGGGTGACACATGTGCCATCATCAAGGCTAAATGCTGTTTATACATTCCTGGAAATTCTGCTAATGTCTCATCTGCTTTACAAGATCTACAAAAACAGATTCTGACAGTGTCAGACAGTACCACACGTTTTGCTGAACAGCACTGGAGATGGATTTCTAAATCCTCATGGAGGAAAGAAGGGAGAAATAAACATCCCTTTAGTGAAATATGTACTCTCTCCACATAAGAAACCCTCCCTTGAAGTGACTGCTTATGGCTCCTCACTCTTCAGCCTGTCCCAATTTTCAGCGTTCTAACTTGGAAAGCTTAATTTTCCTTTTTCCTGTATCAGAGCTTTTTTGAATACACCTCGAATATGCTATCTTTTTCTAAAGATGCCTCTTACCCCCTCATGCAACTGCTTGCAGATACCAATTCTTAATGCACTTGATTCTGTGACTTTTAATTAAGAAAACATGAGGTTCTTCATCTGTGAATGAAAGTTCCTAAAAATAAATGTACATGCTCTGTTGGGCATAATTCACGGTGGGCCTCTCCAGGCCACCTTCCAGGAGGAAAAGAGGAATAGCTCCTGTGGGCGTGGTGCTCTGCTCTGGCTAGTCATGAGATCAGTTTCTGCCCAGCATCTGAAAAGGACCTGCCTACCCGGGGACAGACTTACTACTGGCCGAATTCGGAACCCCACAAGGCCGTTGGCTATCCAGATGTATAAGACCTTTTGCATTTCTTTGAATAGATAAGCTTGCAGCGCCATCTGCCTGTGTCTTACTCAGCTCCCAGAGTTTGTGTCTTAACTCTGCTCCTACTCACCCTGTCCCCCACAGCAGAGACCCTTCAGTCCCCTCTGGCTGGGATCCCTGACAATGTTCAAACCAAATGTTTTACAAAGCTGATTAATTGAAACTTCAGTCATTGAGGAGAGTTTGGAATGTTGCATGTCCAGAGCCTAGTTACCATTTTGGGGGGCCATCTTGAGTTCCCTAAAGAGCCATTCTTTGCCCATCCCCAGTGTCTGCTCTAACATCCTTTGACTAACAGACAAAAGCCTTTTTGAATATATTAACATAGCAGACCATCTTCCTAACCCAAGAGCTGAGAAGTGTGTCAGAGAGCATCGAAAGCCTACAGCAGAGTTCTCCTGACTTTAATATAACTTGCCTCTCTGATGTCTCCACCAATGTGTTTGAAAAGCATCTTGATTTATGGGTTTGGATTTTTGTTGTTGTTCGGTTACTATAAAAGCTTCATGAAAGTGCTATCATGTTGGAACATAGAATTTGAGGTAATATAAATCTGTGTTCCTAAGCCATGGTCACTTTGGCTCCATAACAACATGTCTCTTACATTATCACCTTTGGGTGGGAGTTGTGCTTTGGTATCAACATGTTTATCCATCTCTGTCCTCCTGGAAGTTGCTGAAATCTCCAGCTTGCCTCTCATACTGGATATTTCTCAAACTCCAATAAAATTGTCCTCATATTTTCTCCTCAGATCATTTTTAAATTCTTTCATCTACAAGGCTAAGAATCTTCAAAGGGAATTTGTGTCCCTGGTAACAATGGAAATACGAATTCTGACCTGGAGTTCCATGATGCAACGTAAGAAGACAGGCTTTCCTTGAAAGTTGTGTACTTTAAAATTCCCTGAAAGAAACCGGTGGACTTTCACTTCTTAATCTGGAATAACTTTCTTTGTTTGGGCTGGGTATGATTTTAACATTGAAAAAAGATTTTCCAGTTTTTCCAGGTTGTTGTAGTTGTTTTCATCTCCTGGGCCTCCTCCCTCCCTGTCCATCAGCAGAAGGAGGACAGGAGTGTTGAACACTCCAGTTGCCTTCCTTTATGCTGTTACATGAACTTTCACTACTGTGCGGCACTGTTGAATATTCAGTGAGAACAAGAGTTGGAAGTCTGTCAGACATATAGAGTATTCAGAAAAAAAACAGTTCTGATTATTAACATCAAGAATGACAGAAATGTACTGACAGAAGCATTGATTCATGTCCTGGTATTGGTTCTTCCCAGGCTGGAGACAAGACATTTCAGAAATTCCCTATTCTGCTATTCAAGAGCTCTGCTTGCTTGCTTTTTCTTAAATTCTGACCTATGAACCAATAGCAAATTCTTTTCTCAAAACTCACCCTCCCCTTGGTCTCTGGATTTGGGAGACAAGAACCTGGAGCCATTGACTCAATGCAAATTTTGCATGACTATTGGCCTGCAGTACTTAATTCTGAAGTTAAGTGAGAAAGACTCCATCATTCTCAGGGACTCTGCTTTTCCCCCCATTTCAGTGACAGAGTGGACAGAAATTCTGGGGGATGGTACTCAGCCAGTGTTTAGAAGCAGTGTGAAAAGTGTCCTGCAGAAAATAGATGTGTATGACTGAAAAGAAAACACAAATGCTGCCCAGGCCCCAAGTCTAGAAAAAAATGGAGAATGCTCTGAAAAGGATTTCTCCTATCACCAGGGCTTTTCCATCTGTTATGGCAATATAGCCCTTTGTGTTCCTAAAACTCCTCAACACAACATGCTCCCCCCACCAAACTGAAGTAGAAATTAAAAGTGAAATCTTTCCCTGCTTGGCCTAGAATAAATAAATGTTTTTCCTTCTGGAACTGGAATACCGAATCTCATGCTACCTGTCACTACCAAGACCAATAAGCAGAGAAGAAGATTGGATCTTTATGTTTTCTTTATTTATGGGGTTTGCAATCTGAAAAGGCAGGAGATTAACATCTTAAAAATAAACAACAAAATAACTACTGTCCATCTGATCAGGCTTTGTATATAGAAAGTGCAGAAGAAGGCTGGAAGTCAGTCCACAGCTCAGTCTTCCTCTGCTGGCCCAGTGGTCTGACAAGTTGTTGAAACTTGTAAGGTCTCTGAATGTCATCTCTAGATCTCTGCTCTCACTCTAGATGCCTGGGCTGGCCCACTTCCTGAAAATCTGAGTATAGTTTCTGTGACTAAGAAAACAAGAACTTTATATATAACTCCAGGACCATCTGGACCACTGAGTTGTAGTTAACTCAGAACAAACAAACCATTAACATTGTGCAGGCTAACTTGTTAATGGCATGTATATATATAGATGACTTTTCTGACAGTAACAAGAAAGACCCATTAAGAGAAAACTCCTGGTCAAGAGAATAACATTTACTGGGAGCTGGAGAGATGATTCAGAGGTTAAGAGCACTGGCTGGGTTCCAATCCAAG
The DNA here is from genome assembly GCA_035773235.1 of Eospalax fontanierii. Classification (NCBI taxonomy): domain Eukaryota; kingdom Metazoa; phylum Chordata; class Mammalia; order Rodentia; family Spalacidae; genus Eospalax; species Eospalax fontanierii. The sequence continues at coordinate 67,156,776 of CM069524.1, read as the reverse complement.
CACCCACAAGGCAGCTAACAAGCCCCTGTAATAAAACAGGGAGAAAGAGCATCTCCTAGAAGGTTCGTAGTCTCATTCATAATAGAATTTAAGAATGGACCCATATGGAAGCTCTAAGGTAATTTTATTAGAATTTAAAGAAAAATCTTCCTGGCAGAGAAGCTGGGACTCTCAGCTGCTGCCTTGAGGAGGAAAAAAGAGGAGGTGAGAAGGAAAGAAAACCAAGAAGTCATTCAGGTTTAGAGATATATAGCTGACTGGAAGCGACATGGCTGGGAGAAGGAAGCTTTAGAGAAAAAGAAATACAAGATTTCAGGACAGCCTAAAGCAAGAACGCATGTTTAGAAACGGGACATGTCCAGGCTATGTCCAGAAGCATAGCACTGGAGGTGGAATTCCAGGCAGGAAAATTTCACTATCTCATTAACATACTAGGTATTCCACCCATCTATTTAGTGTAATTTAAGGTGGACCTGTCTTCCTAGGGGTGGTCTTATGATCAGATGATTGACCAGTCAAACTGGAAAGGTGATCTTCCAACAGATAGACTAGGGACTTTACAGTCTTGATCAGTCAATCGTATGGGGCTATTTGCTACTCTAATAGTCACTGCAGTTCCTAGGAGATCTACCACCCTCTTCTCACCTCCATGGGCATTGCACGACTTGGGTGCATTTACATACATGCAGGCAATCACTCACGCAGGCAATACACTCATACATAAAAAATTGAAATTAATAATTTTTTTTTTCTAGAAAGAATAAAATCTCTGCTCAGGATGAAGACATAACATTCTATTTGAGTCAAGTCAGTCCTCTGCAGAACCATCCCTTGGAAATGACACCAGAAAATTGGGGTGCCTTTGAGAGCAAAAGGGCCTTTCTTGGTGTTCCTGTGTTTAGCTTGAGAGGTTAGAATCTTGGAAACTCTATGGCTATCAAAACCATCTCAAGCCAGAGGCTTTCAAGCGCTTATGTCACAAATCTGAAGAATAAGATTCATAGGCCACAGAGAGTGAAAAAGCCTTCATCATTTCAAAAACTCTTGCTTTCCTCTCACTTTAGTAGCAGAGGGGGCAGAATCCTGAGGCCTGGTATCCAGCATGCTTAGAAGCAGTGTGAAAAGCATCCTGCAGAACATCATCGTATGTGACTGAAAAAAACACAATGCTACTTCATCATTTGGGGTCTGTTACTCTTTGTCCACTGCCCGCCTGTTACCCAGCCACTAGTTGACCATGAATCTGACCCCAAGCTTGCTTTTAAAAAGCTTGGGCTTCTTTCCATGTCTCCACTCTCCTCTCCAGGCAGCTGCTGAAAGTTATCGCTAGCCTGCCCTGGAGGGTTTTTTTTTTTTTTTTTTTTTTTTTAATTCTAATAAAATTATTATCAAGCTTCTGTTTGAGTCCATTCCTAGTTATTTTATTAATAAGAGTAAGAACTGTGAGAGGGAATCCTTGTTTTCCTCTATATGACTTTTTATTATATAAAATTCAAACGTATCTGTACAATACTGAAAAGCTGTATACTGCTTCTCATCACTGTCCTCTGCAGTCATTTCTGGTCCAAGAGCAGAGTCCTCTCAATAGTTCTCAAACTGATCAGGTTGTTAAGAGCAGGAGGTAGAAAATGATTAGACAGTTTATGGTAAAGACCCCAAGAGAAAAATGGTCAGTTTCTTTTCCGGCTGAGAGCTGGAAATTCTTCAGAGATGACAGTAAACATGTCCCTCCTGAGACCAAAGAGGCCAGAATTACCTAATCTAAAAATGTCTCTGGTTCCTGCATAGCCAGAGGCTGGGGAGGTCAATCAGGAATTTGGTTTTGCCGTATCTCTCTTTGATCTGAAGTAGTACACTGTTCCTGGAAGATGCCCTGACCAGGACCACCTGACCAGTACATTGAGGGACCTGGACACAGGGAATGATAACTGAACCGACCAGCTCCTCTTTCTCTCCCCTCCGCCCTCCACTAAATCCTCATTAACTCCAGGGAATGAGACTCAGTGGTAATCCATTCCTGGAATCCCTCCTGTTGTGTAGGAGCTCTGCCTTTTCTATTCTAAACTCCCCATAATAAAATTCTCCTTTCTAAAACACCCTCTGTGGTCCATGAATTTTATTCTTCAAATTCATGAGACCAGAACTGGACAACCTCTGGCTTGAGGTGGCTTTGGTGGCCAGAGGGTTTCTAGGACCTTAGCGTTTTAAGCACAACAGAGCTGGAAGACTCCACCGCTTTCAAAGACACCCCGAGATTCCTGTATCAACTGCTCTGTAATCTAAAAAAAAATAATGTATATGCCAGGAAACTCTGTTTTGTTACCCATCCACATGCTTCAAGAAATTTGATGTCTTCTGTAATAAGTTGCTGGCTAATGTCACCCCTCCCACCAAGGCAATAGCATCTCTACAGTATCCTATGTGTTTCTTTAATATCTTCAAATTTCTTTTTAGTCCAGTAGTATAGAAGAAAGAAAATTTCAGCATAGGGGTCAGAGGTCAGGACTGTCAGCCACGCTGAAACAAATGGGGGTTTGGGAGCTGCAGTCAAAGCACTGATTTGATCAGGTTATAACCCATCTTCATTTCTTGATTTCCCGAAAGATTGAAAAATTCCTCCTTTTTCTGGGTAGAAACTGGGTCAGTTTTACTACTGGATTAAAGTGGCCACAGAGTTAGACTTCCTACCTTCCCTGCAAAGGCAATAAAGCTGTGAAACATTATTCTAGGCATTTGCATTTCAAAAGGATGGCTCCCAGGTCATGGATTAATATAGGTCTGGGTTGTAAAACTGACAAGGGTTTTTGTAAAGTGCAGATTTATACCTCAAAGGGGCAAAAAAGAATTGATAATTACAAGATTTCTAAAGCCAATGCTCTAAGAAACTGGTAGTCAGGAGCTAAAAATCTGGAAAAAGCCTGTCTAATGTTTAGTGAAGCCAAGGGAAGATTAAAGCTGTTTTGGTCAAGTGTTATAGATTTCCAGCTAGATTTCATTAACTTCCTTCTTAGACTAGGTCAGTATATAGTGATTAAGGAAACCATTTGGTAGAAAATGCTAAAGACAGAGACACCTTTCCTAATTCATTGTATACCCCAGACAGTCATTTTGCTTGCACTACTCAAGAAATAAAGTTCACAGAACTAAAGAGTTTCTTTTAAAGTGAGACTGATCTTCACCAGTTTTCATTAATTTTTTGGTTATTTGTATTAGACAAATATCTTTGAAATAAACTGAAATAAACCCTCCCTCCTTTCCTCCCTTCCTCCCTCTTTTCCTTCCTTCCTTCCTTTCTTCCTTCCTTCCTTCCTTCCTTCCTTCTTCCTTCCTTCCCTTTTGTAAAGGTTGTCAGGATTCATTGTATTGAAAAGATTTAATAAATTGTAAGGAGATATGTGCACAATGTCCATCAGAAATTCATAGATTGCAAATCACTAAGCAAATATACCTTTGGAGATAATTACCACCTTAAATGATGCAAAGCACAGCTCTTATCTTAAAGGGTAGTTTATTCTATGCCAAACTTGAATGACCTTGGCCTGGGAACACGGGATACAGACTTCATGAATGTAATGTTCTAATCTAGAAGAGGGGACATAAACTCTTTGTACACATAGAACAACAGGACATCTTAAATTGAGGCTTTTACTCCTTATATTTGTGGGAACAACAGGTAAAAGGCTTAAAACAAAATGGGAGAATCTTTGCTATAGGTTTTTAGATGCTATTTAATGACACACAGTTATTGGTTTGGTGGAAGCTGTTGATCAGTTAAGAATAGATTCAAGATTCTTACCTGATATCCAAAGTATGTTAGCTCAGATATAGATGTGGGCAATTAATGCTGATTAAAGAAACTAAATTTAACTCTGGATCTGCAATATCACAGCTCCTCAATCAGGAAATTTTATCTTTTCATTCAGCTTTGCAGAATCTTCAAAATAGATAGATGTGACTGTTTCTGGGAACTTCGGTTGATCAAATTGATGAATGCCACAATAAAGATATTTGTTTAATATTAATTAACTGAAGATTTAGCTGGAACAAGAGTTTAATTTTTATAAGACAAAAGAATATATAAATGACACAAAATAATGGAGGATTTTAGATTTGGAGTAAATTCTAAGTGGTTTTTTTTGTTATTATTTGTTTTGTTTGTGTGTGTGAGTATGTGTGTGTGTGTGGGGGGGTATATCTGTGTGTGTTTTCTTTTGTTCCAAATGGTTCATTTCTATGTTAGAGGAGTGGACCAGAGATTTTTAACATTTTTTTCTCATTTCCCTCTGTGTTTAATGCTTCCATTGACTATATATACAGTAATATAGAATTTTTAATGTCTGGGTAGCTGTAATTGGAGATGATTCTATCTCAGATAGCTGGACTAGATAAGCAGCAACCTGTAAGAATTGCACAACTTAGAGTGAATGACAAACATTTATGTGTGAATATGTTGTTGAGTTTAATTATGTTATATTTTGTGGTGAATTTCTACAACTTTTGGGTATCAAACAAATTCAAATTATCTGCACTGAAAGCAAATAGAACTTATTTCTTTCCAGATGTTGGAAGTATTAAGTAATGGATGTTTTAAGTAACCAATGTTTTGTTTATAATATACTAGTGACATCTTCACCAAATTCCTCAAGGGGAATTTGGTAGAGTTCTGAAAAAGTAACTTCCATCTATTCGTGCCACTTTTTCCTTAAGGGGATTTTATATAACTTTTATCATGCACATAGTCTTTTCCAGAAAGTATGTGTATTACATTTGGTTAATATCTTTCCACATTTTTAAGAAAATAAACACAGGCAAACAAATTAAACACTGAAAGAAGAAATTGAAAGAAGATACAGTTCATCATCACACATTATCTGTATCCTTGAGGAGGGTTCTCCATCTCTCTGTCATTCCAGTCTACTGGGTTTTGAGAATCACATTCCCTAATAATAAAGAATTTTCTGAAATACAAAATAATCTCTAAATATAGGACATTGTTGTTAGAGTTTGATTGCTAAATATAGACTTGTGGAAGAAGTCTTTATGCTCCTCTCTTTGGTTTACATATGCTGTACCTATCCAATTTAATGAACAATGAAGCCATAGCCACCACAATAATTTTTTTCTTCTCACAAATGACCAAAGACCATTTGGTAGCTATTTCCAAGAAAATCTGCATGTTACGGAAACCTCACCTTCACAGGAGGTTTCAAAAATTGATTCATTTCACCATCACTTGGTCTTTTGTGTACAAATTTCTGAAGGCTATTGTCAATTTCAAGAGCTGTATCCAAGCAAAATTACGATGAGAAAATCTTGATCTACAGGACGTATTCATGTGCTTTAAAGAACTGACTATAAACATTTCTAATCTAAACCTATACAAATATTTAGCAATATCTATCACCAAATAAAATGTCTATGGATGAAAGAAGTTCCTTCCAAAATACTATGGTCTATAGTTTTGCTTCATATACTTTCAAATGATTTTTGTTACTTCTTATGCTAATATTAGTCTTTTATGTATTCCAATGTACAGCAAACTGTACCATTGATGACTATTGACATAGAAAGTGTCATAATGTGTCTATGACCCAATGTATAGAACATATGTTCACATTACATTGTATGTCCAACAGCAACTTGTAGTAAATTTACTGATTTTAAAATAGGGAGCTTTCCCTAAATTACCCAGATAGGTCTAAGATAATTACAAGTCATTAAAACTTAAGTAACAGTACTTGTCAACAAAAGACAGAAAAATATTGAAATTTGTTCACTCTGTGATGATCTATACACTCTACCCAGTTTCTCAAAACCTGGGGGGAGGGGAGTAAAAAATAATGTTAATCAAAAGACATTTTATCTGTATTTAAGAGGTGCTATCTGAAATACCTGCGCAGATTAGATCATGTTTTCTTTTGTTTTAATTCAAAAACCTTGTGATTTAAGGAACCATATCATTATGGATGACACCAGGTATTTATGGTTATTATGGGACCGTCTGTTTTTTAAAAAGACATGTTTTTCAAAGTGAACCTGTGTGAACTTTGTGACTATCCATAGGACAAATTGCTAAAGGCTTCAGTTTTAGTTGTCTTTGAAAAATAACTTCAATGGAAAATTTTAAAACTTTAAATAATATGTTTTATCTATGTACATGATCTTCTTTGTGTTTATACAAAATGAAACGGAATTCATAAAATTTAATTTAAAATGCCAAACTGAAGCTCATTTTACTTTATAACATTATTTATTTACTTGTGTGTGTGTATGAGTGTGTGAGTGTGTCTGTGTGAGTGTGTGTCTGTGTGAGTGTCTGTCTGTTGTGTTGGTGCCATGTTGCATCTGTGGAGGTCAGAGGACAACTAGAGGGAACTGGCGGTGGTTCTCTCCTCCTACCATGTGGGGTCCAGGAATCAAACTCAGCCTGTCAGGCTTGACAACAGGCCCCTTCACCCACTGTCTTCTCCTTGTATCCAATCCCATTGGAATCCATATGCATTCTCTCTTTATTTCTACCTTCTCTCCTTTTCTCTTCTTCTGCTGTCAGTTTCCTCTTCTTGTCAATTGTTTTCTTTTTCAGTATCGGGAAATAATTTTTGCCATAGTAATTACTAATTTACTAATAGCATAGACTCATCACTTAGTTTTCCACTTGCAAATGTTTATCACCTATGAACTAGCACTTGTTTAGATGTAAGTGGCTCCCAGGACAAGTGAAGTTTTATTGTTTCGTATTCTAAAGATGTTTTCCTTCAGCTTGTGCTTGGATTCTCTTTCCCAGCACTTGTTCTTGAGAGTGTGCTCTACAAATGAAAAATAATATAATTACTACAATAGTTGCTCTCAAATACAATTCATTTTCTGAAATTCTCTTCTGCAGCTCTTGAATTATTTTTTTGACATAAGATAATAGAAAATAAAGACAAGATATTTCTAAATAGAAGTAGTTGACTATAAACACCATTATATATATATATATATATATATATATATATATATATATATATACATAAAATCCACCAGCAACAAAACACTGAACAAAAATAAAACCCACCACACTGAACTTGCTTTTGGATTGTTTTAAAGCCTGTAATTTTTAATGATATCTATAATGCTAAATATTATAAATTTCCTACACATTATTTTTTGATGCTTCCAGGGCAGACTAGGAGTTTGGGGTAGAATTTGTCGTGAGTGAAATGCAATGCCTTTCTTTCCAATTCTTTTCTTTTCAATGCCACACATTGTCATAGGTTCTCCGAGGCTACTTATATTCCCTGCACCCCTCCTTAATATTTTTGGCTTAATGTTATTACTGTTAAACAGGAGTTTTAGTTGTAATCGTCTAGATAAAGGATAATTTCTATTTTTATCCTGAGTTCTTCATTATATATAGGTCTTTTTATGCATGACTTGAAATAATGGCTATTTAACTACTATTTAACCTCTGGCTTTGAGAGGGAGAAGAGAAGTAGAATGTGTATGGATGTGTTTTTAGTTGATTAAAGCATATTTACACTTACTTGTTACCTAACAGGTAAAAAATTCTTAAATTTAAAAACATAAAATTTTCTCTTTATTTGTAGAGACGTGTAATCCCTAATTTAGTCCTTTGAAAAAAATGAGAATTTTCTAGATGTAAATCATAACTAGATAGTATCATGAATTTCCAAAAAGTACTTTGAACATAATATCAAAAGCATTTATTGGGAGTATACCTTACACACTAATCATCAATGATGATGGTCCTTAAGAATTTTATGGTCTTGGGGTTGCAGAGATGGCTCAGTAGTTAAGAGCACTGGATGATCTTGAAGAAGACTTGGGTTTAGTTCCCAGGGCCCAGATGGTGGCCAACAACTGTCTTTAACTTCAGTTTCAGAGGATCCAATACTGTTTTCTGATGTGCATGGGCAGTTTATGACATGACACAAGCATACTTACATGCATGCACACAATACACTTATATACATAAAAATCAAGATAATGAATAAAATAAAAAAAAGGTTTGTGGCTTATTTTAATAGGAAAGCAGCTTAGTAAAAACTGAAGATGATTGCATGAGAGATTTACAAAGCTTTATGGGTGAATATGAACAACCTTGGAAATGTAAAAGGCTTTCTGAAGCAGATGAGCAGACCCATGGATATGACTAGGGCAGAAGTTGGTAATATTGCCTTCAGAGACCTAATGTAAAAGCCAAGAAATAAGAAGGATTACAATTTAAAAGACAATAATATTTTCATTTAGCAGTATAGGAGAAAAGATAATTAATTCTATACTTTATGTAGCATAGTAATTAATTTGAAACCATGATGATTTTGAAGTAAGGTATTTGTGTAACTGCCTCTTTCTTTTTTTAACATTTACTTTTTTTTTTTTTTTTTAATTTTATGTGTTTTGCCTGCATGTATATAAGTGCACCAGTTTTCTGTAATGCCCAAGGAATTCAGAAGAGGGCATCATATCTCCTGGAACTAGAGTTACAGGTGGTTATTAGCCATCATGTGGGTGGGTGCTGGGAATCAAACCTGGGTCCTCTGCAAGAGTAGCCTGTGCTCTTAACCGTGGAGTCATCTCTCCAACTCTGTATTCTCCTTTTTCTGTGGCATTCTTGAAAGCACTATTTAATGGTGGTTCCTTTGAAGTTACCCATAGTAGATCTGGTCAATGTCATGCAACATCTATTCAAATATTCTTTAGTATGACTCCTGGTATTCTAAGTCACAAAAGTACACATAACATACTTTAACTTTAAAAGGCAGAGATGCGGGAGAGGTAATCATCTTCTTGTGCTAACAATTTTGTCCTGGAAAATAAAGATGCAGAAGTGGTTTTGTCTGAAACAATTGCAAATATACCGTGATTAGCCTGTGCATTTTAACGAGGGATTCCTTCAGTCAGTGGACCAGAATCCACGTGCAGCACTAATCACTGGCTTACATGAAGCAACACTTGTGGTGACTATGAATACAGAGAGTTTTGATCTCACTTTCCCAAACAATAGATAAAAATTAAGCTTTGGAGTGCAACGAACAATGAACTTCATTCCCAACAATTTTCGAATTAGACGCTAGTCTCAGATGACTATTCTTACTACTCTCCTGTTCACAATTTTCCTACATTGTCATTTCCTCCAGCATGTCCTAAAGTTAAAATACTTTTTTTAAAAAAGCATTCTACACTAGCTTCTAGTTTGGACATTACTTATAAACAAGCCTTGGGATAGCAATCCTTATGTAAATTGCAAGTACATATTAGTTCAAATGAAGTCTAACCCAAATGTCAAAGCACTTTTAAAGTGGTTCCACCTGCACATGAAACTGGCTGACACCGTGAATCTGGAATTTGTTTACAACAATGCATCATTTTACCTTAGTCCCTGTATTTTTTTTATATCTTGGTGAACAGCTTTACCAGATTAGGCATACTTCACCAAACAGAAGGTACTTTTCATTTTAGTGTTAATATCTTGTATGATATATAAACCATTAAATTTCAGAATAGAGAGTCATAAAGATCTGAAATATGTTCACCTTATTAAAATTTTTAATAATGGCTGGAAATTTTAGAAAAGATAGTTTAATCTTGTCAATAGAAAGTTGTCAACAATTTGTCTAACGATAATAGTTAAACTAGGCCAGCATTCCTATTGGGACACATAAAATTATATCACTGTATTTTTCAGGCATCTTCTAATATGATATACTGAGAATTTAAATACAAGATTCAAGTGTAAGAAAATATGCTGATCAACTTCCCAAAGGAATACATAGCTGTGATATAGGATAATGCTGACAATTTATGCAGATCTGTAGGAGGAAATTAACCTGCACGGTGAAGCATGTAGCATCACTAATAAGGTAGACAGTAGCATGATCAAAATGAATAATGTCAGATGCCCTATAGGCATCAACGTAAAAGCAAGTTCTTCCTTGCAGCAAAGCTTCCTATTTCCAGCTACAAGCAGATAAAGACTTTAGCTATAGCATAGGAAAAGTGTCTTAAGAAAAGAAAAAGCAGGCAGTTACAGCTTTCAAGCAGGAACAAGGGTGTAATAACAAGATATGATTACATTCAACAGGAGAAAGAAACAGCTGAAAGCCTCTTGTTTCCAAAAATCAGAGACAATACCAAAAAGAAAGTAAATCATTGACCTGTTCTCCATGCTTTTATCCACACAGGTACAAATGTTATTGTAGTAAGGTCACAAGTAGTTCCATTTATTCACTCACTGAACAAATACATCTTCTGTGAGTAATGCCCTGTAAAATGTAATGGAAGTAGAAACAAAGTGACCAGAACATATGAGAATCCGCTGAAGTGAAATACATATTGACATTAGCACCTGGCATTATGAGGACAGGTACTAAACAGGTAAAATAATACACCCAGCTGTATGGAAAATATACGTTGTCCAAAAGGAAAAGTAGTCAGTAACCCCAGAAATGTCAGTATTTCAAGTTTTCTAAAAAATGAAAAAGACACAAAATGAAAAAACGAATCTCAGTACAGAATTTAAGGGAAAAGAAAGGCTTTCAGGAGTGAGAGGTCCACAGTAGTGCCTAAATATTGCTTTTAAACCATGGCAATCTGAAGAAACGGTGGATACTGCTCACCTTAGCAACACAGAAGTCATTGGTGCTGTGGTCCAGATTAGCTTCCTTTGGAGAGTGATGAAAAATTTCCCATCTAGCAATTTTTTGATGAGTTGTGTGTAAGAAACTGGTGCCTGGGTAGACATAAAATTGAGGTTAAGAGATTCAGAGAAAGAAGGTATGAGATGTTCTCAGGTACAATTTTCTCTTCTGATCAAACTAACATACAGGAGAGTGAAATAGTCAGACTGTGCCATAACCCTGTTCGAAAGCTGAAGTATCACACATTGAAAAACACTGGGATGTATCTGTCTGGATGTACAACTCAGCTGCTGGAACAAAGGCTGAATGAATCAGGGTTTTCAGTTCATTCGTAGAACTCGAGAAGACAAACGCTATGAAGGAGGAGGATATATGAGGAAGGTGTCATGGATTCAAGAACACTTACAGAGCAATGATTACAATGAATCGTCATAGATCCTGATACCCTCACAAGAAGAAAGATGATTGAAGAACTGGAGAAAATACATGAATTAGGACAATGTAAGATAAGGGTAACAAATGAGTGCTTATGCGATAGCAGAACTGAAACAAGAGCTGTACTGACAGTACTTGACAGAACATAAAGAGAAGTATATTTAAGCTGTACTTTTAATTTTAATATTTGGAGCTAAGGAAATTTTGTATGAATAAATTGTCCTCAAAGTGGTCAAAAAGGAACAAATGATGATTGCTTGGGACAGATATTTTATAGAAGGAAGTAAAGAAGCTAAAAGTTACCTGAGGTAAATATCTACATAAATTTTGCAAGTGCTCAGAATTTTCAGTCACTGTAGTACAGTAATACTTTGAGTTGAGTTATATTATCATTAAAATTATTGGAATCAACAAGAGTTTGATTTATTATGGAAGAAAAGAACATGAATAGATGGTTCATCTGAGCCCTACAAGCTTCTGAAAATAGCACTATTCTTTTTTAAAAAATGTTTTCTTTTATTTATTTTTTATTTTATGTGTATGAGTGTTTTACCTGTATGTATGTAAGTGTACCTGTGTTACATAATGCCTGGGAATTCAGAAGAGGTCATTAAATTCCCCTGGAAATGGAGTTACAGCTGTGCATGGCAAGGGAAGAAAGCTGTCCTCCCTTCTGTCCCAGAACTCTGTATAGGTCAAGTGGGCAATCCCCTTTCTCTCCAAGAAATTCAGGGAAGTTAGTATGCAGAACTCTCATGATGTCACTGTTGCTGGAACTGAGGTAAATGTGGATGCTGTGAACCAAATCCGGGTCCTCTGCAAGAACAACCAGTGCTCTTAACTGCTAAGCTGTCTCTCCAGCCCACATTATTTGCCTTTAGAAATAGAAAGGATAGGCTCATCTGACGGGTTTTAAAATAGAAAAGAAAGTGAAACTTTAGCTTCTTGTTTCCTAGTGCATCATGTATGACAGAAAATGTGGCAAACAGTGCCAGAATAAAGTGGCTCCAAGAGAAATGGAGAATTTGGGAGACACTCAAATTTCCTAGGGCAAACAGGTGGCCCAGACATTAAGAGAAAAGTTCCAGGATTCCAGGGATATTTGCTTATCACTGACTTGAAATTTCAAGAAAACAAAGGGAAATTTATGGATTGGCCAGATGAATGGAGGTTGGGAAAACTTAGAAAATGGGAATTTAGGTCATAAATATTTGCCTGGCAGCCTGGGAGAAACTGACATGTGCACACTGATCGTCATTAACACTAAAAACTGAAAACTGTGAGGTATCAATGACTCCAGCAATAGTGACATCATGAGAGTTATGCATAGTGACTTCCCTGAATTTCCTAGAGAGATGGGGGTTGCCCACTTGACCCATATAGAATTGACAGAAGGGAGGACAGCTTTCTTCCCCTGACACTTAGTATATTTTTTTCCTCATGATACTTGTCTTACACATTATCCCATCTTCTCTAGAGAATTTATAAAGAATCTAGGACAGTAATCAGATCTAATTACCTTTCTGCTTTTCATTTTGTCTGCTCTTCGAGAAGCATGCAAAACACATTTTATATTGAATTAAGTAGGAGACAGAGAGATTACAAGAAACATATGGTGTCTATAAAGCTTTCCTCTATCAGAGACTTGAATTTTATTATCCAAGTGTAAACATGAAGCATGCACATGCTTAACAAGAGAGAGTGGTCTACAGAGTGCCTCCTGTTCTTCAATACCCCACATAGCATTTAGAGAAATCTTTCTATACTTACCTATTTAGGAACACTTTAATCTTTTATCTTTACACATCATTTATTAAAGTATTTTGAATTTAAATGAAATTTGTACCAGGTGAAAAATTAAAATATGTCTTTTATATTTAATACTTTTGCAATTTTATTTAGCTTCTAAAGCACATTTACATATACACACATACACATGAATACACATTCACAGTCATAGAAACCTTTCAGGAAAATATTAATCATAGAACATTTTATGCTGACACTTGAATTTTAGAAGAAACAGCTTTTCAATAGCTGTGATCTAAGATGCATGGAAGTGAGATAATAGTTTGAAGGCGCATGTCCATTTCAAAAATTTCACTAAATGTCACACTGTAGCTCTCTGTTCTTTTTCTAAATAGAGTATATTGGTTTCCAGAAGGAAAATATATTTATGGAAAGTCATACTCTGTAACTCAAGTGTAATGCTGTGTATTGGCTTTGAACCTGAAAGATCTGTATCCTGAAGCACATATTCTTTTGTAATTTAAACGCAATCAGGAAATAGATCTTTGCACTAGAATTGTCTAATGTACTTCATATGAGGTTTATGCACAAACTGCTACAACACTTTGCATATGGTCAATCAGAATAGGATATGTAAGTCTAATTGGTGGCTTCACAACAGAATAAGCAGCAGAAAATGCCAAAAAGACAGCAGAAGGAATGTTGCCACTTCAAATATGGAGAAAGAGAAGCCAGTCAAGATGCTGTAAAAGTCCAAAATAGCAGAGAAATCTAGGAAAAGTATTCTCTTAAAAAATCTGGGAAAAAATCATTTGTAATGTACAAGCTGATTACATATATAAAAATGTTTAGGTTTATCACTTTTTAAGAAGGAAGAAAACATTTTAATAATTAGGTGGACTGGTCGTGGAAGAATGGTTATTTCGGGGTGCTGAAAATGACACACAGAGACTGTATGTAAAGATCACCGTTTACCAAGACACTTTAATGGAAAGGACATGCAAAGATAACTTGACATAATGGGCTTATACACCAGGGAGCATAAAAGCAATTGGAAAAGACAGCATCTTAGGAAACAGGGATTAGTCACCTGACATTTTCTCCCAAATTAGTTAGGCACAGGCTAATTTGATGAATGTTAATTAAATCAGCTAAGGGATAGTCACATGTTTCAAATGTCAAAGTATGAATGTTAAAAGTTATCTTTAATACCTTGGAAAACTGCATACAAATGACAGAGACTGGAAGAGATCATACTGTGAAAATTTGGCAAATAATATGGAGAAGCTCAGAAAGGTTCTGTGAAATATTTGTTCTAAGATTTTGTCAAGCATAGGAATTATTTAGAATGCATGGTAATAATAGATATTGGGGTCTAATACAAGAGTTTTTCTTTCAATAGAATGTTGGATGAACTGCTAATTTTATTCTCAGCAAGCCCCTGGATGATACCGCTAGCCCGGAGACTATATTTTGAAAATCAGTGCTCTAATATATTGAGTTAAAATCAGTAAAAGTTTATCAGTGCTTCAGCTTTGAAAAGCTAGGGAAATAATAAGGCAACAATAATGAATTAGATAGCATAACAAATATATAATATGATCATATAATCAGAAATTTGTCAGCATGCAGATTTTTTCTTTATGTTTTGCTAAAATTGCTATACTTTTCCTCCAGAATTATTCACCTGTAGGTGACTGAACATGAAGAATTAAAGGGACTGGAGAGATGGCTCAGAAGTTAAGAGGTCTTGGTCTTGCAGAGGACCCGACTTGGATTTCCTTTACTCACTTTGGGCAGCCAAAAAACCACCTGTCTCTTCAGCTCCAGAGGACCCATCGCCCTCTTTTGATTTCCGCAGGTACTCTACATTTACACTCCTTACCCATTCGCAAACATGGATTTGCCTAGTCTGTTTAAACCACGGTTTTAGATCACTCAGTTCTTAATGCTTTCAATTTTTCTGTTTTCTGACACACCTTCAAGGTTTCATGGGACTTCCAAATCTCTTCTACAGAAAGAAAAATAAATAAAATTGAGTAAATTAGATAGTTTAATTCTGAGCTCAGGTAAAGGAGCCAATACAACAGAAACCAAGGCCATTTCCTGACCAGTCCTTTTTTCTTTCTGAAACAAATTTCTCAACCTAAAATGGTGGATCAGAGGCTTTACCTCCCATCTCTTTCATAGCCTGCTTCCAACTTGTACCATATTTGTTTGATGATATTTTTTGATGTGCTAATATATATATTATATATATATTTGTCAAACATGTTCATTTAAGTATCGTTCCCCAATGAAGATGTACCTTTTGAATGTCAGAAACTGTAACTCCAATGACAAGAACACCATAATAATTCTTATCCTTTCAGTTGCTTTCCACCATGCAGGACCGAACACCTTACACTGGCCAGAAAGAAGTCATCTATACTTAATTAGAAAGGCAATAAATTCAGTGGTAGTTAATTTATAATCCCACAGTGGTATATCATGGTATGAATGTCAACATTCTTTCCTTATACACATATATTTAAATCTGTTTAATAAAATGGAAAATGTATTTTCATAACCAGTAGTAGTTTTCTGTAGATGTTAGGTGTGAAGTACTACATTATTTAATGTGTACTAACTTCTCTACTAAAGATTCTGAGTATGGAGGCTTATGCTTTCATGCATTATTAATGTATCCAATTTTGAGCAGTATCAGATTACTCTTAAGCTATGAAATTTAATGAAGTCACTCTTATATGATGTTTTAGGAATATACATAATAATTATGTTCACACGTGAATGTAAAATTTGAAAACAAGATTTTAAAAAATATTTTCATTAAATCAAAATACTAGACCATAAAGTTTGAATTAGTTTCTATTATCTATCCTTCCATGGAGACCTAGTGCTTAAGCACCTTTGCTGTAAATCTGGATTTTTCACGTTTTTAGTTAACCAGTTCCAAAAGTCAACATTTTTACATGCTGGACTTCAGGAACTAGATGACAACAAATGGCAGCTTTTTCCCTGCACTTTTAAGAATGGCACTCTACACGAATCTGGGTATAATGTGATCAGACTTGTCTTTTGTGATGGCCTAGCTGTGAGGCAGATCAATTTAGCTTGTTGGAGAGGCCACAGGAGAACAATTTTGGCTACTCCTTAGCTCCTCCATTCCCATCAGTACTGGTACCAGACATGTGACTGAGGAAGCCATCCTCAAAATGACAGCCCAGTCTCACAGAAAGAATGCCTACTTAGGTTTTAGAAGTGTGGCCAAGCTAAGCTGCTCCATTCACCAATGGCATTTAGGACAAGTCGGATGACTTCTCAAACATAGACCAGGAGGGGAATGTTCATTTTATGCTCTATCAAACTCATAATCCAAAAAAACAAATTCTCATAGATATGAACAAAGTGGTAGGTGGTAGATGGTTAATGTCACAGAACTTTGGAGTGCTATGCAGCAATTTATAACTTCAAATGGCAATAGAGAAAAGTTATAATTGTATGTTATTTAAAATTTTATACCATCTTTCTTCTTCCTTGTTAACTTGTGAGAAAAGGTCACAGCTTTTACTTGATAGTAATTGGATCACCTTCTGATTGAGAATCCTTAGTTTACTTGATTCATTGCTCTATTCACATTTTAAGAATGGCACATTCTAGGAAATGATGAGTTCAGTCTGGCACATGAGGAACTTAGGGACTGCCATGTCATCTTTAACAGTTAAAAGTCTGAACGAATTGAAAAAAAAGAAAAAAAAAACCTCTTCTAAAATCGGTAGAAGAGATCAAAGCTCTGTTCACATCACTGAAAAGCTAAGGACACAGCTTCATAGGGCAAAACCTCCACAGAAACTGATAAACTTCTTATCCCAAACTCGTAAACTTCTGGAGGTTCTGGAGGCAGACAGTGTAGTCTAAGAAAGAGACAGTCCATATTCCCAGTAATTGTGAGAAGGGTGGGGGGATTTAAGGGGTTGAGGGAAGGTAGTAACACTTTGTAAAACCAGGAACTTACCAGCAATTTACAGAGAAGAATAATGGAGAAATAACTCCATGCTTTTGTTAATGGTAAGGAAGAAATAGTCCTTTTGAAATATACCACACTGTCCTCTTTTCATATAAAACGATTTGATGATCTTTAAACTGTTGGAGTAATGTCAGAGTCTAGATGACTGGAGGAAGGCAAATCTCTATCCACCTTTCTTCTACTGTAGCCAACCTGTCCCTCCAGGTATAGTGGGGGGCCAAGAAGTTCTTGTGAAGTTCACAATCTGGAGGCACAGCTACTTCTCGACCTCCTACTCTTTACCACTGTGTGATAAAGCTTTACTCATAGTTGTTCTTTCATCTCTCCCATGTGGGCCTGTGAAGAAAAATAACAAGGCATATGAAAGGAAAAATATACTTTGGAGAGATAGAACAGGCATGAGAACCAGATTCAGATGTGGTGAGGATTTAGAATTACAGCAAACATGAGCAGTACAAGAAATGCTCTAATGTCTAAAGTGAACCACATGCCCAAGAGATGGGTGACACAGAAGATGAAAGCTGCACGAAAAAAATAAAGAAACACATTCTAAGGATGAGGAGCAGAAGAGGAGACCTTTGATGGAGCCATTAGTAGACAGGATGCAACTGGGGGAAAAGTTTTTGAGTCAGTGAATGAATAGAAACTTTAGAAGTTTAGAAGATAAAAAGTGAAAATGAAAGAGTAAAGCAAGCTACCAAACAAAAAGCTCTGCTGACCCTCCAACCTGTGAGCCCACAGAAGAGGGAGAAGGAGGAGAATAAAAACCATTTGAACTGTTGTAACTGAGAAATCTTATCGGGGTATGTCAAGAAGCCGCAGATGTGGGAAACATTGACAACACCATGCAGAATAAAGTAAATAAACATGCAACAGCAACAACGACAGTAAAACTTCACTTTGGACTGACACTCAATTCACAAAATCAGGCAAAGATAAAGGAAAAGAAAATAAGGAACTCAGACAACACCAAATGCTAGACCAATGTGGCCCAGCACCATCTCTCATTCATTACAAGTGACGATGGGAAATAGTAAAGCACCACCAGAAAGTGTCGTGGTTTCCTGCAAAATGAGTTTTACTTCATGATCCATCCATTGGACAGCTTGTTATTAATGGAAACAAGGTGAAAATTTATAACTACACAAAAAACTGTACGTGGTTGTTTATTGAAATTGTTTTTCATAATCATCAAAACTGGGAAGAAACCAAGGGGTCCTGAACAAACTTGTAGGAAACTTAAACGCACAGCATTAAGTGAATGAGAAAATGCTGTATTCCATATGAGCAGGCATCACTCTGATGGAGATAAGAAAAGTCATTCCATACCTAGCAGGATGCTTTGATAGCATCAGGGCCTCCTCATTATTATCAAGACAGGTTTCTTAAGTGGGATCTAGTGCATTCAGTATTATTGTGAACAAATGATATTGTAGCTCTTCCTGTTGAGATGGGAAACCTGTGAAAAGTTTTTATCCAGATTGTGGCATGTCACCTGATTTTTTCGTTATGCAGCTCTTGTTAACCTATCATACGGTGCAGATTTCTTGGGTATAGCTTCTCTATCATCTTTAGATTGTGTTAATTATCTGCAGATACTTTGCCTCTTACAATCTACCCTTTTCCATGATGCTCCTTGAGTCTTAGGTGTAGCAGTTGTATTGTACATGTATCACTAGGGCTAGGTACCTCACAATCACTTATTCTTGACATTTGACCAATTGTGGCTGTCAATGGGTGCTGAGAGAAGGAGAATCAGATTTCTCTAGCTTCTACGTCCATGGGAGTTTATCTAATGCCAAGCGGGTCATCCTAAACAAATGTATACACAAGCACCACTAAATAGACCCACTGCATTGTATAAATTTATAGGCACATGTATGTTCGTGTACCATGATAAAGAGGAGAAAAGAAATAATGAGAGGTCGACATGGGAGCAATTGGGTAGTCACTGGGAGGGGTGAAAATGATGCAAATAAAAATATCAAAAATACAAACTCTATAAAAATACTGTGACTGTTTTTTGTATCTCTATAGTTTAAATGTTGTCTTACTCTAAAAGTTAGCCACACATTAAATATGGTCTTATTGAAAAGGTAAAATTCTCATTTCCTTAAAAATGTTTCCTCATAAGAAACCTGAAATAAGCAATCAACTCTTGAAATACTCATGTTCTGGCTGTTCCCACTGAGACTTAATTTATATGAAATTTATTTTTAGTGAGGTTCATACATACCACACATCCACACACACGTGCAGCACATGTGCTTCATTTTCTTTTCTTGACCGATCTGAAACACCATTGTTATTTCAGTTTGTGTCATATGTGTCTTTTAAGTGTATTTATGAAGACATCTTTTGATTTATACATTTAGATGAGAGTAAAAATATGTTAATTATCCTATAATCTATTCCTGTAATGTCTGTTAAATCTGTTTTGTCTCATCGCTCTTTCTTCATAATCTTCCTGATTAGTCTACCATTTTATTTTCTCATGTAAATGTTTTATTTTATTAAGTAATATCCCTCTTTGCCTTGCTGTTATTTTAATTCACTTTTCATTTTTAATTTATAAATTAAAAGAATTTTGTGCTTCTGTGATTTTCATTTTCTCTTCTGGAAGTTAATTGCTGTTTTTACATCTTTTTATTTCTTTCCATTTTGTTTCCATTTGTTACCCATTGCTTTATAGGTATATACATATACATATAGGCAAATAAAGAAATATATGTTATACATAATCTATATAATTTCTGTGTAAATTTTAAATTACTAATATAAACAAATTTATAACATATATTTGAAATGAGCTTATCTTTACTTGATTTTATGCAAATTTAATAGTATAATATACTACTGAACACTTTTATGCATTTTGAGAGCTTTAGATCATATTTTTCTTTTATGTCATCAGGTAATTTTCAGTTTTTTCTTCTTTGATGGCTATATTTTAATTATGTCAAATCAGTTTGTATAACACAAGAATGTATTAATGTGGCTACAGTGTGAAATATAAACTTGTTTAGTTCATGAAGTTAATAGTAAATTTTACATATTTGTTTTCAGGCATTCCTATGTTTATACATGGTATGCTAACTAAATTTTTAGTTAAATTAATTAGAGATCTGTACCTGCCGTGTTAAAGACTTATGTATCCACATTCTCTAGTCAACTTCTGAAAAAAAATCAATATGAACTTTGAACTCTTCAGTTGCTTTATCCTTGTTTACCAAACAGATCCTAGGATTTAAGTCTTTTATCGAACTCCATGACCTGTGGAATAAGTTACTTTGTTTTTGAAGGAACAAACTATTTCATCACAACGTATTTTCTACTTTACTTACTAAACTGATGAATAATATTAGTATTGTGGAAAGTTTTGTTTTTGATGTTCATGACACTTTTTCTCCCTGTGAACATTTCTTTCCCTCCTGAGAAGATATAGCTAAACTGCTATCGTTTAAAAAATATATATTTATTTTAATTTTATGTGTATCAGTGTATTGCCAACATGTGTGTAAATGAACCCATGTCGTTCAAGACCTGCAGAGGTCAGATGAGGGCATCAGATCCCCTGGAACTGGAATTACAGATGGTTATTAGCCACCATGTGGGTGCTGGTAATCAAAGTGAGGTCCTCTGCAAGTGCTCTTAACTGCTAAGCCATCTCTTCGGCCCGTAAACTATTATCTTTTAAGGTCAGTAACAGGTTAAATTACTGTATTTTTTCATCATAAAGAAGGCTTAATTTTTCAGTTAAAAATTAGTATATTTCTCATTAATCTCTTCATTTGAATCCTATATTTTTGAAAATATTTAGCTTATCTTTAGAAATTCATAATATAAAATTCATCCATCACTATATATTTTCAAGTGATTTTTCAATTCACGTGTATGTCGTGTAGTGATCAAATCAGGGGGATCCTATGTATACTGCCTACTTTTATTATATCTTTGGGGATAAAATATCAACTATTTCTAGTTTTTTTAAAAATATATTTTTTGACATTTGTGCATTTCATACAACAGTTCTTAATCAAATTTAGATCCCCTCCACCATTCCTGCCGTCACACTCCCCCACCAGGCCTCCTGCACTCTGCCATACATGCTAAGTTCCATTCTGTCACGCATTTTATCCGGATGTCCTTCGTGCAAGTTCACCTATCTAGAGAGCTTAAGGAAGGTCTGCTCTTCTTCACCCAGCTGTAATCAGTTTCCAACCGTTTTCAGGCTTGAGCTGATCTGCCACACATTTCCCTTGCACCAAACTGGGCCCTTAACTGATCGAGTTGGCAAGGGTCTTGGTTGCTCAGCATCACTGTTTCCACAAGTTCATATGAGCAAGCTCCCTAGGGGCCTGAAAGTCTCCGTTTCCGTATATTTATGGACCAACACTGACTCTTACAGTCGTTCTGCCTGATCTTTCGAAATACTTCCAGAGTCATGGGTGGATGAGGTGTAATACAGGAGTCCTATCCAGGGACACACACTTTGCAGTTTCTTAGTCTCTAAAGCGTAGGGAACTGTGGCCTTTTGTGTGCTTCACGCTCTGTTGTAAAAGGAAGCTTTGCTGGTGAGAATTGAGGGATACGGAAGTCTTCTATACACCCCTGTTCCACTACGCTCTGTGAGTCGTTGTGGTAGAGGTTCCCCTGTAGATGTGTCACCTAGCAGTGCGCATCTCTCAGACATATATTCTTTGTGTGTGACCAGTTGTGGAACTCTGCAGCAACCTCCATCCGTTGCAAAAGAAGTTTCTTTGATGAGTAGTGTGTGGTATACTTATCTGTGAATATAAGGATCCATATATTGCGTGTGGTAAGAAATTTCATTTATCTGGAGATATGACAGAAATAGGGTTTTCTCTGGGATCTGTGACCTCTCCAGCCATGTCTACTTGGCTATAATTACAGTACCACCCGTGAGTCGCTCCCATTGAGAGGGCTTGAAGTTCAGTTGGATAGCTGTTGATTACCAAATAACAGTGCCAGCACTGCACCAACAGAGGTAGTTTGCTGTCATTAGTTTTCGCTATAGTTACCTTAACTTTTCATATATCATTGTTTATATCATTTTAACTGGCTGCTAAATTTCCTAATACTTAGTCATTTGAGCTATCTCTGCCCATGTGATATTAACCCTTTGCCAAGTGAAGACCTGGAACTGATTTTCTCTCACTATCTGAGTAGTCTATCTTTTCATTTCATACCTCCCTTTGCTGTACAGAAGATTTTTATGTTTATGAGATCCAAATTGTTTATTTTTTGATTTTTTAATCCCTGTGCAATTGGAGTCTAATTCAGAAAGTCCTTTCTTGTGTCTACGAGCTGAAGTGTGCTCTCAATTTTTTCCTCTACAAATTTCAATTATCAGTTTTTTATGTTGGGGTTCTTGATCCATTTGGAATTGAGTTTTATGCATGTTAAAAGATAAGAATCTATTTTCATACTCCTTCATGTACAAATCCTCTTCTTCCAGCACCATTTGTTAAGGATGTTGTTCATGTGTATTCTTTGGGTATCTTTGTGAAAAATCAGCTAGCTATAGTTCTGTAGATGGCTTCTCAGTACCATTATAGATCTATGTGTCTGTTTTTGTTCCAGAATCACGTTGTTTTTATTATGGCTCTGTAGTGTAATTTGGAATAAGATAAGGTTGTATCTTCCACAATATTACTTTTACTCAGGATAGCTTGTCTATCCTTGGTCTTTTGTGTATCTACATAAATTTTTGGATTACTTTTTTCTGTGTCTGTGAGAGCTGGAATTTTGGTTAAGACTGCATGGAATCTGTAGATTGATTTTGTTAGGAAGATCATTTTTGAAATAATTCTTCTTATCCACAGAGATGAAATGAATGCCTTTATAACTTTTAGTGCCTTCATCATTTCTTTCTTCATTGTCTTAAAATGTTCATTGTAGAGGACTTTCATTTCTTTGGTTTGGTCTGTTTTCAAATGTGTGTGTGTGTGTGTGTGTGTGTTGTGAATGGAACTGTTTTCCTAATTTCCTTATCTGTCTGATATTGTTATAAAGGAAGACTCCTGGTTTTATGTGTTAATTTTGCATTATGCCCTTTTGTTGAAATTATTCATTACCTGAAAGATTTTTTGTGGAGTATTTAGTTTCTCTTATGTAAAGAATCATAACACCTGAAAATCGGTTAGCTTGCCATCTTTTTCTACCTGAATCTCTTTTTTTCCTTATCTTGTATTATTGCTGAGACTTCAAGCATTTTATTGAATGTGAATGGAGGGAGTGGAAACCCTTGCCTTGTTCCTGAGCTGAGTGGGAATTCTTTGACGTTTTTCTACACTCAGAATGATGTTGATTTTAGGGTTGTTATTTAAAACTTTTATTATATTGTGGAATGTTCCCTCCATCTCTACTCTCTTCATGACTTTTATCCTAAAAAAAATGCTGTCAACATTTTTTTGTGTACATGTCATTGTAAGATGATGTGATTTCTCCTTGAGTCTATTTATATGATGTGTAATACTTATTGATTTGAATATATTGTACCATTTCTGTATCTCTGGAATGAAACCAATTTGATCATGATGAATGATTTTTATTATATGTTCTTGAATATGGATTACCAGTATTTTATTGAGACCTCTGGTATCTATGTTTATCAGGGAGTTTAGTCTGTAATTTTCTATAGTTTTCATCACCTGGCTGTGGTTTCAGGGTAAAACTAGCTTCATAATAGTGATTGAGAGACTTCCTTTTCTGTTTCTTAGAATGATTTGAGTAGCATTGTTGATTCTTTGACTTTGATAAAATTCTGTAAAAAAACTCATCTGGTTTGGAACTGTTTTAGTTGGAATTTTAATACTGCTTTCATTTCATTGCTGGTTATTGATATGCTTATATTATTTACTTAAACTTAGTTTAATTTTATGAATTGAAGAATTTGCTTATTTCTTTTAGAATTTTCTAATTTCTTGGAATATACATTTCTCAGGAATGTCTTTAGGATTTTCTGAACTTTATTTTGTTAATTTTTGTGGTCTTTTCTTAGACTTATTTTGATGAACTGTCCTGATATTATTTATTTATTTCCTGTGATCCCTTTACTGTGTTTATCCTTCTTATCAGACAGAAGTGTTCATTCCAAAGTCCTCAATAGAGCAGACCTAGTTGTCATAAATTCTCTTAATCTGTTTTCATCATGGAAGGATTTTGTTTATCCTCCAATTATAATAAATCATTTCATTGAGTATAATAGTCTGTGATGACAGTTTCACAGTTTAACAACTTGGAGGGTATATTTCCAGGCCCTCTGTCTTTAAAAGTTTCCGTTGAATAATCAGTTGTTACTCTGATGAAACTGCCTTTGTGTTTTTATTTATTTAATTTTATTTTATGTGTATGAGTGTACTCCCAGAATGTAGGTAGGTGCACCCATGTTGTGCAATGCCTGTGAGGCCAGAAGATGATGTCAGATGTTCTAGAACTGGAGTTCTGGATAGTTGTTATCTGCCATGTGAGTGCTTGGATCAAACCCAGATCCTCTGCAAGAACAGCCAGTGCTCATAAACAATGAGACATCTCTCCATTGTTGACACTGCCTTTCTAAGTGACTTACTTTCTCTCTTGAAGCTTTCAATATACCCTTTCCTTATTCTTTGTTTTTAATCTTTTGTGGTTCTCAGTATTTGAAGTTCTGTAAGCCTTTTGTATCTAGATAGGCATATTTTATCTAGATATGGAAATGTTTTCTCCTATAATCTTGTTGAAAATATGCTCCATATTTTTAATATGACATTCTTCTTCTGTCTTAAATTTGAAATCTAGGTCATTCTATGGTCTCTCATAGTCCCTTCGTGGATTTTAAAAATTTGTCATTGACCTACCCAGAACAATTCAAATCCTCTACCTTATCTTCAGGGAGTAATACTGTTTTCAACTTGATAACTTCTATCAGTGAGGCTTTCTTCTGACATTTTTCTTTGGCTTATTGGATTTTTTATTCCCAGAATCATTTTGGTTTGACTTTTCTCCAACAATTCTATCTCTATTATATTCTATATTCATATCTTGCATTGATCCTTCTATTTTATTCATCTTTTGGTTTTTTCTTGGATTATATTTATACATTCTTTTATTTGTTTAACATAATTGTTACTTTGCATTCTTTACCTCAAAGTTCTTCAAGGTCATTTTCAATTGCCATTCACTATTATGGGATTGGTAATTTGGGAAGGAGACCTGTTAATTTTCAACTTGTTTCTACTTTTGTGCTGAGACTTATGCATTTGAAGTTAGGTGGTGGGGTGGAAGTGATGGTCTGAGGATGATTGTCTTAGGAGGCTACGTATCAGCAGTGGGAGGCTCTGAGAATGTTCAGGCTTGGGGCTTAGAGTCTGAGGATTCCTTACCTTTTGGCATTAGGAACTGGGCAGAGAGGGGAAATTTGAGACAAAGAGTAGGGCCTGGGAACTGCTTATCCTTTGATGCATGGCACTGGTTGAACTGGGTTCTATATATATAACCTATACTTAACCCATTTCTAGTATACATTCATAAATATTTTCTTACATGTGTCTAAATTATTGCATGTTTTCTGGGAAGTATTATCTTGTAAATACAACATAGTTGTACTTGTCAGTATTTCCCTTTTTGTTTAGAGCATTATGCTACTTAGACATCTTCTTAGGTTATGAAAGAATAGTGTAATTTTCATAAAATATAGTATAAGAAAAGATTTTTAGATATTATGCATACATTAAAGTCTGCAATAAAAGGAATACGCATATAAACCTATACATCTTTTTTTCTGATATATATTTATATATATACACATACACATATGTGTGTGCTTACACAATATAAGCTGAACACATATAACATAGTTTTCTCTCAGTAGCCCTTTTGTGGTTTCTCTGCTTTGATATCTCTTGTTTTGGTTTCTTTTGGTTTCTATTACTGACCACATCCCGAAACTATTAAATCACAGCTAACCTTTGCTCTGTCAAATAATAGGAAGAAAACAACATATCTTTCTAGGTAACTTGCTTGCTTCAATGCAATATTACACTTCCTAGTTTTCTAGTACTAGAAGTAAAAACTCACTTTCTTTAACTTTTGCTATTCCACCAAAATACCCAAACTTTATTTATTCCACTTGGACAGTTATTTGGAATTAATTTGATCTTTTTGTATAAGAACAATGTTGTTTGACTTTAATGTGTACGAATTTTGAAATTACTGTGCAATCAGCTTCACAATGCTCCAATGTTACATTGATTTGCTCAGTCACAATCTTTTCCTAGTGTCCATCACACCTCTTCTGCTGGTCCATTTTCTTTCTGTGAGTGCACTCATTTCTTCTTTCATTTCATATAAATACATTATATATATATATTTCCCCTTCATTACCTTCTCTTGTTCCAAGTTCAATTCCACTCGGTGTCTTCCTCTCACTTACTAGCGACCTCTACATCTTAAATGTGAACAAAGGTATGTGTCGTTGTTCTAGATTGCTGATGTGAAAGAAAATATAGTACAATGTTTATGACTTTGACTTATTTTACTTACCATGAGTGCTCCATTTCTATTTGCTTTCCTGAAAATGACGTACCTCTGTTTCTTATACATGAATAAGTCTTCACTGTGTATATAGTCCAAGTTTCTATGTACATTCTATTGTTGATAGCTCTGTTGGCTAAATCAGTAAGTTCCATTTGAAAAACTGCAACAACAAACAAAGATGTGTCGTTATCTTGTGCTAGGTTCTTTCGGGAATGTATTTACAAGTGGTATCATTAGAGTGTATCACACCTCTGTTTTTTATTTTTTGACAAATTTCCATCTACATTTATTTAAATAGTGACTATACTATATTATATTACTACTAAATTTTGTATAATGATTCTTTTTTAATGATTAACAAGTTTGCAAATTGTTTTTATATAAATTCAAGTTTTTCTTATAAAATTGTTCAAGCACAAATTGCTGGATCAGAATATTTACCACAGTACATTAAAAAATTATTTCCCAAAGTATTTATCAATTACCAATCCCTCTAGCAATGAATGATCACCCTAACTAAAGTTTATACTATTAAACTTTTCAATACTAGATGTATCAACTATTAGTTGTGGCATGATATCTGCAAGATATTTTAATTTCCCTGCTTTCTTTTATTCCATTCTTAGGCCTGAATTTAAAAGGTTTTGATATTTAAATTGAAACTCATCTCTGCTAAAAGTTTTGTACTTATACTTACAATATATTTACTGTTTTCAAAAATCATTGTGTGTATGATGTTGTGTGTGTGTGTATATGTACGTGTGAGTGCCTGTTTCTGTATGTGAGTATAGTTGTTCATGTGCCATACATGCATATTCAGGTCACAGGCCAAATTAGGGTTTTGTTCCATAACCTCCACCTTACTTGAGACAGGATCTCCTGTTCCCCTCAGGCTAGCTGGTCTTCGAACCTCCAGAGATTCTGCTGTGTGTGAGACTGAGGCTTATGTATGTAATGAAAACTCTTTCCCTACTTTGCCATGCCCCGAGACCTTTTATTGTTAAATGTTTAAATTCCCCCTTTAACTTTCTTGGCAATAGCTTGTCTTGAAAGAAAAACCATTGGACATATTTCAAATGTATTCTTCAAATTCATCTAGCATATTACAAGACCATGTGAATTTCCTGAATCTGTCAGGAACATGAAACAGAGAGGGTTTTGGGCCACACTTGTATAAAAAAGTGTATTTTCAGAGAAAACATTGTAAGTCACAAACCACAACATGTTCTTTCTTTTTAACTTTTTATATTTTTTTCTCTGTAAATTCATTAAAAAATAATACATGGAAGAACTTAGAAGCTATTGATGAAGGCCTTTCTGAACTGCTAATTATCAAATATATGGTTTTATTAAAGTGAAAACACAACCATGATATTCTTGTCAGATAACATTTTTATCCAGACTTTCTCAGCAGTAAACATCATTTTATTCTGCAGGATGATGGATGTGTTTCCATTTCAGACATGTCAGAAGTCAAAGTCATGTTTTATTTTACTTTTATATCCAAGGTGTCATTTCTACAAATCTTAAACGTGTTGCTGAAAGTTGAAAATCAGTTTGGTACAACTATTTAATGAACAGTGAACAAAATTTCTGCAGTAAATTGTTTTTATAGAGAGAGGAGTCACTAAGTATATATGGACTTTGGAGCTCACTTAAGGATATTACTGGTAATAGAGCTTGCATGATGCAGACCTTTAGGATTTTATTTTTATAACACATTTTCAGTGAAATTTGTTTATCTTATTTACATAAAAAAATAGCAATGCTGCTGTGGTTGAGCAGAACCAGCATCACCCCCAGAACCAGCATCATTGTGGCAGCTACTGTTCATCCTCATTTGCCCTTCATTCATGTTTCACGGAGGATTAGCTTGCCCATGCGACTTGGGTACTCTTTACTAGACAAGCATGCTTTTGTGCATGAATTAGCTCAATTTGTGACTTATTCAATGTGTGTATAGCTGATATTTATCATCCCTAAGAGCCCCTTTAAAAGCCAGTGAGGTTAGATGGACCTCTTTTTCTCTTTTGTGCATGCAGCAACATTGAAGACAGTAGTTCTACTGGGACCTCGGTTCTTCAACAAAGATTGTATGAATTAGAATAACAGCAAATCATGAATGAGATTTATCATAACAAAATCTTTATTCTTACATTCTTGCCACAAATCTCAGGCTTTTAGTTACTGTTAAAAGTAATTCTATAGAAAAATCTATGATGAATTGAAAAAAAAATCATAAGACGACAACTTGCAATAACACAAGGAAGTAAAGCAATGGTGAAGCTAACTACTGAGGTAAATAAAAAAGAAATAAATGTATCTTTCATCTGTTTTCAGCTGAGATAAAAGAGAAATCTATAATGAAATCATTGCAAATATACATTGGTGCGCATGAAGTATACAATAAAATCTTTGTATGAAACTGTAAAAATTGATGAGAGAGAGAGAGAGAGAGAGCTTGCTTAACATGCAGGAGGGAAATACATCAATTTTGTTTTTTTTTTGTTGTTGTTGTTTGTTTGTTTCCTTTCCTCTCAGTCCCTTCTCAAACCAACTTATTTCTGTAACAAGCATTTCTTGTCATTCTCTGCCAACCATAGATAAACTCACTCATTCTATGAGTCTTCTTTTACTGTAAGTGTTAAACAACGTAATTATCAAGCATCTCATGTTTTTGAACTTTAAGAGAAAGGAGATGTTCATATTTTTATAAGAAATTTGTTACCAACATCAATCTCAGGGGCTAGATTTTGGGATATCTTGTTTTAACCACTTGCAAAACACTCTCTACCTCACTTTAACCTGTCATGTCAATTCCTACTTTAAGCTAATTATTTTCATTTTCACCATATTTTTAAAGTTAAATGTTAAATGTTATATGTTACATTTCTTTACTGCTGAATAAACACACATGATGCAATGAAAAGCATAGAACTGTGGAAATGGTCAACCTTATTCAAAGAACTATAGGCAGATGATTAATGCTTGGTGAAGAACAGCTGTTTTTTTAAAGGAAGGGAGTCTAGATGACTTGACTAGATGTCAGTGGATGAACATGACTGAGGGATATTTGGAGACACTAACTTGACTCAGTAGGCCTTAGCATCAGTGGTGGAATGCATGAAATCCAGTGAGGGGGGATATGAAAGGATGCCAGTGGAGAAGGGGATATAAAGATGATCAAGATGTTCTGTATGACATATACATGAATTCAATAAAAAATTAAGTTTTATTATGGAGTCTGGGAAAATCTAGGTTGAGTCTCAGTCTGAGATACAATCCAGTTTAGTGAAGCTATAATGTTCTCATGTGAATCAAGAGAATAATAAGAACACTATGAAATTAAATAGGAAAATTTCCATATAATATTTCACACAACTCCAGTTACAGCAATAAACCATAGACAAATATTAAGGGGGCAATAATGGAAGCTTTGTAAAATTTCCTTTGCTTCAAAGGCTTTTAATGTTCTAAACTTTTAGAGAAATTAACTAACACTAAAGACTTTTTCTGAAAATTCATATGAATATCTACTCTCTTATAAGC
Source organism: Eospalax fontanierii (assembly GCA_035773235.1). Classification (NCBI taxonomy): domain Eukaryota; kingdom Metazoa; phylum Chordata; class Mammalia; order Rodentia; family Spalacidae; genus Eospalax; species Eospalax fontanierii. Next base: position 67,126,836 of record CM069524.1, on the reverse strand, counting down.
TTCCTAAAAGTATTCATATATATTTATATTTTATATATTTGTATATATGTAAATATATGTATTCATATATATATATATGTATATATATATGAGTTTAATTTGGGTTATCCTACACAAGAAATAATGCATCTCCTAGAAGCCATGGGTTGAAAAACAAAGACCTAGATTCTATTGTTGGTCAGAAATGTCCTTGAAATCAAATACAGGGTGTTTCCATTGCTTTAGTTCTACTCCAGAACTAGATGGTAAGACTTACTGTTGAACACAACCTACACTTCACAGCTGAATGAATACATCGAGCTGGTACTTGACCTGGTAGCTTCCTCCCTGTTTGCTATATTTCACACTACTGGAAAAGTGCTTTGTTGCTTCTGGGGAGAAAAGTCATCAACAATCTTACCCAGATGTGACCCTAGCAAACTTTGATAATTAATTGCTTGATAAGATGTCAATGACACAAATGTTATGGAGTGGGGGTAATGAACCATTTTCTAACTGAATTAAAGCTTGATCCATAGAAGATAACACATGACTGGTAACTGTAAATCTGACAAAGAATTCATGTTTGAGGATTGTGTAGGCCCTAAGTATGAACCAATAATTATTATTTTGCTAAATGGACTTTGTAGCACACTGCCCTCTAAATTCACATCCTGTACCAAAAGATTAATGCAGCTCTCAGTTCTCAACAGAGAATTTTCTTTGTGCTGTGAATGATGGTTAATGCAGAAACTCAAAACTGGTTATCGAACAGAGAATAAGTATCTTTTGAGTGTTTGGCTATATACAAATGGGATCTCTATAACACACTCTTACTCAAAGGCTCAAGGAACATTGTGAAACTAGAGCAGAAAAATTGTTAAGAGGCAGAGGCTGGGGAGGATTGTTTTGAAACAATGTTTTCTGACTTTGACAGGATGAACTGCCTAAGAGCAGGTCCAATAAATATTTCAGAATGTGTTGCGGGGGAGTGCTCATGAGACCCTATGTGTAGATCTTGACGGCTGATGGCTATTAGGTTGGGGGAAATCAGTTTTCTTTAGTGCTTGGTTAGGTCCATGGTATTCCAGTGAATCACTCCACACCCACACACATTTGGGCTCTACAAATTGAACTCAACATGCAATGAAAATAAGCTCATGAAGCTGGGAGATGGAGTGGGAGGGAAAGTGGTGAGCTGGGAGGAAGTAGATGGAGGAGTTAGGGAATCTGATAAAAAATATTGTATGCATGTAAGTAATTTTCAAGTAATAAAAGTTTGTTTAAGCTTTTAGATGGCATAATTATGATGAGACAATTCATCAAATTTCTAAGCTGGAAATAGTTTTATAATTAGTAGTAAGGTAAATATTTATATTTGAAAGATAATATTAAGTTCATGATATTTTTCCCTTTAAGTTTTTAAAATTTTTTGTAACATGACTTTGTAAGATTTAAAATATTCCTACACATGGCAACTTAAGAATTTTATAAGAAAATACTAAAGTTTATTTCAGAAAAGGTCACATGATAGTAGAAAATGTAGAATTTATCACCCTCCATAAGTAAAATAGCCTTAATATGCATGTATCATCAAAATGTCAAGCAGTGTATCAGTTCACATAATCTAGAAGTGCTCTTTAACAGATCATATGCCTCATGTATTTCAATCATATTATCACTGCAATATTGCCAAAAAAGTTAAGGGTGGTAATGTAAATATAGACCTTGTTTGTTACACATATCATTAACTCCATATTCAGAAACATAGACCTTGGATATTATAAATTTGATATTTAATGTGCATGCATATTTGTGTGTATGTATAATACCAACTATTGAAATATTCGAGCTCTTTGACATCACTTTCAATGAAATGGGAAAGACTGTCCTTATAATTTCACTGTACAGTGCTCTGAAGCAGTTAAAAATGATCACTCTTATTCCATTAACAAAAACAAATCATCTTTACAGATTCCCATATGTCAGGGCAAAGGGGCAGAAAGATTTAAAGGGGAGAATAGATGATAATCTTGGTTGTATAAGGCATTTATCAGATTTTATTAAAATAATAATTTGCTGATATCTAAAAGAACATACCATATTGTCAAGGCAAACATTTTGTTCCACCATGTGTCTGCTCAGAGTCTATTTGCTTTCACAAAACATAAAAGAAACTAAAGTGTATTGTTGAACTTGATGAGGTAATTGAACTATATGTCAAAATCCCACATCTGTTGTGCTGCATTACAGGCCTTTAAGATTTTCCCTCAGTCACACACACACACACACACACACACACACACACACATTGGGAAGAATGTTTATGTGTGAAAATACTCATATTTGCATTCTAATAAGTAGCCTAAGATGCTAAAAAGCATGACATATGCTGAAAATTTTCTCAGGATTTTGAGTCACTAAGTGAATGTCTATGGTATTCGCCAGTGTTTTTTTGAGTCACATCTGTTTTCTTTAAAGATATTTCGTATACATCTGGTATTATAATGTGGATGAATTCAGAATTGGGAAGGAAAGAGAAACAGAAGAAAGATAGGAAGAAAAAAGGATGCAACAAGCAAATGGGAGGTGCAATACGGAAAGGTGTCCACTGAAATGCAGAAATAGGGCAAATTATTACAGGTTTTGAATTCAGAAAGAATGGTACTCATTATAATAAACAGAAATAAAATACAAATGTTTTAAAAATGAGTAACAAACATACGAGTAAGAATATATGGGACCTGAAAGATGGTTCATTGGTTAAGAGTACTGGATGCTCTTGTAGAGGACCCGGGTTCTCATCACAGATTCACATGGTGTCTGACAACCATCTGTAACTCCAATTGCAGGGAATCTGACACCTTCTTCTGATCTCCGTTGGCCCTGCACAACACAAGTGCACCTACCTACATGCAGGCTATACACTCATACACATAAAATAAAAATCATAACATATTTTAAAAATCTGAGAAAATATTTCCATCTGAGCCTGTTTTTTGTATTTTTTATAATATTTCTTTTGAGACAAAATTATAATATACCTCAGATTAACCCGGGCTGACTACAGAGCTCGGTCTGGCCTCAAACTCATGGCAATTGTCCTGCCTTTTTCCATACTGGGATTATAGGTATGGATGTCCCACTGGGCTTTGGACTTTCCTCTTTTATGTGTAATTTTGAAAGTTTACAAAACATAAAAAGGTATCGAAAATTGCTTGTATCAATAGCTGTGGTATCAAAAAGTATCATCAAGGTGTAGAAATCTCACACTAGATTAAGGAAGGCTAAGAAAATGACTTCTCATTCAGTATAGATGTGATGCCCAGAATATTTTAATTCATTTCCACATGAAATGGGTGATTGTCCTATTTTTTTCATATCAACATTAAATCATTGGTATCAATGAGAATCAATACTTATGTATTTAAAATAAGCACTACTGGAAAGCATTATTTCAATTTCTTTCAAAAATATCAATAATTTCTCTAATGACTATTACATAATGATTATATTTCTCATATTTAAAATGAATTTATTCAAATAATAATTATTTGACATTTGAAAGATACAGTGTTCGATTCTATGGCGAATATAAAGATTTATAAGATGTATCACCTTGTCTCAAGAAATTTACCACTAAGATTGGAAGAAAAATAAAGGTTCCAAATAAATATCGCAAAAAGCAATTTATCACTGTAACATGAATGACACATAGGCAGTTTGCCAGACTTTCTAACAGAGTGGAAAGGATCTTTAAAAGTAACAGTTTACATTGGACCTTGATACCTGGGCAGTATCTTGACCTGGAATTAATAGTTTTACTAAGGCAATGTTAGATTTCTTTTTTATTCTTGTTTTCAGCAGTGAAAGTGAACTATCATTATCCCTAAAATACTCTGAAAGGCATGTAAATGAAAACACAAAGGTCTAAATGCATGAAAGCTATCACCCTGTTTCAATAGCTACTATTGTTTTATTCATTTCTAAAATATTTATTAAATGTATACTCTTTTTTAACCATGAGAAACAAAACAAAATTGTCTCTGAAAAATGCTAGAAATTGGCATGCATAATTATTCTTTATACATCAAAAAGTGTGTTTATATCCTAGGAATTATAAATTTTTTTCTGGTAAAATTGTGGACTAGATGAGAGATTGTAGTATGAAATACAGAGCTCTTATAGAGATAAAAATAAAAAAAGAAGCAAAGAACATTTTTACTTCAGGTTTAAAGCATCTTATATAATACAAACAATAAACAATATGTTCAGTGTACAAAGCCATGTGGAATAATGCTGCAGTTAACCAGACTAGGAACTTGTATCAAAAGTGCACTGAAATTCATTTACTACAACATGTCAGTTTTGATTGAAATGGGGAGAAATCTTGCTGACTGAAACAGCAAAGTAAAACTGTTGAGTCCCATGAATTTACTGCAAACTTTCCACATTTAACAAAAAGAGCAAAATATAAAACATGGATAAGAAAGTGCTGTTTAAAATGTTCATAAAATTAGAAAGGTATAAGGATCGTCAGTGAACATAGTCAAAATAAGATAATAAAAATGTCATTTAGTGAAAATGTCAACCCAATACGATAATGAGGAGATATGACACTGAGACATACCCATATGAATAAGTTACTAATAATGCCTAAAAGTCAAAAGCAGCTGCCTTCTTTAGAAATGTAAACTTAATATAATATATACATGCCTGGACAAATATTAGAACATTCTATTCTCCAGTAGATTTGAGAGTTGAGTGGGTATTTCTCTAGAAAGCTATGTATCATTTTTCTATATTTATTTTATTGGTGTATATCCACCCTATTTAAAGACAGGTTTCTTGACATTTTTATATATTTCTATCAAGTACTTGACGATATTCGTCTTCCGCCTTTTCTTTTCTCCTCTTTCGCTTTCAGTTAGTCCCATCTCCACTCCCCCCATAGGACTGCTTCTAATTTTGTGTCTTACATACATCCACGATTTTATCTACCTGTTGGAAATATAAGATCCACAGATGAATACTCCAGTTGGCCATATCATTAACTAAAATGTTTTCCATAAATATATTTTAATTTATTAACATGGAAATTAAATATTTATTTTGCATAGATTTTATAGTAGATCCCTGCTGCATACATATAACTGATTATGCTTCCTTCAACTAAACTGTTTCACATTCATGGGAATTCATGAGTATAATAGATTCATAAATAATTAGAAGCATTTTGAAGTGTGGGGTTGAAGACCATGGTTATATTAAAGAACAGCGGCTGGAAAGATGATCCGGCAGGTATGACTCTTGACTCATTAAGTGAAGAATATAGAACTTTTGAAGACTTCTTCAAAGCCTACTGTGACAGTTGAAAAATTCTTTGGAAAAAGATTAAAGAAAATTTGAAGGGTTTTCACAAATAACAACATAAGACAGTGTTTTAAGTGGAGAGATTAATCAAAGCTTTCTTGTGTGAGCTATGGCTGTGTATACCTGAGCATGCACCCTGAATTTAATTTCTATTTCTCTTCAATAGTCTCCTCACTTTTCTTAGCAATGTGTATTCACAAACTTTAGTGTTTCTTTGTCTCCTCCAGTAACTGCAACTATCCTCATCAAGCATGTCATTTTAGGTACTCATAGTCAGTTATCAGTCACTGTATTTCACTTTTCTCTAATGAACATTGACTTAATTTTACTTCAAAGCACACGCTAAACTACTATTGTTTTATAGTGCTTCTAATTTGAGTCTTTAGTTACAAGCGATTTATATGCTTGTAATTTAAATTTCACTTACATACAAATAAATTTTATTATTTCAAATGATGTAAAATTTTGAAATGTGATGAGCTTCTTTAAGGTAAGAAAACAAAGTGTAATTTCTATTGATTCATCTAATTATTTCACAGTTTTGACTCGCAATAAGGCAAGATAAGTGTATGAATAAGTATCATACATTATTTAAACTAGTAGATTATCTCCAGTTAGCTAATAAATATACTTCAAACATGAACGCCTTCTTTTCAAAAGGTAAAGACATTCATATCTGCATTAAAAATGCTCATTGACCCAATTGCTGAGGTTTACATTAGCTTGACTAAAAAAATTATATCAATTGATATAAATAATTCCACTAAAAGAATATCAACAAAAGTGACTAAGAGAGTTTGAAATCATAAAATATGGGGCTCAACATCAACTTTGAATATATGAAGAAGCCTCTAATCACTTCACCATTTAAAGGTAATCAAAATACTAGCAAAATTCTTCAGGTGTTTTTTTGATTAGAAGTGATTCGGACTGAAAAATACACTAAAATAAATGGAAATGGAGGTACATGAAAAAAATAACAGAAACAATGAGCAATATAACAGTTTAGAAATGTGTTAATAACACTTGCATACAGCATTAAAAATAGACTGTTTTGCATATACATTTATGAAGCACATTGTGATTAACATGATAAGGTGAAAATATATGGCTAAAATGCTGAAAGTTATTTTTATAATCTATATTAATATGTATAGGACTCCATGTAGACTTCAGTTCAGCATATCTGAAGAATCGTGTCTATTTCTACAAACAAAAGAAGACACAATAAAACCATTCTGATGAAATGAAATAAGCAATGCTTCTATTCCTAACACACTAATATATGTTATAAGATAAAAATCATAATTAATATTCAAAAATGGAGAAAAAGTACTCATCAGTAAAATGCATCAAGACTCATTTTGTGTAAAACTCATTTTGTTTCTGCATGTAAACAAATAAATGACCAACTGAGGGAAGGAGGCCACCAAATCTACAACTATGTATATAAAATCTTTCTGCTATTTTTATAAATTATTCATTTGGTTGGTAGTGGAAAATTTATGAGAAAAACCTGAGATAATACAAAAATGATATTCTGAGAAATGACTTGATGGTCGTATATATTTGTCGTAAAGGAGATCATTTTTTCCTAGATGATCTTGGAAATGGCTAGCTAATACCAATGGACTTGATTTTTATTTTACTTTATTATCTGTGACAATATAATAATCACAATATATTAAAATATAATTAATAACCAATAAAATTTACAAATAAATTGTGAGGGAATAACTTTGAGTTTATATATATATGTATATGTAAACAGTTCTGTAGTTATAACATTGACTAAAACATTGGTTATTAATATACTCCTAGATTGATCACCATTGTGTGTCTATTCCCGAACTCCTACTTTGAACAAAAAAAAATCTCCTGATTTCTAAGAATTATTGTTCTGCTTATATTAGATTGTTTAATGAACAGTGAACGTCCTTTATGCTGTTTTGTTTCTTAACATAATGATAGTCATAAACACTTTGCTTATTTCAGAATTTGTTCATTTCTACTGCTAAATAATATTCCATTTGATATATCACTTTTTCACTTTTTTCAGTATTTGCATCACTGAGCATAGATCATTTCTAATTTGGAGCTGCTTTCAGTAAGGCTGCTTTAATATTCTGGTGTAGCTTTGTACAATAAAATTGTACTTCACTCTGTCTAAAGTTGTCAATCATTTTTAATTCTTACTACTAGGTTTTTAGATGATGAATCTTTGTGCTCTGAATCTCAAAATTGGAATGAGTGTTTATCACAGTGAAGATGGGTCACTGTTAATGGTCCTAAGATAAAGATCACAGTCAGAATGAAGCATGAAGTTGTTGACAGGGTTACAATTTTCCTGAAAGGAAAATGAAACATCAGATAAAGTTGGTGAGGTGTTGGTCATCTGCAAAATCAGGGAGCCCTCACTTGAATATATGAAGTCCTTGAGACTGAGAACTCTTCCACTCTATGAGAAGACTGTTCAAGGGAGTCCACAGAAACTGGAGGTTCAGGTTTGACATCTTTTGGATTTGAATTTCTTACTGAAAAATAGACATTCTATTAGAGACATATTGGTAAGGAAAAAGGACAGGGTTTTCCTTATCTTCTCCAGGAGTTTGTTTTTATTTAATAGTAGTTTTTTTTCTTTTTGGTTCTGTTTTTGTTTTTGTTTTTGTTTTTGTTTTTACAATCAGTATGTGCAACCTAAGATCCTATTTACTAAAATCTGATACTAAATGATGTGGCCAAATCATTTGGTTGTCATGTTGGAAAAAGCTTAACCTTATAAGAGAGGAAAAGGATGAAAAAGGCAAGCTACAGACCCTAGTAAATTAAATTTGTTGAGAATCATTTTACTTACAGAATATATACCACACTTGTAGACGATGTTTCATTGGCAAGCCTTCATTTTAGACAGTAATGGCAACCCATATCACTTTGTGTATATATTCTTTGCCTACAGATAACCTACCAAACCACACAAAATTTCAGTTTCATCAATAATTTATCATCTGAATAATTACACTAGTGGTCGAATTTGGTGTGATTTCCAATGATCTCAGTGGCTTCCTGTTTACTGATTTCTAAGTTCTTTACATTTGTTTACTGCTTTGCTATCTACAGCCAGTAGACCATCAGACAAGATATTCCATGAATCTGTCAAATAGAGATAAGAACAAGAGAAAACATATGGAATTAATTTAGAAGTATGTCACTTCACCTAAAAAAGTTAAAAATAAAAAAGCAACATTATACTTGTAATAAATTTAAATAACTTAAAATGCAGTAACCTAATGGCATTTAATAAAAGGGAAATTAGACGGTGAGTATGTCTGATAGCTTTCACCATTGCAGGAAATATTATACAGATACCCATGGCATGCAACCAAAATTACTTGACTTTTGGAACAGAAAGATACCAAGAATTAGTGGACACTGTCAAAATTATCAAAATACTGCACAGATTTGTTACCTGCAAACATTCCAAACCTGTGTACAGAAACCTAGGGAGATAGAACATCCATCCCTTGGCTATAATTCACTTCAGAAATTAGGTTTTTAGGATCATCATTTACAAAGCAATAGGAAATGAAACCCAGTAGAAACTTGTAATAAACTCCCCAGGTTTTAAGTTTCTATTAAATGACGGAACAGCCACTAAAAAAAACTGTAGCATTTATGCCCTCAGAATATGATTATAATTTTAGAAGTGTCATTTTGGAAAAAGACAGAAAGCCAAAATATATATAGCCAGGGTGGTTTAAATTGATTGGTAAGTATCCTTTATTTTGAATTTTTCTTTATTCTTAAGAATTTCATACATGTATACTGTGTACAATTATCTATGATCACATCTATCCCATTTCCTTATTTCATCTGAATAATTATATTAGTGGTCGAATTTGGTGTGATTTCCTATGATCTCAGTGGCTTCTTGTTTACTGATTTCCAAGTTCTTTACATTTGTTTACTGCTTTGGGACCCACACCCAGTAGACCATCAGACCAGATATTGCATATTCTCACTCATATTCTTCCAACATATCCCCCTCAAAACTTCATCTATTTCAAACATTATTTCATTCATAAAATGACACTCCGGCTCTGTGTGTTTGGCTATGCTTATAGTAACACATGTAAATTTCCTTCCACTGAGCAGGCCATAAATCTCATTAGACAGCTGTTGATTACCAACAAGATAAAAGTGTCACTACAGTGCCAATAGCAATAGTTAGCTGGGCCAGTCATTATTGCTCATTAGGCTTCACAGATGGGTAGGGCCATTGACTTGACTAGTTGTTATTGTTGTTGTTTTGTTTGTTTGTTGTTGTTTTTCCCCCTTGGACACTCCTCACATAGTATAACTCTGTACTATGAGAGTTAATCTTCAAAGAGGAGGCTTCCATGTCAATTCTAGCTCTTTTGCTCCAAGCCCTGTGTCCAAAGTATGGCCTCTCTTCAGCAGTAGGATCTTACTTTCAAGTTCCGGAAGACAAATAAGAGCCCGTGTTATCTGGGGAGACTCTTGGACTTACCTGACCAACAACTCAGAGAGATTTCTATGGCCTGGAACTATGCTTTTTGTTATACAGATTTCAGCTATACACATGCACTCATATACGTATTGTATGTGTATTTTTCTATAGGACTACTATATTTACCTCTGGTTTTTCACACCACTTAAGCATTATTTCTCTCACCTCTCACTCCCCACTTTCTATCCCTGCCTATTCCATACACAGTCGGCACCTGCTTTTCCCTGTTTCCCCCTGATAACACTTGTCTCCTACTACTCCAGTCTCTCTTGCTCCTTCTTCCCCTTTACACCATGGTTCCTTTCTGTATTCCTGTCTTCTGTGGTTACAACAGGATATATACTCATATCTAAGAATTTGGAACTAAGATCCACAAAACAGAGAGAATCTCCATCACTTTTTTTCTGACTTGGTGTTACTTCACCTAGTACAACAGTTTCTAGTTCCATTCATTTACCTGAAAATTTCATGATTTCATTTTTCTTTACTGCTGAGTAAAGAAATTCATTGTATAAATGTGCCACATTTTAATTTTTAATTCATTAGTTGAGGGCTATTTAGAATGTTTCCATTTGTCAGCTGTTGTGAAAAAAGCAAGAACAAACATGAAGGCATACATAAGCATCTCTGCAAGTATGATGGGTGTTTGGCGTTTATGTAAACAGTGGTATAATTGGATCATATGGTAGATTTGATTGTTTGTGTGTTTTTTTTATTTTTTTAAAGGATTATCTGTACCAATAAAGCCTGCTTTTGCCACATCCTGAGACCGATGTAATTTCATACATCCTCATATTTCCAGACAAGTGTACTCCTCTCCATTCATCAAAGTACCTAATTTTTGCAAGAGATGGAGACTAACACAGTGTTTCTTAAGTGGTCAAATGCAGAGAATAATTACCTGTGAAATGCTTAGCTCTAAGTGGCACATTTTCAGCACAACCTCTAACATAGCGTGAATGCATCATTCAACTCTCCCCAGAGAGTTTTCCTTATGCAGTAGATGGTGATTAACACAGAAACCCCCAACTGACCAATGTTTTGAGAACAAGAGGCTATAGAATGCTCATCCCTGAGTAGGCCACCAATTTCAAACTTTTGCCTCTCAAGGTTTATGGACTATTGTTTACGAGGAGGTGGAAAGATTGTAAGAGCCAGAGGTAGTTGTTGAGCACAAGGAAACAGAACTTTCCAGACAGCAGGTCATATGAATTCATAGCAACAATGCCAGGATGCACAATTCCCACACAAGCTTAAAACAAACTCTCAAAATAGACATGGGGAAGTGGGTGAGAAATCTCAACCCACCGTAAAGAACTTTTGGCAATTGAAGACTTCTGGGAGAAGGAGAGACAGTTTTTTATGAGGATGGGACTCTTGGTAGGTTGACCAGGCTCCAGTGGATGGATATGCACTGAGGTATTTGTTGATACCCAAATTAAATTCTATATAGGCCTTTTGTATAAATAGTGGAGTACATTGATTGGGAGTTGCATAGCAGAGGGAGATGGGAATGGGAGAGCGAATCAAAATACCGTCAAATTATGTAATGTATGAAAACTGCAAAAATGTTCAATAATTTTTTCCCAGATAGTATTTTATGTGTATGCGTTTGCCTCTGATTGTCTTCCTGTGTACCACATTCATGCAGATGTCCATAGAGTCTAGAAGAGGGACTTGAATCCCTTGGAGGTAGTATTGCAGGCATTATTTAACCACTCACTGTGGGTTCTGGGAACTGGATCCAGGTCTTCTTCAAGAACAGCAAGTACTCTTAAGCCTCGAGCCGTCTTTTCTTTTAAAATAAATAATTTTAGATAATAATAAAAGAATATGAACAGGGTCTCAAAGAGGTTAAGGAAATTTCATGATTTAGCCTGTCTTTCTGCTTCAAATGATTCTTGATTTCTCAATTTATTCAAATAACTAGATATATTATACACCATCATCACTATTATATGGAACAGAATCTTCTCAAAGCAAAGAAAAATGTGCTTCTACATGTCTCCTGCTGCTTAGTGGGACCTAGATGTTATTTATGTTTATGAGTTACTTCTTCCATGTTGTCTATTCAGTAAATGAATATTGTTGTGGGAACCTTCAAAGTTGAATTCGTTATATAATTGCTATTTTTTAAGGAAATATTTTTAGTTCAGGATATTAATTTTCAAAGTATATTTAACTTTAAATTATCAATTCAAATGTTATTGAGATAACATTTCTTTATATTTTGGGAATATTATATTGATTAGTTACAGAAAGAATGCTAACAAACATTAACAGAAAGTCAGTAGATATCAATGGAAGCACATCATGTTAACATGCATAAACGAGTTCTTTTCATGGTGTTTCTTGTTACAGCTCTCATGAGAATGACTGTAGTCACATCTGAGAGAAGAATAAGAATCAGAAGTTTGGAGACCTTGGTGTTTATCATTTCACTGTACATGACACATCAGGTTTAATTCCTGAGTGTTTACAGAGGTGCAAATATTCATATCATAACTCCCCAGTTGGCTAAAACGCTATTATGAATGAAAAAATAAACTTAAGAAAATTAACTCCTCGACAGAAGGAATTTTAAGATAATTGTCATTAGAGTGCTACCTAAAAATCTGTCTAAGGAGTAATGATACATGTGGTGTTGATTCTCGCTGGGAGATTTTTGTCTTCATAACATTATATCCCAGTAATAATGAAAGTGTAGAATCGACTCTCAGGTTCAAAGGTTTACTTTAGATCTGTTTTTCCATTTTAAAGTGTAAATAGGCTACATAAACTCACAAATGTGCCTTTTATTTTCATTGCCTTCTAACTGTATTATCACACCTAATTTTTCAATTAGAATAGTGTGTTGATCTTCCTTTTAAGTTTTACTTTCTTTTATCTAAAATATTGCCTTCTTAAAATACATGTCACCGCTTGATTAAACTTCCAGCTAAGAATGAAGGTCAGAATGTAAGAGACACTTGTGAAAAAAGAAGCACTGCAAAATACGTAATTAATTAGGACACTGGTGGGATATTTTACCTCTCAAAAGCAACCTCATGCCACCACAATTCCTGAATCTCAGAGTACTGGCTATTTGCTGAAGTAGAAAAGTTGAACTTGGGAAAAGTTGTATGGGAGTCTCCCCTATGTCCCAAAACAAACTGCTTTCACTGTGACTTGATTTGTCCAAAATTGTATTAAAATTATTTAAAAACGTGAATTGAAAAAAGTCAGTTACAATGTTGAAATTGTACCCGGATCTCTTGTAGCAACCAGTGAGAGGAGGGGGCAGGGCATCATCTGTGCCTCTCAGGAGAAATGTTAGCTACACTGCCAACATGTTTACTAACTTGATTTTTTGCATGCTTTGTGCAAGCAACCATAAAGTTGTGAGTTCATGAGTACAGTAGTACTAGCATATCCCCAAATCACTATCTTGCTGTGGTCCTCCCTGACTTATGACTCTTACAGTCTTTCTGTATTCTCTTCTAAAATGGTCCCTAAGCCTTAGGGAGGTGATGGGACATATAGTGTAACATTTGTGATTGAACACTCGAAAGTCACATAGTATCTGAACCTTCACCAGTTGTGAGTTTCCATGTTAACCACCATCCACTGCACAGAATAAATTCGCTGGTGAGGTCTGAGAGTTACACTGATTTTCTGGAAGAGAGATATCAATTTAGAGGTCAATTTGATATTCTGTCTATATAGAATCAAAGTCAAAGTAGTAAGTCTATCTCTGGTGCCTATGATCTTCTCAACTATGAGTTCTTGTAGAGATTTGCAGTACCAGGCATATGATTCTTCTTGTGGACAAGGTCTTAAATAAAAAATGAATGAATGAAAGAAAGAAAATGAAAGAAACATTTGGTTACTCCCATAATATTCATGCTACTATTGCACTCATAGTCATATCTTTCCACAATAGACTTTACTGCCACTCATTCACAACCTTCACAGCCAGGTGAGACTATTGAAAACAGGTTGCATAGCACCTTCCTGTACTATGAGAACCAGCCATCAGGGAGAAGTTTCCTGGTATTAACCTGATTTTCCTGTATCCCATGACCATTATGTGTAGTGCCTTCAACAACAGGGTATCATATTGGAAGATAACTTCTTGGGAAGGTAGAGTCAGTTCTTCTTTTGGTAGGATGGCCACACTCTTGTGAATGAATCCACACCCAAAAGTAACTGGATAACACAAACTGAACCTGGTGAGTTGTTAATACCCATTAAGTTCTGGTGGGCAACAAAGAGTAATGACAATAGCTTGTATTGCTTTAGGGTCCTCTAAGATATTACCAACCAACAACTTGAAGAGAGATATCTGGCCCCTGCTACTAGGCATTTTATATGGAAGTGTAGCTTCTGAGAAGAGCATAATTCCCTGTGAGGTGTAACTCCAATTAAACTCTTCTTAAGAAGCTTATGAAACAGGAGGTTTCCATTTGGATTTTTCAAACATCCTTGATCTTAGTTACCTTTCCTAGCCTTCACCTCTGCCTTCTCAACCCTCTCTCACTTAAAATTCTTTTCATATCTCTAGTCTTCTACTGTCTCTCCTCCCTTATGATCTTTCTACTTTCTCTTCACCAATAATTCCCTTTCTTCTTTCCCGGTACAGGTACATCAGTTTAAACACACAAATTTAAACTCTGACACTAAGATCCATATTGATATTTTTCTTTGAAAGTTATATGTTTCTATGCTATAAACTCCAACTAAATTGTAAGAATATTTGCTTACAATTTAGTTGGAGAAATAGCAGGAAGCAAAAAACATGGAAACATTATGTCTGGCCTTGTAAAATACTGCCAAAGTGCCCTCCAAAGTGGCCATATCACTTGCTTCACCATCAGCAACAAATATAAATCCACATCTTCATCAGAATTTTCTGTCATCAGTTTCCATAATATAGGTGGTTCTGAATATAGGAGGTTATTTTAGTTTATAGTTCCCTGATGACATACAATGCAGAATATCTTCTTTTGTATGTGTGTATTTTAGTTAATTAATCTTTATACATATATGCTTCCAATAATCTCTCCTACTGTACAACTTATGTTTTCATTATATTGACAATGTTGTTTGTACAGAGGAATGCCTTAATTACTCATGTAATTAAAGACAAGACACCAATACTTTAAAGGATGTATACTTGAGGTTGTATGTAATTAGTCACCTGTCCCATGGCCATCTAAATTTTCTGCTATGTTGTCTTCTAGAAGTTTTATAGTTTTTTTTAATTTCCGAAAACCTCTATGACCAATATTGAAGTAGGATTTTGTGAATGGTATATTACTGATCTCTGATACAATCTTTTAAATGTGTACTTATAGTTGGAAGCAAAATGGTCTTTAATAATGAATGGAATGATAAGATTTCCTAAATCCAAATGAGCGATAAGTATAGATAAAAATAATTATACTAACCAGGAAGAGGCATGAACAAAACTTAAATACATATTGCTAAGTAGAAGTCAATCCAAAAGGACTACATGTTGCCTGAGTTAAGCAATAAGACCTTCTTCTAATATGAAAATTATGATAAAAGTACAGAAACTCAGTTGTTACCAGTGCTTAAGGGGAGACGGAGCAAAGAGGTAAATATAGAAGATTTTTAAGACATTACATTGCTAGTTTTTATGATGTTATAATTGGAGTTACATTTCATTTTTCACTTCTCAAAACATGAAAATAGAGCACTGTGAGTGAACTATGGTCTTTAGATAATTATCACTTTAAGACTTATTAGTATATATTCATTTAGAAAACTACTTTGAAAAAAACCATCCCTTTGATAGGGATTTTCAAAATGAAATAGATTATGCCATTAGATCAAGGGGTGCATGGGTATCTCTGTATCATCCTCTTAATTTTGCTGTGAAATTAAAATTTCTCTATTAAGGTCTTTGCATTTTTTTCTTGATGTATTTTGTTTTAAAGCATTGCTTGGAAAAGGGAGTAGAATAACTAGAAAAGGCCCTCGCATGCCTGTTTAGAAGTTCAGAGTTAAGTCGGATGTGTAGTACAAGCGTGTAATCACAGCACTTGGTAGCTTGAGGATGGAATATTAGTGATTCTTGGCTAATCTATGCTGTGTCAGACACTAAATAATTAATAATAATAATAATAATGATAATAATAAGGGACAACCAATATTCCAAGTTAAGCTGGCAAAGTCTTCTAGATGCAAAGCAAAATATATAATCAAAAAATTACTAAATGCATAATGAAACACTGGAATCTCAAGGGGGAAGTTTATTGTTTCTTTCTAATGAAAACATCAGTTTCAACTCATTTCAATTCTTAAAGATCAGACATATCTACTTTCTGAAGATATTACAGTCTCAGAAATGTGTCACAAGCACTTTCTTTGGAAATAGTTCAGCTGAGAGACATTTTGAGTTTAGAATAATAAATCCATACATTTTCCTCTTTTTCTTTAACAGTGGAAGGATTTTTAAACAACCAATCTCATAGCTGGGAACATCTGCTTGAAACAGCTGTTTTTACTTAAAATAAACTGTAATGAAAAGTATTGTTTATGGGGACAGGGAGATTACTTCCTCACAGAAATTCTGTCATTTCCAACTTTTCAAAGTGTACTAAGAGATTAACTGTTAAACAAATGACAGAGTTTTAGAAAATTCCTGGCACAAACATTTGTTTCTCAGTTGTAACATTAAATCAGTTGTTAGTGTCAGGTTAAGATTATTATTTATCTTTGTAAATGTTGTGATCTTATGTATTAGTCTATGATAGCCTATTCTATAATTACTTAACATTTTTCTCTCCTGTCTTTGGGACAGATAAACATTGGTACACAACTGTTGAATACAGCAGCCTCACAAATAATTTGGGTTGTGAGGTTAAAAATCAGGACATAACTCAGGCTTTCAAATTCGTATGGCTAATGAAACAGCCCCAGGACCTCCTCAGTTTTAGTTAGAGGGGAGCTAGTGGGTAGGCTTCATTCACTACTAAGAAGAGCAATGGCAAGTCCTTAAAGAAATATATATTTAATGTTTATCTGTTAATCTTGATAATCTTTTAATTTAATTTTGGGGCAGGTAGGACAGTTTTTATTTCATGATCCAAATTAAGAGTATGCTCGCTAAGTAGTATAGAAATTTGGACTTTAGGATATTCAATGTTTAATTTGGCCAGTATCTCATATGAACTTATTTGAAGAAATATAACAGCTATTTTGCTTATAAATAGCTCTTATATTTCTTAAAAGATAACCTTTATTTTGAGATGCCTGAGCTAGCATCTATGGAAAGAATAAGGAAGGAAATCACTTCTCCTCTACTTTAACTAGAACAAAATAATTATATATACAATACAGGTCTGTAATATTAACATAGTTTTCATAAGTAGATAGAAAAATTGGATTTTGTACCCTTATCTTTACTTATTTTACATTATTTTCTATTTATTTTAAATATATCTTATTATTTTTCTTTTATATGTATTAGTGTATTGCCTATGCATATGTAAGTGCTTTTGTGTCATTCAGTGCCTACAGAGGTCAGAAGACAGCATTCGATCCCCTAGAACTGGAGTTATACATTGTTGTTAGTTACCATGTGGGTGCTGGGATTAGAACCTGGGTCCTCTGATAAAGCAGTCAAGGCTCTTGATCACTGAGCTAATTCTCTGTCCTCTTATTTATTCTTATATATTTGAAAAATCTCTGCTGATTACGGATTGTCAGGAGCTTATAATATCATTTCCCAGAAATAGTTATCACTGAGGCAACTCTTCTCTGAGTTCTACTCTTGCCCTACACAGGATTTTATGTGTGTAACAAATATTAATCATATTACAAGGAACATTTCTATTTTCTCCTAGCTTTCCTTAATAATTTCTGTGGCTGAATATAAACATGTACAATATATTGTAGATAAATATATTCATCATTTATAGTTATTATTTCAGACTGATTTTGAACTAGATATTGTTTAAGCTCTCATGATGTATGATCTTACCTACTTTTCAAAATAAATACTTACAATTACTAAAATAAGTGACAGAGTAGTTTCTCATATATGTTTTGAAAAACATATGTATATATATTCAATTAAAAATCTATAATTTGAGAGCCATGTTTATATGCTGAAGCACATATAAGTCATATAATTCACCAATGGTCACATATTATAAAGACTGAACCATGTCACATTCTTTTTTACATTTTTAGAAGCCACAATTTAATGTTGTTACTGTTCATCATAAGATATGTGCTAACAATTGTGCTCCAAAAGAATTTTCACCTTGTCATCTAGCTGAGAATTTCTCAATTCACCTGTAAGGATTTTAAATGAGTCTCTCACATGGTACTGATTTTGGTGGCATGAGCTACAGAATTGAAGCAGTCATAGACAGCAGCTAAGACTTGTACTATGAAAGGCCAGGAAAGCCACTGGTTAAGAAAGGTGCAGCTACACATTAATCAATCGTAGTTACAGTGGAGACCCCAGGATTGAAGGGGTTATAGAAAGAAGTTGAATGTTGACACTCTCAGAGGTCAGGAGAGACCATAGGTAAGGGTATAGCATCTGTTGTATAAAGGCCCCAGCATATTGGAAATGCCAGAATCATTAGAAATCCAACAAGGATAGAGGCAGGTGTGACCTGGAGCCTGCCTGAGTCTTCAAGACAAGCTGTTTGTGGTGTGCACGGCACAGTTGGAACACTGGCACAACCCAAGTCCTTTGGAGCCTAGAACATCATGAGTGAGTCCTAAGTGTCAGATACTGAGTTTTGAGTTTTTTACACTAGAGTTTTGAGTTTTTTACACTATTGGATTTTGGCTTTGCTTCAATCTACTTGCTCCTAATCGCTACTCTTCCTTCTTGGAATAATGAAATATTTGACTTGGTTTTCATTCACAGGAAACCAGAGTTAAGAGACTTTGGATATTTTAAGGGACTTTGAACTTATAAATTGCCTAAATATTTTAATTTGTCTTCTAGAAGTTTTATAGTTTTAATTTTAACAATATGACTTATAAAGTTGTGTTATGTTTTACATTGTGATATTAACATGAAATATTGAGGATAAACAAGAAAGGAAAGGTTATTATTAATGACACATTCCTGTGTTAAGAGGTTAAATTCATTTGTAGTCAATTGTGCTGGTTAATTTTGTTGACTTGACACAAACTAGCATCATCTGGGGAGAAAGTCAATTGAAGTATTTGACCATCAGACTGGCTAGTGGTCATCATGTCGTGAGGCATTTCCTTAATTGTTAATTGATGTGAGAGGGTCCAGCCCTCCGTGGGCAGTGCCATCATAATAAATTTTGAAGTAGGAAATTTCACTATGAAGTTTACATCATAGTTCTGTTAATCTCTAATCACTGGGTTTCCTTTCAGAGCCTTTGTTTCTTATTGTTTATTTCATCATTTTCTATTACTATATTCTGTTGGTTCCATACAGTCTATAGGCAAAATGTCTGTAACTAAGGATTGCATGTTGGAGCAATACAGGGAAAATATTATGAGTTTAAGTGTCGAAATATTTCAGTGACATTCCAGAAGAAAGTATTCAAGACAAAGTATACTAGTAGGTAAACAAAGCAGTCAATGTCACAAGATCCAACAGTATAATAGAAAGCATAGGACATTGTTTGAACTGTAGCATACCCAATTTCTAGTGTCCATAAGAACAGCAGCAAAATTCCCCAGAGCAACTTCAAGCTTTGGCTAGATGTAGAGTAGAACGCAGAATCTCTTCAAGACATCTGTTCATTCACTTCATTCTCTCCCTCCCTCCCTCCCTCCGTCCTGCTCTTTATTCCTTCTCTTTGTATTTGCTTCCTTTCTTTTTACTTGTTCGTTTTCTTTCTCTTTCAGTTGTCTCTAGA
Organism: Eospalax fontanierii; assembly: GCA_035773235.1. Taxonomy (NCBI): domain Eukaryota; kingdom Metazoa; phylum Chordata; class Mammalia; order Rodentia; family Spalacidae; genus Eospalax; species Eospalax fontanierii. The sequence continues at coordinate 67,107,084 of CM069524.1, read as the reverse complement.
GATAAGAAATCTCCACTATTTTGCAGAACAAAAGGTTTTAAGAGGATTATGCAAAATTGATGGTTTATGTGTGCAATTTGCATTTCTGTAACAGAATCAGCAAGGCATGGAATATTCTTAATTCTGCTTCAGGAGGGAATTAGTATGAAGTAATATTTGTGAAATGTGGTGTTTCAATTCTATGTAAGTGAATCTGAACAGCAACTTTCACAAAGCAGGGAAGTAGACAGACTGTGCAAGTAAGTATCAGGGCACCGTTTTTGTTTGTTTATAGGCATTTATGCAATACCAGTTAATGTTATTTTCAAGTGTGTTGTTCACTGGAAAATGTTGAAGTAAAGCATTTTCAATGCAATATAAGTGGATTCTCACCATGCAATAAATGACAAGAGCATTCGTATTTATTTTTGTATCTATAGAAGTTCTGATATATTTCTGTTTTTACATAAACTTAAGATTAATGTTCCATTTTTCTCATTAACTCCCTCAATGTGTGGCTTATATTTTAGTCTTTAGCATTGGTAGTATCACAGCTGGATGGAATGCTGAGTGACAGCAGGCAGCAGTGTGACTTGAAATTCCTGTTCCAATACACCTTTTTTTTTTTTAGTATGAAAACCTGTTTCATGTCCTTGAAGAAAAGTGCTAATAGCTATTCCATCAGAAAAGACTGGAATGAAAAACAGATTTAGGGAGTTTTTGAAATGTACTTACTATGAGAGAAGGCCACAGCGGTAACTGGAGATACTGTCTATCTTATTTCATAAATCTCCTTATATAATACTTCACACTTGTTGATCACAATCTCTAATTCTGTACCCTTATTGAATGTTTGGTATGGTTATCTTTTGTTCTCACTTAGCCAGGTGAAATCTCATCGAAGGTCTGATATGGTGTATTTCCTTATTCAGCTTCTCAGACAGATAATAATTTATCAATTAATGAAACAGTCATTCAAGTGAAGATGGCTCATTTTGCCAATTGGTGTGTTCATTCATGATGTGGTGAAAAACTGCAATAACTGAACAATTTATCTAAGAGCATTTATGCATTTCTAAGATATTGTATATTAATAGTAGATGTTAAGTATAGCATTAATAACTAGTCTAAAATTATACATTATCTTTAAAATTTAAATTATCTACATAATAACCTTATTTAATTCAATTTTAAATTAAAATAAATTTTACTTTAATAATTTAGAATAATAGTTATTCTTTTGTATGTAAATTTATAACTTTAAGACATAGTGATTTATGATATGAATAGGTTGTAAAAACATGTTGAAGCAGTAGTTCATATCACAAGATGTGAAACTATATATTAAAATCTGTGCATAAGAACACAATTGAAATGTTATTAGAGAGTATATTCTTCAAGAAGTAACAAAAGGATAATTTACATTCAAGAGTTTTAAGAAGGTAAAAACTTTATGTTTAAAGTTCCTTATTTCACTTCTATTCCATTTTAAAATTTCACTTTTGAATCCTAAAATTCTTGCCTTTGAGTAGATGTAATGAAATTAATGAATCAATATATTTTTCTAAGTTCATAATTGGACAAGTTTACTGCCAGGCATATTTAGAAAGTAAGACAATTTTAAAAGAGTAGCATAGAATATTCTTAATTCTGCTTCAGGAGATTGAAGTGTTATAGCTTATGTTTGTACTTATATGTGTGTTTATACATTACTGTGAGAGTAATAATGGAAGAAAGTAAGGCTTCTAAACACCTACCAGCCCTCATATTCAATTTAGTTTAGCTTTTCTTTTTATCATTTGAGACTGAGGTGCTCCATTTGAATAACGTGTCACTTGATAAATTTAAGAGTTTGATTCAGAAGATTCAAATGAAAGTGGTGGTTCTTCCCTTAATTTCTCAACAAGAAAGCGTAAACAACTTCCTTTTTACAAGACTATAGTATCTTTTGCTTAGAATAAGAAACCAATTTCTCTTTTTCTGTGGAGATAATTCTTTCTTCTGAGATTGCATAGCTGTATACAATTTTACTGGTGCTTCATGTTAACATACAGAACAGTATCAGTTGAATTTTCATCACCAGCATGCAGTAAATCCAGAGATGGGAGACTTGAATTTTATACAGGAAATGTACATAAGGGTAATAAGATAGTTTTTCTAATTAAGGGATTGCTAGTATGTTATCTAACCAAGAAAAATTAGTAAAGTAAATACAGAAGAACCTAGAGATGTAGTTAGTAATAAGATAAACAAGATCTCAATATTTCTTATTTTACCATGAGGTTAAAAATAATAGACTAGATAAAATTCAGTTCTATTTTACCATGAGGTTAAAAATGATAGACTACATAAAATTCAGTTTCCATTCTGGGGAAGCTTCTTTATTTTCAGTGCTACTAAAGTTCACTTATCAGAAAGAGAATTTATAATCTTCCTGATTATCACATCAAAGCAATGAGAAGCTGACACAGTAGGGCTGCTTATCCATTTGAAGACTTTGCCCACAGTGGGGCTCCTTGTGATTTAACTGGAAATGAAGGGCAGCAATTAGAAAATATTTGCTCCACACCAGAGATATATCCTGGAACCAGCTGTGCTGTCAAAAAATTTTCCCATGCATGGCAATTAAAAAATGATTGGGAGCCCATTTCCAGTAAGTCATGAAGAGACACTTTAAAGAAGGTGGGCACAATATGAATTAACTGTGTCACAGGGATAGTACAGCAGCAGGAAATGGAAAGGATGGAGATGGGGGGGAATCAGAATTGGTCCGAAATTCAGTCTCAGGATCTTCTAACAGATTGTAATAAAAACATTGATCCATACATTGAAAAAAAACCAGCCACATTACTTCTTAGTAATAGCACTCATAATTTATCTGAATGCTTTGGTTCTACTTTTTGTATTTGTACTATTAAGAAAACATGATCTATTGTTCCCATGTTTCTCATTCATCCATTCTCATGCCTTACTGGACTCAATTTACTTGATAATGTGTGGACTGTACTGAACACAGTGAGTTGGAATGATTGATATGAAAATAAAAGTCATAGCTTGGATGCTATTACAGAGTAAGCAAATCTCTTGTACCATGGATTATGACTTAATAATAAATACATCTTTTATTAAATTTGGGTAATATATTTCAATTTTACCATTATTTTTTTCCATACATACATAAATACATATGTACATACACACAAAAAAGAACACACACACACACACATATATATATATATACATATATATATATATACATATATATGAAGCTGAGTCATACTGATTTTGTAGGTATAACTGAATTAGTACAAAGGGTATAAAATATGGAACATTTTAAATGAAGTTAATTTCATTAACTTTTCATATTAGATCCTTTATAGAAACTTTAAGGGAATAGGTTGATTCTTTTGATTTGGATTGTGTTGTTGAAAATATTTTTAAAAATCTATGTAGAATAAGTTAATAAGGTATTTTACCTTCATAGAGCACGATTGTCAGTTCCAGGCAGCTTTGTCCTCTGTATTGATTCAGAGTTACAGATTCTTTCATAGGATTACTGTTTCTCAGGAGATCTGAGTCTTATACAAAGAAGAATCAGAGAATGAATGAATATATATATATATATAATGAATATATATATATATATAGTCATAGTTCATAAATTATACCACCTCAGAGCTATTAGTGGAAACTAGTCATATTACCATAGCAAGAAGTGAGGGGGAGCAATGCTGTTGAGAAACGTTTCCATGGCCATTCATCACTCACAATTAAAACAAAACATACTTGAAGGGATAGCATGGATTTTGATGAATCATGAAACATCAAAATATTTGTTTTCAATGATTGCTCCTACCAAAGATAGAGTGACATAAGGATTGAATGTGATCATAAACGTCTTGGATATGGCTGTATAAATAACAGTAGCTCTGCATGGATTAGTCAACATTTTACGATAATTTAATGGTAAACTATATGAGAAAGAAGAGTTAATATGAATTCTTAAAATTCTCAATAACCCCTTTAAAATGTCCTACACACAAAGAGCAGAAAACCATATTAAAACTACAAATAAAATTAACATGATTAAAATACACATGAGACACTATTTCTTACTACAGAATCCAGAAGTACTGAAATACAAAATGGAATATTATTCTGCTATTAAAACAAAATTATACAATTTGTAGGTAATTGGGTGGAATTAGAAACAATCATGCTGAGTGAGATAACCCGTACTCAGAAAGATGAGACTCCCATGTTCTCTTTCATGAGTGGATGCTAACTTTGAATCTTTAGTTATACATGAATGAAATGTAAAACTAAGAGAGTTCAGGACACAAGTAAGGGACAACAGATGAGAGGATTCATTTGGGATGGGGAGAATGTAGTGATATAAATGAGAAAGGGGTGCGATAGAATAGGAAGAGTTAAATGGGGTGGTGAATAGGAGGTCAGAGCAAAGGAGGGAGCAGGGAGAGGGATAGCTAACACTCTGGGCCTCTTGAAAATGTCACACAGGAATCTACTACTGTACAGGCTTCTTAAAGTATACACATATACAATATGAAAGAGTTTAATTGGGGTTATCCTATAGCAAGTGGACAAGGCAAATACAAAGTCCAATGCCAATAATGGACACTCTCTTTTGAAGCTGTTGACCAGAGGTCCCATTAAAACCTCAAAAAATACTGGCTATTGTTCTTGATCTTGGTTTCCAACCAGATATTGACAGTAAGATTCTATTACTGAAGATACTACATAAATGGTTTGTAGAACAAACAAGAAATTAAGCTGACGCTGACCTCAATGCTTCATCTCTACTGGCTAACTTTCATGGCACTGGAAGGTGCTATGTGTGCTACTGGAAAGGAAAAGCAATCATCATCCTTGTCCAGCTGTGAACTCTGTGTGCTACCATAACAACTGCCTTGACAAGGCATGTCCACTGGTGTAGCAGTAGCAAAAATATTATGGGAATAACAACCACTTTTAAAAATTGAATTTAAGGCCCAAAGGAGGCAATACCTGGCGGTGATATTAGGCCTAGAAACCTATGGACAGACAGGTCTCAGGCCATAGGAGAGAATCTACTACTATCATTCTACTAAATAAACATAATATTAATTGGATTCTTAATGACTTTTTAATATCGCTGAAACCTACAACTCGTCAAATGTACAGACAGTAAAAAACTGAAGAGTGCTTGGCACTGAATATAACTCCTGTGTCAAACCATTGCCTCCCAAGGCTCAGGAATCACTGAAGAAGAGGAATGGAAATATTGAAAGAGCCAGAGATAGAAGATGACTATAAGAAAAAAGTGTTTTCCAGATAGCTAGTCTTAGGAATTCCACCAGTGGTGACAGCATGCATGAGACCTACATAACCTCAAGCCAGAAAAATTCCCAGCATACAGCTTGGGAGGTGAGTTAGAAATGCTAATCCTGGCAGAGAAATTATTGGCAAAAAATAGCCACTGAAAGAGGGAATATCAGTTTTCTTGAAGGGGGATGGATGACCCATTAAGACTTAATTGACCAGGCTCCATGGGATGGACCCAAATTGAAAGGCATGCTGGGAAATATATTAGAATCAACAGGCCTTAAAAGTTAGAAGAAATGAAATTGGGTGGAGAGTATTAAGAAGGGTCTAAATCTGAATATGATCAAAATATATTGTATGAAACTTTAAAAAATTCAGTAGAAACATTTCTAAAAGGAACATGCTACCTAGGAAATGCACTAATATATGAGCTTCTACACTAAATTTGCAGTCTGTGATTTGAGGAATGCTACTACAACCTTTTTCATTCTATAGGCAGAAGGGCTTAATTAGATAATATTTAATTTCCAAACACATTTACATTTTTTGAATTTATTTTTTGACACTTAGCAAAATGATCTTTGGTTAATATAAAAGTTTGTTTGAATTGTTATTTGCACTTCCACTATAAAAGTTTTTTAAAGATTCAAACTGTTAAGTTGAGGCATGTTTCAGCCGTTGATTCAGGTGCTTAATATTTGCTTATTTATATGGACTTGTCATTGCTCCATCATGCAAGAATTATATTTTCATATATTTCATATTATATAGGTATTTTAGTACTGATATACTTAGGCATGTATATCTCATCTAGGGTGAGCTACTATAACACACTTCATAATGACGCTGAAACTCTGTTCCAAAATTCAATTGTAGTCATCAAGTAAAATACCTTTGGAAGCAAAAATAATGACATTTAGCCATATAGAAATTCATAGTGATAATCAATTAAGAATGCTGAATTTAGTACAGAATATCTATTTTTATAGATATAGGAGTTTTAATTTAATAAAGGTTATGTTGTACAAGTAAGAGAGAAAAATTTGACAAATTAGATAGACATGGTGGCTCATTCCTCTCATCCACCAGAGTCAGGGATTGTCTGTACTATAGGAGAAACTGTTTCCAACAACAAATCAATTGATAACAAAAGCTTATCAATCAGATCAAAACATTGTAGCAACTATAATAAGGTTAGTTTTCTGGGACTGGGGAATCATGGCATAGACAAACAGGTATATACCCACCCTGCTGTAAGTTGTAGACAGACACTATCTTATAGTTTAAATCATTTTTCTTAGAAGTTGAAAAACTTGAATCTATATAAAGACTGTTTCAAAGTGTATGTGAATACCAAATCTATAGTGATTTTTAAAGTTCTGGCTGGAGGAACCTATGTCTCTCTCTTAATAGAGTTCTTGGTTACTAGGGACACTAGAACAGGTATTTGATGTTGCAGGATCAGTGAATTTTGGATTCGGTCCACACAATGTAAGAATGGAGAAGCCTACACAATAAAGTTTTCTTCTTTCTTGTGACTTCATATTCTTCATATTCATTTTAACATACCTACAGAATTTTCACAGGGAAGGAGATGAGGAGGTAGAAATCTAAACACCTCCGGGTTTGTGTTTTCATTTACCTACCAAACTAACTCTTTCTACTCTGGAGGATTATGTTATTCCTCATTTGTAAATCTTACTGTGAAAGAGCATAATTTCCACATACTCTGTTTTCCACATTAATCACAATTCTCCTATTAACAAGTGTGATCTACATTTCCCACCCTTGACTGTGAGCAGAAATTTCTTCTGGGACTAAGAAAATGTGCTATGACTGATGCTATGATTTTCAAGGCTGAGTCACAACAGTTATGTAGCTTCTCTCTTGCTGAGTCCCTTAAGGACTCTATGCCTTAAAGCTCTGAGTTCCCAGAGAAGAAATCTTGGTACTGTGCTGTTAATCTGGAGAGATTATTGAGTGAAAGAGTGAGAGAGTTTTGGTGAGGTGAAGCTGTTTTAGCTCTGGCTTACCTTGATTTTCACAGTCCTGGAAGTAGTTTGGATGAAGATCTTCCATGACCTGATCCATAGTAGTCAGACATCAAGTCTCTTGAGACACCCTATAAAATGCATACTTTGCCAAGCCTCTGTGGTCAGTGTGGGATTATTCATCCTTAAAACCTTTAAATTTGGGGTAGATTTGTTGTATTGCAATAAATACTAAATATGTATGCATTTTTGTGTTAATGATATGCCCACAGTATTTACTGTCACTAATTTCCTAGATTATATTTTTCTCCAAACTTAACAATGCTCATTAATATAAAATAATAATTTTCCCTAAAAATATTGATGGCACAGCATACTTAGGTGGGTATTAATGCTAGCTAATATATTCTTCTGAAAGATCTTGTAATTTTTTTATAGCTCTCTTTTGGGTCACATAGAAGTCTAATCAATTTGTGTATATTGTTGTGTAAACTGTGATACTCTATCTGATTTTCATTCTACCATTTTAGTTTTATGCATTCTACAGATTTGAAGTTTTAATATTGAGATGTGATTCAGCTACTTTTTGTGCTTGTGGACAAGTTATCTAGAAAATAACAGATATGTTGACATCAATAGATCTTACTTTAAGCACTTGAAAACATAGAATTTACATAGATTTCTGTTTCTCAAATTGTATTCCATTTCACTCTTTTCCTTCTCTATGGTGAAAGAGTCACATATTCTTTAAATTGATGAAGTTATAGTGTATTTGTATTTCAAACAATGCAAGACTTCATGCTCACTTTGTTTTATTTTGAAATTCATATTTTATGAATTATCCTTATACATCTACTTATACATCTGCTCTTCTGAATGACCCTGAGAGTCAATTTTTTTTTTATATTAAGAAGAAAACATTGAAATGCTTGCTGAACTTACAATACATATGTGGTTAAATCTGTGTCATCCCAATGACACAGTGAGCTTTCCCATCTAAGATCACAGGCAGAGAAAAAAATGCAATAAAGTAAGAGATGGCAACTATTAAGGGTCTTGTCATCATTACTCCATGTTATTGTCCATCAATGTTAAAGGATTTGCTACTGAAACAGATCAAAGATGAGAATTGCCATTAGTGTGATTATATTGAAGATTACTAAGAACTGAGTTGTCTTGGGTCTGGTTCCTATCATAAAATAATTTCATTTACATGATCAGTGTTGTTAAGCAAAATGTGTTGATACATAATAATAATCCTTTTTAAAATGTAATAAAATATCTAAATCATTTGTAATGGGAATGTTAAACACTATTATCATATTACAAAGTAGACAAATCATGTAATATTTATAATAAACATAGAAGTAAAGGAGTATGTTAAGTTCAACATAGAAAATAAACAAATTTTACATGATATATTACAGAATATGCATTTCATGTTCCATGATTTTCTAAGTAGAATAATTTCTTATTTTGATATTTAAACCTTACCATAAGAAATTATGGGACTTGCCTCTTTGATCAGGTAGCTTTATCTGCTTGGATTATTTCCCTACTGTGTCTAAGGGGTGAGTGCCTCCTTGCTGTTCTTTGCAGGCACCTGTTTAATATCATACCCACATGCAAATGGACCTTTCACTTCAGGCAGAAAGTATCACACCAACTTTTATTAAACCAAATGTCTAATGTCTACTAGACATTTAGCTGTTAGAACTTAAGGGTGAAAAGAATGACATCTGCTGGCCCTGAGTTTACCTTTGATATTTCAGTTTCTATCTTTACCTATGACACAGTTGGTCTGTTATTAGAAGCTTAATATTTTGACCATAAAAGTTACTGTCAGTTTAGCCAAGGCAGAAGTTTTACTTGAGATGTGTTATTCAATATATTTACCTTACTATTATACCTTACACATATGAAGTAAAAATATATAGCAGATATTTGATAGTATATAACCAGTGAATAAAGAGAAGATGATGATTATGATGATGAGTGAAACATTTGTTGCAGGTTCAATATCCTGAACATCTTGTGAACTGGAATTCTGTTTCAATTATTTTTATAATGCTTGCTGTACTATGGATACTCAATGTACAATTAATGATAAAAATATATATTGAATTAAAAAAGTAAATGAGCACAGAAGCGATAAAGGGACTATTCAATAATACTGCATTCTAGAACGGGAAATACTTATCCTCTCAGCTTGGGAGCACAAAGGGAAATTCTCAACTTCACTCCAAGTTTTCAAGGAGAAAGGCATTCTTTTATTAGGGAAGAAATCACCCACTTCCATCACCTCCACTGTTATACTTTAATTCTGTGGCAGTGATATAAAACACTCTGGTCAAAAGCAACATAGGGAAGGAACGGGTTTATTTGGCTTATTTATTTGATCACAACCCACCACTGAGGTAAGTCAGGGTAGGAACTCAAGGCAGGATCTTGAAGCAGAGTCTATGGAAAAAGCCAAATGCCTGCTCACTTTCTGGCTGACTTACTGTTTTAAATAGGTTTAGCTTTCTTAAAAAATATCAAGTCAACCTTCCTTGGGATGGTGTTTGGTTAGGTTCTCCCAAATCAATCATCAATCAAGACAAGTCTCTCACAGACATGGCCACAGGGCAATCTGACCTGGAAAATGCCTCAGTTGAGACTCACTCAGATGACTCTAGGCTGTATCAAGTTAACAAACAGCTAAGGCTACTTAGAAATACCACTCGGTAAAAAAAAAAGTTCCCTTAAGGTTGTATCACTCCAGGGATTAGAGAGATGACTTGGTGGTTAAGACTACTTCCTGCTCTTCCTGAGGACCAAAGTTTAATTTCTGGTACCTAAATCGTGTGGCCCATAACACGTATAACTTAAACTCCACAAGTCTTTTGTCTCTGGCCTCCATGGGCACCCAAACTCATGTGCACACACACTCATGCACACACACACACACACACACACACACATACACTAAAAATAATTCTCTAAAACATGATCATTTCATTACAGAAAATTTATAAATTGGAAAGTATTAGTTCTGTAGAAATGAAATTCCAGGGCTTACCATGATATCATCACAGAAAAGGGATACTGTTGTGTGTCTTGAACCTTGAAAGTATTATTTACAAAGGAGGACAAATCTTCCTCTGAACGGGCCTTCTGATTAGGGGCTAGGCATTAAAAATCAGTATTCTTTAACATCAGTGTTTACTGTTGTAATTATCCTTCACTGTCATTATGTGGAAAAATAGGCATAAGTCAAAGTAGAATTGTTTTCTTGTGTGAATATGTTGGTGATAAATTCTATCACACTGTATTTTCTCAAAATAAGTACTCTTCTCTCTTTGTTCTTCAACAATATTCTTTTCTGAAGAGAAAACCCAAGGTTGAGTTATTGTCATTAAGCAACTTAAAGACTGAATTTCCATCATTACTTTTGCTTTCCTCTGTGCTGAAAACAGTCATAAATGAGCATATTATTCCTCTGTCAATGTAAATTGTTACTTTTCTTACTTTTATATAAAAAATCAATTTTTCTTCTTTCAACATTCAGCATTATATTCCCATAAATATGTACGGTTTTTGACAATCACCTGAAATAATTCTCTGTTGATTGAGTCAGGATATTTTTTATATCTCCTCTAAACATAATAATTCATTATTTTTCTATTTTGTCTGTGGGTAATCAGACATTTTCTTACATATCTGTACCTATACTATCCCAAATTATTTTAAAAACACTTCTTTAGTAAAGATCACTTTGTCTAATCTGTTTATTTCCTCTTGTTTTTTCCATCTGTGTTGTTACTGCTGCATGTTTCATTTTTTTCTTTAAATTCAAATCGTAGTGTTGCAAATGTCATATAATAATAAAACTGTAACTTAAAATCTTTTGTTCTCCTAAAGCTTTTTCACTTCAGTTTTTTTTTAAGTATTTTACTTACTATTCTCATTTTATGTGTATGAGTATAGTGCATGCATGTAGGTAGGTTTGCCCATGTCACATAATGCATGTGCAGATCTGAGAGGGTATTGGATATCTTTGAATTGGAGTTACAGATGGTTGTTAGGCACCCATGTGGGTGCTGGGAATCAAACCCGGGTCCTCTGTAAAAGCAGCTAGTGCTTTTAACTACTTAGCCATCTCTCCAATCCCTTCTTTAGTTTTTAAAGTCAAATACTGATTCAACAAGGCATTTAATTCTTCTCTGGGACTAGCATTGAATATTTGGCTTCAGACCTGTGAAAGCTAATTGACATGGACATCTCAGTCATAAAAACTCATACAGTGTAGCTTTGGTTTTTGTATTAACTAAGGGGGCCACAGGTAAACTTTGATCCCCAGTTTCTTAAATACAGTAAAACAAGCCAACCAACCAACCAACCAAAAACCAAAAAATAACTTTACCTTTAACCTATCTATCAGAGTTAATGGACAACCCAAGAGGAAAGTTACTCTCAAAAACTCAGCTTAGCTAATGAGGTTACAAGTGTCCCCTGATATCCTTGCCTAACCATATTTTATTATAATTTTAAGCATATATTTATTTATTTTTAAATACAATCGATTTTCTGATAATGAAAATATCACCAATAATTTTTATCCAGATAAATTTATTGATTGATTTTAAAAAGAAAAATATGTGATCTATTGCATTTATCCCACAGTCTCTTTTACTCCCTTTTGTCTTTTGTTTTGCTTTTATTTTCGAGACAGGGTCTTCCTACAGCTCCAGGTGGCCTGACACTTTCAGTGTAGAACAGGTTGACCCGCAGAGATCTGCCTGAGTCTGCTCTCCAGTGCTGGGATTTAAGGTATTTGTCACCACACCTAAGTATTTGCTTGTCTTTTAATATAAGATACAAATCAAAGTATCTCAATGTGAGCTTTGGCTTCTCTTATGAAGAACTACTGTTCCACTGCCTCCTGGGTATATTTTATTACTGAAAAAAATCTTTTAAATATTGAGAAAGCATAAGATACAATGGTGCCCTTACAAATTACTCCCTTGCAGTATTCATCTTATCAGTTCACCGGAATTTCAAATTTTAAGTTGCCTAAGACAAAAACTTGGATGTCTTACTGAATTTGCATATCTTCTCTTGCAGGGAATCTATCAGTGAGCTTTCAGCTCCACCTCTAGATAGCATTCCTAATTCCATCTTGTTTTCTACTGTTATGACTTCCACTTAAAATACCATTACCTCTCTAAGTAGTCCATCTTCTGAACAGACAGGTTCAGATCTTAGCAAGCAAAGTGAGAGCGTATAAGAAAGGCTGGTAAACAGAATGTCAGAGCCAGAAAGCCTGGAAGAATCATTTGGGACCTTTTAGTTCTTCCATTCACTCAAAACGAGATTAGTTTTACATACTTCACACAATGCCACTGAGGAACAAAGGGATTATTTGTAAAGCATAAAATTTTGTCTATCAGAAAGTACATGCGTCATGTTAGCAATTATTATAGCATACACTAATTTGGCTCTATTAAGGTCTCGTTATTGAAGGTAATAATGTCTAGAAATATAAAAAATATTGAATGAAATTACATTATAATTCAAGAAACTAAATTTCTATCAGGCTCAAATATATATTTTTCTTAGATACAAAATATAAAAATATACAAAGTATGCATTTTTTTATATAGACGGTATTAAAATAAACAAATGTCAATGTAGCTTCTCTTCAATCTGTTAGTAAATGCGGAGTTCTTTAGCCCCTTTCCTTGCTTCACTGAGTCCCTAGAGAATCTTGTCTTTGACTGCTTCGTACAGTCTAAGGGACTTGTGAATATCTGCTGTCAAGAATGAACTTTTAAGAATTCTTCACTATTTTTCTCAGGCCCAGTTTAATCACGATTCATAGACTGTACGATCCTTCAAACCCTCTGAAGGAAATTATAGAAAATGATCAGCGAAATTACTTTATGTTCACTCCTAGATAAGCCAATTTATTAATGAATTCTAATTTTAGAGAAATGCTCTTATCCATAGTACAGTTGTCTCTGAATAATATACATTATTAAAACATAGTCTACACCTGCTATTAATCTGCAGAATGCCTAACAATTGTATTCCAAATGAGGAAACATTAATTCACAAGAACTGTGGCAATGGAAGAGTGAAGGAAATGATAAAAGAAATTTCTATTTAAAAGCAAAACAGTCTTCTTTGCATGTGGTGTCTTTTAAAAGCCACAAATGCATATTTTGTTTTACAGAGTATTTTAATAAGTTTGGGTCATACAAAAATGAGCCTGAAGCTGAAACTGCCCCTGCCTTACAGTGTGAGAAAAATTACAGTTCCTGAGAGGCAAAGAAGAAAATTTAAAATTTCCAAGATGCTGGTGTACTCTCTTTGTTCACTGGAGAGTAGTAAAAAGACTAAGGAATAGGTCTGTAAAGTACTCATTACAATTTGCTAAGTGATTCAGCTGTGCAGTAGTTCCACGCTTATCTTCTGCCTTCCAGTCTCTTCCACCCTTCTACTATGGTGAGGAGTAATAGAAAATGTTCTGTAAGTGGAAGCTCTGCCTAGATGAGTAGGTAATTGGAAGGCGCAGTTTCATTTGATGACTAAGCACAGAGTTAGGTAGAGAGTCACAAGAGGATTTCACCCCCTGAGTTAATTCAAGGTAATGCAAAGTGAGAGATGCTTTAACAAAGTTAATAACTGTATTATACCATCCCAGCCATCACTAAATATTATGTACAGGAATGAAAGGTACTCCACTAAAGCCATTAAATGAGAAACTTAGTCAGTTATATGTATCATGAAAATTTCATTATTTAATTTCAGTGACTGAGTCAGAATTTTTTTCCCAAAAGAATTTAGCATGTTTGGTAGATTTTGTTTTGATTTTTGTTTCTTGTTTTTGTTTTTATTGCTCATGAAAGTGAGTCTGTCACCTTCAGCCACAGTGGAAAAGTTGTATAAGGCAAAAGCTCTGTGAGCTTGAGATAATCAATCACTATGAACTATAGAAAAATGTATGTTCATATTGACCTTAAAACAAGAACCATGATAAAACACATGCATCACTCTGAAGGAAGCGGGAGGGTGAGCACAGAAGGCACTAAGAGTCTTCACTTTTGGTTCCTTCCTGACAAGTACAGTAAATTATAACAATATTAAAATAAAAAAAGAATGCTTGGATGGATTTTACATTATTTTTAGTTTTGTTTGTTTGTTTCATTGTTTTGAGTCAGTAAGCCCACATAGCTGAAACCCATTATGTAGATCAGGCTGGTACTGATCTCACAGAGATCCTCCTGCATCTGCCTCCCAGACACTGGGGTAGAAGGCATGTACCACTACACCCAGCTTTCATTTTACAATTTTGAGAGACTCATATATTTATCATTTTGTTATTCCACAAATTTACAGAATACTTATAATGAGGGTCACATGACCACTCTGATTGTACAAAATAGGAAATTGTGGTTAGAATAAACTATAAAGCAAAAGTTCAAGGAGAAAATTATTTAAATCTTATTTTGGAAGACTCCTTGTAAACCAAATTTTGTCAGATAAGTGAAAAGGTTTGAAGGGAGAGCTGTCTGCTTAGGACAAATGAATGAATTGAGAATACCTTCATCTTTACAAAAAAAGAGATGAAATAAAATAAAGCTTCTTTGTTTTTTAACTTTTAGCTTGGGCCAAGACCTGCTGAGTGCTTTGCATAAATCATTTCTTTTGATATTTTCAACAAATCTAAGAGGTAGGCCTGAATATGCTCATTTGTAAAAGGAAATCTGATTCTTGCAAAACCTAAGGTACTTGAAACTAGAGTTTAATCCCAGATCTCCTTTATTCTAAACTTCAAATCACTCTGTAGAGCTTCTTTCTTGGTTGTCAAGATAATAAGGTTTATAACTGAGGACATGAGAAGATAGATGTTTTTTTAAGAAGGAAATACTTGTGCTATTGAATGATCTCATCAACTTTATCTATAAATTTAAAAAAAAAGATCTGCTATATTAGCTATCTCCTGAAACTACTTCACTCCATTCTCAGGAAATAGTTTTGGAGCTTTTCTAAGACTATGCTTATGTGTACATTTTGCTCTAAATGTCACTCAAGTTCAGCATCATTATTTTCTATATTTAATATAGGAGACTATATCTGAGATAGGAGATCAGAGACAGAATCACAGTGTTATGGTTTCCTTTTGCATACTTTACCAGTTAATATTTATTTTCAAGGAGTCTTTAAAAAAATATAATATACTATTTGGGGAACTAGAAATATAAAGACAAGAAAAAAAGGAAGCATGTTGCTGCTGGAGAGATGGTTCAGTGTTAAGAACACTGGCTTCTCTTACGGGTGACATTGGTTTGCTTCCCAGCACCCACATGGTGGCTAAGAACTGCTGTAAGTCCTGTTCCAGAGGATCTGATTTCCTCTTCTGGGCTCCGTGGGCATTGCATGCACTGGTGAGCTTACGTACAGACAAACATTCATATACATAAAATAAAAATAAAGACATCCAAAAATATTATTAAAGTTTTTGAAATGGTAAAACAGTTACAGTTGGATTACAAAATAGATACACAGTGCATATAGGCAATTGTTTGTGTTACTTTTCTGTTGCTGTGATAGAACATCATGACCAAGATAGCTTCTTAAAGGAAGTGTTTATTTGGCTTGCAGTTCCAGAAGGATGAAAGTCCATCATGGCAGGCAGGCATGGCAGCAGAGGCAAGATGGAACACAAAGCTAAGTGCTCAAATCGTAAAGCATGCTAACAAGAAGAGAGATTTAAAACTGGAAGTGTGATTAGGCTATTAAATCTCAAAGGCCATTCCCAGGGACGTATTTCCTCTAGCAAAGTCACACCTCCTAGGTATTCCATGCCCTTCCTAAAACAGCACCACCATCTATGATCATATGCCAAGTGTTGAAAGACTTGAACCTATGGGGACCATTTATCATTCTAACTACCACATTCCACTCCCTGTTCCCCATAAGCTTATCGTCATAGCACAATGCAAAATGCATTTAGTCCAGTGTCAAAAGTCCTCATAGTCTTTAACCGTCTTGACACCATTGTAAAAAATCTAATGTCTAAAATCTCTTCTGAGACTCAGGCACTTTCTTATTATACTCCTTTTTAAAATCACAAATCAAATTACTAGCTTCCAACATATGAAGGCACAAAGTAGGCATTTTATTTCCAAAAGAGAGAAGAAAAATGGGGGCATACAGAGAAAATATTTGGTTAAAAGAAGTCCCACACCAAGCTGGGTAAATATTAAATCACATAGCTTGGATGGCTCAGTCTCTCCAACTTTGCTACCTGAAACATACATCTGTTTCCTGGACAACTTTCACACCCTTCACTCCCTATATACAATTCTTGGCAAATTTTCATAGCTTTGGCCTCTCCAGCATATTGGGTTCTCTACTGCTAACCAGCCTGCACTTTCACAGCTTCATACAATGGCCTATCATGTACTTATGATCTGTCAGGGTATTACTTTCAAAGAAATTCTCTTTTTACACACTTCCTGGCCTTAGCAGCTCTCTGAAATCTTGGAGGAATTACTGATGCCTCCCTCACTCTTACATCAGTCATGGTTCTAGAGCCAGCATAACATAGATGAAACTTCCAATGTCAGTTAACTACTTGGGAGGGACCTTGGCCTGCTTCATCTACATTAACAGCAACACCCATATGTTGTTTTTCCCCAGGAGCATAAATATCCTTTGGTATTGCCCTTTCTCATGTTGGAAACTTAGCTGGACAGTCTGGTCCAGAAGGCACTCATTATTTTATTGTACATTAGGAGGTCTTTCCTTCATGGTGTTAATCTTCTTATCAATAACAGCCGCTCTTCCATGCCTTGACTGCAACATTAAGCTTCTTAGTGCTTTCTTCCTCTCCAGATAATTAATTTTATATTTCTTTCTGCCCCACTTGCTCTTTTTCATTGTATACCTACATACGTTTATCAGTAATAATCAAACCACAAATTCAACAACCTTAGTTTATTTGAAATGTCCTTTACCAAAGAAATTAATCCATTACTTTAAAATTTAACCTCAAGGAAATTTTTAGGCCACAGACTTTACTAAAAAAAACAAAAATCACAGGAATGATCTCTAGCCCAATTCCTTTTTAAGTCCTTTTTGCTTCCCTTTGGAACTACGTTGATCTCAGGATTGCTTACTTCCATGATCCTACCAAAACAGCTCATTAGTTGCTGCTTGCATAATTCAATCACTTTTCTATTCCAAACTTCTGGTCTTACACATTCGTCAAATAAACAACATGGTGAAGTTCTTCATAGCACTCTCCTATCTCATATAAACTTCTGTATTAGTTATTTTTCTGTTACTAGGATATAATAGTGTTGAGTTCCGCGGGACTTGAACCCCCGTCACACAACCCGACGCCTTGCCCTGGGACTCGAACCCAATGGCACCAGGGCTTCGGGACTGGAACCCTCAATGGCAGCTTGCTCTGGGACTCGAACCCAAAGGCAGGGCCAAGAAGACCAAGGCCAGACACAAAAGCAAGAGGTTTTATTGAACACTTGTACAAGTGGGCGCCCTGCTCCGGGACACGTGCGCGCATGTAATAGCCTGCCTCTTTTATATCTTAAAAACATAGGCGGGGGCGGAGTTCCGTCAACTGGTCTCAGGAACTTGCCAGATCCTGTTACATTCCGAGAACTTACAGAGTTATAAAGAAAAACAAGGAACAAATGGTAACCGTTTTACAATAACAAGGAACAGAGTGGTCATAAGGTTTTACAGAGACGACAACAAGGAACAGGTGGTACCATTACAATAACAGGAAACAGGGTGGTCACAAGGCCTCATAAACATGTTTTCTAAGTTCTGTGGTTTGAGATGTACCTTGTGGATTTCACTGCTTGAGCAAAACAATTCCGGAGCAAAAGACTTCCTGAGCTAGCTTTTTACGAGGGCAACTAATGGCCCTATTTTTACAGTTAGCCTTCCAGACTTTTATTTTACGCTTCAATAGCATGAACAAGGTATAGGAATTCTAGAAGGAATAGCTCATTTGGCTTATGGTTCAAGAGGGATGAGGGTTTATTATGGTGAGCAGATATGGTGGCAAAAACAGCCAGAGCACCTAGCTAAGTGCTCACATCTTCAATCGCTCACAGGAAGCAGAGCTAGGACATGCTGGAAGTCGAATGCGTCTCAAAGGCTGCCATTAGTGACATGCTTCCTCCAGCAAGACCACACCTCCTAGGGAGTTGTAGAGTAAATTTAGCTGGGGTTCCCACTCTGACTTGATAGACAGGAGCATTGATAGACACGCCCATTGATGGACACGCCCATTAATGAACACTCCCATTGATGCCCATTGATAGACACACCCATTGGTAGACATGCCCATGCAGGCAGGAGCTGGATACAAGCAAGAGATGTCTCTAAGGATTTGTTTGATGGAAATGGAGCCAATAGACTCAATCACTTTCCAACTAACCAGTGACTTGAGTCCGGGACAGGCGGGAAAAGCAATGGATGCTGAGAGGAGAGGTGTGTGGCCATCTTGGGGGGGGGACTCCCTGGAGGTACACGGCACTTCTGATCAAAATTCTGTCTCCCCCGCCAGCAGATTGCTGCTTCCTTCCCAGTGACCAATCCTTTGTAAGGAACCACAATGAACCCCAATTTGTCTAATTGGCGAGTATACTCTGTTTCACTCAGCTGATTCAGAACGAGAGGAGGGCAAGGCCCAATCCCACCTCATTGCAAGAGGAAAATTCTTAAGACAGGAGTCCATGCTCTTTCCTAAACAGCACCACCAAACGAAGACCATAAACCAAGTATTGAAAGGCTTGAGCCTATGGAGGATTTTTCTCAATCAAACTACCACAGCAATGGATCCATGAATATTTTTTGATTATTACATTTTAAATTATTAGAATTTACAAATATGTACATTTAGAAATTGAATTGTTTGAGACTTTCATGCATGCATATGATATATTTTGATGAAATCCAATTCCTACTCTATTACAACTTTTCTGATATCCCCCTTACAATTTCTGCCATATCCTTCTAATTCAAATCAAAAGTATTTCCCTCTCAACTTGATATATTTGGTTATCACCCACTGAGTCCACTTAGTGCTGCAAGTAGGTGTGCACTGTACAGGGCCACATGTACACATTTCAATATTAAAATTTAAATAATCTTATTTCCATGTAAAATCATAATAAAATTGAAAGTTCTATATTCACAATCAGTGTTGGTGTTGTTAGGATTATTTTAAAAGTCTTTACAAATATGGACACTTTAATAATTTTTAAGCCTAAAGCTGCAAATTATTAGGAAATTAGGAGTTTAAACTCTCTTCTGGGTGAGAACTCTCTCCCAGTAAACGTTAGTATTGAAAGATTTGCAGGTAAGAAGCGAAAATATCAAGCTCAGGCAATCCTTACTGATCTTTACTAGTCAATGAGGGGTGCCCACTAACCAGATACATCTACAGCAGACAAAAGGGCCAAACAGCAGAGAAGCTTAAGTGCCCTTGTGTATATAAACAGAGTCCTAGTGATTGGTTAGAGGATTAGGGTCTGTATTCTTCCATGATAAGGGTCTCAGAAGGTCTTGTTTGCAAAGCAGAGCCTGTTTTCAGAAATTTATGTTTGAGGATCTTGGACAGACTTGTTTGGAAAGCATCTTCAACAAATCGTGCTAGTAAAAATGGTTCTCCACCTGTAAAATAAATAAATTAAAACCTTATCATTCACTTTGCACAGAAGTCAAGCCAAATGGATTAAAAACATCAATATGAAACCTGAAACTTTGAAATTGCTAGAAGAAAACATAGTTAGTCCCTTAAAGATATACATGCAGGATAGGACTTTCTAAAGAAAGACAATATCATGAAATTTGCAGGTAAATAGATAGAACTAGAAAGTGATATACTAGGTGAAGTAACGTAGACTCAGATAAACAAATGATGTATGCTCTCCCTCAGTTGTGGATCTTAGCACCAAATCCTTTTATGTAAACATATATCCTCTTGTAGCTGCAGGAGCCAGGGAAATAGAAAGGAAACAAATAGATAAAGGGAAAGAAGCTGCCTTTCACTTTAAGGAAGTACTTGTCCTTGAAAGTGATGTGAGTTTCTTGCAGACAACAAAAAGGTGGATTTCATCTCTTAATCCATTCAACTTTCCTGTGCCTTTTGACTCTGGAGTCAGGCCAATGATATTTAAAGTTATTATTGAAGAATATGTATTGATTGCCATCATCCTAATTTTTGTTTGCATTCTTGGTCTAATTTGTGTTTCCATAATTATACCTTCATTTTACTACGTACTGTTGCCTGTTGGGTATAGTCTTTCCTTTCTTCAGTCCTTGGTATTGCTTCAAGTATTCTCTGGATGGCTGATTTGGTTGACATGAATTTTTTCAGCTTGTTCACCTTCAACTATAATAGACATCTTTTCTGGGTAAAGTATTCTGGGTTGGCATCTATGGTTATTTAGAACTGGGAATATTTTGGTCCAGGCTCTTCTGGCTTTGCACTGAAAAGCCAGCTATAGTTCTGATGGGTTTCCCCTTCTATAAGACCTCTTGTTTTTCTCTTGTACTTTTTATTTTTCAATTTTTGTTGTGTATATTTAGTGTTTTTACTATGATATGACATTGAAGTTTCTTTTCTGGTCCTCTCTATTGGGTGTTCCATATGTTTCTGTACTTGTATGGTTACATCTTTTCTTAATTATTGGAAAATTTAGTCTATAATCCTGCTGAGTCTAGTCAGTATCATTTATCTGAGATTCTTCTCTTTCCTCTATGACTATGATACATAAATTCTCTTTTCATAGTGTCCCAAATTTCTTGCATATTCCATTACTCCTTTTTTTAACTTTTCATTTTCTGTGCTTGAGTACTCTAATTCTTCAACTGTATCATCCAATCTTGATATTTTGTTTTTCTTTGCCTTCATTCAGTTGTCAAGGCTTTATTTTTGTTTCAAAATGTCTTATTGAATTTCTTGATTTTAGCCTGAGTTTTCTTCAGTATTTCTCCTTTTTTAAAATTAGTCCGAAATTTATATCTATCTTCTTTTAGTTTTTTGAGCTGTTAGTGTGATCTTTAAATTGGTTGATTTTTTAAAGCATATTTATTATTGCTCATTTAATACTTTGTCCTAGGTTATCACTAAGGATTTCTTACTATAAAACTCTTCTACAGGACTCATTATGTTTTATGGGAACATAGCGTTTCACCATTTCATATTATTATTTTTTCATTGTAGTTTTGGCATGTGGATTTCTTTTGTTACTTATATGAAACTCAAGCCTTTCTTTTTTGAGTAGAATTCTGATTCTGCTTGCATAATCATTGAACCTTATTATTTCTTATTGGGAATGAAAACCTTGTTGGTCTATGCTTCAGGTTCTCTCTTTTGATTTTTGAATTGTACACATATGCATGGCTAAGATTTCAACATTAGCACCCAGCTATGAGAGAGAACATGTGATGATTGTATTTCGGGGTCAGGGTTATGTCATTCAGGATAATTGTTTCCAGTTTCATGCATTTACTGGGGAATTTCATAATTTAATTTTTAAAAGAGTTTTTTATTCAGTTATGTATGTGAGCCACACCATTATCTCTTCATCAGTTGAACAACATCTAGGTTGTTTCCAATTCCTGGCTAACATGAAAAGGCAGCAGTAAGAATGAGTGAACAGATATTTCTGTAGTAGGGCATAGAGTATTTTGGGTACATTCCCAAAAGTGGTCTGATTGGATCAAATGGTAGATCGATTTCTAGCCTTTTGAGCATCTCCACACTGACTTCCTTAATGGCTGCAATGAATCGCACTGCATTTGTAGTGGATAAGCATTCTTCTTTCTTGAGAAGATATTTTTGCAACCCTGCAGTAAGGAATATGAAGTGATAGAATGCTGATAGATAAGCAGATTTATCTTTTCATAAAAATACATTTTGACCTTAGCAATACAAAATTGTTCTATAATAAATATAAATCCCTATAAATACAAGTATCCTATGAACCTCTTGCATTTTAATGATTCTTCAATTAATGAAATGAAATATTTTGCATATCTTCATTTTATATCCATACAAGAGACCTGTATTTGTTTCCATCAGCTATTTTATAATGCTGGGTTCAGGATCAATGTTATACATAGAAATTCCTTCATTCCTATCTTTTGTTCATTAATGAGTCTACTAAATGGAAGAGATAGGAAGGTTCTAAATGATATGGATGGCTATCAAACTACAGCAATGTTCACACTCAACAATCTCTGGACATGTTCATATCTCTTCATATACTGAAGTTAATTAGATAATTCTTTATTAATTGTCAAGTACTCTCAAGGAAAGATCTAAGCAAAGAATCATTCAGTTTATTTCAATTCAGATTTTAATAGTTTGAGTTGACACAAAACAAATTTTAGGTCCATACATAGCAGGGACTCTCCTTTGGAAAACTGACCAACTGAAACTAAATCCAGGAAAAATTCCATTGGCATCAAAGATATATTTCAAGACAATTGTTTTCCTGGTTAGCTTTTAGATAATTATGGGAAATTCCAGTTGCTAAGATAAATTTTCCATATAAGAATTTCCAAAACTTAATTTAAATAGAGAAAGAACAACAATAAGCAGCAGTTTAAGAGGAGCTATGGTACAAACCTTTTCCAAAATATTTGTTAGATCTTCTTCTCCCTATTAGGTGTTTAGTTTATATTTTTATTGTAGAATTATGTATGTTAGACTCAAATTATCTAATTATTCTTTAAATATTTAATGTATTGTTTTACATTTTATATGTAAATGTGTATAGCCTGCATGTATGTAAGAGCACTCATGCTCTTTCAGTGAACCAGGGTGTGATTCCCAGCATCCACATGGTGACTAGCAACTGTTCCAGGGGATCCACCACCCTGCCCTCTTCTGATCTCTGTGGGCATTGTACAGCATAGGTGCACTTGCATACACGCAACTAATAAACTCATACACATAAAATAAAATATTTAAAATATGTTGAATTCTGTGTATGTTTTAAGCACACTTAGAAACATGACACAGTCAAAATATATAATGCTTTAAGGAAAATATCTGAAGGAAATTTCTCAAGAAATCATTTATTATTTCTTATACTTCATGTTCAATAACTTGAAAATTAAATTAGAAATTACAGAGTAATATTAAAACATCCCACAATTCTATTTTTATGCAAAACCAAGTTGGATAATGATTATCTATCATCTTATGTCTTAAATATAAATAAGGAGCATATATTAGATATTTTGAATTTTATATTTAACTGCAGAAATTTACACTTAGTATTTGAATTGACATGCACAGAAATTTTGTAAGTTCAGTAACAAGAAATGATTTAATTATGGAATATTTTGTAAAATCTAATCTAACAAATCTAGTATTTGTTGAACAAATGCTTATCAAGCTTTTACAGCAGAGTTAGTTACCAGAAGTTGTAGAAAAGAAATTATTTTTTGGTTCTCAAATTAATATAGTATCTTTTTTGTTGTCATACTTTTGAGACAGGGACTCCGTGAAGCCCCAGCTGGCCTAGAACTCACTATGTGGACCGGAATGACCACTATCTCAAAGAGAGCTGCCTATCTCTGATTTCTGAGTGCTGGGATTAAAGGTATGTACCACCACACCCAACATCAAATTAATACAGTTTTAATACGAGGGCTTGGAGTAGTACTTTAAAATTTTTCACTTAATTTATTTCTCTTTTAATACATATTTATATAGTGTTCTGTTGGACATTTTTAAATGTATTAGTATTGAGAGGATAAGTGAATGACTGAATGAAATTATGAGTTCACACATGAAATAAATGAACTGTGAATGAATAAGATGAGTCCCCTGTCTGAGAGGAAGATGCAATCCAGGCTGAGAATGAAAGTGAGGCAAAAACGGCCAAACATTACAAATGCTAAACTCCCTAGGTAGAAAGAAACTGAAACTTACCCTGCTATGGGAGTGTCAGGGCAGGGCACAATGACTTCAATAAAGCTTAACATCTCCCAGAGTGCAATTATTACCACTGTTAATCAAAATATGTGCTAACTTTGAAAAGGCTGCTTTACACGACAGCCTCTTTTGACCTGACTGTAATATTTCATAAGCAGTGTACTATAAAACCCAACACATACAACAAAATATTCTATAAGCAATAATAATTGATTCTGAATGCCATCTATGCATGTGAATTTTTGTGTCTGAATTCATCGAATGATACATGGGAAATGTTAAGATAAAATACATCATTTTGTAATAAAAGAAAGTAGAAATTAAATAAGAAGCTATATCATTTAGAGAGGCCTGGATAGATAGGCATGTGCCCTGCAGTAAAATATGCTCTCAGCCATTCTGCTTTTTAAAACATCCAAAGACATTTACTGGAAACTGTAACATAGGTGGATGATAAAACTTGATGTCGCTTTTGGACAGTAAAAATAATTGATTAAAACACAGGTTAGAAATGAAAAGAAGAGCAATGCTTAGATAAAATTGGATTCTAATTATATGTTAATGGTGCAAACACAATTACATGCATTTTTATCACGTGTTCAAACTCAAATGTAAAAATATATGAAACAGGAAATTGTTTTGTGTTATTGTCTACGTAGATGTGATTGTTTAGTGAGATAAACTTTGTCCTTTTTTTCTGCTCCCAGTACCTTATTTTATTAGAAATGCTCAACAATCTGAATTGTAATATTGCTGTAGTAATTTTCAGAGTGAGGAAGAAGAAGAGATAGTTGTAAATTTGGCAGATTGTCAGGGAAGGAGATCTCAAATTGTGTTCCAATTTTACCTTCACTTTTACTTCTTCCAAGATGGAACAATTCTGGTTTGTTGTCCAAAGCTGGCTTTTTGTCCATGCTCTCTCCCAAGCTCTCCCCAAATCCACCCCCATCTTGCTGGTAGTCTCCATGTAGTGGGTATTTCAAACTCCCCACTTTACCCAATCAAGTTCCTACTTTCCTATGAGTGAGTCAATCAGCAACGTGTATCCTACCATGTCCAATTCAAAAAGGGAAAGGAGATCCTAATCCTGTTCTACCCCCTATCCTAAGACTGTAAAAGCCCAGACTCTCTGGAGAGTAGACACTGCTCTGTCACTATCCTCTTCCCCTTATGGGGAGTCTGTCTCTTTGGGTGTTGTGTGGCGTGTTACTTTTGCTTCAATGAGGCTTAGCTCTGTACTATAAATAAAAACTTTTCATCTTGTGATTATATACCCATCTTAAAAAACAGAGAAAAGATTCTATCGTTTATCATCTTGGTATTAAATATATCTATATCTATATCATCTATATCATCCATCTGTCTATCTATCTGTCTACCTATCTATCTATCTGATCTATGTATGTAGTACAAGCCTACCCTAAAAATGGAATCTTCCTGCCAAAGCCTCCCAAGTGCTGTAATTACAGACACGCTCCACCACACCTGGCTAGTAATCTGTATTTCTTAGAAACTAAGTTTAACCTCTTCTACTGCATCAACAGATCCATCTTTACTGGTCCATACACAATAATAGATTCTTATTTCCTATTTGTACTTCTAGATAAGGAATTAGTTGCTTATTAATTCTTCCCCCAGCATGTCAATGACCACAGACACTACATACCAACTCCACTTCTGGTGAAATTCTTACGTACTTATTACTCAATTGATTGTTATAAGTTATGCTTAAGAACACAGTTTCTGGAACTGAATATGCTCTTTTCTATGGTCTGTCATGTGGCTTTGAAGAAGCAATTAATTGTTTTGCTCAGTACTTTCTTTGGCAAATTTTTATGAAAACAAAATCTCTTTATAATGCTCAAATGATCACTTGAACTAATGCAAAGTAAAATTTATAGGAAGAAAATCTCTGTCAAAATGTAAAAGACTCCATTGGATATTTGGTGTTTTATTTTTCCTAATTTATTTTAATTCTCAGTATGTTTTTTATGTTTAGGAACAGATATCTCAATATTCAAATGACAAAGTAAAATATCCTATGTCAATTTACCTTAAATTTTAAAATAAATTTTTAAAATAAATCAAGTAGAGGATAAACTCCCTAACACACACTATGGTCATTGAATAGAAATTATGCTGCAGAAACTTTCTTTCCTTTCTGTAGAAATACTGTGACATTAATTGTGCATCTAAGCAGGGTTTTAAGCATTTCCAAGCAGAGCCTGTTATCATGCCTCTTTCATTGTGTTTCTGAAATTTCTTTGTCAATTTTACTTCCAAGAGACATGGTGGTGTGTAATTGATAACCTTACCTTTATCCAGAGGATGCAATCTATATTTTTCCACTTCAGAAAAATTCATTGATTCTGGCTTAGTACTTGACAATATAGGTGTTTTAATAAGTTTTTCAAATCAATTTACCAAAAAGATTTCTTAACATCTCAAATAAAATCTATGAAACAAAATCATCTCAAAGAGCATATAATTTTCAAATGAATCAAAAACTAGTGTCACTAACATTTTAAGTAATATCCTGCAAACAAAATTCCATCTTGAAATACCCGGGAGCCATACATGGAAGAAATATTTTCTTCACAAATTGTAAGCTTTCTATGCTGTCAAATAAATTTTCAATTATAACTGCAGAGCAACTCAAATGTGCTTTCTCTGTTTTAACATTTATAATAAATAGCTCCCTAGAAAATGTGATATTAATTTAAAAGACATAAAATTAGCTTCCAAAATTTCTAAATTTCTCCATTTTTGTAACCTCTTGGAATAGTACTTTCTGACACGATATTCTTTACATATGTATTATTAACTTGCATACATATTAAATATCTTTTATAAATGTAGCACTCTTATCGTTCATATCTTAAAACAATGAATCTACAAGATACACTATGTTGGAGAAAAATGACTTTTGCTTTGTTCAGGTGAGCGATTGTTTTCTTCTCTTTTCCTGACTACTTCTTGGCAGAATGTTTCAGACTCTCTAACGTGTGGGGGTGAGGATGGGCAGTTTTGAGAAGATGTTTACAGTTACTTTGGCAAGGCCACAAGTAATTGTACAAAAATATTATGTAGTCATATCTCTCAATCTATTTTTTTCTTCCTAGACTTTAAGAAGGAACTGCAAGCTTATGACAAATACAAGGAGGTTTAAGGTGAATCACAGAGACTTTTAACAAAAGCTGAAGAACTTTTATTGAGAGAATTTTTCCACCAAAATGAGGCAGAACATGTAGCTCATCATGAAGAAACTAAAGTTTGTCTCACACTGAAACTCTGTATGGAAATGTAATACACCATCTGCAGACAAGCAAATTAAAATGAGATTTTTCTGTTTTCATGTTTTTGTAAAAAATTCCTGTATGAAAATTTACTTACATATTTGTGGAAAAAATATTTGACATTAAACTATAGTTCTGACCAAACTATAGTTTATCAGGCCAGAGGATAATTTTAAGTGTTGCCTCTCAGGAACTTCATTAAAAAATAAATAAATAAAAATAAAAATAAAAAAAAATTATTAAAAAAATTGGTAGAGTCTTTCCATAGCCTGGAACTTGCCAAGTAAACTAGGCTGGCTCACCAAGGAACTCCATGTATTCACCTGCCTCTACCTCTCCACTGCTTGTATTACAAGCATGAGCTACTTCGGTGGACTTTTGAATACAGGTTCTGGGAATCCTACAGCGGTCCTTGGACGTATAATGTGAACACATTAGGAACAGAGCTACTCCCAACCTTCAGTTCATTCTTAAAGGCAATTTTATCAATTTCTACTGTCATCGTATATAATCTTGTTTTGTGAATATGTTTAATGTATTCTATTATAGAGTTTTGTACTTGGCTGTTTATGCATAAATAATACATTCTGACATGTAAATATATAACTATTCATTTATATTTTGAGTCTAAACTTTTTTTAAAATAAATTTTGTTAATAAGACGTTGACCAACGCTTTTCGTATTTTATTTTTTTTGAATCACTGTGTGTTTCATACAATCAATTTTAATCATCATTCTATCCTTTTCCCAAAAGACACCACTCAGAGCCCCTCCAACTGGAATCCCACACATTCTTTCATCTGTGTTAAGGTTTATTGTGTTAAGATAGTGTCCCCAAGAAACCTCCGTGTAGGACATCCACTGAGGTCTAGTCAGCCTACCCAGAGTCCCTCACTTTAGGAAGACTGGCCCATCCTCACTCAACAGTAATCAGTTGAGAATATTTCTTAAACAAAAGTCTGGGTCCGCTCCCCTTTTCTCCAGTTCCAGGCTGGGCTTTTGTATGCTTCGGTTTGCATGGGTCTTGAGCATCCCGAGACCACTGCTGTAGGTTCACACGAGCATGGTCCCAGGAGCTTGTAGCGTTCTCTTTCCATATGGTCATGCACCTCCTCACTGGCAATTACAATCTTTCGTCCTCCCTCTTCTTCAGTGCTCCCTGAGTCCTGGGTGAGTGAAATGATATGAGTCCTGTCCAGAGAAACACACTGTAGATTCTTATCCTCCCTGATTTGCAACCTTTCGTGATGCTGGCCCTTTGATGTATGGAGATTCATTAATGAGACTTGAGAGATTCATTAGTGATTACTTAACCCCATGTTTTATATTGTGTGAGCCTTGGGGGTAGAGGCTGCATTGTATATGTGCTGATTAGGTATGGGCAATTCACAGACAATGTCTGTATGTCACCAGCTGTGTTACTCTGTACTAGTTTCCATCTGGTGCAAAAGAAGCTTCTTTGATGAGTGGTGACTGGGATATTTGACTGTAAGTATAAGGATACATATTTTACATTTAGTAAAAAGTTATGTTAGCTTAGGGATGTGACAGTCTTGGTGAACTCTATAAGATGTATGACCTCTTCAACCATATTTATTTGGCTATATTAGCTATATTACAGTAGCACACATAAATTTCCTTCCATTTAATGGATTCTAGGATCAATTAGGTAGCCACTGATTGACTCTAAGGCAAAAGGATCACTAATACACAAGTGTAGAATGTTGTGTCTATCATCAAGGTACTTATTTGGTCATGAAGCTACTTGTATACTTCTCTCCACAGCTATGAGTTCTAGCCTTCAGGGAAGTGGTTTCCAGGTCAGTTCCAGCTCCACTGCTCCAAATCCAGTCTCTGAAGTATGCCCTGTCTTCACCAGTATGGTCTTATGTATTTATTAAAAAGGGTTTGGTGTTGATCCTCAAATGAGGGAGCACATACATCCTTTATTTTTCTTATTCTGTGTCACTTCACTTAGCATAATAATTTCTAATGCTATCAATTTACTTGCAAATGTTATGATTTAGTTTTTCTTTATTACCCAGTAGAACACCATTGTGTAAATGTACCTCATTTTCATTAATCACTTGTCAGTTGAGAGACACTTAGGTTGCTTCCATCCCTTAGCTATTGTGAAAAGAGCAGCAACAAACTTGGATGTACAAGTATTTCTGAAATAGTATGAGTCCTTTGGATATATGCCAAGGAGTGGTATAACCAGGAAAATGGTAGGATCATTTTCAGTTTTCTAAGTGTTCTCCACACTACTTTCCACAGGGATTGCCTGCATTTACAGTGCTACCAGCAGTGAATGATTGTTTTTCCCCACCTCCTAAATACCATTCAATTCCATTTGTTCTGTTGGTCCTAGCCAGTCGAATGGGGTACGATGAAATCTTAAAGTGGTTTTAATTTTTATTTCTCTAATTATTAAGGAAGTTGAACACTTTTAAAGATATTTCTCAGTCATCTGTATTTCGTCTTTTGAAAATTCTCTGCTCAGATCTTAGACCACCTTACAATTGGATCACTTGGTTTCTTGATTCTATGTTTTTGAGTTCTTTATATATTCTGAATGTTAAGCCCCTGTCACCTGTGAAACTGGTGAATATTTTCTCCCATTCTATGGCTTTTCTCTTCACTTCCTTGGTTGTTTCTTTTGCTGTAAGTATCTTTTTAGTTCAATGAGATCCCTCTTACTGATTAATGACCTTAATTACTGAGAAACTTCTGACTGACTTATAAAGTCCTTTCCTACACATATACCATATAGGCTACTGGCAAAGTTTTTTTCCAACAGTTTCAGAGTTTCAGATTTCACATTGAGGTCTTTGATCCATTTGGATTAGACTTTTGTGCAAGGTGAAAGATGAGGCTTTAGTTTAATTCTTCTACAGGTGGAGATCCAGTTTTGCTACCACCATTTGGTGAATATGCTGTCTTTTCTCCAGTGAGTGTTCTTGGCACCTTTGTCAAATATCCTGGGGTTGAAATTCCATGTGCTCATGTTTGAGTCTTCAGTTATATCCCATGGTCTGCAGGTCTAATTTTGTGCCAGTACCATGCTGTTTTTATGGCTGCAGATGTGTAATATAGTTTAAAATGTGATATACTAAGCTCCCCTCCCCCCCCATATTGCATGGGGATTTGGATTGAGAATGCATTGAATATATATTGCTTTTGCTAGGATAAACATTTTCACAATGTTAATTTTTCCAATCTATGAGCATAATACGATCTTCCATCTTGGCTATTGTGAATGGCAGTTTCCTTTTACTCTTTCTCCAATTGCTTCTCTTTGGTATAGAGAAAAACTACTGATATTTTGTAGTTTTATTTTGGAACTTGTCACTTTACTGAAAGTGTTAATAATTTCTAGGAATTTTCTAGTGCAATTTTTGGCATCTCTTAGTTGTAATATGTCATCTATAAAAAGGGGTAATTTGACTTTTTTTTCCAATGAGTACTCATTTAACTTCCTTCTCTTCTCTTATTGCTCTAGCAAGAGTTTCAAGCAAAATAATAAAAAGGAGGGAGATAATAGAAAGTCTTGTCTTGTTCCTGATTGTAATAGGAATGCTTCCAGTTTTTTGATATTTAGTATGATGTTGGCTGTGGGTTTTTTTTATATATAGCTTTAATTATTTTGAGGTTTGTTTCTTCATTTTACTTCCCCCTCAGACTTTTAACATAAATGCATGCATAATTTGTCAAAGGCCTTTTCTGCATCTTTTGAAATGACCATGTGATTTTTGTCTTTGAATCCATTTATGTACTTGATGACATTTTTTGATTTACATATATTGAACAATACCCTGCATCTCTGGAATAAAGCTGAGTTGATGATGGTGGATGGTCTTTTTAATATGTTTCTGTATGCAGCTTGCAAATATTTTATTGAGAATTTTTGACCTGACTAATTAAAACAGTATGGTATTGAAGTGCCCTTCTATTAGTGAATTGTTATTTATCTGTGTCTTAAAGTCATGTAGCACTATATTTATGAAGTTGGGTGCACCAGAGTTTGGTGCATATATGTTTATAATTACAATGTCTTCTTGGTTAATTGTTCCTCTGATCAGAATGAAGTTAACCACTTTATCTCTTATTAGTTTTAGTTTGAAGTCTATTTTGTCAGATATTTGAATGGCAAATCTTGCTTGTTTCTTGTGCCACTTGCTTGGAATACTTGTTTTTTCATCCTTTCACCTTATGGTAGTACCTGTCTTTGACAATGAGATGGGTTGCAGAGAACAAAAAGATGGAATTTGTTTCTTGATCCAGTCAACTAGCCTCAGTCTTTTGACTGGGGAGTTCAGCACATTGATATTTAAAGTTATTATTGAAACATGTGCATTGATTCCCATCATTTTAAATTCTGTTTGCATCTTTGATCTGATTTGTGGTTCCTCAATTAAAACTCCATTTTTTTTTTTTTGTTGTTGTTGTTGTTGTTGTTATGTTTTATTTTTCTGTTGCCCCTTCGGTATAGTTCATTTCTTCACCTCTTTGTATTGCTTCAAGTATTCTCTGAAAGGCTGATTTTCTGTACATGAATTCTTTCAGCTTATTCATGAAAGATTTTTTTTCCCCTTCAACTAAAATAAACATTTTTGCTGGGTAAAGTATTCTAGGTTGGCATCTATAGTCATTTAGAACTGGAAATACTTTGGTCCAGTCTTTTCTGGCTTTCATACTTGGCTCTGAAAAGTAAGCTGTAAATCTGATGGGTTTTCAATTATATGTGACTTGTTTTTCTTTTGCAGCTTTCAGAATTCTCTCCTTGTTCTGTGTGCTTAGGGCTTTTACTCTGATATGCTATGGGGAATTTCTTTTCTTGTTCTGTCTATTTGGTGTTTTTTGTGCTTCTTGTATTTGTATGGGAATGTCTTTCCTTAATTTGGGGAAATTTTCTTCTACAGTCTGTTTGAAGAACTGGTCAATACCATTATCTTGAGATTCTTCTCTTTCTTCTATGCCTATGATGCATAAATTTGTTTTTTTTTTCATTTCCTGCAAATTCCACTTCTGTTGTTTTTAAATATTTCACAATTTTTGCTTGAGTGCTCCAATTCTTCAACTTCTTCATCCAGTTTTGATTTTATACTTACCATTTCATTCATTCTGTTGTTGAGGCTTTCTCCCATCATTGCAAATCACCTTACCGAGATTTTTCACTTCCTTCTTCATTTCAGCCTGAGTTTTTTTTTTAATATTTCTAACTCTTTTGTGAATTCAGTAAGAATTTTATCCCTATCTTCTTATTTCTTTGATTTGTTTGTTTGTGTGTTCTTTAAATTTATTGAATTCTGTGATCATATCTATAATTGTTCTCTTAAACTCTGTGTTCTATGGTTCTTCTGCTGTCCCTTTGTGGGGTTCTCATTGAAGAAATAGAGGAGTGGTGATGTTTGAGGTACATATGATTTGGGGTTTTTGCATTATTTTTTTTCCATTATGATCTTGGCAGGTGTATTTCTTGTTTTGTTTGTAATTCCAATGTGAGACTCAATCCTTATTTTTTCAGTTGAAGTCTGAGTCTGTTTGTGTGTTTGATGTGACTTTTTTTTTTCTTATTAGGTATGAAAAGCGTTTGGTCAAGGCTTCAAGTTATCTCTTTTAATATTATATTGGAGGGAACAGATGACTCTAGTACAATTGCTGCAGAGTTCCCTCTGAGGCACATGTTACGTGAGATCTGATGCTCTTAGGCACTCTCTTAAGGTCTGGTTTCTCTAGCAAGCAGCCACAGCACAATTTGGGAATTCTTAGGCAGAAGCTGAATTCAGGCTTTCTCAGGAAGTATGCAATGGTCTAGACCCCTACAAAAAGAAACAGACACTTAGCCCTGCAGCAGTGGGAGGGGTTGCAGATGGTACCAATGTATTGGAGTGGGCATAGTGTGATTTTCAGAGCTCACAGCCCATTAAAGGGAAGAAGTTTCTTAGTCCAGAGATCTAAGGGGCTAAGACTAAGAGTGTACCTGTGACAAGGCTAGATTAAGAACATGATGGGGGTGGGAGAGTTTGCCGTTGCTGCTGTGGTAGGAGAGTGGAGACATAGTGGTCAGGATCAGATTTACCAGGAAAGAAGGTTGGTCTCTGAAATGTAAGCTAAGTGGTAGTGAGGAAATCCAGGCTATAAGGGTGATCTCAGGAATGCAATGGGAAGTGTGGTCTGGTGACAGCCTGTGAAGGAGCTAATGTACTAAACTGAAAAACTAAACTGAATTTAGTACAGGATTCAGGGCACAGTGGGTGGGCCTTTACTAAGACAATAGTCTAGGGATCTGGGGTGTTGAGAATATGAGGGAGCCTGCACAGAAGAACAGGGCATAGGATTCCCTGAAACAGGAATTATGGACAGTTGTTAGTTGCAATGTGGGTGCTGTCAACTGAATCCAGTCCTATGTAAGAACAGCCAGCAATCTTAACTGCTGAGCCATCTCTCTAGCCTTGACAACTATAATTTTAAAAGGAACATTTTAAAACCAAGAATACATTTGTAATTAAAAATACATAGAGTAGCATAGCAGATTGCTCATTTTAGGAAAAGTTGAGAATTTCTCAAATATAGAGTAAAAAATATAGATGAACAGAAGAAATGGAAAAGGGAAATGATAGAAGAAATTCACAAATAGATTACAGGTTTAGTCCCCAAACTCCAGAGAGAAAACTGGAAGAAGGATGATGTATGCTAGTTATTACAGAGGTTATAATATAATTCTAGATGTAAATTGACATTTTCTTATTAAACCACTGCATTTGGTTTTCATACCTACAGAAGACATTCATCCACTTTAAGCAAAATAATCTAAAATGTGACAATCCTGTGATTAACCAGGTAAATACTTCGAATAGCCTCCTGTTGTGGTCCTCCTGCCCCACATGGTCTAAGTAAGATCCAAACCATTTCATTGCAACTTCTGGGCCAATATTTTGGGATTTTCCTCTTGTAGAATGTTTAAGCGAGCAATCTGAGATGTGACTGTTGTCTCTTCCAATGAAACTGTACAATTATAGTCATTGAGCATTTTCCTGTTTAAACCATATCCAGAGCAATTCTCAACCTGCCTGGTTACTTACTAGCATTAAGGTTCTTCTGAAAACTGAGAAGTCCATCCAACAGTACAAATCCAGCATCCACATTTGGTACTCAGACAGCATAGAATCTTTTTCCTTGACCTTTACCAAAACTTTAATTTGATCTCATTTTAACAGTCACCTTCTTTGCAATCTCCTCTTAAATTTTCTGCAAAACCAAAGCTTGGATGTCCCCTGAAGACTTGGTTTGGTCTACTTATGTGAGCATGATACAGAACATGGACTAGGGCCTTCACTGAACTTTCATTATCACTTTTATGGCATTGTCATCCTCCTTTCTGAATTAGCTAATGATTTTCAATTTCATATTTACCCAAATACTTCTCTTGGATTTTCCGTTTTCTTGTTCATTATACACAATTAGTTAAGTATTTAAGAGAAGGCTCACGTCTTTTGCCTTCTAATATTCTTGCTCTTATTGTAGATTTCATTATCTTTGACATCCACATTTCAATGTTCTTACCATTCACTTCACTTTAGCAATATGCTCATATAATGATATCCCTCCTCTTTGATGATATCCATGAAAGTTTACAGCTTTTATGTCATAACATAACAGTTGTGACTAGATAAGAAAACTAAAGGCTGATTTTAAACTAGCTGTCAATTATGTGATGAATTATTTCCTAGAATAAAATAACATATTTGAAACCCTCTGTAAGATTTCTTAGAGACTGTTTAAAAAGATCTTTATTGCTTGGATGATAGATAATAACAGTTAAAATTTAGATTTCAACTTTGGCCACATTTGGCTACTTTTGATATTCTTAAATAGATTTTATATAACATATGGGATGCATTCATTTAATAAGTACCTGAAATATGTTTTCCTCGAAATTCCCATTCTCTTGCTATAATATTTATTTCTTAAGCTTTATTCACTTATTTATTTTTATTTTATGCTTATTAGTGTTATGCTCCCATGACTTTAAGTGCACCCGTGTAGAGAACGGCCACTGGAGGCCAGAAGAGGGCATCAGATCACTGTACTGAAGTGATGGTCAGTTGTTAGCCACCATGTGGGTGCTGGGATTCAAATCCATGTCCCCTGCAAGAGTAGTCAGTGTTCTTTACTGCTGAACTGTCTAGCCTCTTAGAATACTTATTTCATCTTACTCTGTTTCTAAATTTTCAGGGCTGGGTTATGCATGTTCCTTATTTGATTTCCCATTAGTGTGTGTGTGTGTGTGTGTGTGTGTGTGCAAGGAACACGTTTTTATAGTCTTGAGAACTGACTCTGGTGCTTGTGACCGTTGATTTCTTACAATATTTTCATTATTTCTGTATTTGGTCTTCTTAGTCACTCTTCAGTGTTTCTTTTCTCAAATCATTAACACCTATTTTTAATTTGTTTTTGCTTTCAATTTCTATCTCTTTATCTTCTACTTCTCTCATAGTATTGTTATTTATTTTGATTTTCTTGCAATTAAGTTATCATTTCTGAAATAATTTTTAAATTTTTATTTCTTCAGTGTTATCTCAATTACTGTAATTTTTATATGTTACTCTTTCATATGGATAGAATTCAGTTGTTTAGCTCAATGGAATATTTATTGTATTATTGTGTTTATATAAAATATAAATCTATCAAAGCTGAAGACTGGATGTGTATGAAGATTGTCCCTTGAAAATCATTCTGAGAAGTACTATAAAATTCAGCATTTGTCTAGACATTCCAAAGTATTCGTATTATGTTAATTATGGCCCTTGACTGTTTCATAACATTTCAATTCTTCTTAAACTCTTCAGGATCCATTTACTCTGTCATATGTGTGTAATATTTCAGACTTAAAAGCAATGTTAATAAAGTGAATAATCTCATAAAATAGTTATACTTAATTTATGTTCAAAATAAAGTCTGCCATTTTAAATGAAAAATGTCACATAAATGCCCATTAGTTGATAGAAAAATAGAACTAACACTGAGGTCAAAGGGTCAATGACAAATGAAAAGCATGGGCATAAAACGTTATACGTGAATAAAATATACACTGACAATACTTTTAAAATTCCTTTGGGCAGCTGGTTACTGCTGGATGAGGAAGAGCTACTCTTCTTTAGGGGGGTGACTATAGGTATGCTGACCAGTGGATGAATTGCAATGAGGGGACACTTACTTGATTCCATAGGCCTTAGCATCAATGACAGAATGCATAAAATCCAGTGGGGTAGCTATGAGGGTGCTGATGAGGAAGGCGTTATAGAGATTATTAAAATATAGTGTATGAAATACACAAAAATTTTATAAAATATGTACAAAATTTCCCCCAAATAGGAGATTATAATTCATTATTATGAGATTCATTCATTTCTTTGGCAACAAAATCAGGAGCTACAGGTTATGAATGTGCATCCTGATAGAATCACTTGGGGAGTATAATCTGTTGTGTTAAGACACTGAATATAATCATAAACTACCAAAGCATTATGACCTGCCCTGTAATTGCAGATATAGCATTTTGCTAATTCAACAGTCATTCATTTAATTTCAAAATCTAATCAAGGGTAATACTGAGTACTTATCACTAAAGACAATAAGTACTTAAACCTTTATTCTGATGATTTTTATGCTCATATTCTAAGTTCATAAAAACAGTGGCTGTAAGCTGCAATTCTGTTGCTTTATCACTCTATTAGTCTCTGAATTGTTTTAAAGGAAAAATGAAGTATAAAGTTTTCCTAAGTATCAGCAATGATCTAAACAAATCCTATCTCTCTATTACATATTTGAGTTACAGATTTACAACCTGAAGCACAAAACTTAACAACTTATGAAGTGGATACAAGTATGTCTGCCAAATCTATATTATTTCCTCATTATTGACTATGATAATATGGACAGATACCGCTTCGAAGTCTTAAATATCTTATCTTTAGTTTAAAAAAAGCATCAGTTAAAAGCTACTCTGTATTTTATTGAATCAATATGCTTTGATGTTACTTCAGTCCAACAGAAAATAGCTTTATTTCATTAAATCAGCATATTAAAAAAAGAAAGTTAATATTTATATGGATTTTTCCATCAATTAAATGTGCATTTTTAATTTTAAATGATAAATACTGATTTTTACCATTACAATGTCTAAATTATGTGGCCTGCTAGGAGTGAGCATAGCCTACCATTCAATGTTGTGAAGTTCTGCTAATATTTCTCTGAAATAAATAATACTCATAGCCTGGTAGCTAAATTTGTAGCTTAATTTTCCATGCGAAGGCATGTAAATATAAATATCTTATGATGATGACTAATGTTCTCATAAAATTTAGATGTTTTATAAAATGCCAACTATTTTTCTATAAATGGAAATAGACGTTACTAAAAACCAGTTATGACATCATATTTTGCCTAAAGACCTGTTGAGCTAATTTTTGAAAATGTGTGCATATTTGGCTCAATGAGCAATTTTGTCCATGAACAGACCCATGACATATTTTATACCCATGGTAAAGCCAAGAACATATTTATCCATCTTCCTAATCAAATGTAAAGTAATAGTTGATGAGTGCACCATATGCATGCATAAATAGTGCTTTCATTCTTATATCTGTTCGTATTAATAATGATAAATCATAAACTGATTTTCATCTTTACAATATTAAAATACCACATACTTAATTAAATATTTAATTGCATACAGTTAGTTAAACACATTTTTTTTTCTTTCAGTGCTTATCTAGAATTCATCAAATTTAATTTTCTGATTAATGGGTTAAGGATATAACATTTATACATTTTTATAAAGCCATCCTCTATATCCATAATTTCAAAAATAACTTTCTGCAAGAAGACACTTTTGACACATATTGAAAGCTATTATGTGGCCATTCTTATTCTTCAAAACTGCAGACACATTATCCTATTTGAAATGTTGAGTTCTAATATTAAACTTTTTTTATTATTTTATACAACAGAGACAGTCAGAAATTTGTCATTGTATCTCCGAGTTAAACATATTTATATATACATATGTATATATTTAATATTCTTCATTTATTTACTCCTTTATCTCTATGTTGCTAAAATTCTTTCTAAGGAGGCAAAAGTGACATCCAGCCCCCTCTTCCCTCCATCCCTAACCACAGAGGGAGGCATAATTTCACCAAAATACAGTTTGGGAAACCAGAATTTATTTGGGCTTGCTTACAGAGCAATAGGTGAGGGGTTACTTTCAGGAGTAGGAGTGGTCCTCCCCTAGTAGGGCCATGCAGCAAATTCTACATCTCAGCAGGAACCCTGTCACTACAGCTGCCCAAGAAGGCTGAGGAGCTAGCTTTTCCCCTGCTTCCTCTCTTCACACCCTATTCCCTCCCCCACATATAGCTCAGGCCAACTGATTGATGGGAAGGTAAGACTGACTTGCTCTGCCAGTCCCTTCCAGTGGAGCATCAACAGTCAAGTTTGTTTGTGATAATCAGAGGCAAGGCAGTGCGGAAAAACTTGGGTATCTTACTCAAAAGAGTCTTACTCCAGCCTTCTCCTTTTATTCTAGCTCTTACATTCTTTCTGATCTTTCTTCTGCAATGTTCCCTGAGCTTTAGAGGAGGTATTATAAATCTCTTGTTTGGGCTGAGCACTCATCTATAACTTAAGTATTCGAGAGTTTTCACTGGAGAGCTGGATTAAGGCTAAGAACTGCAATTGTCTATGGGTATAAACATAAACATTAAAGACCATTTGCTATTATGCCAGTTTAGATAAACACTATTTGTATGGAATAACTTTTGTAGTCAACTTGACAAACCTGGGTGGAGGGAACCTCAATTGGGGAATTGCATTCAAACCACTGGCCATTCCTGTGGGGCATTTTCTTGATTGCTGAGCGATGAGTGTAGGCCTAGCCCAGAGTGGGCTGTGCCATCCCTGCACAGATTGTCATGTGTGGTATAAGAAAGCAGGTTGAGCATGGGTCAGAGGAGCAAGCCAGTAAACAGCGTTCCTCCAAAGCATGTGATTAGGTTCCTGCCTCCAGGTTCCTGCCCTGAGCTGCTACCTTGGGCTCCCCTATATCTCCCTAAACTGTGACCTGGAAGATATATGCACCTTTTCTTTCTCAAGTTGGAATCGGTTAGAGTGTTTTTCACAGCAATTTAAGGCAAACTAGAATATGATTCTATACGTAGTTATCCACTAAGGGCGATGAGATCCTCTTCCGTGGATTTTTGAACAGGTTTACATTACCTGGCAGGGATTCCCTCCTGTGGCACCATCTCAAATTCAACCAGAGAGAATTTAATTACTCCCATAACTGTATTGCTGTTATTGCCTAAGTGGGTATATATTGCCTGGTAGATGAGGCTTGTAGATCATAGGATTCACACCTGGATAAGATCACTGATACCCTTTCCCCTCTAAGAGTCTGAATAGATCCTTCTATGCTTATGAGAGCTAGTCAGTAAAGAAAGAAGCTCCTAGCTCAGTCCTAACTTCATTTTGTTCATCATGCATATGTAGTGTCTGGTTTGGTATCTTAGCAATAGATTTTAATTATCTGGTTTTAGGTGACAATGGACAGTAATGCCAAGATCCTGTTTAACTATGAATCCTATTCTTTTTTCTAATTTGGTTTCATGATCGGTATTCAGTAACATTCTTGTGTATTCCAAATAGCTCTGACAATTATTTCATCCTAAAATATGGAATGATTATGAAAACCAAAAATAATAATTTAATGTTGTTATTGAAATACCAGTAATGAATTTCCCCTAAGCAATATATCCTTGGATATTAGTATTTCTTTTTAAAATTTGTTTATGTATTTATTTCTATTCTATGTATGTTAGTGTTTTGCCTGCATGTATGTAAGTGCACAATGAATGTGCAATGCCCATGGAGGCCAGAGCAGGGTGTCAAAGCCTCTGGAACTGGAGTTAGCTGCCATATAGGTGGTAGGACCCAAACCCAGGACCTCAGCAAGAAGAATCACTGCTTTTACCCTCTGAGCCACCTCTCCAGCGTGGTATTAAGTTTTTCTAAAGAATGACACATTTCGCATTTTAGTGGAAAGTTTCTTCATTTTGAGGGATTTTTATTGCACCTTAAAGGAAATTTAACATTCTGCCAATATTCTCAAATTTTCTTTTCTCCATTTGTTACTATTATTTTATAATTTTAGATACTTCCTATACTCAGTGTTTCTACACATGCCTCACAATCTCATGGTAATTTTTATGATGTGATGCACACAGTACTTATTACTCAAATGTTGAGTTTATGCTACTTAGTCATTTTGTATTTTCTGGAGCTGACAGAAGAATTGTTATTTTCATCAGAACAATTATTAACTACTGCCAAAGGAATGTGGAGTTCTCATAGCACTATTATTTGCCTAGGTTTGTGAATGAAGCTCTGCATATTATAAAATGAAGAACAAAACTGTAATAAATAAATATGCTTCACGGAAAATAACAACACTTTTTGTATTTCACACATATTAGAAGTACCACACTACTGCTTATGGAATGAAATTTTGGGGTCTAATTCTTGAAGATAAAAACACCATTGTGAATTTTAAAAAATAGTATGTAGATTGTCAGAATGAAAGAACTTGATGTCTTAGCATAGAAACTATTTCTTGGTGGGGCTGGTACTGTCTTCTATCTTCTATCACATATAGTCCTTTTCCTTTTCTATTCTAACGTTTTTTATTTCTTGTTTAAGATACAGTCTTGTTATGTAGTCAAAACTCATCTAAAACTCACTCTGCAGCCTATGTCGATCTCAAGCTTATGATACTTCCTCTGTCTTCAAAATACTGGTATTACAAATATTTCCCATTTTGCCCTGCCTGGCACTGAGTAGAATTTTTATTAAGGTTCACACCAGTGCAGTCTAAAGTAGTTATTTTCTGATGTTATCTGTGCATTTTATTTATAGATACTACAATACTTATGTTTGTTTTATTGTATATGCTTTCATTATTTAGTATACATTTATATTGTTTATAATATCAGTTAAATTTTAGAAAATTATGTGGTCTTGACTGGGTTTAAAAATATAAGTGATTTCTAGTCCCCAAAGATCTATTTATCTATTTTTTTCTCTCTGTAAAGATGGATATTGAAATTAAGTTGATCAAGTCTTCAAATTTATCAATGGACCCAACTTACATTTAGAAGGAATATTGAATAAAGTGATCAGGATTAGTGGGGTCATGGCAACAGATCAATTGATAGCAAAGCCAGACTGTGATCTTTTTGTGAGAGTAAGGTATGTGAGGGAATTTACAATTTCATTATATCTCATTTGTGGAAGTACCCAAGGATATCCAAGGCCAGAATTTTGAAATCACTAGTTATATTGTGTATAGTCTCTGATATTTATTAATATACTCTGTGATAGAGATCTCCAACATTGTGGAGATATATCAAACCTAGAATTAGGTTTGAGACATGAAACCAGAGCATAAAGAACCTATGATACACTTTCTAGAAATATGAGCAAGATTTGGAACATGTTTGAATGAAATAT
Organism: Eospalax fontanierii; assembly: GCA_035773235.1. Lineage (NCBI taxonomy): Eukaryota > Metazoa > Chordata > Mammalia > Rodentia > Spalacidae > Eospalax > Eospalax fontanierii. Next base: position 67,064,940 of record CM069524.1, on the reverse strand, counting down.
TTTCAGACATGAATATTGGACCATTAAGAGACTTTCATATTTTCATAACAAACATTAAACAAAAATGTAGTAAAAAAACAACAGCAGGAAAGAGAGATGTCAGAGGTCTATCGTTCTAGACAGTCTCATACACTGTAGCCCAAAACTGTTTGTTGTTTTATAAAACAGGTGGCCTGATATAACTGTCTAGTGTTGTATTTTCTTATTAGTAAATTGGAATTAATACCAAATCTATGACATTGGATTTTAACATGCTGTCTGTAAATGTTTCTAAAGAATATAATTTGTCCAATATTGAAAATTTAATTTTACTTTTTTTTTTGTCAAAGTAAAGGAAACTACTTAATGGGAAATTTTGCTGCCCTAAATATTTTCTTCTTCAGACATGTTCTGAGAGGCAGAAAATCTCAACTTTGTTAACAAAGTACCTTTATGGTAAAGAAATCATTACTTAAAATTAAATAAACCTTTTTAGAGTTAAAAGATATGAACAATATCTTTTTGTGTGAAATAATTTTGGTGTGAAAAGTTTCACTTTTTTCCAGTTTCAAGTATTTCAAGCAATTTCAAGCATTTCTTTTGTTGTTTTGCAATTAAAATGTTTGAAAAACTATTGACATTAAGTAGTACAAACTACATATGATTCATGAGAAAATGTTCACAGTACATTGCTCTGGGATTGGGAATGGTCTATGAAAGAACAGACATCATAAAAGGTGACATTCAAAATGTTTCAAATTTTCCAAAAGGAAAATGTTAAGTTACTACACTTAAGTCATATACACCATAATTGGGGATATGATTAGCAATGATCAAAAGTAATTTCCCTTTAAATCATGATTCTGTAACTTAGAATGGAGGAAATGACAAATTTCCAATGAGAAATCTGTGCCTTTTGTTTTACAAATGAGTTTGATGAAGGTAATTTCTTCTCAAATATAGAAAGACTTCTCAATATGGTGAAGGTTCAGAATTCATGATTCTTAGGTTCCATAAGACTTTCTTCTAAGTTAGCAAATATATGTATTTAATATTTAAAACAATGTAGAAATCAGAACACCAATAACATGTTATCACATTATTAGGTTATACGGCATGATTAAATGCAATGAGCATTTTAAAACATATAAAAGTTAATTTTCATAATAACTTAATGGAAGAGAAAAAACAGATCAAATGTTTCATATGATTATATTACCCAAAGCAAGTGTACTGGAAATGGTAAAATATTTCAACTTAACATGAGCCAAGCTAAAATGATCATCATTATTTAATAAAATTCAAGTTCTAATTTATTAGGAACTTTAAAATTAGGTGATCTGTAAATGCAATGCAGAATTCTCTGCATTTTAAATGTAATAATCAGTTAGCCTATAGGAATCATATTTTCTGTAATATCCACTATGAAATATAGCCTTTGAAACAGTAAAGAATATCTCTATCTGAATTACTTTCAGAACCTCACAATTTTGATTATTTTGCCTTGTCCCTGTCATTGACATTTTGTCATTTTTCCTAAGGTAATGGTTGCGTATGTTATTGAGAATTTAATTCTGAAAGTGTAACCTGATAAGAAATTTACATAATTGTTGATTGCAAATCAAGTCTTTTAGGAATAGGTAGTCTGACAAGTACCAGCAACTTTTGTCAAAACTTCATCCCTGAGACAGTTACAGAATACAAGAAGTAGGAAGGATAATAGGAACCGAACACAAGAGCATATGTAATAATATGCAATTCAGTACTGTTAGTACTTAACGGTGGAATTATGATTTTTTTTTCTGGAAAGAGCTACTTCTTATTTCATTCTTGAAATAGCAATGTCCAAAATGCACATTAACACTCTGATACTGATTTCTATGAGAATTTTAGACCAAATCCCTACTTTTCTTAGATTCAAACTAGATAATAAAGTTCTTTTTTGGAATGGATTTTATTGGTAAACATTCTATATGGCTGCTGTAAATTTAATGCTGTAGACAAGACTACGTTATAATTTACATAGTTATATATATATATATATATATGTCATTTTGTGTCGTTTTATTTTATGTGTGAATTTAGAGATGTGTTATATATATGTGATGCATGCTTGTGCAGGAATTTGTGCTTTTATAAACTCATGGGTCTGGGGAGGATGTCTGGTGCCCTGATTTATGCCCCTCCAGTCTATTCCTTTGAGCCAGGATGGCAGCACTCCCAGCACACCTCGTGTCTCCATCTCCCTGCAGCACTGTGATTACAGGCACATGAGATCATGAGGACAATTTTACATGAGTTCTGGGAATTTCAACTCAGGTCTTCATATTGGTGCAGCAAGCTCTCTTACCTAATGAGTCATCTCTCTGCCTCCACATATATGATTTTAGCACAGTAAGAAAGCAGAACCATGGCTAATTTCTTTCCTAAGTTTACATGCACTAGTAATTAAAGTAAGAAACAAGGGAGTCCATCAGACAGATGATGTTTCCTCCACCCTTCTCCTAGACAATGAAGACAAAGAACAAAAATGCTCCCTTTACTGAAGAAAATTAAGGCTCTTTAGAAAATTGAGTTTCAGAGTAAGAAATGAATTTCAACTCAACACAAGGCTTCAAAGGTGTCTTTCTTGAGTTACAGAGAAATACAGATATCCTGTCATTTCAAATTGCAAATTAAAAAGTAAATAAATATATCAAGAAAGAGAACCAAATAGGAATTGAGTATTGCATGACCCTGTTAATTACCGAGGGCAGAAGTAACAGGTGCAGGGGCCATAATTACACAGACAGATGAACAGAGCCAGAGTGACAGAATGGAGACAGTATCTTCAGTGAGCACTTCAATGTTAAAGGAAAGATTAATAGCTGACAGATCTATAAAGAGGCTGGAGAGATGGCTCAGCTGCTAAGAACACTATCTGCTCTTGCAGAGGACCCAGGTTGTATTCCCAACACCCACATGGTGGCTAATAACCATTGGTAAATACAGTTCGAGGGGATACGACACCCTCTTTTAACCTCTTTGGGAAATGAATGATGTAGGTGCTCCTAAATACATGCAAGCAATACTCTCATATATATATATATATATATATATATATATATATATAATATTTAGAATAATATAAGGACAGACAACTCCCAGTGTATTCAATAAAATGCTTCAACAATATAGAATGGAAGTGGTGGTACCAGGAAGACCTGGCAAATAAGAATATTCTGATTATCAGTACTAGGGTTGGGGTGAGGAGCAGAAACCAACAGATTCATTCCTTACAAAGGATGAGAAATTTCATCTTTTAAGTTATCCTATACATATAAAGAGAGGTGGCAACTTTCCACTTTATACAAAAAGAGAAAGTTTTTATTTTGGAAATTCAAAGCGTTGTTAACATTGGAATGCTCTAGTTTGGAATCTTAGTATCTTTCACTGTTCTGTCTGGGCACTCTTGATAAGTTATGTAAATACACTGAAAGTGAATAAGTCAACTTAGAATATAATGGTGTGTTATACCTAACCCCAAACAACTGGTATAATTTTTATTGTCCAAATGCATTGGATAAATTATTGCAAGATTTCCTTTCGTATTAAGGTTGAGATAATGAGTATTCACTTGACTAAACCCCATCAGATAAAATCCCCTAGGGATGTGATTAACAGGAAATGTGTAAGTATATGGACAATAGTCATTTTATCATCCTGTTTAACAATTATTAGTTATTCTATATTATATTTAACTATATTCCTTAGGACAAATATTAGAGAAATATTAAATTGCTTTTTTGTGATGAGCAGATACTGTTATATGTGTCATGATGAATGCACTTTGAAAACACAAGATTTCAAAAGAAAAATGATATAAAATATGAAATATTACTATGTGATTCAATTCTTATGCTATGAATTGTATAGAGATTAAAAAAAAGTAGATTAGATATAGCCAGCACTTTGTATGAGAGTGATAGCTAATAGGAAGAAGGCTAATTTATGGAATAATAAAACTACTCTAGAACTACACAGTGGTAGTTTCACAATTTACTGAATAATTTAAAACACATTGAACATATTGAAAGGATTATTCTTTCCCATAAAACTATTACAATGAAAATTACCAGTAAATATGCAAAATGAAAGTTTCAGGGTATTAGACATGAAAAAGTAGTATATGGTATAATGAGTGATCATCAATAGTTCAGCCTGAATGTTGTCTTTGAAATATTAACAAAACCGGCATTGTTCTTACTCTGCGCTCATTGTGCTCCTCATTGAATTTATTGTCCTTTTAGTAATTATTTTCTCCTATTTTAGTCAACGCTGTTAGGTTTCAGCATTCTCAATATGGGATTAAATTAAAGTATGCGAGGGGCTGCAGAACTGGGGCAGCAGATAAGAGCACTGACTGCTCTTGCAGAGGACCCAGGTTTGATTCCCAGCAACCACATGGTGGCTAACAACTGTCAGTAACTAGAGTTCCAGGGGATCCTATACTCTCCTCTGATCTCTGGAGGCACTGCATGAAATGGGTGCCTTGTATACATGCAGGCACTACTCATACATATAAAACAAAAATAAATATGTAAAGTAAAGGGAGTGATAACATGCTGAAGACTGTGAAGACTTCAGCTTCGCCTATGAAATGATGATAATCACACATAACGGTAGTGACTTGATGGCTGTGTCAAACAGCACAGGGAAATGATCATCACAAATGAGAACACAGAGAAATGTGATGATTGATTTAACCTATCTGCATTAGTCCACAGTACCCGCATATTTGACCTAATTTTATTATAATATTTCTGAGAATGTAATTTTAGATGAAATTAGCATTTAAATCAGTAAAATTTGAGTAAAATTGATTGCTCTCCATGATGTAGGTGGGTCTCATTCAATCAGATGAAAGACTTATTTTTTAAAAAAGACTAAGTTTCCACTAAGTAGAGGAAATTATGACATGCAAGCGATCAGCTCTTCTGTGGGACTCTGGTCTGCCAGCCTACCATGGAGGAGGGGTCATTTCACATCTGTATTAATCATGCAAGCCAACATCAGGCTACTTTCTGTCTGTTTCCCTCTTCTTTCTCTCTATTTATTTCTCTAAATACATATATTACAAAGTAGTAATATAGGACATGTAGTATAAATAATATATTAATATGAGATATATATATATATACATTTTGTGGGCTAGCGATAGTATATATTATCCATATGTTATATAGAGATAATTATATATATTATCATATTGATACATATATTATTTGTATGCTAGCATATATAATATATATTATAAAATATTCACAAATATATACAGAGAAGAAATATATATGTGTATATGTCTATTATATTGGCTCTATTTCTCTGAAAAATCTGTATTAACATACTCTAATAAACTCTGGTGCTTGTGAAAAAGAAAGTAAATCCCAAATTTTAAAATTCTATTTGTGTATAAAAAGGTGGTGTTTATGTACAATAAGTGTATTTCTTACACATATAAAAACAAATAGAATTGATTTTATGTATTAACTAATAGAGAAGTAGATTCAGACAATTTGCTATACATTTGTGTGGCTTTATTTCAGTTGAGGTCTGTATGGATTTTGTTGTTTGAATGGGAAGTCCTGGAAAATACTTAAACATTTTTTAAAGATTTAAGAATCTATAAAGCAAATGAAAAGAACAAGAAGACATCAGGAGAAATCCGTGTTATTTGCGTTTGGAGACACAGTTACTTGCAGCTCTGGTCTAATTAACAGTGAAATACTAGGAACAGGATGGACAAAGCTTGTCCTGCTCCAAATACAGGCATAAAACTAAAATAGAAAGGATATAAAATGAATACTGATGCTAGCAATTTTTGTAGGTGGTCTCTTGGTTTCAAAATGCTACTTCAATTTCATAAATAATTTAAGAGATTTAAAAATTCCTATTGTACATAACAGCATCTAAATATAAACTGACAGCTGGAATGTATAAACAGCCATATGAGTATTTAAGATATTAAAGCATTTTCTTCAGCTAATGTTTTGATTATAGTTGAACTGACATAATGCATTAATTTCATTGTGATTTGCTCACTCAAAAAGGTCCCCTTAATAAACTGTGCGATATTTTTTTATGAAATAAAATTTTTCCTGTCTCAGGTTTTGAAGGTCTATATATTCTTTTGCTTTAGCCCATACCTGAAAACTAATTCCTGCTGAAAACGCTTGCTCAAAGTCATACAGTAAATTGATAGCAAAGCCACAAATAGAACCTAGTGATTCTTATTTTCAGGTCCAGACTTTAATCATTGAACCAGACAATTTGCCACTTTCTCTGACTGATCACCCTTAGCATTTAATCCTTCTTCCAAGATTCCCATTTACAGAGGTAACATAATTCAGAAATTCTGCATGGTTTATATGACAGACAAGTACATGTATGGGATTAATTTTCTGAGGATAACAAAAATTACAAAACTGAAATAGTTTGGAAGAATAAATACAAATTGTGCTTGATATTTTTAGCATGGTAAATGACCAAGAAAACAGCAGAGATATGAAATGTATTGTTACAATAATCTCATGGCTGAACTTTATCTAATGCACACATGGCTGGGAAATAAATGTTAAGAGGATATTTACCACAGATAGTGATGAATAAAGATGTTTTCACATTTGAGAATATAGTTATATCACCTCAAAATGAAAATATCCTTAAGCCTGAAAAGGCTAAACACTGAATGTAGCTGTCACCTCGAGTGCAGGAGCTGTGTATTCTCTAACAGCTGTGGATTCTGTTGCTTCTACATAGATTTGAGTTAGGAAAGGCTGTTGATTTTTATCCTCAAGCTCAGGACTGGTAACACCAATTTTGCATTCCATTAGTTTAGCAGGGTATTTTAATTAAATGCTCTTGAGGCCAATATGTTTCAAACTGACTGATTATTTCCTTTATCGACAGAGGTCAATAAAGGCAGTGCTAGATTTTTAGCTCTCTTATTTTTTCTTTATTTTTTTCTTTCTATTCACTAATCTCATTTAATAGCTCAGAAAATTAAAAATAGTCTTTGGAATATTCAATGATATAACTGTCTGATTAAATTTCTGATGAATAATGATAGAGAAAGATCTCTATCTGGATTAAACTGCATGTTAGTTACTTTTTAGAAACAGCTTTGCACTTCTGTGTGTACATAGATATACATATTCTGTGTTTCACTTATTTTACATTAGGATTTTGTCTAAAAGATGAAATATGCATTGTGACATCAGTTACAGACACTATATGTGTTTCTATGTATGCATGCAAGCATGCATGTGTGTGTGCGGATGTGCAGTTCTTGGGTTAGAAGCAGAGCCTCCTAAATGATAAGGAAGGAAATGCCGTACAACTGAGCTATAGATAGAGGCCAGTGCTGTTTTGGTTTGCTTTAGTGATTATTTTAGTTTTTAAATTTTATTTGGCAGTCTTGACATGTACATTCATTTAAGGTTGCTTGAATGAGCATGATGGGAGGTTATTTACTGGTACGTGGACAACTTGTCAGTGACTACCCTACGGAAGAAAGCAGCACCCCTTGCCTTAGTGGCCATTATCTATCTGTAGTCTCCTAGCGGAAAGTGAGACCTCATGCCCTTCATCCTTCCATGATGAAATGTTGGTGAGCCCAGTTTTGTGTAGGTGTTTTGTAGGTAGCCACTGCTGCTCTGGGACCACGGGAGAAGCTGCCATGCATGTGCAGAAGCCTTTAAAATTTCCCCATTCTCTGCCTTTCCATTCTCTCTGTACCCTCTTCAAGAATTCTTCCTTAATCTTGAAGCATGTGCTTATATGTGTCCCACTTAGGACTGAACACTGTCCCTTATTCTGGGCATTTTGACTACTTAGGAATGCATTAATTTCCACCCACTGCAATAAGACATTTCTCCAAAGAAGAATGAGAGGGGTTCTAATCTAGTGTGTGTCTCTGTGTGGTTTTGGGTTTTTGAATGTGTGCACGTGTAATTGGATGTGTTGTGTGCACATTAAAGCCTGAGGTTGATGCTTGGAATTTCCTAGAACATTTTCCATCTTTGTTTTTGAGAGGACGTTTCTCACTGATCCTAAAGTTCACTAATTAGAATACGCTAGTGGACCAGTGAGGATCAGGGATGCACCTGTCTCTACTGCCTTTATTGTACCATAGATACAGGACCCAAAACACTGATTTTTTAAAATGTGGATTCTGTCATCCTGAAGCCAGGACCTTGTGCTTGCATGGCAGGAACTTTACTGACAGAGTCATCCCACAAGTCCTGTGTTTCTTCTTTAAGTACTATGTTTTGGATTTCACATTACATTTGCAAAGGTGTTAAATAATGTCCTGTCCTCAGTCTGTGTTCTAGTGTTAGTGGGAGAGGACAATATTATTTTCCTGAAAATACATGAGTATTTTTACTTCTAGGCTCTCTCTTCCATCCCATTGTGTTTCATGCTGCGGTGACACATTTTAAAAATATTTAATTTATTAATTTTTATTTTATGTGTATGAAGTCTTGCCTGTATGTATGTAAGTGTGCCCATGTTGTGCAATTCCCATGAAGGTCAGAAGAGGTTTAGAGTTACAAATCTCTGTTAACCACTGTTTGGTGCGGGGAAAGAGACCCAGGTTCTCTGAAAGAGCAGCCCTAAATCCTGAGGCACCTTTCCAGTCCCCTAGTGGTAAATTTTAATTGTCAACTTGACACAATCTAGAATCATCTTGGAAGAAAGTGTTAATGAGGAATTGTATAGATGAGAATAGCCAGTGGTATTTCTGTGGGGGATTGTCTTGACTGTTAATTGATGTATAAAAATCCAGCCCATCTTGAGAAGCACCATTCCCTAGGGAGAGGGCTTGTATAAAGAAAGCAAGCAAGCAAGGATGAATTTTTTTTTTTCCTTTTTTACTCTTGACTGTGGATGTGATGTGACTACTTACTTGAGTTCCTGTTTTGACCCCCTGCCATGAAAGACTTGAACTTGGAACTGTAAGGCAGATAAACATTTCCTTCCCTGTGTTGTTTTTCTGTCAGCCACTCCTCTCCAAAACAATCAAACAAACAAAAATTCCAAGAACATTTGCATACTTTATGCCAATATTTTACCACTTTTATTTATTTTTCAAAGTATATTTTTATTGAAATTTTGTGGATTTCATACAATATATCTTAGTCATATTTAGACCCCCTCTTCTATGTGCAACAACCCCCATTTGAACACTGTTTTGCATTGAACCTCTATACAGCTTTGGTATGTATGAACATGTTAACTATTGATTTTGGGAAATACATAATCTTGGTGTCCTAAAGTCATTGTGACTGTGATTGGAGTTAGCTCCTCATTGCTGTCACAAAGGACTGAAGATATACATTTTAAGGGTGAACTGATTTATTTTGGCTTATCATCTCAAGGTTTCTGATGTTTTGTCTCAGTACTGTGAACATACATGGAATTAGAACACAGCAGGTATAACACGTGGTGGAGAAAAGCTGACAGAAGGGGCTGGAAAGATGGCTCAGTGGTTAAGATTATTTGCTGCTCTTGTAGAAGACCAGAGCTCAGTTCTCAGTATGAGCATATAGTGGTTCAAAACTGCCTATTACTTCTGCTCCAAATGAATCTGATGCTCTTTTCTGGCCTTGTAGGTTTTTTGGTGCATTGCATGTACACACATACACATATACATGTACATATACATATGCACATAAATATAAATTAAAAAAATAAACAGAGGGAAGAAAATAGTCTTGGAACGAAATACACTCATGATGATTACTTCCTACAATCAGGCCACCATTTCAATAGCTAATGAATCATGATGCAATCACCCTTCAATAACATCACAAGCACAAAGCTCAGACAAGGACATTGGATAATTTTACACACAACCCACAAAATAACCGATTTCTTAAATTCTAAGATAATTTACTATTGTTATATAAAATTTTACTGATGGTTACTGACCATTTATCCTTCAAATCTGCTAAATTGTTTCAATAGTTCTAATTTTTCTTTTGTTTTGTTTGAATTTTGAGGGTTTTCTGTTTTAATTTTTTTGAGGACAGGGACTCATTATGTAACCCAAGATGGATTTAAACTCATTATGTAGGTGACTGGCCTTGTGATCTTCCACCTCATTATACTAAGTGCCAGTAATACATGTTTATACCCTCATGCCTGGTTATGTCTTTGTTTTTGTTTAATAAATAACAGAACGTTCTCTACCAATACAAACAATTTAACTTCCTCCTTCCAATCTGGCTCTCCTTTTTTTCATCCTCGTGCCTGATCACTCTACCATCAACTTCCATGTTGAGTAAAAGGGATAATAGAGCACATGTTTCTGTATTTTATAGAAAATATTATCTGAATTTTTCTTATTCAATTTTATGCTGTCTCTGTGTGTTTGTCCCTATTCATATGTTTATATATTTATATCACACAATTTGCATACTAAACTTCATGTTTTCCAAGCCTTTTGCATATAAGCAAAATCATTATCACTTATTTTTTATTACATAAATTAATTAGTTTAGATACAGCTTCATTCAATGTTTTAGTTCTTTTAATTTTCAGTATTTTTTGTTTAACTGTTAGTGTGGAACATCAAAATAGCAAACTGTAATTTTTTAAAAAATAAAATGTATTTATACTAATTAAGTAAAAAATTAAAATATAACTTTTGTTTAAGGAGGCCTTTACATCCAATTTAAGGAAGTCATTATGACCCTTACACAGTCCCAAGCTCTGTAAAGCTAATGAAATTTAAGAAGTAAATCATTTAATATTAAATTAATTAACTTTTGTATACGTTTATTGAATTTTTATGTGTTTAAATACTTAAGTATTTAAAAGGTTTTATCTATTTGTACTAAAGTTCTTTATATAATTTAAACTAGTCTTTGTTCACTCATATAACTGTGAGAGATATAAATTGATTTAATATATATATGAACATATGTATTTACAGAATTCCAGAAGAAATAAAGAACACTGTAACCTCCAAGGGACTTGCTAAGTATCCTATAATCTTCAAGTTTATAAATAGACATCAATTTAATTTGGCATTCATTTAATTACCTTTGTATTGTTATTGGGTTAAAACTGAACAATGTAAAGATGTCTAAAATTTTGTCCATATCTGTTTTATATTGGTTTAAAATATTTCTATTACATTTTGTCCATTTTATACAACAATTCTTAATCAAATTTAGATCGTCCCCCTCACTCATACTCTCCCCACACACCATGCCTCATGCACTCTGCCATATATTCTAAGCCCCATTTAGTCAAACATTTTACCCAGTTGTCCTTCAGAGCAAGATCAGCCTATCTAGACATCTTAAGGAAGGTCTGCTCTCCCTCACCAAATCATAATCAATTGCAGCAGTTCCAAGTCTAAGGCTGACCGCCACACATTTCTCTCTCGTCAGTCTTGGCCTTGTCTGACTGAGTTGGCATGGCTTTTGTGCTTGAGGTCACCATTGCAACAAGTTCACATGAGCAAGCTTCCAGTCGTCTGAAAGTCTCTGTTTCCAGATGTTCATGGACCAACTCTGCCTATTGCAATCTTTCTGTCCTCTCTTCTGCAATGATCCCTGAGCCATGTGCAGGTGAGTTTTAATATAATTAAAACTGTTTGCTTTCAAATATGTTTGCTTTCTTCAGTCTATTTATTTAATAATCCATTCATTAAGCTTTTCATATATACATTTTGTCAGCGTTTAATATTTAGTGCCTTATACCAAGAATATTTTCAAATGAATTGTACTTATCACATGACCATCAGTCATCAATAATCAGAAGCTTCAGATGAAGTAATAATCAGTTTTCAGAAGAATGTGTTGGCGCATATCTCTTGTTGTAGCATGTTGTTATGCCTATGCATGAGATAAATCTAATCACCGGTAAGCATTAATTCAAAGAGGTTACTTTAAAATTCTATTACATTAAGTTTATATAACTGAATGCTTTTCTCAGTTGCATTACAATTATGTAACAATAATAAAATAATACATACTTAGCAAGTTCCATTATGTGTGCATCAACACAATCCATTAATGTCTCACAAACTGATTTCTAATATTTATCAGTAGTATAGATGAAGAAAATTTTCACAGTGCTCCTAGTCTAAAACATTCTTAGTATTCCAAAATTATTTGTGTTCATTTTCTTCCCTTAAACCTCTGGGTCAGTACTCATGAGCATAAGTTATTATTTGATAAAGAATGGTTGTTATTAATTGATAGAATATTGGCTTTAACAATGAGCATGGGGTTTTTAAGATGCTTATTTTCCACAGCTGATCTCAGATTTTTATTTTTAAACTTATTTGTGTGTCATGAATTCATAACTGATGTAAGACATGAAGTGAAATACATTCAAAATATTTCTGTTCCGGAGAAAGTTCTGATTCTGAATACAGAGGCCAGAGTTAGTTAATAAAGTACAATTACAGACTGATTTGCACCCTATTTACCCACTTAAAACAGAGTGTTTATGCAATTCAAAGAGGTCTGATATGTCTACAGATTTCATCTCTCCATGAGGAAATAATTTACTATTGCTAGAATCACAATTTTCAAAGAGTTTCTGTGAAAACAAAATAAAATTTCACACTCCTTATTTTCTTTAATTATGTAACTTCTATGAATAAAAACTGTTGCTACATTAAGGCATTAAGGTTGCTTCCCCTGATTACATTTTAATGTTATGTATATTTTATAAAAAGAAAGTCTCTGAGAATTTAAATTGGTTGAGAGTTTTGTCTAAAACTTCAGGGACTTGAGCTTCTGTCGGACCACGGAGCAATGCGCCAGTGGGTTTCCGGCTTTAGCAGACCTCAAGCTCCAGAGGATCACCAGCACAGTGGGACTAGGTCTCCATTTACTGAAGGACCATAAGTACTGCTGGAGTAGAACATTTGCTCTAGTGGGCCCAAGGAGCATTTTGTGACTAGACATCTGGCTCTGAAGTGACCAGAAAGTACCGTAGCAGCATATCTTAAGCCCTAGTGACCTCAGAGGTTAGTACAAGATTAGGCCCCAATGTGACTGGGTTCTGGGCGGGGCTGGGGCTTGGTTCTAGTGTCTCTGGGTTCAGTGTGGTGTACGTTTTAGTTTTGAGGTTCTCCTCTTCCCTTCAGGAATGATAGATTATGTTGCTGTGATTTCCGAGTTTGCTTTAGGTCTGTGGCCTTGCCACTGTCTCCAGAGAGTACAAAGACTGTTGGGAGTCTTAAATTTGTTTTTTTTTTTAACCCTACCAAGTTCAGAGCCCAGGGTTTGACTGGGTTCTTATCTCATGTAGTTGCCTTAGGGCTTAGTGTGTGGCCACACCCTTGGTCCTATTGGCACATAGTCAAGATGGCATCATCTCAGTGATTCTAGTTGACAATAAATAGGTTTTACCAGTCCTTGTGCATAAGCCTCATGCATATATCCCACTAGGAAGAATCATAGAAAACATTATCCAAGTAGACTAGGAAAAAAGGAAAGGGTAAGCTGAAGTGACACACAAAAGAAGGAAAGAAATGCCAAGAAAGTGACACAGCCACCACCCATGACCCATCCAAAACCAACAAACTCCCATATAAGGGACCAAAACTGCATACATAGCTGAAAAATCTGAGAAACAATTCATAGCCTTACATTTTGAAATGATTAATTTCCCTATGGGAGAATCAAACAGGTACACAAATTAAGGAAATGTATGAAAGACTTAAAGGAGATAGTCTCAAAAGTCAGAAATATTGAAAATGGTAGATACAAAATTAAGGAATATATCAGAAGAGAACACAGGCAGCTCACTGATCTGGAGAAAAATTTTTCCCAACTATGCTTCAGATAAGGGGCTAGTATCCAACATTTAAAAGACAAAACTATAAAATACTAAAAAATTAAACACAAAGGAAAAAATTACCAAGGAACAAATGGAGAAATTAATTTAATAATTTTCAGAGAAGTAAATGCAAGTGGACAATATTAAAAAGAAAATTTTTTCAATATTCCAAGTCATCAGAGAAATGCAAACTAACACTATTTGAGGTATCACCTGAATCTAATCAGAATGACTATCATGCAAAAATTCCACAACAGAATTTAGAAAGGATTTGGAAAAAGTGGACCCCTAATTGACTACTGGTGAGCGTGTAAATATAGCTATTGTGAAAATAAGCCTAGAGGTTCCTCAAAAATTAAAATAAAATTACCATATAACCCAACTTCCTCACTCCTGGGCATATACCAAGAGGATGCCAAATCTTATCATAGAGATACTTGCATCCCTGGTTTATTGGTTTGTATTCACTACAGTGAGGAAATGGACACACTGCCCATCAACAGAAGAGAGGAAAATGAAAATATGTTGTATATATAATTTGTATAAGGTACTGAAAGTTATTTACCTCTAAAGAAAAATGAATTCACAAAAGTTACAAGAAAATAGATAGACCTAGAATGCATATTAAGCAAGATCATCCAGTCTCACATAGAAAAAAAGCAACTTCTCCCTTGTATATACGTGTGTACCCTAGCCTATAATATATACCTGTGTATAAGTAAACAGGTGAATTTGTGGTTACAACATGTCATTTAGATGGGAAAAAAAGAAAGGAGAAACATTAAAATGGCACTTAATGAACCTGTTTGTGAAGCATACTCAGTGTAAGTCCTTTATCCTATTTCAAGATTTAACACATTTCACAGCAAAGTAAGTCCTTAAATGTGCAATGTCCACATGTGATTCCATGAAAGGTTGGTTCCTTACAGAGAAATTGCTTTAGATTATTTTAAATGCATTTTAAAATCAAGTTTGTTGTCTGTTTTTCTTTAGATTTTCTTTATTATTTTATTTTTTGTGTATGGGTGTATTGCCTGCATGGAGGTTCATGTGTCATACAAGGCCCATGGAGCGCAGAAGAGTGTCAGATCCCTTGACAGTGAAGTTATGAATGGTTATTAGCCACCCTGTGGGTGCTGGGAAGCAAACCTGGGTCCTTTGCAAGAACAGCCAGTACTCTTAACCCCTGAGCCATCTCTCCAGTTCCTAAATACTTTAAATAATTTGAATACTTTTGTTGGTACACTGGAAATTTTTGTCAATACTTATGAACCTTAAATAAAAGCTGCACTCCATACTATATAAAGGATGTGATTAGTGTCCTCTAATGCCTTTCAGTGTTGATACACCAATACCCTTACACCTGTAAGCACTGCCTTCCCTCCTCCAAAAAGCCACAAATCATACTCTATAGGCCATACTCTATATATGAGAGTTCATTAAATTTGGCAGGGTCAGTAGGGGAAGGTGCATAGAAGAGAGGAGATCTAAATGTCATCAAACTTTATTGCATGAAAATCACAATAATTCTATTAATACATGCAAAAAACCCACCCTGCCCATTTTTTCTCAGTAGGATAATAAGCAAAAACAAGATCATTTATTGTAGAAAAATACTATATTCAGTCAATTCTTGTAGGGTTCAGAGTGAGAGGATGGTTAGAAAGGGTAGATTAAAGCCAGATATTAGAACATCTACAAACAGATATAGTCTCTTCTAAACTTTAATAGAAGTACTACCCTGAAAATAATTTTCATCAAATTATTTTAGCCTTTTAAAATCTATTTTTCATGTATTATTCAAAACCAAATATTGTTTTACAAGGTACTTAAAACCTATTTCATTGTCTTTAATTTTCGTTAAGACTTTCTGAAGGATGTATTTACCTTTAAGCTTCTAATAACCTGTTTTGCTATCACTTATTATAAAAGCAATGTTACATAAATCATTAATTTTTAAGCTGTACTCATGTTTCCAAGTATAAATTTACTCATATTCACAAGTATAAATTTTTAACAGTTGACTTCTCTGGTTATTACTAAAACATTAACTCTTAAAAGTCTGAGAACATTATGTCACTTAGTAACTTGATCAGCAAATTATTTCTAAGTATGTGCTAGGGAGGCATTTCTAGGAAAAATAGTCTTATAAGTTTTCTTTTCAGAAAGGTGTAAGATCATCAAGGAAAATTAAAAGCATTATGATATTATCATCTGAGGCTGGAGGGATTGCTCAGTTAAGAGCACTGGCTATTTTCACAGATGACCCAAGTTTGGTTCCCAGCACTCAGATGGCGGCAACAACTGTTGGTAACTCCAGTTCCAGGGAATCTGACACCCTCTTCTGACCTCTGGAGATACTGCACGGAATGGGTGCACTTACATGCATACAGATAAAACACTCATCCACATAAAATAAAATAAAAAACATAAGCTGGGATTTGTAGGACACACCTTAAATACCAACACTTGGAAAGCAGAGGCAGGTAGATCTCTATGAATCCAAGGCCAACCTGGTCTACATAGTGAGTTCCAGGCCAGGTGGGGCTACATGGAGACCCAGTTCCCCCCACCCCTCAAAAAAATTAAAAAAATAAATGAATTAAATGAAAACAATAATATTAACTTCGTCCATGTCTGTGGAATTTCACATTTATGAAGCTTATTATTATCGATATGTCATATAATCTTCAGCATAACCACTCAGAGGTAAACTCCCCTCATTTTACAGCTTAAGAAAGTGACCTCCTGAATTGGACATCAATTCATCAGAACTTGTAGAGATAGTGAAACAAAATGAACTAATGAACTTTCAAAGTCCAAGTTTTCCTAAAGCTAAGCTAAAACAAATACATTGTTTTTATTTCTACTCATCCATAGGCATTTTTTTAATTACAAGAAATGTACTTGTTTGTTTGTTTCTTATGTTCTAAAATTTATCTTTCTGGGGAGGCTTTTGGCTATTGATGTCCCCAAATGTCCCTTTTCTCCTAGTTTTGGTAATAAGCGCTTTCTTCTTTGTGCTCTCTCTTTCTTTCACCAAGTGCTGGAGTGTGTATATGTGTATGTATGCATGTCTGCATATAATTTTCATTATTCTTATACACAAAGACATTGTCTAAAAAATTCCAAGTGAACATCCTCATTTAAATGTAGGATTTATACTCTGTTGCCTCAAAATTCTCTCATGCAAGAATTATATGAGCCTAATTAGTCTTTATGAAGAATTTGATGACAGTGTGGTAAGAAAAAAAGTAATTGTCTGCCTAATAACCATAGAAAATCATCAAACCTCTACTATAATGACATTGAGAAAAAAAATTGTAAACCCTCTGTTTGTCTTAGCAATGATTTTAGTACACTGAAAAGTTTATTTTCAAGAAAGTTATACTAAAATATTCAATCAATCATATCATTAATTCTATAAAACTTTTTAAAATACAAAAGTTAGTTTGATTTTTGGATTATGTATGAAATAAATTTCATTTCATATTGTGATGAGAAGTTAAGATTCAATATAATATTTGGCCTTTGTAGAGTATAAAATGAGATGTTTCTTTCTTATTATTGACTCCTGGGTATTATTTCAACTTAAGTAAACACAGACTGTGTTGATACAAATAAAGACCATATGCATGTTTGTACACACATATATGTGTGCATGGTCACGTACTTATGTATGTGTAGTGAGAAAATTACTAACAAAATTAGCTTAAATATGTCTTTCATAATTTATTAGTGATATTTACCTAAATATTAAAGTCTGGTAAAAACTAGGCTTTTGTATTGTGCTGGTTTGAATGAGAATGTCCCATAAAGTCTATAAAGATTTAGACATTTTGTCCATAGTTGAAGGTGATGTTGGGGAGGCTTTAGGGGGTGTGGCCTCACTGAAGGAAGCATGTCACTGACGGAGGGCTTTGAAAGTATATAGCCATGTCCAATTCACTTCTGGCTCTCTGTATGGGTATTGATCTGTCATCACTTTGGACTCTAACCTTCTGAAAATGCAAGCCAAATAAACTCTCCCTTCTAAAAGTTTTCTTGGTCATGGTGTTTTATCATAGCAGCTGAAAAGTAAGTAATATATGCAATGATGTGCTGGAATCTGACACTTTTATTTTTAGTTCTAGTTTAAAAACAACTTAGAAGCAAACTTTCTTTAGATGATGTTTTAGTAATTTACTTCACAAACTTATAAACTGTTAGGAACTCTCATATTACACCAAATATGGGAACAACTGAATTCAAATTAATGTACAATAAAAGCTATATTTTCCAGCAAAAACATGTCTATTTTGCATTTAGATAAAGCACATGAAAATCTCCCCCAAATACACATTTTGTTAAGTTACTCTTTTCTATCTTAGAATTTATTAACACTGGGTAATAATTATGGTTCAAATTGTCACTGTTTTTATATATTTATTTTATGAATTGTTGTTGATAATGGGAATATAAATCATTAAAATAACTGTATTTTTTTTTATCCTGTTGATTGCTGCTCTATTTACAACAGCTAGGAAATGAAAGTACTCCAGATGCAAATCAACTGATAAATGAATAACGAAAATGTGGTACATATACACAATTAAACTTTATTCTGATCTAAAGAAAAATGAAAATTTCAGAGGAATTAGAAACTACACCAAGTGAGGTAGTCTAGGCTCAGAAGGACCAGTGCTGCATATTTTAGCTGTCCTGTGAGATTCTAAGCTTGAATCTTTAGTTCTGTTTGCTTAACATTGAATACTTGTGGAAATTTGGATGGGACGTGGTTGTGGGGGCATTAGGAAGGAGGAGAGGGGAGCATACGTAAAAGACGATAAGAGCAATACTGTGTATAGAAATGTTAAAGCAGAGGGGGATCTGGGAAGACAGGGGAAATGAGTGAGGGCGCCAACTGGGGGCTGTATTTATCTACCTAAAGGGAGTATAAAGAAGCTGTCTGAAAGTCTGCTATTTCATAACACAAAACTACAAAGCGAGACTGCCTCACTCAGGATGATTGTATTCAGTTTTGGTGAGTGTTTTATCACAGCAATTGAAAGCAGAGTAGAACACCTTGGTTGCAACAAATAGGAAGGCAGGTTGGCAGGGGGCTGGAACCCTCTTCCCTGCTGGCTAGCAAAGAAATCTATTGGAAGATGCTGAGAAAGAAGCTGGTGAAGAAAAGACACCATTGGTCATGCCCAGCTGTGAACCCTATGAAACAGAAGTCTACCTGCTGGGCAAGATATCTGTGCAATGATGACTTGCTATGCTGTGAGGAACCAACTGAGCTCTGACTGAATTTGAGGTGTGCTCCAAAGGGTTTGGGGAGGAACTATACATGCCTTGTACTGTAGGCCTGGCTAAGATTTCCAAGTCTAAGGCACGCACAGGCCCAAGAAGGAAACTTATTTCTGATGTTTAACTAAATCATCAAAGCAGCAGACTGCCTTCTGTATTTCTAAGCTTATACAATAGCACTCAAAAAGCTACAAAAAATAAATAGTAACCATTAGAGGGCAGTTGCATCACAGAGAGGAAGAAGAGTGACACCAATAATAATAATGACAGTAATGATATAGTACTTGATTTTCTACAATTTTATATTTACAACCTTTTTGTCAAATGTTTGTGATTTTCATACAATATGGTTTTTTAATAGAATTTTATGGTTTTTTTTTGTGTATTTGATACAGAACACCTAAAATAAACTTAACCACTTTCATACACCTTTCCTCACTGGTACCCTCCCGCAGGTCCCCACCTTTGGAATGCATACACTTTGTCATTTGTGTTAAGGCCTAGTGTGTCAAGTTAATGTCCCCAGACATTCCTCAGTGCAAGTTCATCCCCTGATTTAGTCAGCTTATCCAGAGACCCTCACTTTAAGAAGATTAGCTCTTCCTCACCCAACAGTAATCAGCAGCCAATATATCTTCAGCTAAGATTGGAATCTGCTATTTCTCCAGTTCTGTGCTGGCTTTTAGTCTGCTTGAGTTTGCATGGGTCTTGAGCATACTGACACCACTGCTTTAGGTTCTTATGAGCAGGGTACCATGAGCTTGTAAGATTCTATTTCAATATGGTCACATACCTCCTCACTGGCTCTTACAATCTTTCTGCCCACTCTCTTCTGCAATGGTCTCTGAGCCCTGGGTGCATGAAGCTGCATATAGGAGTCCTATCCAGGGATGCACACTCTCCAGACTCCTAATCTGCTGTATGATTACAGCACCTCACATGAGTTTCCTTCCATTGAGTGGGTTTTAAGTCCAAATAGGTAGCCATTGATTGCCCACAAGATAAAAGTGTCACTTCTGCACCAGTGTCGTATGCTGTGCCAGGCATTGTTGTGGTTATTTGATGATGAACCTGGTGTTAGGCCATCAGTTGACGTTCTCCCTTAGCAGCTTGCATGGTGCTCTCCACAACTATGAGAGAAGTAGCCTTCAGTGGAAGTGACTTCCTGGTCAGTTTGGTGCCATTGCTCCAAATCCTGTTTCTGAAATATGCCCTTTCTTCAGCAATAGGGTCTTACCTCCAAGTTCTGGGAGGCAATCAGAGACTGTGGAAATAGTTTGTGTAATTTTGGTAGTCTTTTGGACCACCTGGGTAACAATTCAAAGGAAGGTTTCTCCTTCCTGGCACTGTTTCTTGTTATGTAGCCTTCAGCTATACACATGTATAGTTTGATGGTTTTTAGATTTTGATATTTTATGCTCTTAATACTAAATATATTTAAATTTCTATTGAAATCCATAATTTGAAAACCAATCTTTTACATGTTTTGTTGTCAGCATTTTTCATTCTTATATCATGACAATAGTCCAAAATAATATCCATTTTAAAAAGTATAGAACAAAAACATGAAACATATATATTCAAAACAAAAATCATGGGAAAGATTAATGCCCTTAAAACTGCTCACACTCATACCCAAAGAATCTAAATCAGCATTCCACAGAGGTATTTGCACATCTATAACTGTTGCATCACTATTCACAACGGAATGGAGATGGATTCAACATAAGTGTCAATCAACAAATGAATGGGTAAAATGTGATATACATACAGCACTGAATTTTATCTACTTCCCCCCAACAAAACAGATAAAGAAAAAATGTCATGACATTTTCTGTAGATTGGCAAAATCATATGACTGCTTCCTTGCAGTTGTTGATACTAGGGGTGTGTGTGTGTGTGTGTGTGCGCGTGTGTGTGTGTGTGTGTGTGTGTGTGTGTAAAGAGTAGACTAGGGGATTCAAAGAAGCCCTAAGGGACAGGGAAAAGGAAAAGACAGAGAAATGGAATAAATGTGACATGAATGCAGAAGGAGGATGATGGTGGCCTGAATAAAGACCAGCAAGAGCAAGACATTGAGATGAGGGAGCCAGGGGCATGGGGACAAAGAGGAAAAAGAATCCATGAAAATGACAGACTAAAATCATTACTTTTATGATAAAAGTAAAATGACCTGTGTGCATGTTCTTGAGTACTTGTAATATAAAATAATGCATAATATGTTAATATAAAGCCATGTAATCTATGTGTTTACTTAATGCTATGATGTATGTTTTTAAAATGTGCTCTGTGTGAGAAGTGTTGCTGATGTTACCTTTTTAAGGGGTATTTTTTCTTAAACAAAGTTATCTATAATTTTTCATTTTACTCACATAGTTTGGGGATAACAGTATTTAAATATTGTCAGTTTCTCTTGGTAATATACAGTGTCTATAAATAAACAAATTAAGATTTTGTATTTAAAATAACATAAACAATCACAATGTTCATTTGACTTTACATGTAAAATCTGAGAAATAGTTGAATTAATTTTACTGGAAATATATACCACTAAAAAGATTTGCACAATGAATAAATAAAAATAGTTCCTTCACTGCAATTTTCTATGAAATGCCTCTAAATTTTCTCTTGCAAAGTAATCATGATGTCTTAAATCTGAGACACGGTCAACAAAAATTTCCAATTTTTGTTAATCAAAGTTTTTAGACAATTTTTCACATTTCATGATGCATACCCACCACTGTCCTCCACTTCCCCACAACTCTCTCTTACACTTACATGTCTTTCTATTCATTTGACTGAGACCCATTGAGATTAACCACAGCTGTCTGGGTGATCATGGGTTTGGAGCTATCCCTTTGAACCTAGTAGGTTCAAACTGGGGTACACAACTGCAGACACTGGTTCCTGATCTCCAAATATCTATCAATAGCCATGAGGAAAGGGTCTCATGAATTGCTCCCTTTTGCTTGTTTTACTATTGATAGAGCTTGTCTTGTATGAGCCAAATATAAACAATTACATTTGTTCTGAGTCAATACATTTCAGAGCTATGTCAAGTGGAGAGAATGGTACTGCAGCCTTTCAACCTGTCTTCTGGCTCTTCATAGTTTCTAACCCTCTTCTGCATCATTTCCTGAGGATTAGAAGAGGGTGTAGAAATGTCTTACTTAAGGTTAGATCCACAACCACAGCTTATTCTCTGCATCTTGGGCAGTCATGAATCTCTCTATTCACCACCATTCTTTGTATAGAGAAACTTCTCTAATTGAGACTAGGAGTAGCTTTTCTCTATGGGTTCAGATGAGCACATGCAATAACTTTTATATATGCGATTGTTTATAATGCAAATTATTTCAAATATGTAACGGACATCTATAAAAAAATACGGACAAATTCTATCAGGCTAAAAAGAAAAGGAAAACTTGAAAATTCCAAGTCGAATTTTTAGACCTGACTCTTTCCAGTTCAATCATAACAAAATATTATACTAAAACTGACGAAAATAAGAAAATAAATGACTCTCCAGAATGTTTTTTTTATTAATTAAACTTTTAAAGTAGTTTATAACGTGTTATAAGGCCCAGCTCAGTCTTGATTCACATTCTCCAGTTGTTTCCCATCACATTGAGAATAGAATCAATATCCAACTAGGCCCCACCTGGGCTTGCCCATTTCTATGTCTCTTTCATCTCATTGAACTTTCACAAGCTTACTAAGCCTTTTGCTTCTTAAGAAACTTTGCCCTTTCTATTCTCTTTATTAAATTTCCCCAGATAATTTCATTGCTGGATTCTTCATTTTATTTGAGATTCTACTTAAATATCACTTCCTTAGAGAAGGCATGTCTGAAGAACATGTCAAAAACTCAAATTTTTCCGTCTCTCTTCTGTACTTTTTATTTGTGTTATAAGCTTGTGGGTGTCTGTATGGCTTTTCCTTGTTTAGTTGTTTTAGTTAAATCTCTTCCTGCACCTTCATCTTTCTACTCCCTCCCCCTTCCTTCCTGCTTAAATATCCCCCAAAGTATATACCTTGTTTATTTACCTTATATATGTTCCTTCATTCCCACTTGTTAAGGCATGCCCTGCCAATTGTCCCTTTCTAATTTTCTGTCTTCCTTTGGTGACCCAACTTAAACACAAAAATTCAAAATTCTAAGCTAGGGATCCACCCATCAGGCAGTACATGTGCTGTTCGGAATTCTGTTCCTGGTTTATCTCACTCAGTATAATTCTGTCCATTTCTATCCATTTACCTAAAAATTTCACACTTTCAATTTTCTCTACATCTGATTAAAATTTCATTGTGCCTATGTACCACATTTTCATTCATTAGTTAATGGGTATTGAGTCTGCTTCTATTTGCTAGCGATTACATTTGTCCTGAGTTAATGATTTTCAGAGTTATATCAAGTGAGAGAACCTGATGTCTGAAGTGAAACCCTTTCAGGAAACCCTTTCCTGCAGAGTAAATTTTATGTTTCATGAGATCCTATTTTTTTGGTGGTTGGACTTATTTTCCATGCTACTAGAGTCTATTTAGGAAATCTCTTCCTGTCCATATATCTTGAAGCATATCCCTTTATTCCTCTAGCAGTTTTATAGAATATCATATCTTATATTGAGGTCTTTGATCAATTTGGAGTTGAGTTTTATGCAAAGTGAAAGTCAGGATCTAGTTTCATTCTTCTCCATGTTGATATTTATATTTATCAGAGGAATTTATTGAAGATGTCCTTTTTCCACTGTATATTCTTGGCTCCTTGGGAATAAAACCAGTTACCTATAGTTACATAGTTTCAGATCTGGGTCCTTTACTCTATTCTATTGATGTGTGAGTAATCTGATTTGTACTAGTAATATGCTATAGTATTTGCTACCCTGCCACTTTGATGAAAGTATTAATCAGCAAGAGAATGGAATAAGGTTTTATATGTGTGTATATATGTATGTGTATAAAATCATGGCTAGATAATTATGTTCCTGGAAATAGTGGGTTACTAAACAAATTTCTGAGACCTGAGTGTTGGATACCACTGCAAAAGTTTGTCATGGTAGACTTCATACACTGTATGAGAAATACGGGGTTCTATCTGAGGTATTTTTTTCCTATTGGTTCATTCCGTGGCAAGTCCCGCCTTCTGACCAATAAGGGGGCAGGGAGGTGGGGAGAAAGGAGAAAAAACATGGCAGCCAGCCAGAGAGGGGTGCCGGGATTACTCAAAGCCGCTCTGGAGGAAAAGTGCCCTGGTCCGGTGCCCTCGCAGAAGGCCAAAACCCAGGAGGCAGCATTCCAAGTCCCTGCAGTCCTAAGGGTCATGTGAGTGGAAGCAAAACGCAGGCTTGGAATGGACAAAGAGCCCGGCGCCACGGACTAAGAGCCAGACCTTACCGTCCGGCCGCCGGTAACCAGTAACTTTGTAAATTGCCCTAAATAAATTAATCTCTAAAGAACATTCTCCATTCAGTCTGTTCAGACCTGGAGGGTGGGGTGAGCCTGAATGCCAGGTCCCGCCATGAGAAAATTTATGCAACAGATACCGTCCCCCTCAAACAAGACTCTTGTTGGTCCATTTAGTTTTCCAACAGAATTAGAGAATTAGATCATAATGCTGAAGATATTGCACCTCCCACTGCAAGATACAGATAAAGCAAAGTAGAACTCAGGTGTGTAATTTTTCCCTGCTAACCAACTGTCCAAATCCCAGAGGATGTGCTACACAGAATACTAGAGAGGAAAGCATATTATTAATTTTACGCAGCTTTGAACCTTACTAACAACAACAAAAAGTATCTATCAGCCAGTCAAGATGGGTCCACCTGTACAGAAGGGGCATGATTGCTGTGGGAGAAGCAAACTACCTTCTTGTTGGACTTAAGACTTGCTTCACGGATAGGAGCCCATTCTTGGCTCTGTAATAAAAGGATAGGGACATTATAGGCCCAAGTGGGGTAAGTATATTGATATAGCAGCAACAACCTTCTAGATAATTATATTTATAACCATTGACAGTAGCTACACTCATCCTTAATCAGTGAATTTGTTGTATGGTGGATGGTTGCTGGTGCATAGACTCATGAACCCCAAGATGCTGAGTCTTAGTGATTGAATGCTCAGCCTTAAATACCTCATTATACCATCCCCCTCTAAGACTCATGAAGATGAGGGGCATGCAGTATGAAGAGCTAGAAGCTAAAGTGGAGGGTTATGAAACACCATTCTCTGGACGTATAACCATTAAAAACAAGGAACTTACAGTAACTGTTATTACCTGCAGTGGGCCTTCACAAATCAGGTCATCAATAATCAGTTATGGAAGGTGGAGGGCATCTCAAGATGACCTCACTCCTTAGTGCTGGGATATTGACTATTAATAGTTTCTTAATAGTTTCTGGATGAGAAGAAGTCATTATCTCCAACTGTATTCAATCACTGAGACGACCAGGCTTCACCTGATAATTCCAAACTCTTGGTCACTGTGACAGTCCTAGTTAAATTCAGTTTGTCACAAGAACAAACCAAATATAAAATGAATGTGGGAAGGAGATTTTGGGGTGGGATAGATAAGAATGTAAGAGAGAGAAGTTTTGGGTGAGAGTGGTCATTATGCATTGTATACAAATGAAATTGATATATATCATTTCAAGGATGTCAAGACTTGTCCTCTTTCCACTGTCTTGCTTTCCTTCCCTCCTGTTCATTTACTAACACTACATAACATAGATTTAGGGGTTTCTGTTCTATGGTTCGACCTGGAATTTAGAATCTCTGAAGATTAAGTTGATATATGTCTTATATAACTGTATGTTGATCAAATGTTTGGGTTTTTTTGAAGTTCAGGGGAGCTATGAATGCTATTTTACAGTGTCAATGTGTCTGGCAAGAGAGATGATTTACTCACCAAATATGCTCATGGTCTTTCTTTTACCTGAAATAATGAAGTTGTCTAATGTTTAACAGTTCTTTACTAAATAAAAGAATTATGAGTTTACTTTACTATACTAAATGTTACATAATTATTTGAAATCATTGAACTTTTATAGATATTAAAGATGAGTTGTGACAACATGTGTTGTGAATGCTTATAGAGCTTCTATAAAACCATCCCAGAAATAAAGAAAAATAGAAATACTTTAGGCGCTAACTCTTATATAGTTGTAGACAGTAATCTCATCCAAATTTTATGGTAGTCAGTTTCAACTCATTTACACAGCTTAAAATTCATTGATTCTTTAATTTTTATTGAATGTTTATGAATTTCATACCACTGTTCTTAATCAAATTTAGAAACCCTCCCTGTCCGTACTCCCATATTAGCATATGGTAAGAAATGTCATTTATCTAGAGATATAGCAGACGTAGAGATTTCTCTAGGATATGTGACCTGTTCAACCTTATATATTTGGCTATGTTTACAGTGCTGCCTATGAATTCACTCCCACGAGTTCACTCCCACTGAGAGGGTTTTAAGTCTAATTAGATAGCTGTTGATTACCTCCAGGGTAACAGTTTCACTACTGCACTAATAGAGGTAGGTTGTGTGTCACTCACTATGGTTGTTAGGCTTTAGGGTTGAGTTGAACCATTGATTGATTCTTTTCTCTTAGCACCTTACATGGTATCCTCTAGAACTATGAAAGCTAAACTGCAGGTAGAAGGCTTCCAGATCAGTTCCTGCTCCATTGCCCCATGTCCTATGTCCAAAATATGTCCTGTCTCCAGTAGTAGAGTTTTATCTTCAAGTTCTGAGAGATAACCAAGACCTCTGGCAATATCCTGTGTTATTTTGGACTACTCTCACCAACCACTCAAAGTGAATTCTTTTATATCTGGCACGGTGTTCCCTGCCACACAGCCCCAGGTATACACATGCACTAATGTTCAGATACCACACACCATATGTGAAGTCCTCAGGGTATTCCTATGCCAACACATTTCCTTCTGGCTTCCGTAGATCCTCAAGCTCCATTAATTTCTCTTCTCTCTCCTCCTCTCCAGTCTCTCTTTCTTTTGCAAGTTCCTTCAAATTAAGTGTTACAAATCTTTGAAACATATGGATATATCTGAATTGTGTTTTACACAGTATCTTAGGCAACACTTTGTAGAAGCTCATACCAGGACTATTTCAATCAGTGCTCATTCCCTCATAATATCAGTTCCCTGAAACATATTTTTTGTGCAGCAGACCCCTTTTCCTATCTATAAATTACTGTCAAAATATGTGTGTGTGTGTGTATATATATATATATATATATATATCAAGAAATATAACTATGTCAATAGAGACATATGTATATAATCATTTATTTTCCATTCCATTCCACAATATAAGTTTATCTTTAGAAATTTGGGATATAGTTCTATCAAGAATTGTATTTAAGAAACAGGATTCAGAACAAAGGTAAGACTGGAGATGAAATAAGGGAAAGCATTGGAAACTTGATATTTGAAAAGAAAGCAAAGCTTAATTTATCCTGATTGCTAGGTAAAATGCAATAATTCATGTTGTACATTCCTCAGACTAAGAAATGAAATCAATTCTAACACATGATAGATGTACCTTGCCAATATGTATTCAAAATCTTCTTATTATATGAAGGCAATACAAGTATACTTTAATATTTGTTACTCTTTTATTTTTGATAGATATTTCTAATTTAATAACTTTTGAATGTCACCTTACTTAACTGCAATAAGAAAAATCTAAAGTGATGAAAATGGCATGGTTCAGAGTTACAAGAGGATTGAGGAGCTAGGGGAATCAAAAGAAACATTTTGTCCTTCATCTAGATAGGATGGAATCTTAATCAGCTAGACATGTTTCCAGGGTGAATCCCGTCTTCAGAAAAGGAACCAGATGTTGTAAGCCCTGTTTTCCTTACTTTACTAGGTACTGCTTTGCAGTGATCCCTTTCTTCAAATGAAAACTCTGTTGTTGTTTATAATCACATCTATCTGTTTTTTCCACCTTAAATGAAGAAAACTTCACCACTACACCTTGTCTCCTTGATCTTGACTCACTGCGATTTCTTTTTTCTGATTGACCTTGACTTCCTCTGATTTCTTTCCTCCTGGGTGACTTTGACTCTCTCTGAATTCTCTCCTCCTGACTCATCTTGACTCACTCTGAGTTCTCTCTTTCTGATGGCCCTTAACTCACTCTGAGTTCCCTTCTTCTAGCTGACCTTGACTCACTCTGATTCCCCCTTCCATCTGAGAACTTGTGTCATGGTTGTGCAATTTTAATTTGTTGCCATTTATTGTTGCCTTTTAAAGTTTATTAAATATTTGACATTTCCTACTAAATTGTAAACTCTCAGAGAGAAGGTATCCTTGGATTATACTTCTGTTATGTCCTCTCTCAGAATTTAGGAATATTTTCTACAACGTAGTTAAATGATCTATCTATCTATCTATATATATATATATATATGACATGCACACTACAGAATTAAATGAAGGTAGTCTGACAGAAATGCAGCCTTTCCTTCATATAAAGCTGCAGTAAAAAAGAGACACATGTCTGTTTCCGTTTCAAAACTGACTTAAAAGTATTGAATTATATATAAATTGGTCATAAGATTTACTCTCAGATATTTGGCTAATATTTCTTTAAAAATCCAGTATGAGATTTATTAGGTTTTGGAGCCCAGAACACAGGAACAGTAAGAAAGAACGAAAGTGGCCACATCTGACCTCAACAGACTAGACTGTGTTTATTGTCATAATGAGGGACAGTAACCTTCCCTTGGGATGGATGCAAAAGAGACAGAGGTTGGGCAGAGTCTTACATATGGGCAGTAGCTACAAGGGGATTTTGGGGGGACAGATGCTGCAAGGGAGACAGGGCCTGATAGAGAAATTTACTTCATTCCTGTGGCTTCTCTAGGGACTCATCAATGTGGCCCCTCTGGATGCTCAGGCAGGGGGAAGGAGGAAGTACCCAACATAAAACTGAAAGTGGGGGACAGACATTCCAAGATCAGGGTTTCCAAATTGTGCCAATTTCTTCATTCCAGCCCCTGGGGGCACAGTATTCTGTCTGGATACTGTCTGCTGTCTTATGGGTGGAGTTGGAAGGCTTCTTTGGACTCCAAGGCAAAGGGCTGTTTCTCCGGTCTTGTGGAATGTGAAAGAAGTTGCCCTTTTAAAGTAAGGCTCTTAGGTGACTAGGACTTCAAGAATGGGATGGCTGGGAGTTTTCAGAAAGGAGGGGCTGGCATAGTTGGAGTGTGGCTTGTCTGTTCTAAGAGGAACAAAGAGGAAGAAGAAGAGAGAAGGACTGAGAAGTTTTGGCAGAAAGACCTGTCAGCATTTGTGTGTGACAGAGAAAACAAGTGCAGGATTTTTTTAAAGGAAAAGCAAGCAAAGGATGCTGTTAACAGAGGAGAATTCGATTAACAGAGTAACAGTTAAAGATAGAGGAGCCAGCACTGAGGATGAAGAAGTCTTGAATATAGGAAACCTTAAACAGCTCACCATTCCATTTGAGGAACTTGTCTAAGTTTATTGGGATATTGAAATTAAAAGTATCAAATTTGGGTCAGTAGTGGCCATTGTCTAATGTGTATTGAGGCCAGATTTGGACAGAAAGCCAGTCTAAGGTCTCCCCAATTGAGATTTGTTTCTTTAGATTACCCTGGAGACAGATTAAGGACATGTCCTTTGGAATGGACAATTCGGGCCTCATGGTGGGCTGGGAACAATGTAAGAATGGAACATTGGTCAAATTCAGTCCCTCCCACTCCCCAAGGCATCCTTTAAGGTTCAAATAGACCAGAAATGAACCTGGTGTCTAGGAGTGGGCATCCCTTGCCTCATATACTCCACGAAGGTCAGAAGCCAAGAGACCAGTGGAAATCTATTGGCGCTTCTGAATCATCTTAGCCTTATGAGCCCAGAAAATGGAAGGGACTCCTGGAGTCCCAAAGACCGGATCAGTGGTGCCCCTGACTCAAGTCCCAAAGGATTACTTTGTCCTGGCATGGTGGTTGCTAGGAAAAGGCAAAAGTGAACAGCCTCAAATCCGGAAATCAGAAGGTCCAAGAAGAAGGGAGATCAGGAAATGATGGAGAGAGAGGGGAGAGTGAATGACATTCCTAGTCCCCTCCCATTACCAAAACTGAGTTTATATAGAATAGAAGAGATGAGAATGGTAGAAAAGTCAAGGAGGTTCCAGGAGGAGAGTCTGGAGCTATCAGCTGGTGCTCCAGAAAACCTCCTTGGTTTTGGCAACACTTTCGGAGTACAGAACACAAGAACAAAAAGAAAAAAAGAAAGTGACCACATCTGACCTCAAAAGCCTGGATGTGTTTATTAGCAGAGTGAGGGACAGTAGTCTTCCTGAAGGGTGGAGACTACAGCAAGGTGGACAGGGGCTGGTCAGAGTCGTATATATGGACAGTCATTTCTCAGGGGGATTTTGGAGGATACCTGCTGCAGAGGAGACAGTGACTATGGGGGACATTTATTTTCAGCCATTTTTGTGGTTTCTCTTGGGACTGGCCGGTGTGGTAAGTCTGGACACCCAGGTAGGGGGAAAGGGGAAGCTACCAATATAGAACTGGATGGTTCAGTGCCTAGACATCCCATAATCAGGAGTCCCATGTTGTGCCATTTTCCTCCATGGTATATAATGCAGACATAGATAGATTTAGATGTATATGTTAAGAAGACATGATAGTTTGAAGGAAAAGTGTCTCCTATATGTTCCAGTATTTGAACATTTGTTCATTTGGTGGCACTACTTAGGGAAGTTCATGGAACCTTTAGGAGGTATGGCCTTGCTGGAGGAAGCAGGCTATGAGAGTTCACAGCCCTATCCCTCTTCCAGTTACTCTGTTTCCTGCTCTGCTTGAAGATATAGGCCTTCTACTTTTTGCTCCATAAGACACCTGCTGTGCCTCTCCTGCCATGATGGACTCCTCCCTCTGGAGCCATAGACTGAAGTAAAAGTTTTATTGGACATGGTGTTTCCAGCAACAACAGAAAAGTAGCTAAAATAAGACTGATAAAATTAGGTTTCTGTGTATCTTTGCATGTGTATATGCAGGTACGAATGTATGTGTCTGTTTGTGTTTCTGTGTATATCCTTCATTCCAGTGTAGCTACAGAATAGAATCATCACCTCTAAATGTTCTCTTGCATCTTCCCAATAAGTATACCCTGCTTGCTCAATGAGTCAACAACTGACATGGTTTCTACTAAATAGATTTTTACAGAATCAAAATCTATTTAAAAATTTACATCAAGAACACACTTTGGTTTGCAAATTGAATATTATAATATTGATATGTTTTCACAAGTAAAAAACAGTAATAATTATGATTTGTTACAAGAACTTAGAAAATAGGCATTGCTTTTAACAGAGAAACATAATCTATTTCTACAATAGTTCCTAAGTTCTTTAACATGAGATGTTTGTTTTACATCTATTTAAAGTCAATGTACAATTGCTTATGGATGAATTAGTAATTGGAGGAAATAAGCTACTCAATGGTAAAATTATTTATTAATTTTCATTTTACCTACCTGAACAAATTTAAATTTTAAAAGATTTAACACATTCATTATTTTATTTTTCATTGAAATTTTGAAAAGTTCATATACTATATTTGGATTGTATTCATATTCTCTCACCTAGGTCCAAACTTCCTTATTGTCCCACCCAACCTAATAACTTTATATATATATATAGTCTATATTTTTCTATATTAGTCTTATATATAAAGCCTATACAGTATAATTTGTTCCTCCAAATGTTCTTCAGTGTGGATCTATCCACTGGGGTTTGGTTAACCTAACAAGAGTTTCATGCTTGAAGAAACTTTCTCTGTCCCTCCCAGCAGTCATCTATTGATACAAATCTCTTAAGTGTGTTTGAAGTTTCTAATCTATTTCCTTATGTCTATGCTGGGATTTTTTAATGGTTTGTGTTTGTATGGAACATGTGGATGCTGTCACTATTGCCAGGATTTCATATGAGTCCATTGATCATTGATATAGAAACCCTCCTTACTTTGATCACCCACCACCTCTGGCTCTTACAGTCTTTCCAACCCCTCTTCCACAATGATCCCTAAGTCTTGAGGAAAGGACATTTGATATATGGGTACATATTCTGCAGCCTCTTGTTCTCTTCACATTGGCCAGTGGAGGGTTTCTGTGTTAGTGATCATTTGTTGCATAAAGAAGCTTCTCTGGGAGAGCTGTGATATACATAATCTATGGTTATAAGCGTAAGTCATTGAGAATCACTTTAATATGATCATTTTTTTCATAGAAAACTAATAGAAGATCCTTCTCTATTTGCTAAGATCTGTGTAGTCTCAGGTTCCTAAGTGTAACATCAATACCAGGTATGGACTGCATCCTAGGAAGCAAACCTTTCATCCAGATAAAGAGTGGTTTGTTACTCCGATAATCTTTGTGCCACTATTGTACCAGAGGCTTATTTGCTGGGCTATTTGTTATTGTAGTTCACAGAATTCACAGCTGGGTAAGGTTGATGTTAATTTTTTTTTCCTTTGAGTAGCTTGAATAGCACCTTCCAGCAGTATGAACACTAGCCAGTAGAATGAAGGCTCTGAAATTAAATTATTTTATTAGGATGGTACTTGTTATGTTTGTCTTTATTTTCCTTTCTTTAGAATCAGAGGTTACTAAACTGTTTTATTGAAATAGTACGGAGTGTAGGAAAAGATGGCAGCTATTCATAAACTCTCCAAAGAAAGTTATACCTAGGTTCTGGAAAATTATCCTGAATAAGAATATACCACATTTTCATAAGCTTTTCTGACATATGAAAAATATAGACAAAGAAACAATATTCCAAGTTTTAAATTCATGTTCCTTGAAGGTCCTTGTTATGAAAAGCTATGCCATCCTATGTCACTATGGTAAATTCTAGTTTTATTAGAATTGAGTCTTTGTGTTCAGCAATGTGTTCAGCAATGTGTTCTGACATATATACAGAATTGAGAAGAATATGTCACATATAGACATACCACCAAAAATATATTAAGAGATTCACATTAATCATCTTGGTTTCTGGGCTCTTAAAATGAATTGATTCATAAATTGGTATGTATCCAGTTAGTCTACACTGGCACTCCAAGTTAAAATTTTAAAAATAAAGAAAGAAGGGTAGGAAGTAGGGTTTGTTGACTTCTTAATAATTATTATGAAACAATAAGATTTTGGAAGTATATAAAAATGATTTAACATTTTCTCATGAAAAATTTTACAGTATCAACAAGTCTGAGGTCCTGACAGGAGAGCTATTCATTTGGGTTTATAAGGTAGACTTTGAACTCTACTGTGAACCCATGTAGCTCATTTTAGAGTAGTAGTTTGGGTGGAAAGCTGTGTCGTCCAGAAAAAAAAGTTTTCAGGTAGTTTTTTTTTTTATGGTGAGAACAATGTATTACTTTTATTAATCAATCTTATACTATTTCTTGACTTATTACCTAGGATTTTCACCTAAACTTTTACAGAAGAGTATCCAAAATTACTAACCCAAAGCTTTCATAAGACTATCAGTTTTACACATGTAAATTAATTGTTGCTTTCTAATGTACACATAAACACATAATTATATACTCAAATATACAAAACCTACCTGAATGTGAATTATTAATTTTCCTTTTATGAATTAAGATACGGGTGTGTGATACAAAGAAACAAAAGCATTTTCTTTTGTACAGGTATGCTGTGGACTGAAAGTCATAGTATTTGAGGTTATATAACCCTCTCAGTGTAAGACATATAATTAACTTATCCAAAAAATCAATATATAATTTGAACCTGTTCATAAAATAACAATGGATAAGAGTGTAAGTAACCCATGTAACATGTTTTATGGTTTTCTGAACATGTGCCTCTCACTTTCATGTTAGAACATATTTCAAAAGTACGTTTTTTTTCTGAATTCACCTCTTAATTGCAATTGGATATAGAACATATTCACCATTTTCCCCAACAAATTTTTCATTTTCTATGTGTCTTGTGCTACTTCATTAAAAGGAGGATTAAGACAAAATCTTACAAATATTTTGGGCACAAATTTACTAATTGTCTAGTAGTTCCTGGTTCAAATTTCTTACCTACTAAGTTTTGGTATCTTTAATTTAAGATTGTAGTAGTCACATTACTTAATTTGATAGATTTCTAAGTAAGCATGTACTTTTAGGTATGTGAACAGACTAATCTCAGTAGAAGATGTATTAGTTTTCTCTGTTGTCTCTAAGATTGATATAAACTCAACAGATAGTTTTCATAAAGCCAAATTTTTAAAAGCATTTTAAAACAGACTTCAGATCTACTGAATGAATTGTAATTAGGCAGAGTGTACCAGATAATGTCTAATCTCTTTGAACTAAAACTAATTTGTAGTTACTTAAATAGGAAAACACAATCTTCAGAAGAATAGATTTCATTCTATATGTGTTAGTGTCCCAAATTACAAACGTAAGCTATATTATAGTTTTTAGTGAATCTACTCCCATAAATACATTTAAACCAATCACATGATTATTTGTAATTAGATGAAAGTTGGAGACAATTGGTCCACCAATGGAAGAACCAAACTTTAGTTTCTTTAAAAATCTTACTTTCATAAAAAAGAGGAACACATAACTGAATAACAGTGAATTTTTGTTATTTATATCATAGGAATTATAGTATTGAAAAAATGATAAAGTTTTATTAGCATAATTATGCATATAATATAAAATTTATAATGAAGATAATTTTAGTGGTAGGTGGGAGAAAAAATAGAAGTGTTTTAAGGAAGTAAATTGATCTAGTGTAAACTGGTTTCATTCAATTAAAATTTTAACCTCAAATTTTAAACAGCTAATTAAGATTGATTGAGGTGTTCTGTATGAAATACACAATGATTCAGTAAAAAAGAGTTTTAACATAACAATTCATCAATTGGTTTCATTGGTTTGAAATCATATACTATATAGCAAACTCTGCCTCCATAAGATATTACAAAATTATTGAATGTAAATCTAAAATGCCAAATCAAAGCAGATGGACTAATGACTACTTCCTGAGAAATGGCACATTACACGTGTACATGTATCTAACATAATTAAGCTTATCTTCAAGCTCATATGTAAATTTTGCTGATGTTGCCCAATACTCAAGACTTTTTTAAAAGGTCCTGGCCACAAAGGATGAGTGAAGAAGCCAATCTGTTATCATAAATGCCAGAATGCAAAATATTTTAGTTTGGCCACTGTGCGTTATTTAAAGATGACAAGGAAATAAGTGTTATACCTTTTGTATTTATACTTACACTTTATTTGCAAACAAAAAATTAGTTGCCATAGAAGAAAATGCTTGTTATAGAAAAGGTTTTAGGAAAATATTATGTAAATCTACAATAAAATTTGATATTCCCTTGCCGAAACTTTAGTCAGGCATCACGTTCTCTATATCCCTGTTTCTACCACCATAGATTCAGTGAAACACTGATTTAAAAATTATTAAAGAATAATTTCCATTTAATACACATGTAAAGATCACTTTTTCTTATCATTCCATAAATCCACAATTTAACAATATTTTTACCTAGCTTCTACACTATATTTGACACTATATATAATTAATTGATTATTTAAAGAATATTGAGGGCTGAAGACATGGCTCAGTGGTTAAGAACAATCGCTGCTCTGGGAGAGGACCTCATTTTAGTGCTCAGCACCCACATAGTGGCCAATAACTGTCCATAACTCAAGTTCCACAGCATCCAACACCCTCTTCTTCCCTCTTTCGGCATTGTACATTCATGAAACACATACGTAGATGCAAGCGAAACAGTCATATATATAAAGTAAAAATACCAAAAATGAAACTTAGAGGAGAATATTGGAGGGCATGAAGCTTACATGCAAATACTGCTGAATTTTGCATATGGCTAGAGATTTTGTTATTCCGGGAAGTTTTTGTAGTCAGCAGTCCGCAGACACTTAGGTGTAGCTACAATCAATAATGAAACAAAGCTCAAATGAAAACAGAAATTCAGAATCTATGCAGTTATAGTTGTAAGGATTTGGCAAGTGAGGAGTGAAACTGGCCTTGAGACATTGCACATTGAATCTTCATTAAACTGTCTGAATGACTTAATTGTTAATGCTTGAGAATTATAAGGTTGATAAATGGAAAGAAGAGAAACACAAAATTGACAAGGCTGTTATTTAAGCGTTACAAATTAATTGCAAAGGAATAAATTGTTCACTTATTTATTTTTAAAAAGTAAAATTTATATATGAAAGAAAAATATTTGTAAATTTATATTTTAAACCTAATTTAATAAGATAAATTGATATTCCATACAGTCCTTACTGTGCAGAATGAGCTTCATAGCATAGCATATTCTTAAAAAACTCTATTTTACATTTTTGCCGATGAGACAAAAATATTCTAATACTAGCGGGTTATTTTAATTAATATATTATGTTTGCTTTAAAACTATCTATAATTATTATCAATTATGTATATATTTGTGTCACCAGTATAGAAAATGTGACTTTTCATGTTGTACCATTTTAGTGGATGATAGGCTGTTTTCTATTATTGGTCTATATTTTCTCCTCAAATACACACATCTACACAAATATGCATATATTAACAAATGCATAATGATATCTGTTGTGTAGCAATTTCCTCTGAGATAAAACCTTACATTCTTGTCAGATACTAAACAAACAACAGAATGTTTTGAGGTGAGGTGAAACATTCCATCCGGCAGAGAAGCTCTTTAATAAAGCTCAGAAAGTGAACAACTTATTAACTTCAGTAAATCCCTGATACTAAGTTCACAAGACCCCTCCCTCCGCAAGCATGTGTAAACAAACCATAAGAACTGAGGGACTCTCAGACCAACCAAACCACCTGCAAGAAACAGATACCAGTTGAGCTGCTTGGAAAAGATTCAGACTGACAGAGCTACCTAGAAAGGACACTCTCCAACGAGATCAACTGAAGGCAGTTGAGTTGCTCCGGGTTTCCTGCTTTCCAAGGCTGCCACCCACGCTGGAGATTTTCGGTAATACTGCACTGTCTGTGGATGATTTTTGCTCCTATGGTAGATTTTTATTCACATCTCCTCTAGAATTGTGTCACACAACAGTATCTTGAAGAAATTCTCTTTTTATCTCCCTTATTTTTTTGTGATATTTAAAAAGCTTAAAATGCTATTAGAAAAAGTGAGATGCAGAAAAAGAGAATTGTGTACTATATTATGGTTTACATATGAAGTTCCTTCAAATAAAATGTTCAGGAACTGGGGCTGGAGAGATGGCTCAGCAATGAAAAACACTGCCTGCTCTTGCAGAGGACCTGGATTCAATTCCCAGCACCTACATGGCAGCTAACAACCGACTATAACTCCAGTTATAGGGGATCTGATGCTTTAGGTAGGCATTGCATGACACTTAAATACACCGCTATGCATTCATACACATAAAATAAAAATAATAAATACAATATTAACAATCAATAAAATTAAATGTTCATGAATTGAATGTTTATCCTCAGGTGGCTGTTGTACTATTGAGAGGTATTTAAAGGTGGAAGAGTCTGACCTACTAAGTGGGTTAATTGATAGGTGCACTTATAATTTTATGAAGTAATTAAAAGGTGATGGGAATACAGCATAGTCAGACCTGCATTTTAAGGTATTCTTAACCTTGGCCACTTTCTCTGTTTCCTACCTTCATAAAGTGAACATACTCTTCTGCTCAGTGTTTCTTTTCCTCACCACAGACTCCTAGCCATACAGTCAGCCAAACATGGACCCGCACCTCAAATAATTCATGTGCCCAACATAAATTATTTCCCCCTTAAGTAGTTTATCTCACGAATTTTGTAACAATGATGACAGACAGGGACAGACACAAGTATGTTTGCATTTGGTACAGGATACAATTCTTTCCATCTGATTGACTGACTTGTACCCCAGAACTGTCAAGTAGCTAAGAATAGTGGTTTATGGAAATGTACTTCAGGGAGCAAGGTGAGAAGATGGAGAGACACTAACATTCTGCGTTAAAGAACTCATTCCTCTAGTGACAGAAAACGAAGAATTTAATATGAAGATTCACTCCCAGAGTGGCAGAGATGAAAATATTCACTGTTTTGCACATGTGTTACATGTGATAGACATGGTGAATCACACAGCTGCACGGAGAGTGCACTGCTCAGTGATGAATGCGTCTCTAGAGATCAGCAGTTCTGAACAGTGTCTGCGATTTTGTAGAATCAAAATTATGTCTGTAACTTATTTATCTATGAAATGGATTTTCTTCTTTTTCTAGACCTATAATTCTCTCATAAAAGTATGTAAAGCAGGTTAAGAATAAAACAGCTTAAGGATATGAAGGCTAAAATGCATGGTCAGAATTAGCATTAACAAGATAGTTAATACTTGTATGTATACTAATTTTTTGGGGTTAGAAAAATAAAATAAAATAAATCAGCATGATGATTCAAATTAAGAATTCTGGAAACTTAATTATTTGGTATTTAATTGTCCCAGAAATAAAATAGGAATCACAAAGAAATGTCACAGGATTTTGAGGGCAATTGCCTAGGAAGACATAAGTCATATCTATAACTATATAGAAAATCTTGTTTTGTTTTTGGACTGGGTATTGTTGCAAGGTGGGGCAGGTGAGGATCCATAAGCCACATGGACCATATTTACTGTGATTCTCGCTCAAAAGGTTGATCAGAAACTTGGAGTCTATATCTTAATTGATCCCATTATATCCCTGTTTTTCTCCAATATTCTTTCATTTGAAATAATCATTGCCTTCATAAACATTAATACTATACTCCATTTACCCTTGTTTTGAATTCTGTCTTTACCTATTTTACTTAGAAATACTTATGTGTAACACAAACTCAATCTCCCCCATGTTCAAAGTAAGACTAACAACTGTTACAAACAGAATATAATACCATGAAGAAGGTAACCATACGATGTTGGAAAATAGCAAGTCAACCAAATAAAGTGTTTGCTTCTTCATGAGAAGCAATCTATATTCTTACCTAACTCTCTAAAAATTATGCATATATGCTAAAGTTTAGAAACACTGGAACTGGTTTACAACAGATAATC
Organism: Eospalax fontanierii; assembly: GCA_035773235.1. NCBI lineage: Eukaryota > Metazoa > Chordata > Mammalia > Rodentia > Spalacidae > Eospalax > Eospalax fontanierii. Next base: position 67,025,684 of record CM069524.1, on the reverse strand, counting down.
AATAAGTACATCATGTCTCTATTAAAACCTGCATATGTAGTATTTTGACTGGAAATAATTAATAGCAAATTAACCATGTTTGTTTTGTGATTATGCTTAGATGAAATAAATGAATTTTATACTTCTGCTCTAAAAGAACAATGCTAATAACATTTATTTTCTTTCTCTTATGAGTCTGAACCTTTAACCACTGCACCGTCTTATCAGTCCACGACATTTGTTAAATATTTGGTCAAAAACACACTTAATTAAAAGGAGATATTTTGGATTGGAAGAATAATGAGGAGTATGAGCAGCTTGAGCTAATATTTGAAATTCTGTGTGAATAATGTAATTTTAGTGATGGTCATGAGACTCAAATAGAAGATTCCTGAGGAAAAGAGGTAAGTTATCACAGCAAGTCTGCATAATTCCCCATCTTTTATTTATTAAACATTTATACATTCATGCTTTCTATCAAACTTCTTGTGGCACAATCTATTTCTTTATGTTAATCTCTTGGTACTTGAATGACAAGTTTTGAACTAAAATGAATAAAATGCACATGTCATGCAGTGCCAATGAAAGCCAGAAGAGGGCATTGTATCCTTTAGAACTGGACTTACAGATGGTTGCTAGCCACCATGTGGGTGCTGGAATTCAAACTTGGGTCTTCTGCAAGAACAATCAATGCTCTTAACTGTTGAGTCATCTCTCTAGCCTCCCAAATCTTCCTTTTATTGAGTCTCTACTTAAGCTGATACAAATTTAGATCTGATTAGTATTATCAGAACCAATTATACATATCAATCAAGAAAAGTTACATGTATGAAATAGTTTTAAAAAATCATATAACGATTAACCATTTCCTTGTACCATCATGATACTATGTAAAATTCTGCTTAATTATCCAGTGGATTCTCTGGAACTTGTTAAGAACAGATGAAGAATCCTGAATAAGCAAAGGAAAACAGGGTCATGGAAATCAAGACTGAAAAACATTTTAGGAAAGAGCCAATAATTAAGAGTGTGAAAATCATTTGAAAGCTCAGGGGGAGAAGTGTAACAGATGGATTGAGACTAGATACAGGTCACTGATGATTTTTGATGAAGACATTTTTGTAGGCCAAGGAATAGTAAACCATATTTAAAACTGATGTGATATCAAAACTTGATATAACTGCTCCAGCATTTATTTGTACAAAATGGGCAAGAAAGGAAGGCAAGAAAAGGGAGGAGCCCAAATGCACTAAGGTCTTTGTAACTTTCACTGCCTGATCTAAGAATATCTATATTATTCTACTTTCTATCTAAATAACTTATATTCTCTATGATTATTTAATCCACTAAGAAAAGAAGAATGCTGTTCTGAGAAGTGCAGAGATATGAGCATAGATTATAAACCTGAATTGATTTTAGATGTTCAAATCAAAAATTAAAAAGTCCATTCACATTTTAAGGCTATTATGAATGATTATACCCTGGAGATGGATTTACTAGAGAGAGCGAGTGCATAAATTTTGAAAGTCAGTTCCCAAAGGCCAGAATAGACACCAAAACTTCTGACAGTTGAATAAAGGAATGGGACAGAGAAAAGGCAGTACATTAAATTAGAGTCTTAAATAAGGGATCATAAGGTTCTGGAAGAGCTTACCTCCATTGATTCGTTTGCATAGCATAGTCAGTCTGAATTCTCAGGTTACAAACACAATCACAGTAGATATATAATATCTTCATTTGACTTAGGGCTGTGCATTCTGTATCACAGCTCTGTATCTTATGTGACAGAAAGTTAATCTAGGCTAAAGTACTCAAAGCCTTCAAATTGAAAAAAAAATCTCCTCAGCACTAATGCTTCTATGATTTTGTGGTATGGCATTATTCGACCTATGTGTGCATTAATAAGCAGCAAAGTTATTTCTAAGAGGACACTTGCAGCTATATAATTATAAACAGTTGTGTATGTACTAGTGGCCCAGATTACTAATTATTTTTAAAGATATTCTTAGAAGTCCATTAATATCATGTATTTTATCATTGTTCAAACTGTGAGACTCAGAATATAATAAATGTTATTTAGTGCCTCACAAAGGCCCATTGCATCTTGAATGCATAATAAAGAACTGGAATTAACAATCTAGCAAACATTTGTATTCATTAAGGAGACCTTTCATAATCAGGCTCAATCAGGCCTTGATTACACAGCAATTTAGCAGTACCTGTACAAGCAGTTTCTTTTGTGTTCAGGGATTATTTGGGATACTGGGTAAAATATAACTACAAAAAATGGAAAGTTCTTTGATTAAAAATTATAGATAAAAGGAATTCATTTATTCTCAGTGCCAGTTTCAATGTCTCATAGAAATACAGGATTAAAATAATAGTCTACCTGTCAGATCATACAGTGTGATGTGTTGATCTTGCGCCAACTGATCTTGCATCAATCTCACACTTATTTTCAAGGACCCTGTCATATGGCCTCAGGCTTTATGAGACAGACATTACATCTTCATATTTCTTGATATAAATTCTCCTCTGTAGTAACCCAACTTCCCTGAAGTCAGTTTTCTCTCTTTTCTAAATAATGAGCTCATTCTCTTCATCTTTTTTTTCTCTCCAGTAATCTACCACCATTAATGTGTAATTACTCCCTTAGCCCTATTGTGGAATATTACTTAATTAGACACCTCTTCTTTGACTCTAAAATTCTTATCTGTATGCTTTCTAGATTATCAAATATACCTCTTCTGGTTATGCTCACAATTTTTGCCCACTCTATTGGATTCAACTTTTGAAAAATAATGTTTTTGAATTATTTTTATTATTTTTTATGAGTGTTTTATTATTTTTATGAGTATTGCTTGCATGTATGTAAGTGCACCTGTATCCTGAAATGCCCACAGAGGTCAGAAGATGGCTTTGGATTCCCTGGAACTGGAATTTCAGACAGTTGTTAGCTGCCATGTGGGTACTGGAAACTGAACCTATTTCTTCTACAAGAGCACTCAGTGTTTGTAACCACTGAGCCATTTCTTCAGCATCGAAAAATGAATTTTGTATATCTATATTACCTAATCTTCATTCACAAGGTTGATATGAAACAGATAGGAAATGAATTTAATTTTTACATTATTATGAACTAATGAGTACATGCCAGTCAAATATTTTATTTTTCTAATATGTTATTTTAATCTGTTTTATTTTAATATATTTTGCATTACTTAAGGTTATAAAAAACAAGAAATATATTATCTAATTGCTAAGAACTATTTTTTGATTTAGTGCCCATGTACCATTTTATTTGTCTTATGTTCTATTTGCCTAAGTAGTATGATGAGGCTCTTCAATGTCTGCTACCAAGTTCTCATCTCAAATCATTTAGACCTACTTTGAAATTAAACATCAAATAATTGAGGTCTAAATGTTTTCTGGATTGATTATCTAGACTACATAGGATAACAACAAATGAAAAATTGTGGCAGGAGAAGTGCCTGATTCCAGATTCCAGATGTGTTGACAACTTTGTATGTATCAAGCAAACAACTTCATATGTATCAAGCCAATATACGATTAAAATTATATCAAAACACACCCCCTCACACTCGTACATTTGTATCCCTGAACAAATCTAAATAGGATTGTTGCCTGAGAGCTCCCGTAAGGGTGCAGTTTATGAGTTCTCTTATCATCATCATGGTTCCTGACAATTTCATGTAAATCTATAACAGTCTAAATGTCATTCAGATAAGAATGGAAAATAAACATGGTACATATACATAATGGAGTTCTTGATGGTTAGAACTGGAAAACAGTATACTGACTGAGGTAAGCCATAACCTGAAATACAAACACCACATGTTGTTTCTTATTAGGGTATCCTAGCTCTAAATATTTAAATCTGAGTAAATAACATAAATAACCAGAAGTAATTGCAGAAACTCAGGAAATAAAAAGGAACCGTGGGATAAGCGAAGGAAAAGGAAATGTAGAGAGGGGAACGGAAAGATACAGATTCAGTGAAGCAGAAAGGGGTTGAAAGGGGGTTATTTATTTTGAGAAGAGAGGATAGAGATGGGGTAAGACAGAGGGAGAGCAGGAAAGAGATACAAGCAACAATAAAATGCTTGGAAAAGCAATAGGCAAACAAGATACTTTATAAGCTTACCTATGACATATTTACATGTGTTTGTATTCATTCATGTTTCTATATTTATCTTTCTATCTATATAGAGATAGTTACGTTAAATAGGGTTATGACATGCAAGGAAATAATGCTCACCCTAAGAGCATTACAAATACCTCGGTGCCATGTGTGGGAAACCTCCCTTCGAGTTGTTGACCAGAGTAGGTCAAGAGAATCTCAAATACTATAGTTATTGCCATTGCTTTGATTGCCTCCGAGAACTTGAAAGCCAGACCTTGTTACTGAAAACACAATACACTTTAGATACAGAACTTGGAGAAATTCAGCTAGAAATGACCTGGAAGCCTCCTCCCTGTACACTGGTTCATAGTAACAGAATATACTATGGAAGCTGCCAAGGGAGAAAAGCAATCAATGGTCTAATTGTAAATCGTGCAAACCACCAGAATGATTGACCAAACAAGATATCCCCAATGGTGCACCAGTAGCATTTTACTTTGGGTAATTGGACTTAAGCTCTGGTCAGTTTGAGGGAATTTCTGACTGGTACTGTAAACATAGCCAACTATCCATGGTTGGAGAGATATTAAACCCTACTGGAGAACCTACTACTACTGCCATTTTCCTAAAGCAGTGTAACTTCCAACAGTATTCCAAATCCTTATCTCCATGTCCACAGATAAGTAGCTCTCACCCATATCAATGAAGCTTATTTATCCAGCGGATCCAGGCTATTATATAGATCTACAACTAGTGACAATGTGACAATAAAGAACCATGAGATGTTCTGGCACAACTGGTGAATGTACAATACAACCTGTATACATAAGGTTAAGGAACTTCTCAGAAGAGGAGGCAGAAAGATTCTAAAAGCCAGAATGTTGGGAAACCTGCTGCCAGATTTTATCTTGTAGACAGGGCAGGGATGCTGGACCCACGAAATATCACCAGACAATCTTTTTAAAATATCGTATTACCTTTATTTTACGTGTATGAGTTTATTTTCTGCAGTTAGTAAGTGCACCTGCATTGTACAATGCCCACTGAGGACAGAAGAGAGCATTAGATCACTTAGAACTGGAATTACAGACAGTTGTTAGCTGCCATGTGGATGTTGGGAATTGAATCCTGGTCATCTGCAAGGGCAGTCAGTACTCTTAAGTACTGAGTAATCTCTTCAGACCCTCAACAGATTGCTTTGTCTGAACAGCATGAGTACTGGCCACATTGTCCATAGAGATATGGGAAATTTCATAAGGTTTTACTCCTAGAGGAAGAACTACAAGCAATCAGTGGCTGATGAATAGAGAGAAGCAGTTTTCTCCATGAACAAACCCCCCGATGGTTCATCCAATTCCAAGTTGTCAGCCCTAAGCACATGGATGAGCTAACACTACTGAATGGACTCAGTAGGTTTTATAAATGCACAAATATGTAATATATATATATATATATACATATAAACATATGTGAATATGTGTGTATGTTTAGCAGTATTAATTAAAGAAGAGGTCTTAAATTGAAAGGATGTTTGGGACACTGGAGGAATTAGAAGCAATAAGGATGTTAATGAGGTAAGTAGGGTTCTCGTGTACGAAAATCTCAAAAAAATTATTTAAGGTAAGCACAGAAAATTAAATATAAATGGTACATTGATGTGTTTCCTATTTTAATTGCTATAATATGACACAATATGATTATTAAATCTGTATTAATTTCTTTTCTTAGTGCTGAGACAAAATACACAGCAAAGTAACCAAGGAATGAAAGACTTGTTTTGACTCATAGCTTCAAGGTATAGTTCATCATGGCAGGGAAGCTATGGTGACATTAGTGTGAGGCAGCTGGTCACATTGCACACACAGTCAGGAAACAGACAGAAATGAATGTTGATGCTCAGCTCACTTCCTCCTTTTTACTCAGTTCAGTACTTTAATCCATGGGACTCATCATTTATGATGAGTCTTCCCATGTCAGTTAATAGTTCTAGAAATTCCCTCACAGACATGCCAAAAGGTTTGCCACTATGTGGCTATAGAACCTGTCCAACAGAAAATCAATGTTCACCCACATATGACCATATTATCTGAATAGTTTATATATTAGAAAATATTTATTGAATATACACTACATCTACAGATGTTTTCAAATGTTTAATGGTAGCACAATTGCCCTGAAATAAGCATATAGAAGTGAAAACTAATTTAATCATTCAGTAATATTATTTTATTGTTTTTTTTCAATATATATTTATAATGAATGTTTATACATTTCAAATAATACATCTTAATCATATACCGTCTCTCTTATCTAATCCCTCAGCCTTTGCACTGTGGATAAACTCACACTGAATTTGTGTGTGTATGTGTGTTTATGTTTGTACAGTGGAGGGCATCAGGGGGCCAAGGTGCATGCGTGGAGATGAAAGGGCAAATTTATGGAATTTAGTCTCCCTTCCACTTTCAGGTGGGCTCAGGATATTAACCTCAGGTCATCAGACATGCACAGCAAGTGACTTTAACTACTGAGCCAGTACTTTAACATTTAAGGTTAATGTTACTACTTATTGTTACTTTATAGAAAAAAACTCATGGCATTAGAATTTCAGTTAGTGGAACTCATCACTTCTACATTGCTATTCTATGTTTCCAGTTTCTATATGTGGCAATATAATTGATAACATGATGACTTTGAGTAACAGGAAAAATTTGTGACAGCAAATGTACATGTAATATGAAGGATTCTGACCCTAATATCATGTGCCATCAAATATTTTAAACTTATGGTATCATTCTCTTTTCAGTTAATGTTTGTGATTTTCATACGCATCTCTCTCTATATATACATATATAAAAATATATGATAGCCAATGATGGGTAAGACCTCGGGGGCTGGGGCAACCTAAGACAGGCACCATCGCCTAAGGTAATCCCTAAGGGCCTGGGGCCAACAATAATATAAGGTGGGCCTAGGCTAAGGCCACCTGCTAGGAGGAATAGAGGAATGGCTCCTGTGGGTGTGGCATTCTGCTCTAGTTGTGAGACCGGCACCTGGAAAGATCCTGTCTACCTGGGGACAAACTTACTATTGGCTGTATTGGGACCCCACCCCATAAGGTCATTGGCTATCCAGACCTATAAGAGCTTGTGCATCTATTCAATAAATGAGTTTGCAGTGCCATACACTTGAGCTGCTTCCTTTCCAATTCCCAGAGTCTGTGGCTTGACTCTATGTCTACTTACCCATAACCCTCAGGCTGGCCCCGAGTGGTGAGACACAATGGAAACAGACACACACAAATATATATATATATATATATATATATATATATATATATATATATATAATGCATAATGCATAATATAAAATACCAGTTTGGTATAGTGGCACATACTTTATTTCCAGCACTCATGAGGCAGAGACAGGTGATCTCTATGAGATCAAGACCAGCCTGGTCTAAATAGCAAATTCCAGGCTATTTGGGTCTACAAGGAGACACTGTCTCAAAATAAAATAAATAAATAAATGAATAAGTTCTTGACAAATATTGAGGAGCTAACCACTTATCAACACAAACAGATGTTTTTTAATGTGCAAAAGTTTGCAGTAAAATGAGGACTTTAGCTGCAGCAACTTTGGAACAATTCCTTTTATAGGAACTAAAGAGACAGAAATAATAGATGACTGCCAGCCTCCTACTGAATAGTTTCCTGAGGAAGATGGGAGATAGGGAGATCTGTTAAAAAGAAGTTGCTATAATACAAAGAAATATTCTGTAGACAAAATTGTTCTGGTGAGCGTGATAATTCATTCCTTCTCCCTCTCTCGCCTCTTTATCTCTCTTCCTGTCCTAGTCTCCATTACTGATCTCTATCTTCCACAGCTCTACACTTTGGACAGCCCACAGTTGGTTTAAAACTTGCCATCATTTCTCTGAGGAGATTCATTGAAGTTACCTATTCTATTTACTTTAAATCTTAGCTATAATGTCATAATGCCTTCAGTTATACACTTGTGTGTGTGTGTGTGTGTGTGTGTGTGTGTCTGTCAGTGTCTATGTGTATATCAGTAAAATTTTGAATTAATGCATTTATCTCTATTTTTTCACACTAATACGTGTTTTTATCCTCCCTGTCTGTCTTACTCCCCTCCTCCCTCCCTTTCTCCCCTCTTCTTTCCTTGTATAGCCATCCCTATTCCTAGTTAAAGTATGTCCGATTTTCCCCTTAATAACAGCTGTTTCCTGATTTCCTCCTTGCCTTCTTCCCATTTACCTTCATGGTTAGAGCTCCTCCTTCCCTTTCATGTCCATGGATTTTTTTCCTTTGTCTTGGCTCCTGCAGTTAAGAAAGATACTCAAATCTAGATATTTGGAGTGAAGATCTGCAAATGAGATAAAATATATGTCACTTGCTTTCTGAGTCTGTATTACTTCACTTAGTATAACAGTTTCTAATTCCATCTGTTTACCTGCAAATGTCATGATTTCCTTTTATTTAACCCTTAAATGTACAAAAATTGTGGTCTGAGAAGTCATAGATCCTAGATCGGATTAATTTTTGTCCTTTCTGAGATGTTTCCCTCTAGTTCTAGCAACCCTGCAACTTACCGTATAGATCAGGCTAGACTGAATGTCACAGAAATCTGCCTGCATCTGCTTATGGTGTGCTAGAATTAAGTAGGTGCACCATTATGCTTGACTAAAACATGTTTTCATCACATTCTTAGACTATTATAATCCTGTATTCTAAATCTGTATTCTTGCATTTACAGATAAGTGTACCTCTCATCACTCATTAAAGAAGATTCTTTTTGCAACAGGTGGATACTATTAAAGATTACACAACTAGTCAAATACAAAGAACAAGCAACTGTGAGGTGCCTAGCTCTATGTGATACATCTATAAAACAACCTGTACATGTAAGGCTCAAGGAATATTGCAGAACAAAGGTAGAAAGAATTGTAATTCACCTCTCAACTATTACCAGTGAAGCTTAATCATGCAACTGATGTTGATTAACTCAGAAAGCCACCACTGGCAAACTGCAGATAATAAGAGACTACAGTGGTTATCCCTGAATAGGACACCTTCACCAAACCTGTACCACCCAAACCTCAAGAACCATTGTGAAAGAGGGAGTGGAAAGATTTTTAGTGCCAGGGGTGGTTTATGACCACAAACAAGGAAAAAGAGTCTTCCAGATAGCTGGGAAGGTACTCATACAAACTTACAGTTATGGTAACAACATGAAGAGGATCTACACGATGTATGCAAGCTTAAAACAGACAAAATCCCAGCCTGGAAGTGGGGAATTGGGTAAGAAACCCCACCCTTAGCTGAGGGGTTCTTGACATCTGATCACTGCTGGGTAAGAGAGAGAGTTGGGTGTTTTCAATGGATTTAAAACTAGAGAGGTTAAGCAGGCTGTAGTGGATGGATGAACATGCACACCAATGGACATTTAGGAACACAAACTTGACTCAGTATTCTGTGATATATATGGCAGTGTCACGAAATGTGGTAGGGCTTATCAGAGGGGTGTGGATGAGAAGGGGATTTAAATATCATCAACATACATGTGTGAAAACCACAAACATTCAAAATCCTAGCTATGTACATATGTATACTGAATTTACATTTACAATCCTGGCTTTCCTTTGAACTTCCATTTTACATCTAACTTCTTTTCAGATTTCATAAAGTTCAAACTGATATATAGATTCCCATCACACTTTTATTTTCACAGATTTCAGGAATGGAAATTTGATCTCCAGCTGTTCAGGTCAGAAATCTTGGCATCACCTCTTTCACAAGCCATGTCCAATTCAAAAGAAAATTTTTCAGCTTAATTTTTGAGACATACTAATTTACATATACTTTTATCTCCACTGTATCTACCAAGATGAGTGATTGTAAGCTTTTAGGGAATTTGCTTCCCTTGGATATTGGGAAGTATCTGGAAATATTTTCATTCTCTAAACTATAAGAGTGCTAATAGTATTATGTGTATGAAAGTAAAGAAAGCTAACAGCCTACATAGAACAATGCATTCTCCTACAAAAGACTGTGCTTCCAGGAGTTTGAAGAAGGCCTAGATTGAGAAATAGCTGCTTCCGATAATATATTATTTGCTGCTATTATTTCAGTAAAATATACATCTTGTGGTTGGAGAGACAGCACAGCAGTTAAAACCGGTGAAGGCTAACAATCATGCATAACTGCAGTTCCAGGGGAATCTGAGACCGTCTTTTGATCTCTGTGGGCACTGCACAACACGGTACACTCATATACATACAGGCAATACCCTCATACACAGAAAACAAAAATGATACATAAATATTTTAAAAATACATCTACATACACTTTAAGGATATACTTCTATACATACTTTGATCTTCCTTTATATCTATTAACATTCAAATAATAAAGTAAGCAAAAAAGGGATCCCTTAAAAACTTCCTTCAGGGGCTGGAGAGATGTCTCAGAGTTTAAGAGCACTGACTGCTTTTGCAGAGCACTTGAGTTAGATTCCCAACACACATGACTACTAACAACTGTCTGTAACTCCAATTCTTCTTACCTTCACAGACAATGCACAACATGTGTCCACTTTCATACATGAGTCAACACGTTCATACACATAAAACTAAAATATTACAAAAACTTTCTTCAAATCAAATGGCTTCTCTGACCAAAACCACTGCACAAATGCATCCTCTCTTTCTGTTGTTCTCTGTAAATGGTGATGTGCAGACGTTTCCTTCTCCACTCAAATACACATCATTTCTCTCTACCTTAAACTGCTTTCTTTCCACAAGGCGTTTTGATCAGATGATTTATTGGCTTGTTTTCTTATTTTAAAGTGGAGTTTAATGAGCTTAAAGAAGTATTTTTTTCACATAAAAATTTCTCAGTCATTAAATTTTTTTTCAGTATGTGGAGAGAATACTCTGCTTTAGATTTAGGGAAATAACATAATAACTTATTCATATATTATAAGAATGGCTCTGAGATTGTGTTTATCATTATTTTAAAAAATCACTAGGTATTTAAATATAAAGGTTTACTAACTCTTTTGAATCAGAATATTGATTTTCCATGATCTTTCCTTTTGGCTCCTCATGTTCTGTCTACTTTTAATTACTATTATCCCTTGAGAGAACTGTACTGGTATTTCTTTTATGTACTTTAATAACTCTCTATCAAAAAGTTTTTTCTAATATGGTAAAAAAGTCTTTACCAACTATTCATCTCAGAGGGGATTCATATGTAGAATTTTTAAAGAAATCTCCAAAGATTAAACATGAATAATTATTAAATCAATATATGAGCTAATGAACTGAGCAAACATTTCTCAAGAAAACCAATAAAAGTGGCCTATACATATATGAAATATTTAATATGAATATTCATCAGGGAAATAGCAATTAAAAGTACTTTGATATTGTCTTTTAATGTGACTTTTGCTTATTCTTTGATAAATTCACATATAAATATAATGTACTTTGATCTTTTTATTATTACATATTTCTTTTATCTGAACTCCCAGACCCCTGACAAGATTCCATGCATTCTGTCATATATGATAAGGTTAATGGAGTCAAGTTTGTGTCCCCAAATGTTCCTTGGTATTAGTTCATCCACTAGATCCTACTCAGCCTAGCTAGCATCCCTCTTTAAGGAAAACCAACTGTAGTACACCTAGCAGTGATCAGTCGCCAATAATTCCTCAGTTAGGGTTGGGGATTCTTCCCTATTTTCTGATTTCTGTCCTGAGCTTTTGACTGATTTAAGCTTGCATGGGTCTTGTGCATGCTGTCGCCATTGTTGTCAGTTCATATGAGCAAATTACCAGCTTCCTGGACAAACTGTTACATACTTATGGTCATCCATCTTGCTCTTACAGTCTTTCTGCTCACTCTTCCCCAATGGCTCCTAAGCCTAGGGTGGCAGAAGTTTAGTATAGGAATCCTATCATGGGACACACACCCTGCAGTCTTTTATTCTTTATGTTTCAGGCAATTGTGGCTAATCATCATCTTTTGCATGAGGAAGCTTTGCTAGTGAGAGCTAAGAGATGCTTTAATAATCTCTCTGTCCCCTGCTCCACTATGTTCCATGGATTTTAAGTGTAGAGGTTCCATTGTAGATGTGTCACTTAGGGCTGAGCATCTCACAGACACTTAACATTTGACCAGTTGTGGAACTCTGCAACAGTCTCCATCTGTTGCAACTTGCAGGAGTTTTTCTCTCCTTCCATGTAGGGCCAGGGGATCAAACTCAGTTTGTAAGAGTTGACAGCATATGTCTTTACAGGCTAAGCCATTTTACTGACTGCTCCCAATTTAAACTCTTTTATATGTATATATAAGTTTATAAAATAGAAAGTTTCAGTATGGCTATGACTATGTAAAACCTTGTTGTTAGTTATTATTCTTCCAACCTTACCTTGCACTACCTTCTTGTCCCTTTCCCCACTTAAATGATCCCCCCATTATTTTAATGCCCCCTTCATATCATCTGTGTTTTACTATTTTCCCTCCTTTAAGGTCTCTCTTTTGTCTCGTTCTAGCCATTAGGTACTTTACAGGTTTAAAGATTTCAACAGGTGCTCTAAGTTAAAATCACAAACCTTGAAGATTGGACAGTAGGATTCACATATGAAAGATAACATGCTGCAATTTTCCTTTTCAGACTGGGTTACTTCAATTAATATAATTTTCACCATTTTTATTCTTTTACATGCAAATTTCATAATATCATTTTTCTTACTGCTGAAAAACATTCCACTGATCTAGGTGACACATTATCATTATCTATTCATCAGCTGACGCACATTTAGGCAGTTTCTACTTCCTCACTGTTGTGAGGAGAGCAGGAATGAACATGAATGTGCAAGGTCTCAATAGTAGGATGCACAGCTGTTTTGGTATATGTCCCAAAGTGTTACACTTGGATATATAGTAGATTTATTTCTAGCCTTTTCAGGCACATTCATGCTTGGTTTCATCGTGGCTACTTAGTTTTCTCCTCAACAATAGAACAGAATGTCCTTTTTCTGCACATTCTTTCCACCATTTGTTGTCACTGGTTTCCTCAATTTTCATCATATGGAATAGGTTAAGATGAAATATCAACACCATTTTGATTCCCATTTTCCTGATGACTAAGGATGCCAAACAATTTTAAACTATATTTCATAGTCATTATTTCTTCTTCTGGGAGCTCTCTGCTCAGTTCCACAATCTATTTTTAAATTACATTGCTTATTTCCTTGATGTTTAGTGCTTTGAGTTCTCCTTTTATTTTAGAAAGTAATCCACCAATACTCTGTCAGATACCGGCAAATTTTTCCCATTCTGTGGGATGCTTCAGTTAATGAATAGTTTTCTTGGGGGAACAGAAGTTTTTTAAAATCCATGCAGTCTCAGTTTTTGTCATTTGTTTCCATTTCAAAAGCTGCTTTGAGGGGCTGGGAAGATGACTTAGTGATCAAGAGTACTAACCCCTCTTGCAGAGAACCTTGATTCCATTCCCAGCACCCATATGGCAGCTAAGAACCATCTTTAACTCCATTTCCAGGGGAATGTGAGGCCCTCTGTTGACCTCTGTGGCATTGCATTACACAGATGTACTCATGTGCAAGCAATACCCTCAGACACATAAAATAAATGTCATAAATAAAATATATATTTTAAAATCTGAATTGATATTCTGTCTCATTCCATTTAAAATGGCTCTCATCAAGAAAACAAACACCAAAAAAATATTGGTGAGGATGAGGGGATACAGGAGCATTTCTACACTGCTAGTAGGACATCACATTGATACAGCCACTATGGAAATAAATATAACTTTTCCCAGAAAAAATATAAATATATGATGACACTATGATGTGGCAATATCAGTCCTGAGAAAATACCAGAAGAAATTCAAGTCAGCCTACTTCAGAGATATTTCACAGCTATGCATATTACTGAACTAGTTATAACTGGTAAAACATAGAACCAACCTAGTTTTTCTTTAAGCAATGAATGTTTTAATATATATATACAATGGATTTTATTCAACTGAAAAGAAAAATGAAGTTTGTCATTTAGAGAAAATGGATGTAATTGAAAAATCATCATGCTTAGTGAAATTAAGCAGGCTCATAAATAAAAATATTTCATCTCATGTGGAATCTCAATTAGAATATACGTGAGTCTACATCTATAAACATATTTGCAAAAATATGAGATGCTGAATAAGGGACTTGAGAAGTGAGAATGACTCTAAAGGGAAATGAGAGTGAACAATGGGAAGAAATACAAAATACTGTGTGATTTCTCTCACGTGCTGAATCTGGATTTGCTTACATATTTGAATATATATATTTATATGTATATATATCATATGGACACAAACTTATGGGTCCTGTTGGATAGAGGAGGACCACCGAGGGATAATGAGGAAGGGCGGGAAGGGGGCAATATAAACAAAGTCCAAATATGTATATCTAATAATCTGATCATTAAAGCTATTATTATTTTATGCCAGCTAAAGTGAATAGTAAAACCTTTTTAAAGGTACAACATCATTTTATCTATGACACTATTCCTTAAATCTTACTTTAACTTTAATTTTTCTTAGGCATTAGCAAATATAAATTTCACTACACTAATTTACCATGATTCAGTCTAAACACAGTAAAAAAGACTGTACTAGGTACTATATTTCTGCTCTTGATTTTCTTCAACAATATTGCCATGTCTCGTAAACGGGCGATTGCCAGGCATCCTTTCTTGATATTCTCCTTTCATCGTTCTTTCTTTATTCATAAAATCTCAGCACATACAATAGAAGTCAGTATATAACCCAATTCAGCCCCTGGATCATAGTTTTAATGCCTGTTTTCCAGACTTTATTATCTATTGCTTGAGATAGTTGACACCAATCTGTGTCCTTCCCCAAGTAAGCACATATTGTGTTAAAAAGTGTTTTATCAGATTGTGCCTTGCCCCATGAGACTCAGTTTTACAAGCTGCTTTTTACTCCAAGTTGAGAATGGAGGATAATTTACCCCTGAGTCGATATGTGAACGGCGCTGTCTGTCCTCCACTACCCACAACACAAACTGATAAATGAGAGTAGAAAGAGTACCACAGTATGAATCAATCTAGATGAATTGACTATATGGCCACACCGTGTGCATATTAAAACCATATCCGAAGAAACAGAATCAAGAACTTACTGAATATATCAGACTAAGGAACGTATGTAAATCTCTTCTCTGGACTCTGTAAAGAGGTGGACCCATTGCCCTGAGTGTCAGTCTTCATCTACTCTTTATCTGACCACTGAATGCTTTCATCAAGGAATGACAAAAAGATAGCTGTTGACTATGTCTGGGACCTTAGCTCAGCTAGTTATCTCTATTGGTGAGGTCTAATGAATTTTCTGTCAGGGCTCCTGCTTGCCTTTTAAGGCAAGTCATCCACCTGTCTGCCCATTCCTTCTTCTGGATGTAATCCTGCCCTTTCACTGCAAAGCTGTAACTTGGCATCTTCACTCTCAGACCCTGACTCAGAGCATAACTCTGAGCCACGGAAGCTTCTCCAGCATTTTGCTGCTCCATTTGGTGTGTTATCTTATTAGTAAAGACTCTCTTTACATTTCTATAATCTCTACAGTCTTTTTCTGCTTCTCAAACTTCTGAAACCTTTCAAACTTTGCAATATCCTGCTAATCCTTTACAGCCACTCTGTAACATACATATGCACACATATATGGATGCATGTACTGCATGCATGACATGTGTTTGATCTGTATCTGTATAATTAGTAATTATATTATAATGCAAGGTGTTGTGTTTAACTTAACCAGGGTTGTCAAAGAAAGAGAATATTTGGAAAATTTCTATTGAAATTGACATACCTTATGAACACATTGATATTCATTAAATTCTGACATTGTGTAAAAACAAAATGTGGGTCTATGTCTTTGGTGTATAGCAATTCAAGATAAAGAGGGTAATAACTTTGTTTTGAATTTCACATTAATATTTTACATATTGTTTAGAAAATCAAAGCCCCTAAACAATTTGATAATCTTATTTCCGTGATGCATTGTGACTGGAGTGTAAAATATACACCTGCATAGCACAATCACTCCATTATAGAGCTAGTCATACCCAGCCTCTCTGCTTGTTCTCTCCGTGAATATGCTTATCCTCTCCTAAACTTTTATATGTTGAACGTTTCTGATCTTTTCCAGCTGCCATACGTATGCTTAGCTTTATCTCTGAACACTTTTTCTCTCTTGTGTTTGGAACACACCATTATTTTACCCTGAAAGTCCTAAATATCACTTGAGGCTTACAATCTTTCTCTTCCCCTTTCAGCTTTCTCATAATTTTTTCTCTTCTACAAAATTTCCATTTCCTAGAAGCAGCCTTTCTTTCTCTAAGCACATAAATTAGAACACAATAGACACAGAAACGAAAATTATGACACCTTATGTCTTACTGTTTCTTTACAGTAGATATTACTAACTTTATTTATATAGAAGGTGAGGAAACATAACATGAGGATCTATGGTCAATATTTTCAAAGTTCCTATAGCCAGCATAAGAAATTAAATGTAATCAGCAAAACCACAGTGCTCTTGGTATACAGATGAGCACAAACTCTAGTAATTTGAAAATGGTTAAGTTATAACAAATATTAGATATGAAACTTTTGAAATTCTGCACAATAGTTTATGCTGATACCTCTGATACAGAGAGAAACACTGAAGCTTGAAGATTGCTGTGGAGAGAGTGTTGAAAAAAAAGCTGTACAAAAGCTATAGTTGGATTATTTTGTACTCCCTTCACTCGGCCAAATAAGAGGATTTTAGAATATCTCCATTCTCCCTTCAGAAGATTTGCAGCAGGAAGTTAATAAAGCACTCAGCAGAAGCTCAGACACAAAATAGGCAGGGGAGGGAAAGATTACATCAGAGAAAGATAGACTTAATTGTATTGTAGATAACAAGTGGTCTCTTTAGAAATGTGTAGTGGAGCAATAGATGGAAATAACTGTCCAGCCAAGCTAAATAAAAGCCATCAACCTGCTGCCTTGGAAGTAGCACTGGAGGGAGCTCAGGAGGAGGGACAGGCTGATTCCACAATCCATAATAAATTAGATGTTTCCTTTACCCCACAGAGATGCAGATGAATAAAAAACCAGTGTATAAAGTAAAGAAACAGCATGTAAATGACAAAAGTCCAAGCAAACCAACAACAAATACATGGACCTTTAGATTTGTACTGTTGTTGAGTATCATACAGATACTACTTGTGATGGCAGAACTGAATGGCTACCTGGGGCTAACACTTTGATTATGTTCAGTATTTTCTTCCATATTTTATATAATGAGTACTTGGTATTACAGAGTTAATATAATTTTTTTAGATTTCATTTGATGGTAACTCATCTTCAGAAAATAAGTGATGCCAAAATGTGTCACTATGCATGTCTTCTCAGAGGGAAAGATAATCGTTTATGCCATTTGAGCGGAGAATACATCGTATCTTAAATTCAGTTTTGTTTAGCATAAAATTTATGGAAAAGATAATTTATACTATCATTTGTCCTAAGAAGCAATCCATAGTTCACTTCTTCATACTGATTCCAAAAATAACAGCAGCTTTATTTTCTTTTTATTATAATGGAAAAAAGTTACAATTTAAATTTAAACATTCAGAAGGCACACGCAGTTAACTTGAAATTAATTAAAATATTTATAACTTTCATTTTTTTTGGTCTTTTCTTTAAGCCTGGTCTTCCTATAGCCTGGAACTGACAATGTAGACCAGGCTGGCCTTGATGTCTCAGAAATACACCTGTCTCTGACTCCTAAGATTCAGATTAAAGTCATGAACCACCATGTCCATCTCAATATTTACAGTTCTGATATATTGAAAACTACCAGAATATATTTTATTTTCTTAACGGTTTTTCATGACTAGATAAATATATTCACATTTTAAATGCTAGGAATGGTTTATTTCTATGCATTAGGATTATATTCTGCATTACATTATTTCTAAAAATATTCTTATATAATGAAATGTATCAAATTTCACAGAATTTCAAACAATCCAATTGTACCTTTTAATTTTGTGCTAATGTCTTGTAATCATTTCCGCAATTGCCTACTGTTGAAAATCATATTTAAATAATATTTTATTATTTGGAAGTTTCATAATTTGTACAATGCATATTGATCATATCCATCTACAACTAACTCGTACCAACTTCCCTCAGTAAAGCAACCCCCATCTGCCTCCCAACTTCATGTCTTCTATATTTCGCTGTGAATACACTGCTGAGTCCAATTAGCACTGCCCATAAGTATATGGATATGTGACCATTCACTGGGGCATGAGTACTTTCTCAGGGACCAGGTCCCCAAAGCACAGTGATTCTTCCATCGTTATCAACCATTATGGAGAACTCTTCAGAAACTAAAAATAAATCTATCATGATCCAGTCATGCCATTCTTTGGCACATACCGTTGGATTCATCCTATAACAGAGATTCTGGCACTGTTTTATCTACTGCTACCTCTTTTACAATAGCTAAGAAATCAAAACCACCAAAATGCCCCTCAACTAATGAATGGATAACGAAAATGTGGTACATTTATACAATGGAGATGTACTCAGCAGTAAACAAAAATGGAATCATGAAACTTGCAGGTGAATGGATAAAACTAGAAGCTGTTATACTAAGTGAAGTAATGCATACTTGGGAAAACATGTGGCATGTTCTCTCTCATTTGTGGATCTTCACTACAGTCCCTAGATGAGAGTATATATCCTGACAGAATCACAAAAGTCAGAAAAATGTAATGGAACCATGGACATAAATAGGAAAAAGTAGTCCAAGAGAGGGGATAGTAGAAAACAAATATTTTTAAGGGCAAAATGGAGATACTTTAACTTGGGATGATGGAACATACAGTGAAAGAGGAGGCTTAAATAATGCTTACATATGAAAAAGCAGAGAGACTATATAAGTTAAAAATCCTACTTAAAAATGCACATACAATAAATTTACGGGTGCATGTGTATACCTGAAGGCTATAAAACAAAAAGCAGTATGAGGCAGGAGAAAACTCCCTTCAAGTTGTTGGTCAGAGAGTCCAAGATTCCCTAAATAAAACAGGCTATTGCTACAACCCTTTATTGCTTCCCAGAACTTGAAGGTAAGATCCTATTACTTAATAGAAGCCATTTCAGGCACAGAACTTGGAGCCATAGAACTGGAATGACCTGCAAGCTTCCGTCCAAAAGACTAGCTCTCAGAGTATCAGAGGATACTCTATACAAGAAAGAACACAATTCATAGTCCAACCACCAGGAAAGCCTTATAAACTACTGTGACTGGTTCAGCAAACTCTCACTATTGTTGTAGTCATGGCACTTTTATCTTGGGGGATAATCAGCAACTGTTTAATTGGAATTAATTTTTTTGACTGAGCTATCTGATTTTTACAAAAGAAGACATTCAATTATGCTTTCTTTTCTTTTCTTTCTTTAAATTTTAGTTTATTTTATCTGTATGAATGTTTTGCCTGTGTGTATGTAACTGTACCACATGCAAGCAGTGATCCCAGAGGCCAGAAGTGGGCATTGTATCCATGCAGATTGAAGTTAAGGAGGGTTGTTAGCTGGGAACAAAACCCAGGTTCTCTATAAGGGCAGCTAGTGCTCTTAACCTCTGTTTTATCTCTCCAGTGTCCCCCTTTTCTTTGCTTGATTTTAAAAACTGCATTTATTTATTCTGTGGGTGGAGTAACTCACATTGCACATCACATATGTGGAATTCAGAGAACAGCTTGCAGTAGTCCGTCCTCTTCTATTATGTGAATCTTGGGAATCAACTTAGTGAGCAATTACCTTTATCTACTGATATTTCTCACTGGCTATCAATTAAATTTTATTTTCTTTATCCATCTCTCTACATTTTTTAATGATTAATCCATTGTCAGCAATGGGCTTACCAGTATTTGCTTTTATGAAAACTTAACTTGTATAATCTATAATTCATTTATATTTTAAATAATATAATCATATATTTTGTATGTGTTTTAATTTTCTCCAATTATTTAGGTAATTTTCTCATCATTGTTATAATATTTTATTTTCCAGAAGTAATTAAAATGCCACCTATATTTTACACCAAATGCATAAACATTCTCAGTGTTGCAGCCAGTCTTTTGGTTTTATCTATTAACCTGGATATGCCAAAATTAATATACACTGACTTAGCTTTGTATTTAAAATATTTTATTAAGATGCTTTCCTTTTTAAAAGTTTTGAGCCATACTTTGAACATATCCTAATCATTTAGTAATTTTATTTTTCTGGTATTTTAAAAAGAAGACAACAAAAGCCATAGTGATTTTTATTGTGTTGTTACTGTATTAAAACAGGACTGGTTTTTAAAACTCTAAAATTTATTATAGGAATAAAAGTCAATGCTGTTATCTTAAAAGTGGTTTCCTGTATAAATGCTGTTTTGGTGGTGTATATGACTGTAGATTTTGCCTTATTATAACTTTAAATGTTTTGATTCTATTTGTCTTTACTAAGAGTTAGATGGTAAATATATGTTCTGAAATTGCTATAGTCATAATATATTTTCACAGTTCTTGGGTCTTTGTGTGTTTTCGCTGCAGTTTCATCTGCTGGAAGTACATGTCATGAAGGAACACACTGATATGGCAGTTTTCCCCAGGGAGCTCGCCTGGCTGCCTGATCTGTGCTGTTTGTCTGTTGAAATATCTACAATTACACAGAACATTGAGATCAGGCAAGGTCATTCTGTACCCATGATGGAGTAGTAGCAAAGAACAAGAACACTTCACAGAACCATTCACAGACAAAAATAAGAACACTGTGTGCTCCAGAAAAATATCCAACTTTCAATTTTTTGTTCACTACATGTGAGTGCTGGCAGCTCATTAAAGGTATAGAGAAGATTTTTTTCTCTTTCTTTGAGGTGATTGTTTAAACATTTGAAACGGCATTTAATAATCCAGCATCCTCCAAATTAGGATGAGAAAACTGAGTCGCTTCTGCAAAATATTCACTTTGCCTGATATCTTATTAAGACATGGTAACAGAGGAAGTGTCTAATAGCCCTCCTTTTCTTTTGCTCTCCTCTCCTCTCCTCTCCTCTCCTCTCCTCTCCTCTCCTCTCCTCCCCTCTCCTCCCCTCCCCTCCCCTCCCCTCCCCTCCCCTCCCCTCCCCTCCCCTCCCCTTCCCTCCTCTCCTCTCCTCTCCTCTCCTCTCATGACCTATTTAGATATTTGATATGAATGTGAATGCCTTTTACTTACAGCTGTGTGACTCACATAACTGAAGTAGTTAATAAATTACTGTTTGATGATCTTGGGATTAGACTTGGATATGCATATATCTCTTGTAAATATTACTTCTCCAAATTTACCCGAGTCTTGGGCCTCATTTATTCTATCATGCATATTTTCTTCAAAAGTCAATCTTCTTTTAAGTTATATTCCAGCCGCTTCTTCAGTTCCTTCTGTGGTTTTGAGGAAGTGTATTCTGGGGTGGCTTTTATTTCATCTCACATTCCTACAAATACAATTCTGCTGATTAAGTCCAAATCTCAGAAAGTTAGTTATGTCTTTCTTTAATTTACACCCAAACAGAATGGGGACAATTTTGTTTACCCCATTTGCTTCTGAATAGTAGTTTTATATACCCAAAGTATGTATGAAGTCGATATGTTAAAATATAGAAGGATATTTCCCTGGAAAAACTTCACTTTGTATAAAAAGATTGAACTGTCACTTATTCTTCCAAATTTCTTTAAGGGAGTATTTTAATAGCTTTCTTCTTTCTTGTAACATGCCATTTCTCTCAATCTCAATGCCCACAGAAATATATGATTCCTTTGTTTAAACTGTTTAAAGAAGAAATATTGCAGCTGAGGAGATGGCTCAGTGGTTAAGAGCACTGACTACTCTTGCAGGGAAATTGAGTTTAGTTTCCAGCAACCAAATGGCAGCCAACAACCACCTTAGCTCCAGTTCCAGGGGATCTGATGCCCTCTTCTGGCCTCTGGGGACATTGCAGAACACAGGTACACTTAAAAAAATAGATAATACACTAATACACATAAAATTTTAAAAGTTAATAAAGCAGCAGTGTGAGTTAAAATACTAGTGTTTATATCTCATTCCATAGCAGATTCCTACAAAAGAATGTGTTTTAAAAATTAAAAAGAAACATTTCAATAAATTACATTTCATGTTATTAAACATTAACTCTAACTTTCACATCAGACTTCCATAATTAGGATAGCTTACTAACAGTAAATGAAATGTTTGTTTTAGTGGACAGGGATCTGAGATTATGACAATAAAAACAGATTAGTATATTTCTGCTGTTTCTTGATTGGTAGGTGCCTTTCACTTTATCTCCTTAATCAACAATTTGCTTATTTTTTTAAATCTATACTTTATGTACCTCATGAAAATTGATCTGATTCATAAAACCTTGGAAGGTAATAGAAAAATGGATCTGGATATTCTTGGTAGCTTCAGAAGAACAGAACCCATTTTTCTAAGTCTTAGAACTTTTGGCATGTCCTCTAAATAAATGTCGATGATTTTGACTAATGACTCAAGTCACCCAATGTTAAGAAGCCTAGAGAATCCCAAAGAGCTATGTGTATTATTCTGGTGTCAAATTTTGTAATGTAATTGGAAGAACTCAGGACTGATTTATTTCTTAGAGATTGATGTTATTTACACAAAGAATGAACATTCTCATTTGTATATTTATGAAATAGAATTATATTCTCAGTTCTAACACATAAGCTCAGGGCCAGGAATAGATTCCATATTTTGGAGTTGTTGGTCAGTGAAGTCCCGTATATTGCTATGGCAATTGCTCTTGGTTACCCTCAGAACTCGAAAATAAGACCTTATCACTGAAGACATCACATCACATACTTGAGTCACAGAACACGGAGAAGTTAAGTTAGTAGCTTTCTTTTACAGTGGATAGTGGTGAAATCACAAATGCATCACTGCTAAGAATAAATGACACTGAGTGCTATTCAGTGGTCATGAAATCAGTATCATTCTCATAAGGTACAAGGAATATCAGTAAAGAGGGGGAAGTGAGAAGGAAAGCACCAGAAGATGGGGAGGAGTGATGTGAAACACAGTTCTCAAGACATGTATGGCTATTGCACACATCAGCTCCCAGTAGCTGTGGCTGCCTATACCAGACTAAACCTATGAAAAGTCCCAGCATGGAGAATGGAGGATTTCCTAAGAACCATCCCTAGCTGAGGGGTTCTTGACAGGTGGTTTTTGCTGGGGAAGGAGAGTCACTTTTTCTTTTAGTTGTTGCCGCTGGTAGGTTGCCCATCCCCAATGGACAATTCTACACCAATGCACACAAGGCGAACAGTATTGGATTCAGTATGTTATTAAAAGAGAACACTGTTTATACGTATGAACTTTACAAAGAGTAAGTCATAAAAAAGTAAACAGCAGCTAATTCTGAGAGCAAAGTCTCCTGCCTAGAAAATGTCACTAGGAATTTAAATCATATAACAGCTAGTGTCTTTGCTGTAATGACTGTTTTGTGCCAGTCTCTTAATATGTTTTCACCTAAGGAGTAAAGGAGCATGATAATTTTCCACACTAGACATGTCCATTTGCATTTTATAATTATACCATTTTAATTCTCAAATGAAGTAGAAATAATATTGACTGATTTATAGAAATACTAAGCAAGGAAGACATTAAAGTTTCTCATTTTATTCTCTTCCTGGGTAGTTTAAAATTCATCGAATAATACAAATATGTCCTAGTTTTAAAAATCTTTCACTAAAAATCAATTGTTTTCCTGTGTATTTCCTTGAGTATGGATGGATAACACTGATTCTGCATAGAAAATAAATCATCTGTAATTTATCCTAATAGCTAAATTATTCTGGAGTAACAACAAGAAATCAGGATGCTACACTGCATGAATGGTTTTGAAAAATGTAGTAGCAAAACATTAATTGACAGTTTGATAGATAAGCACTTGTGGAAATGGGAATACCAGAAAATATAGTTGTTTGAAAAAGATATATAAATAAATCTCACCATTTTAATTGAGTAGAATAATTCCATGGCAGTGTAGCAGCTATGGGCTATTAATCCATAGACCTAATTATTAAAATTACTTCAGGTTGCCTAACAGACATGAAGCCCATTGTATAGTAGAATGTTAGTATAATCCTGTTATTGGGAAATACCACTGAGAATATTGAATGCAGCTGTTTTCTTGGCCTCATCCTTTAACATACAGTTCTTAGGCTGTAACCCATAATCCATGTTTATCATTCTGTTTTCAATTAAATTTTCTATTTTATGTGATAAAAAATGGAGATATGTGTGTTTGTGTGTGATGATTATTTGTTGAGTCACATTAAATCTGGTAGATCTATCAGTATGCTCAATGGCACAAAATAAAGAGATTAGACCAAAATATAATACCATATTGAAGATACAAAGCAATTATTTCATACTGACTTGAAGACACTTATCTGAAATTCAAACAGATAAAGAAACTATAAAATATTACAGAGAATGAAAATGACATATGTACATCATGCCTCTTTCATCATTGTTGGCTAACCATAAACCATTAGAATGCTTGATCTCAACCCACATTTATTAAAGAATGAAAGAATTTTTCTATGAATGCCAGTACATGACCTCTCCAAAACAGCAGAAATTTAAGAGATTCTGAGTGAAGGGGCAATTTAACTACTTTTTCTCAAGGACCTGTGATTTTCAGTTCTTTGATCTCACCGTGACTTTTCTCTATTCTGCTCTACAATCATTATCTGCCTCACACTCAGAACCATCATCACTATACAGAACAATGATAGATGAGGAAAATCTGCCTCCCCACCCCCTAGTCAGAAGTTCTGCTATACATCCCAGGCACACCAACCAAACCTGAGTCTTTACTCAAATAACCCCACATCAACATGTCACTGCGATACCTACACAGCAATCTTTGCTGCAGCACTATTTAGAATAGGTAAATTATAGCACAAGCTCGGTGTCCAACAGCAGGAAATCGGATAAAAAAATGTTATACATACACAAAACTGACCTTTTTTTTCATCTGAATATAGAGAGATATTATATTGTTCTCAAAACATTGATGCAAATGTAGATAATCATGTTAAGTGACTTAAATCTCTCTATGTTTTCTCTTATTGATGCTTCTGTGATTTATATGGATACATAACATCATGTGTGTATATATACCATGAAAGCAGAAGAAAAACTGCCTAGGGAGGAAACAGAAGCTAATGAAGGGGTGCGGATAAAAGAAGGAACACTAAGAGAGCGTGGGAGAAATAGAATACAAATGTATTTAGAAAAAAAAATTAAGACAAAAATAGGAACTTCTAAATATTTAGTTAGAAATATTTTGAACAGGAAATAGACATTTATAATTTGAGACACAAGCTACAATAACAACCTGGGCTGTCACTGGTGTAATAGCATCAGGAAAGTTATGTGAGTAACTAATTCTTTCTGATTGGATTTAGGGTCCATTTCACAAGTTGGAGCCCATAGTTAATTCTGATATCAGTCATACAACCTTGTGGCTTATTAGGTCACAGGCCATAAGGGAGAGCCTATTATTATTATTCTGCTAAATGTACAAATATTATACTGACTTCTAATGGTTAATTATTATAACCATGAATTAATGAATCTCTCAACTCTCACTAGAGAGGTTTCTACATGCAGCAAATGGTGATTAACACAGAGGAATACAACTGGAAAAATCAAGAGAATATGGGACTGTGGAGTGCTGAGCATTGAATAGAGACCTAGATCAAATCTGCCTCTCAAAGCTCAGGGATTATTGTGGGAGGAAGGGGCAGAAAAAAATGTAAGAGCCAGAAGTGGAGGATGATCACAGGGAAATAATGATTTCCAGACTGCTAAACATGTTGACATTCAGATTATCCAGAAGACCTGAAGAATCAGATTAGGATAATATTGATTTGGGGAGAGTATGCATGAACTAGAGAAACAAAAATGAGGTTTTTGTCCATCATAGATTTTGAACATTTCTTATAATATGGAAATGTCTTACAGATTTGAGTCAGAAAAGGGTTCATTTTTTTCCAAAGTATCTCTTCTAAATCTATGGCTATACTCACTGAAAAGCATGCTCTCAAAGCAAAATTCTTAAAGACATAAGTCTAGCATTATTTCTTATGGAGGGTTCAACACTGCCATTTCCCCATCTTTTGCATTTACTAGAAGCATAAACAGATGCTGGGACAGGTGGTTCCACTGGCAATAAGTCTGTATTGCTTTCAGGAATATGACCTGCATGCCTGGGTCTGTGCCTTCTGAGAATTCTGACCATCTGCCCTTTGGAAAAGCTTTTTGCATGATGTACATTAGATTCTCTTGTCTAAGTTCAACACATACTCAAACTAGAATCTAGGCATTCTAGAAACCTTGATATAAATAATATTCAGATAAAACAGAATCCTTATTTCATTAGACCTTATCCCTATTGTAGAAATATAGTCCTCCTAGAAACAATTTGCTCCCAGAGAAAAATGTATTTCTCTAGTTCAGAATGCCTATTCCATCTAATGTCATTTTTCTAAAATATGTGAATACTAATCATAGGAAAATTCTCTTATTGGCAGGATCATTATGGTTCATTTCCTATTGTCTTTGTTTGGAGGAATTTGTTTTGCCTTCAGAGTGAAATTAGATTTCTAACAGCCTCTGAGCCATGAAGAAAGTTCAATTGGTTGCCAAATAGGTTAGACAGTGCAAGTGCATGACCACATATTTAGAAAGACCTGCATGTTTAGGAATTGCTTAACCTTCATGATTTGTAATGATACACCTATTTCTTTTTTCTATTTTTTTTTGGTTGTTGAAATTAGCACACAAATTTTTTTGATTCAAAGTAGAAATTAATTTGTAAAATAAATTTTAGGAATGAAATATTTTGCAAGTAGTATATATTAGATACTGAGGCAAAGACATACTGTAGGATGTTTAAGAAGAAAAACGCAGATCAGGCCATTATGGAATTCTCAAGTACTGGGTGGAGCCTAAATCAAAAAATGAAAAGGAAAGTGAGCAATGTCCTTCTAGACCCACAAAGATTAGGGGTGACAGGGGTTGGAGAAAAATCATCCTTCATCTCATCAAAATAACATAGGAATTGCCATTATTTTTGGTTGCCAGCTCTAGATGGTAAAACACCACCAACTTTGGTTATAGGACATCAAAAAATCAGTATTGAACTGATCAGGAGACCCTGTCCCTGTTGACATGCTTTTATAGTGTGAGAACATGAAAATGTGCTATGTTTGCTGGTATGGAAGAAAATCGAAGTCTTACCCATTGCTGGAACTTATATGCTTTTGTACCACTTACTGAGATGTGCCCAGTGGTACAGTATAGTGGCAATTCATTTTATGGAACTAATCAGCTGTTCTCTAGATCAGGTTTGAGACCTGCTCAACAGAAAGGAATCCATGTCTATTACTGTAAATGTAGTCAAAAACCCTTGTCTAAGGAAGTCATAGGTTCTAAGGAGAATGTATTGCCATTATGTGGATTAATGGTTATGTTGTCAACTTCCTTCTAAACATTTTTGTTTATCCAAAGATTTATGTTCAACTTTCTATTCACTAGGTACTGGTTAATGCTGAGGCTCCTAAATGATCAACATACTGAGAATAAGTGATGGTGAATTCTCAACAGCAGAAAGTACATGTATATTGACCACACTCATTTCACCCAAGGCTCAGGAAGTAGAGCACAGAAATAACGTAATAGCTGCAGGATGGAGAGGAGTGCTTTGAAATGTTATCCTTTGTATATGATTTGGCTTTTGCTCACACAAAGACATAGCATTCATGCTTAACTCATCAAGATTGTTATAAGATCCGGGCAATTAAACATTCCAGCACAGAGGAGGGGTGGAATCTTAAGGTCCCAACCCCACTTAGGAGCTTTAGGGAGTTGATAACTACTAGAGTGGTAGAGTCAATTTTCTTGTGGGTATGGCCACTCCTAGGCTATCCAGGCCCCAATAGATTACAAAAGAGCCAGGCATATATGGGCTGCACTATGACTCAGTGGGTCATATAGATCAAAGGCGGAAATGACTTTGAGAGGCAGCTTTGTTGGTAGAAAGGACTGGGAAAGAATTTTACTAAGGGACTGTGGCATGAATATGATAACATTGTATATGAGAATTAAGTTTTCAAAGAAAAATTTGAAAAATTGAAAAGACTTTCAGAAAAGTTTTGATTTGTTCTTAGAATTTTACAATATTTCTTCATAATTTCAAGGTTTTTCTATTGAAATATGCTGATCAAAGAAATTAGGTCAATTTAAATATCTTATTTAAAATATTGACAAAGCTTGGATGTGGGTCGTTGGCAGAAGCTTGGTTCTCAGGCATGCTAGTTGCCTTTTCTGTGGTCTGTGGATCAGTAGGCAGGAGTGGATGCCTTTCCTAATGCTTTCAGGTTTAGATGGAGCACCAAGATGTGGAGTACAGAAGTACATGTCACCTACCCAGAGATAAACCTTAAACAAGAAATGGGAAGTGGAAGTTAGTTACATGCCCTTCCTATTTCTTTCTTTGGGAGCCTCCTCCAAACTGCAGTTCCATAGTATCAAAGTAAGTGTGATATCATCATAAATGATGAATGTTTCACATTGAAATATGCTCAGTAAGAATATGTTATAATTCTAAGATGCCTTTTTATATGAAGTACAGGACAGCTTCAAGGATTTTTCAACAATATGTATTTCATTTGTTATTGATAATTCCTTGAGAAAAAAGAATATTTTATTTCTATTTCATACCAAATTGTTGAGTAAAGTGACTACTTTGTCATCATTCCATAGGATTTGAGTTTCTATACTTTTGATTTAGTGATTAAAAATGTCTTTATTATTTCCTTGAAAATTTCATGGTGTATTCGGTGTCTATTCCCTGTCTCCTAGGTCTACCCACTTCCTTATACACACACCTCTGTGTCCTCTCTATTTTAAAAACCATGCAGTCTATTTTGTGCTGCTTGTATAGTTTTGGATGTGTGGCAATCCAATGGAGTGTGCCACAGCCTTCCAGGTACCAGACTATTAAAGAAGAATGAGTCTCATTCTCCAGAAACTATCAGTTTATGCAGTTTTTCAGTTCATTATAATCATGTAGTAAAATGAAAATGTTCTGTTTTTAACTTGTACAAGAATATTTTTCATTCCACAAAATATATTTATACTTTCAAATCCTGTGTACTTATTTTACACATTATTTTAGCAAATTATATTATATTATTTATA
Source organism: Eospalax fontanierii (assembly GCA_035773235.1). Classification (NCBI taxonomy): domain Eukaryota; kingdom Metazoa; phylum Chordata; class Mammalia; order Rodentia; family Spalacidae; genus Eospalax; species Eospalax fontanierii. The sequence continues at coordinate 66,996,126 of CM069524.1, read as the reverse complement.
AATTGATGAATTTATTAATTATTAATTTATATTTCCCTACTTACATATTTTGATACACATACTTAATTTTTATATATTTGATAACAAGTCAGTGAGTAGTTATTTAACTACTTCAGGGAATTCATTGACTTTAAAATTCAGAGTTTGATTTCTAATTCACTTCCCCACATTTATGGTAGGAAATGCCAACCTTGGACGTGGAAAAGGGGAGCTCTCTCATTTACTGTGGGTGGATTGCAAACTGGAGCAGCCACTAAGGAAATCGGTGAGTACACTTCTCACAAAGATAAACATAGATTTAACATATGACCCAGCTACACTATTCCTCTGCCAATACCCAAGGGACTAGACATCCTACTGTAGAAATACTGGCTCAGCCATGTTTACTGAGGTTCTTTTCACAATAGCTAAGAAATGGAAACAACTTAAATGTCCCTCAAATAATGAATGAATAATGAAAATGTGGTACATATTCACAATTAATTTTTATTCAGTTATAAAATCAAATAAAATCATAGTATTTGCAGACAGGATAGAACTGGAAAACATTATACTGAGTTTTGTAAAGCATACCCAGAAAAATAAATGCCATATGTTCTCTCTCATTTGTGGTTTTCCTTTTTGGTCTTTTTGGGATAAGGTCTTCCTGTATCCCCAGATGACCTGAAACTCAGAGATCCAAATGGCTCTGGTTCCCAAGTGCTTGAATTAAAAGACATGTGCCACAATGCCAGGCAGCATTCATTTATAGTACTATTTTGAATCTTCAGATGTGATTGTTTACCCTGAAGTAACTGCAAGGCCAGGAATGTAGAAGGAATAATGAGGGTAAGGGCAGATAGGTGTTCTAGAGAGGGAGACAGGGAGGCACAGGATCTATCAAGAAGAATTTTTTTTTAATGGGGTAACTTAACTGTGGAGAGGAGAGGGAGCCTAACAGCATGAATGGAAGCTATGAATGATACAAGGTTCTCTGAAAACACATAGAGTAAATATCATGCTATAACCTCACATGTATAACTGAAGGATATTTACTAAAAATCACAGAGCCAGATATGGGACATCTTGTTTTAAGTTATTGGTAAAAATAGTCCAAGAGAATCTCAAAATAATGTAGGCCATTATCACAATCCTTCGTTGCCTTCCAGAATTAAAGGTAAAGTCCCATTGCTGAAGATGCTGCATGTTTGTAAATAAGATCAGAGAAATTAAGCTTGAACATACCTGCAAGTCTCCTCCCTGATGACTAGATCTCAAAGTATCAGAAGGTTCTTTAAAAGCTGCCAAGGGGTGGGGGGAATTAATAGTGCCATCCTGCTGTAAAGCTTATGAAACACAATAGTAACTAATCTCTTGCAAAATATGTCTACTTGTACAATAGTGACTTTTTTTTTCATCTAGGAGTAACAAACAATTGTATAAACTATAAACATGACCAAGGTACCCATGGTCAGAGAGGTCATAAACACTAGAGAAGAATCTACCATTGCTAGTTTCCCAAAAACATTTTTTACTGTAATCTAAATACTTATCCTTATGTTCTAGTTAGCTTTCTACTGCTCTGAAAATCACAACGAGCAGGAAAGCATTTATTTGGCTTACATGTCCCAGTTAGAGCTCATCATTAAGGGAAGCCAGAGCAGGAACTCAGTGCAGGAACCTGGAGGCAGAAGCTGAGGAGAGATGGTGAATGAATGCTGTTTACTGGCCTGCTCCTCTGGCCTATGCTCAGTCTTTTTTTATTGTACAAATCAAAACAACATGCCCAGTGATAGCTCAACTCACAGTAGGATGTGCCTTCCTACATCATTCAACAATCAAGAAAATGCCTCACACACATGCTGAAAGCTAATCTGATGGCTGAAATGTTTCAATTGTTGTTCCTTCTTCCCAAGGTATCCCAACTTGACAACTGAAGTCTCGTCTGGAGAATTTACACTTACAGATAAGTGTAGTTCCCACCACATATCAAAGAAGATTCCTTTTGCCACAGACTAAAAATTTTTTAAAGTTCCACAAATGATTAAATGCAGAGAATAAGTGATCATGTGGTCACTAGTCCTGATGGATACCTCTACAATGCAATCCCAATACCTAAGGATTGGGAAGTATAGTTGAAGAGCAGGAAGGAAGGTTTTTAAGGACAGAGGAAGATAATGCCTTGGGCTACTATATTTTAGACATGTCAGGGAAGCTACATCCATGAATTCTCCATAGTATGGTTGCATAATAAGACCTGCATAATGACAACAGCAGTTGACATGTCAGTGTAAATTAAAATCTCTTTTAATTCAAGAGATGCAGGCAGTCAGTAGATGCTGAGGTAGGGAGATTTAATTTTCTTCTACGAGGAGCTCCCTGATAGATTACTCCCAAATAATCAGCCCTAAGGAAATGTACTATATGTGTGTGTGTGTGTGTGTGTGTGTGTGTGTGTGTGATGTGTGCATGTGATGTGTGTTTATGCATGTGTGCATAAATGGACTCAATGCAATATGTATATGTTGTATATGTGTTTGTGTGTATGTGTGTTGACAAGTATATGTAGGCATTTATGTATGACTGTGTACCAATAATAATCAAAGAGGAGAATAAGAAACTGTTTGTGTTCATTGAGACCCAGGTATGTAGCTGAGTTCCTCTGTCATCATCCTAAAACTCTAACACTGCATCTTGCCAAGGAGGGTCACCTCCTCATGGTATTCTCCCTCCCTTTGAAATTCACCACACACCAGCTCACTTCCAGGAAGGATTTTCTAAGTATTTCAAGTGGCCCAGAGACCCAGGTCACCCACTTTTACCTTCTGACATCATCCCAAAGTCCCACCACTGCCACTTTCCAAAATCCACGACCTATTCTTGTACCCCTCCACCCTTCTTTGGAATTTTCCAAACATCAGTTTGCTCCTCATCAGGGACTCTCCAGTTGCTTCACACTGCAGAAAACTACTACTGTAGAAACTTCTCAAAATATGTACATAGTTTAAGTGGAATAACCCCATAATGAAGGGACAATGCCCCCATCAGATACAAGCTTGCAAATAAAAAGCTCAATGCCAGAAATGGACTCACTCCTTTGGATGTGACCAAGAAGCTCATACACAGGCCTCAAATACTACTGGCTATTGTTATTGCTCTTGGTTGCCATCAGAACTTAACAGTTGCACCTTATTGCCAAAGAAAATACGTATGTTATTCATAGCATAATCATGCAGAAATCAAGCTGGTACTGACACTGAAGATTCATTTCTACTTCCTGGCTTTCATGATATGAAAGGTTGCTATGCAAGCTACTGGAAGATAAAAGTAATCATCTACCTCACTCAGCTGTGAATGCTGTAAATGACAGTAACAACCATCTTGGCAAGATATGCCTACTGGTCCCATAGTGGCACAAATATTATGGGAGTAACCAACTACTTTCTGATTGGATTTAAGACTTATCACAATATGGATCCATACCTGAGACTGATATCAGGCCTATAAAACTGTGGGTAGACATGTCACAGGTCAGGGGAGAATCTTCTACTATTAGTTTGTTAAACAGATATAGCATTAAACTGACTCTTAATGATTTGTTGTTGTACACATAGATTTGTCTTTCAACTCTCCCCTGAGAAGTTTCTTCTTATAGTAGACATAGATCCACAACTTGTCATTTTTCAGAAAATAAGTGACTCTACACTGATTGGCCCTAAATTAGAAACTCACATCACACACGGTTAAAGAATCTTTGGATGAAAAGAAGATTTTAGCAGATGTGGGTGATAGATGAATAAAGAAACTAGAGTTTCTAGACATAACTGTAAAATTACACATATGAACCCACAGCCCTTGTGCAAGTTATACACAAGACCAACTGAAGCCTGACAAAATACAAGCATGGACTGCGGAGGTGGGAAAAAAGTCCTAGCTGTGGCTTAGGAGCTATAGACAATAATGGATGCTGAAAGGACAGTTAGTTTTAACAGTGGGAAGCAAGGTAGGTCAACTAGTCTCCATGGAGTACAACCATATCCAGGAGTATTTGGGTATGGGAATACAAATTAGACTCACTAGGCCTTAAAAAATAATAGTAAAAATTACATGAGGTTGGGTAATGGAGTAGGGGTGGATCGAAGAGGAGATCGGAGAGTGATTCTGAATATGATCAAAATACATTAAGCAATATTCTCAGAGAGTCAATAAAGATATTATTTAAAAGGAAGAAGAAGTTGAAAGGAAGTGGAAGAGAAGTAGGATGAGTTAGAGGGGAAGCCTAAGGGATGTTAATGATGTAAATATAGTAGTCATGTGTGAGAGTCTCAAATTTAAAAAAAAAGACTATATAATGTAGGGGATGAATTGCTGTACACACACACACACACACACACACACACATACACACACACACACACCTCTCTCCCACATTCCTTATGGAAATCTATTAAACTTTTAATTTCTTGTCAGGAAAGTACAGTAAGATTTCCTATAGCCAAAGAGTGATTCACGCCCAGAAAACATGATTTGCGCTTGGTATCTAGATCTAACCTTTTCCTTCTGAAACATGTGAGAGTTCAGTTGAAATCATTTTTAAAAAGAAATATTTCCTGTTTATACTAGATATGGAAAACCTCTGTGACCCTTCGGAAGATCATCTTGATTCTAGAACATGATGACTGCAGTAGCACTTCCTCTCGGGAGACAGGGTCAATCACTTCAGTCTCAGGATTGCCTCGTCTTTTTCTAGCTGATGCAGCAGCATGAGTAATGAACCTCAGCAGACTGCAGTTGCAGCCCACAGCTCAGTGAGACAATTGCTCTCTCCCTGCTGAAAACCCTCTTGCCTTGGGAATTTTAAACTAGAAAGTCCAAAGCATCATAGCAAGAAGAATGTATTTCCTAATTGAATCATCAGAGGTTTATAGAGATGAACTTCTCCAAGTCTCCTTCATGCCTGTACTCATTTTTCCTACTTATGAGAGTAGCCGTAGGAAAGAACGCATTTAATAGGTGAGCTAAAGATATATTCTGACAGGAGTAAAATGCAAATGATTTCATAGGACTCAGCATTATTTTTTCAGGCTACCTGTACTGGCCTATGGCAGATATGATAGAGGAAATAAGTCTCATTGGCTTGAAATCCATTATCTTTCTGATAAAAGAAAATCAGTGTTGTTTTGGAATTATTTATACCAATATAACCTCACAGGGCCATGGGCATTGGTTCAGGCATAAGTATTGAAATTCAAGAGGGAAACACACACTCAGAATAATAGATTTTTTTTCATTGAAGGCAAACTGAGTCTCCCTCTGTGATTTAATGCCATGTGATCCCACAAGGGTGATTAGTGATGGTACACTCAGTTGTTCTCAGAGAGTAAAGTCTCATTTAAAAGAATCCTGTGACTGAGATCACATTGGGACAGCTAATAATCATTTTAAAATAAGGAATTCCGTTTATGTTTTCTGAGGAAACTCTTACACACTAGACTGTGCTAATTTACAAGAATGAATATAGACTTAACTTTACAGGAATTAGTAACATAACCTCCAGCTCAGAAATCCAGATCTGAACATTTCTCTGCTCAACATCTTCAGTGGATTCTCTTTAGAAATAGTAGTGCTGTGACCTGATTACAGATCATGGTTGCTTTCAGCTTAGGAATATCTGTATAGCTCTTAGTTCCATCTAGATATTGCCAAACATATGATGATGTTCTGTCTTGAGTGAATGCTACTCTCATCTGCAAACAGTAGCACAGTGTCTGCATTATTTTATTATAAGACACAGACAATAAATCAGGGAAATGGTGATGTTTGTAAGATACAATACTTCACAAGGAGATTGAATGCTTGTTTATGAAGACAAACCAAGGTGAAGTTAAGATTATTGTGAGCACATAGCAGATAGATATTGACTGCAATATAGATGCCAGGTTATAGCATTTTCAGTGTACTAAGGTGAGTCAGTCCCCTTCCCTCATGCCTTCCCTCACTCATTCTTTCCCTCCCTCCTTATGACACTCTACTTGTACTACTCCTTAACTGGATTGTTGATTATATTAAACCTCACTCACACATGATTCAGGGACCATTGGAGAAAAGGGGTCCAAAATATTTTAATAGCTGGGATAGGTGCATGAAAATAAGGAAACAAAGTCTTCTAGACAGCTGGGAACCCCCTCAGATGAACTTATAGTCATGGTGAAGCATACACGTGACCTATGCAGACCCAATCAGAAAAAAAACAAAACAAAAATAAAAACAAAAACAAAACCAGCATAGCACTGGGAAAATGGGCAGCAGACCCCAACCTTAGCTGATGAACTTTTCTAAGCTGATTACTGCTGGGTGAGGGACAGCTGATCATTAAGAAAGAGACTCCAGTAGATGAACTTACACTGAGATACATCTAGGCAAACAAATTTGACAGGATAGGACTTAAGATATATGACAGAATGCATGAACTCAAGTGGAGAGACTTATGGGGGTGGTGAGGTGGAGAAGGGGTTCTAAAGATGATTAAGTTGTTTTGTATGAAATATAAAAGAAATTTAATAAAATATACATTGAAAAATATATGAAAACAGTAATGTTAAAATAGTTCTTTAAAATTATCAAAAGTTTTGACAGGTTAGATCTTTCTGATTATGTTAGATTCTCTAAGTATTTATATGTATTTATTACTAAGTTTTTATAATTTATGCTAATTATCCACATTGTCATTCTGTCCTGTAGCTCAGGAATATTTTGAAAGAAGATCAAAGTATTTCGAACACATTACCTGGATTTCAGTGAGAGAAAACTGATGAAGTTTCCAAATTGTCATATCTGGAACTTTAAGGTCAGTGAAGTCAAATCTGCAATGGCTAATGACAGGCACACTTATCCTTCTACACATAATTATTTAACTGGGAAATACAGGGATATTTTTGTATTATATAGTACAATTTACTTTATGTCCATTTGTTACTTTCAAAATATGCACTCAGTTTTTATGTAAATTTTAAACACCAAAAGTTTCTAAACACGAGATTATGAAAGAAAACAAAAGCTTTCATGCCATTAGCACTTAATGCCTTCTTAGTGTATTAGCACCAGGAAGGCCAAATTATTTCTCTTTTGCTCCTATAACTGAAGTATTTTTAGCATCCTTTCAAATTTAGGAAAGAATTAGACAAAATAAATAAAATGCAAATATTAACACGTTAAGAAATGGCACACAGAAAAGTATTTTATGCTGCTATGACCATTGAAATACGTTTTTCCCCTTCTAAATCAGCTTTATTGAAACACCCGAATCACTCTAAATTACACAAAACAAATCCAACCAACAAACAAATTTTGCTGTTGTCTCTAGAAAGTCCATAGGTAATTTATTATGCATTACATATAAACGTGACTCTAACATCAATCTTGGTTTTATTTCATGTAGAAAAGCAAATAAAGTGTGTAAGTTACTGATAACTGTTGCTGGCAACCTGAGTTTTTTTTCTTTTTTTTTTTAGCTACTTGAATTATTTAGAACTGGTGTGTGTGTGTGTGTGTGTGTGTGTGTGTGTGTTTGTGTGTGTGTGTGTGTGTTCTGATTTCCCACCCTCTCATGAATACATGAAAAATTAGTCATAATACAATTTGATGCTGCCAGGGGAATATATGTACCTTATTGGACTGTTTAGAAACAATATCAAATTAGCTCTGCTAAATGATTTTGTATGTCAGTGCTAATGGCGACTGTTTTTATGAAGATAATCTCTACTCTATTTTGCAGCAAAGACAGAAACTCTGTAGAACTAGATATAGCATTTACCCCTAACAAGCTTTATGTAATAAAGAGGATGTCAATTGACTTTGGTGTTGCTTTGTTTAAAATAAAATAAAATAAAATAAAATAAAAGTAAAATAATATGGTTTTGCTTCCAGTTTCATTACAATATAATTTTCATGAACAGAAGATGTTAGACATCATTGTTTCTCTACTTAGTGAATAGATTTGAGAACATATATGCCATAAGAAATTAACGTTAAAGTGTATGCAAAGCTCTTTGTTTCTTTGGAAATTTGGGATAGTCACAAACTATTTTATAAGAATTCCGGATTGTCTGGCTCCAATTCTTTTTCATGTATTGTGATTCACTCACTTATTCTATACCTAAAATGCCTAAAAGTTGAGGAAAAATCAGCAGGATAGCGACATTAATGGAAATCATATCTTCCAACCTTCACTGCTAAAAAGGAATCTTACATCCCTTATGCAGGGAGAAGTGTCAAGGACAGTGTTAACTGTCCGACAGTATTTGCATGGAAGAGTGAACCTTCTGGTCTTTCACTGGTCTAAATTCATTACCTCTACATCTCAGTTTTGTTGCACGTGTCAGTATACCTTAGCATCAGTTTGGTAAACTTGATCACACAAGTAAACAGATTGTAATAGCAACAAAAACAAATATTTTGTGAAAAATTATAACAGTTGGAATGCGTACTGGATGAAGAAGGGGTTTAAGAGAACAAGTTGAAATCCCAAAGAAGATAATTGAGGAGTGAAAGAGCATCAGTGGTGATCCGAATAAATATCCCCCAAAGCTCCAAGTATTTGAACTATTTATCTTCAGTTGATGGCACTGTTTGTGGAAGTTTAGGAGGTGTGGCCTTGCAGGGGGAAGCATCTTACTAGGGCCAGGCTCCGAGAGTTCATAAACCTCATTCCCACTTCCCTACTTCCGCTGTGTGCTCGGAGATGCAAGCTCTTGGATTTCTGCTCCTGCTACCTCCTGCAATCCCTCCTTGTCTATGCATTCTTACCCCTTTGGAAACCTAAGCCAAAGTAAATTCTTCCTTCTATAAGTTGCCTTAGTCATGGTGTTTTATCACAGCATCAGAATAAGTAAATAAAACAACATATTATTCAGTTAACAGTGCACTTATAAACACCATAATCTATGTAAGTAAAAGGTTGTTTATTTTTCAGTCTCAGGGGCTGGGAGTTTCAGTCAAGGTGCTGGCAGATTTTTTTGGGGGGGTGGTTTCTTTATTGTCTTTGTGTGCTTGGTTCTCCTTTTTTTGATACCTATATATTTCAGTAAAATCAGGAATTTTTTTCTACTATGATAATCACATTTTGCTCAATGAAATACACTCAAACTTCATCATATTGTCACATACTACAAAACTTCCATTTCTTCTACAACTGAATAGTATTTAGTTGATGTTCATACCATTTGAATTATTTCATCATTATCCATTTTCCCAAAGACTTTTACAATGTTACTTTATTACAGCTGTTATAAATAGTATTGTAATGAACATGGAAGTGTTATAATCGCTTCAAGATCTTAAAAAAATATTTTAATTGAACTTCTGTACATTTTTATAACAGTTCTTAATCAAATTTAGACCCCTTCCCCCATCTATACCCTCACACTCCCCCTTCAGCAAACCTCATGTATTCCACTATATATGTTTAGTCCCGTTTGGCCCAGCATGTGTACCCTGATGTCCTTTGTACAAGTTCACCCACTGGAGTCAGGTTGGTGTATCTAGAAATCCTAAAGAAGGTCTGCTCTTCCTCGCCTAGCATTAATCAGTCTCCAGCAGGTCCCAGGCTGTGGCTGGCCTGCCGCCCAATTCCCTCGCTCCATTCAGGGCCCTCGTCTGAGTGAACTGACGTGGGTCCTGGGCTCTCTGCCACCATTGCCACACGTTCACATGAGCAAGCTACCAGTGACCTATTTATAGGCTTAAATTCCTATAAGTTGAGTTGTAAGGTCCGTTGCTTATTCAGGCTTTAATATTTTTAGAGATCTCTGTACTATTTCCTGGCTATACACTGCTGCCATCCCACTGATTATGTACACATATTCTAGTTCACTAGCACCCTATTGAGCATTTGTCTCTTTATAAAATATAATGGCCATTATAATTTTTGCAAAGTGATGTCTCACTATAATTTTTTATTTTTCCTGAAGCGTAGTGACTGACATGCCTTAATACAGCCATTGATAATTTGTATATCATCTTCAGAAAAACATATTCTGATGAGATAAGATTTCTCCATACAGTTAAATATTTTCAATAGTTTAAATATAGAGATTCAAAAATTTGTCTCTGATGAAGAAGAGTGTTCAAGAGAGTGCAATGATGCTAATAAAACCATTATTTCCCTTAATATATTATCTTGAAAATATAATTTTACAATGGTATTTTATTTATATAAACATAGTGAATTTGTCAAAGGTCTTTGACAATGAATAGTAGAAACATTAAAAGATTAAAAACTTCTTAAAGATTTATTTTTTATCAGGTGTGTCAATTTGTGCACATCTGTGCAAATTCCAGTAGAGGCGAGAAGAAGGTGTCAGGTTCCTTGGAACTGGAGTTACAGGTAGTTGTGAGCCACCTGACTTGGGTTCTAGGAATTGAAGTCAGGACTTCTGGAAGAGCAGCAAATGTTCCTGATCACTGAGCCATTGCTCCATCCTGAAAGAATGAAAAAAAGTCTTATAGGCAAAAATTCTGTAAATAAATCAACAAAAACATTGAGAATGTAAATGAGTTCTGAGAAGTCATTTAAAGCCAATTGTTTTCAACATTTTGGTTACAAAATCTATGTGGAATTCTTTTACGAAGAAACAATGTACTGACCCCTAAAGTAAGGAACACAGTGACACTGTACAGCATCTTGTCCCCTGTCCCCTGAAATTCCCTTGGCTCTTTTTCCACTGCATGTATGCTGTGTCTCTAGATGTGTATGGTTCTTCTGGACTAAATATAGCTGAAGAACTTCATTTTTCAGCTCTGCGGGAAGCTTTATGTTTGATAATCCTCATCTCTTCCTGAAATTTATTTTGATTAGAAAGTTTAAGACATTGGACCTCTCCTCATCAATTCTGGGGTCATGGCTACAACTTGTGCTGACAGGAGTTTCTTGTTATGTTTTTTGTTTGTTTTGTTTCAATCTTTAGATATAAATGTCAATCCTGGAAACCAAGGTAAAGTCACTTCGTCCAGAATAAGAAAAATTCTCGCTAGATAAAGACAAAATGACTTGTGAAAGGCAGCCAAGAAATCAGCTGGGTTGATTTACTCACAGAAACAGTAGAACTGTGGGTTTTTAAACAAGCATGTCATTGATAATTTTATGTTTTCTTTCAAGTTCTTTATTCTACTATGTGAAGAATAGGGAAGGTGAGGGCACAGTTAAAGTCAGAGAAGTCATCCAAAAGGCCATCGTATTGATTTCGGCATTAGTAATAGTGATCCCCTTCTATATTTGGGGATTTTACTAACAAAAATACAGGCATTTTAGATTTTAAGATATTTTAACCCATTTTGCTGGGTTCTGAGCTTAAGTTAATGTGTTACCTAGGTGAAATTATATGTCACATTGAGTGAGAATACAGTTAGTAATATGTTGAGAGGCATAGTAAGACTTAAACTCTATTAAACATTTTAGTATTAATATATATTAAATATTTGACCATATGCAGTTTTATTACATGTGCCTATCATATGTTCTGCCTAAGTTCAAAGTATTAAAACAAGTTGTTGAGCATATCTAAATTCAGTTAATTTTGAACCTGTAATTTTCTATTCTCAAAGACATTTAAACATTGATGAACTAATTGATATGCACACTTCCCCTCTCAACCTAAATTAGCACATATGTATCTTATTTTGAAGTGTAGTATATATTTCAGAAAACATGTATATCATCTTGGAAGTAACTTAGAAAATACATGCAACATTAAGCATAATAAAATTTATTCTCTTCACACAGTTATCTTGTGGTCCTTGACTTATAATGATTCAACTTTTTAAAGTACATGATTATGAGTGATGTATTCTATAGCAAAGAAACAGAATTTTAAATTTTTATCTTTTATTGAACTATCAAGATGCATGGTACTATCTCATGATTTTGGGTAGTACCAACAATCCATAGCTTCCAGTGACATGGATTTTCCATTAAGTAACCCTTTCATAAACAGAGAGGAGACTATGCTTCCTTCTCCAACACTGGTAAGACACTCATGCTGCAAATAAACACTGAGTAGATTTTAGAGAATGATTATTATTTTAGTTTGGGATATTATAGTGTCTTACAACTTTAAAACCAAAATCAACTTTAAGTTAGCATGTGTGTAATATATAAAGGAATTATAAGATTAATTTGAATTTGAATAAGATATACATTATAGTATTGTTCTTTTCCTTATTTTATTATTTGAAAATCTCATACATGCATGAACTGTATTTCGATAAAACCCTACCCTATTCCCTCACTTCCAGCCTTTCCCCTATCCAACCAATCATTATTCCATACCAATTTCATGTATTCTTTAAAAAATTTCATTGAATACACCTGTGTGTGAATCATATGTGTGTGAGTATACAACAATCTATTGGAACAGGGGTAGCCTTTCAGGGGACACTGAATTTTTCTGTCCTAGCCTCCAAAAATTGTCAATAGATTTTCAGATATGGATGGAACATCATATGCTGGGATTTTGTCTGTCTTGATCTTACTATGGGCTTGTGTGCATAGTCATAACTATTGTGATTCCGTGTGTGACTGCCCTGTCATGTCCACACAATTCCGTTTGCTATAGTACTCTATTACTCCTGGCTGTCACAGGCATTCTCTAATAATTGTCAAGTCCATAGAAGAGGGATATGATATAGATGTCCCACTTAGGCTGAGCGCTCTACAGCCACTAATTCTCTGCATGTTGATCAGCTGTATGTCTCTGTATTAAAACTTATCTACTCTCAGAAGAAGCTACTCTGATGAGAGTTGAGAGAGGCAGTATATGGGTAGAAAGATAAGTGCCTAAGATGCACTTTAACATTATTTCAAGTTAGCAGAATAGTAGTAGTAGATCCTTTAGAACCTACAACTTATTCCACCACAGGGTTTTTGCCCTGGTAACTGTGCAAGCAAGGTGTGTGTTCAATCTTGTGGAGCAGGCCTTAAATCTAATCAAAAAGTGGTTGGGTACTCCCATACCATTTATGGCAAAATTGCATTGGTGGACTAAGGATAGATACCTATACTATTAAAGGGATCTAAAAGGATCTGAATAATGCAAGAATGTATACTCTATTAATTTCATTTTAATTATGTATTTGCTATTAATATTTTATGCATTTATTCTTTTTTAGTATAATTCATTTTTGTATGGATATACTTGTGTGTGTGTGTGTGTGTGTATGTACAAGTTTGTGTGTACAGGTAGAGGCCAGAGATCAGTCTCTCTTTCATTCTTCAGGAGTTATCCACCTTGTTTCTAAAGACAGGGCCTAAGGCTTGGTAATTTGGCTAAGCATGCTGATAAGTGAGCCTGAGGGATCTGTGTCAACATCTTAAGTATTTGGATTGCAGGCACACAACTATATACAACTTTACATAGGAACTTGGCATTAAATTCAGGTATTCATGCTTGCAAGAGCAAACACTATGATGCCATCACTCTTTCTTTCATTAAATTATGAAGACAGTAAAGTTGCTTGTATCCCATGCCTTTGAAATCTGTTCAATAAAAACAGCTTAGGATATAGTCGTTGTTTAGTAAACCATTTTTGGTCCACATTTCAATTAATTGGTGTGTGCATTTTGATGATCTAATTTTTTAGGTTATAGGAGAGGCTACAAGTTGTATACATTATTATAACATTGAACAAAATGGGAAAATTTGCTATTTTCCCATTTTAATTTCATTACCTCACATATATGGCAGAAGCCTGGGGCTCATGTAGGAAACTTATTGCCAAGATTTCCAGCTTACCATGCCATACTACTTCCCATTTATATGTATTTCTTGGTAGTTAAATTCTGTTTCTGACAGCCAGGATGCTTGCCACAAGCCATTGGCAAATTAAGATGTCGGTTCTTTCTCTGAATATTTCAATCGTAGCTCCTTCATAAGTGACAATTAAACTCCTTACACACATTGCTTCGAATTCTTTGTGTGTGTGACACTATGATTTTTATTGAATCATTTTATTTTTTTTATTTTGGACTTTATTATACTGGCTTCAACTTTTGTGACTATGAAATTTAGTTAAACATATCAAAGACATACACATTCAAAACTTTCTTGTATAGCATTCTGTTTTGCATCACAAGGCTGTCTTTATCAAAATAAGATTAATTTATATATAGCTACCTTCTTGAATAGAGAATATTTTGATAAACACAAATAATTTATTAGAAGATGAAGTTTTCAAAAGAGGTTCTTTTTTATCTAATGACACTGCCCAGACTTGAATATTATTAATCACATTTGTTCCCATCAGGTGTAATCATGTAAATGAGAAAAATCCTGAAAGCACTCTTGAATAATGTATTTTATCACTTACGGAAGCAACTCTGTTGTTGGACAAAACTTAGCAATTCTCATAAAAAGTCAAATGCAGAAAAAAATTATTAACCAACAAAATCGACATTTTGCTGTATGTCACTGAGTTTGACCTTATAATTATTTGTTTAAAAATTATGTAAAGGGCTGGAGATATGGCTCAACAATTAAAACTGCTCACTGATCTTCCAGACAATCCAGATTCAGTTCTCATATGCACATCAAATGACTTACAACCATTTATGACTCCAGTTCCAGGGAATCCATGGGCACCTGCAGTTAAATGATGAACATAAACTCACTAGACTCATACATAGACAAATTAATAACAAATAAATAAATAATTCTTAAAAACTAAGCTAAAAATCTAAATTTATTTTAAACTATAGAACTGAGTGAAAATTAGTATGTTAAGGTTTATGTTATCAATCTGAATTTATTTATTTTTATTATTTCTGAGTGCTATTGTCATACACATATGTATATATAAATACCAATGCTTTGAGTGCATTTACAAAGAAGTTTCTTCAGAAATTCGCATTAAGAAAATTATCATTCAAATGTAAATTAATGGCATAGCAGAAAAGAAATACCCCCAGGCAGAGTGAAAAATTCCAGGTTTTCAGCAGAAATTAGTTTTGTGCTATATTTGAGCAAAAAGAAAGTCATTGTGTAAGCTGTAAACATTTCTGTGAGTCTGTAATTGTACACAAACAAGTGTAAATTGTAGAGAGCATTATAAAACTGCAACCCATTTTTTCCGCACTTACCTTCCTAATTTTCATTCCGAAGCCAGTAATACATATTTCTTTTACTTGTTACAGTTGCTTACTATCATTTTCCTTGTTTCAGTATTCCTTTCAGTGCTGAATAAAGCCTCCTCTTTCATGCATACCCTCTAACTTTACTGTCTTTGAAATATAATCCAGAGTTATGGGGAATATTTCATTTCAAGCAATCAACCAAACTAGCACCTGAAAAATTAATTCCACCACTCATAGCCACGTTTCATCAACTATAAAATGAAGAAAAGAAATCCTGCAGAGATTGTATACGTGACGGTACATTGAAAAGAACAAAGCTTTATTCAATTGAACCAACTTAAACTTACCCCCTTTAGGAAATAACCTGAGTTTTACTTCTAAATAGAATTGGTTTTCCTCATTTGAGCAATTAAAAAAAAATTAATTAATGCTGTCGATGTTTCAGGAGTTATTACATATCTTCACATAATCCTTCCTGCTAGATATGAACTCCTTTGAAGATAAAGACAACATATCTTAATGTATCAACATATTCTTGGTCCCTAGCCTTCAAGGTAAAACATGATTATTAAGTAGTTTCACATTGTCAGAACTGTTCACTTGATCCCTAAAACACAAATTATTTTGTACTTCTCCTCTTCCAAATATGTAATATTGCTTTAAAAGTTGACAATGTTGAACTTTATTGGTGTCTTTGACCCTGAAAATCAGTGATGATTAAAGAAATGACTTTACATCTGTACACTTACCATGTGATTTCTAGAGAGGCCTCAAAGATGCTCCCTTTGCTTACCAGTGGCAAAGACATTCATATCCTACATGCCAGTCTTTGCATCACAAATGATAAGCTGAACTTTTTGTACCTACTGACCAATCTGTACAAAATACCTTGACTGAAATGTAATTAAGCTGTTCTCATTCTCCTGGATCCCTGATGTTTGACCCACTGACTGACACAGCATAGAACCTCTTTTCAATTCCTGCACATGAGAATCTGCCAGGACAAGACCTTCTCTGATTAACTTTCTGATGAAGGCATTCCTTTCCTAATGTCGGATTCTTTCTAGTTGTGTTTGTGCCTTTCACAAATGAAATTGTCTTTCTGCCTGATCTTTGAGATGTTTTCAGAATTTAGAGTCTAACAATCCTCCTAACTGTGACATTATTTTGCCCCTGTTGCTATAATCGTTGAATTAATGCATCTCCTTATTTGAGTCCAACTGCATTTTACCCAATAAATATATGCATTTATTTCCCTTTATTTTGAATATTTAACTCATCACTATTTGTCTATCCTCATTTTCATTATCATTTGAGTTTCTTATATGTTTTTCATATTTACTATGTATTATTTTTTATTTTATGTGTATGAGTGTTTTGCCCACATATACGTAAGTGCACTTTTGTGCAATGCTTGCAGAGGTCCGAAGAGGGTGTTGAGTGCCTGGAAACTGGAGTTATGGATGATTGTTTGCCATCATGTGGGAGCTGCCATCATTTGGACTCGAATCCAGGTCCTCTGCAAGAGCAGTCAGTGCTCTTGACCACTGATCCATCTCTCCAGCCCCAGCTATTCCATACTTTGACCTCATTATTTAGTATGTGCTCATGAAGTGTAACATCTGCTGACACATCTTCCAGTTGTCCTTAGGCAAACCATGTGTCTACAAGTCAGTCCTTTGCTTTTTACTTCATTTTATTCTTTAATTTCAAAAATTATTTCTGACATCAACATTTTATATTTACATAATAAATAAAGTTAAAATTCTTCTCACCTTTGCCATTCTTTTAGTTCACTGGTTACTTTAAAAATTACTTATTTTAAGGTGTTCTTGGAGTTTATGAATACCCCATTTAGTTGTGATTTTGGATTTATGATGTTTCATTGCTCATTATTTGTTTTAAATTTTTAATTGTTTTTTCATAGTGAGTCACTATCACTGCCTTGGGAGGATGTTTCTCACTGGCTTCCACTAGCCCTAAATGAAACACACACACACACACACACACAAAATGCAGTTAGCCAAATTCTCTGGTGATATTCTGATTTTCTATAAGTTAAAGTGAGTCCAAGGCATGTGATCAATTCCAAACCTTGTGTGAACTTCAAGCTTCATACAATGTTGGTTCTCACTCTCAGCCCAGGGGACTCGAACCCCTCCCAGGGCTGCCTGAGAGCCCAACCTCGGGGAGCCTCACCCCACTCCCACTCTCAGCCTAGGGGACTCGAACCCCTTCAGGCTGCCTGAGTGTCAGTCCCAAGAATCCAGACCGTCAGATGCAAGCAGCATGAGGAGTTTATTACACTTGTACAAGTGGGTGACTTGGTCTCAGGATGCCAAGCCCCCCCCCGACCAAGCTCTTATAGCAAAAAACCACAAGATTATCATATATTGACATACAGGGTATAGATGGGCACAGACCAGGGTTACAAAAAGACAACTTTTACATAGTCCAACCTTTTTCTCAGTAATGCCACAAGCATTGTGACACATTACAAATTGTTGACTCGACAAATGTCTTGACCAGGAGTCTATTTTTATTAGAAAAGGGGCTTTTTCTGTTATTATCCCAGACATTATCTCACCTACCACAAGTTGTTGACATGGCTTTTGTGACAGGAGATGCTGACATAGCCCTTATGACTTTTGGGACTTTTCACTTAGGGAGGGGTGAGCTGACAAGGAGGTTTTAATGGCTAAAGTGAGGGTCCTGTCTTTTAAGAAAAAATGAAGGTCCTACAACAATACTGATAAAATAGTAAAATTCAACAAATTAATAATATGCAGAAAAATATGCACAAAGCTGTATAGGTGAGTGAGCTAAAAAAGAGACTGTATTTGGTACTTTTACATTACCCTGACAAAAATATCTGAGAACACCTCAAAAACAGATTCTTTTGTTTTGTTTTTGACTTTTGGTTTTGAGCTGTCAGAACGCTGTGATCAAGAGGGCCAGACAGAGCAGAGTGGGTCACATCACTTAGCAAGGAAGCAGAGAAAAGTACCAATACAAGCCATCCTCTCTAGGGACACAACCCCAGTGACCAACTACCACCTTTAACCCCCTTCCTGTAAAGCCATCTGTACTTTGACTCTGTCACCTCCTGTAAAGCTGTCTGTACTTTGACTCCATCACTTCCTGTAAAGCTATCTTTATTTTGACTCCATCACTTTCTGTAATGTAGTCTTTACTTTGACTCCATCAACATATTCATCCATAGCCCTGTTTGGTGTCTCATGATATAATCCTAGCAATCAGTGGGTTAAGGCAGGAGAATTATAAGTTACAAGCTATGTCTCATAGCTTCATATCTTCAATATTTTTCAAATTCAGGAAAAAGCTTGATAAGAGAGAGGGAGATAGACAGATTAATTGTAGGGTCTGGCCCCTCTGCAACCCTTCTCTCTTAGTGCTAGGCTCAGCCAAGAGCTAGCAGGGTCTTGTCAATTGCAAAGCTGAAGTAAACAACTTGACCTTTAAGCTAGTCAGACCACAACTTCCTTTTTCCTGTTTACAGCTGTGTCAAAAGAGAACCTGAACTTTTAACCTCCTGTAAAGCCCCGCCCTCAGGGTATATAAGGCTTGCTGCCTCTGAATAAAGTCAGTCAGTCATTCTCCTTTCCTCCTAGCTAGTGTGTGTCTGTGCCTGTGTCTCTGTCTTATGTGCGTCATTCAATCCGTAGCCCTCCGCTGATCCAGACTCAGTCAATGAACGTAGCCAGGACTCTACAATTAATTCTATTCCACTTGATCGAAGCATCTCTGGAGACACCTTCACAACCAGACCAAAAAGTGGGTTCAGCTAATCTCCTATGTGATTTGTAACTAAGTATAATTGTTAAGATTAACCATCACAGAGACTTTTCCATAAAATTATCATTCCAATGAATAAGCTCAAAAGAAACTATGAAATCAGAAAAACTATATAACCACACACATTGATTAAAGCAAAGATTATTAGTGAATTGTTGCTAAAATTATGTGACAACATTTTGATGAATGGTATATTGTAGAATGTCAAAGATCCTCCCTAATAGTTACTTATTAAAGGGGTAAGAGTAACTTTAAAGAAGGAAAACAGCAGTAGTTTTCATTAACATGAGAGCCTGAGTTGAATAGCACAAAGTATTATATTCACTGACGTGACATGTTTGTCCTGAAAGAGGTTTCTTCTTAATGGTAGTGTAAGCTCACATCATGACAATTATATTGTTACTGAGACTTAAAAAAATACTACTCAAATGTAATAATAATAACAATAATAATAATAAAATCCTGTCAAAATAAGTGAGAGAATGCAAATTAACCTAGTAGTACTTAAAAAATCAAGATTACTAAAAAAAACAAAATGCTTTAAAAAGTGTTACAGATTAAAGTTCAAAAAGATACTATAATAACAGGTACTGTGAAAGGGAAGAGCTGGTTCTTAATGTTACATTGAGGGATTTAGTAATAAATCAGCAGTAAGATTACAAGTTATTCATATATAAATCAGAAACAGATCAATGTATACATATTATTCAGATATTGACATAGAATTCTGATTTGTTCTCTCTTTTCCAAGCTCTGTTCATTAGAGAATATTATGTTTTTGATTTGAGTTTTCTTTCAGCTTTTACTAATACATTCCTTTTATTTGTTAAATATTGTTAGTATTTTATCTAGCCATTCTAGGTTATTTGTTAGGAAATGTGATCATCACTGTTTTCTGAAATAAGAATGTGCTTTTCTTTTTTCTTCTTAAGTACTTGTCCTCTGATCCCCTGCCTTCAAGTTTGTCTCTCAGAAACATGTAGTTTTAATGGTTTGCATAATGTGAAAATGTGTAATTGACTTACCTGGATTCAGAGGCTGGTTTTAGCCTAACTCTATGACAAAGATTGAGATGCCCTAATCTTCAGTCTTCACACAGGTTAAATGAGGATAAAGGTAATTATCTCTCCTCCCAAAAAACAGTAGAATAGAGAATCATTGGAGGATGACAGAGAAAGATGAGATTAGAGCAGGTGAATTGTAAGTTTTTGCACAGAACTGTGATCTATGTTAGAGCAGAAGAAAAGCTATTACATTAAGAAGATTATTTAGTCTGGCTGTTAAAAATAAAACCGTGTGATAAGAACAACTGAAAGCAGAAAGTGGCTATTTGTGTTCATCACTTAACATTAATCCAGATGACAAATATTAGAGATTCAAATCTAAATGTGAGGCAATTATAAAGAGAACCAGTAAATGAGGACTTCAATAGGATAAGAGACAAAGATCCCAATAACAAAAGTATTAGAGTTTGCCTGAAAGTAATGATAGGCCTGCTCACATGAAAATGAATGATTAAAGGGTAGACAAAGGAAAAGGCTGTGGCAAAATTTAAATCTGATAGAACAGAAAACGTTTGGTGCTTGGAACAGTAGAATAAAACTTAGAGAGCTATTATGATTAAAAGGAATTTTAAATGTAGGCTTCAACCATGTATACTAAAAATTCATCCTTGTTCTCAGAATTGGTAGATCAACACTAACATTGTATTGCATTTTTTTCTCCCTTTTGGCACTTTCTTACTTTTGTGCATTGGTGTGGGGAAAAAGGTCTCTCAACACAACCCCCCTCTGTTACTGAGCAGGAACTTGTTTCGCACACATCCTGTTTTGTTCACCTCAGCTCCCAGAGTTCTTTACCAGACTGAGCCCAGGAAGTTCCACCTCACAGGCTGAGAACGCCCTGACCCTATCTTGAACCCCAGACCGCATCCTTGAGTTCCTTCCTGCCAACTTCCTCCCTCTTCTGCTAGGGGGTATATAAAGGGGAGAGAGAAAAGAAATAGAGAGTCTTTTTCCATCCAGACCAAGAGTGTGCTGTGTCTTCTTTAATCCCGACTCCCTCGCAGACTCGGATCCAGGGCCGTGCAGGCGTGGCACATTGGATCACTTATATATGTTAATTCACAATCTTTTAGCTACACTTATGCCTGAGTGTGTGTATGTGTGTGTGTGTGTGCCCACCTGAGGAGTCCGGATGATAGCTTTAAGCATTGTTCAAGTACGTGCACCAATTACTTGAGACAGGATTGCTTACTACCCAAACGTTACCCCTTAGAAAAAGTTGGGGAGCCAAAGCTCCAGAGATCAGTGTATCTCTCCCACCAAATAATGGGATTTCAATTACTTACTTTTGTTACATGTATTGCAGGGACCAAACTCATCCTTATGCTTACAACGCAAGCACTTCACTGACAAAAGTTATGGCCTTCAGCTTCTATTTTCTAATTCTTATCATTTTTATATGTAATTACACATTTTAATATTTATTCTAAATATAAATATATTTTAAATGTCCACTTTCATAAGTTTTAAGGCTATACATGGAAATATAATATACATTATTGCTTATATATACAGGTAATGAAATTTTGTGGGGTAATATAAGCATTCATAATTATATACATGCTATTCATATATATATATAATTCTGAATCTCTTTTATTTATTTTATGAATTTTTTGATTTAGCATTTAGCAAGAAATTGTTTTCCGTCAAGAAAACTGTTGCTACAAAGTAATTATTTCATTTAATCAATCCTTTTAATTAAACTTAAAATTAAATCGTGGAGGCACCTGAACCAGGATAGGTTATAATGTAGTGAAACCAGAAGGAATTTCAGTTACTTAAAGAAACCTGTCTTTTCTCTCTTTTTTACCTCAGTGTCCACCACAGACCAACAGTTGGTTCGGCACATTTTTCTCATTTCTGAACCTGTGGCTGATGATTTGAGACTGCTAAAAACAGCATAGGAAACAAAAACGGAGCGCGCACACACGCGCGCAGAGTTATCTGCATTTTCCAAAATGACACATGATTATTTGATTTAAATTAGTTAAAAATAATAATATGCAAAAGTTAGCATACAAGTCACTTAAGCACAATTCACACTTTCCGTAGCTCATGTGGTTAATGGTTCAGTGCAACATATAAATGCACATGACCATTTCCCTCATGAAGAGTAATATTTAACAATTTTCCTTTGAAATGTCTGATTTAAGAGTTGAGTACTACAGGTGACTCTGTTCTCAGTTGATAAAACAGAACTGGTCATACTGTCCCACTAAACAAAGACTAACATAGGAAGAGTTGCCTTAATGGAAATCATTTTACCTGAAATGGAAAATGTTTATATGTACAAATTTTAGAGAATTCAACACTTGACTACATCGATGAATATATTTTTTCAGGATGTATTATGTACTTGTCTTGCCGTGACAAAATTCCTGATAAAAAGCAATGTAAAGACAGAATGAGGGTTTTATTTTGGCTCATATCTTGAGGATATGGAGCATCATAGCAGGAACGTATAGAAGTAGCACCAGAGACAGATGGGCACATCATATCCACAAGAAAGCAGCAGAGAGTGTAGATAAGTGCTTACACGGTCCTTGCCTTCTTGTTAGTCACTCCACGGTATGGAATGGGGCCTCTCACAGGTGCCTGCCTTTTCAACTAAATTTTTCTAGTGTAGATAGACCCTCACAGGAACACCTAGGGTGACCCTAACATAAATAATCTAGATGATTGGTCCCAGGAAGGCCCAGAGGTTACCCCAATCTAAATAATCTCTCATCTTTATGCTTGAGTCCTGTCTCCTAAGTGATTCCAGATCCTGCCGAGTTGGGAATTGATATCAGTGATTACAATGAATGAAACATTTATTTGAAATAGTATTTAAAATGATAAAATATTTGTCTGGCATAGATTTTGTCTGTGAGAACACTTACTACAAAATTCTGAACACTGAGATTAGGAAAATGCTAAAATCCATATATTACTTAGATAGGAATTTCTGAAATTTATTATGTTTAATAGTATCATTTATTTTATAATATGTGTTTTAAAACTATTTTTATTCATTTTAAAGCATATAAGAAGATTATGGCAGAAGATATACAACACTTTATATTTACTACCAAACAACTTATGAATAAAATTTCATGGTCTCTTCACGAATAGGATATGTTTAAAGATACAGAGTTAAAATATTCTGTAAACTACTGCTGCTGAACAAATATTCCACAAAGAGGTGGCTGATGTTTGGTGTGCTATTATTCCCCATTCCATACTGTAGGAAGAGAAGAAATTGAAGACTTCTTTTTATTTATTTATTGTTTTGATACAGTGTCTATCTATAGCATCAGCTGGCCTGGGGTTCACTGTGTCAATCTCAAGGAGATTCATCTGTCTCTGTCTCCTGAGTTCTGGGATTAAAGATGTGCACCACCACAATTGGCTCTGAAATTATGTCTTTAAAAAGTATAGAAAGATTTGATATCAAGCCTCTGCCACACAGGACTTGGGGATCATTTTGAAAAAGGGTGTAGAAAGATTATAAGAGGTGTGCGAGGTGGTGGATCAACACAAGGCAACAGAGATTTCCAGATACCTGGGAAGTTACACATATTAACTCACATCAATGGTGACAGCATGCACAAGACCCAAACAAAATCATAGCAAAGAAGTGGGTAAGTGGCTAAGAAGTCCCAACATTAACTGAAGAACTGGCCACCAAAAATTTGGGGGGGAGAGAAACTCAGTTTTATTTAGGGTTTGATGCTAGATAAGTAAAACAGGCTCCAATAGATGAATACAAATTTGACTTGGTAGGCCATAATATATAAGACAGAGGACATAAAATCAAGCAGGGACATTAAGAAGGGTGCAGGTAGTGGAGGTGGTCTAAATATGGTCACAGTATATGTTGTATGACATTTTGAATTTTCAATAAAATTTTTAATAAAATATTTTAAAAGTAACTATACAAGGTATGGTAAAAGAACAATATTATATGTAATGAATCTGTTGATGACATGAGTGAACATTTCTGCTAAAAATATTCTATGTATTAGTCGAAAGTCATCCAGATTTATGTTAATATTCTTGAATTGTATTTTGTTATATAATAGTTCTCTATAATGCTGACAGAATAACAAAGGCACAGAATAATATTAGAGAAACATATATATGCATATGGTTACATTTCAGAACTCAATAATGTTTTGCATTTCCTTAAATTTTAAAGGTTTGCCAGACCTTGACTTTGATTTTAGGTCTTTTGTTAAGATGAATTAAATAAGGTATATTAACTATTAGAAAACAGAATAAAGATGATATGGAATGTGAGATCTCAGATATTGACATTCTAAAATCCCCTGAGTTCAGCAATGATCAGCAATGACCTCTACACTGTCAGAACTGTTCAGTTTTCACAGTTTATGTAAGGGAACAAGGTAAAAATTACAAGAGAAAGTACAAAGCATAGCTCCAGTCCTAATACACTGTAGATTCATGACTGCAGACAGAATGATTAGCAAATATTTAAATATATTAGTTGCAAATTAACTGTTCTGAGACTGTTATCAATTGGAATAATATCTTAGAAATGATATCATTCAAAAAACAAAATAGCATTTTCTAAAACAAATTTTCCAAAGCCATTAGTAATGAGAACTCAGAAAACCCGCTACCATTTTCTAGAAAATGGGTTATGGAAAAATATTCGGTATTAATTTTACATTTAGCTCAGTATTAGAGCTGATAATAATAGACTACACGGAACTAGGACATATGTGGGTTGAGAAAGTGTGGGTTGTATAATAGGACAATAAAAACTGAAGCTTTTGTAAACATATGCATTTTAGATTTTTGAAGTTTTCCTGACTTTAGGAAGTTATTTCTACCATGAAGTAATATTAATATTTGAATTTCGGTATCTATTTCCATTGATCAATTGAAAAATTCCAAAAATGTATGTCACTCATATTTTCAGATTTTATGTAGTATTTTAGAGCTAGAGTCTGGTCAAAATGGAAAGTTTTCTAATTCTCCAGTTGGAAATAACACTAGTCAGGTAGTAAACTTTTGTCATTGTCCAAGAAATGCACACTCACAGGCAAAACCTGCCCCCTCATCAACAACAGAAATAGTAAAATCCTGTGCGCTTAGACCTTTGAAGACATACTGATATCTGAACCTCCAAAAATTTATTTACTAGTGACTAAAAGGAATATCATTTTGGCATTTGTCGATTTGATCTTCTCTAAAACTGTCTGATTTTCTCTTGCTGTAGGGGACCTATATAGCTCAAAGTCTCACTATTGTAAAACTTCCTCCTCAGAGGCTGAGACTTGAAAGTTTTTTCTGCTATGCATATAATCATCACAGGAGAGATGTGTCTCTTTGAGCATGAAGTGATGTGTCAGACCAATAATGGGAAACTTTTACTTTTATGCTTGAATTAAAATATTGCTCTGGGCTCTTACCCCACTCAACAAAGCAGAGACTTCTATTTGGTATCATTTTTATTGCTGTTCTGCAAGTTCTGTTTTATTCTTGAATAAGGAAGTCATGCTGTGAAGTAAAGGCTCTGTTCACTTTAAAGTACCTAAAGGCTTTGCAAAAGGACTTTAAACCTTGTTATGCATCAGCTGATGTGGTGGAATTTATATAATTGTCAAAGTCACGGATTTCACCTTAAACTCTAAGTAAACCAAGACAGTTCCAGAAATAACTCAACACGATTTTCTCCAAGTATATTATGCATAGTTATATAATACTTACTTCTGTTTTTGTAAGACCTTTCATGGTGAGAAAATGCTCATTTAATTTTACTTTGAGGAGAAGCACCAGGACATTCTTTAGTGAAAGAGCCTATCTCCTAAGGTTCTGGATTTAATGTGAATCAAATATAATCTATGACTTTGGGGAAATAGAAGGTCTTACAACCAACAAGACAGCTCTAACAGTGTTATGCTTATGCTGAGGGCTGTCAAAACCCATTCTGTGCAGAAGCATTTGAGAAGAGAATTAGAATCTCTCAGATCTCATAGTAGTAAAAGTCAGCACATGGAGCTGTTTTCTCTTTTTCTGTCTATTTATTTTTCCCAGTGTCCCAGCAATGAAATTCCTAAGTATTTTCCAGTACACAATGAAATATTTGAAAACTTACAGGAAAGGTATACATTTTATTTAAAGACACTTTCAAAGGTGTTACTTAAATCTGTTACTGGGCCTGATAATTAAACTAACATTTTTAATAGTACCACAAGTATTCACTTGTGGATTAATATGGCTTCCCAAATACATTTAGGCTTGGAGCAAAAATAGTAAATAACCATGTAACTCATAATAGCTACATGTAACTATTGCTTATGCAAATGGAAGGACACACATTTAGGTCATTTGTATTTGAGGATGAGCAGATATAGCTGGGTCCATTAATCACAAGCTAGGTCCCCTTTTATTGGCAACTAAAAATATACATGTTAAAATCATTTTATAAGAAAAATTTCAACATTTCAGGAAATTTCTGTGGCTTAAAATTGTTTTTATTGTACTTAAGCATGTTTATCTCACAACAAAGTGGTTAATAACCTTTATCATGAAAACTTGGTAAGTTCTGTCGGATATTACTGCATCTATCAAGATTATCACATGATTTTGTTTCTCACTTTCATATGACACAACAAATTTACATGAGTATACTATTGTAAAATCCCTAAGTGAGTCTTACTGGATCATACTGAATGGTCCTTTTAATGTGTTCTTGAGTTGTTTACAGTATTGTATTGACCTTTCTTTTCTTTTCTTTTTATGTTTTATTGAAACATGGTCTCCCAGCAGCCCCAGCTTGTGTGAGACTCACTATAGAGACCAAGCTAGCCTCTCTCTCAAAGAATTCTGCCTAATACTCCCTCCTGAGTTGTGGGATTAAGGGTATGTACCACCACATCTGGGTGTGTTGAGCAGTTTTAATAATTTGATTGAATTCTTTTCATTTTTTCTCTTTTTCTATTCCTATAAATAGAACAACATATTTTCCTATTCAGAATCAGATTCTGTTTACATAGTCTTCATACAATGACTGTTTAGTTTTCATTGGCAAAGTTACATCTGAAAACCACATTGTGCATGCTTACATTTAATAGACCGGTACATTGTGCATCCATACATTTAACTGACTAAAGTGTGATAAATTAATTTGGAAGTAATGAAAGGAAAAGTAGGCAACCAAATCACCATGTCTACCAAATTCTTAAACTGTATGGCATGATTAACCTGCTCATCATAAAAATAGCCAGTTTTCATTTGCAATTAGAAAACTAGTGTTTGAAATTTTTATTCATCATATTCAGTTAAGACCCATAAATTATATTTACAGATATGATACTAATTATATTCATTATATCATATTTATGATTATATTGTATTATACAGGGTTTTGATTTTGCTTGTTTTCACACAATTTCATTTCCTTTTAAAAAAAGAGAGAAAAATCAAAGAAAGAAAGAAACAAGCAAAGAAGCATTTTCATGAAGTGTCTTTAATCACAGCACTCAGGAGGCAGAGGCAGGCAGGGCTCTGTACATAGCAAGTTCCAGGCCAAATGGGGCTATAGGGAGGCCTGTCTAAAAAGATAAAAACAAAACTAAATGACAAAAACAGCCACAAAACCAGACACAGGTGCAAAATTGGCACCACACCTAGTCTGGTAAAATTCTATGTACTTAGAAATACATGTCATACAAACTTCAAAATGAGGCAAATTAGCTCTGGAAAAAGAGAATAAATAAGAAACTGTAAACATATACCAATTAGGACAAAACTTCCTTAGTTGGAATTCTATGTGCACTCTTTAAAGTATACATACTGTTTAATGGTTATGACTCCAGAGAACATCCTCTGTGCACGCATTTGTGCGTTAGTGGTTGCACAGCATATTAACGAAGCTTGTTACATTTTTTTTTACCAGAACATACATGCTTATGCTGATTTTTTCTTTCATTTTTGCTTCTGTCTATCCATATAATATATTTGCATTTCCGATGTATAAGTTTTACTTTTTTTCTTCACAAGACTACTTCTCAAACACAACTTTTGTTTGTGGCCTCAAAATTTCTAGAGTTTCTATTGTGAACTTTATTACTATGTAAATATCCCTCAAATGATGTTCACTGGTACACTACTCTTGAAAATCTTACTCTTCAATATCCTCCTTTTTTATTATTTCATACCTCACAGCTTCTACCTCTGTTGTCAAGTGAGACTCAAATTTAGAAATATTCAACATTCTAGTAGCATTATTTAGGCCTGAGCTATAAAATAACGCTACAGAAATTCTGAGTACATAATTAGCTCTCACTTCCTGCAGTTTCAGAGTCAATAGTTTTTGTAGTCATGAGCAGACTGAATCACAACTGTACTTTTAAGTGATGCTATTACAGTTAAATGTAAAATGCTCCCCATAGGTTCATTCAATGAATACAGACCTTCAGTTTGTGACAATATTTTAAGGCTGTAGATCCATTAGTATGTGGGTCTGCCCTGCAGAATTAGCTCGTAGGGATGGACCTTTGAAGTTCATACCCACTTCCGTTCCTGCCTCTGTTTCCTGCTTCTTGGTCAATGCCATATGGACTCAGTTTAAGCTCCAGTTGCAGAGACAACACCCTTTCCTTTGCTATGATAGATAAAAATTCCTTTATACCCAGAGCCAATCTAAACCCCTTCCTCTGTTAAGTTGTTTCTGTCAGTCACTATTTCTCATCATACTTGGGATCATCTTTTGTCTTCTTTATGTGAGGGTTCTTTATCTTGCTTTTTACACTTGTTTTCTCTCTCCTTCTGCACTCTATTCTTTCCATGGAATATTTGAAAATATTTCTTCTCAAATGTTCCTTATTTAAAACAGTTTTTGTGTACTTTAGATACTGTCCCTTATTTTCATTTCATACTCAAACAAATCACCTTATGTGATTCTTAACACATTATCTCGATTCTCTTGTATTTTTTATCTGTTTCTATTTTTCTTCACTGTCAGGACCAACTCCTCATGCAGTATTCATTCTGTTGTCCTCTAGACAACCATTCCTACTTAATAGCCACATTTAAACTACTTTATAGTTTTGTCTGTGCTTTATATAATCTCATTTTTAAAGCTTTCTATTCCTGATTATTCTTTGCAAATAACCTTCCCTGATTTCTGAGATTCTGTTCTTATTTTTCTTCATCTAAAATTTTTTGGCGTTTCTCCACTTCATGTTTTTAAAGAAACCTATTTGTAAATAACTGCAATATTGGCATCTGAGTAAAAACATAGTTTTCATTGTTATTATATTGTTATAGGAACTCTATTTAGAAAAGCATTTATTATCTTTCTCTCCCTTATTTTCCTTCTGAGTTAGTCTCTCTAAGCACTTTAAATGTATAACAGTGTTGTTACCTTCCTTTTTAAGGTACTGTCATTTTATTTTCAGCTACCAAGTAATATTTAATGTACCCCACATCATTAAAAGTGAACTCATTGTGTGCATTTATGTAGCTGAATCATATGGAATACACCTGTGTTTTGTGTCTATACTAAAATAAAAATATTCTGCATGTTGATTCAATATAAAAATTTCAGAATCAGCTGAGTATCCATACTGTGCTATTTAAATAGGCAAAAACTGTTCCCCATTACCTAAAACATTACACTATTTCCTAATCTATATAATATACATAGAGTATCTATATGATGTATTTAATAGACATAAATTAATGAAGTAAAAATCTATAAATATATTTCCATTTTAAACTCTAACTGCAAATAAGATGAAGACAATATTTAAGCATATTTAATCATTTTACTTGTTCTTATCTGCATGTGTGTAATTTGAAAATCTTAGTATCTTGAAAATATAAACTACTCTTGAAATTTACTTTTCCAAAGACTAAAACCACATCATTACAACACTTAATTCCCATTTATTTAAATGTGTATCGAATTTAAGTACTATATTTTATATAACTGTAGTATATAATTTTTCCCTTTTTAATTCCAAAATAACTGTTTAAATGGCTTAAAACTTGATATTTGTGATATTTGTGTGTGTGTATGTGTGTGTGTATGTAACTGTTTTGCTTGCATGTATATAATGCATACAGTACCCATGGAAGTCAGAAGAGGCATTGTATTCCCTGCAACTAGAGTTGTTAGCTGGCATGTGGGTGCTGGGATTTAAACCTGAGTCCTCTACATGGACAATCAGTGCTCCTAGATGCCAAGACATCTCTCCAGACTCAATATTTGTACATTTTAAAATAGCTTTATAGGTTTTTAACATGCATGGTGGAATACATGAAGTCCGGTGAGAGGTTGGAGAGGACAGATGGGGGAGGGGTTCTACATTTAAGAACTACTGTATAAAATGTATAAAATTTAAAAATACTTTTTACAATCTATTTTAAATTATATATATATATATATATATATATGCTTATGTATCTCTGTGTGTATATGCACATGTATGTAGTTGCACATGCAGATTGAAGAGGGAAGCAGATACTATGCAGGTGGAGTTGCCATGCAGTTGTGAGCCACTGCCTGATATAGGTCCTAGGATGTAAACTCAGGTCTTCTAGAACAACAGAATGTGATCTTACCTGCTGAGCCCTTTCATCAAAATACAGATGTTCTTTCATTAGTTTTTGCTTTTAATTAGATTTTTGGAAGTAGATTAAAATTTCTTATCTATATTTTAGTTTATATGAACACTATTCATGAGTTGCAAAACTAGTTCCTTTATTCAGTATAATGAAATGAAATTGCATGTTCTAATTCAACAATCTCATACAATGAATACAGATAATTTTGTTTTTCAGACGTAACATTCCGATTTTATATTACTTGTGAAGATAAATAAACCTAAAACTAGCACATGAAGAAAAAAATCCAACTTCATTTTTGAAGAAAGTTACTTTCATTCTCTATTACAAGTGTGGAAAGCACTTGTTTTACATTAACTACCAACTGACCCTACTCTCTCATTTATAGTGAATATATAACTCAGATTTTAGTCCATCATACTAAATTATTTAACACTAAAGTATTTACTCCTTTGAGATTTTGAAATTAGACATCTATTAAAGTGAGCTGTTAGGATTTATAAGCAATATTTTGTTATTCTCTGAAATCACACATGTATACAGTGTCTCTTGATCATATCCACTCCTTCTCCTCCCTGCTCTTGTTCTCCATATTTCCTTTCCAACTCCATGTCCTTCTTTATAGTTTTTAAGATGGAAAGCGTTCTATTACCACAAGCAAGCAACAGTGAATAAGGAATACATATCGTGGGAGGACTAAATGAGGACATATATTCAAAAATGTGTTTGTAATAATCTACCCCCTGGGTAGATAAATGACTTGATATAAACACAGACTTGAAACGTTTAAATCTAAGTATTAAAGAATATATCTGCATATAATTGAGGGGTATTGTATACTCTCATTCTCCCAGAAGAATTCAAGAATTTTGGAGAGTGTGTAATATCTGAAGAGTCCCTATAAACAGTAGTTTTATATTAGAGATCTCAATAGTAATTTTCAGTTATTTAGGAAGACTACTGTGGCCCAGGAAACAAAGCAGTAACAGAATATTTCAATAGACAAGATAAGATGACAAGTCTCAGTCAAAGATGTGGAAGGGTATCTGATGAAGAGGTCCTGGATACTGATATCACATACAAACTTTTGGATATTCTCCTGGAGAACATATTTATATCACACTCATAATTGAGAGTGAACTAATGGAATCTTAAATGTATTAATCATTTTCATAAAATGACTACTGAAACACGTTTCTACATGCTTTACTTTAGAAAGCAGTTTCCTGAAGCATATCTGAATATTTTGCTTGAGATTATGTTAAATTCCTAAGGAAATCTAGGGAAAATATGATTTTTGTAGAATTTCCACATTAAGTCATTATGCTTTATAACGAACACAATGCTGTGTAATTTGCTGATCTAATTCAGAGGATCTTGCTGCCACACTGTATTCCTGCTCTGTCCCATGTACTTTGTGTTTGACTTTATCCAGGGTAGACAGTTTCTTAACCCAACAGTTTCTTATTAGATAGTAATAAAAGTGCTTATCACCAAGGAAGGTCCTTCAAAGTTGGAATGAAGTTGCAAGTTAAAAGGACAAAGTAGAGAGTAGATATTTATCTGCTACTGAGGACAAAATGTTCTAAGAAGGCTCACTGTAAAGAAACAACTGCTATCATATTAATGAGAGTAAATGCTACTGAACCCTGTATCTGCTGTCTCAAGAGAATCTTTAGGTAAGAAACTCATATGAGTAAATGTAGCGCTATTTTCTTTTTAAGCTACATTACACACACACACACACACACACACATGTTGAGGTAAAAAATAAATTACATTTTATAAAATGACTGTAAAGTGTACTAAAGCAAATGCATTCCCAATAACAATTAAATTGGTTAGCTAACAGTAACTGATAAATATTTTCATTTAATCCAGCATAATGTGAACAACAGAATAGTATTGAACATAAAACTAAGGCACAACTGTTGTACATGCCCTCTACACAACTGTACCT
This sequence comes from Eospalax fontanierii, assembly GCA_035773235.1. Lineage (NCBI taxonomy): Eukaryota > Metazoa > Chordata > Mammalia > Rodentia > Spalacidae > Eospalax > Eospalax fontanierii. Next base: position 66,963,596 of record CM069524.1, on the reverse strand, counting down.
ATGATCATCTCTGAATAGCATGATTTATAAGGATTTAGATCCATTATTAATGACAAGTGGATGATGCTGATTATGAAGACAATCTTTAAACATCTATCCATATGAAGAACAAACAAAAACTATGCTTTTATTTGGAAAAATGTGAACTGGAATTAGAAATGAAATTGGGATAAGCTGTTAGGTCATTGGGAAGGCAAAAGTTCCCCAAATTCTTGATTTTAAAAAGAACTGAATGTGTTTCAGGCACAGAACAGAGACAAAATAAATTGGAAATATTAAAAGGAGACAATGAAAGATCTTGAAATCCAGCTACATGTATTTTCCTTTATCTAAAAAGGAAGAATCTCAAGCAAAAGAACAGTAGAATTCATGCAGTGATGTAAAGAAGTCACTCTGGATCTTGTGAACAGGCAAATAATCTATAAATAGTATCATGAAGAAGTGTATTAGTTACTTTGAGTTGCTGTGATAAAACACTGACTGAAGCAATTTATACAAAGAAGAGTTGATTTGAATCTATGATTCCAGAGAGATCAGAGTCCATCATGGTAGGGAGGCAATGTGGCAGGATGTGGAAGGGGAGAAGGACGAGTGCCACATCTTCAAGTAAGCATAGAAAGAAAATATGGAAACTCTGGCAAGGTGTAAGAACTCTCAAAACCTGTCCTTAGTGACACACTTCTTCTAAGGCCACACCCCACAAAACCTCCCAAAACTGTGCCACCAAATGGGAATAAAATGCTAAAATATTTGGAGCCAGTGGGGGACATTCTCATCCAAACCACCACAAGAAGGAAAACAGAAAACTTTTGTGTTTTCTTAGTGTTATTGAAAAAAATGATGATGACAGGATGAAAATAACTTGTATGTTAATTTAAAACAACCAGGACTTCGTAGTTGATTTAATATGCTGGTTGATGAAGTTCTAGCTACCACACTGATTCTGGATTCCTTTCTTGAACCTCTGAGTAAGTTAAAGAAATGGGAGAATATGAAAGAAATGCAGATTTAGAGAATAATAGGAAAGAAAATCAGTCAGTCCTAGTGGTTTACAGAACTTTGTGTTATGAGGCTACATTTCGTATATTTGATAATAACTAGAGTACAGAAGCTTGAAAGTTTCAAACACAAAGTAATGGTAAAAAGATGATAAGGCTACGTGACCTTATCAGTACTTATGCATGTACTGAAATATATATTGTACTTCATAAATATGCATAAATTGCATAAATATGCAATTATTTACTGCACGGTAATCAACTTTCTTAAAAGTATTTACCTACCCTAATTTGATTGTTATATTGTATACACATGTAGCAAATTATAACATAAATTTATGTAGCCCATACTTAGTACAATAAAATTATTAAAAGAAATAAAATATAAAATGGAGAAAAATCATAAATTCTTTTCTGTAGCTATTCAATTTGTGACTGTTTTAAGGGAGACATTAAGGAAGGGTACGATGACAACTCCAGACTATTTAAATTTCAGTAAAACAGGTTGACCTGATAATGAGCCTGAACATGAAGAAGAGCATAGGAGTGTAATGTGACAGGTGACAAGGAAAGAAAACTTTCAAGACTGGATTACATTTTCAAGTGGACGGATTGTTGACAAGTGGTACGACAAGTTACTGTTGATTTAATGACAGAAATCAATAGAGTCTTGAAAATATCAACTTCTACAGAGTATTGTGGGCATAAGCTGTACCGAGTGGACTGAAGAGCACCTGATAGATGAGGGAGAAAAGAGAGCAGTGTAGTAGCCTTCTTGACACAAATGCTTACTGTACTGATGACAGGAAAGTAATGTGGGATGATTGAAGACTGATGCATAGTCAGCGCAAAGAGAGTCCTAGATGGGGGCTATGAGCATTATAGAATGAAGATTAATGTAAGTGTCTGTACACTGAGGCAGAATAATGCAAACTGCACAGGAAGCTTGACTTTGGAGTGGAACATGGGCAGTTACTGTAGTGAAGTACAGATAGAGAGATAGGATAATCTTGATTTAAGGATATTTTACATAAGATGACAAGAGATAATTTCATTTTTTGGCTGTTTTGCTTTTCTCTATATTTGTCAAAAGAAGAAGGAAGACAGAGATTAAAGAATGTGTAGAACAACTGAAATATAAATAACAGAAAAACAAAAGAGAAATGTAAACCAATCTGTGTGGCCAATGTACTGAGCAGGATAGACTTATATAAAGCTGTACATAAGCCCTTATTAGTGCTGCACTTTCTTGTTTCTCATTAATAGCACTCAGCTTTTTTGGTGTAGCTATGTGTCATAGTAATTGTCATTGATGAGCAAATAATTTTCTATTTCTGGTCATAGACTAGCTTAATTTTCCAGATTATTTATAACAGACAACATCCATGTAACAAATCCTCACAAATTAAGTATATGCAAATACATGTCATTGGGGTTCAATGGTGACAATCAAGATATGTCTTCTACTATACCAACCTGGATGGGAGGTGGAGATGGATGCTTACTCGAATGAATGAGTAAGACAAAGGCCTCATTCCAAGTAATTGCACTTGGTAGAGATGAAAGAACTGTAGAGTTTACTTGCCTTAAATTCCAGAGATCTGGCAATTTTTATTGTTTTAATCAGGAACCATTCTGACTTAATACAATACTTACAGCAGGTGTAGCGCATACTTCCTTTTAGAATTTAATGACAGTCTTAATGCACTTGGATTCTATTGGCCACATAGGCGGTGCTCTTAGGAAATAGAGAGTTATGAGGTAGAGGACAGCAATGGGAGTGTTAAAATCTTTAATGAAAGGATTTACCAGAAGGTCGTGATACATTGTCAACAAAGAACAGGATAATTGGCCATGTGGTGGCTCATGACTTTAATCCTAGCACTCAGGAGACTGAAGCAAGTGGATTTCTGTGAAAGTGAAGCAGGCCTGTGATGGTACGCATAACAGTTTATGGTGAGACCACACAATTTTAGAAGGAAAGGGGACACTATTAGGAGGCGGATAGCACGGAGCGAAGATTGGGTCATTGGTATTATCCACAGTATTATGAGCTAGTCAGGAGCATGCACAGAAGAGGCCAACAAATACACATTTGAGTTTAATCCTGTCATTGGAGAGATGTAAGAATCATCACTGGTTAAAATCAGATTGTTCAGCAGGACTGTTCTTTGATAACATGTGTAGTCTTTAATTCTCATGGTTAAATAGAAGCAGTAGCAATGAATCTTTGCTTACACCAAGATCCAACACCAAGATCTTCAATAAAGTCTTAATTGTTAGCTTTGGTGACTTTTATTTGTGGGGAATGCCTAAGGTGTTAGAGTGGTCTACTTTTTCTCATTCTAATCAACAGGAAAACCTTGGTCTATAAAACAATGAAAAGCTACAGAATCAGCTGTATAGATACATAAGTCCCATGAGTATGTAAACCTTCATTATCTCAAGAGCCTAGAGAGGAAGTTGAATTCATTGCAAGTATAATTCATTGCAAAACATTGATAGAAACCATTGCCATATCCAGTTCTACAGTAGTAGCAAGGCAGCTCTTGCCTTATGTGATTTACATAAATAGGATCATCTGAGCCATCATTGCAGAATTTGACCTGTCATCTTTTTATTAACCCAGCATTCCTTGTGGCATTCTGATATTGGTATTTCAATTACTACTCACTACTGCCTCCTTTATAAAGTTGTTATTATTATTACCTTTTCTTTCAAGGAAGAAAAAGCAACTTTAAACTTAGAAAGACTTAGAGACCTTCAGAACTATAGAACGCAAGTAATAGACAAATGCTGCATCTGAAGAAAAGTTTCCTTCACTCCAAAATTTACTGAGCTAACTGTTACATTTAGGAGATGGTTCGGTTTAATATTATTACATATTAACTTATGGTTACAAGGTGATTTGGCCCTATTTCAAATGCCTTATGTGAGATTTCATTGTATTACAGACAAACTTTTGTTTCTTGAGTTAAAACCAAATGCAGATTCAATCTCTGTTGAGCATACTACAGGTTTAAAAGTAAGCTAAGTATTTTTATATGTTCTATTTTGTCTATTTGTTTATTTTTGTTTTAATCAGGGTTGAATCCAGGACCTCTTTTGTAGGTAGGCAATCACTTTATCATTTAGTCCCATGTCCAGTCCTACATGGTCTTTTCTAATAATAGGTGCAAACTCCAGAATCCTGATCAACAGAATGCAAACTTCCCATTGCCCATGTTAGTAATTATACTTATTTTTCTATTTAAAGATGACTGTTCAAACTGCCTGTGTCACCTTTAGTGTGGCATCTTGCAGCCTGTACAGGTGTGAGAGGAATCAACTGTATTGTTTTAGCTTCACTGATTCCTACAATAAGTTCTGAAGTTCTCTAGCATTGCTAATGTACTTTGAATCAGGCAAAAAGTAAGGTGAAAAAAAACTTCAACATTATCTTGAATTATTCTATTATTTTACCAGACATTCATGAGTGTGTGCTTGGCACCAGGTACTATTTTAGGGTTAAAGATACAACATTAAATAAAGCAGATAAGACTGTGGAATCTTAGAGCTTACATCACAGTATAATATGTTTGTCTTTAGCCCATTGATTAAAGGACAGTGGCATGGTGACAACACATGTACTCTGTAATAGATGATTTTGTACCTTTTCTTAGAGTTGCTCATCCTAGCTGTAAATGATGATGGAAACAAGGGTTAATTACAATATGTGTGCATCCACTTAGGAGATATGTAAGAAGCCGCTTACCTTGGCAGAAATTTATTATGCTAATACTAAGGAACATTACCAACTTAGCGAATCTGTAATTGCTGGTGTCATTAAGTACCCTGTGCTATAGATTCAAGTAGGCAATTCTCTGCAGAAATATGTGCAATTCTACTTATTTCATTTTAAGGATGTGTGATGCATGTTTGCCACTGGGCTCCCACAGTGCTAATACTATAGAATATAAAAATAGATTTCCCATAATTACAAGAATTTTATAATAAATAAATTCTTACAAAGGATATGAGACTTCTATTAATGCAGAGACATCTAATTCTTAAAGAAAAAGCATACTGTAGTGAAAGAGCTGAATGGAAGAAAGTCAGAAGCCCTGTTTTATTTAAAACTATGGAGTTTCAAACCATATGATTCCTATGAATTTACATTATCACACTGTTGCCTGATTCTTAAATGGACACCAGCATTTCCATGTGTATACATTAGTCAGTGAAGCTGATGATCTGTTGAAAAAAAAATACGTTACATTTATTTGAAAACTGCTCTTCAAATACTAGACTGCTTGGCACACCGCAGGTATTCAATAAATATGTGCTGACTGAATGGAAATTTTATTATCAATTTTGCAATTGGGACTGAGGTATTTTAATTCATTGTAGACACGGAGAACTAGTATTTGAAGGTAGCAGAGTGAGTCATTTATATTTGACAGATAATCAGATTGCACTGCCCAACTTAATTATATATCTTGGTGGGGAGCTAAATTTATTATAGAAAATGAGGGGCAACTTGCACAGCTGTTATTCTACCACTCTGCACTAATCACAAAGAGGAAATGTGAGCAAAGTTAAATGCAAAATGATAAAAATCGAGTCAAGTTGGAGTACACACTCATCACTGAAGCTGTGGACCTTCTCATTACTAGTGTTAATAAATGTATGAATAAATAAAAATAAGTAATGGCATATCTCAAATTTCATACAAGTATCCAGTCACATGACTCAACAGTAAAACTAATAAAAAAGAATGTGTTCAAATAGTGATTGTGATACAATCAGTTAGAATATTGATTATATTCATGCATGCAAAATGGAAATAAGAAATCAAGTTGCCTAATGAGCAAGTGTAGTCTCATTATAATTGCTCTCTTCAAAGCTTGCTGATTTCTGTATCTTCCAGAGATTAATGTGGTAATTTTGCTGAGTAATATGCTCGTCGAAAACTCTGAAGGCTAAGAAATATAATTGTTAACAAATACTCTGAAACCTGAAAAAAACTTCATTTTTAGAATTTTAGATCAGTGTACTGTTAACGAGAATTTACCATCAATTCTCCAGATAATGCTTATTTGAAGTATCAAAAAACTGACATGAAATATAAAAGATTAAGAAAATATCCTGAAATAAGTCATTAGAATCATTAGACATTAGATGACACTTTGTTTGCAGAGTTAAAAACCATGTTTAATAAGAGAAAACCTCCACAGGCACCAGCTTGATTTTGACAATATTTACTATTTGAATTAATCTATTTCAATAGATAATTACTGAACACTGGGTATAGCATTCTCTATGAATTTTATCAAATGAGTACATATTAATCCTTGGATCATTATTTTAAAGGAAATCCTTAGAGGTAATAAGGAAAAATATAGATAGATTACATTGGGAACTATTAATTTTCAGTAGCAGAGTCTAAAGTAATGTTATCAAAAAATATGTGGGATTTATTCTGAAGCTATAACCTAGGGGAGAAAGTCTAAGTATGATGTGTAGTTAAGGGGAGAAGGAAAGTGCAGTGGTTCATGTATATTGAGAAGGGCTTGAATAACAACGTAGGTAATGAGACAGAAAAAAATAGAGTGGTGCAAAAGAGTGAGCTGTTTCTGAAGAGTTTCTGGAAGTCTGTTCAAAAAGTATTTGAACTGAGGCATTAATATTGAAGCAATAGTTAAAACTGATGGGTAGATTAGAACTTCTCTCGTTGAGTAAGTTGCTATTCCTCAATTAGATAAAATTAAAAAAATAAAGTCAGTCAGTTTAATCCCCTTATGACAGAGAATTTTATACCTATTGAATCTCCTTTAAAAATATGGCATTTGTATTATATGTGTATTTTTCAAATTGCATTTTCCTACTAATTTGTTTTATTGACATTTTTATGAAATACTGGCCCATATTAAATATTAAGAGAAAGTCTCCTCCTATTCTATTGAATCCCAATAAATCTGATAAGAACTGGTATGGTATGGTAGGGTCGGGTCAGCTAGGGTAGTGTAGAGTATGATATGGTAGCACCACACAATAAATGTGGATTTTGAAATTCACAAGCAGAATATAACGTGGTAAATATTCTTGAAAGCCTGGGCCTTGTTCTCAATTATTTACGTGCCAGGTGGAGCTAGAAGGAGTTCCTCCCCTTTCCACTGCTTCTTTGAGGTTGTCAATTTCCTCCACTGCTGTTTCTAGAGACTGTCCCCGGAGTCTGTGTTCATTGATAATGTTGTCTCAGGTGTCTCTTCTTGAGACTGACAACCTTAAGAGACACACTCAGGAAACATTTCTTACAGCAGCCTTGCAGTGTTCTTTGCTTCCTGCATCTTTCAGCATTAGCTTCTCCTCTTTCCTGATTTCTTCTTCTTCTTCTTCTTTTTTTTTGTTCTTGTTTATTTGTTCTTTCTTTTAATTTTTATTTTCTCAGTCTCGTATATATTCTGACTCTCCTCTCTCCTTCTGAAATATTGTCATTTAAGTTTTTAAAATTTACTTATTTTCATTTCATATGTATGAGTGTACTGCCTGCCCCTGTGGCATGGAATGCCCACATAGAGCAAAAGAAGGCTCCTTGGAACTGGCGTTTCAGATGGTTGTTAGCTGCCACGTGGGTGCTGGGATTTGAATCTGGGTCTTCTGAAAGAGCAGATGCTCTTAACCTCTCAGCCATCTCTCCACCACCATTTTCTATATTAATAAATGTTTTCGTTGCTGGGACCAAATACCTGACTGAAGTACATTTAGGAAGGGGTTTATTTTGACACACAGCTTGAAGATTATATTCTTCATGTTGAGGAAGTTATGGTGGTGGAGCTGTGAAGTAACTGGTCATATTGAACCTGCAGTCAGAAGGCAGATGAATGCTAGAGCATATAGCCCTTACTCTCTTATTCAGTCCCAGACCCCAGCCAATGTGTTAGTGTTACCTGCATTAATGTGTGCCTTTGTTCTTCAGTGTTATATAGTGATATAACAAGAGTTGTGTTTCTATGATGATTCTGTATCTAGTAAGGTTGACATGGAAGCAGAATCACCACTGAGTTCTGTCCTCCAAAGTTCCAATGAATCAATTGGTTCCAAGTTTGGTTTTGATCATGCATTTGTAGATATGGTATGGGAATTATTCTCCTAAAAATATATGTTGAATACATTAAACTCAGAGAATATTTTGAAAACTTAATGTTTTGTAGAATGAATTGCATTAACTAGAAAATTTTAGATCAACTTCTATCTCTGCAGTTTAGGAAACTGATAGCTTGTGTCAGGACAGGAAGTAATTTCATATTCAGGTCCTTCTTGCCATGATGCTAGTGATGCCAGTTAGACCTTATTTGCTAAAAGATTCATAAATTCAACAAACAGTGCCATCAACATAAGGAGACATTTCATATTCAAACCATAATGCTTTGTATTTGCTCAGCACCATCCATATTTCTGATCTAAAATTTTAAGAATGACTTATTTTTAAACTATTTTATTTATTATTTTTATTTTATGAGCATGAATGTATTGCCTGTATGTTTAAGTGCACTCGTGTCATGCAACACCTGAAGATGTCAGAAGAGAGTGGTCAGAGCCTCAGGAATTGGAATTACTAATAGTTACTAGCTACTATTTGGGTATTGGGAACTGAACCCTGGTCCTTTGCAAGAACAGCCAATACTCTTACCTGCTGAGACATCTCTCTAGTCCCACATAACTTGTTTTTATAATCAAACCTTTACCCAAGTCTGGGGAAGCAGAAAGAATGTACAGTAGGCTGAACTGCTTTTTTAAATTTTGTGTCTTACTGCTGTGTGTATGTATGCACACGACTGTGTGTGTTGCGGGGGTGGGGCTCATATCATGGCTGAGTGGTGAGAGGACAATTTTGCTGAGTCAGATTCAGCATTCCTCCTTTAAGTGGGGTCTGGGAATCAAACTCCTTTAACCACTAACCCATCTTGCTAGTCCTGGGCTCTTTGATAAGCACTCCAGGTTGGTACAATTATTATTATTATTATTATTATTAAGTGAAATGCACTGCACAGAGTAAACAATCTTCTAGCTAAAACTTGTCTTAAAATATCTACCCTTATGGTCAAACTGTCTCAAAAGTTTGTTTCTTTCCGCCTCCGTATTGTTCTCAAAATTATAATATAATATTTGAAACACTTTTATGTTAAGATTTTCGCCCTGACAACATAGGAACTATCTATACACATGGATAGAGATGACATACCTTGCTCTAATAAAATTTTTAAAACTGATACTAAAACCAACTCAAAACCTTGACTCTAATTAGGCTAATGTCATATATAACAGCAGAGCAGACTTCCTGCAGCTGCAGGACATTAGCACTGTGTTCTGTTGACATAAGAAGACTTGTACATAAGACAAAGTGCTAATTTTAAATTGAAGTGTTAGTGACTATTGCAGATGTTCAGCTAAGCACAAAATATGTGATTTTACTTCATCTGAAGATAAGCTTTGCAAAGCACAGAAAACTGTTCATTCAAATTGACAGTTTAACTACTGCAACAATGACACAAAGTTACCAGATGTAGTCTACAATATGCTCGCTTGTCATGACCCTGTTTATGGGAAAATTTCTGAGGACACTTTGTGCTCTCTTTATAAGACATGGATATATTAATGTGCTTGACTTGGCTAAATCTGCATATACACACAATGCAGCCATATATATAAATCTATATATAAATCAAAGTAAATATATGCACTTTTATGCCAATAAGGCAAATAAGTTAAAAAACTGGACCAATTTATTTGTTTTCAATGTATATTTTCTTGATATTTTTTGTGCATTTCATATAATATATCTTAATCACATTTAGGCTCCCTCCCCTATCTGTACTATTCCTATAGCCTGACCACAGGATTTCTTGCATTGTGTCATATATGTTAATACTTATTGAGTCAAGTTTGTGTATCCAGATGTCCTTCACTATGAGTTTATTCACTGGAGTCTGTTGACCCTTTCTAGAATCACTCGCTCAAAGAAGATAGATTCTCCCTCATTTCTATGGTTTTATTTATGTTCATGAGTGCTTTGCCTGCATGCATTTAAGAGCACTCTTGTGTGCATTGCCCAGGGCATCATATTCCACGAACTGGAGTTACAGATGTGTGTTAGCTACCATTGTGGTTACTCCAAACTGAACCTGGGCCCTCTACAAGAGCAGGCGGTGCCTTTAGTCACTGAACAGTCGCTCCAGCCTTGTTCTAACTTGCCTTCCATTGCTGTGAAAAACCACTCTGACCAACACTAACTTGGGGAGGAAAGGGTTTATTTGGTTTATTTCTCCATAGTCACAATTCATCACTGAGGGTGCTCAAGGAAGGAGCTTAGGGCAAGAACCTGGAGGCAGGAGCTGAAACACAGGTCATGGAAGAATGCTGTTTACTGGCTTGCTCCCCTGGCCCATACTCATTCTGCTCACTTATACAATGCAGAACAACCTGTCCAGGGGTGGCACCACCCATAGTGGTTAGAACCCTCTCACATCACTCAACAATCTAGAAAATACCCCATAGACATGGTCACAAATCAGTCCAATGGGGGTAACTCCCCAATTGAGGTTCCCTCAACCCAGGTGTATCAAATTGACAACTAAAGTTAGCCAGCACAAACCTCATAAATAAAATCATTTCTTAAAATGCAAGACATACCATGTTCTGTAAATGTATGAAATGACCAAAAGGGGAGATGAGAACATTCTTATTCAGCTGGAAGACAGAAACAAATTGAATCTTTCCGTAACAATTCTCAATACTAGAATAGCCAAATTTGAGCATTGCTAGTCCTGCAGTTTCATATCCAGTCACTTAACCTCTAATGTACTTTTTTCTGTAAATGTGTTGAGAACAAGAAGATTCCCAAAATAGGGCCAATAATGTGAGGAGAGTCTTTATTTCAACTATGGCATTAGTGAACTGTATGATATTTTGATAAAATGATTGAGTAAGACCTGATGGTCCACTACTAATCAGGAGGCAGAGGCAGAGGCAGAGGCAGAGGCAGGCTTGTGGATTTCTGTGAATTCTGTGTATTTCAAACCAGGAGTGTGCTCGTGTTATCAGGCCAGATAGAATAGTAGTGTGGGTGGTGTAGGTGGGAATGATGTCCTACCCAGCTGAGTAGCCACTGATCTATGATAGCTGTTGGGAAGGAAGAGTCAGTTTTATTTAAGGGGACAGCTCCTAGTATTTTGATCACGTTCCAGGGCTAGTTCCACCCTGCAGTTATTTGTTTTTATTTTTGTTTTATTTATTATTTTTGTTGTATGTGTATGAGGTTTACTTCATGTTGATATATTAAGGGAAATCAATTTTATAAGTTTTTGTTTTCTCAGCTACAATACTTGTAAAAATAGAATCTGTCCTATTGGATGAAAATGATACAGATTAACCAGATTTTTCAAGCTAAATATTTGAGAAAGTCCTTGAAACATACTTGGCACTAAATTACTGTGATTTATAGTTCAGATCGACACTGTATATTCTGTATTATTTCATCTACTCTATATGTCAGAAACTATTCCTTATTTCATGCAATTTAGTCCCAGAAATTATTCAGTTAATATTTTGGTCTATGCATTATGATAGATTCTAGTGTAATAAAATAGCCTATAACTTAAACACTCAACATTCAAGATCCTAAAATTGTCACTAGGAATCTCTTATATGGCATGTATTATCTTGAGCCACCATATTCTATAGCCTTTTAGTTGCATTAAAGGTCTGTTCCATGTATTTTCAAGGCAAAGGGATATTAAAATCAAACTCATAATTACAAAATTATCTATGTAATAATGGTTTTGTTCAAATTCAATATTTCTTTTGTATCTACTATACTTCTTTGAGCTCATGTTATCTCCCATTTATTGTTTATCTTAGTAGATGATGAGATTATAAAAAGGTTGAGACCTTGTAACTTAAATCATTGTACAAGTTAATATTTTTACAAGTTATTATTTTAAATGTAATAAAGGGCAATTGAGACTAAACTGTAGTGGATATACATCCTCAAGTATAAGCCATGAGTTAGAAGTAACAGACTCAGCTGATTTTAAAGTATTTACCTTAAAGTAAAAATTTCAAACATACGTAAAATAAAGTCTAATTTGTAAGGATGGAAACAAATAAAAAGATATCACAGCCAGCAAACAAAAACATTATCTATAGGGAGCAAATTAGAGAAGGGAATTCAGTTAAGGGAAGAGAGCATGAACATAGGGAGGTTTCTGCAAGAATCAATGCTAACGATGTGTCAAACAGAATTAATATTATTGTAGCACTCAGGACTTTATGCACTATAATATCATGGAGGGACAGAAGGATAAAGAGAAGAAGGAAGGGAGAAGGAGGAATAAAAACGACAGTCAATGAAAAGAGAGCTACAACTTTCATGAGACATTGAGATAGAGATTAGCTGGAAAATTTAGAGGTTATAGATCATAGCAAGCATTGAGTTTTCAATAACTTCAGTATAAGCTTTCTTTAAGACATGAATTTTAGTTATGGGTATTTTGTACTCTATGAAATTATACTATCCAACATACTTCGTTAAACATTATGATCAGACAATTAAGCATATGTCAAATATTTTGAGGACATGTTGATTTCCTATATTTATTCCTCAATATGCATCATATATTTCTAAATAGTTATGAACAATGAGGTAGTCATTGAAAATAACATTCTAACGTAGATTTGTAACTTTCTTACTGGAATTGTAAAGGGTATCTTCAAAATATTCCTAAATGCATGTATTTCTTTACAAAATATAATGGATATTTTATTTTGTTGTATATGATTATAAAATTCTGTTTGTAATACTACTGAATCATTTGTATTGAACTGGTATTCTCAGAAACAAGAAGATTTAAATACAAATGAAGGCATACAATGCTGGAGAGATGGTGCAGTGGTTAAGAGCACTGGTTCGATTCCCAGCATCAAAATGGTGGCTAGCAGCCAATCGTAACTCCAGTTCCGAGGAATCTGATACCTTCTTCTGACCTCCGTGGACATTGTACAACACATGAAGGCAATACACTCATATGCATAAAACAAAAATAATAAAATATTTAAAAATGAAGACATGATACTGTTCTCTTGCTAGTCTTGGACACTGGCCTGATCTTGCTCTTAGAACCACAGCTCTCTAGATGACCCTCTTAGTCTAGACTCACCCACTTCATCCTAATCTCCCTTACTCAGACAAGATCAAATTTTCAGTCTAGTTTTTAAGAGCCTTCACAGGCTGTCTCCATCCAAATAAAACACACTAATTTAGTGCCAAGTATGTTTCAAGGACTTTCTCAAACATTTAGCTTGAAAAATCTGGTTAATCCGTATCATTTTCATCCAATAGGACAGATTCTATTTTTACAACTATTGTAGCTGAGAAAACAAAAACTTATAAAATTCATTTCCCTTAATATATCAACATGAAGTAAACCTCATACACATGCATTCCTGAGACCAGCAATCTTTCCTGGTAAATATGATGCTTCCCTGTACATATCCACTTACCTGTTATCTGTAACAAAGCCAAACTCCCCCACCTCACACCCTGTTCTTCTAAACTTGGGAACCTGCACACTTTTACTCTTTACCATATCTCTGGACTTCCCTCTTACATCTGCTTGGCTGTGAGTTGTCCAAATGCACCATGCCGTACTCCAGGGTAGGTACCCTCTCCAGCTCCTCCCACTGCTTCAGTACTAGGCTTCTGTGCCCTTCTGAGACCTTTGCAAACTGTCTGAGAAAGACTGAATTCAGTCTCTGTCTAGAAATATTCTTAAATTGTGTTATCCCTGCTGGCAAGAGGGGAACCAGACCTTTAGAGAGTGCCTGAGACCAACTAATATCCCCAAACTAGTGCTTCTGAGGGAGTTCCTAAGCAGATGAACTAGAGTAGTCTGGTCCTGCAAATATAAAATTAAAAGTGAGAACCTGAATCCCTGGCCAAGCATCTTTCATTACTCAATAAGAACACAACTAAGTCACATCGAGTATAAAAACAAAATCAAGTTCCACTCAACAGAGAAAGGCTTGAATCTTACATCAGAATCACAGACTACAAAAGAAATCCACATGCCAAGATCACAACAAAAAATAATAATATGAAAAATCCAAATAAAACGTCCCCACCAAATCAGTCCTATAGAAGAGTTCTACAATGATAATCCCCATAGAGATAACGCAGGACACAGAGTTTAAAAGAACAATCAGAAAAAATGATCAAAGACTTCAGAGAATTTAAATAACAGCAAACAAAGAAATCAAAGAACTAAAAGGAGATAGGGATAAATTTCAGATGAATTCACAAAAGAAATAGAAATATTAAAGAAAATTCAGGCTAAAATGAAGAAGTGAAAAATTCAGTAAGCCAATTTGAAATGATAGGAGAAAGTTTCACCAATAGAACAAATGAAATAAAATACATAATATCAAGACTGGAGATAAAGTTGAAGAATTGGAGCACTCAAGCAAAGATTATGGAAAATTAAAAATATCACAAGGAATGGAATATGCAGGAAATGTGGGATATCATGAAAAGACCAAATATACACATCATTGGCATAGAGGAACTATTTGACAAAAAGAAATAAAAGTCTGAGAAGAAATTAATGAAATAGAAACAAAGACAACAATGCAAAAAATCAATGAATGCAAGAGCTGGTTCTTTGAAAAGATAGACAGTCTCAATTAACCAAAAGTTAGAAAGAGCAACTCCAAATCAACACAAAATCAGAGATGAAAGGGGAAGCATCACATCAGACAACAAAAAGATCCAGAAGATTATAAGTGAATGCTTTAAAAATCTATATGCTATTAACTTTGAAAACCTTAAAAAGATGGATGTATATTTAAAATTATTTGAATCACTAAAGCTAAACAAAGAAGAGATAAACAGACTAACCAAACTCATAACACATAAGGCAACTGAAACAGTAATATAATACCTCTCAACCAAACAAAAGCCCAGGCTCAGATAGATTCATAGATTTGCATTCTTTCAGGTATTTAACGAAGATCTTTATGCAGTTATGCTTAAATTATTTAAAAAGATAGAAACAGAGGCAGAACTCTCAAATTCCTTCTATGCCAGCATCACATTATTACTAAAACCAGTTAAAGATTCAACCAAAAAAAAAAAAAAGAAAACTATTGACCCATATTCTTAATGAACATAGATGTAAAAATTCTTAACAAAATAATTCCAAACCACACAGACACATATCAAAAAGATCATCCACCATGATCAAGTTGGCTTTATTCCTGGATGCAGGGGGTGGTTCAATGTACATAATTCAATAAATATCATAAAGCACATGATTAGACAAAGACAAATTCACAGGGTCATTTTAATAGACACAGAAAAGGCCTTTGTCAAGATTCAATATGCATTTATATTAAAAGTTCTAGAGGAATAGGACTGGAGGGAACATGCCTCTACATAAAAAATCTACATCCAAATCATTCTAAATGGAGAGTGGAAGCATTTCATTAACATCAGGAAATAGATAAGGCTGTACACTGTCTCCACTCTTTTTAATATATAGCTTGAAGCTCTTGTGAATACAGAAAGAAATAAGCAGGAACTTAAAGGAGTACTCATTGGAAAAGAGGAGGTCAAATTATCCCTTTTTTCACATGACTTAATAGTATGCCTAAGAGATGCCTAAAAATTCCATAAGAAAACTGCTAGAAATGGCTAACAGTTTTTCAGTAAAGTGACAGGTTACAAAATTAATCTACACAAATCAGTATCCTTTCTATATACCAAAAATAAGCAATTAGGTAAGTACAAGGAAACTTTCCCATTCAAAACAGCCTCAAAAAATAAAAAAATAAAACATATCTCGGAAGAAATCTGACCAAGGATATTAAAGATCTCTACAACAAAAATGTTAGATCTTTAAAGGAAGAGACTGAGGAGGACAACAGAAGTTGGAAGGACCTCTCATGCTCATGGAATGAAAAAAATCAATTTTATGAAATTGACCATCCTACCAAAAGCATTATGTAGATTCAATACAATCCCATTAAAAATCACTATTAAAGTTTTTACAGCATTAGAAAAACAGAACCATCCTAAAATTCAAAGAGCAGTGCAGGGGGGAATTATTATACCAGAATTCAAATATTATAGAACTATAGTCACAAAGGCAGCATGGTACTGGCAAAAAAATAGACCTTCAGACCAATGGAATAGAACTGAAAAATAAAACATGAATGCATACAATTTTAGCTATCTATATTATATTTGACAAAGCGTCCAAGAACACTCACTGATAGTGTCTTCAGCAAGTGCTGCTGGCAAAACTGGATCTCCATCTGTAGAAGAATGAAACTAGACCCTTATCTTTCACCTATATAAAAGTCAACTGCAAAAGGATCAAAGACTTTAATGTGAAACCTGAAATTCTGAAACTGTTAAAAGAAAATTTGGGCAGTAACCTACATAGGTAGGTGTAGGAAAAGACTTTCTAAATTAGACAGCAGTTGCTCAGAAATTAAAGTCAGTATTCACACAGGGGGACCTCATTAAACTAAAAATCTTCTGTACAGCAAAAGAAACAAACAAGGAAGTGAAGAGAAAACCCAGAATGTGAGAGAAAATCTTCAGCAACATATCTGCCAGAGGTTTCATATTCAGAATATATAAAGAACTCAAAAAAACAAAGACTCAATAAATCAATTTATCCAATTAAAAGATGGGTTATTGATCTAAGCAGGTAGTTCTTAAAAGAAGAAATAACTACAGCTGAGAAAAATCTTAAAAGGTGTTCAATATCATTAATAATTAGGGAAATGCAAATTTAAACCATTTTATGATTTTGTCTTACCTCAGTTAAACTGACTAACATCAAGAGATCAAATGATAGCGAATGCTGGAGAGGATGTGGGAAAGAGGAAAGTTCCTTCACTGCTGGTGGAATTGGAAACTCCTGCAATGCCTATGGAAAGCAGTATGGAGAACTCTTCAAAAACTAAAAAATGAATCTACCATTTAACCCAGTTATACCACTCCTTCTCACTCCACTGAAGACATATTTGTATATCTGGGCTTGTTACTTCTCTTTTCACAATAGCTAAGGGATGGAAGCAACTTTAGTATCTCTCAGCTGAAGAAAGGAATATGAAAATATGGTACCTTTACACAATGGAGTTCTACTGAGTGGTAAAGAATGACACAATCATGACATTTGCAGATAAATAGAAAGTACTAGAAACTGTTACACTAAGTAAAGTAGCACAGACGCAGAAAATCAAACAACATAGATATATGTTCTCTCTCATTTGTGGATCCTAACATAAAACCCTTATATGTGAGTATGTATCCTGATGTAACTGCAGTAATCAAAAAAATGGAAAGGAACCAAAGAGATAAAGGGAAAGAAGGATCCTAAGAGAGAAGACTAATAGGAGACTGGTGTTACTAATGGATAAATAGATAAATATGATTATTTTAATGGGAAGAGAGAAAGAAAGTTATACAAGGAACTACAGGGATAAAGGGAAAGAAAGCGCTCAAGAGAGGTGGGGCCTTAAGCACTGGGGAAAATTAGGGACACTTTAAATGGGAATGCAAATAAGGAAGTTGGACATGGAGAAGAGAGAGAGGAGAGATAATGCCTATTTAGTATAAAACACCAAGGTAAACATCTTAGTCTAACAATCTAATAACCAATTCCACATACAATATCTCTACCTGAGCCCAAGTGCATAGCTTGAAAGAAGACAAGAAACAGTACCAGACAGGAGAAACCTTTCTTTGAGTTGTTGGCCAGGGTGGTCCAAGTGACTTCCAAATTATACAGGCTGTTGCCACAGAACTTGAAGGTTAAGACCCTATTGCAGTTCTTGATTACCTCCCAGAACTTGAAGATTAAAACACTATTGCTGAAGACAAGACATAATTGGAACCAGATTTGGGGTAATGGTGCTGGAACTGACCTGGAAATCACTTTTCTTGAAGACTACCCCTCATAACTCTGGAGAGCGCTGTGGAAGTAGCCAAGGGAAACCATCAATTGCTGGCCCAACACCAGCCTCATGACCAAGCAACCATATGGATGACTGTCACAGTATTCAACAGCAGTGAAGCAGAGGCACTTTTTTCTTGAGGCCAATCAATGGCTACCTAGTCTTAGAGCACACTCAATGGGAACAAACTCATATGTTATGTAATTAAAACAAACAAGTAAAATTCAAATAATTTGTATGTAAGTATTTATTATTAACATTCACTGTGAACTTACTCTGTGGATCCTATCACTCAATTCAGATGTCTCATTTCACTTAATGCTTACAACGTTAAATGAGACATGGACTATTAGCATCTTTTTTTTTTTTCCTTATAAATAAAATCCTTGAGTATACCAATACATATGACAGTGCCATAGAAGTATGGTCATAAAGTGGCCATACATAATTCTTAGATGTCACAACTCAAAAATCTTAAAGACTGCAGGGTAAAGACCATATGGAGCATACCTATATTCTAACAAGATAAATTTGTTTCTTTTTTAAATGAAAATTCTATACATAGGCTCATTAGTTTTCTGTGACATATAAGATAAAGGTTTTGATTCTAGACATGTTATAAGTAATTTTAAGGAGGGGAAGAATGGAAAGAATCCTACCCCAGTTAGATATTTTCATTGATAAATAAAAGTAAAATGAAATAGCCAAGTTTGGTGACCCAAGCCTTTAATCTTAGCACTCAGTTGGCAGAGGTATGAGGATCTCTGTAAATTCTAGGCCAGCCTGGTCTATATAGTGCATTCCAAGCCAGCAGAGACTACAGGGAGAACCTATCTTAAAGAAACCACGAGCTAAAGTAAAATTAAATGAAATCATCAAATATAAAGCCAATGATCAAATCTGGGAACTGTTAGTACTAATTACATGTAGGTGAGGAAAGTGAGGTTTCAAAATTAGAAGAATTTTACTTTAGGAAGGACAAAATTTAAGGTTTTAAACATGAAAACACATTTGTCACTCTGTAAAAGTCTGACATGTTTCCTAGATGCAAAAATGGCCAAAATTTTAGTTTGTGATATATAGTCATTAATATTAACATAATTCATATTTTATGCCAAACTATAATTCTATTAAATGCATTTGTCATTACTTGCTTTATGATTTATTTTTTATTTTACTTGTGAGTTCTAGTTTTTCTATTCTAGAAGGTTCTGTACACATTAAGGATGACAAATGATCTATGACTTCTTATAGATAGCCAGGTTTAAATTTTTAAATGCTTTTGAATTGCCAGTCTGTATACAGTTGGTATCAATATCTTGATCACCCTTTGTAAATAAGGTTGTCTATTCTTTCATTGAAGATTGTTTATCTCTTTCTATTATTACTAACTCAAGGTATTTTGTCTTAAAATATTTAATCCAATTTTACATTACATAAGCATCTTGGTATAATTTTCTCAACATCTAAAGATGCTATTCTTTTGTAAGAATTTTTTACATAAACTCTTGTCAGATACTTAACGAGTATACATAATGGTGATTATAAGCAGTTCATTATGGTTGAATCTGTAGAATGTAAATAAAATAAAATAAGAGCAATTATCTGTGCATGTGTTTGGCTATGTTCTCTCATTCCATACAAATGTGTTAGATATTTCTCATAAAAGACATGATGAAGTCAAAATATTAACCTAATATTCTTCCTTCCTTGTTTATTCTTTTATGGCATTTGTATTTTCCCTGATCGGGTTTCCTCTTTTTAAGGAATACTGGGATTGTATTACAGAGGGAAAAATAGTTTTCTACTCTGTAACATAGTTAATGGCAGTTTTGAATTTTCCTGTCATTTTAAAGAGATTTGAGGGAAGAAATGAGAATCCTCTCTTGTTGAGACAGTGCATAGAAATTCAGGGAAGCACAGAGGACTTGTTCTCATCACATTTGGCACTTCTTTTCAAGAATCATTTAAATCATGTTAATAGTTGCTGGAGATACTTTTCTTTCACTGCATCCCCTTTCCCAGGCTTTCTCACTATCTAAGGACAAATTTCTAAATGTTCTTTTTTGAAAATATGGCAAAGAAAAAAGATTGATGATTGAGAAGGTAACAATCTCTGGTCTTCCTTCCTGAAGAACAAATGACTTATCCTTCCCATGACTCTTGTGATTAGGGAAAATAAACGAGCACCTCACACCAGGCCCCCACACTCCATTTTCCTGTCATGATGCCTTGCTAAGCTTCACATCTCTAATTACACACATCTGTAGCTTTTATTCAAGACTCCTTGCATTTGTAAAATACTCTGGCTTTGCAATGTTAATGGCAAAAATATTTTTCCTAATCTAAATCTAAATTGAAGTAATTGAAAACTCATTGAATTGTACTGAATTAAAAGATTCCATTCATCACGTATGTTGGTTTTGCATTGACTGTATTTATCCCATTTCCTTTCCTGTGTGAACTTGCTTGCCCTCAGGTCTAGCATATTTACCCCTTTAATAAAATTCATTTTGAGCAGGAGAAATGGCTCAAAGGTTAAGAGCATTGACTGATCTTGCAGAAGACTGGAGTTTCTTTCCCAGAATCCACATGGCAGCCATCAACCAACTATAACTCTAATTCCAGGGGAATCTGATACTCTTCTGATCTCCATGACATTGCATGACACAGATGTATATACATACAGGCAATACACTCATACACATAACATGAAAATAATAAAATATTTTTAAAGTCATTTTTACTTAGTATCACCATCATCAAATAACTAAATAATATACAACAGCCTGATTCAGTTTTGACAGGAAAACTCTTATTTTTTATTGATTTATAATCGAAATCTTTTAAATGGTATAATTTCAATATGCCTCTAAAATCTAGTTAAAATATTATATTAAAAACAATTTACAGAGCTGGGTATTGTGCCCTTACTACCAACACACAGGCAGTACAGGCATTTGAATCTCTGTGAGAAGTAGGTTACCCTGGTATTCATAGGGAATTCCAGGTCATAAGGGGGCTAAAGGGAGATCATGTTATTAAAAGAACCACCCTCTCCACAGAAAGTTCTCAGACTCACAGCTAGCCTATACATAAATACTTATCATTTATGTATTAAAAACTGCATACTGGGCCTGTGAGATGGTTCTGTGTGTAAAGGGACATATTGCAAAGGTTTAGGACCTGAATTTGGTACACAGGACCCCAATGGTGGAAAGAGAGAAAAGACTCCTGCAAGATGTCCTCTAGCCTCCCCATTAGTGCTGAGGTATATACTCATACCCACTCCTCACACACATAAACAAGAAAGGCATACACTGTTTTATAAAACATTTTCTGTTTTCTATATCTTAATACAACTTTCATGGAATTGAGAGATTCATGTCTGACAGTATTTGGAAAGATGAATCCTGTGACTTGAATATTGGTGATTGGCAAACTTAAATTGTATAATTCAATGAGTAAGTTCAGGGCCTTTTAGCAATCAAATGTCAATTTCTCCTTATTGACTCTCTTAGATTGCTATACTTATTTATATGGTGCCCCCACCCCAAGGCTCATGGATCTTCCTGGAAGTATAAGGGCCATTTGGAGGTGATGGATGACTAGACGGAGACAATTGCTTTAACAACATGGCCAGTTCACATATGAACTCAGTGCATGTATCAGCATGCATATGAGCTGCTCAAGCTTAAGTTTGTCAAAGTCCCAGCATGGAGGGGGAGGTGGGCATGAATTACCACTTACCCTAGCTAAGGAGCTAAAGGTAAGGGATAGGTGTTGGGAGGAGAAGAATCAGGTTTCTTTGAGGGCATGGTCTCCAGTAGGTTAACCAGATTCCAAGGCAAGTTTGATACTGAACAGTAAATTCGGGCAGTACAAAATGAAATGAATTGTGGGAAAAGAAAGAACATGAAGCTAGGTGAGTAAAGGTGGGGAGTAGATCTGGGAGGAGTTAGGGGTAGTAGGAATGTAATCAAAATGTACTCTGCTTAACTCTCAAAATATTTAAGAAAAATGTTAAACAAAACAACAAACAACAACTGGAGCTTGTCTACAAAATATTTTAGTCATATTGCAGAGGTTAATTATAATCAATACAATCAAAGACAGAACTAAATTCTAATATATATTTAGATTATGAAAGATAGATTAATTGTTCCAGCTAATCATCCCTATGTAGGTCTCAGAGGGAACATATTGACATAACTTTCTGCTTGACTTGTTATAATAAAACGTGCTACAAAATCAACCAACTCTTTGTATAATGTTGTTATGTCTGCTTCCTGTAAAATTCAATCACATATTTCAGAATAGTTTTCATATAATTTTCTTCATAAAGCAATCCTTTTCTGCCATGAAACAAAAAAATCAACTATTAGTCTATACAATTCCTTTTTACATATTTGGAGCTAATTTGTAATTGTGTATCTCAGAGCTTAACTTTAATAGCTTTCGGAAATTGCCTTAGTAGATTTTGCAGAACACTAGTGCTTGAATGTGGGTTGTAAATAATGCAAGTGTATGAAGAAAAGGTAGGAGTCACTCAGCAAATAATTGTCTATAGAGGACTTTCAAAGGTTCACAGCGTTTATCATAAGAGATCAAAACTGGCAATAAAAGAAAATATGCGGTAATCTAGACAAGCTAGAGAGCTTAGGTAGAATGATGGGCTGGAAGCCTGAAATGGATATGCAGCTCAACCTAAATTTAAAAACATAGTCCAAGACAGGGACCGAGTATTCCCAGTCCACAGAAACAGATAGTAATGAAGAGGATGAAAAAATAATGTAAATATAAATCATGTGAGAAAGCCCAGGTTGAAGCCAGACACAACAGCACTTACTCAGTACTTAGAAATCTCTCTAATTTCTAAAATGTAAAATGATAGCATGAAAAATTATCCAAATTCATTCAGACAAAGAAGGGATGTTTTAGCTATAATGATCCTTATTATTGCCAGCATAATGTTTCTTAAAGTGACTTTTAAAGGGTTGGCAAATCTTATGCATCATATGATTTTAAATATGAAATATTTTATTTCTGATTAATCATAAATTGCTGACTATCTGATTTAATATTTGAGCTGCAAGTTATCAGAGCTTAGCCAGCTTTATCGTTTACAGCCTACAAGAGATTTTGTAACAATTGAGAATAACTCTGCATAATATTTATTCTTTTAAGGATTGGGCACTAAACTAAGATGATTGAACTATTTTAATCTTTTAATCCTCTTTCATGCTAGGTTGGTCTGGTGATGGTATTCCTTACTTGCCCTAGGGCAGATGCTAGACAGTATCATCAAATAAATTTCTGTTTTTCATAAGGCCACTAAATTGAAAAGGTAATCTATTTACTGGTCCTGTTTTGTAGCCAAGCCAACTCAATTCATTTCTAACAGACCATATTAGCCCTTATTATAAAGCATGTACTAAATTTAACAGATTATAATAAATCATATGCAATACATGTTAAAATGTTTACTTTTTTATTAAAAGGATAAAGTAAGACATTCTATGCAAATAGAGTTCAAAAAGAAGTAGGAGAACCAAATTACTCCAGACCAAATGATCAAAAAGTGAACAGTTCACATTACAAAGACAGATAGATTCGTCAACAGGAAACAATGGCCCAGGCACTGAAAATGAGAGCATGCAAACATACCATGTAAATATTAACAGACTTTAAAGAAGGGTTCACTCTAGGAAAGAATACTTGGGAACTCAAAAAAAAAAAGAAGAAGAAGAAGAAGAAATTATACTTGCTTTTATATACTGGTCAGCTAGAAAGTAATTCAACAAATAGAGTAAAATTTCACTTAAGAGCAAATGGAACAAGTAGATATGAACAGAATGTTCCATTCAGGAGCTCCAGAGAACACATTCCTTCCCTAAGCACATGGCTTATTATCTAGAACCAACCACATGACAAGCCACAAGAAAAGGTTCACCAATTAAAAAAAAAAAGAAATTATCCCAATTACCTTTTCTGATAAAACTGCAATAAGACTAGAAAACAACAGCAAAATAAAATTTGGAATATATGCAAATACATTGAACTTAAGCAAATAATTTTTAAATGACACCTGGGCTGAAAATAAATTTGTTTTGAATAACTGAAAACAAAGACAGTGGCTCAAACTATGGGACATAGCAAAACTATTATTGGAGTAATCTTTCCAGAATAAGTGCTACACAAAACAAACCAACAAACAGATAAAGTATTGTTGCAGCTCAAGCAATTAGAATAAAAATGGAAAGGTGAGAGTGAATTTGCCATGTGAAATCCACTCATTTGCTATGGGGGAGGTGGTCCGGAAGATGTGCTTTTCTCTAATACACTGAAAAACACATTTGTGAGCAGAGCATCAGTATACTTAAAGATTTAAAGTTCTTCTCATAACTCTTGTCTTTATTCCAGACCTTACATTGGGAGCCACAGCTCTCAATGGGATAACAAGAATTTGATGGGCATAATTGCATTCTACTTAGCAAGGGCTGAGGATCAGCACTGAACTTCAAAGTAAGATGAGCACACTTATTATAATGGACAAAATGGGAAAAGCAATAGTTACAGTACCCAGACTTGTTTAGAGCTATGGAACTGACTTATTAATAATAGGGTTTCCAGAAATGATACAGATACCAATCCTTCTAAGAGCTCAGCCAGTCTATGTAAGAAAAATTCTTCATAACAAGGGAATAAAGATTTACCTTGAAACATAGTAAACAGAAACTCCTAGTCCCTCAACCAGTTTCCACACTTGAGCTACTTCATTCAAATGAAGGAAAGATTAGGTCCTTTTTGAAAAAGGCATTTTTACAATACAAAAATATTATTCATCACTGGTCCACATACCCAATTCTGGTTAGCTGAGGCTACAGGGAGATACTTGGACTGGGAGAAGAATAAAGAGTGCATTAGAATAATCTGAAAACGAAAAATAAAAAGGAACAACATTGGTCTAAGATCTAGTTATTAAGTTTTTACTTACAGAGCTTGGTAAAAAGTGAGATTATATACCTTTCCATTGTGTTCCTATTGGAACATCAATAATAGCTTCATGCTAGAGGCTTACAAAAATACATAATTATTCTCTTAATACATTCCTTCAAGTACCTCTCATATTATTTTGAAGTATGCTTTCTCTAAATTCTCGCCCTTGTAAAGTTCAAATAGTTTCCGCATCACTTAATAGCTTGCTGTGAATGACTCTGCCTTTGTAACCTATTTAGATAAAACGGGTGCTGTTTCTTCATTTCACTTCTCAGGTGCTTATTTCTTGTCTGCAGCTACTTTTGCTTGCCTCACCTCTCTGATGCTGTCAGCAAGAGTGCAAAGCTAAAATGGAAAACAGAGTTCACATTTACACTCTTTTTCCTAGAGTACTGGCATATTTTTAGCTACCAACACTCTTGGTGCTGTTCACAGTAATTCAATCTCAAGCTACACAAAAAAAAGCAAATCTTGAGCTTAATATAGAACATATAAGATTAGAAGTAAGGGCTGGAGAAATGGCTCAGCTGTTAAGAAAACTGGCTGCTCTTGCAGAAGAAAAAGGGTTCAATCCTCAGCACCCACCTGGTAACTAGTAACTGTAGCTCCAGTTCCAGTAGATCTGACACCTTCTTCTGACCTCCTTGGACAATGCATGACCATGGGTGCACTCACATAGTCTCAGGCAATACATACTCATACACATAAAATAATAAATAAAATATTAAAAGAGAAAATAACAACTCTCTTGGTGAAAATTTCCAATGTATAATTCCTTGAGCTGTGCTTATATACCATTTCTGAGAGAACGCCTTATCTGATTTTCCTCTTCTTTTTGTACAACTCATTCAGAGTCACAGTTTTTAAATTCTATCTTTATGACTTTCAGATATGTTGTTCTAACAATAGCATGGCTATTTTATAGTTTTATTTGTTTTTATTTTGTTTAAAAAGTTAGTTTAAATTGTAATATGAATATCAACTTGATGAGTGAGTCCACAGCAACATAATCATACATCTCACCTTGCTCACTGAATTCTCTTAGAGCTACACCTAACCTTTGTATAAAATGCTAAGTGGACACTAAATAGCAATTTCACTACCGTGACAGAGAAGATTCATGTGTGTTGTTTCCTTTTTGTTTCTTTGTTTTTCAGACAACAAAAACATGGATTTTGTTTCTTATTCCTTCAACTAGCCTGTGTCTTTTGACTAGGGAGTTCAGTCCATTGATGTCTAAAGTTATTATTGAAAAATGTATACTAGCTCCTGTCATTTTAATATCTGTTTGTATTTTTGGTTTAACTTTTATTTCCAGTTATACTTCATTTATTTTTTTTTTCTGTTTCCTCTTGGGTATAGTATTTCCTTTAGCTTTTTGTATTGCTTCAAGTATTCTCTGAAGGGCTGGATTTTAGGGCATGTGTTTTTTCAGTCTGTTCATGTTGTGGAAGATATTTTTTCCCCTTCAACTGTAATAGACATTTTTGTTTAGTAAAGTATTCTGGGTTGGTGTCTATGGTCAATTAGAACTGGGAATATTTTGGTCCAGGCTCTTCTGGCATTCTTAACTTGCACTGAAATTCAGCTGTAATTCTGATGTGTTTTCTTTTATATGTGACATGTTCTTTATATCTACAGATTTCAGTATTCTGTCTTTCTTGTGTACATTTAGTGTTTTTACTATGATAGGCCATAGTATCTTTTCTGGTCCTATTTGGTGTTCTATGTCCTTCTAGCATTTGTATTTGTATGGCTATGTCTTTCCTTGATTTGGGGAAAGAAACCTGACCAAAAACATTAAAGTTCTCTACAATAGAAAGATATTGAGCAAGATACCAGAAGATTGAAGGACCTCCCATGTTCATGGATTAGAAGAATTAATATTGTGGAAAAAAACAACATCCTAACAAAAGCAATATATATATATTCAATAGAATACTAATAAAATTCCTTATGACATTCTTCACAGAATTAGAAAAAAAATCCCACAAAATTCATATGGAAGCAAAATGCAGTCCAGATAGGCAAAGCTGTGCTGAGCACAAAGAACAACACTGGGGGAATTACTATACCAGATCCCAAACTCAATTACTGAGTTATAATCATAAAAATACCACGGTACTGGCACAAAAGTCAACATATACATCAAAGAGACATAACTGAAGATCTAAACACGAGTATGTGAAATTTCAGCCCCCTGATATGTAACAAAGTTGCCAAGAATACACACTGGAGGAAAGACAACATCTTCTACAAATGGTGCTGGCAAAACTGATTTCCATCTATAGGGGAATAAAATTAGAATTTTATCTTTCACCTTGCAAAAAATATCAACTCCAATACTTTAAAGAATGCAATGTGAAACCTGAAACTCTGAACTGTTAGAAGAAAATATTGGCAGTAATCTACAAGATGGAAGTATAGGTATGGACTTTTAAAATCAGCCATCAGTGATAAGGAATTAATGTCAACAATCAACAAGTGGAATCTTTAGATTAAAAAAAAAAACCCTTTGAGAAGCAAAAGAAATAACCAAAGAAGTAAAGAGAAGCCCACAGAGTGGGAGAAAATATTCTCCAGAAACACATCTTACAGAGGTTTAACATTCAGAATATATATATAAGGAACTGAAAAAAAAAAAGAATCAGGAAAACAAATGAACCAAGTAAAAGATGGGCTATTGTTCTGAACAGAGTTCTCAAAGAAAAAGAAATGATAAAGATGGCTAAGAAACATCTTAAAAAGTGTTCACCATTGGTAGTAACTAGGAAATGGAAATTAAAAGTACTCTGAGATTCCTTCTTACCCCAGTCGGACTGTCTTAATACCAAAACAAACCCCATAAATGATTCTACATACTAGAGAGAATATGGGGAAAGAGATACATTCATGGCTGTGTATATACCCAAAGGACTCATTCTACTGCAGATACTTGTACATCCATGTTTCTTAATGCTCTTTTCACAGTATCTAAGAAATGGAAGCAACCGATGTGTCCCTCAGCTGAAGAGTGGATAATGAAAATATGGTTCATTTACACAATGGAATTCTCCTCAACAGTAAAGAAAAAATGAAATGTGTAGGTAAATGGATGAAGCTAGAAACTATTACACTATGTGAAGTAGCATAGATTAAAGAACAAAAACAAAAAAAATATGTATGTTCTCTATCATTTGTGAATTCTAGCATCAACTCCTTATATGTAAGTTTATATTCTCATATTACTGCAGGAACTAGGAAAATGGAGATGAGCTGGGGAGGTAAAGAGAAAGAAGGAATCTGAGAGAAGAACAATAGGAGACAGGGGTTATTAAAGAGGAAACGGGGAAAATGGAGGTGTTTAAATTTGAGTGGGAGAGGGAGGGCATTGCAAAGAACTACAGGTAGGGGTCAAGGCTATATAACAAGAAATGTGCCAGATAGGAGAAACTTATCTCTTTAAATTGTTGAATATGGTAGTACAAGAGACATCCAGAATTACACAGATTTTTGCCCCAGTCCTTGATTTCTTCCCAGAACATTAAGGTAAGACCCTATGCTGAAAACAGGACAGACTTTGGATACAGGATTTGGAGCAGTATAGCTAGAACAGACCAAGAAGCTATCTCCCCTGAAGACTTTCTCTCATAATTTTGGAGACCACTACCCAATCTGCTAAGGAAGAACATCAATTGATGGGCTAACTCCAGCTTTAAAGCCTAATAATAACATCAATGACCACTCCAGAGAACTATATTGTGGCAGTTGTAGCACTTTTATTTTGAAAGTAATCAACAGCTACCTAAATGGATTAATGTGCCCTCAGTGTGAAGAAACTCTTGTGTAGTATTGTAAACATACCCAAATACAAAGGACAGGAAATATCAAAGCTCTTAGAGAAAACTCCATAGCTGTCATATCCTTAGACAAATTTCTTACTATGTGTAAAATATGGATCCTTATATTTACATACAAGTATTCTCATCGCCTCTCCACAAAGAAGCTTCTTTAACAGCATATGGAGATTATTACAGAGGTCTGCAATTTGTCATACACAGAGACTGTCTGTGAATTGCACATTCCTAAGTGACACATCTACAGTACAACCTTTACACCTAAGGTTCACTGAACATAGTGTAACTAGGGGTCAAGAGAACACTGATCCATGTCTCAGCTCTTATCAATGAAGCTTCCTCATGCAACAGAGGGCAATAAGCACAAATGGACACAAAAGGCCAAAGCATAGAGAATAAGAGCCTGCAGAATGTGGGCCTTTCCACGGGACTTCTGTCTTAAGCTCCACCTGCCCAGGGCTCAGGGGCCATTGCAGAAGACTGGACAGAAAGTTTTTATGACGGACATCTGGTAACACTAACTTGACTCAATAAACCTTAAAACAAATGAAATACAGTAGGAGGATGGCCTATGGAGATAGTGCTATAAAGCCGATGAAGATGTTATGTATGAAATACACAAAAATTAAATTAAAAAATTTACAGAAATGGATGAAAGCATGGATATCTAGTCCTCTGCGGGGTAATAAAATGATCCCATCACAAATGCTTGACAAAAGCTTCATTTGCTAATAATAAATGGAATCCTTTCTTAATTTTATCTATCGGATAAATTACAGTGATTTATGAAACAGAATTTACTACTCCATGTGGGTAGAGTGCAGTAATTACAGTGTTCTGACAAGAAATCAGGTGACAAAAACATTCCATTAGGTCACGAGTAAATGTCACTAATTTCTATAAATTTCTATGGAAAGACAGGATTTTCTTCCTGGGGGTGTATCCCTGTATATCTGCTCAGCTTTATAAGGAGGAGAGAAGTCAATATAAAGATACTGTACAGCAAATGAAACAATTAATCAAGAGACAAGGAAGTCCAAGAAGTGAGAGAGGAATTTTGACAGCTACATATTGGATAGAGAATTTGTACCTGGAATAAGCAAAGGACTCAGAAAAGAAAGAGTTAAGAAAATAAATGAACAAATTTAAAAATTGAATATGAACAGAGTTCTGAAAAGAAATACAATGAATAAGAATTACCTTAAATAATGTTCAACCTCCTTTGCAATCAGGGAAATGCAAATTAAACTATTTTATTATTTCATCTTATCATAATTATAACTACTCAGATCAAGAAAACTGTTATCAACAAATGCTGGCAATGATGCCGGGAAATGGAAATCTTCATTCATTGCTTTTGGGACTGCAAACTCTTGCAGCAACAATGGAAATCTGAATGTGCACATCAGTGTACAGAATTCTCAAAAAATTATAGACTACAAATTTCAAGCCTGTCAAACTGATGTCCCTTTAATGTGGGTTTATCTACTAGATCCTGGTTAACTATGAAGAGTATCAACCTTAAAGACTGAGTATTCCCCTCCAGCACCTATGCTGATAGGTTCCTATAGTAGTCCTCAGCTAAAATTGGGATTTCTCACTCATCTCCTCTTTGCTGGGATTTTGTGTGGTTTAACTTTAGGTGGGACGTATATGTGTTGTCACCATTGAATTCACATGAGTAATTGCCTAGCTCTCTGGAAGATTATGATCCCTGTGGTCATCCACCACCTCTGGCTCCTCTGAGGCAAAGATCCCTGAACCTTAGAAGTAAAAATTTAGTATAGATGGCCTATTCAGAGAAAAGTACCTTCTAGTTTCTTATTCTCTTCACATTAGCAGTTGTGAGTCTCTATGTTAATCAATCTGCTATATGAGGAAGCTTCTCTGGTAAATGTTGAGAAACTTTCATCTATGAATAAAACAATAAGCTATTAGGAGTCACTTTAAACTTATGATTACTTAGTATAATAATAGTTTTAGGCTCTCCACTATGGCCTGTGGTCTTTGGTTCCTTTGCCTCATATCAGCACTAAGTGTAAAATATTGAGAGATTAAAGCAGTTATGCAGGAACACACAGAAATGCACAAATCTCACTAGTCATTTATAAAGAGACTTTCTCTTCTGCAGCTTTAGAAAGAGGGCAACCAAGCAATAAATATTCCTAAGGTCCATAGTATATATAATTCCAGTATTGATTACTTCTTTTGTTACTATTAGGGCTATGTTTGAGATGGAAATGAATTCTGTGGCTTTGTACAGAATCAAATATGATGACTCATATTTTCTAATCTTCTTGGCAAACAAAAACTATTATGCCTTTTACTCAAACTTTCCATGCCCTCTTGTTAAAGACAGCAAAGAAGTTTCTGATATTCAGTGCTTCTAGAGCACTTTATTGTTGGCCATCTGAACAAATGCTTAGTGCAAATCACAGCATAACAAAGCAAAGCAGGACTAAGGCCTTCAAATGTGAAAAGACATCTCACATTGAAACAGTTGGGTAAAGTAATCCATATTCCCTAGTAAAAGGTGCAAGGGTTTATATGTGACAAGATACTGGAGGAGGACATAGAGTGCAAATTTAAAGGGTATGGAGATGACTAACTTCAAATTACATTTTTTTCCAAGTTTTTTTTTAAGTTTTTGTAAATTTCGTATAATACATCTTTATTAAAATTAGACACCTCCTCCTTTCTCCCCAGCCTCCATAACCACCCACCAGATTTCAGGTATTGTGTGTATATGTTAAGTGTTATCTGATCAAGCATTTTTATCCAGGTGTCCCTTGGTAGAGGACATCTACTCAGCCTGTCTAGAGTCACTCTCCTTAGATATACTTTCCCTCACCCTACAGTAATCATTTGTCAGATATAAATTCTCTTGTGTTACTCTGTATTAGTCTCAATCTGTTGCAAAATGAAGCTTCTTTGATGAGTGGAATATGGTATATTTATCTGTAAATACAAGGAACCATAGTTAGAAAACAGTCTAGAGATTGGAGAAAGAAAGAGTTTTCTAAGGAACTTATGATCTTTCTAGCAAAGTGCTCAACTCCTTAGTAATGAGAAAAATGCAAATCAAAACGTCTTTAAGATTTTATCTTACCCTAGTCCAACTGCTAAAATCAAAAGAACAAAACACTAAAGGTTGAAGAAGATTTGGAGAAAGAGGAACACTCATTCACTGCCTGTGGGAATACAAAATTGAGCAACCACTATGGAAAGAAATGTGAAGAACTCTTTAAAAATTACAAATGAATCCATATAATCTGGCTATACCAGTCACTCATTGGCATATACCTAAAATATCCATCCTACTCTAGAGAGATATGCAGATTTATGTTGATTGCTTTACTTTTCAAAATAGCTAAAAATAGTAACATAAATGTCCCTCAACTGATGAATGGATAATGAAAAATGTGGTACATTTACACAATGGAGCTCTATTCAATGGTAAGGAAAGATGAAATTTACAGGTAAATGGATGGAACTAAAAACTGTTATATTAAGTGAAGTAAGACAGACTCAGAAAAGCAAGTGTTTTGCATTCTCCCTCATTTGAGGATCTTATATATGAGTATATATCCTCATGTAACTTCAGGATCCAAGAACAATGGAAAGGAAGCACAGAGGTAAAGTGAAAGAAAGAGCCAGAGAGAGGGGGAAAACTGGAAAAGGATGTTTCCAAGGTAGAAGTGGGGGCAATGAAGGCAATTCAATGGGGAAGGGAGGTGTGTATGACATACAAGGAACCATGGGGAGTAAATGAGGAGAAAGAACTTGAGAGTGGGGTGTAACAGGAGACAGCTATTACCAAGGGAAAGTGGACATACTTATGATGAGGTGGAAGGAGGAAGGTTAGACAGAACGGAGAGATAAATAAAGTTTTGGTGGCATGAAAAAGAGGGAAATGTTTTATACACCTCTCACCCCTGAAAAATATCCATACAGTATCTGGACATAAGTACATGTATATATCTCTGGGGTATATAAAAAGAAACACAGTACCAGACAGGAGAAACCTCCCTTTGAGTTGTTGGTCAGGATAGTCCATGAAACTCCCAAAATAACATAGTTTATCTCCAAAGCCTTTGATTACGTCCCTTGAAGGTAACCCTATTGCTGAAGACAGGACATACTTTGGAAACAGAGCTCAGAGCAGTGGAACTGGAACTGATCTTGTAACCTTCTCCCTGAAGGGTAGTTCTCATAGTTCTAGAGGATACTATGCAAGATGCTAAGGGAGAAAAATCATACCAGCTATAAAGCCTATGACTGGCAGAGAAAACTGTCTCTATTGGTACAGTAGTGGTAGTTTTCCTTAGGAAGTAATCAATAGCTAACTAAGCTCTCTCAATAGGAGGAAATTCATAGATAGCACTGTAAAGATAACAAATACAAATTGTTCCTTTCAATACAGAAGTTATTCCATAATTATGATGACCTCTTTAAAAAACAGCAAGGGGATGCCCTACATGGTGTTTAAATGCAATGACTATGATGACACATGATGAAAGTAGGAATTAAAATTCTCAGAAACATGAATGGCAATATCGTATGCATTATGAAAAAAGTATCAAGCTGTGTGATAGGAGGAATATAAAGAAAATGAATTTATAAGTTATATCAAATAAACCATTCAGAAGAACACCTAGCAAATTCGGGCAAATCAGTGTTAAAGCTCCTTTGTGGTCTGTGACCTAAACTAAATAACCTTTCATCAGATAGTGACTCCCTGATATTGAGAGGGTGATAAGATCCCTACAGATAGAGACCAAGTGGTGATGCGTAATCAATAATAACAACCGGTTCAAATTGGCAGCCAGTGGGGACATACATGCAGGGGATATAAATAAGGTTACTGGAATAAAAATACCACAGGGATAGCCAAAAAATTATTGCTTAAACTATAAAATCAAAATAATAAATTATGGATGATATGGAGGTGGAAGGCAGCTGCTGCATTAAAAAATAATTCCCATTCTCTGCTCCTGGATCCTGTCCAGTGTTTAGACCTGGAAAAGCACTGATTGGTGAAAAGACCAAGTCTGTAGGAAGGAGGAAATAATATCACAACAGGTAGGTGTAGCAATAATTCATTCACTCCCCACAAAGAGCCCTATGGTATTCACTCATGTGAAAAAGCAGTGGCAAAGGGGACTGCAGTGGCATTTCAAGGACTGTTGACAAACTGATCCTAGTTGACACCAGTAGCTGAGGAATCAGAGGTACTATCAGGACAGTCTAGTAAGAGTCTAAACATAGGAACAGGGGAGTTGAATGTTACCATGGTTCTAAGTATCATTACAGTTAAATTAATAATACACTTAAGTACATAAAAATTACAGATATTGCAATCTTAATGACATTAATCATTTATTCACTGTTTATGAAAATATCTGCCTAGATGGATTCTCGATGGTTATAATGAATTACTGAAAACTCTGCAAAAACATAGTAACTCCAACTCTACCTACTGCACCAAATATGATCTCAGAGCAACTAATATACTCTTGCTGAAAATGACCAAGTAAATTCTTTCCAGCCCTATCAAATGCAGTCTGTATGCACAGGTTTGTCACAGAGCTATCTTAATTTGCCCGTTTTGGATCACTTGAAATACAATGTGAAGGAACGTGGACCTTGGGGCAAGGTAAACAAACTCAGATTGCATCCCGGGTACTGATAGCAGCTTGTTAATCACAAGAACTTATATGTACATGAGTAGACTTGTAATGTGCAGTCACTTTAGAAAGTCTAAGATTAATATTCTCAAGATTCAAGGAAATGCCATGCTCATAGATTTCAAGGTTCCCATTTATCCAGAGAATGCCAGGACATACTGAACTCTGTTGTTTTCCATGTACTCTATAAAATGAAACAAAAGTATGAAAAACATGTAACCTTTAATATCAACAGTTGTTGCATGAATCTTTCTGGAGAGTCTACTTTTATCTATCCAAATAAAGAAGACAAGAGCTTATAAAAGAAAAGACTCAACCCATGACCACCTGGTGAACCAATGAGTTTCCTGTGTTTATTTAGAGGAAAGTGGGTTTAAGTTGACCTCCACTTGTGTGTGTAACTTATAATGACTTAGACAGCTATATTATCCAAAAACCCCACCCCAGTATGAGTTAGAACCCTGGAGAGCTTCATTCCTAGTCACCTGTGCAACATGTGCATCTATAGGACTGAAGAGTCTCCTTCTCCCCCAACAGTTGTTTAGCACATACATAATCTCCATGAATGGCTTCATGGGTACTGCAAATGCCACTGGAAACAGATCCATAATAGCAATCTTAAATCTAAGTCTCATTTATCCCTCTTAACTCACTGATTTTAAGAACAGTATTAAAATTAGATTAGCACAGGTCCTTCATCTGTGAAATGAGGCCAAGAACCCTTGGTCTTAAGAAACAGCAAGACTAATTAATATGAAAAATTTTAAACTATCAACATCATTGTCATCATAATCTTTCCGGTCATGAGAGTTACGAACTATAACTACTACTAAATTGCAAATAAACAGAAAAATATGAGACTCTACATTTTAAAATGACATGGAACTTATGTCTGCAAATGAGGAAGGCTTGTGAAAATTATTATTTCTTATTATTGTGAAGATCATATATGTTCTACAAGCATTTACATAAATTGATATAAATTGATGACATCACAGAGGTATACACAGATATTCTTATTATCTTGTTCTCTAGAGGTATTATTTATATGCTAAAATTCAAATCACTGGAGAGCAGAACAGGTTATAACTTATTGCTCATGAAAGGAATAGAAATTACAAGTAGAGATTTCAAAATTATAAATATAAGGTATGTTCATAACGACAAATAAAATGTTGTGCTTCATTCACATGTAACTATGCAATAAATCTTGCTGAAAATAAGTAGAATCTGGGGTGCTTCAGTGATAATATTTTACTTTAATGGACAATGTATCTGAGTGAAATTATCTTACAAATCAGCTAACACAGAGAGTAGATATCCTACTATGATATTTGATCATAACCTATTGTGATGATCTATTTCTGATGTTAATTTAATATGATGTTAAATATTGAATTCCTATTATTACCACTCTTAATTTAATTTTATGCTCACCAAGAAACCTTCAAATGTGAAGTTTGGCATTTTTTATTACAAATGTCCAGGAGGGGATTGAAATAGACTCTCTCTGCAGTTTTATTTCTCATTGTACACTAATTGCATTACAATTCTGCTTCCGTACATAAAGTTGGGTTCATCTGTGACTATTCCTGGGAAACAGAGCCACTTGATATTTATAAATTAGTCTGCTTGCTTCATATGAACTCTGCACAGAGGTTAAGGATTAAGTTAAGACTTAAAGTGAAGACTGTTCTGGGCAGCTGGCCAGCCACCCCTAAGCATGTCTGCATCACTGCATGCTCCATACATCTTTTCTTGAAAGTTGTCCAAGCAAGAGATTATATGATTCATTTAATCAATATTGATAAACACTTACAGAGCACCTTCTCTTCTGCAGCGTGATTTAGAGCAGGAGGTCTTTACTCAGACTGCTTACTAAGCTCCTCCATGGACTCACTGAGGAATGTCAGACATTTTCTGACTTCTTTGTGTGCCATATCATTGTTCCAATCTGAAAACATCTCTCTGATGCTGTGGTGAGAACACTACCAAGAGTTAAGTCACTAGGATGTAAAGGGTAGTCATTTTCATCATTGCTAACATTTGTATCATTTTTATTAGTAAACTATTCTGCAAAGCAGGAGGATATAAAGGTAAATCATAATTTTTAATTACTACTTTTTAGTTTATACAAAACTAAAATGGAAAAAAATATCAGAGTAAAAGCTACTTATCAGAAAACTAGATAAGTAGAAATATATTTATTTTGGTAATGAGAACAGAAAATTTAAAGTTTATAAGAATATTCATATAAAGTAGTGCAATTTTGTCCCTATCTGAAGTTATCTTGACTGTGACACTTATACAGAGTAGTTCTACTGGTGTCTGAAGAACTGTGCAGTATCTAACTCAGGAGTATTTGTGCAAATAGTCTGAGTAGATTTCCTGATGCATGGTGGCTATTCTAAAGTCATTATTATTATTATAATTTTTTGTGATTTATTGTTTGCCACCAAAGTAATGGTACATGTGTTTTGAGATTTGAGCTTATGAATAGCAACTATAAACTGCAGTGGTCTTGAATGCACTTTCTTGGCAATACATCTAGTTCCCCAAATGCTCCCCTCCGTCAGCGGCCTCAGAACAAAGCACTGGCCAGTTGTTATGAGCTCACAAGCAGTTGCTTATTTCATAAGGCTGATGAAGACTCATAGTAAAAGCTTACCAGCAGACAGCTCATACTTTCCTTTTTGTGGTAACAAAGAACAATTTCTACTCTAACACTGCATTTAGGCTTAGTCCTCTGTCAGTAAGGAAGGGAAATGAAGTCCTGACATCTTGCTCCATAGCAGGATGGAATGGCTAACATTTTGAAAACATTAGCCTTGGCCGTGTCAAGTTATATTGTGAAACTGCAGGATTGGTTTGTAGCCACTCTGGACTCTAGATACCAGATCCATGTACCTTTATATAAGGGTCACAATCAAAATGTTTCCAGACATTGCCAATTGCCTCCCCCACCCGGAGGGGACAAAATTGCTATGACAGAGCATCCCTATTTTAGCGCATGTTATTATGTTTCAAATTACTGCTTTCTCTTGTTACCAAAAAACATGTTTCATTTCAACTCTATCTAGAATTGTGGTATCCTACTATTATTATATGTTTTTGACCCAGTGGACATGTGAAAAATTCATATTTGAATGCATTGGAAACAATTTTGAATACAGTAACATTTACTTTAAACTTTGAAGGATTTCGTGATATAGAAAATGAAGAGGTGATGGTGGATAGAATTTTAATCTGAGGTACCAGATAAACAAAGACTTGGAACTAAGATAGTTGCTACCAGACTTGGTGAATTTCAAATGATTATGGATGACCAAAACTTAGAAACTACAGAGTAAAGATAGAAAGATAAATTTATTGCATACTTCCAGAGTAAGACAAACTCTTTTTATCCAACTGTGCATGTTCTGTATAATCAAGAAATTAAAATTAAAAAAAGTTAGACAATGACTCTTGTCTAGGTGGTCAGTTTGATTTTGGTGCTGCAAAGGGATTTTTTTTTTAACCTAGATTCTTACATAGTATATGTTTGATTCCTTCTATCCCATGTTTAGCAAAGAAATGCAACAATAAATGAGTATTTCACTGTAATGGTCTCTATCTTGACAATTCTAACATGTACAGAGAGCTGATTCTGTACAAGAGAAGCTATTGTGTTGTATGTTACTCTTTGCAAAGAGTTATGTGCTAAACAACCTTAACTTTATCACACACAAGAGGGAATCTTAGAGATTGGATTTCAGCTGAAATGCTGAATATAAAATATTTTCTTAAAAGTTGGAAAAACATGTTAAGTCCCATTCAATCAAACATTAGAAGCCGGATGTCCTTTAGTTCAAATTCTTCCACTGGAGTCTGATCGGGCTACCTAGAGATTAAGGTACACCTGAGGCCCTATGCAGATTACCTGGAACATAAATTAAGGAGGGTCTACATTTGATTATGAACTGTTGAATGAAAAATGCAAAACACAACAATTTTTTTTTAATTTGGAGAAACACTAGCATTCTGTGTATATTTTAGAAGGGCAAGCTTCTATTGGGATTTGGTATAAACATTTATCAAATGCTCTATTGATTCCAATAATTTTGAACTCTGATTACAGCTAAAATAAATCAATATTTGGTACATAAAGTAAAAGTTCTGATAGTAAATGTCACTTTTAATACAATATGAGAATTAGGATTTGATTAAATATTTACTATTCTGGCATCCGTGTGAACTGTCCAGATACAATACACCCCTCCACATTTCCTCCATTCCAGTTCCTTCCCCATCCTCCAGTCACTTTTCTGTCCCAACTTCATGTACTCACACTTCGGACGTTGTAGTTGTGGCCTTGCTGCAGTTCTTAACCCTTGCCAGATTTCCAGTTACTCTCTGCTTCTGGTCATCACTCCAATAGCTTTTGCCACCGTGCCTCCTTGTCATTATTGATTCTAATCCTCTGGAACCATAAACTAAAATAAACTCTTTCTTCTATAGTTTTACTTGATCATGACACCTTATTATAGCAACAGAAAAAATAAGTAATATCGAAGATGGTAGAAGAAACTGGACTATAGCTATGAAGAACCTGATCATGGGGTTTTTTGGAGGAACTTGGAGGACTTTAGAAGTTTGGACTGAAAAATCTATTGAATGAATGGACTAATGTATTTGGCAAAGGAAATTTCAAGACAGTCTAAAGTTGAATCAGTGGTGATATGGTGAATATTATCGAGACCAGCAATGAAAAAGCAAGTCAGGAGAAAAAAATTGCAAAATACGCAGTTTGGAGAGAGAGAGAGCTCTATGAAATTTAACAGTGTAGAAGCCAAGGCATTTGATGAGGAGATGAGAGCTACTAAGGAGAGATCCACAGATTTGCATTTAAACAGTGGATAGAGTACCTTCAGGTAAAGACCACAACAAGCTAAGGCTCAAACATGTGAAAATGCTGGGCTGTGGGTGGGGTAGGAGTATCCTTATCCTAGAAAGTCAGAACATAGAAACTCTGCTGATATGGATGAAGCCGTTCATCACAGACTCCAGCTGAACACAGCAGTGTAGTTCACATGGTGCTCATTTTAGATACACGGAAAATATAAGCATGAAGAGGGGTCATTAGTGGCTCTGCCATTTCAGGGAGCAGCTGAAGTCCACCAGAATGCATCAGGGTGTCGCCGTGTAAAGAAGACCCTGGCAGGCCATTGTGTGCAGCTGTGAAAGTAAAGATTGGTTGTCTGTGGAGACCCCAAGACCTTGATATGCTAGATCAATGAGATATCTGCCGAGAAGGGCTGCATACAGGGAATGGTACCAGCCCAATGGAGAGATATATGTTACATGCAGCAAAGCTGGAGGGGGTAAGCCATACAACCTCTTTGGAAGTTTAGTCTCAGAAATCAGATATGGAGTTACTGGATTTGGTGTTTGCCCTGGTGGTTTTCAGTCTTGTTTTGGTTCAGTATTTCTTCAGTATGGCCCCAATTCCTCCCTTTTGGAATGGAGATGTGTATGTAGTTCCATTTTATGTTAGAACTACATAATTTGTCTTGTGATTTTCAGGGTTTTACAGTTAAGAGATTTCTGAGTCTCAGAGGAGACTTGGAATTCCGGACTTTGAATAGTATTGAGACCAGTACAGACTATGAAGACTTTTGAAGGTGGAGTAAATGCATTTTGTATTTTACATGGTCATGAGCCTATGGGGACTAGGGAGAGGAATGTGGTGATTTGAGTGAGAATATCCTCCCAAATCTCGAAGGATTTGGACACTTGGTCCTCAGTTTGTGGTACAATTTGGGGAGGG
This sequence comes from Eospalax fontanierii, assembly GCA_035773235.1. Taxonomy (NCBI): domain Eukaryota; kingdom Metazoa; phylum Chordata; class Mammalia; order Rodentia; family Spalacidae; genus Eospalax; species Eospalax fontanierii. Next base: position 66,923,266 of record CM069524.1, on the reverse strand, counting down.
TCAATGGAAGTTTAAGGAGGTTTGGTCATACTGGAGAAAGCATGTCACTGAAGATCGAGTTTGAGAATTCTTAAGCATTGCCAGATTAGCTGTTGTGTTTCTTGAAGATATGACTACATGAGCTTCTGCTCTGGCACTTCCTGCTGCCATGCCTTCCCACCATTATTGACTAAACCTCTTGTACTATAAACTCAAACTCTACTTTTCACTGGACATGGTGTTTCATCATAGCAACAGGGAAATAACTAATACACTTGGTCTAGGTATTTTATCACAGCAACAAAAAAGTAATACACTCAAGGAATATCACGGAAATGGGGGCATCAAAATTGTAAGAACCAGAGGATTGTTAAATCTGCTGCTAGATACAGTTTTCTAGATATAAAAGGGAAGTGCTGCATGAAAGCTCAACGATATGATGCCTAACAAGTCCTACACAATGATAACACCATCTGACATGCTAATATGGATGGAGAGAGTTGCCCAAGGTCCCATCTCTACAAGAAGAGTGATGAGAACCTTTGTCTCCTGGGAGAGGAAGAATCAGTTTTCTCCAGAGACAAACTTCCTGATATGTTATGTAATCCTGATATGTTATGTAATATATACAAAGATTTCTAGATACATATATATTTATATGTAATAATAATAATTAAGAAGAGATTACAAAAGTAAGAGGGAGTAGGGATGCATGGAGGAGTTGGAGGAGGAAGAGAGAAGAGCAGAAATTGTATAAATACAGTATTCATGTGTGAAATTTTCAAAAATAAAAGCCTCAGTGTACTTTGTTAAATCATGACAAGTGTTATAGAATCTAGAACTGGAGAGATGGCTCATCAGTTAAGAGCACTGACTTCTCTTACAAAGGACCTGTGTTTGATTTCCAACACCCACATGGTAGCTAAAAACCATCTGTAACTTCAGTTCCAGGGGAATCCAAGCCTTTTCTGGCCTTACATACATGCATGTTTCTTAAAAAGAGATATAAAATTCCAGAAAAACATGTAGTCCAAATTTCAAAATCCATGGTATTAATAATTATTTTAAATGACTATCAGTTTCCATATGATACATATTAATTGTAAAGAAACAATAAATAATGACATACTAGCCAATTAACAAAGAATTAAATCATATTTCTAAAATATAGTCTCTTTGAAGCAGTTATTTGTAACTCTTAAACAGAAACAGAAATGCTATGTCATAAACAAATAATATTTTCTTTATTGGTAGTGTTCAAATTCACAGATTCTGAAACATACTAAAATCAGATATGTAAATAGATACATGGAGCGAGTGAAAGGGAAAGAGGAATAAGAGGATTCACCCAGTACTTGATAATTTTTCAGATCTTTGGCAATGAAAAATAATAGTAAATTTTTTCTTTAATTTTGCTGGTAATAATTATTTTCAACTGCATTAAATAAATGTTTCATGGAAAGTAAGTGACATAAGTGACTCTGCCTGGCTGATCCTGTGAAACCAATTTGCATAGCAAATGAATGAAAATGCCCAAGTGCAGAGCATCACTGTGATATGAAACACAAGGTCAGTGAAATATTTCTAAGAATAAAAGACCTATTGTACAGCCAGTGGACAGTATTTAATAATTTCTTGTATATTTGAAATTGCTGAAAAATAGAGTTCAAATGTTCTCAGCACAGAAAAGTAAACAGATTAATATAATGGAAATATTAATTGGATTGTGATATCTATCAACCAAATATACACAGAACACATATATGACACTGTGCAGGTTGTTTGAGGCAGGGTTTCAAGTACATATACCAGGCTAGTCTTGAATTTAGGATTGTCCTCCCTCAGTGTCCTCTGTGCTTGGGTTATGGGTATATGTATTCACATCGTGCTTTAGACTGTATTTTTATTGAATTACCATTTTTAATTCAGAATAAAGGAAAATGAGATTACAAATAAGTGTAGAGACAGATTTAGAGGATATGGTTATAGTGAGGTTAGTCTTATTTAATAGAGTTAAAATGTAGACAAATATGGTAGTAAATGACTTTAATTCCAGTACCTGGGAAACTGAGGCAGGCCTCTGTGAGATCAAGGCCAACCCAGGGATACAAGGAGACCCTGTCTCAATAAAACAACACGGAAAATTCATATTTGTTTATATTTTATTTTTTTGAGAAGTGAGTGTTTAGAATTCAACATTAATATTGCTGCATAGTGCATATATATATATATATTATGTTAAAGAATGAAAAAAAAGAGACTACTGGTCAACATATAAAATCAGTCTTTCATTCCTGTTTGATGCTAATATAACTTGTAGGCAGCCATAAAAACTGTCAAGGTTAAATGTGAAAATTTTTGTACCGTGTTTCTTGACTTTCGTTATTTCTAGAATCTTTAGAATCCGTAATACAATATTTTACTCATCATAGAGACTTTAATATAAAGAATTTTCACTGTTATTTGCTTTCATTCACAATAATCTAAAAATTCAGTTATTAAATATTGGACAAACTTTATTTTATGTAGTATTTTCAGTATATGTATCAGTATATGTAGCATGAAGTCTTCAGTTATAGGGGAATTAAATTAGACATGGAATAACCTATAAACAAAATTCTTTTACATACAGCACATGCACAAAGACACTAGTAATGATAATAATTGAAGGTATTAAAAAGTAATCATAGTAGGCTGGTGAGATTTTGTCAACTTGCCATGAACTGGAGACCTCTGAGAAGAGACAATCTCAGTTTGGAGCTGCATCCAGATTATCCTGTTGGCCTGTCTGTTCGCACGTTTTTTTGTTTGATAACTGATGTAGGAAGACCCAAACCACTGCAGAAGGGGACATCCCCCCTCAGGTGGGCCTGCTCCGCATAAAAATGTAACTGAGCAAGCCACGGGTAGCAGACTAGTAAACGTTACTCTTCACAGATCTCCGCTCCAGGTCTCCTCTCTAGTACCCAGCCTTGAGCTCCTGCCTGGCAATCCTGGGAGATGGACTGTAACCCGTGATCGGAAATAAATCCCTTTTCCCCACTTTACTTTTGGTCATGGTCTATCACTGCAACAGAATCCAAACCAGAATATATAGTGTGCTGATGTGCTCATTTTCTGTACTCTAAATTTGTTCTTACCTTCTTCATGTAAATGGTACCATCTGGAGAACTGAACTGGGCCACAGTTTGTAATCTCCCCAACACTCTTCATGTTCTTCTCTAACTGCTTTGAGATGGTGTCTGCATATATGAGTAGCTGAAGAGAACAACGCATGTCTTTCTTCTCTGTGAGAAAGGAGCAGCTGGCCATACAAAGCTCTCTGTTACTTCTATTTGTTTCCAGTTGCTGCTTCAGCTCTGCAGGTTGCAGAAGCCAGGTGGTGACTATTGGGCACATTGTGGCTTCATCCCCAGCTGCTTAGCATGCATGTGGTTAGGCACATGAGAATAACTTCTTCATGTTTCACAGGTCTGTACTGGAAGCAGAGCCCAAGATCTCTCTTCCTTATATATCCACACTCAGAGGCAAAAAGGATTATCTCCTGTCTCCCTATCTCAACTGTGAGAATATTTCTTTGCAGAAAAGTCTACCAACAAACATTAAGGAAGGCTTTTTGATTCATTAATGAGGAAGTGAAGGATGTAAAATTCTCTCTTGGCAAAGCCTTGCTTTTTATTATCTTCAGGTCACATCCTTTTTCCTATATGTAACTCTCACTTTTTCTTTTACATTTATTAATGACTCAGTCTTTTACACAGAAGAAGGTGCTATTTTGATTTGATAATGTTCCTTCTTATTGAAAAAGCCAAAAGAACTTTTTTTTTGGTATTAAAGTTGCTAGTTTCTTTAAAATGATCACAAATCTGAAGTGTTCAAGCACGTCACTTAAATTATAAATTTTAATTCTCAAAGAATCTTTTGATATGAGTATTGTTAGAATTTCATTTCTAGTATCTTTGTGAGCATTACATTTATTCTGAAGCATGAGAGACAGAGCTATTACATAACAAAACTTAGCCCTTCCTAGCCCTCCAGTTAGAGTTCATTAATATTGTACATTCTTCCTTCTTAAAGATAAAAGAAAATAGAGAATGTCAGATAGCAAAATGCATTGAAATATTTATCTCTGAAGAATAGAAGTGTCAATAGTCTGTGTTTTCTCCTGTACTGTTTTCTGCTGACTTTCCTCATAATCAATACAAAAATAGAATTTATTTTAAAATTAATTATTTAATAAAATAGTAATTTTCTTAGCATATACAGCAAAATATATTTCTTAGCAAAAGATTTTTGATGCATTTATAATTAGTTTTAGCATTTATCTATAGCTTGAAAATTTGGGGTTGAATATTATGATTATTAGTAAAATATGTAAGTATTGTACCAGTTGCAGAGAATCGACACCTTCCCCTCGGCAGATGTGTATAAACTGAGGATTCCTCTCCTTATCCCAAGTTTATATTAATCCCACATCTTAGCTAAAATTGGTTTGGAAAACTATAGATTCTCCTTGACAGAAGTGTGTTTCTTTGAAGATGTGCATTCACTAGAAATAATGACATATTGCATATGAAGACCATCACCCTCTTTTTGATATCTGGGAATGATCTTAATTTTTTTCTCATTTTCTTTTAATTTAGAGTTTTAAATCACATTAAACATTTTATGTGTCTTTGTAATCAGAAAAAGGTGTTTAGAAAATGTTCAGTCTCTCTTCGTATGGCATTTTACAAAGACATGCCTGGCTTGACAATAGCTGTTGTTCACTTACTGTTTTGAAGTTATGATGAATGCAGATGCTTATTATATAAGAAGAACAAGGAGGATATGCAAAAATTTAAGAAATCATTGCAACTCAAAGAAGAGACATATTGATACTAACATGATTTTAGCTGTTTTAAATCTTATGAATATTAGAGAATTCTTATTGTTATTTCACAAATGAAAATGTTGCCAGTCAAGCTTACATTTCTTCTCTAGTAGGTTTCAGGCAGGTGAATTGGTGGTATTTTAAAAGCATAATTGTTAAAGAACAATTTAAAAATTCAATTTGATTCATATGCAAGTCTAAACTGATTCATGATGATTATAAATCTGTATGAAATTTATGGTAAAATTTCAAAATATTTGATTATTAAAACTTGCATTTAGACAGACTTGTTTCATTTACTCAAAACCCCTCCTCATTGTTCAGTTCTTATCACTTCTAAAATCTCAGTGTACTTACTTCAAAAACTATTCAATGTTAGTAGCAGTTTGTATTATCTGTTACTAAATGCTTAAAAACATTTTCAGTATTTTGCTTGCATTAGTTTAGCGCAAACATCAAATTTCGTGGCATATGTAATTACTCTCATTTATAGAGAAAGATACTACAATACATTTGTGCAAGCAACTATCTTTAACATCATTAAAAAGTGTTAAAGCTGAATGTCTGCAGATAGTCGGCAAGAGGCAAGCTTACTTGAGTGGTTGTTCTGCTTCCCCATACATTGTAACAGTCCATGTCCATTCTGTAATGGTTTCTCTACATCTTAGGTGTTTCAAGCAGCTGACAGGCAGAATGTGATGTTTGAACAAGAAAGCTTACCTCGTTTTTGAATCTGAATGCTGCATGTCTTTCTCACTTTTCCTTCTCTCTCTTCTGCTGTCTCTGATCTCCAGAAATTTGTCTTTCTTTCGTCCTGTCTGACTGATAGGTGGAACCAACTTTGTGAAAGCCGTTCAGGAAGCAGGCATAAAACTCAGAGGAAGCAAATGTCATGACTAGATTTACATCAGAACTGATGGGAAACACTGACAAGAATACTTTAGAAGTAGTCATCTGAGTCTGATGGTGGTAAAAATAGATGAGAAGGGAACAATTCAGTAATCAGAATGCTGATTTTTCTTGACTGGACAGACCAAAACAGTGCAGTGATGACTCTCAGTCTTTTTTCCTTTATTCAGTTTTCTAAAGTTAAGTCGCTTCATTTAGAAACAAACTCCTTTCTTAACAAGAGAGGGAAAGAGGGGAAATATTTAAATATTAAGTCAAGCAAAAATCCATTCCTGATTTAGAGGATGAGTATATTTTAAAATGACAGTAATGCTTAATAACTCATGCATTTCTTGGTAGCAAGGTACAAGTTTTAAGTACCAATATTGAGCTACAGTTCTATTTTTTATGGCAGATAATTCATGCTTTCTTCTTAAGTATCTTCATTTAAAGATCCATGTTCCATTGTTCTTCAATTTCATCGGTTATAAAATGAGGCTAATACCAAGTTTTAGAGAATCAGTGACAGGGTTGCATGTCCCTGGACTGGACTTCTCTATTAAAACTCACCGACCCTTGGCTGAGGTTCCATTGTTGAAGAGTGGAAATACATGAACATAACGAAACAGAGGCTTTCATGTCTCTAGGAATTTGCTTTTATGAACTTTCAACAATGATGACAGCGTGCACAAGACCAATGCTGACTCGACTGACAAATGAAAGCCCAGCATATAACTGGGGAAATAGGCAATGGGCCCCAACCTTTGTCAAAGAACTATTGTCAAATGATTACTGATAGGGTGAGGGAGAGTGGATCTTCTTCAAGGAAGTGACTCTAGATAGATTGACTAGACTCCAGTGAATGAACTTGTACTGATGGACATCTCGATAGAAATACTTGACTGGATTGTACTTAACATAAGTGACATAATATATGAAATCCAGTGTGGAGGGGAAATGAGGGATTGTGGATGAGGGTGGGAGAGGTCGAAATCTGATGAAGTTCTATTATACAAAAAATATTTCAAAAATAAAGTAAATAAAATAAGGCTCTTATGAGAATTATGTGTAGTATGCATCATCTTGTGAAAAATGAATTAATAGCTATAAGAGAATAAAGGCTATATATAATACATAGCAAATATGAAATTATGATATATTACCTTTGTTATTTAATTCCATGTAATAACATGCAATAAAGCTGTGAAAGGTATTATTTGTCCACTTGGACTAATGAACTATCATTATAAAATGGAATAAGTAAAAGACACAATATAATCAGAATAAGTTTCCAGTTACACAGTAGTAGCTAATTACTAATTAGATAGTAAATAATCCCAAGAAATACAGGCAGGAAAATTTTTCTTGGAGTTCTCAATAATTTCTTATTGCTTGTTACTTAGTATCACATTAGCCAAATAAAATATTCTTTAAAAGGCATATGCTTCCAATTATCCTCAAGTCAAGATGATATTTAAATTAAACCAGATGAATGGATACATACATTGTTGAAAAACAAAACATAACACAAAACAAAAACAAATCAAAACAGATATCCAAAAATGAACTGTAACATGCCAAAAATTCCTTCTTGTTCTCAGCCTACGGTCCATATGCCTAAATCTATTGTTTCTTGGTCTGAGAAGAGTTTCAGAACAGATGGCACACTAGCTTAATTAAGCACTTCTTCTGATAGGGCAGATTTCTGCTGTCCATACTTCTAATTTATTCTATTCAATTTTAAATTTTAAACAGTTAAACACTGTGGTACTCAAAAAAATCTTGAAACCTACCGGTGGACATAGTTATGTGAGAAATGAAGAGCTCTTTGATGATTTTTAAATCCTTTTGAGGGCAGTCTTTGTTTAAATACCCACCACAGATGTTGAATGATGCAGAGGAATTTGTCCTACATTGTAGTGGACCATGTCCAAAATGTCACACTGTTTTTAAGATAAATAATCCCTCTAATTTCCACCACTTTGACTCATTTTATGTCATTAAATCAGGAAATCAGCAGATAGCAGTTTCAGATTTATTGAAATTTCATTGTGTTTCTGCAGGAACACAGTGCAAAACAGTTATAATGTAGTTCTTATACATGTGGTCTGTAGAAGTGTAATATTCCACAGAATCATTACAGTCTTGATTAAAGGAAAACTTGCTTTGGTATACTAATGTTAACACCTTCAAAAAGGGGCTCAGCTAATTACATGAGATGTTTATTTTTCTACTGTCGTGTTCTGTTCTTAGTAGAATTGGACAACAAAGAGTTAAAATTTATTTGTCCTGTGCATTAAATTATGATTACGAAGTATAGAATAACCCTATTTATTGCTATTCTCTCATAAACTGTGGTAAGACTCAATCATAAACTAATTATCTGAAATGAATGAGGTCCTGTGTTTGATACTCAGTATGTTAAAATATAAACATATAGATCAATCAAGAGCAAAAGAGAGAAAGACAGAAAGTTAGTTCATACCAGGAAATAATATTTTCTCCATCATCTATTTTCTCTTAAATCTATTGAATGCTGAATTCTATTGTATATTCACATTTGTTCATTATTTTATATTTTAAATGAAGTTTTAAGAGGCATGGGTATTCCAGTAGCAGTGAGCATAAGTGTTCACAAAGTTTGTGACATGGTTTCTAATATTCTCCAAATAAAAAAATGAAGGCATTTTAGAGAAAATGTTGGTTAGAACTGTTACAAATGTTCTAGTGATGTGATTTGGTGGTCAGTACTTGCCTTCTGTACTCATAGACTTAGTTTCAACCTTTGGCACTAAGGGAAAAAACAAAAAGAAACTTTGAAAAATTTGTTGAAGATAACTGTATACTATTATGTCAGTAAAAACTGTGAGAGAATATTCAAAAACAAGACAACTCTAGAAAGAAAGGTTTATGCTATAGGCATACAGAAGCCAACAGAAAATGTTCCCAATAGCCAGTGTTGAATAATTCTGAAAGAAAATTACATGATATTGTATTATACTTTAGCCCTTAATAAATATCTATTCCCGTCCCCACTGAAATAGGGCAGAACATACAAACTGCTCATTCAGAAAAATTAAAAATAACACATTAATATTTTGCATTTATGTCATGATTGAAAGAGCTTAAAGAGAGTGAGGGGACATGAAAAGAGGAAAGAAAGAGAGCAGGAAAAGGTATAAAAACAGAACAAATGCATGAAATTCTCAAAACAACTAAAACAAAACAAAATGAAAGTAAAAGATAACCCTCCATTCCTCCAGTGCCTATTGAAGGGGAGTGAGTAAGGGAAGGAGCTTAGAGAGGAGGAATGATTGTGTAGCAGACAAGCCTGACCACCAGTGTTAGCTGAATACAGAAGGTAGACTCAGAACAAAATGACGTGCTTCACAATGTGACAAATACACAAATTTATTCCTGTGATTTTCCTTCCAAACTGTTGTGATAGAAACCCAATGATAACGGAAAAATTGGGAAATTTAAAATCAGAGAAATTCCAAAAAAAGTTTCTCAGCCATAAGGAGCAACAGGAGACAGGACCGTGGATCTCACTGTGATCTGCAAGTGGAATTCTGCAACACAGATTAGATAGACACTAATAAAACCTAAGTATAGTACAAACTCATGTTATAAGTGTCTATGTTGGAAAACTGATAAAAAATGTACCATGCCAAGGTAAAGTATTATACAAGTTAGAGTTTATGGAAATTTACAGAAGAATATTTTCAGGTTTACTGTAAGCATAAAACCATTGTAATAATGCACACTCATACAGATGACATAATGAATCTGCTTTCTGCTTAATTTCTAGAGCCTTGATTTGTTTTATTATTTTAGTTTTCTCATCTAGATAAAAATGCACAAGTCATCTATTTTTATACTTGAAATTAACTGACCTTATAGGTCAGTATAAAACCATCTCCTGTTTGAACCCACAGTTATGCTTCATTAGTAACATTTTTGGACACACAAGGTGCTGGAGAAATGGTTCAACAGTTAAGAGAACCAACACCCACATGGAGGCTCACAATTGTATCTAATGTCAGCTCCAGAGCATCCAAAGTCCTCTTCTTGACACTGTAGACATTTCATGGCATGAGTCCACTTATATACAAATGTAAGCAATACACTTATATGCATAAAATGTTTTGAAAAACCAAGCTACCTTGGCTGTCCCCACACCCACCAAGCCTTGGATTTCTGTGAGAAACTTTCTTCAATGGTAAGTTTGATCCACCCATTGCCTTTCAACTTCCCTCCTCACTGAGCAACTCCAGCCTCTTCCTATTCTTCTAGCCTTGGGCACAGGCCCTCTCTTGCTCTCAGCAACCCAGATCCTGAGAATAAACTCTTAGACTCACCCACTATTCCCTGAATCCCATACTCAGACCAGCTCGATTTTTCACTCTAGTTTGTTAGAAACTTTGCAGGCTGCCCCAACCCTCAACTTGCTTTTGCATTCCTATGACTTCCTATCTAACATGACTGCCTCTCATCCAATCTGCCTTGGATTTCTGTGAGAAGCCTTCTTCACTAAGGACCCAGAGATTTGCAGATGGCCTGAGAAAACCTGAATTCAGCCTCTGCCTAGAGAGCTTTCCAAATTGTGCTAAACCTGCTTGCTGGAGAGATGCAGGCATTTAGAGAGAGCCTAAGAATATCTGATCTTACCTTACCTGTGGCTCTGAGGGAACTCTGGAGCAGCTGAACGAGAGTCATCTGACCATTCCAATAAAAAATCAAAATAGAGAACCTGAAGCCTTGACCAAACAGCTTTCATACTCAATTAAAAAAAAATCACATATCATGAAGTATACAAACAGAATCAGATTTCAACCAAACAAAGGAAGGCTCAAGTCTCACATCAGACTCACAAACTACAAAAGAAATTCAAATGCCAAGATCACAACAAAAAATAATAATATAAAAATCTCAACTAATATGTCCAAACCAAACATCTACAGTTCTGTAGAAGAATTCTACAGCAAGAACCACATAGACACAAAGTTTAAAAAGTATCCATAAACATGTTCAAAAAACTCAATGATTTTAAAGAATACACATCAAAAAAATTCAAAGAACTAAAGCAAAACAGGGTTAAACTTGGACTGAATTCACAAAAGAGACAGAAATATTAAAGAAAACTCAGTGTAATGAAGACGGAAGTGAAAGCCTCAGCAAGCCTATTGGAAATGATGGGAGTAAGCCTCACTAATAGAATGAGCGAAATGGAAAACAGAATATCATGACTAAATGATAAAGCTGAAGAACTGGAGTAGTCAAGCAAAGATTATGAAAGTTAAAGAAAACACTAGGATGGACTATACAGGAATTGTGGAACACCATGAAAAAACACATTTATCTATCATGGGAACAGGCGAAGGAGAAGAACCTCAGGATAATGGTGTTGACCAAATCATTGACCAGATTGTAGAAGACATTTTCTCAAAATTAAGGAAACACATTTTCATACAAATAAAAGAAGCACCTAGAACACCAAATTCACAGGACCAGAAAAGAAACTTCCTATGGCATATCATAGCAAAACCTTAAGCAAACAGAACAAAAGGAGAATTCTGAAAACTCAAGAGAGAAACAAGTCACATATAAAGGAAAATTTATGAGAATTACAGCTGAATTTTCAACATAAACTATGAAAGTCATAAGAGCATGGACAAAAGTATTGAAAGTTCTAAGTGACCATACATGCTAATCTAGAATATTTTAACCAGTAAAAATGCTGATTAACATTGAAGGGGAAAGAAAAATCTTCTATGACATGAATCAACTGAAAGAATTTATGTATGGAAAACCAGCCTTCATAGAATACTTGAAGTAATTCAAAGAACTGAGGAAAGGAACAACAATACCCAAGGGGCAGCAGAAATAATCTAAATGAAGGTGTAAGAGGGATAAGAAAAAGTTAGACCAAAGAAAGGTACAAACAGAATTTAAAATGATGGGGATCAATACAAGTCTTTCAATAATAACTTTATCAATAGACTGAAGTCCCCAATCAAAAGACACAGGCTTGTTAAATGGATCAAGAAACAAAATTCAACCTTGTATTGCCCGTAAGAAACCAAATTAAACTTCAAAGACAGGCATTACCTTAAGGAGAAAGGATGAGAAAAATATTCCAATCAAACGATACTAAGAAACAAACAGGAGTTACTATTCTAATATCTGACAAAATATACCTCAATCTAAAACTAATAAGAGACAAAAAGTTTCTCTACATTCATGTCAAAGGAAAAATTAAACAAGAAGATATTAGATTCATGAATATATATGCACCAAACTCTTGTGCTGCCAACTTCATTAAAAACAGTACTGCAGGACTTTAAGACACAGAATTATACAAAATCATTTTCAGTAGACACTTCAATATCATACTGTCTCCATTAGACAGGTCAGCCAGACAGAGAATAAACAGAGACATCTGATTTAAACAATACTTTGTATCAAAAGGACCTAAGAGACATCTACTGAATATTCTACTATTCTACTGAATACCTAAGTACCAAGTAACAAACATTCTATTCAGAACCCCATGAAACTTTCGCCAAAGCTGACCACATACTGGTATACAGAAAAACCTCAACAAGGACAAAAAAACTGAGATAAGTCCTGGCCACAATGCAATAAAACTTACAAGTAACACCAGAAGAAGCCCTAGTAGCCTGATGAATTCATGGAAAACTAAACAACAAAATTCTGAATGATAACTAGGTCAATGGAGAAACTAAGGAAGAAATAAAAGTTTTCCTGGAATAAACAGAAAGGACAATACCACCCAACAAATCCTCAGGTACGCATTTAATTAGTTCTAAAAGTGATGCTTTTAGCTCAAACTGCCTAATTAAAAAAATAATCAGAAAGACCACAAATAATTGATTTAACATTGCAACTCAAGAATCTTGAAAGTCAACAACAAGAGAAACCCAAATCCAGTAGAGAAGAAATAGCAAATATCAAAGTAGAAATGAATGAAATAGAAACAAACAAAACAAAACAAAGAATCAATGAGACCTAGGGCTGGTTATTTGAAAAGATTAACAAGATAGGCATACTCTTGTCTCTGTTAACAAAAAGAAAGAGCAGCTCAAATTACAAAATCAGAGGTTAAAAGGGAATCATCATAACAGACAACAAAGAAGATACAGATTATTATACGCAAATACTTTAAAAATCTGCTATTAAATTTGAAAACATTGAAGAACGAGTGCATATCTAAAATCATAGGAATCACCAAAGCTAAACCAAGAAGAGATCAATAACTTAAACAGATCCATAACATATAATGTCCTTGAAACAGTAATACAGAATTTCATGAACAAAAAATGCCCAGTCTCAGATGGATTCACAGCAGAATTCTAAATAGACATTGAAAGATCTCTGTCCAATCCTACTTGAATTATTCAAAAAGATAGAAACAGAGAGAAGAACCCCAAAATTCCTTCTTTGAAGCCAGAATCACTCTAATACCAAAACCAAGTAAAGATACAGCCAAAAGGAAAAAAGCCTACAGACCTATATCCTTAATGAACATAGATGCAAAAATTCTCAAACAAAATACTTGCAATCCACATATAGACACTGACAAAAAAGATCATAAGTCATCTTTATTCCAGAGATGAAGAGGTGGGTTCAATGTACATAAGTCAATAACTGTCATAAAGCACATAAATAGTCTCAAAGACGAATGTCACATGGTAACCTCAGTGGGTGCAGAACAGACTTTACAAAATTGAGTATGCATTTGTGTTAAAAGTCCTAGAAGGAATTGGACCGGAGGGAACATATATCTACATAATTAAAACTATATACAAAACCCCTACAGCCACTCTCATTTTAAATGGAGAAAAACTGGAAGCATTCCCACTAAAATCAAGAACCGAATAAGGCTGTCAAGTATACCCACTCCTTTTTAATACAGAGATTGAAAATCTTGCTAGAGCAATTAGAAAAGAGAAAGAAGTTAAAAGAGTACTCATTGGAAAAGAAGAAGTCAAATGATTTCTTTGGGCAGCTGACCTGATATTATACCTAAGAGATGCTAAAAATTTCACCAGAAAATTCCTGGATTAACACTTTCAGTAAAGTGGCAGGTAACTAAATTAATCTACAAAAATCAGTAGCCTTTCTATATACCAATAATAAGCAATTGGAGAATGAGCATAAGGAAACACTTCCATTCATAACAGCCTTATCCCAAATCTCAGAAGAATCATGAACAAAGGCATTAAAGATCACTACTACGAAAATTCTAATTCCTTAAAGAAAGAGATTGATTAAGACATTAGAAGATGGAAGGACTTCACTCGCTTATGAATTATAAGAATTAATATTTCAAAGATGATCATCCTACCACAAGCGATGTACATAATCAGTGTAATCCCAATCAAAATCCCCATGGTATTCTTTTCAGAATTAGAAAAAAAATTCCGAAATTTCATACGGAAGAAGCAAAGTCCATGGACAGTCACTGCAACCCTGAGCACAAAGAACAGTGCAGCGAGGATTACTATATTAGGTTTCAAACTATAATCATTAAAAAAGCATGGTATTGGCACAAAGATAGACCTATAGACCAATGGAATATAAATGAAGCCTCAAACATGAACACATGCAATTTCAACTGCCTGATATTTGACAAATGAGCCAAGAACACTCACTGGAGGAAAGATAGCATCTTTAGCCAATGCTGCTGGCAAAACAGGATCTCTATCTGTAGAAGAATGAAACTAGACCCTTATCTTTCATGTTGTACAAAAGTCAACTCCAAAGAGATCAAAGAACTCAATCTGAAACCTGACTCTGAAATAGTTAGAATAAAATGTTGGTAGTAACCCAGAAGATATAAGTGTAGAAAGAACTTTCTAAAGCAGACATTTGCTGCTCAGGAATTAAGGTCAGTAATCAATAAGCAAGACGTCATTAAACTAAAAAGCTTCTGTACAGCAAAAGAAAATCAAGAGAGGGAAGACAAAACCCGCAGAATGGGAGAAAATCCACACCTGCAATACATCTGACAGGTGTTTAACATCCGGGATATAAAAGAACTCAAAAATTAAAATAATAATAATAAAAATAAAAACAAAGAATCAAGAAAAGAAGTAACCAAACTAAAAGATGGACTCAGGATCTAAGCAGAGAGTTTTCAACAGAAAAAATAAAGATGATCCAGAAACATCTTAAAAAGTGTTCAACATTGTTATTAATTAAGGAATCACAAATTAAAACCACTTTAAGATTTCATCATATCCATTCAGACTGGCTAAAATCAAGAGAATAAATGTTACCAAATCCTCAAGAGAATAATAGGAAAGAGAAATGCTCATCCACTGTTGGTGAAATTGTGAACTCCTGCAACCCCTATGGTAAGTAGTGTAGAGAACTCTCATTTGACCCGGTTATACCACTCCTTGGTATTTATCCAAAGGACTCATCCTGTTGCAGAGATACTTGTACATCTATGCTTGTTGCTGTTCCTTTCACAATAGCTAAGAGATGGAAGCAATCTAAGTGTCCCTCAATTTTCAATTGGATAAGACTATTATGTTAAGTCTCACTCACCCAGTGCTTAGGGACAATGGCAGTAAAGGAGGAGGAAAGACTATAAGCACCAATGAGGAGGAACATGACCATATGGAAATAGAATACTGCAAACTCCTGGCACCCCGTTCATATGAACCTACAGCAATCATTTCTGCATAGTCAAGATCCATACAAACTCAAGCAGACAAAAAACCCAGCATAGCACTGAAGAAATAGGCAGCAGACCCTAATCTTTGCTGAAGAAATATTAGCAACTGATTACTGTTGTCTGAGAATAGGCTAGTCTTCCTAAAGTGAGGGACTCTGGGTAGGCTGACTGGACCTCAGTGCATAAACCTGCACTGAGGTCACTTCGAATACTAACTTGACACAGTACACCTTAACACAGATGAAAGAATGTATAGATTCTAGTTTGGGACCCGGGGGAGGAGGTGACAGTGGGAAAAGGGATAGAAAGATAATTAAGATTGATTGAAACACAGAATGATTCAATAAAAAAAAATAAAGGTGCTGGAGAAATGGCTCAACTGTTAAGACTACTGAAAGTTCTTGTAGATGATCCAAGTTCATTTCCCAACACCCCATGGCTGCTAACAACTGTACATAACTTCAGATACAGGGGATCTTACACCCTCTACTGACTTCTGTGGACATGAGTGCACTTACATGCATGTAGGCAGTATATTTAATACACATAAAAATAATAAAAACAAAAATAAAATATTAAGTAGCCGAAGTATGATCACACATTTTCTTCATAGTGTGCATATGTACTGGGTGGATCACAAATGAAGGAGAAATATGGAGAATTTTCAGAAGAGCTTTCTGTGTGGGTGCAATAGCATAGCTCAGTATCTTCAGCTTGTAAAACAGAATAAGTGAATGGAAAACAGACATCTCATATTGCCTTCTGAGGGCAGGTAAGCAATAACTGAGGTGTCTTGGTGAACAAAGCCACAGGCAAGGGCTATTGGGCACATAAAGACTTTGAAATATGTGGCTGAGGAGATGGTTCAGTGGTTAAGAGCACTAACTCTTCTTGTGGACAACCCAGGTTCCTATCCCAGAACCCACATGGCAGTTAACATGAAAGGACATTTCAAATTCACCGTGCGTTTTCTCGAGAAGGAAGCAGAGTCAGGGTGGATGTAAGGAGGAGAACAAAAGGCAGGAAAATATAAAACACTGCCTAGTCATTTTCCTTTAGGTAAAGAATAACTTCCCAAATAGAGAAATAAGTTGCTTAACTCAAATCATAGATCAAATACACTCACTAAAATATGACAAAATGGAACTGGACTCATTTGAATGACTAAGGGAGATGAGAATGATACTTAGAATCACTTAATGTGTATATTCAAGAAATATAGGAAAGATTAGTCTAAACTTTTTCAAGGTAAAGTATGGGAAGCAGTGAAGGAATAAAGTTGTATTCTAATTAACTCAGAAAGATAATTTTACAGTTTAAATAGATGTATAGTTGTTTGCATTTATTTCTATGATTTTAATATATTCTACAATATTTAACTTGTGATCTGGTGGCATGTCTCATTTTCAATTTCACATAATGTGTGTTTGGGGATTAATCTTATATTAAATCAACTTTGATTAATCTGAAATTGAAATTATCTCCTGTAATCAAAACGGGTTTATTGTCTTCAACTGTGATTACAAGTCTATATTTTTTCCTGTTCTCAAACTAGAAAGAATACATAATTTTCTTCTACTTTGAAAAATATGCATATATATATATATATAAATTTTAAATCCCTTTTAGTTTCCCTAACATTTCATTATAACACTGTGCTTTATCACTTTTCTTTTAATACTGAAGAACTGAAATTTTTCAGTACTAAGATTGTGTTTCTTTATATGCAGAATTGATGCTCGATACTTTTGATGCTATTTTCTCACAACAAATATTATACAGAGAGCAAATCATATTTGCTGAATTGAGGTAATTAGTTTTCTTCAAATTCAAAGAGTTAGAGGAAATTGCCAATTCAGTGTGTTTAACAGATATTGTTAGAGGATAATACAAAAATGAATTCTAAGCCACTGAAGTCTGAGACAGTGCTTATTACAATAATCTTAAGTTTACAGATGAAAAGAAAAGACCAAAATGTACTGAGTTAAATTACACAGCTGACACAAGTCTTCAACTGGTTTGTATTACGGTGTTCCTGAACAAACTGCCGTTTCTCAACTTATCAACAACAACAAAAGCAACAATAACTGGTGTTAAACTTCTTTAACAGGATGTTCAACTACCTATTTAATGAAAAACTGACAACATGGAACTAGGACTCTACAGTGCAGTTGTAGAGAGCTTGTCTTTCAGGCCTGAAAACCTGGGTCTTATCTCAGTTCTAGAAAAAACAATCTAGACATGTACTACAACATGCTATATAAAATATTACTTTATAATATTTTATTTATTTTTAATATTTTAAATATTTTAATTGAACATGGTGTGTTTCATGCAAAGCAGCTCGATCAGTCTTAATCATCTTTATATCCCTTTCCACACAAACCCTCCCCTCATAGCCCTGAAACTGGAAGCCATACCTTCTTTCATCTGTGCTAATGACTATTGTGTCAAGTTAATGTCCCCAAGTGACCTCAGTCCAGGTTCAGCCTACCCAGAGTCACTCACTTTAGGAAGACCAGCTAATCTTCACCCAGCAGTAATCAGTTGACAGTATTTCTTCAGCAAAGATTGAGAACTGCGACCAATTTCTCTAGTTCCATGCTGGGATTTGTCTACTTAAGTTTGCATGGGTTTTGAGCATGCCAAGATCATTGTTGTGGGTTCATCTGAATACGGTCCCTGGAGTTTTCAGGATTATATTTAAATATATATGATCACACCCCTCTTCACTAGCTCTTACATTCTTTCTGCTTCCTTTCCACAATGGTCCCTGAGCCCTGGACAAGAGAGATTGATTATTCAGTTCTGTCCAGGGACCCACACTCTGCCAATTCCTCATCTCCAGAATTAAGCCATTTGTGAACTTCTGTGTTACTGGACATGAATTCATTCCACCTATTCATGTTGTGGAAGAATTTTCTTTTCCTTTAAACCATAATAGACATTTTTTTCTGGGTAAAGTATTCTAGGTTGTTATTTGTGGTCATGTATGAATGGAAATATTTTAGTCCAGGCTATTCTGGGCTTTCATAGTTTGCATTAAAAAGTCAGCTGTAATTCTGATGAATTTTCCTTTATATGTGATTTGTTTTTCTTTCGCACTTTTCAGAATCCTCTCTTTGTTCTATACACTTACGATTTTTACTATGATCTGCCATGGGGAGTTTATTTTTTTGTCCTACTTGGTGTTCTATTTGTTTCTTGTATTTGTATGACAATGCCTTTTCTTAATTTTGGCAGATTTTCTTTTATAACCTGGTTGAATAATCGTCAATGCCATTATTCTGAGATTCGTTACTTCCTCTATGCCTATGCTACATAAATTTGTTTTTTTCATGGTGTCCCATATTTCCTGCATATTCCATTTCTGTGTTTTCAAATATTTTTTCATGATCTTTGCTTGAATGTTCCGATTCTTCAATTTTATCATCCAGTCTTGATATTCTGTTTTCCATTTCATTGATTATATTTGTAAGACTTTCTCCCATCATTTCAAATTAGCTTACTGAGTTTTTCACTTCTGTCTTCATTTCAGCCTGAGTTTTCTTTAATATTTCCATCTCTTTTGTAAATTCAGTCAATAGTTTATCCCTGACTTCTCTTAGTTCTTTGATTTGTTCTTCTGTGTGCTCTTTAAATTCATTCAATTCTTTGTTTATGATTGTTCTTTTAAACTATGTGTTCTGGGTTATCTTTATGAAGTTCTCACCGTAGAAGTCTTCTGTAGAACTAGAGATTTTTTATGTGGATTTATTTTGTTGTTTGTGGGTCTGATATGAGACATTAGCCTTCTTTTGATAGGTGAAGTCTGATTCTGTTTTTATAATTGATATGGCTTGGTTGCTTTCTTTCTGTGTTCAGATTCTCTGTCTTGATTTTATATTAGAGGACCAGATGGTTGTAGTTCTGCTGCTCCAGAGTTCCCACAGAGCCACAGGTTAGGCAAGACAGATGCTCCTAGGCTCTCTCTTAAAGTCTACATCCCTCTAGCCAGCAAGAAAAGCACTATTTGAGAAAATTGCTAGGAAAAGGCTGAGTTCAGAATTTCTCGGACAGTCCTCAAAGATCTGGGTCCCAGTGAGGAAGGCAATGAAGTAGGCTACTCACAGATATGGAAGGTGTATTAGAGAAGGGGACAATCTAGGAAAATAGGGATGTAAAGGCAAGTTGGGGGTGGTACAGACTGTGAAGGCACTAACTGAAAGATTGAGCTGGCCTGAGTATGGGATTTAGGATGCAGTGGGTGATTCTGGACTAAGAGATTGGTCTGGGGATCCTGGGTGCTAGGATCAAAACCGGCCTCTGCCCTATTGTAGAACAACAAATGCGGGGCAGGATGATCAATCTTTCTAAGAAATCATCACTTAGATTGTTTCATTTGTTTCTTTCATGGCATACACTGTAGTCTTGAATTATGATCATATCATCTTAATTAAGTTTTTGTTTGAGAAGTGACGTTCCATAGATAAAAATGCTCACTGTATTTGTATAATAAATTCTGCATACCATTCACCTAAATCTATCTTGCACTATTAATAGTTTGAAACCTTTTTTTTCTTTATAAATATACAGAAATACATAGACTTTTTGATGTTACTCGTATAATTTGAGAGCTAATTGTAGCTCAGCTATCATTCTATCTCATCTCCACGGTATAGTTATTTCTTCAAAAAGATATTATCTTCCAGAGCTCCTGTAGTTCAAGTTCTTTTTTCAAACCAATAATAATTTACTTTTATTTTTAGAATAATGTACTTGAGAATAATTTTAGCTATTCTGATGCAAAGGTACAACTGCATGTTTGGGAATGTAAGACAGTGATGGAGTTTTTTCAAGTATGCACAAAGGCCCAGATTGACTCCTCAGAAATAAATAGATATGTATTACATTTAATTTTCCGTTTCCTTTAAAATTATATTTGGTAGAAAGTAGCAGAAGATTCTAAAAAATAAATGCCATAAACTATGAGAAAGTATTTGTACAAGATGTATCAAGTAAACAAACATTGTCAAAAATATTTTTTAAAAAAGCTCTTATGTGTCAGTAATGAAAAGCATACAATTTGATCATAGAAAGTCCAAACATCTTAGTAAATACCTTAACAAAAAAGTAGGTACATTGAAAAAGTAAGCATATGAGCATGTACAACATCTAATGTCATCAGGAATGGGAAAAATAAAATAATAAGGGAATATAGAAAAAAAATAACCATGAGAGCTGCCAAAGTTCAAAATACTGACATAGAAATACCATCATTCATTCAGCACCGCTGGAAATCCAGAAGAATCCATGTAACATTCTAAAGAGTCCAGTCTTCTTTACATTTATTCAAAAGATTAAAACTCCTATAATGACACAAGAATTATAGCAATAACTAGAAAAAACTGAAAACATCCACATATAGCTGCTTTATTCATCATTTTCAACAGTAGTAGTAATTAGTCAATATATTAATCACTGAGTTAGCAGATAAACTGTGGTATGTCAAGTAGATGGAATACTATTTAGTGATAAAACAAAATGAGATCTGAAGCAGTGCAAAAGGTCTGGAAGTAAATACATGTTATGAAGTGAGAGAAACCAATCTCCAGATTCTACAAATTGCATGATTCCAGATATCTTGAATTCTGGAATAGGATAAACACAGAAACAATGAAAAGATTGATTACAGGGGGTGACTGTTTAGAACCCAAGATTTTTTGAACATTGAAATTTCCATTTATGATATTGTAAAATAGATATATGTCATTGCACAATTTTTCAAACTTAGAAAAAATTTCAACATTGAGAATGAACTTCAGTGTTATCTCCTGACTTTGGGGGACAATGTGTTACTTCCTGACTCTCAACAATTTCAACAAGTGCTTTATTGGATGGTAATAGGGAAGGCTTTCCACATATAAGAGAACAGGGAATTAAGATAAGTTGAAACCTCCTCCCTCTCAATGTCGCTGTGAATCTAAGATTATTCTAAAAAGAATCTCATTTAGAAATGAGATGTTTGTATTGTACTATTATTCTATTCAGGTTTGTTTATTTTTCTACCTGATCAGATTCTGATACTGCATTTTCTGCAGGAACAGGAACACTGCTAAATTCATGGTGTGTCCTATTTGGACTGGATTAAGAGACTCTGGATGATAGCCTGTCTTAGTATTTGTGATGTCAGCTTTGATCTCTTAAGATGATGTCTGCCAAATTTCCCTACTGTGAAGTTAATGTTTTCTTCTTTGTAATTTATAAGTAATATACTATGAAATAGTTTAAAGTATAAATATCATAGTTCTCTTGCTTTCATCTAGTGATTTTCAATATAGGTCTAATTTTTTTTTAGTTACATCAATCCTATACTACCTAGACTTTCAATAATAACCAAGAGTATCCCTCATTTTATTTACTTTTGTATTATGCTGAATATATTTGAATAAAAAAATTATACATATACATACATTTTGCACTTGAAATTAAAATTGTTTTCTGAAAAAGAAAGTTACATGATGTGTAAAAATGGCAAAGACAGGCCAAAGTACATAGGAATGAGTAGCAAGGGAATCTTGCAGGAACAGCATAGGGGGTTTGTTTTATTAATGGCATTTAAAGAGAACTGAGCCATTATATGCTTTGGAAAGCCAGGGAACATGCCTTTTAAGGAGTGGAGTCAGATGTCCCAGGGTTTTAAAGATAACAAGGTTATAAAACTAGCTTCCGTTTTTATAAAATGAATTTATTCTATGTTCAAACATAGAGATGCCTATGTGTGAGCATGCATATATATATATGTATGGGGTAACAATCAGCAGAATTTGTGATAAAGAGTTTTGTTATCAATTTGTAGGTGTGGTCAGAGCTGTGCACTGCAGATAAGGCAGGGAGATCAGAGACATACAAAAGCATAGAGCTACTGATGTATAGTAAACACTGTCCTGACACAGTCTCAATCCTATATTTTAATCAAATGGGCAAAGAGACTCATATAGACTCTAGTTCACTAATAAACAGTGCATTAAGCTTATGTGAAGTTGGATTTCAAGTCTATATCATATTTGGAAAAATTAAATAGTGATGGGGGATCTAAGCCCCCTTTAATGTTGTGCTCTCAGAACAGAATTTTATGTTTGAGGATGCTGTTTCTAAAAGTGCAATCCATGAACTGATGATTCAGAGGAGATGGGACTTTTGTCCCACTTGGGAATTGGTCGTTTGTTGGTTTGGTGAATTGATGGATCTTTAGTTTTGTAACTTGATTTTTCAAAGGAAATTAATTCTATAAGTTACATAATGATGAAAACACAATTTAGAATCATCTATGATAAAATCCATAGAGGCAAGAATTTTATCGTGTAAATGAGAAAAGATATAATAGGTTATGGTGTTCAGTACTTCAGCCTCTTTGTGCTCCCAGTAGCTGGCTGTAACTCTCATGCAGCCCTCCCAGCCCTGGAAGGATCCCTTGTCCATCTCCTCTAACAGACTGTACGCTTTGCACATGGGGCTGTGTTTCTTCTCTTTCTGTATTGTCAGCATGATGATTTGTACACAGTATGTGTTTGTTGAATAGAAGGTAGAAGCAAGAGACTAAACTGAAAGATTAATTTGACACAAAGTGATTACAATATTCATTTAAAACTATAAATTAGACCAATGCATTGAGGACATATTTTAATCGAAACGTATAGTTGAGCACTGTGTCCCCGCCTGTCTTGAAGGAATTTAAATAGATAGCAAAGCTGATGAATTTAGCATCGCTTACTCCAGTTCCTAATGACTTAACATTACAAATGCAACTTTCAAAGAGACACCACACCATAGTCGACTGAAATAGTTAATAATAACAATAACAATAATAATTTTGTAAGAACAGAATCATATTTAACTTTCTAATCACTATTTTTAAAATGAATTAGAATTAAAATAATAAGAATACAGATCATACTTGTCATTTCTTATGTTACATTTTTATCAACTAAGTATTTTATTTTCTTTGACAGTTTCACACATGTATACTGTTATTATTTGAATGGTAATCATTCCACAGAGACTAGTGCATTTGAGCAATTGGTATGCATTTGGCAGTACTCTTTAGGAAGGTTAACTAATAGATACATAATGCATTCTGATTACTATCACCACCGACTTCTCTCATCTGACTTCCTCTCCTCTACACTTCCTTTCTGCTCTACTAATCTCTCAAATTCATATATTTTTATTTTGTTTGTGTCCCTCTAGGTTTGAACATGTCCATCTGTGTATCCTTGGGGCTGGAACTATCAATTGCAACCTGGTAGGGACAGCAGTGCATTCGCAACTCAAGAAAATGTACTATCCTAAGGCCTGCCATTATTTCATCAGTCAAGTGTGTGGACCCACAATCCCCTCTCGTATTTGAGGGCCTATGTTTTGTGTGCCAATACAAGTAATTACAACTGCTGCAGGCTTGTGGATGACATTGGTTGTGTCATGGCAAGAAGATGGGAATTGTTGTCATTCTCCCTATCTTCCAGTTCCTACATTTCTTTCTGTCTCCTCGTTCAAAATGTTCTCTTAGCTTTAGATGCAGAAATATAAACATCTAATTTATAGCTGAAACCCTCATATGTCACTCATTCTCAGCATCTTAGGTGGCCGCGTGTCTCTGAACTCCTTTCCATTCACTGCAAATAGGAGCTTTTTCTATAAAAGTTAAAAGTAGCCTTTATCTATAATTGTAAACATTTACACTTTCCAAAAATTCGATAGGGGACCAGCAAGAAGGAACTTTTCAGATCACTTTCAGCTTGAGCCACCTATATTTGCAACTATGATGTGTGGTTAATTTCAAAAACAGTGCTTTATCTTCTGGTTTTCATGGTCAAACAAGCATACAGGCAAAAGTCTGTACTGATTGAGGGACCTCTGTGGCAACCATGACCAACAACTTCTAAAGAGGTAATCTACACTTGAAGCTGAGATTCTAGCTTATGACTCGTGTGTGTGTGTGTGTGTGTGTGTGTGTGTGTGTGTTAGTTCCCTTCAAATATTTTAATTTTTAAAATTGGGATAGACCATAGTAGGTTTCCATAAGGCTTTTACATAATACCAGCTTGGTTTTGGTTAGCCCTCTTTCTGTATTCTCCAATTCCTTCCTCATTTAACCTTTTCCACCACAGGCATATTTCCTGTATATTTTTATGTTGTTTTGACTTTACTACCTTTGCTAATGCAGTTCACTCCCCCTCCAGTAACTCCTTTCTAGTTATATTGCTGTCACAGATATTCCAAATTAAACATATAAAACTAAAGTATTGAAGCTAAGTTCCATATATGGCACAGAATACGTAGAGTTAGTCTTTCTTGGCCTGGGTGAGCTCACCCAGGAATATTTTTATCCAGTTTCATTTGATGCTAAATTGCATTTCATTTTTCTTTACTGCTGAATAAAATTCCATTGTGTACATGTACCACACTCCCACTCTCCAATCAATAGTTGATAGACATCTAGGATGATTTCACTTCTGTTCTATTGTAAATGTAGCAGCAATAAATTTCAATGTCCAAGATATTTTGTATTAGTTATAGAATCCTCAAACACCGAGAAGTAATATAGCTAGGTCATATCATAGTCTTATTTCTAGTGTCCTAAGTTTCTTCCAGATTGGGTTTCATAGGAGCTGTACTAGTTTACTGCCCCACTGTCAGTGTTGAAGTGTATCAAGTTCCTCAAAACTATATCTGCATTCAGTGGAATAAGTAATCTTGATGACGATTATTCTGACTAAGGTAAGATGGAATCATAAGCCAGTTTGAATTTCCAAATCAATGAAGGCTAAGAATATTTATAACCATTTGCAGTTCTTTTATTTTATTTTAAATCCTTAAATTTTTATTTTAGTAACAATATTATATTATTGAGAACTTAATGAATTTATAAAATGGGTCATGATTGTATTTATATCCATCTCCCCTTTACATCTCCTCACACCTCTCCCAAAACACTGTCCCCTTCCAGTCTCTCTCTCACACTCTCTCTTTCACTCTCTCTCTCATTTTGATAGATTACTAAATCTAAGTTCAATTAATGATCTTCATATGCATATGTGTGGGCCTTCTGAAGACTGTTTCATTCAATAATTCATTTTTAAATTGAGTTGTTTTCTTGATGTTTTAGTTCTTTGTGTACTATTATGAGATCTTTTTTTAGAGAAAATTCCATGTACTGCTGAGAAAAAATGTGTATTATCAACAGTTTGTGTGGAAAGTTCTGTAGATGTCTATTAAATATATTTGAATTTTGCTGTCATTCAGCTCCAGTGTTTCTCTGAATAATTTTGTTCTGATGACTTGTTTATTAGTGAACTTGTATATTAAAGTAAAGAAACTATAACTGTGTTTGAGTTTATTTGTAGATTTAGGTTTATTACTGTGTGTTTTATGAAATTGGGTGAACCTGTTTGGTGCATAAATGTTTAGAATTGTAATATCCTCTTGATGGACTGTTTACTTAGCAAGTATGGAGTAACCTTCCTTTTTCTCATGACTAATTTTGGCTTGAATTTATTTTGTCAAATACTGGTTCAATAAATATAGGTGCTTTTCCTAATTCTACTTGAATGGAACATCGTTTTTCACTCCTTTCCCTGAAGATATATCTATCTTTGTTGATGGTGTGTTTCTTGTAGAAGACAAAATGATGGATTCTTTTTTCCAAATTCAGTGAGCTAGTTTGTGTCTTTTTAATTAAGGAATTGGGATCACTAATACTCAGTTATGTTTCACAGATTTGTGTTTCCTGTTGTTTTGAATATTTTGTTATATTTTTGTTTGTTTTCTTAGACCTCTTTGGCTTAACTCTCATGGTATTTTGGCTTCTCCTGTTTTCTTGAGTATATTTATTCTCCTGTTCAGTCTGAAGTATTACTCAAAATATTCTTAGTAGAACTAGCTTAGTTCAGTTACATAGGACTGTTCTCAGAGACAGACAGACACCCTCTTCAATTGTTTAGCTGTTGTAAAAGATCAACACAGCTGAGCTTGTTGACTGTTGATGTTCCTTCATGGAAGAGAGGTATATTGGGAGGGTAATAAAATCCTCACACAAGTATTTAGTCACTTCTCCCAACCAGTCATTTGCAAATTTTTTCTAACTGCCAGTGACCTCAGGGCCTTATATGGGGGGATAGAGTATTTAGGCTGCAAAGACTGGGGGTGGGGTCTTTATGTTCATAGCCATGGAGGAGTCATCATCCATGCTGGAGACATAACTTCCGGTGTGACTGCTTTAAGCTGTGCTCCTACCAATAAACCTCTCCACGTTGCTCTATAACCAAGCCTCATAAACTCTTTGGTTTCTTCAAATTAACTCTAGAATATACTGAGATTTTGTCCTTGGGAAGAGGAGCTAGACATTATTCAGGTTTTTTCCCGGGAAGGATTTTTAACAACAGTTGTCATAAATTTTTCAGCCTCCTTTTAACATAGTAAGGTTTTATTTTTCCTTTACTTAGAAAATACATTTTCTTGGTTATAATAGTCTGGGTTGGCAGTTCTGATCATTCAGATTTTTGAGTTCATATTTTAACTCTTTCTGGCTTTAAAGTTTCCTATTGAACAATCGGCTATTATTGATGGGCCTGCCTGTTCTATGACTTGGCCCTGCTTTGTGGCTGACTTCACTAGTCAGTATACATTTATTCTGTGCTTTAGTGTAGTAACATGAGTTGTAAGGAGTTTCTTTTTAATTTGGCGTTGTTTGTGCCTCTTGTATTTGGATGAGATTCTATTCTTCCAGACCTGAAAAGTTCCCTTTCATGATATTTTTATGATTTCATACAACATATTTTCTGTTTTTCACCTAGAATTCCCCTCTTAATCCTTTACACAAAATTAATATATTTTGATCTTTACATTGTGTCCCAATCATGCATGTTCCTCTCTCTCTGTCTTTCTCTCTCTCTCTCTCTCTCTCTCTCTCTCTCTCTCTCTCTCTGTCTCTCTACTTGTTTGGTCATTTTTTATTATCATTTTTATAAAAGTGAATAATCCATTTCTCTACCCTGTCTTACAGTCTTGATCTTCTTAGATCGGTGTGCTTTTTATACATTATGGTACAGTCTCCATGTGGAATGATAGGTTAGGTGAAGGAGAGGCTCCTGAGCAAGTGACAGAGAGCCTGGAAGGCTTTGGGTGCACCTCTGTGGGTCTTGAATTGCACAGTAATTTGAGAGCTTCTCCAGGCAGCAGAAGAGGAACTCAAACATGGCAGGGCTAGAGCACTACTGTTCTGTATCTCTCACGCTGACATCCACGTAGAGTTGAGCAGAGCCCAGGTGCTTTGGTTCTCTTACCCTGTTCACCACTTGGAGTAGAGCAATGTGAGAGTTTTCTCAGGTATGGGGGACAGGGACAAGATGTTTTGCATCTTTTCAAAAGTAATACTTATATTAACTCTTTAAGAATTTCATACAATGTATTTAATTCATATTCACCCAAACCGTCTCTCTCTCTTCCCATATATGAACCCCTACGTCCATACTCATCAAACTTTTGTTTGTCATCATTTTTGAAAAATTTAGACCCATCAAGTTCAATTTGTGCTGCCCAAACCCTCTCAGGGCATCCACTGGCACACGATCATCCTTTCACAGGTTAACATCTTTAAGACAACTGATTCTCCCTCTCCCAGCAGCTGTCAATTGTTAATAGATCCTCAGCCCTCAGCTGGGGGTGGGAGTTCATGGACACTGCCAGTGTGTTTGCTGTTTTTTTGTCTGTCTTGAGCTTCACAAGTCCTGTGCATGTAGTCACTAGAGCAGTGCTCATATGCACAACTCTTCTGATGTGTTTAGAAATCACTATTTCACTATATCATTGTAGTCATCCACCACATTTGGCTTATACAGTCTTCCTGACCCCTCTTCCAAGATGATCTCTGAGTTTTGAGAAGAAGGGGTGCAATTCGGATGTTCCATTTAGAATTGAGCACTCTGAAGTCTCTCATTCTGTATACCTTGACCATTTGTGGTTCTTTGTGTTAATCAGCATCTACTGTATGAAGAGGCTTCTCTGGTGAATGTCGAGAGATATACTATTCTATTGGTATAGGAATAAGTCATTAGGAGTAAGTTAACTACTGTGTCCATTTAACAGAATAATAGTTGAAGTCCCCCCCGCCCTTAGGGCCTATAACCTAATTAGCCACTTGTAGCTTAATCTGATAATGGTACCAGTTATGGGTTTCCCCTTGAGGACTGGCCTACAGTTCAAGGAGGAAGACTTGGTTAGTCCCATGATATCTGTGCTACTATTGCACCAATAGGCATATCTTGTCATGCCAGACATTATTGCAGCATGTAGAGCTCAGAGCTGTGTAAGACTGATCATTAGTTTCCCTTACAGTAGCTAATATGGTACCTTCAAGCACCTCGAAAGCTAAGCAGAAGGGATGAAATTTTCATATCAGGACCAGCTTGTTTTTGGCATATTCTGACTCAAGAATGTGGATGTGGTATTGTTAGCACTAAGGTTTTGCTCTCAGTTATGGAAGGTAACCAGGCCTGTGTTTGACTTAATACTCTTTCAAATATCAGGTAAAAAATTTTGAATGTTAACAGATGACGACCTTCAACCTAGGAGGAGTTAAAAATTTCATCAGATAACATATAAAACATATTACACAGTTTTTCCCACTTGCTGAAACCCAACTGCTTGTAGTTCCTATCAATGTATTTGGAATGTGTCTTGATTAATGACTTCCTTCTGTAACTTTAAAATTTACTTATAACCACTTCTAAGTAAGAACGTGTTATGCAACATACACTGAATCCATGCCCATGGGCTATAGTCAATCATATTTTGCTTAAAATGTCTTAATTACTTTTGAGGTAGCAAATGTGCTACAATTTTGAACCCACAAGGACAATTCACTTTCACTGAAGGAGTCATCCAGAGGGGTGCCAGATAGCATTTCATGTTGCCTTTTCAGGTGGATTCTTTCTGAGTGTGCAGTTCCTTTTGGTTATGTCAGAGGTTCATTGCTTTATTTTGAGCTAGTGATATGATAACCTCCTAACTGTTTCAAAGTGTTTTCTTAGAGCACTTGCTTATTTTATTTTTAGAAAATTTGCTTCCAGAACAGTTTTTTTCTAGCATTTGACCTTTTCCCCCTTTCATTGTAATATATGTCTCTGTGTATTTTTTTTCTGTGTTCTCTTCTGTTCATTTAAAACTTGTCCATTTTAGTTACAAGAAAGGTCACAAAGGGAACAAAGATAAAAGGTACTTGCTCTCCTTAACCCAACCTGATGAAGTTTTTTGGCAGAACTCTCCCATGACACAAAATGGGACCTATGAGGTTAGGTCCTCCATTTGGCTTGTTTTTGTTTGATAATTTTGATAATTCAACCTGAAAATGTTTAAAGAACAAATAGAACATATTCCATGATTTTTAGTTTATTCATTCACACTAACATAGAAGTCCTAGAAAATAAATTGAAAGATCAAAAATGGGCATCTATTTAAGAAAAGAATTGTTGAAACAGCCAGTTTACAAAAATGTAATGACTTTTTTAAAACTATATCAAAGAAGAGACATATAAATGAATAAGAAACTAATAAAAATATGGAGGTTATCTCAGTCAAAGGTGAATCCTGAGGACACTAAACTTTCAACCCCTGATCTCATTGATTTTACTTTGATTGTTGTGTTTCTTTTTTTTTTTTTTTGCCTTTCTCTGTGTGTCCTTGTCTCTAGAATTTCCCAACAAGGTAAAATTCTCTATCAAAACAAAATACTATTAAACATCTTTAACATAAACCCAAAAGGGAAAGAGACCTTGATAGTGTTACTTCCCAGAACAAATTTTGGCTAAATGTGTTCAATATTAACTTCTTTAATTATATTAGGACCCTCTAGGATTTGCTGAGTAATTTCACATCAATTTGCTTATCCACTAATCACTATCTTTGGACTTTTATTATTATTGCGAGGATGAAGAGGTGAGTTCTACTAAAAAGAGATAAGACAGGGTGGACATAATCCAAATATATTGTATAAAGGTATGAAACTTTCAAAGAATAAATAATATTATATAAAACAAGAAATTTCCATTTGCAACAATGTCTTCCTCTCTGATGACCAGCTCTTATAACAGAAATTTATTAATCTAATTCCACATATTGAACATCATACTTAGACTTTTTTTTTCCCACTGGAACTCTCTCTCTTCTTAAAGATATAGGCATTTTAGGTTAAGTCTTTGGAATGTATGTGCAGCAAGCATACTGGTTTCTAACAACTCCAAAGTTAAAAATGTAATCCAATAACGCTTAAATTTTATACCAGAGTTTTCCACACTTTAATGTAACCCACTTAACCATAGTCCTTACCAATACCATGTGGTAAATTCTTTGATTTAGGATTTCATTAATATAAAACTTTCTTGAAAGTGCTTTCATGTTACAGTATAGTATTTGAGTCAATAGCTTGTCCTATTTCCACTTTGCCTAAGGAATGGAAGTCTGATGACCATTTATTGGAAACCTGTCATACACTGTGAGTTCTGCTGGCCTTCTTGAGCTGCTGATATGTTGATATAAAATGTTTATGTCCTAATGTGATAATCACTTGTGGTACTTTCTGATGGCACTAGAAATATAATACTGTATTTTATTCACAAACAAAATGTCAATATCCTAACAATAGAATTTCAGTACCAAAGTATAAAATACAATATTATTTATATAAGATTCATTCCTTATGTTGGAAGGGTTCATTTCCTGGGTGATTATGTAATATCCTTTTGTGAACCTACAAAAATATTCCCAGATATCATAAATTTTGCCATCAGTCTGTCTGGTTCATTCTTTAACTTCATCATTTACATGAAAATTTGTATAGTGGTAAAAAAAAAGACTTGATGATGCACTCATTTTTATACTTAACTAATATGATTGCAACCATTATTATTTTTTATATTTTAAAATTTCCCAAATGGATTAGAGAGAAGGCTCAACAATTAGGAGCACTTCCTGTTCTTGCAGAAGCTCTGGTCAAATTCCCTGATCACACACAAAACACCTCAAAAATTTCAGTAATTCCAGTTCAGGGGATACAATATACTCTTCTGACCTCAATAAGCATTGTACTCAAGTAGTATACATACATACACAAAGGCAGAGCATGCATACAAATAAGAAAGAAGAAAGAAATAATACTGTGCATTGTGGGTCACATTTTAATCCCAGCACTCACAAGGCAGATACAGGTGGGTTTCTGTGAGATCAAGACCAGCCTCATATACAAAGTGAGTTTCAGGCCAGCTGGGGCTATAGAGACCCTGCCTCAAAAACTAATCATCAACAAATACCTTTTAAAATATCTGAATACCTTATAAATGCCTAGGTTATTTTTATTTTCTATAGTCATTTTATTGTGGTTCTTTATATATTTTATAATCTACCAAGCTGTAAGCACAACAGGGCTTGAATTTTGCACTGTTTTTTTTTTTTTCATTTACTATGTTGCTTTATAACATTGAGATTGTGGGTGAAAAAAGTGTACCTTAAAATACCTAATCATTGCAAACACAAGATATTTCCAGATATTTGTAATAAAAGTTGATAAAAATTGTCTGAAGATGTAGCATTTTCTAATATATAATATTTCTAGATTTTCAAATTATAATAAAATTGTTCAGAGTAGAACAATGGTCTCTTAGGATATGATTCTTGGTTGCCTTTCGATCAACTCTACAGCAACAATTGCCTTTTCCTTAAGAATTAGTTTCAATACTTTTATATGAATTAGTTTAATCCTTATAAATCTTACATAAAGCCATATTAGCCTTTTTGTAAATAATCCCATAATTTCTTACACATATGTGTAAACTCTTACATATATATTATACTCATATACATATGCTTTAATCATATGTCATTTAAAAAAAAGTTCATGTGTTTTTTAACTTTAAAGTTTTTTTTAATTTTATGAAACCCAATTAATTCACCTCTTCTGTGATTCTTCATTTCAAAACTTATGCAATTTTTACTGTCACAGTAATCCAATTAAACATTAATTTCATTTTCTAATTCTTCTGTTTATCCAGTGTTTATTTATATGACTCTTTACATCAGTTCTGTTAATCAGAACTTGTTTTGTTGATAAAAATGTTTTATATTCTGCACTCTCAAGTGTAGAAGTATCCAGGTTAATTCTTCTCTCAATACTTGAAATGAGATTAGTAAGACTATGTTGAAACACTTGATATTAATAAAAATATCTACAGTGCACAAAATATGTGATCTGTACTTTACTAAAACAAAGCTGTGATCTACTTTTCATTTGGAGATAGAAGAAAAACATTTAGATCTGCTAGAATCTCCATCTATATGTTGCTTTTCATTTAATGAAAAATCCATTTGTCATAATTTTCTCTGTCATTTATGTGAATATTCAAGATCATAATATTAATCTATTTGAGAAGATTTCTATTATTTATTAGTTATATTGTGATTTATGATTATTAATTTATATGGTCTATAAGTTTAAATATACATTGTTATACATATATTCTTCATGAATATATATTATGTACATTTATACTGATTGTTTATAGACACATAGATAGATATACAGAAAATTATTTCTTGGTCAGATGGAAAGTTAGTAGACAGATCTTTTAAAAAGCCAATGATAATCTACCTGAAATGTAAGGACTCTCATGAGGTAGTCATTCCACTTAATATACACGTTTAAAAAAATTCCACCTATAATGTTTCAGGGTTGCAAATCTGTTAGTTAACCTTTAGAAGAGCAATTTACACACCAGAGTAAATTATCTTTTATTTATGTGTTTATGTATGTATTCATTTACTTTTATTCTATGTATATGAGTGTTACTCCTGAATGTAAGTGCACCCATGTCATGCAATGCCCATGAAGAATAGAAGAGAGTGTTGGTTCCCCTGGAACTGGATTTATGGATGGTTGTTAGCTGCCATATGGAGGATGGAATTCACACGTTGATCTTCTGAGAGAGTAGTCAGGGCTCTTATCTGCTGAGTAATCTCTCCAGCTTCCTGAATAACTTATCCTGATCAATTAAACCTCTTAATGGTCTTAACATATTAATAATCAGATAAAGAAGAGAAATGCTAAATATGGAAAGAGATCCCATCATCACATCATTGAAATTAAGAATATCCACTGAAGGTGATTGCACACATCTGTAAAACCAACATTTGAAAGTAGAGGCAGGGGAATCAGGAGATCAAGGACATCCTCAGCTATGTAACACCACATATTGATTTACAGCCCCTTGCAATAGGCAGCTATTCCATCTCATAACACAGCATCAAAACAAAACAAAACAAAACAAAAAACCCACTAAGAACAAAATCCCTGAAAATATTCCAGCTCCCAACTTTGCCTTTCAGAGGACCTGTGTTAGCTACTTTTCTCTTGCTATGATAAAGCACCATGGCAAAAGCAACCTACCTAAGGAAGAGTTTATTTGACTTCACAGGTTCAGAGGCAGAATAGTCCACCATGGCAAAGAGGCAGGTAAACACTCAAAGGTGGCTGCAGCCAAACAGCTGGGTGCTCACATTTCCCACAATAAACAGGAAGCATAAAGATTGAAACTATAAGTGGGGCAATGTTACGTACTCTTAAAGCCCACCATCAGAGAAGTGCTTTCTCCAGGTAGGCCCCATCTCCTAAAGATTCCATGACTGTGACCTTCCTGTAACAGCGCCACTTACTGGCTAAGTATTCAAATATTTGAGCCTATGGAGGACATTTGTCATTCAAACCCAAACAGGGCTTTCAATTTCTATCTTGACTAAATTTTAGAAAATCTTCCTGACTCAAGCCCCAGATGTCCCCTAGAGCACTTAATTGAAAATTTGTAAACTATCATTGACCTTTTCAAATGATAATCTTGCCATGGGTCTTTAATAGTTTTATAAACAGAATGCCCTAGGCATTTGGAGTCCAACTAATTGAAATGCAGTGATGAAGTAAGATTGCCACTTTATCTCCCAGTACTTGCTTGAGAGTGTAGGTCCCTTACTTCTAAATTTAGTGAACCTAGTGTGGAAAATTGTAAACTATTTCAGTCATGAACATATGAGTATATTAACTTTTCCTTTATGTAGGACCAAAAGGCAAATCCACATGTCTTATGTTTTCCATTACTCTACCTGACACACCCTACAATTCAGACCCTAAATACTCTCCTGCTTATTATTTTAATGACAACTCAGCTCAGACTGTCTTCAGGACATTTTATCATATCTTATTGACTTTTTTTTTTAGATAACTGTTACTTTAACTGTTCTGCCATATCATTTTCAGTGCATTACCACTATGGATAATTCAAATTCTTTGTTAGGTTTGGACTGCTGTCTACTTATATCTATAGTGGCTTACCTTTCACTTGAAAAAAGTGACCAAAGTCCAGGGTCCTACTGGACCAGGTTCTGCAGTTGCATATGTCTTAAATCATAACTCTAGGCCAAATCATGCTCACTTCCAGTGCTAACACTGTACATGATTTTATACGCAATCATATAGAAGTGTACCTCAAATCCCTCTCTTTGTCAAATCTCAATATGCAATCATATATCACACTGTCACTTAAACATGTGAATCAAAACTGCTAATTTTTCCCCATTCTTTTTTATTTTCTGGTATAAGATATATTGTCACCTTCCCAAACTGCAATAGCCTTCCACTGGTGTCTGTGAAGCTTGTTTTAGAGCTATGCTTCTTCCATGTTTAAGATGGTATAGGAGCAGCAGAGACAAATTTTGTAAATAGGAACCTATTTTGTGATAAGTCTCATATAAATGTTCCTTTGTGGTTTTCTATTGTTCCTTTGATCATTTTTAATTGTACAAAATTTATCTATAACGTCATTTGGATTATTTGACATTTAGCAATACTATCCTTTCCCCCTGCTATTTTTGTTTTTCTAACTCTAATTTATCACAATACTCTTGGAGAAACAGAAATGCTATACACATCCAAACTTACATACTCCTGTTGGAAATTTTGCTCATTGCTGTGGTTTGAATGAGATGGCTTCCATACGCTCCAAGTATTTGAGCCCTTGGTCTTCAGTTTGTAGTGTTCTTTAGGGAAGGTCGTGGAACCTTTAGGAGGTGCAGTATTGCTGGTGAAAACATGTCACTGGGGCGGGGTTAGGGAAACTTTGAGAGTCCTTAATCTTTGTCAGAGGATTTCCAGTTACTGTCTGCTTCCTGTTCCTGCTTGGAGGTTTGATTCCCAGAACCCATATGAGAATTAACCATCCATAGCACCAGTTCCAGGGAATCCAACACCTTCTCCTGACTTCCTGGGGCATTGCATGACACCTATGCAGGCAATGCAGTAATATACATAAGAATAATAATGTAAAAATATTTTCAAAAAATTGGCTGAAATTTAATTTTAATAAGTTTGGCAGCTCCTCTGAGTTACATATCTTAATTGAAAGGTTTTCAGTGATAACAAGACCTTAAGATGTGTCCACATAGGCTGTCTTTATTCTTCACTTAGTCTGCAAGTGTTCCTCTGCTCTTGGTTACTTATCTAATAAAACTGCCAGTTACAGAAGCAGCTCCTACTGTGAGGCTCCTGTAGCTGTGAGGGATCCAGCACTTACCATGAGGATAATGCTACTTACCTCTCTTTCTGCTGTAGCACAGGCATCGCCGATAGCTGTCCTGTCAGCTCAATTTCATTATATGACCAAATGATTCTTCAGATTTTCTGTCACCTCTAATATTTTGCCTAAGTAAACAGGCTGTAAAATTTTGAAAACATTCTTTTTGTTTTTTGTTTTTCCTGAAATCACCTGTACTCAGGTTCTCTTAGGTCAGGGGATCATTTCTGCATCCTTTTGTAAATAGATTTGAATGTAACCATTTGCATAATATTCTGGCATCCACAGAGACCCCAGGATAACATCAATGGGTAGAGTAGCATTTCTTATTGCTATTCTTTCTCAATATATTCTCCTGGACAATAGTCCTGAGAAAAGGATGAAACGAGGTCTTCAAAAAATCAAATTTATAGAAAAGGCAATAGAAAACATACTCATTAGGAAAAAAAAAAGGAATATTTAGTTATTGAGTGTATGTGTGCAAATGATTAAGGAGACAAGAAGTTAACACTCGGTGCCTTCGTCAATAGTTCTAGACCTTACTTTTTAATTGAAATTTAAAAAGTTTGCATACAAGGTATTTGATACCATGATGACATTTAGGAGCAAAGTGTACTTTACCTGACTCCTCTTCCATTTCATCTTCCTCTCTACACTGCTACACTGACCCCTCTTGTCTCTGCCGCCCCAACGTTGTTCTTTCATGCCCCATATGATTTTTTTCCAATACTTACCCCTTATCCCTTTCATCATTTATTTTTACCTCTCTTAGTCTCCTTTTTATCTTCTTCCACATTTGGACATGTGTGTATGTGTGTTTGTGTGTGTGTTCTGTATGTATATATATATATATATATATATATGTAATATGTAATATATATTATGGACTAGTAGCATATAAGAGGGAACATGCTATTTTGTATTTCTATGTTTGAATTGCTTTTCTCAGTAAAATTTCCAGATCTGTCTGTTTTAATGCAAATTTCATAAGTTCATTTATTTTATTACAGCTCAATAATATTACATTTGTTTATATATACCATATTTTTATTATCCATCCATCTGTTGATTGAAATCTAGGCTTATTCTGATTCCTCAGCATGATGAATAGAGTAGCAATAAACATAACTGTACAAGCTGTGGTAGGATATGGAAACCTTTGGGTCTGTGTCTAGGAGTAGTATTTCTCCCACCTTTTTATTTTGAAACAAGATCTCTTGATGAACCTAGAGCTGACAGATTTGACAAAACTGATTCTCCAGCAAGTTGCACAGATCCTCCAGGGGAAACATGGGAATATATTTCCTCTTTGAGCATTATATGAAAACCAGTCAACTTAAAAAAAATTGTTACTTCTTTTTTCTCATCTTAAAAAAAATCCAACATCTTCGTAATTTCTGAAGCAGAATACTTATTGTGTTTGGTAGAATAAAATGCCTCCAGAGTTCAGAATCATAGTTAAAGCTGATTAAATCTTTCAAACAAATGTCTTATAACTTTGTCTTATAGAAATGTTTAATAAATAACTCTTTTGACAAAAATATCTGTTCATTGCTTTTAGTTGGTATCTAAAATTAGGTACTATGAGGAAAATATAATGTCTCCAAAGGAGAAGTAACAGATTTAAGCTGTGGGTTCTTTCTGTTTTTTGAACAAGCATATTTCTTTATATTGTCTTTTTGAGACAGCGTCTCCCTCTAGTTCCAGCTAGCCTAGAACTTACTGTGTAGACTAGGATGGCCTCAAACTCACAGAGATCCATCTGCCTTTGTCTCTCAAGTTCTGAGATTAAAGGCATGTGCCACCTTGTCTGGCTTGAACACAGATATTAATATTTACATATTACCATTATGTTT
This sequence comes from Eospalax fontanierii, assembly GCA_035773235.1. Classification (NCBI taxonomy): domain Eukaryota; kingdom Metazoa; phylum Chordata; class Mammalia; order Rodentia; family Spalacidae; genus Eospalax; species Eospalax fontanierii. The sequence continues at coordinate 66,885,316 of CM069524.1, read as the reverse complement.
TTGTTAAATTTCTACTGACACTCTTTCTTTTTGATTATACAGTTTTATTTTTGCAACATGTGTGCATGTATGTATGTCAGAATTCAAACTGTGTGTCTTCCTCAATCTCTCTCTAGAAAGGGTCGCTCATTGAACCTGGAGCTCATTAATTTGGCTGGTTTTGCTGACCTGCAAGCTGTATGGAGATTTTATAATGTCCTTCATTCTAATTCTGAATCTGAAGGCAGTGGCTGCCACTTATAACTTCTTTTTGTGTGATAGTGATCTGTACTCAGGTTCTAATATTACAACATGTACTTTATGAACTAAGTCATTTCCTAGTCCTTATTTCTTGCCCAAAATTTAATAGAAATTTTCATTATCAAATGCAAATTTCCAATGAAATAAATATTTAAATTGCTCTATTATATAATATAAAGTATTTCTTCAGTCTAGGACCAGTTTCTCCTACAATTCAAATATGATTTTAAATTACCTTATGAAAGCTACAATGGCCACTATAATGCCAATGGATAAAAGTCAGTCATCATAAACTAGATGAAGGTCAAAGTACAGGAATAATTTTGTGTAAAACTCGACTTGGAGTTCTAAACTTAATTTTGCAAATAAGACCCATGAGTAGTACAAATGTGCTCTGAAAGATGAGTCAGATAGTGGCAGCAGCTGTTACATAGAAAGGGTGTTCAAATAAAAAATGTGTGTACTAGAGAAAGCTTTTAACCTGTGGAGATTAGGAGAACACTTCTCTCTTGAGAGGAAAAGACATATGGCTGGTACTATGGACTAAAATGCTTCTTCTCCAAGTTATACATTATAAATGTTACCCGTACTCGGATGGTACATGGACATAGGGCATTTGGGAGCTCATTAGAATTGGATTATGTCTGTGGTTTGGGTGCCTTCAGGAGGGAAGCAGCACCCTTATAAAAAGAGGCGCCACTGAATTTCTTTTTATTTTGTCTCTTTCTGTCAGATGATGAAGCAATCAAGAATGCTACCATATACAGTCTAGAAAAGGAGATTTACCAAATCCTCTTTGATGGCAATTAAAATTTAGATTTATGAGCTAAAAAGCAATAGAATAAATAAGTTAATACATTTTTTCCACTTTCCTTCTCTAAGTCATGTCACTGTGTTATTCAGTCTTATTCAAGTAAATATATTCACATTGTGAAAAATATATCTTAAGTTTTCATAAAATTATATATGATCTGTTGAGCATATTATATCCTGCTCTATTACCTTGCCTTTTATCTCCTTCCTACATCATTAGTCTTCTTTTTTCTCCTAGAGAATTTTATATCTACTTTCATGTTACGCATAGATATGTAATATCATGTACTCATAGAAAAACCAGGAACCATAAATGAGATAAAATATATTTGTATTTCTGAAACTAACTAAATTAACTTAATATAATTATCTTCAGTTGCATCCATTTCCTGTAAATGGTATTACTTCAATAATTGTTCATACATATCATATTGCTTTATCCATACTTCTGTTCCTCAATAACTAGGTTGTTCTTCATTTTAGTTATTGCAAGGCCTAGATTTCTGAAAATGTCATAGGAAAAAGTAAGAAATATTCTTCAAGTTAGAAGTATGGGTGAGGACTTCTAAACTGGACACTGGTTTCTCAAAAAACAGTTTAATGCAGATACAGCCTACATATCTACGTATCTACATATATGGTAGTAAGTCATCTTAACCTGTACAACTGACTGAGGATGAATAACTAAAATATAGAAAGAACTAAAATCAGCTAAAAAAGAGGGCAAACCAACCAACAACTATGTGGGATAATGAAATGAGCACACAGATCTCAAAGGAAGAAATGGAAAATAAACTTACGAAGAAGCATTCCATTTGAGTGGCCAACAGAAGAAAATGAAATTTTGAAGATTCTTATTGGAATATTTACTATAAAGAACAGAATAGAGAATCCACTTATATGAGCAGAAAACTAATCCTATCTATGAAACAGGAAGAATTAATAAGATTAGTGAAGTGGGGAACTTTATCAGAGTTCTAAATATGATGGTGGGGGAAGATATGTGTGTGTGTGTGTGTGTATGTGTGTGTGTGTGTGTGTAATTATCCTGTTATTACATAGTCAACTATTAAATTCTTATTTAGAGTCTGATGCTATGTATGCTGTAGGGAAAGAAGTAACATATCCATATGTCAGACTACTGCAATCAAACCCCTAGACTAGAGAAATCAGGGAAAGGAAGATGTGAAGTGACCTGCAACATGGTTTAACGGGTGGGTAACAGAGCATAGCTGAAGGTGATTACAAATTCAAGTCCATTCGCGTTCCACACAAACATTCTTCATCAACTTTCTAACAAACATAAGTTAACATGCAAAAGGTTCACAGGGTTTTTTTGGCAAGTGCATTGAAATAAGTAAAGAGATATCTGGTAGCTACTGGCTCAGAACACGAAGCCAGCTCTCCATCTTTCTTTCTCTCATCTTATAACACTGTAAACTATCTATAATTTAATAATGCATTTTCTTTATTTCCCTGAAGATGCTATTTTCTTAGTCAAATGGAATTGTGAAAACAGATAATATTGGCAGACCAACAAACTCACAGATGGCAAAACTTATTTCAAGCTGTAATAATTTGCCAGTCCTGAGGGGTTCTTTAAAACTATATTAGTGTAAATAGAATGGGAATGTCATTCTGTAACTGTATAGAAGATTAAGCATACAGAGTAAACAGACTGAAAATGTTTTGTAAAGAAATATTAATTGTTCAATATTGTGTAAGGAACTTTTGGGACAATCCTAAAATTTTTCAAGGAAATGGTTATCCTTTTTTTTTTCTTTCTTTCATTTTCTGAGACAGGGTGACACTATGGTCCCAGCTGGCTTGAACTTCAATGTGTAGACAAAGCTGGCTTTAATCAACCAGAAATCAACCTGACTCTGCCTCCTAAGTCAAGTACTGGGATTCAAAGCACTTTGAATTGCCTGGCTGGAATTTCTGATTGACCCAGGAAAAAACAAACAAATAATAATTGTTCTGAAGTTGACATATTTTTACTAATGAAAATTTCATGCCCACTCAGTTGATTTATGATATATAATTAAGATCATTTTAAACAATAATAGTTGACAATAAACCTTAATAGGAAGACCAACAAAAGTACATAAAACATGTCTCTATAATGAATTATTTTATTTATTTGCTTGCTTCTTTCTTTATTGAATGGATGTGAAATTCAGCCAGGTCTTTGCATTTGGTGAGCACAAACTTTCACTGAGCTACTCTTAGCCTCCACTACAAACTAATTTAAAATAATCCTAAAAGAGATTTCACATCTGATGCTAATTTTGGATCTATACCTTTGTTACCTTTATGTATAATAAAAACTTCTCATTGAAGCTATTTGACTCAAGATTTTAAATAAAATAAAAATTGTAAATAGTGATGAAGTCATATAAGAGTATAAAGATTATAGATATAACTTTTATTTATTTGCATTTAAAATAATAATGCACGTTATGCAATTGTTTTTTAATCCTGAAAGGATGTCTACATTGTCACATTGGTTAAATTTCTGAAATGTGATTTCTTAAAAAACGGAAAAATATTCATGTCAAACATGTGCTTCGTTGTGGCAGTTGTTTGGTTTTTTTACATATCTTTGTATACTTGTTTTTTTTTTCTATAGAACACTTATAATCTTTATTTTTTCTGTCTCTTATTTTTTTCTTGAAAGACAGGCTCTCATGTAGCTTAGTGTTGTTTTGCAATTTCCTCTGATGTGAAGACATCATTAAGTTGCAGGATGTTAAAGGGGGGAAAACAAAAGGATGTTCTAAAATCAAGTAAATACTCAGTTGTTTCAAGAACTCCCTGAAACTGACCAGATTCCCTAGGCCCTTCCCTCCTCAAGTTTAAGAACATAAACCCTTCAATCTGCTGAGAGACACTCTTAGAGCTGATCACCTGCCTGGAAGAATCAGGAACCATCTGAGATGCCTAGAATTTGATTTATTGTGTTCTAATTTTTTTTGAAGATGAATAGGTTCTTGAGGATGCAAAACAATTTTTTCCTCTTTAGTTATTTTTTACCTAAGACAACACTGGGACTATAGAACTGAGTGAACAAATACTGAAACAAATTTAAAGACAAATTTAAGGAAAATTTTTAAACACATAGCATATGTTCTAAAATGCTATAAAAATCTTGTGAATTTCTTTAGAAAGAAAAGTATAATGTGACAAAGGTTGTAAAGAAACCAAATAATATTTTTGTTGCAAGGCAATTATGATCATTTCCAAACTTACAGAGAAATACAACTTATTTCTATCTTTTTTCTTTCTCTTTTTATATTAATTGGCTGCTCAAATTAATTATCTATTGTGTAAATTAGGGTCAGCAAACTTGTAAAAACCTGATTAAAACTTAGCAGATTACATATTGAGAGCTATGTTTATCATGAAAAATTAAGGCTTTAATTAGTCACAAATATTGTCCAAAGGACAGACAAAGTTGGAAATGAAAGATAATAGGTAGATACACAAGCTAACAGCAAGCCATAAAGTGATCTGTCTTTTATCTAATCTAAAGTGGTCAGGTCTAAACAATGTTGGCCCATGCCTTTAAACCAAGCACTATAGAGAAAGACAGGTGGATCCTTATGAGACAGATGGAAGCCAGCCTGGTCTACATAGCTTGTTCCAGGCCTGCTGTGATATATGATGATCCTATATCAATATTAAATTAATTAATTAACATAGGTATATAAAAAACAACACTAAATTATCTCTGTATATTGTGTATATATATAAATACATGTTATATATATATATATGTATGTAATAATAATTAAAGAAGAAGTAACAAAACATAAAGGGAGACTGGACTAGTTAGACAGTCTAGCATATATTGTTAAGTCCCTCCTCAGGCAATCTTGCCACCCCATCTTCCCTGGTTGTGGATCAGCTAAACAGACCCTGCCCACCTAGGAATCTGGTTTGTCAGATCCTGCCCACCTCATCTCTTTCCCATTCCTTTTGCCCCCACCCCCCCATCTCTACCAGCCTTGCCTCAGTTGGACTCTAATTCTTCCCCCTTAGATCTGGATGAGCTTCCCAACCCAGACTAGTTAAACTCCCTAGCATAGACTCCACTGGCTACTGATCTATAGGCACAGAGCCGCCCTCCTACTAGCCTGACCAGACTACCTACTATCCTGTTCTACCAACCACCCAGACCAGTCTATCACTCTGAAAGAACTAGACACACCCACCAATTTATTTTCCCTTTCTAAACAAAAAGCTATCAAGCTACATAAACAATATAAACAGAACCAAACTAAATTAAACAAAAGCAGAGTAGAAGTTATTAGTAGATACATAACTAAGAACATCCATATGCCCAAACAGCAGTGCAGAAACACAAATAACATTAAAAACCATGAGAATATGTCCCCCTCAAAACCCACTAATCCTATAAAAGTGCACTATAGTGAGAATCACCCTGAGAAACATGACACAAAACTTAAAAGAACAATCATAAACATGAAAAAAAGAACTTAAAGAAAACACAGAGAAACAAAGAAGTCAAAGAGGGAAACCATAAGCTTATGATGGAAACCCAAGAATATACGAGTAGGAGGCTTAATGAAATATCAAAAACAATTCATGACTTGAAAAGTGAATTCACAAAAGAGATAGAAATAGTGAATAAAGCCCCAATGGAAATGAGCATGACATTGAAAACTGATTAAGCTAATTGGAAACAACCCGCACAACGTTAAAAGCAGAGTGAATGAAACAGAAAGCAGAATATCAGGACTGGATGACAATCTGAAGATTTAGACTCCTTAAGCAAAGATTATGTAAAATAAAAAAAAACAAGAATGAAATAAGCAGGATATTGAGACAACATGAACAGATGAAATCTATGAATTATTCACATACAGGGAAGAGAATAATTTCAGGCTAATGGCATTGAACAGATTTTTAACAGAAGAACATAGAACACTAAATATGCATGATGAGGACAGAAACCCACTGAGTGGGTGAAAATCTTTGACAGCTATTCATCCAACACAGGATTAATATTCAGAATATACAAAGAGGACAAAAATCAAAGAGACAAGAAAATAAACAACCCAATAAAAAATGGGCTATAGACCTGAACAGAGATTTCTCAAACAAAGAAATAAACTTGCTAAGAAACACCTTAAAATTTACTCAGTATTCTTAGCTATTCTAAAAATGCAGATAAAAACCACTTTAAGATTCCAGCTCACCCCAGTCAGACTGATTAAGATCAAGAGAATGAAAGATACCATATACTAGAAAGGAAGTGGAGAAAGGGGACTCCTCATTCAAGCTGTTGGGAAAGTAAACTTGTGTAACCATTATGGAAAACAGTGCGGAGAACTCTCAATGAACTAAAAATGAATTTCCTGTATGATCCAGTTAGGCCACTCCTTGACATATACCAAGTGGACTTATTCTGCTGTAGAGATAGTTGTACATCCATGTCTAGTGCTACTCTCTTCACAATACTTAAGAAATGGAAACAACCTAAATGTCACTCATAGGACAAATGGATAATGAAAATCACACATTTTCAAAATGGAGTTCTCCTCAGCAATAAAAAAAGATGAAATTAATAAATTTCCATGTAAATACATGCAACTAGAGAGTGTTAGTAATACTGAGTGTTATTATGATCTCCCTCATTTGTGGATTTGTAAGTCTATATCCTGATGTAACACGAAGAACCAGGAAAAGGAAAATGATACATGAAGATTAAGGAAAGGAAAGAACTTGAAAGAGGGTAATATTAGGGAACAGATGTTACCAGGAAAGAGGTATGGAAACTGGGAGTGCTCATCAGAGAGGCTCTTGGTTATTTCACATAACTAGAAGACCCTACAGCTAAAGTATGTGGGGCTCGAAGCAATATAACAGGAAATGACATGAATTCCTTCTGCCTGAAGGATATTTTGAGATGTACATACTCTAAATGCCAACAAATTAATTGTATAAAAATCTCAAAATTCACTAAATAAATTAAAACAAATAGTTAAATATGCTTCAATATGAATGAAACTTGAAGAGATTATTGTAAGTGAAATAACCATTATTGCCACTGAAATATACACTAAAGGGACTATGGAGGGAGGGGGGCGAATACAATCTTGTTATAAGGAAGTGTAGTGGGATACAGATGCTACAAAGACAGGGAGGAGAAAACCAGGATAGGGGAGACTTCACTGAGGAGAATAGAGTGTCACATGATCAAGAGTGATGCAGGAGAAATAATACTGAGGATGTCTGAGGAAGCCACAGCAATATATCTTATAAGCTTACTTTAAAATACATACATACTATAAAGTATAAATATCATATAAAGTGGTATTTATGTGTATAATATAAATGGTATTATACCACACAAGGTCATAATGTCCCCATAAGAGCCATAGATGAGCTAACAGGATTACCTCTTATGTACCAGAAGATGCTCTGCAAACTGCTCAGGGGAAAAGCAACCATTGGTCTTACCCAGCTAGCAAGCTTGTGACATAGCAATGATAGGCTGGTAAGTTATCTCCAGTGTTGCAATACTAGCCCTTACATCGTGCATGTCCATTGTGGACATGCTGGCAGTTATGTGTTAGGTATTACTTACATTAGGGACAGGTATTACTTACATAGGTCCTAAAGGAGAACCTACTACTGTTATTGTCTTAAAATACAGTTTCAACTATATTCTAAATGTTTATCCTCAGAACCACAGATAAACATACTTCACACCCCTCATCAAAGAAGCTTCTTCATGCAGTGTATGGAGGCTACTACTGAGATAACACAACTGGTCAAAATGTAAAGAATGGATCACCATAAGTTCCCACTCTCAATTGATAGATCTGCAACAATCCCTAAACATAAGTCACAGAGAATATCAAGGAAGAAAGTACAAAATGATGGTAGCAGCCAGAAGAGCAGGATGCATGCTGTAAGATAGCATTTTCTAGAAATGACAGAGAAGTTGTACCCATGAAACCTCAACATTATGTTGCTTAAACAAGACCTGAATCTTGACAACATTGATTGACATGCCGACAAAAATAGGGGAAAGTCCTCTATTTGAGGAGCTACAGGTCACAGATGAAGAGATCATGAGTTTTCTCATGGGGCTCCCGATAGATATCCAATCTGCTATTGTCAACCTAAACATGTATTTACCAGCAAAACAAAAAGGATCCTGTGAGTTTTATATCTGCAATTAAAACAGAAGAAGTAATGAAACACAGAGAAAGTGGAAGGTGGAACGGAAGGTTAAGGTCAGGTCAGGGAGAGGAGGAAATGGTGTGAATACAGTGTACTCATTGTTACATTTTCAAAGAAGAGTAAATTAATTTCTTTTCTTTTGTTTCTTGTTTTTTTTTTTTTTTTACTTTTGAGACAGGGTCTGCTGTAGCCACCACTGACTTGGAAATTGCTATAGGGTAGGCTGGCCTCTATCTCATAGACATCCACCCAGTTCTGACTTCCACTTGTTGGGATTAAAGGTATGCACCACCATGTCTGGCTTTATTTTCTTTAAATATAAATCTGACCTGAATACATTTATATATTTTACATTGAAATTCAAATAATGTAGAGGGAATGTAGACTAGACTAATTGTTCCCAGATGGTTGGAGGCCAGGGTCATGGACAAGTATTGTTCACTGTATCTATTGTTACATTATGGAAACCAAGACATTGTATAAATGGATGGCAGTGATTGTACTTCATTCCAAAAGTCACCAAATTAAGAAAATTAGTGGCAAATTTTTTAATATGTTTTAGTTTGCTTTTCCGTTGTTGTGATAAAATACTAACCAAGACCAATTTGGGGCTAGACACCAAAAAGTAACTTGGTATCTGTACTTTTTTTTTTATCAATTGTGGTACTTTATAATAGTCTTCATCTGTTGCAAAAAAAGAAGCTTATTTGATCAGTGGTGAGAGCTACTCTTATCTGTGCATATAAAGGCATTACTTAGAGTAAGAAATTACATTGGTTTAGGACACTGGCAGTAGTAGGTTCTTATCTAGCATTTACCACTTCTCAACCAAATGTACTTGACTATGTTTACAGAGCTGGGAGTGAATTCCCACTTTTTTGTGAGCCTTAATTCCAATTATACAGCTATTAAGTATACCTGACATAAAACTTCCACTATTGTACCTACATTAAGCTTCAGGGAGCATCACAGATGATGGAGCATGAGAATATGAGCCAGAGAGCCTGGATATCTGCTGCTCAAGAATACATTCTAGAGCTGATAGGGAAGTGTCAGCCATGAAAACCTAGCAATGTTGTCATCCAATGACATCTGCACAGTGGCAATACGAGTAGGCACACAGATTTGGTATGTGAAATTTCAGAATGTCCCCATTCTAGGTGTAGAGTTACAGGAAATCAATAGATTCTCAGAGAAAGAGAAACAGTTTTTTTCTAGGAATGAGCCCTAAATACATGTACACATGAACACCAGGAAATGGAATCAGTGCCTAAATGGAATGGAATCAATGCCTAAAACTTACAAGTAATAAAGGCAATTCAAGAATCACCATACTTAGCATTTATGCAAATTTTTAAGCAAGTAAACATTATTTTATTTGCTTAAATGATCAACATCAATTCCCAATAAAGGGAATAAGTTGTTTATTTAATTTCCTTTATTTTAGATTATTTGATTTTGTTTTTATTTTAAAATAGATAACATTTTAATATGCATATAAAATAAGTTATGGTTTCTAGATTTAATGAGTAGGATTATAAAGTTGATTCATAAGCTGGATTGATGGATCAGTGGTTAAGAGTACTGACTGTTCTTGCAAAAGACCAGGTTTCAATTGCCAGCACCCACATGCTGGTTAATCCAGGCATTGCATAATATGGGTACACTTAAATACATACAGATAAAACACTCATGTGCACAAATTAAAAATTAATTAATAAAAGTATAAACTGCATTCTTAAAATAATGCCATTGGTATGCATCTTCAGGTATATGGGTTTGTTTGATTGGTTCTTTTGAGATTAAAAATTTCATGATTGATTGAGATGTTCTGTATGAAATACACAATGGTTTGATAAAAAATTTAAATAATTCATACAATGCATATTTTTATTGAATTTTTCATGCATTTCATATAATATAACTTAACCATAGTTAGACCCCTCCTATTTACAACATCCCACAGACTCCCTCAGCAGATTTCTGCCATATATTTTTAAGGCCTATAGAGTCAGGATTTTGGTCCCAGGTGTACCTCAGTTTGAGTTTATCTACTGAAGCCAGATCAGTCATTTTAGAATGACTGCCATAAAGAAGACCAACTCTATCTCATGCAGAAGTGATCAGCTGCCAATATGAGCTTGCTTGGGTCTTGTGCATGCTGTTACCTTTGCTGTTAGTTCATAGAAGCAAGTTCTTAGCAGCCTGTAAAACTCTTCTTCCTTGAGGTCGTCAACTACCCCTTGCTAACTCAACCTTCTATCATCCTCTGTAATGGTCCCTGAGCCCTGCATGGTAGAGGTTTAAATAGATTCATGTTCTGAAGTGGGCAATTTGATACATTTTGTCATGTGTGTACTTTTGGGGAGATCATAATCAAGAAAATGAAGATTTCTTTAACTTAAATTCTTCTCCTCCTAGACTACATGATCCCTACTTCTTGCCCAGTTGACTTCCATCTTCCTGCAGGAAACTGCACTAGTTTTTCATCATCAGATATTAGTCTTCTTTTTCTAGAATTTTATCTAAATATAATCATAGAATATTTATTCTGTTTTGATTTGTCATTTCTTTCAGCTTAGTTATTTTGAGATTCATCTATATTAAAGTGGAGATTGGTAGTTTGACTTTGTTATAAAATAATATTCTATAGATGCATATATTATTTTCTTTTCATCTAACTATTGATCTGTTACTTAAGTAATTTTCGCTTTTGGGTTACAAGAAACAAGATTGTTGTGAACATTTGTATGCAAACCTTTATATTCCTACATACTTTCTGATTCTTCTGCAATTATATAAGAGTAAAATGGGCTTTTTGTTCAACATAGTAACTATAATGTTTTTCAAAATGAGTATATCATTTTCTGTTTGTTCTCATAAGAAATTAAATTTGCAATTCTTTTTTGTGCCTTACTAACTATTGTAACACTTCTAAGTATACATTTCAGAAATGAGGTACACATTTCATTATAGTCCTAATGCTTTTGTGTGTTGCATGTTCATGCCCTTTATAACTTCTCTTCTTATTTTTTTATTTCACTCTTTTTTCACAGACCTATTGATTGTTCAGAAGCATATTGCTTACTTTCCAAAAATGGGTTGAAGATCTTCCTGTTCTTATTTACTAGTGTATATCTGTGAGGTTAGAAAGAAGCCTAATATAACCTGAAACTTTTAAAAATTTTAAGACATTTTGAGGGTTGATAGGTGGTCTCTTTTGGAGAATTTCCTATGCACTGTTGAGAGGTTAATTTTTCACAGATGTTAGATGGAATTTTCTGTAAGTATCCCTTAGAGTCAGTTGGGATTGTATATTGCTTTATTTATTATTCTTATAAATGATTTGTGTGTTGTGAAACAGATGCTGAAATGCTGTACTATCACTGCATTGCAGTCTGGTTCTTCCTTCAAAAGGGTGGCTATTTCCTTTATAGGTTCCTTTATAGGTACTATAGTTTGCTGTGTATGTCTGTAGAGATTCTGTATAGCCTTGCCCTTTGGCCCTTTCATCATTTTATGATACCTGTTTTGGTCTCTTCCAGCTTTGAATGCATTTTATTGTATTTGACACACTCTCACTCTCTTTTAGTTTTCTATCTGCATTACAATTCTTTATACTTCCTTTACTTGCGGTCTCTGAATTCCTAGAATGGACCTGATCTCTACAATAATCATTTCCAATGATGCCTTTACATACTTTTTAACATACGGACTCATAGTTATATTAAAATGAGTTTTATTTTTAATTTGATACATTTAACATCTATAAAAATTTTGGAATTCTGGTCAGTTTTTTCTTTTGCTGTCATTTTTGTTTCTCCTTTCTTTCAGATGGATTGCATTTCCAGTTTCTTTTTTTTTTTTTTTAGTCTTTGTTAATTTTGGTTTATTGGGTTTTGTATGATTCATTTATGTCACTAGATGGAAATTTCATTTTTTGTGCATTTCTTTTAAAGATGTATTGAGGCATACATAATAAGCTGTATACAATCTAGAGTAAATCTGTGCTACACTATGTTAAGAGTACTCTAGTCAATGTTGTAAGAATTTAAATGTTTTCAGTGTTTCCAGGCAGAGTAAGGGTTTTATTGACTTCTTGTGATCTCCAAATATGATTCTTTGTAGTATCTTCACAGGAGTATTCTGCTTTACAGAGTTCCATTGTTCACCTCTTCTAGCGACTATTTAGCTCAATACTTGGAATTACCCTCCATCTCAGATCCTGAAATTCACTTTCCTGATAGTTTTTTTTTTTATTAAGTACTTTCTTGGATTATTGGATTATAGTTGACTCTTTGTCCTTGACACTCACATCAATGTCCAAAACGCAGAGAGTTTACTAAGCTTTAAGTTTTTTGTGTTTGATTATGCCACTGCCTCAAATCTCTTTTCAGTCAGAAAACTGGGTGACGGTCAGCTTTCTTTTTCCTTTTTTTTTTTTTCCCTCTACATTCTGTGTGATTGCGCTCCTTAATAGATTAAGGTTCATTCTCTTGAAAATACTTGCTCTGTAAATCTTGATTTTCAGTCCTTTTCAATCAGGAGGACACATATTCTCCCTATTATTTTATCCTGTCCCCGTTACTCCAGCCAAGTGATCCCCAGGTGTCATCTTTGAACAGTCAATATGAGTTGTAATTAGCTGTTGTTATGTAGAAATAGTCACAAATAGACAATTCATCTTTCTTATGATTATCATGACTTGTATAAGAACACTTTAGATTGGGCATAATGGATATTGCTATACTCTATCAATAGAGTACTTAAGCCAGCCACCCACTTAGAAAATAGAAAATTTGGTATCACAGTACCTTTTACAAAGTACATACGGAGATTAATAATGTTAATGGTATACTTTTCAGTTTATAAATTTTACATCTCTTGTTTGTGAGAAGCACTGAAAGACTTCTGGCAAATCATTATTCTAATTATTACTTTATATTTTGAATAATTAAATTTCTTATTGACTTCTTGTGTTAATTAATAAGCATCAAATTTAAGTCTAAAAGATTAAAAGACTTTCCATTCTTTCTTAAAGAGAAACCCTATATCAGGTTAAGAAATAGCCCTGTGATATCTTGATTTGGAGATATGTTCAGAAGCTAAGAAGCAAAACCAAAACAAAACCAAGAAGTTAAATAAATAAACAGAAACGTATTCTCTTACTGAACACCTGCATGGACCAGTGGAGGCACAATAATGACCACTGAATGCTTTGACATTGCCAGTCAGCCATAGTTAGACCATTGTCCTTTTCTGTTGTAACATCATCAGGATTGTCGGAACACAGGGATGGTGTTAAAACAGACACTTCACTTCCTCATGCAGACATTCATACTGCCTGACTGCCTTTTAAAAGTTGAAGAACATTTTCTCAGACTACAAACAGCCTTTCTTTCAAAATAAACTATCTTGCTCACACTATGCATGCTAAGTTTATGCCTGTGGCATTTTTAGAAGCAGAGTTACAGACCTCTGGGAATATAAATTTAATGGATATCCTGACAGCTCCCTATCTTTAACTAAGAGAATGCTGTCAATGTTAGATGGCATTCTCCAGGTAATACTGATGAGGTCAGCTCTGTAGAGCAAGCTAATTGCAAGCTGTGTTTCTGCTGACAAATTGTAAAGTCTGCTTATACATGCTATATAAATATAATGTAGTTCAGAGCACTGGATAGAAGAAGAGCTATCAGTAAACGTCATTACTTCCACTTAATAAATAGGAAATTGCTGTTCCTAGCACTTTTTAGATTACTGATATGAAATATACATACTATATCAATCTTTCATTGTGAAAATACAATCATCTTTATTTCTGGTTCAACATAATTCATGTTGAAACTAAACAATTTTCAATCTAGAAATAACAAATATAGAACACACATTTATCAATTAAAATCAATATTTATTTCATTATTATAATACAGGAAACAATAATTCTGTCAGGTGAGTTCACAGAATACTGGCATCTCCTGTAGACCCCATTATTTTAAAGATTTGAAAAATATTAGAGGGATATTTTGATCCCTTGCCAGGCATTTACAGGGCTCTAGGTTCAATTCTTAGAACTGGCAAAAACAGAAAGGAAAAGAAAAGGACAAAACTCAATGGCTGTAAAAGTAGAAACCCAGATGGGTGTGGCGGTGTCTTAAATACCATCGCGTGGGAGATTGAGGCAGAGGACACCTCAGTGGCGTGGTAGCCCAGTAAAGCAGAGCGAGCTCAATCAGCCCGAGCTCCCAGAAAGATGCTGTCTCATAAACAAAGAAGTTAAAGTTTGGTTTTTCCTTCCCTTAAATTTGATTTATTTTTCAAATTTGTTGCTATATTTTCCCTATTTATCTTGTTACAGAAGAAAATAAGCAAAACCATGAAGAGTTAGCAGTTCTACATGTCGCTTAAACATGCTTTTGGATTAGTAGAGCCCAGCATCATTTGTCGTACTGTACACTGCTGCTGTTCATAATATAACATTATAATTTTTATTTTATGGTGGTCATTTGAATGAGGAATGACCCCTATAGGCTTCAGGTATGTGAATACTTGACCTCAATTGAGGGCACTGTTTGTGAATAATAGAAGGTGTGGCCTTGCTGGAGGAAGCATGTCATTGGGGGCATTCTTTGAGAGGATATAGCCTTGCTGACTGCCAGCTGGTCTCACTTTGCTCCCTGCAGGTACTTGAAGATGTGCTCACTCAGCTTTCTGCCTCTGGTTCCTCCTGCCATGCCTCTCCATCATGCCTCCTAACAGTGGATGGGGAATCTTATTACTCTAGAACTCATAAGCCAAAGAAACTCTTTCTTTTTTTTTATATAAGTTTTAAAATCTTTTGAGACAGGGCTTCCCTGTAGGCTCAGCTGGTCTAGAACTCAGTAAAGAGTACAGTCTGGTCTAGATCTGACAACAAACAAAAACTACTGGCAGTGTGGATGAAAGGAACCAAGGTCCACTTCAAGCTGGCAGCAGCCCTTGGCGGTGTTGTTCATATGGTTCTTGCTTTGGAAGCATGAAAGATGCAAGAGTGAGGGCATCATTGATTCTTTTTCTGAGGTTCCAGAGAGTCACTGAGGCCAGACAGCATACGGCAGAGGAATAGCTGCTTTTAAAGAAATCCCTGATGGACCGTGAGATCCCAAATAGCTATAGTGTGAAGATATAAACGTGAACCCTGTTGCTAACAGAGACTCCATGATGCTGACAAAGACAATGATATGAGACATCACTGAAGTAGGGCTGTATACAGGAAACGGAATCAAGTGTATGTTTTAGGCAGCAAAGCTGGAAGGGCAGAGCCATCTAACACTTTGGAACTAAATCCCAGCCATTGGACATGGAACCACAGGATTTGATGATTACACTGCCATGTTTCACTTTTCTTTGTTCCCATATATCCTCACTATACCCCCGTTCCTCCCTTTTAGACCAGGAATGTATGCTCTGTGCCACTGTATGTTGGAAATACGTAAATTGTCTTTTGATATTATAGGGAGTTATAATTAAGATTATTTGAGTCTTAGAAAATGAGCTCAGGACTTTTGACCAGTGTTGGGACTGTTAAAGACTACGGCACAATGGGGCCTTTTAAAATTGGATTAAATGCATTCTGCAATATGATATAGCCATGAATCTTTGAGGGCCATGTAATGGAATATGGTTCTTTGAATGAGGAATGTACCTCATAGGCTCCGAGCATTTGAATACTTGGCCCCAGTTCGTGGCACTGCTTGAGGACACTCAGAAGGTATTTCCTTGCTGGAGGACGCATTTCACTGGGAGCAGGCTTTGATAGTATATAGTATTGCCCACTTTCAGTTTGTCTCTTTCTGCTTTATTTCATGTGCTTGAATATTTTTCTTCTCTGGCTGATACTTGCCAAGCCTCCTCCACATGATGAACCCATCCCATAAGCCTGTATGCCCAATAAACTTTTCCTTGTATAAGTTTCCTTGGTCAAAGACTTTTATCTCAGTGACAGAAAAAACACTAATTCAATTATGAATGCAGGCTAGTTTGTTGTCATATTATTCTGCCTTAGTTATTGTTGTTAATGTAACAAAATGCAAGGTGCTGGATACTCATGAAGAAAGAAGTTCATCTGGTTGTCAGCTGTAAAAGACCCATCCAAGATGAGGTGATTCCATTGGTTCAGTAACTAAGGAGCGTGTATGGGTAGACAGACTCACTTGGGAACAAAGTGAGAGGCAAAGATCACATTACCAGAGAACAAGCCAGTGAAAGATTGAGGCTAATACTTTCCAACAATTCTAGATTAATACCCATACCCACAGCCATGCTGGTTAAAGTCAGTTGGTCATAAAGACATAAAGTGGGATGGGATTTGGTGGGAGGAGAAGTTTGTTAGGAATGGAAGAAATAAAAGAGAGGGTGAATCCATGAGTTTGACTAGAATAAATTACATACATGTATGAATTCATTAAAGAATAAGTTTTAATATATATCAAGTTGTATAAAATTAAGGATCTATTTTTGCAGGATGTTAATTCATAAAATATGCACAGTTATCCTTTAAGTGAGCTTTTTAATAGATGGAAAAAGAAATAATATATCTTCTCTGAAGTAGAAAATAAATTTTCAATTTTTATGTACACATTGTATGTACACAGGTGAACTGATCTACTAAGAAGCCACTGCACAGGATTATTTTTTTCAGTTCCTGGTAGTGGGAGTTACTATTAAAAACATTTATTTAGAATTTGTCTTCTATAGACTTCAGGTTTTACTTTTCATATAGTTTTGTTGTCCAGAAATATGGCTAAAGGGTTATTTAATCAAGTGTGTTAACTGAATATCAAAAGAGGTTAGAGTTATGCATACCTGTGGATTTAAGGACCAGCAAATTACATTTAGAAATTATATTTGTTTAGAAATTTGCAGTGCTAGGTTCACCGCTGTGGTCTTTAACTTCTCTAGCCACAGGTATTGGTTAGTTTTATAGTACCAGGGATTAATTTTCTCCTACTGAGCAGAACTAAAGGATAATTAGACATCCGTGGGTTATCTCAAATATAAAAGTGCCAGTATTACATCATAGAGGATATTGTGTCAGGCCCATCACTGCTGTGGTTCAAAGGTTTTACGGCTGGGTAGAACTAATGATCAATTTTCTCTCTCAGCATCATGTGTATCATCTTCAGATACTATGACAGACAAAGGAAATTAGACGTGTAACTATCATTGACCTCCACCCATGTTCTGTGTTACACACACACAAACACACACAGAGAATCACACATACATACTCACAGAAAAAAAAAACAGTGAAAAAATCTCATGTAAATAAAAATTATCTTCTGTTTAAAAATTAGAACAAAGTTAAGATGTGTTTCTAGATTTATCCAAATACAACGCATTGCTGCTTTTGACATCAGATGAAGACTATTACAAATATCCATCAGTGGTCAAAATGCAGCCTGAATGAATATTTCTAAAATGTAACCCTATACCTAAGGCTCATTAACATCACAGTGAGGGAGCAATGAGGGTACAAGGTCCAAGGACTAGGATGCCTGCTCTTAAAAAGTGTCTTCCAGGCATGACAAGGTAGCTAGACCATGAAATCTCAATATGGATTTTTAAACAAGACTAAAATAAAGTTGACATGCCAATTTAGGAGGAGGAAATTTCACAAGGTCCCTCCTAGTTGTGTAGCTACAGAAAGTCAAAGGCTGTTGAGAGAGGGCGATTCAGTTTTCTCCATAGGTGAACTCTCTGACTAAGTGTGGAGCCCTAAGAATACATACTACTATCAATATTAAATGGATTCAGTAGGTGTATTACACACACACACACACACACACACACACACACACACACACCGAGTAATAAGAATAATTGAAGAGGTCATGAAATTGAGAGTGGGGAATGTGGGATAAAGTGGTGGCGGAGAGGAGAGAAAATGGTGTAAATACAGTATTCATTTATAAAATTATCAAAAATAAAAACTTGGAATTAAAAAGATTCAAAAACTTGATAGTACAGTTTTGTCAGTAACTTAAAACATCTTCAGTTATAAAACTTTCTTTCCTTAAAAATACCCAACTTTGTCATTTCAAAGAAAACAGTCAAAAAGTGAATTCACTGCTTAGAGAGTGGCCAAAAAATACATGCAAACTACATATTCGAAAAGTGGTTTATATCAAACTTACAAAAGGAATGAAAAAAAATCCAATTGCAAAACATTAAAATATCCCCCAACTAAATGAATTAAATGGACAATAGACATAAACTGAAAAGAAGTTATACAAAGAATCAACAGGTGTATAACAAAGTGGTGAACATCATTAATTATTAAGAAAATGCAAATAATAATCATAAGAAGTTATGAGTTAAACTTAACAACATCTATTATCAAGACTAAAGGTAACAAGTAAGGACAAGGAGCGCGAATGCTTAGAGACCATTGGCCTGAAGGTAGATAAGCACAATTACTATAGGTACTGAAGTTCCTCAATAAAGGAAAAATGAAAGTATGATGGAAGTCAGCAATATTGGTGCTGTATATATATATGCAATGAAAACAAATCAGCATGTAAGCAAGATGTGTACTTCCCTGTTATTGCTGCATTAGCCTCGAATGCCCAGATACAGGTAAAACATGTCCATCAACTTGTGACTCCATAAAGAAAGTGCAATTCACGTGCAGCTGAATAATGCTCAGGAATAAAACAAAATAAATGCTGGAATTTGAGGTATCATACATTCAAATGGGCTCACTATACTAATTGGAATGTGCCAGTTGTAGAACAACAAGTTATAAATAATTCCATTTTTGTGGGCTCTAATTAGTTGCTCTCAGAGAATTTGAGTGTAGAATTTGGTTACTGGAAGTTAAAGGGAATGGTGAGGAGGAAAAATATTGACCAAGTTTAACAAATTTCTTGCTAGATAGAACAAGAAATTCAGGTGTGCTATTTCAAAATGGCACAATGTACTGAAAATCTTTTATAAAGATAGAAGAAAAAAATTTAAAAGTATATATATATATATATATATATATATATATATATATATATATGGCATATACTTTCTCTATTCATGATGAAGTGACCAAAACTTGTTCAGGTCTTGTTTAGGTAAATACAATTAGAGTGAGTTCATGTGTGCAATAGTCACATGGTTTCCAGAAGACAGTAATAAGTAGCACTCTTCCTTTCTTTCTGCTCCCTCCTTGACAATATTCTCTGAGCTTTGGAAGAGTACATAAGATGTTCCATTTAGGGTTCATTTCTTTAAAGTCTCTCATTCTCTACACTTTGACCATTTGCAAGTCTCTGCCTTAACCACGCCTTACTCTATAGAAGGCTTCTTTCTTGAAGGCTGAATGAAGCACTATTCTATAGGTATAAACATAAGTTTTTAGAAGTCAGTTTGACAACTACATAGTAGGTTATCCCCTAGAGTTTATGAATTCCTTAGCCATGGGTTCCTTTCTATGTTTTAAGTACCAAACATGAATTCCTTCATATGGAACAGGTCTTTTATCTAGTCAAAGGAGGTGGTTACTTGTAAAATAGTGATGTCACTATTTGACTAGTAGGCAAACATTTCTAAGTAGGTCTCTGTTGTAACATGCGGAGTTCACTGCTTGGTATAATGGATAATGAATCCTCACACACACTCAAAGGAGCACCTTCCAGCACTATGAAAATAGATGAACAAATTCTTGCTCAGATTGCTTTGATTTCTCAATGCCATTCAAGTGAAGTGTGTGGATTTTTCATCAATAAGGCCTGCTTGTTAAACAAAGTCATTGGAAGTAGCTCTAATGATTTGGGGACTTCTGAATCCTCTGTGACTGACAGTTGATAATGGGGTATTTTTGAATTTTTGAGCTATTTTATAAGGGTAAATGGGAAATTAAAAACAATAGAAACAACATTTAATTTGCACAGGACTATGTACAAATACTGAATACTACAATGCATAAAAATTTCTGGATGTGATAGCATAAAAATATATCTGTAATACTAGACAAAAATTAAACAATTTTATTATTTCACACACTAAATTTAAAAATAATGCTGTTACACACAAATATGAAAAAGGCAAAATTTTTAACATAACTATTTTATTTATTTATTTTATTTTATATTTGGATGCAAATATGAAGATTTTCACGATTATGGATTAATCAATATTTCGAAGTTATAAAAGTGTCCATGAAGTCAAAATGTATTAACTTTTATATTGATAATGTAGACTGTCTCCATGTTCTTTACAAATCAAATATATTACTAATTAAAAATTCAAAGAGATTAAGGAATTTGACAGGTTTATTGAACAGTTTTCTTAAAACCTAAAAGTGAAAAGTAGCCAAGATTCTCCCCAAAATAGCATTATGAGGTGAAAGAATGCAATATATGAAATATCAATGCTGCATATGAAGATGTAGTATTGCTATAGTTACAAATATAATATTAGAACATATAGACCAATATAATATTAGAAAATTAAAAGAATTAAAACCCTGAAATGTAGGAGTGCACATATATGTGCTATGCATGTACGACACATCAGGTAATGGAATGACAGTCTAAATGTTAACAGGAATTCTAATTGGTTGTATTCAAATCAGAAATGGTATTTGTGAATCACTGTTTTTGTTTTTGCATAACAATTCAAACTGAAAAATTTTTAAATAAGAAGTTAAATATATTTAATATATACCTTACTTTCATAGTAATGCCATTATTTAATCTTTTTTACCCAAATAATGCCATTTTAAACTTCATTTTCACATATATATTTCCCAATGTGTATCTAATATGCTAATCAAAGGAATATTTTAACATTGCATTTAAGAACATAACTGACAAAAGTTATAAAATAACCTCTTGAATCATCACAATTATTCATTGTTTTCTCAAAAGGGTAATTGATTCAATTTTTAGTGTATTGCTCTTGATGGAATAATTTTCCTATCAGACATCAATGCAAGGAAATTAATAGTTATATCTTAGTAAAGTGTAAAAGTTTTTTTTTTCCAAATAGCTAGCTTCTCTGCACTCTAAACTTTCTCTAAGAATATCACAATTTTTAGAAGAATAGATATTTTTGAAGCAATCACAATATTTTACATACTGAGGATAAAATCTGAATTTTCAGTCTAAGGTTTAGTTTTTTAGAGTGTGCAGTATGTAAGAGTAAGGAAAAGGAGCATGCCATCCTGTCCTCAGATGGGGGGTCATATACTTTTCTAAAACAAGTAGTAACAACAAAATTTCACATTCCATTCACTCTCAACACTCCAAAAAATATATACAGGATATTATTGTTTTCTTATGCATTCAATACTTCTATTACTGTAGATCCAGTCTAGTGAAGGAAATAATTATTTGCATTTTGATTATGTATTATAAATAAAAAATGGTTTAGTGTATCTTGTCAACTGAACATAGTACTTAGGTTTAAAGTAATTTTCATTTCACTGAATTGAAGGAACACTCAATGAAGCACCTCAAGAAAGTTACTAATATTGTGAGAAAAAAGACTCAGTAAGAGAGATGGCACAGCAGTTAAAATGATTGTTTTATAAGTGAGAGAACTAGAGTTTGGATAGTAAGAAACCACATGAATGCCCTGTGTACTGGGTCATCCATAATTTCAGCCTTGGAAGTCACAGAGGGGATCAATGGAGGAAGCTAGTTAGAGAGACTAGCCTAAGCAGTGAACACTGGGTTTCAGAGAAATTGACTCAAAGTGAGTAGGGTCAAGAGTGATGGGGAAAGATTCTTGTGATGCTTTGAATGAGGTATTGTCCCCACAGGCTCCAAATATTTGAAAATTTAACTCCATTTGGTGGTACTGTTTGGAGAGGTTTAGGATGGCCGGTGTTGTCAGAGGATGCACTTCACTAGAGGCGAGATTTCCTAACTTCTTCCCACATCCATCTCGGTCTCTATACTTCCATTGCCTACTTTAAGACACTCAGCTTTCTGCCCAGCTGGACTCTTATCCTTCTGAAATCACAAACCAAATAAACTACTCTTCAGTAAGTTGCCTTGGACATGACATTTTATCACAGCAAAATAAAAGTAATTAGTACAATTCCTGAAATCAGCATCTGGCCACCACATGTGTACACACACACACACACACACACACACACACACACACACACACGACATATATCCACATGAAAAAGAAGCAAAACACAAATTGATTAAAATTACAAAGGTTAAATTTACTTCAAAATCACAGAACAAATATTAAAGTATGAACTTACAAATATAATTATGTTAGTTTTTACTATAAACTCTTTAAATATTTCATCATTATAACTGAGATAATTAAATGCTCCAATGAAAGGAACGTGGCTATTTCAATACTAAACACTCATTTGTGACAATCACTTTAATTGGATTTGAAATAACCAAATATTTGAAATTAAAATACACACTTCAGTTTAGAAAATATTAAAAATATTGCATGAACATAAGAGTATAATATTTTATTAAAAATAAATTACATACTTAACTGTATTGTTAATAGCAAACAAACATACAAAATGTATAAGATGTTTGTAATAGGTGAATTTGATAGTCATCCAAGTTCTTGTATATTGAAACATCTTTAGGTTCACTTTAGTATAAATATGTTTAATTTTTGAAATGTTTGATTGACTATATGAATATAAATTCATATAATTCTTCTAATTTGAATGCTTTTCATTGAATTTCTCAAAGGAAAAATTCAAAATGGTAAGTCAAATAACTTTGCTTAAAATTATTTGAGTAGTGAATATTTTTATACATAAAAATAAGTTTGTCTCTGTTCCTGTTTGGAGCTAAATTATTCTCTATAAGGTCATGAATTTTAGCACCAGTTAGTATAGCTATTTTGGAAGCATATAGAGCTTTGAAGAACTTGAGTCTAACTGGAGGAAGTCACTGAGTTTGAGAGGTATCAGGTGACCTCACTTCTTGTCTCATTACAATTTCCTGATTTGTCAAGATCTAAAGGATTACAATCTTATGTTCCCATTTCCATGAACTCTACCTTGATGGTCTTTAAAACATTAAAATAAGAGGCAAAATACACATGTCAATGATAAATTATTTATTGTTATAGCAAAAAATGTAATTAATATAGACTCTAATGGTACAATAATTTCCTGATAAAAGTAGTGAGTAGTATTAAATTTCATCTTATAACATACAAATAAATTCAGAGTAGTCTCAGTTTGAAACAAATTCATATTGATCCTGTCATTTATAAACAATGTATTAACATCTGTGACAGTTTGTATAAATTTTGATAACTTGTTAAACATTAAACACATTAAACTGTTATATTTTAAAGAAAATGATGTACAACACATTTAAGCATATAAATTTAGTAAAGAAAATTCTTTTGATATGAAAATAAACATCTTGAATTAAATACATTTATGGAAAATCCTAAATTATCATTGACAATATACACATATGTGTATATGTTTATATATACATATACACACATTTATGTCCCCCATTATATGAATTCAGCAAAATATTTACTGAATAACTCCACACATTAATGACATTTCAGTACAGAAACAGAAATGTCTGTAAATGTATGAGTCTATTTTATTACAGTAGTTCTACTTTAAAACAAAAGAAACTCAAGCAGTCATCCATTCAGAGAGGCTAAAGCATTCTGTGAAAGGCACACTACAAAAATCAACAATCAAATCCTTTGAGTTTCTGGTTAGGGCAGGCATATAGCTTACAGCTAGTCTCAGAATAGAAACCTCAATTCTAAATTACCAAGAAACTATAAAAGAAATCAAGGCATGTGGTTCTTTGTGCACATGAATATTCTGTATTTCTTTGTTATAATCTTTATATAAATTCAGTGATCAATGGTGGCTTATGGAATCTGGGTGGAAGGTGGAAATAATGTTTAAAAGACAAACAAACTTAGGGCAGAATGTGTGGTAACAGGTAATAGAAGATTGGCTGCTACATTAGAAGAATTACAGCATTTCATGACACAGAAAATGTTTGGAAGGGATTTGGCAGCAGCTCAAAAGCAAAAAGAGGAGCCAACACAAATGATATAAAAACTGTGGAGATTATTCAGTTAGTGGCACGGATATTAACTATGATGGGTGAGCTTAAGATTTTGGAAGTAAAGACAATAATATTCATTTAATAGGATTCTGTGTAAGGATAGCATCAATTTGAAACAAGATCTATGAATGAAGTCAACATTTTCAATCAGTTAGAATTTGTTGGACATTTTGTAAATTTTCTCACATCTAAATTTATGTGGGGAAAATTTGACAGCATTTGAGTAAAAGGAATGGTGTTTGAGGGAAGCACAAAGGGGAATGTAGTGGGAAAGGTGATGAGGAACAATGAAGCTGTCTGGATAATTTATACTCTTGTGGACTATGCATTGAATGAAAAGAGAGGGAAAAAATGCAAGATATGTGAGCTTTCCAAGGAATCTCATGGAAGAAATAAATCAGTGAAGTCCCTTCCAGGGCATGTAGGTCATGTCAGGCACATCCAAAATTTTAGGCTACCTCAAATTTTAAAGACTTCTGAATTGTGAATTCTAGTGAGAAAAGTAGAAGAGGCATTTCAACAATGTAAAGAGGTGAGGAATTGGATCAGATATGTATACTTTCTATATAGACTATGTTCTGGCTGTTGTGATCTACATAGCCTGATTGAGTTTCCTGTGATTGGTTGACTGAAAGCATAGTGAATTTTATGTATATTCTACATATCCTGTAGATGCAGTCATTGCAAATAGATCTGACCATGTTCCTTTTTAAAATGTATTGTTATTATTATTGTTTTCATCTCTATTTTTTTCTATTTTTTATTATTGCATGCATATGGATTTGCACATGATGTGCATGTGGAGGTCAGAGAAAAACTTTGTGGAATACCTTCTCTCCTACAATCTTTCCATCACTTTCTGCCGTCAAATTCAGATCATCATGTTAGATGTCAAGTGCTTTAACATGCTGAGTCATGTCACTCATCATACAATGTCACATCATATAATTATTACCTGATTTCTAAAATATTTTATTTACTTTTGTTTATGTATATGAATGTTTTGCCGCAAGCATGTATATGCACCTCTAGCATGCCTCATGCAACAGAGGCTAGAAGTGGACATTAGGTCCCTTGGCGCTGGAGTTAGAGATGATGATGAGCCATTATGAGAGTGCTGGAAAAGAAACTTCAAAGGCTTTTATCACTGAGCCGTGTTCAGTCCCCTGTAATTAATTTTTAATAGTGTAAAGTAATAGTCACCATAAGGATGAAGTGTGAACATATAATTAGAATTCAGAAAGTGACTTACCTTAGTTACTGATTATTCTGTTTCTGAATTTGGAAACTATACAAGTGAGCAATACATGGAGCTAGAGTGAAAGGTGGTGGCAAGCCATCTGATATGGATGCTGGGAACTGACTCAGGTCAAACAGTCCTCTGCAAGAACAGCGGGTAACCTTTTCAGTTCCTTAAAAATGTGCATGGAATGAATCATGCATTATTTAGGCTTGCTCTGGTCTAACGTAGCCATCCACCTTGTGAAAATATATAAAATTTAAGATCCTTAAAATTAAATTTGAGTTTTTTGTCAATGTTAGCTACGGTTTCGTAGAATGACTTTTTTATAGATGATTTACATTAATTTTTTGGTGAATTTGAATTAGGAAGAGTTAATTAGTTAATTAGTCAATTAACAATTCTGTAATTAGGCCTTATGCAAAAATAAATGAAATTCTCCTAAATTTCAGACAGTTTGAGAACTCTGGCTTCATTACACATGAAAAAATTACAATCTCAATATCACAACATAGATGTTTTTAATCATTTTTTGAAAAAAAAAACGTATTCTCCAGACTATTTTACCACATCCAGTTGAACTGCCATGAATTGAACTTTCTGCTGTCAAATTCATATATGGTGTTTTTTGACTACTACAAAAAAGTACAGCCCAGTGTAACAATGCTTCCTGAACTTTTTCCAGCTGAGTGTCAAATTTTGAAGGATGTATAGCACATACTTTGTTTTTAAACTCTACACTCTTACATATTTTTATGGCCACATCTGTCAGACTGAATGTTACACTGTTTGCAGAGCAAGGAACAAGCTGCTGTGAGTTAGAGGTAAGAGATGAAACACAAAATTAAATGAAAGTCAAAGTGTTTCTGGAACATTCAAGAACTTGGCCTTATGAGAACATATGAAAGCAGATTATTCAGGGTGGTAAACATTTCTTCCTAAAAGTAACATAGTGTTGAATGGCCAACATTAAATGGCGCACTAACTGGATTCTTTTATAGACACTCAGAGACATTTTATTATGTAGATTTTGCTATATTACTGGCATGTAGGTAGTATTGTTTTCATTCGTCATCCTACCAGGTGCCCTTCCTAAATTTCTTACATTGTATTTACACGTAACCCATGAAAATAAAAATAATAAGAAACGTACATATCCTTAAATATGATTTGATAATGTGTAAGAAATGTGTATGTTAGAGTAAATCGGTATTACAGAGGGGAAAAAAAAAAGAAGGTAAAATCAATGTTCTAGACAGTTAAAATCCAAAGGAAATTTGTCAAAAAAGAGGTGGTAAATGGTTGCTTCCAGACAAAAGAGAACTGGAATGTAGAGGTTCCAGGGCCATGAGAAACGCAACTTGGGAAGTCGCATAAGGCAGATCATGAGAGACCATGGGCATCACAGGAACTCATTCTTTGTATCAAAAGATCTGTGAGCAGGGATGGGATACCACTCGGTAAGTAAAGCACTAGCTCCACAAGTCTGAACACTTGTGTCTGAGTTTTCAGAACGTACGTAAACTCAAGCATGAGAACCCAGACCTATGATTCCAGTTTCTCTGGCAAAATAGAAGCAGAGACAGGAAATTCCAGAGTCATCTGTGGACCAGCCATCTTGGCTTTCACACCAGAAGACTTCAAAGAGATTCTGACACAAGAAAGGTAGAAGGCAAGGACTAACACCCAAGACTGTTTTCTGATTTCCACATGTGCACCATAGCTTGTGCCCACACTCAACACACACACTCAACACATGCACATAGACATCATACACAAACACAAAGACTTTTCAGTGATAAACATATTTTCATTTAAAAATATATATGTCATAAAATAAAAGACCGTATGCTTGGGGGATTGTAAAAAGTAAGGAGTTCGATGTGAGAATTTTGAACTAGCTTATGGAATAGATGTTTCATGTGATTTATTAAAAAGACGGAAAGAGCATAGTTAAAGAAACATTCTGAAAGTAACAATACATATGCAAGTTTTATACACAATGGTGGCCTTAGATTAATAAATATAGAATATTTTGAAATTACATTATTTATGATAGCTAACAATAAAGCCCGATCAAGACAAACCTTCAGCCAAGGGCTTTGGGACTCTCAGTTCTCAGCACTCATGACAACATCAGGAGTCTCTTTAAGCCTAACCTAAGGGAAGAAATTAATATTTGAGGACATTATAATTAATGATTTATATTATTTGAGATGTTTCAAAGTATAGCAAATTTGAGGGGCTGGTAATTTAAACTTCCCTAATGGTCAGACTTTGCTGTCTTTTTCTCTGAATATTATTTACTAGAACATGTATGAGTATAGCATCTATGCACCATCACCTAAATATAGTGAACGTTTCTTTCCTCAAAAATCCAACATAATTTTTAAAGTAGATGAGATATTTTAGTAGGACTATTGAGCAAGGAGCAACCAAATTACATCAAAAGTATGGAAAACTCTCACAATTTAAATTATTCTTTATGCCAGAAGTAGTTATCCAAATTACATGAGTGATCTTGTTTTATTCATCTTATTCAAGATGTTCTAGACTAAAGAACAAACAAATGCTTCATAGCCAATGATCAAAGTATTCTTTCCCTTGAGATAGCACTTGTTTGTTCTTAAGAATCATATTTGGTACTTAAAGATGGTCTATACCAATGACTGTTGGGTCATTTCATGAATAAATTTATTCTCAGTACTCCTTGTCTTCTCAGACCTAAATTGAGAAGAACCTTCATGCTCCTTGAGTGTCATTTAGAGTACACTGCAAAGGACTTGAGAGAAAGCAGTCTAGAATTCCACTTGAATGGTTACAATTTCATTTCAGAAAATGAGCCTCAGTGCTATAGCATTCTTATCAGGAATGATGTCACTCCAGCAACTAAAAATTTCAGTTTGAAAGTAAACAGACATAAAGAGAAATTGCAACCCTTGCTCAGAAAATTAGCTAAATGGATATGGTCTCCAACTATATGCAGTCTTTTTTTCCAATCCTCTCCAAATTTTATTTCTATAAAAGATCATTTGAACAAAGCCCTAGTTCCTGGGAAAACTTCTGGAGGTATGGGGATGAGAAGCTACTTTTCTAATAATGAGGAAAAGAAAAACTTTGATATTTTTCATTGCTTGAACTACTGGAATATATACCACTTAAAAATCGCCTGTGTTTGAGTCATCCAACCAAGAAATCACTTAAAGAATCATCACAAATAAACTGTGCTAAGGAAGGAAAGGCAGGTGGCTCCTGAAAGAGGTAATTCCAGCAGTTTTATAGAATCTGTTCTTAGATCATACAAAAATTGCTTGCATTAAAGTATTGGATTGATCAAGAAAAATGATGATGGATTTAACATGAAAAGATATTAATGGAGGGCTTATAGGTACCAAAGTTAATTAAGGCTCCAACTAGCAGCAGAAGACAGAATTTATCTAGGAAAATAAATGGGAAAAAGACTAATATAAAATGTAATATTTTGCTCTACATCTATTGGGAATGTATTGTGTACAATTAACATATAAAAAACTTGATTTAAGTATTTTAGGGCAAAGGTATGTCTTCATGATAACCATCTTTATATACAAGATTAACAGTATTCTATTGGAGTTGTCTAATCATTATGATTGTCTTATTATTTGAATGCAATATTGCCAGCTTTTGTTGAGTCATAAAATATTATATATATATATATATATATATATACACATATACATTAGTTTGTATGATTGTATTTCCTGCTTGTATGAAAGTAGACTTCTGTCATACCCACAGTGGTCAGAAGAGGGTGTTGAATCTACTGAAATTGAAGTTAAAGACATTTGTTAGCTGCCAATTTGGTACTGAGGATTGAACCTGGGTCCCCTGCAAGAGCAGCCAGTGCTTTTAACCACAGAGCCATCTCTCTAACCCCTAGTTAAGCATTACAAGTAGGGTGTTATTATAAATAAGAATATTGTTAAGATATCTAATAGTACCTTTCACTAGCAGTTGAAGATTTTATTTTATTTTATTTTCCTTGGTACTTTATCCATATCCCTAGGCATTAGGTCATTCATGTATGGCTTTAAAAAATGTTGAAAAAAGTCTACCACTCTGGAAGCTAAGAATAAAACCAACATAATAGCTGTTAATTGTATTAATTTCAGGTGTGCTAGAAGAACAGAATATATTACAATGCATATGGGTCCAACTAGCTTGAGAATTCAGAGAAAAGGCTGGTTTGATTCTCTCTCTCTCTCTCTCTCTCTCTCTCTCACTCTCTCTCTCTGTGTGTGTGTGTGTGTGTGTGTGTGTGTGTGTGTGTGTGTGTGTTTAAGGTAAATACTTTTGGAGTTATATCCTTTTGCTCCTGCCAAAAGTAAGAATCAAATTTACTGAACATTTGACTAGAGGCGTCAAAGAAGAGTAAAAGGGAGGTGTGAACATTAAAAGTCACTCATAGCCAAACATAAAACTCAATTCTATATCCTAAGAGGGAAAAATATCACAATTAAAATATTGCTCTGTACTCTTTACACTCTTTGGCAATAAACATTGTAACCTCCAATACCAGCTGTTCATGTTAATCTGTAAAATTATATTAGTTCTGTGATTTTTCTTCTGAGTGCAACTCATGCATTATAGTGGAAAGTAGAAGTAACTTAGACATCCAAAGGACCAACAACAATTATATGGAAATTATTAGCTATTATAATTCTCACTATATATATATATATATATATAAACTTGGAAATACATTTTACATAATATTGCCTGTTTTACTAAGTGAAACAAAATTATATATGTAGAAATTTACATTACTTCTTTTATTTGTGTAGCAAATATTTCTCACTGGCAAGGATGTTATGCAGGTTATAAGATACTTTAGGGTGCAGTATACTGAGATGCTATCCTTTTTTCTAATTGTGTGTACTGTTTTTCTTTTAAATTCTTGAACTTTTCCTATTTTCATACAATGTAGTTTGCTTGCATTCCACTCTCTGCACATTCCCTCACTGCCTCCCATCCAATTAAATGTAGGCATATATATATATATATATATATATATATATATATATATATATATAATACATACGCACACATAGTCATTACAGTCGATAGAGCCTCATTTGTGTCCCCAAATGCCCTTCACTCTGAGTGAGTCCATTCACTGGACTCCCCAAATGTCCCAGCCCTCTGAGACACTTTCCCTCATTCAGCAGCCATCAACCGCCAAAAGTTACTTATATTGTGTTACTGTGTCTTATCTACTTTTATTTTATATGTGTAAGCGTTTTGCCTGACCTGAAACATATACATACATATTCATACAGTACGTGGAGCCTGAAAGATGGCAGAAGATCCACTGGAAATGGTTGCTCACTGCCATGTGAGAGTTGGAACTGAATCTAGATCCTCTGGAATAACATTCAGTTCTCTTAACTTCTGAGCCATTTCTCCAGCTCCATTAGATGTTTTTCTTAATTTTGCATTTTTTTACTTGGCTTTGTTTCTGTAGGCAAACGTATTCTATTTTAATTTCATTCATTTTTTGAGGATTTCATGTATTAATACTGTACTTACATCATTCCATTCCTTGCTTCCCACCTCACAACTCTTTCTATGTCACCTACTCTCTCTCAGTTTTATTCCTCTTTTATTATTGTGCATACATATGTATCTATATTATACATAAT
Organism: Eospalax fontanierii; assembly: GCA_035773235.1. Lineage (NCBI taxonomy): Eukaryota > Metazoa > Chordata > Mammalia > Rodentia > Spalacidae > Eospalax > Eospalax fontanierii. Next base: position 66,854,042 of record CM069524.1, on the reverse strand, counting down.
TAGATAGATAACTAATAATTATCATATCTAAATAAAGTAAATGGACTCAAAAGATTTACATGTATTTGTGTGTGTGTGTGTGTGTGTGTGTGTGTCCAGATGCATATAATAATCTTTTGAGTCCACTTAGTTGTATTTGTCTTTTCATGAAACACATTAGGCTCAAGGAATATCACAGAAGGACTGGAATGACTGCAAATAGCAGAGGACCAGGAGACTATTGCAAAACAGTGTTGTAAACATGACAAGGAAGCTGCACCCATGAATATCAACTATGTGGTTGCCTAAACAAGACTTGCATAATGTCCATATCTTTTGACATGTTAATGTTGGAGAAAATTTCACAATGCCCCATCTGTAGATGAAAAGTTATTGAAAATCTATGGCTTCTGAGAGAGAACCAGCTTTCAACATAGATGAGTTTTTGATAGTTTATCCAATTCCAACCAGCCAGTCTTAGGCTTGTTTTCCTCTTTTAATTTAGGAGCTGCAATCCTTAATATGTACATTTTCATCTAAACTTTGAATTTTTAAAATAATATTTTATAATAAGATGTTCATTTTAAATGACAAATGTGTAAACTAAAACAATTTTAAATAGCATTGCTGACTTTCTTTAATGAATACATTAATTTTCACTTAAACCAATGATCAAATTCATGTAATTAGTTTTAGTTAAATCTTATGAAAGTGAAAATGTTATTCCTTGGGTTTGATTTATTTTTACTTTTTAACAGGTGTTATTTTGCATCTAGTTATCATTCTTTTCATATGAATACATATCAAAAATATAAGAGAACTTCTGCTTAGGATGATACTTTAACTGCTAAAGGGCTTGACATGCATGCATGAGGCCCTGAATTTGATAGCCAGAATTAATGTAAAAAGTCTGGATATGGTAGTTCATGTTTCTAATCTTAATGCTAGGGAAGCAAATACATGTAGATCCTTAGGGCTCACACACTAATATTAGAAATGATTCTGTATTGACCAATTTTTTAAATTTTATTTTATTAATTTTAATATAATTTTAAAGATTTTCAGACAATGTAGTCTGATGGTATTGAGAAATCCTGTTATCACACTTCCTCCCATTTTCCATGTCCAATTTAATGTATATTCTTATGTATATAGCCCAGCCTATAGAGTCTGATTTTTGTGCCCTAATGGCCTTCACTGTAAATCCATTCACAGGGACCACAATAAGTCCCATCTCTACACTGTCTCTAACTCTCCTAGCAGCCATCAGTTGCCAAAAATTCCTTAAGACTGGTTGTATATTTTACCTGGATTGAGCTTGCATAGGACTCGTGCATGCTGTCACCATAGTTATGAGCTCGTATGAGTAACTTATCAATGGTCTGGAAGCCTCTGTTTCCTTGTCATCATGTACTGGCTCTGGCTCTTATAAATTTGGCACCTACCCGGAGTGATCCATGAGCCTTCAGAGGAGAGTCTTGAAATCCGTGTCCTAATTAGGGATAAGCATTCTGTGGTCTCTTATTCTCACATTGTCCAACTGTGTGTTAATTATGCTCTGCTACATAAGGAAGTTTCTCTGGTGAGAATTGAGAGACACATTCAACTTGTGTGTTGCATCGAAGATGTGTTACTTAGGATTAAGCTTTTCACAGACGTTTATTCTCTGTACTGACCAGATTTAGTACACTTCAGTATATTCCACCTGTTGCAAAAAGAAGCTTCTTGGATGAGGGATGAAAGGTACACTTGTCTGTAAATATGAGGGGTGCATATTTGGAGTAAAGTAAGAATTACATTGGTCTAAAGATGCGGCAAAAGTAGATTTTCTCTAGGGTCTAAGAATTCTCCAGCCATGTGTATCTGGCCACGTTTACAGCACCACACTTATGTTCCCTCCAATTGAGTGAGTCTTAATCCCAGCTAGAAAGCTGCTGATTACACCTCACTGATTACGCCTCACCTCCCCCACCCAAATACAATTATCGTTATTGCAGCAATAGGAATATTTTCTTGGGACAGCCATTACTGTTGATTAGGCTTTACAGATGTGTAGGACTATAGATTGATTTTCTCCTTTGGCAGCACGTATTTTATTCTTTTATATTATGAGAGCTAGTTCTTCAGAGAGGAGAACTCCAGGTCAGTTCCAGCTCAATTGCTCCAAGTCCTGTGTGTGAAATATATTCTGTCTTCAGCAATAGGGTCTTACCTTCAAATTTTGAGAGGCAATCAAGGACTATGTGGTCTATTCACACGATGGAGTTCTACTCAATAGTAAAGAAAAATTAAATCATGAAAAACTGCAGGTAAACGGATGGAACTGGAAGCTATTAGAATAGCTGAAATAACACAGAAAAACACTCAGAAAAACAAGCAACATATATTCTCCATCATTTGTTGCTTTTAGCTCCAAATCCTAAGATGTGAGTATGAGCACGCACACTGATGTAATCACAGGATCCATGGGATAACGGGAAGAAGGCGTTTGAGAGAGGGGGCTAGTAGGAGACAGGCAGATGTTACTGAGGGAAAACTGGGTGAAAGGATGATAATTTAACTGGAGAGGGAATAGTGAAGGTTATACAGGAGGACTGAGAGGAGAGATAATTAGTACTTCATGATATGAAAAACCAGAGGTAAATGTATTTAGTTCAAAGTCTAACTGAAAAAGGCACATGTATACAAGTATATCTGTAGAGCTGAAGACTGTATGAGAAAAAATACATTGCCAGGTAGGAGAAACTTCCCTTTGAGTTGTTGGTCAGGGTAATCCAAGAGACTCCCCCAAAGCACAAGCTATTTACCCAAAAGTTTGGACAAATGGCTTTTTGTTTGTGGTAGAAAGATCAAATGGAAAGTATAAAATTTGGGGCTGGAGAGATGGCTCAGTGCTTAATAGTACTGGCTACTCTTGCAGAGGGCACAGGCTCAGTTCCCAGTACACAGATAATGGCTAACAAAAATGTATAATTTCAGGTCCATGGGAATCCGATTCTCTCTTCTGATTTCTGTGGGCATTGCATGACAAAGGTACAGTTACATACATGCTGGCAATATACTCATACAAATAATTTTTTTTAATTAAAAGAAAATGTGAAATTAAATTCTTTTACAACATCATTTATTAGGAAGACTGATGAAGAATATTTAGAAGATTATCAACCTTGATTATTAAAATTACATGTATTACTTTATACTCAAAGACAAATTGTGACTAGAGAACTATAATTAGAAGATTAGTGGAATAACTGGATAATGCTGTTTTTATTCTTAATCTTTTGGCCCATTAAGAAAGCAGTCATTTTATTTGTCTCATTAAAAGGTATGTAATAAGAATAATAAAGTCAGAAATTATATGTATAAATACCAAAATAATCATAGTTTTATGAAATTTTAGCTATATGTTGTTGAGAAGAGATCGATTTAAAAATGAGATTGCAAATATAACATCTCAAAAATCATTCTTGAGAAAAGACTAACTTCAAGATTTTTTAAACTAGATATTTATTTTGCTGTTATAGGAGACATTATGATACAATATATCTTGATTCTGTTAAAAAGAAATGATTTTTCTTAAAGCTTTGCAAAATTCTGAGAAACCCACTGGATGAATACATATTCATTCTCTAAGAGATATGGAAACTGAAATCTTGAAAAGACAAAATTATTTTTCCACTTTGTATCAAATCAGATTAATTTTTTAGGCTAGTAATGAGCACACAAGATTTTTTTTTCTAAAAGTCAAAGATCCACAAAACAACAGAATTTGTTACAAAAAAGTACATTCCCCCATCAGAATATTTAACCAAAGATGACATGATATCTTGCTCATGAGTAAAGAATTTCAAGTGTTTCTGATTTTGTAATATCAAAATATCCTAACTAAAATTTCTGATTAAATTTCATACATTGTATAAAATATTTTCATAATTGGGAGAAATATCTGAGAGGTCATCTGAATATGAGGAAAAGATTTATTTAAACACATGGTTTCAGAGGATTCATTTTGTCCATGGACACTTGGCTCCATTCTTCAGAGCTCAGTTAAAGAGGTCAGGTCAAGGTACTAATTTACAAAGACATGACCCAACTGACATAATTTACTCTACTTATGGGTCATTTCCTAAAATTTCCTTGAACTCCCTAAATGTCACCATCTGGGGATCAAATATGAATACCTGGGTAATAGTTCATATGAAAGGCATCGCAAATTCTCCTTGCTTCTAGAGACTTATCATTTCACTATGTAAAATTCACTCATTTGACATTCAAAACTCCCTAAGTTTAAGGAACTTTAAAAGTTCTTTTGTTAAACACAAGGCAAACTCTTACGTTCTGTCCCTTAAAAAGAAAAAAAAATATATACTTCCAAAGTCACAATGAAGAAGAGCAAACATTTCCATTGTAATAGTGAATAGAACTAAAACAAAACTGAATCCCCGAATTTTAATCATTAAAACCTATACCTATAAAGTCCACAACATGGAACTTTTTGTCAGAACATGCTTGTCTGACATTGCTGGCTGTCCCTTACATTGCCTGCATCCTTGGCTGCCTTCTAGCTGCCTGCAATATTCCTTTATAACTCATTCTTCATCCTTGGCATTGACAGATTCATCGGCCTTCCATTACTGTTACTACAAGAGGGTTCTAGCAGGAAATCTCCATCTGTCATGCATTGCCTGGCCTCACAAAACTTCCTTTGAAAGGTATTAAAAGTCATCATGAAACCATAAACTTTTCATTTTACACCCAAGAATCTAGCCTCCTGTGGATGATGCCTAGGCCTGCGGCTAGTTTGGGTATGACCGAGGCTCCTTGGCCACAGCAGTAGCAATTTCTGATTGCATGGGAAACTGCTTCCCTGGACATTCCAGTGAAATCAGAGAACCACATAGCTTCCTTCTCAAGGACAATTAAAGAGTTGCAATCTTTCTATTTGAGACTTCAGTGAATGTGGTCTTGAATGGGCCAAATATTTTAACTTTTTAGTGATGGTGTTTTCATTTATAATATTTTGACCCCTACTATTTAAAAAATTTGAAATGTGTACATTTCATACAACATTTTAAATTATATATAGACTCCTCCCTCAGACAGCCAGACAGACACTGTAGCCCAATGGACACATTTTATATATTCTGTCACATACCTTAAGGCCTATCATCAAGTTTGTGTCCCTAAATGTCCCTCATTGGAAGTTCATTCACAATAGCCTAACAAACCTAGCATCAATCCTTTGTAATGCAGAACTCTCCCTCCCCTACACTGATGCTTTGCCAGTAGATCCTCTGCTTAGGGTAGGGCTTCTATCCTACTTTTCTATTTCTATGATGAAGTTTGCTTCTGTTTATATTGTTGATGTAGTTTTTTGCTTTCTGATCAGGTAGAAATTATTAGTTGTTCTGTGCTTCAGATTCTCACTTTTAATATTTTATTGGTGAGTTAAGATTGATCCAGGCTGGTTATTCAAGAGCACTTCATCAGGGTAAAGGGGTCTGGGTCCAATTCCAGAGGGGATCCAGTGGTTGGGTTTTGGAAGGCTAGTCTAAATTGCTCATGTAGAATGAGCAGTAGGATATTTAGGCATGAGAAAGAAATGGGTGGGTCTAACCAACTAAGAATGGTAGATATGAACCCTGGGAGCAGGAGAATGGAGTTGTTCCAGGAGCAGGGGACTTAAGACCCAATCAATGGGGTCTGAGTTGCCATGCTACTTTAGAGATCTTAGTTGGGACAAACAAGAGGAAGTTGAGGACCAAGCAGGGGATGTGGACAGTGTGTGTGTGTGGGGGGAATCTAGTTAGCTAAGAGAATAGAAGTGATTCCTTAAGCAGCAAGAATCTAACTGGTTCAAGGGCAAGGGTCAAGTCCAAGTGGGATGTATCTTATTATGCTAGTCCCAAAATCTCAGGATGGCTGAGCAGGAGAGGAGCAAGGGCCAAGACAGGGATGAAGGCAGTTTAGAGAGAATTTAATTAGCTAAACTGAGTAATGGTAAGTCCTGGAATAGTGAGAGGTACAAATTTTAGTCATGATTTCAGGATTCATTGCATAAGGTCTTAGATTAATAGGTTGAGATGAAACTAATAATGTTTGGCTAGTAGGATGGCAGTTCACAGATCTGAGGCTGACAGAGTTCAGATAGTAGGACACAGGCAGGGATCAGGAATACAGGTCCAAAGCACAAGATCGGGGTGGGGACGAATACTGAAACCCAGGATGGTAGAGAAAATTGTTCAGTTTACATTAGAGTCCATATTAGCTTGTATTATCTCAGTCTGTATACATTCCAACATGCATTCTAGTATCTAAATTTACTATGAGAATCACCACTGAACTCTATTAATAACTTTGTAAGATTACTATACTCATTAAAAAAAAAAACTTTCCTAAACTCTTTCCTCAAACTAGATCCAATGCCTTATGAAGTACATCACAAGACAAAATCTTAGTAATGACTGGACTCTTCTTGTGCCAGTTTTCTGCATTAGAGTTCTCATTCTAATTGACAAACATCTGAAAAAAGAGTTTAAGTTAAAAAAATTTTCATTGGTTCAGAGGTTTCAGTCCTTGTTGATTTTTCTCTTTTCCTTCTGAGACATGATGAAGCTAGACATCAGATCTAGGAGCTTGAGTTGGAGAAAATTAGGTCATCTCATGGTAGAAGAGAGCGAGAGAGAGAAAGAGGAGAAGGAGGGAGAGTAAAGGGGTCCAGAGGTCCAGAGATGAGATACAAGGACCATTAAATGCATATCATCAGTCTCTCTTTGCTTCTAGCTAACCACACTTTGAAGATTCTCTTGCTAGAGATCAAGCCTTGAATACATTAGTCAGTGTGGACCATTTCACGGTCAAACTATTTAATAATACATCATTGAAACATCAGAAATAGAAATTTGGTGTGAAAATGACCTGTAAAGATAACATATTGTTAGTCACATATGAAAATTTAAAAATGTCATAGTGAGTTAAAGACTAGGAATGTGCAATGTAGAAACTTTGAAGGAAATTACTGTTTCAATGATCTACTTTTAGAAAGGTAATGATTAGCCTCAAGGAAGTATATGTCTATCTCTATTTATCTCAGTATGTTTCACTGTATCTATGTTTGTGCTCTGTGGAGATTAACCCCCATTGGTCTTTCATATTTCAATATACATAAAGGCAAAATAGCTAATCATATTTTATATCTAATTAAGTTTTTTATTTCAATTCATATCTTTACTGAATTATTGTGTATTTCATGCAACACATGTTAATCCTTTTTAGATGCCCTCCACTATCTTCACCCCATCATAGACTTCTGGCAAGATTTCTTGCATTCTGTAGTAAATGTTAAGTCCTATCAAATGATTTTTGTGAACCTCAGTGTCCCTCAGTGTGAATTCATCCACTGGAGCCAGAACTGTTGCAGTCTATCTAGCATCACTCCTTTAAAGATGATTAACTCTCCCTCACTCAACAGTGATCAAATGCCAACAGTTCCTTGGTTAATGTTGAGCCCATTTGCCCAGTTCTATGCTGGGTTTTGTCTGACTGAATTTGCATTGATCTTGTGCTAACACTATTGCTGTAAGTTCATATGATCAGGTCCCAGAAGTCAGAAAGACTGTTTCCATATAGTCACACATCACTCCTGGCTCTTATGATCTTTTTGTCTTCCCCACAATGGTCCCTGAGCCATGGGTGTGTGTGACTTAATCTAGGATTCCTATCCAGGGACATGTTCTGTACAGTCTCTTATTCTCTACACTTTGACTAGTTGTATTCATTCATTGTCCTCTATTCCATGAGGAAGCTTCAGTGGTGAGAAATGAAAGATGCATTACTATTTTCTCTACCCCCTCTTCCATTATGTTCGTGAGTCTTAGGTGTAGAGGTTCCATTGTAGCTGTGTTACTTAGGAATAGGCATATCACAGACCCTTGTTCTTTGTGTGTGAGCAGTTGTAGAACTCTCTAATAGTCCCTATCTCTTATAAAAAGAAGCTTCTTTGATGAGTAATAGCTGGTACATCATTTGTAAATATAAGGTTATATACATATCATACAGGAAGAAATTAGGTATGTATAAGGATGGTTTTCTCTAGGATTTATGACCCCTGCAATCATGTGTTTTGGGCTATGTTCACAATGTCACATGAGTTCCTTCTCATTGAATGGGCTTTATGTCCAATTAAATAGATGATGATTATGCCCAAGAGAAATATGCCACTACTACACCAATATAGTTGACTGTGCTATCTTTGTTTTGGTTATTAGACTTTAAAACAGGCATTGGACCAATTGATTTTCTCCCTTAGTTTGTATACTATCCTCTAAAACTATGAGAGTTAGTGTTCAGGGAGGAAGATTCCAAGTCACTTCCAGCTCCATTATTCCAAGTCCTGTGTCCAAATCATTTCCTGTTTTCAGCAATAGCATTTTATCTTCATAATTACAGCTAGAGCAAAAGCCTGTGATATTTTAGGAATCTCTTAGACTAATCTGACCAACATCTTGTAGGGTGATTTCCTCTGCCTGGCACTCTATTTCTTGTTATATATCCTTTGGGTATACTTATGCACTTATGTATAAGTATTTAATGTGTATTTTTCAATAGACTTTTGAACTAATGCATCTCCCTCTCTTTTTTCACAACACCTTACTTATCTTTCATCTGTCTCTCTCTCCCTCTCTCTCTCTCTCTCACCTTCTCCTCTCCCACTGCAGTTAAAGTACACTCATGTCTCGCATTTTCCCATTGATAATACATGTCTCCTATTTTTCCCCAGTATTGAGCTAATCAGTAATTAGAAATATGCAAATCAAAATGACTTTAAGATTTACCTCAACCAAGTCAAATTGACTAAGATTAAGAAAACAAATGAGATAAAACATGAGAGAGGATGTAGGGAAGGGGGAACAATCATTCACTGCTGATGGAATTGCAAACTCATGCGATCACTCTGGAAAGCAGTGTGAACAATGAAAAACTAAGAATGAATCTACCATATGATCTATGTATAAACCTATACGTAGTCCTTGGCATATGCCCAAAGGACTCACCCAACTATGAAGTACAAATAAATCATGCTTGTTTATGCTCTTTTCACAATAGCTAAGAAATAGAAACAACCCAAATGCCCCTCATTTTACAAATGGGCAGTAAAAATGTGGTACATTTTCAAAATGAAATTCTACTTATTGGTAAAGAAAGACAAAATCCTGTAGTCTGCAGGTAAATAAATGGAACTAGAAACTTTTATACTAAGTAAAGTAATGGAGACTCAGAAAAAAATAGAAAATATGTTCTCTCTCACTTGTGGATCTTAGCACCAAATCCTTATATAGTGAGTATATATCTTTATGTAACCACAGGAGTGCAGGGAAATGAAAGAAACCATGAAAGAATAGAGAAAGAAAAAGTCGGAGAGAGCAGGATAGAAAGAGACAGTTGTTTCCAGGGGCAAATGGAAAAATGCGAGGATTTAACTGGTAAGTGAGCAGGAAAACATGGGGTAAAGGGGAAGATGGAACCAAATTAAATTTTTAAAATATTTATTTATTTATTAGATACTTATTATGCTTGCATGTATGTAACTGTTCCTGTGTTGTTCAAGGCCTGCGGAGGCCGGAAGAGGGCATCAGATCCACTGGACCTGGAGTTACAGTCAGTTGTTATCTGTTATGTGGCTGTTAGGATTTGAACTCCTGTATTCTGCAAGAGCAGCTACTGCACTTAACCACCATGTCACTCTACTAACTGTTTATGAGGCTTCTTTATAGAAAACAACATTGAAAAATAAAATAGGGGATGGAGAGATGCCTCGGTGGTTAAGAATGCTTTCTGCTTTTGCAGAAGACTGGCATTTTGTTTTCAGTACTCACTTGGCAACTTACAACTATAACTCCAGATCCAGAGGATCAGATCTCTCCTTCTAGATGCTATGGGTTCCTGCATGCATGTGGCGCAATTAACTTAGGCAGTCAAACATATATATACTCATAAATAAATGACCTTTAAAAAAAACAGTTGCAAAACAGTGATCATCATCATCTTAAGTACAAAGGACAGACACACTTATAGTTTCTTTCAAAAATATGAGTGTCTTGGGGTTGGAGAGCTGGTTCAGTGGTTAAAGAACACTGTCTTTTCTTTCATATGACCTGGATTCTAATCCCAGCATTCACATGGTGTCTAACAACCATCCATAACTCCAGTTCCAGGGTATCTGATACCCTCTTCTGTCGTCCACAAGCACTGCGTGACAGGGGTGCACTAACACGCATGCAGACATAATACTCATACAAGAAATAATAAATGTATAAGTAAATAAATATGAGTGTCCTCTATACAAAATTACGCTTTTGTGACTCAAGCCACTTTTACAGATATCATCAATGTATCTGAAATCCTGGGGAACTAACGTAAAAATACTCAGGCTTTGCTATTGCCATTGCTTTGAATATGTAAATCTTTCTGACTTAGAATTTTATGTCTTTGCTAAAGCTTTAAATGGTGGCATTCTAATTTTTTTTACCTTAAAAGTAAGATGGAGTCTCAGATGTCTACCAATCTGAGCATGTACTAGTGCAGTATGTGAGGCACAGCTTTCTGTATATAGTTACTGTCAGGAGTGGAGACTGGCTTATGCTGATAGTGTTTTCAGTCTTACAAATACTAATAAGATAATCACAAGGTAACTCACTAGTGAATCATATTATAGACGAGAATACCTGACAGAAAGAGGGACTATAAAAATACAGATCTTAAGGATGTATTTCAGTTTAGCTCATCTCTAGGGATACATATGAAAGTGGAATCAGTAAAAACTGAAATCTTTAGTGAGTGAGCCTGGATATACAGACTACAATTGTCTTACCCCAGAGGATATACCATGCCATTGATTTACTATTGGACTGTTATAAAAGTAAAATCCTAAGGAGAATATACACATTGAAAATTTGTTGTTGTTGTTTTCTGTTGTTCTCAAGGCCATATTGTACCTTTTATGAAGTTTAATTCTCAAGAGAGAAATATTTTAAGAAAGTTCTTGATTTTTCTTTTCATCTGAGAGAAAGATTGCTTTACTTGTTTGGTGAGAGAGAATCCCTGAATTTGGAAGCCTTGCTATTTGTGAGGTAATACCGCCATGCTGCAAAAGAAAACAAGGATGCAAGTCTTGCTTGTAGTGTCCTCTAACCAGAGGGATATCTGCATTTACCCCTTGAATCAATAGCTCTGGCTGCTTCTCTTGTTTCAGCTTCTAATTTCTCATTCTGAAAGAAAACAGGACCCAAAGGACAGCAAAGTTTAGACTTACGCAAAATAAATAACTTTGCTGAAATCAAAATTATTATTCCAGCTATAAGCAAAATGGTGGTATAGTTATAGGAATAGGTATAGGTATAGACGTATGTATAGGTATAGTTATAGATATAGGTGTTATAGAATAGGTATAGGTTGGCATATGTATAGGTATAGTTATAGATATAGGTGTTATAGGAATAGGTATAGGTATGGTCATATGTATAGGTATAGTTGTAGATATAGGTGTTATAGGAATAGGTATAGGTATGGATATATGTATAGGTATAGTTATAGATATAGGTGTTATAGGAATAGGTATAGGTATGGACATATGTATAGGTATTGTTATAGATATAGGTGTTATAGGAATAGGTATAGGTATGGTCATATGTATAGGTATAGTTATAAATATAGGTGTTATAGGAATAGGTATAGGTATGGACATATGTATAGGTATAGTTATAGATATAGGTGTTATAGGAATAGGTATAGGTATGGCATATGTATAGGTATAGTTATAGATATAGGTGTTATAGGTAACTCCACAGTTAGACTCAAAATTCCCTTTTTATGTGTCAAGGACCTGCACATAAGGAGTAATTAATAATGTAATCTTCAATAATAAGAACATAAAGAAAGCCTTGCAATGTAGTGTTTTGTGCTAAATAACAAATTCCTAAGATTAACCTCTTGCTCTGTTTTGATGAGAACCCCCATGCTGCTATTATGCCAATCATACAACTAATTTCCTACATAAGTACTTTAAATTGCTCCCTCTACTCTTTGTAAATGAATCTCAGCCTCCATAGAAGGGATAAACTTTCTTGAGTTTCTCTTGCCGTTCATGTTCTCAGCCTCATCTCTTCCTGCAGGTTTTTTAAATGACTTACCCTTTCCAGCATTCTTCAACAATCGGGTCAGTATCTCTTCTACAAGAATATGTCTTGCCCTTCTCATCCTCAGTTTAATTTAAATACTCCCCTGGCAGAGTACATTAGCATTTATTGTATTAAATTGAAAACGTTTGTCTACTTTTCCGTCTTCAGTGGACTGAGTTCCTTGAGGAGCAGAAACTTACCACACATTTGCATTTACTTCACTTTCCAACCGTCAGCACACAACAGTCATTGAGCAAACAGGTTTGAAATGAGAGCTATCCCATGGAATAGTGTATAAATCACTGGACTGATTCCTAATTCCTAAAGGGAAAAAAAGAGAAAGTTAGAGAAAGAGAGAGAGAGAGAGAAATCTGAACCAGTATTTATGGAAAGTAGAAATTGGAATCAGTCATTATAAGGAATATCTCCCAGTAATTATTACAATTCAATGAAAAACTTTAGGAATTATTACTTTTATTATTTTATAAATATTTATTCACCCAGGGCTTTCCAGATTATAGACCTAAACATCAAGTGAAAACACAAAAATTATTGACTAACTATTAAATTATTACCTTAATTATGGAGCTTATTTTCTTTGACAATGAAAATAGTCTTTGTAAGTATGCATGTGAGTTGCTTTCTTTGAGTGAAATTTTGAAGTCCGCAATCAGATACTAATTCTAATCTAATTATTAAAAAGTATTATATCTTCATGATCTTCATGGCTAGATTGTATAATATTGTTTCTATGTGGAGGATTACTATAGTAAACAACAGAGTTTCATAGCATTTTTTACAGAAATATCGTATAGAGAGCAAAGATCTAAGCACTAAATAAAACGATAGATGATGCCATCAACTATTCTGCCTCACAGTTTGAAGATGAAGCAAGTAACCCAGTATTTATGAAAAGATTATACTATGTATAGTTGAAGTAACTCTGTTGGAGAGGAAAAAATGAGTAGGTATAATTCCAAGGAAATGTGTCTGTGTAAATTCAATTTTAGTATTATTTTCTTGTTTTGCACTTATGACTTTTTTATTTAATTTTCAAATGTGTTCATAGCTCTGTGTGCCAAATATATGACACTGTTATCAACAAGATAGATAAAGCTACATGTCATGCTTGAAATCAGGCTGGGAATCTGGCTTTAACTTGGATTATACTGCTTATGTTATCATAAAGAAAGTCTTCTGAAGAGACTACTGGGTATTATATGTAACTGTTAACTTCTCCCCACTCCAGTAAATAATGTCTCATATTAATGCTTTTAAAGTATTACACTCAAAACTTTTAGATATTGTCTGGGATTCTTAATGATCTATACGAGGGACAGGACACCAGCATCATAAAATATACCAAGAATAAACAGATTATGGATATATGAACCATTACTGATTATCCATAGAAAATACATTAAATTTTAAAAAAACTAATAGAGATATTTTAGAAGTTACAATGTTTGGTGTGTGCACAAGTGTATATATTTGTGGGTGCCACAAAACAGATGTGGCAATAAGAGCACAACCTTAATTGTGTGTCCTTGCATTTCATGTTGAGAAAGGATGTCCTTGTTTTCATGTCTGTTTTAAGCATCTAGCATTTATGTGAGTTCTGAGGATTCACGCAACTCTTAAACTTGCCTGGAAGTGAACCATCAACTCAGTCGTCAGATGTTAGAAATCTGAAGACACTATTATAGCAACTGGCAGAATGTTGTTCAGATTCTAGAATCCCAATTTAATTATTATTTTTTTTCCTGATTGGGATCACATTAGAGAATGCTTCTATACTGTGATATTCTCATTATATGTTTTAGTCCTTATACATGATCCATCAGATTTTAAAACAATAATTTTAAAATAATACATTTTAAAATAATAAAAACAAATCTTTCAAAATATTTGTATTGCTTTTGTGACCTTAATAAAGTTTAGAATCCTTCCCTGACCTATGCTCCCGATAGTACCCCCCTCTGGATTTCATGCATTCTGTCATATATGTTAAGCCCTATCCAGTCAAATGTTTGTACTGAGATTTACCCCAGTGTAAGTTCATGTACTGGAGTCTAGTCAGCCTATGTAGACTCAAAGAAGATATACTCTCCCTCACCTAACAGTAATCAGTTGCAAATAGTCCTTTGGCTAGGGGAGCTGCTATCTATTTTTCCAGTTCTATGCTGGGATTTCATCTGATTGAATTGGTATGGGTCTTGAGCATGCTCTAACTATTGTTGCATGTTTATCTGAGCAAGTTCCCAGAGGCGTGAGTATCTCTCTTTACTTATGTTCATGCACCAATCTTGGCCTTTGCAATCTTTATGCCTCCTCTTCTTCAGGGTTCCCTTGTCCATGAGTGGTTGAGGTTTGATATAGGAGTCCTATCCAGGGATATACATTCTGAAGTCTCTTATTCTCTAATTGTTGAGGGATGTATTACTATTCTTTCTAAACCCTGTTCCTCTATATTTCATGAACTTAGTTGCAGAAGTTCCACTGTAGATATGTTATGTAGGGCTGGGCATCTCTAGAACATATATTCCATGTGCATAACCAGTTGAGGAACTTAAATCTGTTATAGTAAGTGTAGTAACACAGACTCATAAAAGCAAGAGACATACGTTCTTCCTCGTTTCTGGATCTTATCCCAATTACTTACATGTGAGTATATACCCTGATATAACAACAGGAGCCAGGAAAATGAAGAGAAAGCAGGGAGGTAAAGGGCCTAAGAGAGGCGGTGGTAGGGAACAGGTGTTACCAAAGGGGGTTGAGAAAAAATGGGACAAAAAAAGTGAGGAGGGAAGGGCATACTAATAAAAATGAATAGTAAAAAGTTAAGAAATTGATGGAGGCTACAGCAGAGATCCACAACTGGTCAGACACAGAGAATATATGACTGGGAGATACCAAGTCATAGATGACACATCTTCAGTTGAACCTCTATCTACAGCTAAGGCTCATGGAATATAGCATAATGAAGGATAGAGATAAAATTAAAACATCCTTCAACTCTCACACGTGAAGGTTCCTCAAACAACATAGCACTATCCATACAGAAAGCCACCACCTGCCAAGCTTTATAGAATAATAGAACGCAGAATGTGCATCCCTGGATTGAACCGCACCCAACTATGACTTACGGATCATTGCAGAAGAGGGGACAGAAAGACTGCTAAGAGTCAGAGCTGGCTTATGAATTTAGGGAAGCAGAGCTTTTCAGGTACTGGAAATTTATATATGTGAAATTATGGCAATGATGGCACTGAGCACAGGACCCACATCAACCCAATTAGACAGGGCCTAGAGTGGAAGGTTAGAAATTGGTGGTGGGCCAGACCTAGACTGAGAACTGTTGGAGACTGATTACTACTGGGAGGAGGGTATGCCTTTCTTAGGATCTCTAGATAGCCTTTCCAGATCTCAGTGGGTGGATTTACACTAAAGGACATCTGGGCACTAATATTTGACTGGACAGAGCTTTTGATGGAATACATGATGTCTGGTAGGGGTTGAGGGGTAAATGTGGAGGAGGTCTAAATTTGATTAAGAACTGTTGTATAAAATGTGAAAAATTCAATATTAAAAAAGCTACAAAACAACAGTCCATGAATGAAAATAATACCAAGTAATGGCCACATATGGTTTGAGGATGGTTTCCTCCATCTTCAGAGTATTTTTTAATTTATTTACTTATTTATTTGTTTTATGTATATGTGTCTTTGCTAGCATGTATATAAGTGTACCCATATGTACAAAGTCTGTGGAGGTCAGAAGAGAGATTTGGATCCCCTGGAATTGAAGTTATGAATGTTCTATCACCCATGTGGGTGCTGGAAACTGAAGCTGGGTCCTATGCAAGAGCAGTCAGTGCTCTTATCCACTGAACCATCTCTCCAGCCCCTCACCCTGATTTAAACTTTGAGAGAATTTTCAGTTGCTGCCTTAAGTCAGAACTCAGTCCATAACTAAAGTAGATTAGAATGGAGGCTAAGAATACATCAAAAGGATGCAGTATAGGATAGGTAAGAAGATATGTAGTCATAACTCTCAGGACAAGTAGTTGGTATTCCAAAGTGCTGCCCTGATGATTGATCAAAGCATACAGGACAAATGTCAAACCTGGAAGAAAATTCTCTCTAGGAAATTAGAATAGTATGATTTTCAACATGAATACTATAAAACCTTTGATTCATTAAGATTGGAGGGATTAAACACCATCCCTTAGTGAGATGTCAGAAATATTCTATCCAAGAATAAACACAGCTCTCCTTTTCTAGAAATTTCACCCATCAAGTTTCAGATGAATCTGGTTCTAAGTTATACAAGAATTCTCAGTAATATTTTAAGGAATACACGAAAATATACTCATATGAGTCCAGAACTGTGGCACATACATTTAATCACAGAACTCTGGAAGCAGATTTAGTGGGATCTTTAGGAGGTTAAAGCCAATCTGGTTGACTGGTTGACATAGCTATGTTCCAGAATAGCTAGGGCTACAGTGAGTCCCTGTCTCAGAAACAAAGATGCTTTACGTATATATTGTAATATGAGCACCATTAAATGAATGCATTAGGTTTAATATGTATGCATATATATGTAAAAATTATAAAGGCGATCACAAAAGTGAGGAGTAGGGGAAGATATGGGAAGAGTTAGAGGGAGGAGGAATGTTGGACATATTGTAAGTACCATTCTCATGCATGAAATTCTCAAACAACTAAAAATTCAAAATAAACTGCAACATTCTGAATTTCAATATTTTATTTATGCGTTTTTCAAATTTCAAAACTCAGGAGGCAGAGGCAGGAATATACGTGTGGAATCTAGACTACCCTGGTCTACATAGTGAATTTCAGGCCAGTTGTGGTTAAAATGTCTGTCTCAAAAATTACCTTGTGTCATAATAAAATAAATCAAATTTAGTTAACCAAATGAAAGCAAACTAGCATAGATGGGAGAATTTTCAGAGAAAAATGTTTGAAAGTCACTTTTTCTGTATTCAGTGTATGAAAAACAAGTGTTGTGTAAGATATAGAAAACAATATCTACACATTTTAAGATAGGCACTAAAATACATAAAATAAAAATAAGGGAAAAATTAAAATTATTAATGACAAATACATTCAAATTAACTTCAACCCTTAGCAACATAAAACATTGATAATTAAACACATAATAGAAAGAATAGTAAAATGAATAAAATATCAGTAAGATCCTGTTATTATGAAATTAAAATAACCCAAGAATGAAGTAGATAACTGAAAATATAATTTTGAATGAATTATGACCAAATACCTTTCAAAGTTTCAGAAAATTAAAATACCACAGATTCACAAAGATTAAGACATGTGAAGAAAACTGTAAGAAAGTTAAAAAAAAATACCAAAGGAAAAATCTTAATAACATAAATTCACTCTGATCAAGGTGAATAGAAATTTAAATATGCTGGAATATTGTATTAGCATTGTGTAAAAGGATAGAATTTGGGAAAATAAAAGCCACATATGATAAAGATGCATAATTTCTTACAATAACATACTTTCTTACAATAAATACTATGATTTGTTATATAATGCTTGAGCATATGAAATTAAAACAATAGATATAAAATATTTGCATGTGAAAAAATGAAAACAAAATTCATGAAAAGCTCTTAACAGAAACAATGTGAGGTTTTGAGGTAATATCTTCAAAGTATTAAAATAAGATATTAGAAGTTACAATTTATCTACTTTAGAAAATGTTCCTATACCAGGGAGTTAAAGGGAAAGAAGGAACCTGACAGAGAGGAACAATGAGACACAGGTGTTACTGAGGGAGAACTGGATAAAAGAATGGTATTTATATGGGAGGTAAGAAAGAAGGTTATACAAAGAACTATGTGCATAAAGCAAAAGAAGGAGCTCAAGGGAGGGGGCCATAGGAGACTGGTATCATCAAGAGAGAAGGGGAAAATGGAGACATGTTAATGGGAAAAGCATGGAGGGAGGGTTATACAGAGAGAGGTTAAGAAGATAAATAATGCCTAGCTATTGTAAAACACCAGACAGAATCATATTAGTGTAACAACTTAATGACAAATTGTACATAAAATATTTCTGCATAAGTTCATGTGAAACACCAGACAGAATCATATTAGTGTAACAACTTAATGACAAATTGTACATAAAATATTTCTGCATAAGTTCATGTGCATAGCTTAAAGCTACATAACAAGAAATCCTGCCAGACAGGAGAAAGCTTCCTTTGTGTTGCTGGCCAGGGTGGTCCAAAAGACTCACAAAATTACACAGCCTGTTGGCATAGCCCTTAATTGCCTTCCAGAACTTGAAGGTAAGATCCTATTGCTGAAGACAGGACATACTTCATAGATTGGATTTGGAGCAATGGAACTGGAACTAACCTGGAAAACATTTCCCTGAAGGCTAGTTCCCAAAGGTCTGAAGAGCACTATACATGCTACTAAAGGAGAACAATCAATCAATGGCCCAACACCAGCTTTATGACCAAATAACCACATTAGTGACTGGTATAGCATAAGGCACTGGTGGACAATTACGGTGGACAAATTAAGAATTGCTGTTGTTAACCATGGCAAGTATTAACAATGTCGACAGGAGTGTAAAAAGAGTTATCCTATAGTTGGAATGGAAAAATTATGCATAGAGGTTACACCCCAGAGCAAACAGCATGGATTTCAGAAACTCTTTGTATTGGTTGTGGTATTTGCACACATAAATGCCCTTTTGGTGCCTTATCAATTGTCAATTTACCAAGCAACTTGGAAAAAGAAACAACACCTTGATATTTTGCCAGTGTCTTCAAACTTCACTGATTGGGGTTTAGATGGAACTAATGGTATTGGAAAGTGAATAGTGAATTTTAGAAAAATTCCTGAATTTTAGCAGGAAACCAAAACTCAAACCTTGGAAAATATGTTGATCTACCTGACTAACAAGAGATTTTGACTTATCTCCATGGATCTGAATTACAGAATTATTTTACTAAGATTCCAGAAGATGACCTAATAGCAATTATCGAACCTCAGTATTTAGACCAAATTCCCAAGGCTGCAAAGACAACAGTGGGCTCTATTTTAGACTGAAATGATGAAACAAGGACATGGGCAATTGCATGTCAACAATTTGATTTAACACCTAAAAGAATGAAATGTTATAGCTCTTTCAGGAGGAGAGGTGCAGAGATTGGCTTGTGATATTGTTTACATACAAAAAGCTCATGTTTTTCTGTTTGATGAACCATCCAGTTACTTAGATGTGAAACAGCATTTAAAGGCTGTTATTACTATTAATCTCTAATAAATTCAGATAGATAATATAATTGTGGTGTAGCATGAACTAAGTGTATTAGACTATCTTATTTCATATGCTGTTTATCTGGTATACCAAGTGCCTATGGGTATTGTTATTTGTCTCAGTATAAGAAAAGGCATAAACTTTTTTTTTTGGATAGGCATGTTCCAACAGAAAATTTTAGGTTCATGGATGCATCACTTGTTTTCTCAGGTAGCTAAGACAGCAAATGTAGAAGAAGTTTTTAAAGATGTATGTGTATAAACATCCTGGGATGAAGAAAAATATGGTGCATTTAGTTAATATGTAGCTGCAGAGTTCACAGATTCTGAAATCATAGCGATGCTGGAAAAAAATGTTACAGGTAAAACAACATTTATCAGTATGCTTGCTGGAAGACTTCAGCCTAATGAAAGAGAAGGGCTAGTTCTAAATGTCAGGTACAAGTCACAGAAAATCAGTCCCAAATCAACAGGAAGTGTTCACCAATTATTACATGGAAAGATCAGAGATGCTTATACACAGCAACAATTTCCAATGTAATAAAGCTTCTGCAAATTGAAAACATCATTGATCAAGAGGTGCAGACATTATCTGTTGGTGAACCAGTGAGAAGCTTTAGGCTTTTATTTGGGCAGACCTGATGATGTCTATTTAACTGATGAACTATTCATATATTTGGACTCTGAACAAAGATTGACGACAGCCCAGGTTGTGAAACGTTTCATACTCCATGTGAAGAAGACACTTCTTGATGTGGAACATGACTTCATCATGGTCACCTATCTAGCAGATCCAGTTACTGCTCTTGATGGTGTTCCATCTAAGAACACAGTTGCAAAGAGTCCTCAGATACTTTTGGCAGGTTTGAACACATTTTTTTCTCAGCTGCAAATTACATTCTGAAGAGATCCAAACAAATATAGACCGTGAATAAATAAATTCAACTTAATCAAGGATATAGGACAAAAGTAGAGTGGAAAGTACTTGTTTTTCAGTGACTACACTGATTCAGAGTCTCAGTATGCCATTTATTTACTAAGATTTTCATCATATAAAACTTTAATCAGGTTTTATGGCCCCACATACTCTGGAGCTTGAAAGCATAATTTTCTGAATGTGACATCAAAAGCCATTTTTATTGTAAATTAATCTAAGAACTTTCCTGTTCTTAAGGATAATGCCCTTTTGTGCATAATATGCTAAAATGAAGACATTTCAAACTATAACATTGCCTCCAAGTTTTCATAATCTGGGAAGATTTTCAGTTTGTGTTGTACCAGTTTAAAAATCCTAAATAAGATGTACAATTACCTGGTTTTCCAAGTATGCTACTATAACAAAATTGCCCTATTTTATAAGGTAGTCACACTATACTGATGAGTTGTGATAAGTAAAATTCAGGATTAATTTTTAAATGATTCCTAAGACTCTGTTCCCATACTCCCCTTGGACCTTGGTCCTGTCAGTGGCTGCCTTAAGGGCACCTGACTTGCAGGGGTTTGTTGTACAAGTCCCATCACATCCAGCCCCTGCTTTGGGACCATCTCTAGTCCCTACTATTGCTCCATGACTTAGGCCTTCCCTGCTGGCTAGTAGGGGCTTGCTGATACTGTTCCTATAACTTCTCCTTGGGCCTTGACCCTCTGATACTGCTTGGTAGTACCTGATTCTCTAGGCTGAGTTGCCTAAATTGTGCTGGCTCATCCTTGGTTTTGGAACCATCTCTAGTACCTCTCACTGCTCAGTGTTTAGACCATCCCTACTGGCAGGTAGAATCCAACTCATTCCCATCCACTCTCATTGTGCCATGGCACATAAAGAGGCTACTTTGAAAGTGCCTGACTTGCCAAGAAGAGTTGTTCAAATCTCTCCTTGCCTATCTTCCTGTCTTTGGACCCTACCTAGTCCCTCCATGCATGGACTCAGGCCTTCTATACTAGGTGGTTTAAGGCCTGACCATTCTGTTTCCATCTGTTCTCCTTGGGGCCTTGGCTGAGTCCCACTTAGGCTCTTGACTCTTGACTAGCTTGCCTGGATCCATTCAGTCTCTCCAATATAAAACTAAAAGACAGAATCTGAAACCAAGACCATATTACTATTTATAACTGATCAGAAATCAACAAAGCTATATCAACAATACAAAAAGATTAAAACAAGAACTCGTAATGGCAGATTTGAGTTTCATACAAGAACTAGAAACAATAGAAGAAAGCCACATGCCCAAACCACAATGAAAACATACAAATAATAGGAAAAACATAAACAATATGTCCCCATCATACCCTATCACAACTGTAGCGGTATCCTACAGTGAGAACTACCAGAGAAACCCCAGCATGCATAATTTTAAAGAAAAATCGTAGACATGATCAAACAATTCAACAACTTTAAAGAACAAAGAAGTCAAAAAGTCTAGTGATAAACATTTGATACTCAAGAAAATACAAATATACTGATGAATAAAATGATTCAGGATTTAAAAGATGAATTTATGAAAGAGAAAGAAATACTAAAGATAATTTATGCTGAAATGAAGATGAATTTAAATAATCAATAAGCCAATTTGAAACAACATAAAAAGCCTTGCCAAAAGAGTGGATATAGTAAAGAGAATATCAAGAATGGCTGATAAAGTTGAAGAATTGGTTTGCTCAAGCAAATCAAAAAAATTAAATAAACAAAACCCCACAGGAATGGAACATGCAGGAAATGAGAGACACCATGAAAATACAAAATTTACACATCATAAGCAGAAAGGAAGAACAATAATGCCAGGAAAATTACATTGATTAGACCATCAGCAGGAATACAGATTTTAAAAAAAATCATCAAATTAAGGAAATACATATACATACAGATTCTAGAAGTATACAGAACATCAAAAAGGAAAAATAATAAAAAAACCCAGAAAATTCCCACAACACATCATAGGAAAAATATTAAATGTATAGAAAATAGAGAAAGTACTGAAAGCTACACGAGAAAATCTACAAGTTACATATAAAGAAAAATGCATTAGAATGGCAGCTGGCTTTACAATGCAAACTCTGAAAGCTGGAAGAGCTTGGAGGAAATTATTTCACATACTAAATGATCATAGATGCCAACTTCACCCATCAAGACTAAGTATCATAGTCGAAGGAGAAAGAAAAACCTTCATGCCCCAAAAATCAGTTCTATGGAGAATACTCAAAGAAATGCAAAGGAATGCCTAAAAGGAATGAACATAGCAAAAGCCTACAGAAAGAAAGCAAGTGAAATTATAATTATGGAAACGTAAAATAGCTCCAAGAAGACAAACAGAAATTAAAATGACAATTGTCAATACACATCTTCAATAGTAACTTTAAATATCAATGACCGTAACTCCCCAGTCAAAAGACACAGCTTAGTTGAATAGATTAATAAACATAATCAATCTTTTGTTGAATAAGAGAAACTTTTCAGATTCAAGAATAGGCACTATACGACGTAGAAAAGATGGAAGAAATATATTCTAAGCAAATCGCATCAAGAAACAAGCAGGTACTGAAATTTTCATATCTGACAAGAGAGATTTCATATTAAAATTAATCAGGAGAGACAAAGAAGGTCACTTCATTCTGATAAAGGGAAAATTCACCAAGAAAATATTATGCAAACTCATGAAACCACTACAGAAACAGTGTGGAAAACTCTTAAAAAATTAGAAGTGAATCTACCATACGGTCCAGTTATGCCACTTCTTGGCATATACCCAAAGGACCCATCCTACTGCAACATTCCTCTACATGTATGTTCATTGCTGTTCATTTTACAGTACTAACAAATGGGAACATCTTTAATGTCCCTCAACTGAATAATGGATAACGAAAAATGTTGTACATTTATACAAAGGAGTTCTACTCAACAGTAAGGAAAAATGAAATTATGAAATTTGTAGATAAATAGCTGGAGAAAGAAGCTCTTATAACAAGTGAATCAACATAAGTGCTTCGTCATTTGTGGATCTTAGCACCAATTCCTGATATGTAGTATATATCCTGATGTAAGATCAGAATCCAGGAATATGGAAAGGAATCATAAACATAAAGGGAAAGAAATAACCCAAGGGAGAGGGATAATAGGAAACAGATGATATCAAGGGGGAAATGGGGACATACAACTGGGAGGAGGGAAGTGAAAGACATACAAGGAATCATGGGGTTAAAGAGAAGGAACTCGAGAGACGGGACATAATAGGAGAGAGGTATTTTCAGGGGAAAATGAAGGTACTTAAACTGGGAAGGGAATAGTTAGGTTAGACAGGAAGAGAGAGTGGAGAGTAAATAAATCTTAGGTGGCATAAAAAAAGTCTGAGGGAAATGAAATTTCTTATTGTATGCTAAATATAAATCCTTGTACTTGCAGAGAAGTATATCTTCCACTTACCAAAGAAGCCTCATTTTGCAACAGATAGAGGCTCTTAAAAGTTCCATAACTGCTCACACGCAGAGAATATGTTCCGGAGATGTCCTGACCTAAGTGACACATATATATGTACAGTGTAATCTCTACATGTAAGGGTCACCGAATGTAATGAAACAGGGTGTCGGGACAATATTAATCATTCTTCAACTTTCAACAGCGAACTTCATTACACAAAAGACCACAGAGTTTTAGAGAATAAGAGACTGCAGAGTGTATATCTCTGAATAGGACACCCTATATTAAATCTCACCCACCCACGGCTTAGGTACCATTATGGAATTGTGGATGGAAAGACTGTAAGAGTCAGGTTTGGTGCATGAACTTAAGTAGAAAGAGGCTTTTTGGCCTCTAGGATCTTCATTATAAGACCTTGAAATAACGGTGACAGCATGAACAAGTCTCAGGCCAACTCAATTAGACAAAAACCCAGCATAGAAGAAATCAACTGGGCTGCAGGCCTTACTTGAAGAAACTATGGACAATAATTTACCGTGGGGTGAGGGAAAATACATCTTTAAGGGAGTGACTGTAGAGGGGCTGAGTAGACTTCAGTGGATGAACTCGAACACTGAGAGGTGTCTGAGTACAAATGTTTGCCTGGATAGGAATTAACACAATTGAAAGAACACCCCAGATCTGTAAGGGAGCTATCTGGAGGGGTTTGGGTAAGTAAAGCAGGTTTAAATTTAATAAATGTATTATATGAAATGTAAAAAATGAATAATCAGAAAAAAGGCATTAAAATCATGAAGATATATTCATCAAAATATATTGCACCAAATTTTATAAACACAGTACTACAGAACTTTAAGACACAGATTAACCCCAAAGAGTAGTAATAGATGTCTTAAATATCTAATCATCTCCAATAGACAACTAGCCTAAACAAAGAATAAGCAGAGAGAAGTCTGAGATAAATGATTTTATACATCAAATGAACCTAGCAGACATCTACATAATATTCCATCCACACATGAAGTAGAAACATAGGAAACAATACAATGAATCAATGATTTTAAGAGTTGGTACTTTTATAAGATATACAACATAGACCCTTAACCCAGTTAACCAAACGATATAAAGAGCAAATCAAAATGAATAAAATCAAAGATGAAAGAGAAAACATCATAACAGGTGCCAAAAAGATCCTGAACTTTATAAGTGAATACTTTAAAAACTGGTACTGTATTAATTTTGGAAAACTAAAAGAAATGGATGAATTTCTAAATTCAAGGAAACCAACAAAGTTAACAACAACGTAAACAATCCCATAAACATAAGGAAATTGAAACTGTACTACAAAGCCTCCTAACTAAAATAGCCCAGATCCAGATGGATTTACAGCAGAGTTATACCAGACATTCAAAGAAGACCTATAACCAATACTGCTTAAATTATTCAAAAAGACAGAAGCATAGGGAGAACTCACAAACTCCTTCTATGATGACAGTATTGCTCCAATACCAGGCAAAGGCATAACAAAATCAAAATCTGTATGCCCATATCCCTAAAGAACATAGATGCAAATATTTTCAGCAAAAATACTTGTAAATCACAAATATCAAAAAGATCATCCAAAATGCTAAAGTAGAATTTATTCCAAAGATGCAGGAAAGGTCAAGTATGCATAAGTCAGTACACATAAGAAATCATATAAATGGACCTGATAAAACACATTATCGTGTCAATAGATACAGAAAAGATCTCTGACAACATCCAATTTAAATTCATGATAAAAAGCCCTAGAGAGAATTGGACCAGATGAAACATACCTCAACATAATTAAGGCTATTTATAGCAAACTTGTAGCTAACATCATTCTAAATGAAGAGAAAAATGAAGCATTTTCATGAAAATCAGGAACCAGACAAGGCACTCTGCGGTTGCCACTCCATTTCAGAAAGTGCTTAAAATGAGAGCTAGTGAAATAAGACAAGCAAACTATATTAAAGAGGTACTTATTGGAAAAGAAGCAGCTAAACATTTCTTAGTTTCTGATATTTTATACATAAGGGAATCTACAGTTGGTTACACAAGAAATCTACAAAAATAGCTGTTCTATATACAAATAGCAAGCTACCATAGAAAGATTTCAAGCACACATTTCCATTCAGAATAGCCTCAATAAATATCTAGGGAGAAACCTAACCAAAGACAATAAAGACCCATTTAATGGAGACTTTAAACCTATGAAGGAGATTCAGAAAGATATAAGGAGATGGAAACATTTCCCCTACTAATGGATTGATAGAATCAATTTCGTAAAAGGGACCATGTTACTAAAAGCAATTTACAAATTCAATATAATCTCAATAAAAATTCCTATGACACTCTTCACAGAAATAGAAAAATCCATGTAGATCTGATCAGGAAGCCTCTTTCCTGAATGCTATCTCTCATAGATTTAGAGAATACTAAGTAAGTTGACAAGTAGGGAAAAAAAAATCAATGGTACTACAGAGCTTTGAAGCCTAATAGCCAACAAATGGCCCAGCAAAATTACCTATTTGGGCAGTACTGGAACTTTTATCTATGGTTTAATCAACAATTGTCTAATTGGAATTAATGCCTGCTCAATGGAAGGTAATTCATGTGTGGTACTGTAAGCATAGACAAATATACATGATTGAAGATGTTTCATAGATTCTACTTCTGCCACATCCCTAGAGCAATATGTAATGTCTTACTGTATACTAAATATGCATTTTCATATTTGAAGAGAAGTGGACCTTTCACCCTTCATCGAAGACGCTTCTTGCTGCAACAGTTGGAGACTATTACAGAATTCCAGGACTGGTCAAAAATATAGAACAAATGTCTGTTAGACGCTTAACTTCAAACCAACTTCTACACTTAGGATGAATGTTTCTCTTAACTTTCACCGGAGACCTTCACAGCAGATGGTGATTAACATATAGATCCACAGTTAGCCAATGTGCAGAGAATAGGAGGCTACAGGGTATGTATCCATGAATAGGACAACTATCTCAAATTTCTACCTCCCACGGGTCATTGTGGAAGAGGTGGCAAAAAAATTATAAGAGCCAGGGGAGTAGGTGTATAACCATAAGGAAAGCAAGTGAACAGACATCTGTTTATTTACCATATGCAGTCATATCAATGGTGACAGCATGCCTAAGTCTTACATAAACTCAATCAGAAAATTTCAATAAGAATATTAGGAAGTGGGTAAGAAATCCCAACCCAGTCTAAAGAACTTTTGGTTATGGGTGGCTCCTGAGAGAGGCAAAGATACTTTCTTACTGGGATGGAACTTTTCATTTGCCCAGTGGATAGATTCTTACTGAAGGGTATTGGGCGACACAAACCATACAGCATTACTGTATTATCTGTCTGTCTATCTATCTGTCTATCTATCTATCTATCTATCTATCTATCTATCTATCTATCATCTATCTGTCTATCTATCTATCTATCATCTATCTATCATCTATAGAGAGAATCATTTGGGGGGAGGTGTGGAGAGAGGAGCGAATGTAAATGCCATCAAACCCTATAGTATGAAAATCACAAACATTTATATAAAAATGCAAAAATATGTTTTTTTAACTGGGTTAACAGGTTGCAGGTTGGAGATTTCCATGTAACTTCTTCATGTAACCGTAGATTTGGCTAATATTCCACATCAGATGACCACATTACTCCCTTCTTAAATCTGTACACATACCAATGCTGTATCAATGCTCTGTTTCATATTTCTTGTGTTCTTGTTCCAGGGTAAACACCCTAATCTGTAAATTCAAAGGTTGAGGCCACATATGCCACAGATCATGTTAAATGTGTCTTTCTTGACTTCAGCTACCTCACTCAGGATAATGTTTTTGTTCCATTTATTTATCAGAAAAGTCACAAGTAAGTCATTGTCCTTAGGAGAGAAATTGGTTCTGCTAATTTGATAAGCGGATGTATTGTCAAACTGCCATATACATATATATATGTATACATATATAATATTGTAAATGTTTCCACTCAGTTAATTTTGGAAGACTGATAATAAGAGCTTGTATATTTATAATTGGTTGTATATTGATTTTCAGGTGTTTTTAAAGGCAATTCCTCATATTTGATTTGTTATTAGTTGCACAAATTATTTTTATACACCCCTGTGTTAAAATTTAGTAGGCTTTATTTCCATAATTTAACTTTTGGTAGGTAGATTTTTGTAACCAGCCATGTGCTGCAAATATTCACCATTTTTTAAAGTTTTATGGTGGAAACTTTTGTATATATTATGAATAATATCATAGGGCTGTTTCAGTGTGTTCCAGTGGGTATTTCTGTATTTTGTTTTCTAGTTCCAAGAATATGTATTTATTCCTCTTTGACTCATTAATCATTCAAGAATATGCTCTTTAACCTCAATGAGTGCATGCATTTACTAGAAATTCTTTTACTGTTGATTTTAAGTTTTATTGCATTGTTGTCTGCTAAAATACATGAAATTATTTCAGTTTATTGATACTTCTTGAGGAATGATTTGCTTCTGTTGCAGATAAGCAGTTTTCTCTCGCTGCTGTGAGGGATAGGCTTCCAAATGTGATTGACATCTAACTAACCAATGACTTAAGTGGGGGGTTCTAGCAGAAACGCATGGAAGCATGGGAAGGGGGGGCGTCATTCTCACTCATGTGCTCCAGCGGTCCAGGGGGACTTATGATCAAAATGCAGTCTCAGCCATACAACACCTCCATCTCTCTCTCTCTCTCCCCCCAGGCATGAATTCTTTGTAAGTAACCTGGAATAAATTAACTTCTCTAAAAGAGCATTCTCTGTCTGCTTAATTGGTTTGAACCTGAGGGTGGGAAGGAGCTGAATGCCAGGCCTCACTGTGAGAGAATTCATGATACAACTTCCCAATGTTATCAATTTAGAGAAAGTTTTGTGGGCTGCAAAGTAGAATGTGTATTCTTTGGCACTTGGATGGAATATTCAGTAGATGTCTACTAGCTCCAATTGATGTTTGATATCGTTTAATTCAGGTGTTACTTGTTTATTCTCTGTTCAGGTGTGCAGTCTGTTTGAGATAGTGGGGTATTTTCCCTGCTCCTGCTCTCATAAAGGGATTGCTGCAGAAGGAAGACCATGTCACTTGCTTTTCTGAGTCTGTTACTTCACTTAGTACAACAGTGCCTAGTTTCATCCATTTACCTTAAATTTTTCACAGTTTTGTCTTTCCTTACTGCTGAATAGAACTCACTGTGTAAGTATACCACATTTCTTTATCCACTAGTCAGTTGAGGGACATTTAGTATGTTTTTCTTCCTTTTTTAAAAAAACATAGCAACTTATATGGATGCACATTAGGATGAATCATTTGGGTACGTGCCAAGGTGTGGTATAACCAGATCATATGTTAGATTCATAATACTAGCCCTGATCCAGGAGCATGGAAGGCCTTTCCATCTTCTGATATCTCCTTCGATTCCGTTCATCAATGTGTTAAAATTTTTCTGACATAAGTTTTTCACTTCCTTTTGTAGATTTATTCTGAGATATATTATTGTTTTTGATGCTATAATGAATGGAATCATTTCCCGAATTTCTTTCTCTATGTTTGTTGTTGGTTTATAGAAAGGTCACTGATTTTGAGGATGTTAATTTTATATCCTGTACTTTGTTGAATGTATTTATCAGCTCTATAGCCCCTTCCAATTTGTATACCTTTGTAGCTCCTTTATTTGTTTTATTTCTACAGTTTAGAATTCAAGTATGATGTTCAACAGGAAAGGAGAGAGTTGACATACTAGATTTGCTCCTGATTTTCATGAGAATACTTCCAGTTTTTCTCCATTTATAAGTGTGTGCTGTGGTAACCCAGACCCAGAAAGAAAACTGTCACATATTCTCTCTCATAATTGACTACAGGCTTGAAATTCCAACTGCATGTTTAAATTTGAAAATTTTTTGAATGTTCTCTGAAATCAGACAGCCAACAGATGACCATGGATGAGGAGAGGCCTCTAGGAGCAGGGGTAAAATGCAGACATATAAAGTGGGGACAGAAGGTATGATAAAGGAAAAAGGTTTAAATTGGTGGGGAATAGGGGTCAGGGCAGAGGCGGATATATAGGGAAGAATAAACAACACTAAATCCCTTTAGATAAAGCACATGTAATCCTCCCACTGTAGAAGCTGCTTAAGTTACATACATAGACATTCCAAAAAGAAATTAATAGATGCTGCCTTATAAAGGAGGGACATTACCCCTACTAGAAACCATAGGCATAAAGAAAAAGTCCACTGTCAGGAATTTTCTTTTTCCTCTGCTGAAACTGTTGGCCAGGGGTTCCATAACTTCTAAAACACTACTGGCCATTGCCTCTGCTCTTGGTTTCCTACCAGAACTTCACCATTAGATTGTATTGCTGAAGACACTTCATCCATTAGCAGTAGTAGAAAAGGGAAGAAATAAAGTAGTTCCTGACTTCAAAGCATTATCTTTACTGTATAGCTTTCACAGTGCTGCAAGACGCTATGCATAATAGGGAAAATAATCATAATTTTACCAAACTATGAACCTTGTGAACTATAACAATAACTGACCTGGTAATAAATGCTTATTGCTGCAATAATGGCATAATGTTATGTGAGTAACCAGCCACTTTCTAATTGGATTTAAGTTCTTCTTCAGAGGATGAAGGCCATAAATGATGTTGATATCAGTTTTAGGTAACCAAGGCTGAACAGGTCACACAGCATAGGAGAGAGCTTAATACTAGTTTTCTACTAGTTATTGTTTTGAACTGATGTAAGGACTTATTGTTATACCCATAGATTAATCCATCTCTCAACTATTACCAGAGAAACTTCCTTACAGAGCACATGATAAGCAACACAAAATCCCCAAACTGGTCCATAAGCAGAGAGAAGAAATTGCGGAGTGTTTATCTCTTTGATACTACATCAAACTCCTACCTCTGAAGGTTCAGAGATCATTGTGACAAGGGGTGTTGGAAAGATTGTAAGAGCCAGAGGTGGCAGATGATCACAAAGAAACAGTTTTTCAGATAGCTGGTCAGTTATGCAAATGAACTCACAGCAATAGTGACTGCATCCTCAGGTCCCATGCAATCTCAAACCAGACAAAATCCAAGCATCGACATTGGAGAGTAGAGAAGAAACCCCAAACTTACCCAAACTTATTTAAGGAACTATTAGCAATATCTACTGAGAGGGGGAGAGTCAGTCTCTTTCAATGATGTTACTTGTAGTAGGTTAACATGATGCAGAGAATGGATCCTCACTCGAGGACATTTGGAAACACAAATTATTATACTATATGAAATTGGGTGGGTGGGGACAGTATGAGGAGGTGCAGATGGTACAATCTAAATTATATTTTAAGAATATTACAAAAATTCACTTTAAATTTTTAAAACCAAGTATATTTTATAAGTTGATAATACATTTCAATTAAAGCTAAATTACCAGTAATCATAAGAAATATTGTTTATTTCAATCTTTTATAAGATAAATCAACTTGAAGCCACAATTACATTCTACATTCTCAGTTGACTGTCAAATATCATAACTTATGAGTTCCTTGGGACACTGTTTGACACTGGTGTTCCCTGTGAATCAACTTAAATGGAAAACTGAATTTCAACACTTATCTGCTAATGGGACAATTAATTTTTTTCCAGTAATTTTCATACCATGAACTCTTACAATCCTAAAGAATGCAAGAAATCTAGTGATTTGACTAACAGTAAGATACATTTCCAAGTTTATGAAGTACCCTAATGAGTAATAATTTCAGTCAGTGAAGAGGTTGAGAAAAGTACACTATAAGATTCATATAATGATTATAGGTTTAATGATAACAATAAGACCCACTCAAATCCAATGTTCTTGGTTTAGTCCCTTATCTTAGTAATACAGTCTTAGCTATTATGATCTAGACCCTCAAAAGATCTTCAGTACTGCAAAGCAAACACCTATATGTTCAACATCATATATCTCAAAACACTGCATATCAATTTGGCCTGTGGACTTCTAACACAAGCTAGGGATTGCAAAGAGACAGCAGCACCTCAACATTGATACAATCATAGGCAAACAACGTTCATAAATGTTAAAGTAAACATTTCCTTTTATCATTAACATAGATTATACTGAATTTAAAGAAAGGAGAACCTGGTAACTGAGGCAGAATGGGAAAAGGTAGAAAAAATAAGAATTCCTGCAATTCTGAAAATGACCTCAAGATGGAGACCTACTTGGTCAGTTATTTGACCCCTCAGTTCTCTCCTATCTATATCTGGTGTGCTAGTGTTGTATTTCTGGTAGGGCACCAAAAGAATAAAGTATTGAACCTCATGTGATATTTTATTTTATTCCCTGGTTATTTTATACATGTATACACTTGTAATAAGGAATGAGAAATGTCATGCAGTTTTGGGTGGAATCAAGAGTTCTTGATTAGTTTGCAGTCAGAAATGGGGCTAAATAACAAAATAATGCTTTACCCCAAGGGGAGGCAGAGTGTAGTTTATAAAGCTTAAACCCACAGTTGCATCATGTCACAGGCATAGCTAATAACCAGAGGTATATTAGAACACCATATTTACACCGGACAAGTGGGCAAGGCTAAGAACCATAGGTACATTAGAACACTATATTTACACCAGCCTAGCTGCACGTCAATTAATGAAGTGGTTTTGATTTAACAAATTGTCTCGATTAGGTCCAAGAAGTTTCCTAGAATTGTAGAGGCAATGGGCTCCATGGAGACGCAGGCATAACTGGGTGGAAAGATGTGCTACCAGGACATGCTACCTTGGCCCTTGTAAATTTCCCCATATAGTAGAAACAATGTGCTCCCCGGAACTATAGGTGACAGCTAAATGGGAGCTTCTGGCTGGCTGCAGTTGGCCAGCATGGTGGTTGTGCAGAAACACAGGGTAAAGTACAAGTCACCTAGAACAAAATGGTGGCTATTATGCTATTTCATTTCACTGTGGCCTTGGGGCAGAGTCAGAATTTTGACAGGTGATTGTACTGGGTTCTCAGACACATAAATTTGACAGAAGCTATCTGCTATTGGACAAAGTTCAACAATCAGTTAATTAAACAAAATTCAATCATTAGATTCAGGTGAAGAAGGGTAATAGAATCTAAGAGGCCTATAAGGGAGTTGCTCAGCTATCTATTTCAATCAAACTAGTGATGGACATAGGAATCACCTGCCTCTATCCCCTTTTGGAACAGGTGGCAGGAACAGGAACAGGTGGATGATGTCTCAGACCTTAGGATGAACTGCAGCCTGGAAATGTTGGCGAGATGCAATACTTTAAGAAGACTAATCAGTAATCTCTTAGAACGGGTTCCCTTATTCTAGACAATAGGGGAGGTAGCCTTCGGAACATAATTTTATAAGGAGTGAAACCCACTTTATAGGGAATACATCTAACATGGAGAAGCATCAGGTACAGGAGCTTGGGCCAGTTTTCATGAGAAAAAAATACTTTTGGAGACAACTTTTTGAGTAGAGAATCCTAATTGAGAGATTTTTTTATCAAAATTACTTTTCTTCAGGAACTCTTTTTCAAATGAAACTTTTTCAGATAGGTTTTCAGCTTTATTCCCGAGAGTCTTCTGTGGTTGGGGTCTTGTCTTCAGACACGTGTAAACTGTCCTGATATGAAGTGCATCTTTCTTTTTAATGATGCTAATATCTTGGCTTGTGACAGTTACTGTTATCCTTAACAGTTACAGCCAAAGCTTTCCATCCAACATCCTTTTCCAACACTTTCACAAGGTTCATGCTCCTTTCATTGATAAACTATATAATTATACATCTTTTTGCTTATGTTTACTATAAACCTACTCAAAGCCAGCGTTCATTGACAGTTCTAAGTCCTGAATGATACACTCACTATAAATTACTCCCAGTAAACAAATTAATCTAATACTTTGAATTCTGCTTCATTCATATTTTCAGAATAGGTCTAGATGCATTGCCAGGATGAAGTATAATGACCCCAGTCATTCCCCAGTAGAATACTTCTTCCTTCATTCTGGTTTTACAGACTATTACAGCACTATAGTTTTTCTAGACTTTAGCTTTAGATTCTTTCTCATTCCTCCCCAACACTAGTTCCAATGTCTTACAGTGAACATTGTCTAGTATATAGTAACAGTTGCCCCATTTGGGTATGAATTGTTTGTATAAGTTCATATTTTCATTTTTTCTGTGACAGAAATACCTGACAAGAAGCAAGATGAGGAAAGATTTATTTCGGGTAATATTGAAGAGGAAGTCTATCATGATGGGAAATGCATGCTGTCTTAAGTGGATAGGTCTATGTGGGTTGCAAGGAGAAGCTGCTTGCTGACATTTCAGTAGATGAGGAAACAGAAATATTCATCCAGGACTGAAGGGAAATATCTATACCCTCAAGAACTCCCCATTATTGAGCCAGGTAAAATGGCACAGGTCTTCAATTCCAGCGCTTGTGAGACAGAGGCAGGCAGGTCTCTAAGACCAATGGCACTGTGGTCTACAAGGAGACTCTCTCAAAAAAGAAGAAAAAAACAAAACAAACCAAACCAAATAACAACAAAAAACCTAAGTGAGCAAATTAATTTGTTATTGTTTTAAATTAACTGTTTATAGCCAACCTTAATACAAATATAATTACATCATTCTCTAGAAATTAAATGGGCATCAAGGCACAATTTGAGAGCACAATAAGGACAACAAAACAATGATAAATTCTTACCTGCTTATACTATATTTGGTTTTGACACTATGGAACATCCTTATATGATTAGATCAAACTATAACTCATTTTCATAGTCTTATAAATAAGCACTTATTTAAATACCTATTAATGTCCCTACTAAATATAAAGATGAGCTAATAAATGCTTTACATCTCAATCATAAACATAATTGTTAATCGTTCATTATACATTAAATATTTCTCTTTCCAAGTTATGATTCTTTTCAAGTAATCATAAACTCAAAGAAACAAAATAAAATAATGAGCTCCTTGATCCACTGTAGCTTTCCTTATAGTTACTTTTTTACATATATATGTTCCATAAAATGTTCATGTTGCAAAAATATGCAGAAAAATCACAAAGCACAAATTTAAAACAAGTGAGAACATCTTGAAGTTCTACCAGTGGTCAGTTTTTCAGATAAAAATTATGTATTGAGTTGATTTTTATATCTCAAATTAGTAGATTGTGGAAATGAAATTGCAAAGATTTTACTTATTTTAACATTCACAAGTATGATAATTTATTAAATATTAACACATATTGATAATTTATTAATTAACCTTGTATTCCAAAAAAATTAAGATCATAGGAGGAAGTTCAATATTATTAACTATAGTAATTTCTCCAGTGAATAATGAAAACTCTAAAATGTCTCAAAGAAAGCATATTTTATCTTTTCATATGAAAACACTCAATAGGTAGATATACTGCTGTTGTCTTTCATTCATAAATTTGCTCAGAAATTTATTCATACAATATTGTATCATGTAAAGGCTTCCAAGACTTCATGAATCAGGCTTTCTTTAGATCTATTGCTGCATAAAAAGAGCATGAATTATTTTGTGCACATAAATTTGTAGCCAAAGACGTTCCTGAACACAGGTATTTATATGCACACTTTAGTCTCCTAACGTTCTTCTACATTTCATTGCAAATAATGA
Organism: Eospalax fontanierii; assembly: GCA_035773235.1. Lineage (NCBI taxonomy): Eukaryota > Metazoa > Chordata > Mammalia > Rodentia > Spalacidae > Eospalax > Eospalax fontanierii. Next base: position 66,818,421 of record CM069524.1, on the reverse strand, counting down.
TCTGAACAGAGATATCTATATGCACTCTTCAACCTCTTAATGACTTTCCAGTTTCTGGTGCCTACTGTCAGCATCAATTGTCTGCCTCATATTGAATCTAAGCTACTATACTGTAGGTAATATAACTACTATGTCTACACATTTTTCAGGCTTGTTATACTAACTTTTTCTTAGTTAATGCAAGAATATCTACCTATCTCTCTCTATATATATTTCATGCATATATATATATATGTCAGAATTACCTTAGTTTAGTAAAACATTAAAACTAACTGAAATGTATTTTGTGATACTTGAAATTAATACAAAGTGTTACGTTAGCATTCCATACATTATTGTTTATACCTGTCTATTGGTGAACCATAGAGAGACTGAGATGATTTGCTTTAATAAATATATAATGTATATGATTTAAGTTTTAACTTCCAGGATTTATAACATTTTAATGTTGAAGTACATAAATTTTGTCCCAAGAAATAGAAATACTAATAAAATCTGTAATTAAAATGTAAAAGTATGAAGTTCAAACATGATCTTTGAGAATCAAAATAGAACCAAAAGAGAAGATGCGGTTCAGCACTGAACGCATCACGTATTTCTTTGGTAAGGAAGCAGGGGGCAATTGCCATCAATTCTGTTTTTGCAGAGCAATCAAAAAACATCCTCATTCCAACTTGATGATAACTAGAATGAGGGTCAATGACGGAAGGTACAGATCAAGTGCAGTGTGTAGTTCAAATTACCCACCTCCCTTTAAAAGTAACTTTTATTATACCTAACATTGACCATTGCATTGACCTCAAATTCATGAACCCATAGTCAAGACTTCTGGAAAGAGAAAATCACAATACTTTGACAGAAGTGAACCAAGCCACCTGCTGCTTGGAAAAATAGATTTTCTGCACCTTGAAAATAAGGACATACGTTCATCTCAGAGAAATATTAAAGATTATTTTGAAAAAGAGGACACAACAAAAACCTAAATTAAAAAATAAAAAATGAAAAACCTGGATAAGAAGTTGAAAATAAAGGTAAAGACACAATTCAGAAGAAGGAATCCTGTAGTGCATAATATATAATAGTCTCTTATAATAATAGTAATAAAGAAAGCCATTAAGTCAGAGCACATGTGTATATATGTTCAATATAGCTTTCAAATTTAAGTATGAAATGACTTTCTAAACAGTTTCTTTGAAGAAACAGTTGAGAGCCAGAAATTATTATAAAAGATAGTTTTAAATTAGTTCTTGTACTGTAAACTAGGACTAAAATATTTTCAATGGCAATAATTTGATACTGAAAAATCAAACTAAGAGGCAAGACAGAAAAGATAAGTTTATGTAAATAAGTGTTAAATAATATGGATGCTATGTGGGGATCTGGTTGCTGAGCAAGGCGAGCAGCTCCTTATACCCTAAAGGGATTGCAGGTGTCTGACCTGCTCTGCCTGTGTGATAACCTGGCCCCAGGAAGCTACTGTAGATATGAATCTTCCTTTCCCCCACCCCAGACCGGAACCAGGTTTTTGGGTTTCGATTCCTCGTTCCTGAACTTCCACAACCTTCCGGCCTTTACCCCAACACCCCACCTTTCCCGCCTTCTGTAACGGTCAGAGAGGCTTCCCTATATAAGCCCCTGCATTGGCTCTAATAACTGAACTACGCACCGACGTAATCTCCCGGGAGGGAACTCCTCCCGCCGCACTCTGAGCCACCTGAGGTCCCTTTCCATCGTCCTCCATTCTCTGGCATGGCTGGAGCACAACAGCCGTGCTGGAGATGGAGACGCACCCACAAATGGCGCCCAACGTGAGTGGATAGAGACCAACAACGGCGATTGAACAAGGGACACTCCAGGACGCGCTAAAGAAGGTGAGTGCTCCCCACGAGGGGCATCGGCTTCGGCCGCCATCCCACCCTGAGGACAGGCATGGTTTCTTTCTAACTTCGGTCTTTTCTATCAAGCTGCAGGTGAGGACTGAGCTCAGGCCTCAAACCTCAGGCACCTGTAAGCACCAAACATATGTAAAAATGGCTAGCCTAGAGTTTTCGTGTCTATTTTTGGTTCCTGTGTCAGATCCTGTTTCTGTGACTTGGCAATAATCCAGCTTGTGTTACTGTCTGTGTCTGTTTTGGTTTTGTCTTAAGTGTTGTGATTGCTTAGTCGTGGGCCAGAGTGAGTCCAAAAATGTCAAAATGTCACTACTTTTAAATGTATAGTGACTAACTTTTCTAAATGCCTTTATCTAGCTTGTTATCTGAAAATGTGATTACCTCTCTACAGAAAAAAAAAAAGATTTTAAAAGTTACTTCTTACCTTAGACCTTTACTCCACCATGCTTCTCTTCATGGATAGGAGAAAAGAGCCGTTAGAGGGCCTAAACTTTGGACCTCAGTCACCATGGTTCCCAGACAGCTGCCTTTCTAACTAGAGCTAAGCATTTTAATGATATACCATGCGTTTGTTCATGATCATGGCTGGTGCCCTTACTAGGAGAGAGGCAACCATGTGGTCTGGTCTCCATATCTTATGTGTGTAATTTCATCAATATGGTGACAGTCACATGGCCTGACTGCCACCTTGGACAAAAATTTTCAAAATGGCGTTGACCTGCTTAACCTTGTCGCCATCTTAATCCAGCCACATGGCATAATCCAAAATGGCCACACTCAGGAATTTACTGGTTCTATAGAACTCCAGAAGATCATGATAATCTGGGAATTCCTTGGACCACAGACATTTAATCACATGTCTTAATCCTTTTACATTTATGTTTTTGCTTTGGTTTTCATTTTTGGATTCTTGATGGTATCATAGAAAAGCAAGCAATTTCTCACATGGTCTTTTGTCACAAGGTTAATACATTTAAAAGTATTTTAAATTTTAACTTTTAGTATGGTATTTACTGGTTTTTAAATGACTCTTTTTACATTGTCTTATGCATTTACTGGTTTTTACAAGGAACTATTTTAAATTCTAGTATTTGTTTATATATTTGTTTATCTGTTTTTAAAGGAATTTTGGATTGTAACATCTTTATATGGTATATTTGCTGATTTCTAAATGTAACTATTTAAAATCTTGGATTGTTTTGCATAATAAATTTGTCAGTTTCTAAATGGGAACTTAAAAAGGTTTTTCTAGCCATAGACCTCCAAGACTAGCTAGGTACAAAGTAAGCTGATGTTTTGTAATGGCTAAACCTAAAAAATTAATGTGAATTTGCAGTATTCCAGTACCAAACTTTACACGAGACAAGCTGCTACCAGAAAACAACTACAGCAATTGGGAGGTAAAGAGAAATAGCCTGCTTGGGTGGGAGATATGAGATTCGGCCTTCACTGGTTTTAATTCCTGCTTTTTGCATTATGATTCAAAGCCCACAATGCTACATTAAGTGGTTTAGTAAATGTATAAAAATAAATTACAAAATGAGGACAACAGAAATTGGATTATTTAAGTTCTAAAAGTGAATTCCATTTTGATGCAAAGAACATAAGAGAATTAAAATTTTGACATGAGACAATGCTTTGTTTAGTAGCATCTAGTAGTGCATAAGAATGTATTCAAAGTCAGCACGAGTACCTACAAAATATATGCAAAAGATCAAAACTGTCCTGAGAGTACTGTTTTATTTTAAAAATTCAACTGATTTTGAAGTGTTTGGTGGCACATTCCTGAAATCCTCACACTTGAGAGTCAGAGACAGGATGATGGTCACCAATCTTAGACTAGCCTGATATACATAACAAAATATCTCAAACAACAACAACAACAAACAGATAAATCTATTCATACTTGCATTACAAAAATACAAATAAAAGAACAGCATCTTGTCAATTAGAACAACATATACAGAACCTTAATTAGTATATACTGAATTTGCCACATCTAATAAGATAAATACTACATGTTCTCCATTATTTTGGAATATAAGGAAGTTGATCATGTAGAAATTTGGAGAGAGAGAAGAGAAAAGTGATTAATATGTATTCAGTATATTAGATAGTATCAACAATTTCTAGTGTATTATTGCAAAAACGATAATGATAGGCGATGCTAATTTACGGTATTTTTTAAAAACATGAGAAGAAATGTCTTTGATTTTTTTTCCATAAATATGTGATAAATGTTGAAAAACAGACATTTACTGTGCTTTAAATTACAGAAGAAAGGTAACCATGCCTGTGATTATAAAGAAAAATGTTGGCCAAAATGTAGAACACTTAATGGAGAAAAAATTAAATTGTTGAAATCAGCTAGTTAGTGTACCTGAGCCTAAGGGAGAAACCAAGACAGTCTAAGAGCCAGGCTCAGGGTTCTGATCATTGAGGGGAACAAACCATAGTCAGACTTGGTCTGCTTTCTCATTTTTCCCAGGGTCATTCTCCTTCTGTTACAGTAAGAATAAAGTGGAAACTCTCTCAGGTTCAGAGAAGAAATCTCTGCGGTGAGTGGAGGCCTACAGTCCAGTTGGGCTAGCTCAATTACCAGGCCAAGATACCACCAGTTGGAAGGCCGGCAGGCTTCTTTAAGCCAAGCTAAACAGTTAGGTGGAATAATTTTTCCTTCAAAGAGGCATTTTACTTTTACTTAACTGAGTTCCTGCTCCCTAGCACAGTCCCTTATAAAATGCAGTCATGCTGACTGGAAAATATGCCCGATTTTCTGAATTACTCAGAAAAACATCACTTTCCTTTCCTTTATTCGCTGCTCTAAGTATACCTTCCCCAGCACTTTGGGCTCGTTCAACATTTCCAGAGTACTAGCTCTCTGTCTACAGCTTCGGTACATGACAGGTGCTGCTTGTCCCCTCTGTGTCTGACCTCCATGCTGGTTAAACTTTACGGCTTTTTTTCTTGCCTCTATTTTTTTCCTTAAAGTTATCCAATTTAGTTCACCTGCCCTGTTTTTTTTTTTGATGCTAAGAAAATTTTCCTTGAGCATAAACAATAAAGATAAAAATAAATAACATGAAGGAAAGAAAAAAAGACAAGAGATTCAAACACCCTGAGCCATATGATATAAGAGCCAGAGCCACACACAAAGCCAAGTTGAGGTGTTCTAATGAGTTCAGGTCTTTGCATATGCCTTCAAGGGGGCAAAATTTTGACCATGAGTGAAAACAAATTGTACCTCAGTGCAGTTCATCCACTGCCATCAAACACTTGAGGAATCTGTTGTCACCACTTTGAGAATAAGGATTACTCAGAACTATTCTCACATCCCTAATGTGCAAAATCTTTTATATACTAAAAACTCTGTTGTTTAAACTGGGAGGCTATTTTAACATCGAGCAGTGGATAATTGGAGGAGACAATGTTTACACACACAGAATATTCCTCAGATTATCTATGAAACTATTCTTTTCACAGATTCAAAATAGGCAGATACCAGAATAATTTAATAGATTACTACAATGATATTGAAGCAAATCATGTTTTGGTTGCTTACGACTACAATTGCAACAATGAAGTAAAGTCCATCTTTAATGTATGATAAGATTGTGTCAAAAGATATGGTTACCAGAATAAAGTTCATTGAGCATTTTGTAAAAGCAGATTTAATGTAATCTTCGGTAGGAACGTATTCATATGTTTCATGGCAATGCTCACTGTTGACAGGTTTTTGAAGTTGAGATATTTATGGAAATTTTATAGAAATCCTTTAACTCTCATGGACAGAAAAATAATGAATAAATAAATAAATGGAATTTACAAAGATTAAACTTGCTAAATGTTCTAACAATCCGAAGATAAACAGACGGCTTCTGCTCACGCCATGCAGTAATTATACACATCTGTACAACTAATAAAATCCAGTGCATTGAAAAGCTATCAGTAGCCATTTCACACTGCAGGCTGAGAGCATGGCATTTGTAAATGCTTTGCTCAGTTTTTATACAAGCTGCAATGACACTAAATAATTTTATCATGCCAAACACAAACGGGGGGGTATCTTCAGTTCATCCCTTCTTAAAGAAAAATAAAAAATTGACTGCCAGTAGATGACCGATCTGTTACTCATAGTATAACTTTGTAATTTTTCTTTCAGTGTTCTTAGCTATTTGCTACTGTGTGGAAAGAAAGTTCATGTTTACTTAGTTATTTGAAGAAACTTATGTATTCCTATCATCAGGGGTATGATAAATATCACACCTCAAAAATCATGCTAAAAATATTGATCTCTACAAAAGCTGAACATTGTTCTTTGAATTCTAATTTTTTCCTCTGAGTTTTTGTACACAGGCAGAAATGCCATCACCTAAAGTAGGGTGTTGCAGCTCCACGTGAAGGAACAGCAGCTTCGCCATCTGGAGAGAGGATTTAAAGGTTTTTATTGTTCAACTGGATTTCTCAAGCTCTGTATGGCAGACTGTAGACACCCACATTTTCTGTCTAGAAGTGAAAATGAATGCTTTTATTTCTGGAAGCTCATGTAAAATGCTGCACTCCAGATAGCCAGACCAAAATGCTGCTGGCAACCCAAACCATTTCATCAGCCCAGTTAGGATGACAAGCATAAAATTCAGACTATTCTCTCTAAAAATCAGCTCTCAGTACTAAATTTAATAAGGCTAGTATGTTTTTATTTATGTGTAAAATAGGGAAGAGCATACCCTAATTTTAGGATCAAATGAAAATGCATGTCTCTGAATATTTGTGGATACAGTGCCATTTGTTGTAATAAAAGAAGCTTTATCTAATTACAGTTAAGGGGAATTGATGATAAAGGACTCTTAAGGATATTGTAAATTATTTAACATTAAATTCAGGTATTTTCGTCTCCCAAATTTCTTTTGTCACTTTAATTATAGCTATCTTGATTACGCTAAGTTAACTGGCACACAGTTACATTGTTTGGCGGGGGCAGGGAAACACTTTTCTTATGTCAGCAAAATTAGGAAAAATTGGGGAAAGACTTCATTATTATTGCAAAAAAGTATCACCTAGGTTAATGGAATTTAAGAAGAATTTATACCTATCACAAGAGCAGGTGTTTTAGTGGAAACTGCATAGACATTGCTAGTTGACACAGACAAAGAAACAGAAAACCTGTGTCTTCTACAAAATGTAAAATTACTCTAATGGCTTATATATGAACGAACTTAGCCAAGTGAATTGCAAGTAATATCCAAAATAGTAAATCATAAAATAAGCATCAGGCAAATTCTGAAGTGAAGCAGTTGTCAGTAGTTGAGTGTATGACTAATATATGTGGAAAAGAGGAACACACTCAGGTCTTAAGGAACAAGTAGATATGAAGAGGGTGTGATTAGGGCTATTTCAGTAAGTGATATGACTGTGAATTTTGATGAGTATTAAATAGCCTATGGGTACAAATTTGACATTTTATGAAGGGGGAATGCATGCATAGATTTCAGTGAGATGGCCCCCATGACAAACTTTGAAACTACCTTGACATTTACAGGAAAGGGAAATTTGCATAAAGCATAATTGCAAAAGTAAAATATACACATTTAGTATAATAATTTGACAGGTGTAGAATTCAACATCTAGTGTCATATAGATGTGTCTACAGAGACACACATATTGTATACATCTATACACACATACACTAAAATGTTTTATTCGAATGCAACAATTGTTAAAATACATTGAAGTAGATGATGTCTATAATAATAAAGTTATTTTTCTAGAATCAATGTTTGAAGCATTAGTTTGGTAACAATCAAGTTAATTATGTATCCTAGCAACTCTAACCTAGTTGAGAGAAAAGTTGAATTTTACTTGTCTATACTTCAAAAATACTCCTTTGAAGTAAATACTCACAAATACATCAAAGGTGATCCAAAATGGAAAGCATTCTATTTTTGTGTCATAAATTCCATTAATATGTACATGCTATTTTATAGCATTGTTGGAGTTAGTTTTTATTAGGAAAAATGTTTTTCTTCAAAACATACTTGAAAAATAGCTATATTTGTATATACATTTGAACACAGGAGAATTTCCTTAAAGATGCAGTAAGAATATTTTATTCCAGATTAAACATACCTTCACAGTTGTTTTTTCTTAATTAGCAATCATAATTATGACAATCAAATTCCTACCTAAAATTTATTATAGTTGAAATCAGAAAAAATATGACTTAGTAGACCTATTTCCAGTTTAAAACCGCCAATAAATTTCTTCTCACTTGGAATGAATCATTTCATGCTTATCACCATTTGAAAAATTAGAATTCCTGTGAAGATAGTGAAAGAATAGAACGGTGTGTAGAGAGGATGCTTCTGAGTCTCTCAACTCTCATTAATGAGAGTATCGTGCAGCAGAAGACAAGATACACAGGGGGATCTCAAATGGCCTCCAAAGCAGGGGAATTAGGAGTCTGCAGAGTGTGGTACTCTGGACAGAACTCCTATATTAAATTTCACTCACCCAAGGTTTAGGGACCATTGTGGAAGAGGGGCTGGAAATATTGTAAGAGCCATATGGAAATAGAATCCTACAAGTTCCTGGGGATTCTGCTCATATGAACCTACAGCAATGGTGCTGGCATGTTCAGGACCCATGCAAACTGAAGCAGACAAAAACCCAGCATGGAACTTGCAGACCCGAATCTTTGCTGAAGAAATATTGGCAATTGATTGCTGTTGGGTGAGGATGAGCTAATCTTCCTAAAGTGAGGGTCTCTGGGCTGGCTGACTAGACCTCCTGTGGATCAACCTACACTGAGAAACATTTGAGGACACTAATTTGACACAATAGAACTTAACACAGATGAAAGAATGTATGGGTTCCACATGGGGGGCTATAGGGTGATAACTGGGGAAGAGGGTATAAAGATGACTATGATTGATTGAAAATGTTCTGTGGGAAATACCCAACGATTCAATAAAAAAAGTAAACTAAAAAAAAAAAAAAGATAGTGAAAGAATCATGTAAAGAATGCCTGACAACGAATACGTTCTCTGAGCGGTATTGTCTACATCTTGTTGACAGGTAGTGATCCAACAGTCAGTGAAGACCACTTGTGTAATATGAACAAGGCCTTATGTTCATCTCCAGAAACACATCCTCAATTTAGTTTTATTTCTTGTTGTTCAGAAATACCAAAAGCAACTTAGGAAATTGCTTATTTGGCTGACAATTCCAGGCTGCAGTATCTAACTGCATGGAGTCAAGGTTCCAGGAACTAGAAGCAACTAATTATACTACATCCACAGTAGAGAGTAGAGATCGACAAATTACTGCACACAGCACAATCCTCAGTCAGCTCACTTTCTCCTCTCATATAATCTAAGATTTCCTTCTTAGCAAATAGTGTCATCTACAGTAGGTAGGTCTTCCCACTTAATTAATGTGATCAAGGTAATCCTCCACAGACATGCCTATAAGGCAGACTAATCTAGGAAAGCCTGCACTTTTTTGAGAAACTGTTGCCAGGTGATTCTAGGTTATGTCAAAATGACAATTAAATCAAACACAGACCCCACCTCAAAAGAAAATAAAACCCTCAATATTTCCAATGAGCAATCTTAGCTGACTTACACATTCCTTTGAGAGTTGGTCTTGATATTATACACACTGAGAGACTAATACCAGTGTATCCCAAGCCTGTGTTATACTCAGATTGAGGACAGCCAGATCTATCTATCTGTATCATAAGAATGTAACTCACATAATATAAGGACCTATTCCTTCAGAGTTGTACACAGAAACATACATGTGAAATTTCTATTTACTACAAAATACTTAAGAACTGTAGAACTCATAATTAAAATGGTAAGAGACGAAGTTGTATAATATGTACATGGGCTCCACTAAATAATTCCATTGGATTTTGCATATAATTTTATTCGTCATTTGAGAAAATCAGATAATGTATTTTGATCATATTCAGAACCTCTCACAAATCTCCTCTATACCTCTATACCTCACAGCCTCCCTCTATACCTCTCTCACTTCATGTCCTCTATTATTTTTTATTGATGCCTATAGAGTCTACTTTGTGTTTCCCAATTAGTCTTTGCTGTAGAGCTGTTCCCTAGAGTGTGGTCAACATGATCAGCACCACATTCTTAATGGAAACTAAGTCTCCTCACCACAGCTATAAATTACCAAAAGTTCTTCAGTTAGCAGTGAAGTTTTGTGCTCTGCAACCCTTTGTGGTGTAGTTTTGTATGGACTGGGTTTGTACAGGTCTTGTACTTGATGTTATAAGTGTTATGGGTTCATATTTGCAACCACACAGTCGCCTGACGTCTCTGGAAAACATGGTTTCCTTGAATTCATCTACCACCTCTGGCTCTCATGATCTTTCCAAACAGCCTACTTTGCAAAGATCCCTGAGCCTTGGGAAGAAAGGGTGTGATATAGGTGTCCCATTTCCAGCAGAATACTCTGCCGTCTCTTGTTATCTGCGTGTTGAAAAGTTCTGGATCTCTATATAAGCTGCCATCTGCTGCAAGAAGAATCATCTCTGGTGAGACTTGAAAGATGCAGTAAACTCTGTATATAAGGACATCATCTGGAGTGAGTTTAATAATATACCCACTTAGGAGAATAGGCAGTACATAACTCAGTGAGAAGAGAAAAAGGTGCATATCATGACTACCCACCCTTGATTTTTTAGAAAAATATTTAAATAACATAATTTAATATAGAAATAATCATTGAATTTTCTTAGAAGATTTCCTGTGTCACCAAATATATTCATTTATATTTAAAACAACATTTTGTCTCGGTGAACTAACTGAATGCAAAGGGAATTATCTCTATTCAAAAAATAGAATGAAACCATTATGTGAAGTGAGAGCAAATCTAGACTGCCCTGAGAGTATTTGCTGATTCTATATGTGAAATACAGAAAAATGTGTTAAGCTTTATAAAAATGGAATGAGCTACCAAGAGAACACAGAGGCCAGAACTTTATAGAGTAGCAGAATACCTGAATGTGTAGTCTGGAAAGCAAAGCAGAGGGTTGCAGTGTGCAAATCAGCATATTCAATTAATAATCTGTTAGATCTAGTGATCTAGTAAATATAAGCTGGTTCCTCAGCTACAGATCTTACACATGCACACACATACACACACACACACACACACACACTTAAATTATTACTGATTAATCTCTATAAAACTTCCCTTTATCAACATGAATCTCTCAATTTCAGGAGACACAGTTATAGCTTAATGGACTGAAGATTCATAAATTGCTGAATGATCCATTATAAAATTCTTTTTTTTCTTTCTTTTTGAAGAAGAAAATGGCAATTGTGGAACAGGAAGGGAGAGTTAATACGGAGAGGGTGATGTGAGAGCAGGGAAGAAGAGAATAAGGAAAGTGACAATGGACACTAAAGCTCTTTGAAAAAATGATATGGAAGCCCACTACTGTAAAAATTTCCAAATATATACACTTATGGAATTTCATATAAGGAGGAAACAGTGCCCCTCCCAGATACTAATAAGCTGTCCAATGAAAGCCCATTGCTAGGTGTGGGCAACCTATTTTTAAGTTCTTAGTCAGTGGTGTCCCATAGACACCCTCCAAAACACTACAGAGTATGGCTACTATTTAGGACTACTTTCTAGAATTTTCTGAAGAGACTAAATGTTGGAGTCATTATGCAAGTCTTAGGTTTAATATGTAAAAAAATAAGATTGTATTCCAGAAATAACAAACTATACAATGAATCAAGAATTATGTGAAAAAAGTACCACGTATCTTTGAATAATTCTGTCTGTATCTAAATCTTCCTCCACCCAGCCTTCCACCTACCTATTTTACTCATTTGACTTGCTACCCATATAGAGAAAGTGGGAGAGTGAAAACTAGGAAATTTGAAAATTTCAGAAAATGGGATTATGGAATGATTAAAACCTATCTTGAGCAGAGGAGAAAGTTATAAATATAAAAGAGTCATGTGAATAAATGGAATAGTATTATTTCAAACAGACAAAAGTGGAAAAATATATGAAGGCAAAAGGAAAACGGGGACAAAAAAGAAAATAAGAACATAATACTTGGGAGTAATTTGATTTTCAGAAGGACAGATGGCAAAGAAACACATGTTGCAGTTGCCGAGACATACAAGTGACATAGTTCATCAACAGAAGAATGGAGAGAAGAAATGTGCTGCACACATGAAAAGGAATTTTATTCATCTGTGAAGATCCGTGAAACACAATACTCAGGAAAATCGAGAGAGCTAGACATAATAATTTAAAGTAAAATAATCAGAGTCAGAAAATTAGGCAGCACATGCTTTCTTTCATCCTTGGAAATGAAATTAGCAAAGGACTGTGAAGGAGTAGCAAGTGAACTAAATGAAGAAAAAACGGAAGAATGAAAGATTGTAATTGAATATATATGCCATGGAAGCAGAACACAATACTCTGGAGGGGAAGAGGAGCAGTGATATTGGAAAGTAGATGGAGAGAGCAGTGGAGCATAAATAAGTGAAACTGATTCTCTATGTATTAATCATTTAAAGTGATATAAAGGAAATAATAGATATGAGTTGATGAGAAAATGATTGAAAAATTTACACAACTGTTGAGAGTATCTACTCTTTACGTTAAAAATGCATCAGTTCAAAGACACATCATGAAAAAGAAATGTATAATACAAACTTGAAAATATTGATTTTATTAAAACAAGTATATTCAACTACTCGATAAAAATACGTACACTTTGTGAAAATTAAACATAAGAATTCAAAACATTATAGTATGGTTAGTTGGCTCAGCATACAAAGGCCTTCCTGCAAACCCTAATGATCTGAATCAAATTCTTAGCACCCACATTGAAAGGAGAGAAAAGACTCTTGCAAGCTGCCCTTTGAACTCCACATGTATTCTATGGTGAGTTTAATCACACACACACACACATCCTAAATGAATAAATGTAAAAAATAACTGGAAAAGAATTCACAACATAAAGAGAAAACAATGAAATACAGTCTTCTAATTGTCAAGGGCAAATATCTATATTATAAAACTCTCCAACATTGTTAAATTGTTTAAAAGATTCAAGTATGAGAGTGAAAGGTATTTTTTCAAATAACAAACTAAAACCATGCATCATTAGAAGTATAAAAATTGCTTTAGGAAACTGGAAACAGACAACAGAAAAATGTTAGATGCAGAACTGTTGGAATTATCATATTTATGCAATTCTCACAAAGATCCATTTTGTAAAAAGTTACCATTATATTTGTTAATATCATCTATGGAAAATAAGAAGAACTAAAAGAGTTCAAGTGCTTCAATAGACAAAAGCAATAATAAAGGACAAACTCTCCAACTGAAAACAAAATGATGTTGAGAATATTTTTTTAAGGAATGGCAAAAAAAGAACACAGATTTTCAGAGTTTTCAGTGGAGGTGTCTTATCTTCACTTTGGCAAAATATTAACAGACACAAAGTAGACTTGATACGTTAATGAAAGTTTCTTTACACTAGCAGGAAATGACTAGTGTAATATATATTGTATATACATATATACACATATATTACCTTTGAAATAAATGAGCCAAATAGATTAATTTTGAGAAACAGAAAATCAAACATGAGTACACTAGATTGAAAATGAATGGGGATAATGGGAAGAAATATTAATTTGACAAGACACCACAAAGAGCATTATTAAATTATCTTTAGGATAACATAAGTTATTTGCAACACATTCCTTAATTAACAACTCATAAAGAAATAAGAAAGAAATCTTTGAACATGTAAACAAGCGAGAAATTGGTAAAAAATGGAAAAAGATGGAAAAAGTGTTTCATATAAAAGAAAATCTAAGAAGACAATAAATATTTGGAAGAAAATATTTGCATTCAGGATAAAAAATGAAAGCACAGGGGACTCAGAAACAGCCATCAAAGTAGCTAAAATTTAAAATGTTACCTGTACAAAGTTAGAGGATGGTGATGCATAATGAGAACTTCTTTCTTTTTCCTGACTAGAATGAAGTTTGGGAACCTATCTTTTGTAAGTTAAGAGCCATTATTTCTTCAGTTTTGATATTTGAAGAATCTGTGGCTCCTTAGCTGTTGATTATCTCTATTATAAAAGTGCTTCTAATAAACCAGCAGAGATTATTTGTTGGACTGGTCATTGTGGTTCATAGTCTTAGAGTTTAATGGAATCATTGCTTGTTTTTTCTCCCTTGGCAATTTGCATAGTATCTTTTCATACTATGGGGGATTATCTTCAGGGAAGAATCTTCCGGATCAGTTCCAGCTCAACTGCTCCCAATCCTATGACTGAAGTATGCCCTGTCTTCAGCAATAGGGTTTTACATTCAAATTCTTGGAGGGAACCAAAAGCTGTGACAGTAGCCTTTGTTCTCTTGGAATTATTTTAGACTACCCTGGGCAACAACTCAAAAGGACGTTTCACCTGCCTGGCAATTCATTTTTTAATAGCTTTCAACTATGCACTTATAAGCTTCTATAACAGCAAAGGAAACATAAATGCACATGAATGCACTGCTTTAGGTATCTTTATAACATCTTGGAACCACAAATGAAAGAAAATATGATATTTGTCTGTCTGAAACTGATGTAGTTCACCTAATATATTTATTGCCAATTCTATCCATTTCCCTAAAAATTATGCAGCTACTGTTTATGGCTCACAAATGTCCATGATTTTTATATACAAATATTCAATGACTGCAGAAGCCAGAAGAGGGCATTCGATACCCTGAAACTGGAGTTCTAGATAACTGTTAAATACCACAAGAGTACTGACAAGTGGACCCGGGTCCTCTGCAAAACAATCATTGCTCTTAATTGTCAGATCATCTCTAAGCCCCAGGAACTTATATTTTATAATGATATATTTTTATTATATCAGTTATATCTCCCTTTTAGATGTCCTTTTTAAATATAATTATATCTAATAACTGTTGAAATGTTTCACATAAACTAAATATTGCAATCTGGATTTTGTGGCCATCTGCTCTATAATATATCTTGATTTCACTAACTTGTTAAAAGTTTACTGAAATCTTTACCTGTCTTGTGTTTATTACTTTTTTATCTGATCTACTTTTTGAGAGAGGTTTTCCTTATGTAGTCAAGTCACATTCAAACTTGTCATTGTCCTGGCCCAGTCTCCAAACATTTATCTACCCACAAAAATGATTTCAATGATTTTTCATTCATATTGATGTGGAATACTATTTTAGAAATTAAATTTAAAAATATTTACCTTGACTATTTAACTACAATTCTGCTTAAAGTCTCCATGCCAATATTCAAAACATGTCCTTCAACAAGATTTATTTTGTGCTCATATTTTCATAGTTTTATCATCATTCTCACCATTGTATATGTAAAATCAGAAAATTGAGCTTAGTTAATAAAGACCTCAAATTGTATATAAGAAAGAATAAAACTATATTCATCCAAAATCGAGATAACTCCCCCTAAAAATAATTTTTGACTATATGTTAGAAATTTAGAAATTTCTCTTTTTCCTACAGACAAATATAACATAGGAAAGAGTAGCAAATCGTGTTTTGATCTTCATTATAAACTGGAACAGATTTAGGATCACGATGCAACACACACTTAAGTGTGTCTATCTGTTCACTCACAAGGAGGTTTAACTTAATCGGGAAGACCCACCTATAATCCAGGTGGCACCATCCCATTGGTTAGGGTTATGGACTGAATATAAAGAAGAAAACAGACCCATCTCTCTCTCTTTCCTCCCCCATCCTCAGCTTCCTGACTGCACATGCAGTGTGACCTTCTGATCCTGTCCTCATGCCTTCCTTCCCTTCCCTGGTCTCATGCAGGGAAACAAACTGTTCCTCCCTGCAGTTGCTTTTCTCAGAAATTTGTCACAGAATTGAGTGAAGTGACTTATGATATAAAATCCCTCAGATTATTTTGGAAATCTAATCTTATATTACTAGATAGATTTCATTCAGGTGTGGTAGCCCACGCCTCTAATACCAATGGTTAGAACTGGCGAGCAACCTGGTTTCAGGCCAGCTGGGGTTATAATCGGAACTTGTCTCAAACAAAACAACGAAAAAGTAGATCAGTCATGTTTCTGGGCATCAAAATTAGAACATCTGATGCTTGTATTAATACTCTTTCTGCAGTTAATAGTACATTATCATCATCTTAGAAGCATAAGGGAAAGAGATTTATTTTGGATGTTGGTTATGGAGATTGTTAGGACCTTTTTAGTGGCAGATTCGAAGACAGAAGGAGTCAAGCAGTTCAAATATTTGTGTTTATGAAGGACTTCAGATCTCTTCCTTCTATCTTGTAGACTCTTCTAGGATTCAGTCTTGAGGACTCTACACAGTGAACTTATCTGTACTCAAACACTTAATAAAGCCCTTAACATGTTGGATCGTTTCCACCCTGCTTCTTCAATTCTCTGATATTTTAACACACGAAACATTAGGTAACATAAATAATAATACCGTATTTCTCTCAAAACTATCATTAACGTTGCCCTTCTTTTTATATATGTATTCAAAATCTGCTACACATGATTCTTTCTCTATAGATAAGTACAAAAATTGCAAGTACTAATATTTGCTTCAGTGATTTCTTTCATTTCCTTGGATACTGTGGCACGTTTTTAATTGATACATATCTTTTCAAAACAGGGTTATGTATTCAGAGAAATTACAGCTAAGACTTTGAATTCTGGGACCTTGTCTGCCTTTGAAGTGATGTTGTATAAATCTTTGATATAATGTGACAATTTTAAGATGTTAACTCTCACAACCCACTTTTAATCCTTTGTTTCTTGTTTGCATGTGATATCTGTCATCCAACATAATAGACATCTCTGTCAGTTTTGTGTTGGATGCAATTTTAATTGTTCGTGTCTTTGAAAAATGTAATGCAGAACTGTGACAAAAACCTCTGTCACATTTTAGTAGAATTTGTTTCTCTATTGGTAGAGTCTTCAGTAATTATGGTTATTTCTGCACATGATCAGGTGTTGACAACAGGATTCAAATGCCCTGTCTTTTAACAAACAGAATTCTCATTCTCAAGGACAACATGTGAGACCTTGTGAATAATCTTTCTGAAGTCTAGACCCTCTTTAATGAATATGTTAGCCAAACATATTTTAGTAATCCTGCTTATGAGAAAACACAGCACATTTCAAAGGTTGTATCCTTTGTACTCATGAACATTTGGTAAGAACTTCTTGCTTTGAAAATACAGCATCATTTATTTAAACTATTATAGCACAGCTGGGGAGACGGCTCAGTGGTAAATACAGTCTGCACTTGAGGACTTAATTTTGAATAACTGTAACCTATGTAAAACCAGATGCTACAGCATGCACCTGCAATTCCAGGGTTCTTATGGAGACATATGAGGTGAGACAGAATGATCCCTACAGAAATTTTGGGCCAACTGATCTCCCATTTATAGTGGGGAAAAAACAAACAAACAAACAAAAAAAACCAGAACATATCTAGAAATATGTGGAAGGTGGATATCCACATCTTCACTATCTTCTGAATCCAATATGTGTACCATGAACTACATGCAAACACATTAACACATACAAAGATACATATAAATTGTATACACAAGGAGACAAAAAATAATGTACAATATATTTTGCTGTGATTCACATATAACATCCATTTTAAAATTATTATTTATTTTTATATTGTTACATGTATAACCTTTTTGTCTGCTTTATATGTAAGTTTGTGCATGCAATGCCCAAAGAGGACAAAAGAGAGTGTTGGATCCCTGTTACTGGAGTTACAGATGGTAGTTAGCTTCCAAGTGGGCACTAGAAACTCGAACTGGATCCTCTGCTATTGCAGCAAGTGCTTTTATTCACTGAGCCAGCTCTTGAGTCCTAACATTCATTTTTTAAACAAATTTATTCTCTGGCAGTTTTTCTGCAATAGGATTGTACCATCCAAATCTATTGGTGAACCACAGACAATGTCCATCTCTAAACCTGTATTGGTTTAGAGATGCTCTGTAGTCTTCGTAGTGAAGCACTCCTAGGCAACTATCCCAAATCAAGTTCTGGGATTTTTATTTAAAAATCCATGATTTCTGGGATGGGTCTTGTCCAACTATTAATGATACCTGGGTTCAAGTCTTTTTTGATTTATCTTAAAGTTGTGGAATGTAATGGGACTTCTTACATCCTTAGTTTTGGTAAACTTGTCTCTACCGAGAACCATGCTTCTTCCACATAACTGACCCATCTCCGTCAAAATCTTGTCACCTCAAACACTCTGTCCCTATTTACATATATCATGTATTTTGCTATTTTTTCTCCCCTTAAGTCCTCATATCCAGCCCCCCAGTGTCCCTTTCTCTCTTATAACTCACTAAAGACAATCCAAGTTAAATAAGTCTAAAAACTGAAGCTATGACCCACCAATTAGTGACAACATGCAGTGCAGTATTTTCTGGGTCTAAGACACTGCACCCGATATGCTTTCCATTTCCACCTGTTTTACTCTAAATCTCATAATTTCATTTTTTTGTTTTTTTAATGCTTTATTTTTTAACGATTTTATTTAATCATGTGTGTTTCATACAGAACATTTCAATCAATCTTAATTTTCTTTATATTCCTTTCCTCTGTACCTCCCTAACTGGAATCCATACATTCTTTCATCTGTGTTAAGGTCTATCATGTCATTAGTATCCCCAAGAGACCTCAGTGTAGATTTATACACTGAGGTCTCGTCAGTATACCCAAAGGCTAGCCCATCCTTACCCAACAGTAAACCACTGCAAAAATTTCTTAGGCAAAGTTTTGTGTCTGCTACACATTTTCCCATTGTCATGCAGGGATTCTGTCTGCTTCAGTTTGCATGGATCTTGAGCATGCCAAAATGATTGCTGTAGGTTCATCTGATGAGGGCCCCAGAAGCTTGTAGGATTCTGTTTCAATGTGGTTACTCCCCTCCTCACTTGTTCTTAAATCTTTCCATCCCCTCTTCCACAATGTTCCCTGAGACCAACGTGAGTTAGACAATATAAGAGTCTTGTCCAGGGACCCACACTATACATATTCCTAATCTCCATGATTTATTCATTTTTCACCTTTTGTGTTCCAGGTTCTTTGTTGTATGAGGGAGATTTATTAATGAGAGTTGAGCTTCATTATGTTTGCTTTACTCTTTGTTCTATATTGTGTGAGCCTTGGGTACAGAGGCTGCATTGTAGATTGACACTTAAGTATGTGCAGTTCACAGACAATCTCTGTGTGTGAACAGCTGTGGTAGTCTGTATTAGTTACCAACTAGTGCAAGGGAAGCTTCCTTGATATGAGGTGATTGGCACACTTGACTGAAAATATAAGAAACCACATTTTTCATTTAGTAAGAAGTTACCTTAGCCCAGGGATGTGACAGCCCTGAGGATCTCTCTAAGATCTCTGACTCCTTCAGCCATATGTGTTTGGCTATGATTACAGTATCACACATGAATTTCCTCCCATTGAGTGGGCTCTAAGATCAATTAAGTAGTCATTAATTGTTCCCAAGATAAAAATACCACTACTTCACCAATTTTGTTTACTGTACATTGTGGAATTTGGTCATGAAGCTGCTATTGGGCCATTGATTGATGCTTTCCCTTATCTACTTGTATAGTGCTCTCCAGAGGTAGGAGAGTTCACCTTCAAGGGAAGTGGCTTCCAGATCAATTCCAGCTCCATTGCCCAAAAAATGGCCTCTGAAGTATATCCTGTCTTTAGCAATAGGATCTTAACTTCAAATTCTGTGATGCAACCCAGGGCTGTGGTAATAGCCCATATAATTTTGAGAGTCTCTTCACCATTATGCCCAACAACTCAAAGTAAGGTTCCTCTTGTCTGGCACTGTTTCTTGTGATGCAGACCTCACTTATGTACATGGACTCATGTAAAGGTCTTGTATGTGGAATTTGTCATTAGGTTATTATACTAATATGATTTCCTCTGGTGTTTTACAAAGCTAAGCATAATTTTCTCTTCTCTTCTCTTCTCTTCTCTTCTCTTCTCTTCTCTTCTCTTCTCTTCTCTTCTCTTCTCTTCTCTTGTCTTCTCTTCTCCTCTCCTCTCCTCTCCTCTCCTCTCCTCTCCCCTCCCCTCCCCTCCCCTCCCCTCCCCTCCCCCCCCCTCTCCTCCCCCCCCCTCCCCTCCCCCCCCCTCCCCTCCCCTCCCCCTCCCCTCCCCTCCCCTCCCCTCTCCTCTCCTCTCCTGTTCTCTTCTCTTCTGTGGGGCTCTGGCCTCCCTGCATGCCTTTTTCTCTGCTAGCTCCCTGGTCAGGAACTAGCTTCAGCACGTCAGCTGCAGTTCCTATGAGAACAACTTCTGCAGTTTCTGTAAGAACAGCTTGACCAGAACAACTCGACCTTTAGAGGCCTAACCGCAGACCTTTAAATGACAAAACCTAATTGTTCTGAACCAGGTACCGTCACATACTCAGACATTGCTTCGGAACCTGAACTTTTTACCCCTACCAATTTCCCCTGAAATTTTCTGCTATTAATCACTGGCATCTGCTGGGTGCATGTATATGTGAACCCAACTTGAATAAATCAGAAGCTTCTCCACCATTTTTGGTGTCTGTGTTGTGTGTGTCTTGTTTGTCTTCAATTCCTCAGCCCCTCGCCAGATAGACTTGGATACAATTGTAACTTGGATACAATTGTAACACAGGCATTACACCTCTTCTCTTCTCTTCTCTTCTCTTCTCTTCTCTTCTCTTCTCTTCTCTTCTCTTCTCTTCTCTTCTCTTCTCTTCTCTTCTCTTCTCCTCTCCTCTCCTCTCCTCTCCTCTCCTCTCCTCTCCTCTCTTCTCTTCTCTTCTCTTCTCTTCTCTTCTCTCTTTTTTCTCTCCTCTCCTCTCTCTCTCTCTCTCCACCCCCATCATCTACCCTTCCATCCATGACTTTCTCAATAAGTGTCCCCAGTTTTCCCCATTTCGCCCTTGTAATACTAGTCTCCTAAGGTCCCACCTCTTTTCAACTCCATTTTTTTCATTTTATTCCTTATTTCCTTGTGTAACCCTCCCTCCCCTTTTCAATTTAAATATGCTCATTTTATCTATTTCTCCCTTAGTAACACCTGTCCCCTACTATTCTTCTCTCTCAGGTTCTTTCATTCAATTTGCTTCCCTGGTTCCTTTCCATTTTCTTGGTTCATGAAATTACACCATAATACATACTCACATATAAGGGTTTGATGCTAGGATCCACAGATGAGAGAGAACACACAATGTTTGTTTTTCTGATTGTATGCCACTTCACTTAGCATAACAATTTCTAGTTCCATCCATTTACTTGTAAATGTCATGATTTCATCTTTCTTAACCAATGATTAGAACTCCATTGTGTAAATGTCCCAATTTTCATTATTCAATCATCAGTTGAGAGACATCTTTCATCTCTTGGTTATTGTGAAAAGAACAGCAACAAATGTGGATATATAAATACCTCTGCAATAGGATGTCTTCTCAGGTTATATGTCAAGGAATGGTATGACTGGTTCAAATGGTAGATTCATTATTATTTTATAAGATTTCTCTACACAAAGCTTTCATAGGGGTTGAGTTTATAATCCAACCAGCAGTAAATAAGCATTCCTCTTTCCCCACATCCTCTCCAGAATTTAGTATCATTTGTTCTCTTTATAATAGCCAGTCTTAGTGGGATAAGATGGAATCTTAAATTGGTTTTAATTTACATTTCTTATATTATTAATGATGCTGAGTGCGTTTTAAACTATTTTTACTCCTCCTTTATTTTTTTTAGAATGCTCTGTTCAGATCCTTAGTTCATCTTTTAACTTGGTCATTTGTTTTGTTCATTCTTTGTTTTTGAGTTCTTTATGTATTCTGGAGTTTAAATCTCTGTCAAATGTATCACTGGTGAAGATTTTCTCCTGCTTGGTGGGTTTCTCTTCACATCCTTCGTTATTTCTTTTGCTGTACAGAATATTTTTAGTTTAATGAGTTCCCACTTGTGGACTGCTATCCGTAACTCCAGAGCAAGTGCTGCCTGATTTAGAAAGTACTTTCCTATACCTATATCTATAGCTTCTTGTCAATGTTTACTTTGAACAGTTTCAGAGTTTCAGGTTTCACATTTTTATCTTTGATCAATTTAGAGTTGATTTTTGTGCAAGGTGAAATATAAGGGTCTAGTTTCAGTCTCTTACGGGTGTTCATCCAGTTTTGCCAGCACCATGTAACGAAGTAGCTGTTTTTCCTCTAGTGAGTGTTCTTGGTGCTTTTGTGTAATATCAGGTGGGTGAAATTGCAAGTACTCATGTTTGTGTCTTCAATAATATTCTGTCGGTTTATGGGTCTATTTTTGTGCCAGTACCATGCAGTTTCTATGACTATAACTCTGTATTACACTTTTAAATCTGGTATGATAATGCCCTCTGCAATGCTCTTTGAACTCAGAGTTGTTTTAGCTGTCCTGGATTTTTTGAGTTTCCATATGAATTTTAGTATTTTTTTCTAATACTATAAAAAATTCCATGCAGATTTTGAGTGGGATTGCATTGAATCTATATATTGCTTTTGTTAGAATGGTCATTTTCACAATATTATTTTTTCTAATTCATGAGCATGGAAGTATTTCCATCTTCTGGTGTCCTTATTAATCCATCTCTTTCTTTAAAAATCTAAAATTTTCATTGTAGAGATCTTTAATATCTTTGGTCATGTTATATATCAAGAGATGACAGAGAGAGACAGAGAGAGAGCAAGAGAGGGATTATTGTGAATGAGAAGATTTCCTTTTACTCTTTCTTCAAATCCCTGTAATTGGTGTTGGAAAAACTATTGATTTTTATAAAATAACTTTGTAAACTGCCAGTTTACCTAAGGTGATAATCATTTATACGAGTTTTCTAGTTGATTTTTTTAGCATCTCTTAGATATACTATGTCATATACAAAACAGGATAATGTGACATTTTCTTTTCTAATGAGGACATTTTAACTTCGTTCTCTGTCTTATTGCTCTAGCAAGGGTTTCAAACACTATATTAAATAGGAGTGGTGATAATAGACAGCCTTGTCTGTTACCTGATTGTAATGTGAATGCTTCCCATTTTCCTACATTTACGATGATGTTGGCTGTGTGTTTGTTGTATATAGCTTTAATTATGTTGATGTATGTTCCCTCCAGTCTAATTCTATCTAAGACTTTTAAGTTTAATTGAATTTTGTCAGAGGCCTATTCTGCATCTATTGAGATGATCATGTGATTTTTGTCTTTGTGTATGTTTGTGTGCTTTATGACATTTATTGACTTACATATAGTATATTGGCCCACCCCTGTACCTCTGGAATAAAGCCAACTTAATCATGGTGGATGAGCTTTTTGATTTGTGTCTGTATGTTATTTGCAGTATTTTGTTGACAATTTTAGTGTATATGTTCATTAAGGATTTGGGTCTATAGATTTCATTTGTTGTTGAGTTTCAAGATTCTTGAACTGCAATGTTAATTCATTTATTTGTGCTCTTTCTGATTGTTAAAGTTATAACTGAAAGATGTGTATTGGTTCCCATTATTTTAAATTATGATTGCTTCTTTGGTAGACATTTGTGTTGCCCCACGTTACTTGTATATTTCATTCCTGTTTTTTTTTAAATTTATAATCTTTGCTTGAGTGTTTCAATTATTTAAGTTTAGCATCCAGTCTTGATATTCTGTTTTCTAGTTCATTCATTCTATTGGTGAGGCTTTCTCCTCTAGTGTCAAATTGGCTGAGTTTTTCACTTCCTTCTTTATGTAAGTCTGACTTTCCTTTAATAATTCTATCTATTTTGTGAACTCAGTCAGAAGTTTTGCCTATCCTCATTTATTTCTTTGATTTATTTGTGTGTTCTTTAACCTCACTCAGTTCTTTGATGTTTATTATTGTTCTTCTAAACTCTGTCATGGTTTACCTCTATGGGCTTCTCATTGTAGAATTCTTCTGTAAGAATGGTGATGTTTGGTGGGGACATATGGTTTGGGTATTTCATATTATTATTTTTTCATTGTGATCTTGACGTGGATTTCTTTTGTTGTTTGTAGGTCTGATGTGAGACTGGAGTCTTCTTTTGTTTGGTTGAAGTCTGATTCTGTTTATATACTTGATGTGTCTTGGTTGTTTTCTTATTGGGTATGAAAAGCTGATTGGTCAAAGCTTCAGGCTCTCTGTTTTGATTTTATATCAAATAAACACAACTGGAGGTTCCAGATGGCTCTAGTTCGGCTGCTCCAGAGTTCCCTCAGAGGCACAGAATAGGCAAGATCAGGTGCTCTCAGGTTTCACTTAAAATCTGCATCCCCAAAGCCTGAAGGCATAGCAAGAACTATTTGGGAAAATAGCTAGGCAGAGGCTGAATTCAGGCTTTTTCAGGCAGTCTGCAAAATTCAGTGAAGGAGGCTGCTCACAGAAGTACAATGCAAGTTACGGGAGGGGACAGCTAAGGGAGGTCAGAGGAATGCAAAGGCAAGTTGTGAAGGCTCTAAAGAACTAGACTGAAAAATTGAGCTGGTCTAAGGGATTCTAGATACAGTGGGTGGGTCTGGACTAAGTGATTAGTTTTGGGAACAGGGGTTCTGAGGGCAGGAAAACACCTATGCCCAAAGCTTTAAGAAGCTGGTGCTTTCTTTTTTTATTGAATTTTATATATTTCATACAATAGCTGTTAATCAAATTTATATTATGTCCTCCATCCAGCCCCCTCCAACCTCTCACTGGACTTCATGTATTCCGTCAAACATGTAAAGTCCTATCCAGTCAAGTATTTGTACCCAGATATCCTTTAGTGTAAATTCATCCACTGGATTATGACTGTTCTAGAGATTGTAAGAAAGGCATACTGTTCATCTCCCAGCAATAATCATTCTTCAACCTTTCTCAGTCTGGCTCTGGCCCACCACCAATTTCTATTGCTCTACTCCAGTCCCTTGTGCAATTTGAGTTGGTGTGACTCCTCTGCGTATTGTCACCATCGCAACAAGTTCACATGTTCAAGCTTCCAGTAGCCTGAAAGACTCTGCTTCCCTAAATTCATGAACCATCCTCATCTCTTACATTCTTACATCTGCCCCTTCTTTCTCAATGATCCCTGAGTTATTGAGACTGGGTGCGTAGGTTCAATATAGGAGTTCTATCTAGGGATATATACTCTGCTGTCTTTTGTTCTTTAAAAGTTGGCCAGTTGTGGCCTTCTGTGTGCAAAGCGCTGTGCTGTTTAAGGAAATTTCACTCATGAGAGTTGAAGGATTTTTAGTTTTCAAGCTACCTTTTATTCTTCTGTGTTCTATGAGCTTCAGTGTAGAAGTTCAGTTGTAAACGTGTCCCCTAGGACTTAGCATCAGTCAGATGTATATTCTCTGTGTCTTACCCGTTATGGAATTTTGCTGTAGCATTCATCTACTGCAAAAAGAAGCTTCTTTGATGAATGATGTATTAAATGTTTGTCTGTAAATAGAAGGGTCCATATTAAGCACATGGTAGGAAACTGGATTTCTCTTGAGGTATTTCTCCTGTATCAATGTCCCCTCCTAGTGCGTATTTGGCTGAGTTTACACTGTTATCCATGAGTTCACTGAGAGGGCTTTAAGTACAAGTAAATAGCTGTTGATTACTCCCACCCAGACCGTGCTACTACTGCACCAATATACGTAGTTTGCTGTGCCAATTGTTATGGTTATTAGAATTTAAGTTTGGGTTGGACTGTTGATTGATTTTCTCCCTTAGGAGTTTGCATATTATCATCAAGTATTATGGGAGAAAAGTCACACAGAAGGCATCAAGGTCAGTTCCTGTTCCATTGCTCTTAGTTGTTTCCAAAATATGTCCTGTCTTCAACAGGAAGATATTATCTTCTAAATCTGGGAGATAACCAAGAGCTTTGGTAGGAGCCTGTATTATTTGGGAGTCTCTTGGACCACTATCCCCAACCACACAAAGTGAGGTCTCTTCTGTCTGCCAATCTGTTCTTTGCCCAACAGTCCCCAGGTATGCAAATGCACTAATGTTTAAACACTGCCTATGCATTTTCCAGCAGTTTTCAGCAGCGTCACATTTTCTGCTGTGTTTCCTAGCCTTCTAAGATTATTTCAACTTGCTATTTTCCCTCCCATCAGACCTCCCTCCTCACTTCCCAGTCCCAGCAACCACATTATCCCAAACGTCTCCCCTTAATATTTGACTTTCTCAATCCCTCCCCTCCTGAAATCGCACACGCACACTGTGATCCCCTGCATGTGCCTCTCCTCTCCTCCCCACCTCTCTCCTGGTAACAGCTGTTCCCTACTATCCTCTTTTTCATGTTCTTTCTTTACATTACCTCTATGTGTCCTTTCCCTTTTCCTGGCTTCTGGCATTACATCAGGATATATACTCACATATAGGGGATTGATGTTATATCCACAATTGAGGGAGAAGACAGGTTGGTCACTTGCTTTTCTGTGTTTTTGTTACATCACTTAGTATAATACTCTATAGTTCCATTCAATTACTTGCAAATTTCATTATTTCATCTGTTCTTACTCCTGAATAGAACTCCATTGTGTAAATGTACTATATTTTCATTATTCATTTATCAATTGAGGAACATTTATGTTGTTTCCATTTCTTAAGTATTGTGAAGAGAGCAGCATCAAACATAAATGTGCAGGTCTCTGTACAATAAGATAAGTCCTTTGGGTATATGCGAAGGAGTTCTATAACTGGATTGGTTTTTTGGGAGTTCTCCACACTGCTTTCCATAATGGTTGCATGAGTTTGTATTCTCAACAGCAGTGAATGAGTATTCCCCTTTCTCCATATCCTCAACAGTATTTGGTGTATTTTGTTCTTCAGTTGATAGATATCTAGGCTGATTCAATTCCCTAACTATTTCAATTAAAAGAGTAATGCACATGGGTGTGTATGTATCCCTGTTGTAGGATGCAGAGTACTTTGGCTATATGTGATAATAAATGTGTGTCTTAGTTTCATTTCTTGTTACTGTGATAAAAATATCCTGTCCAGAACAATTTAAGGGAAAATGTGTTTATCTGAACTTTTCAGAGTTCAGCTTACCATAACAAGAAAGTCATATCCGCAGATGTGTATAGCATTTGACTACACTGCTTTTATAGCCATGAACAGAGAATGATGAATTTATAATGCATATGAGAGCTTAGATAATATTCTCCAGTATCTCACAGTCCAGAATTCCCTGCCCATTCAATAGTGCTACCTACAGTGAGTGTCTTCCCAACTCAGTAACTGGAACTGAGATGATCGCCCATAAAATTTCCACATTCAGACAATCCCTCATTTCCAATTATTCTAATTCCTGTCAAGTTGACAGTTGAAGCTAAACATTACACTGTGTCATAAGAGAGTTCTATTTAAATCTCAGAGCAACCTCCATACTGTTTTCCATAGTGGCTATACTGGACTATCCTCCTTCCAAAGTGCATACTGTATCTTTCCCTGCTTCAATGAAAGCATTTGTTGTCATTTCTGTTCTTGATAATGGCCATCCTGACTGGAGTAAGTATAATAGCAAAACAGAGTTAATTTTCATTTCCCTGTGATGGTTGAATAATTTTTTAATGTTACTACCATGTATATTCTCTTAAGAATTCTCTGCTCAGTTCTATATTTTATTTCTATCATTTGCTTTCCTGATGATTACATTTTAATTTATTTCTTCATTGCAGAAGCTAATCCTTTTAGATATACAGTTGATAAAGATTTTCTCTATTCTGTTGGCTGCTTCTTCACTTGATTGACAGTTTCTTTAGCTTTATAGAGCATTTTGTCTCCTAAGTTAAAATTTATCCATTGTAGTTGAAACTGACTTGAAAGCTACTTTCCCTGAAGTCTAGCTCTCATTGCTCTGGAGAACACTGTGCAAGTAGCCAAAGGAGAGCATCAACTGATGGCCCAACACCAGCATCATGACCAAATAACCACATCTATGACTTGGCACAGCATTCAACATTGGTCCAGTAATGGCACTTTTATCTTGCAGCCAGTGAATTGCTACCTAATTGGCCTTAGAGCCCACTCAATGGGAAGAAACTTATGTGTGGTACTGTAATGACTATGAGGTGAAGAATTCATAGATCTTTGAGAACCCCATGGTTGTCGCATCCCTAGTCTAATGTAACTTCTTATGAAATGAAAACTATGAATCCTTATATTTATGGTCAAGTATCCCAGTCACCATTCATCAAAGAAACTTTTCATACCAAATGGAGTCTAGCACAGAGTACCACAGCTGGTCACACACAGAGATTGTCCGTGAATTGCCCATGCCCAAGCAGTATATCTGCACTGCAGCCTCTATACCTAAGGCTCAGGTGATATAGAACAAGGTATAATGAAGAAATTAATAAATCTCTCAACTCTCATTAATGAAGCTCCCTCATGCAAAAAAGGGCCAGTAACACAAAAGGTCACAAACGGCTAAAGCAACGAGATTAGAAATCTTCCGAGTATGATTCCTGAACAGGACTCCTATATAAAGTTTACCTCACCTAGGGCACAGAGACCATTGCAGAAGATGGATGGAAAGACTGTCAGTGAGAAGGTGCTTGACCATACAGAAATAGAATCTTACAGGCTGCTTTAACCCTGCTCCTATGAACCTACAGAAATCGTTTTGGCATGTTCAAGTTCCATGAAAGCTCCGGCTGACAAGAATCCACCATAGAACTGGGGAAATGGATAATAGATCCCAATTTTTGACCAAGAAATGTTCGCAACAGGTTACTGTTGGGTGAGGATTGAGCTACTTTTCCTAAAGTGAGGGATTCCAGGTGGGCGCGTTAGACCTCATTGGATGAACCTGCACTGAGATCATTTGGAGATACTAAGTTTGCACTATAGACATTAACATAGATGAAAGAATATATGAATTCTGGATGCTGGTGGGGAAGGGGATATAAAGATGATTAAGATTGATTGAAATGTTCTATATGATATACACAATGATTCAATTAAATAACTTAAACAAATGGTCCATTGTTGATCTTATTTTCTGTGCAAAATATTTTCTACTCAGAAAGTTCTTATCTATCTACAGGTTAAAGTGTATGCTTTATCTCAAGTATAGCATTTTCAGTGAGTCATGTCTTCAGCTGATGTCCTTCATATAGAGTTGGGTTTCTGTCAGAGTAAGGTATACGGTTTGGTTTTGTTCTACATGTTGACATGCATATTTCTCATTATCAGTAGTTCAGGAGAATGTCTTTTCTCTACTGAATACTTCTGCACCTTTAGAAAATATCAGATAGCTTTAATTGTGTGGACCCACACAATTTAATTGTGTGGTCCCTTGTTTAGTTAGTCTATTTATCTATGTGGCTGTTTTTTGTGCCATGCTGTTTTTGATACCTGAGCTCTGAAACATAACTTCAAATAAATCATTTATATAATGACATCTAGTACGGTTGAACCATACCTCACCATTGACATTACACTCAGAACTACTCTATCCCAGGCTGCTACCAGAATGGTCTGTTCAGTTCTGCTTATATAATTCAATGCCTGTTGTAGTACAAAGTTCCAAAATATTTCCAAATCCTCAAATATCATCAGATGTCTCACAGCAAGAACCCCAATTTTCAGGTGGAGGATATTTCTCATTCAAACTACATCAATCATACACTCAGTTTTTGTTTTGTTTTGATTTTTTTCAGTAGCTCACCCAAGCAATTCTTATATCTTTTGCTTCAGTAAAGCTGAGTTTAGTACACACCTCTATTCCAAAAATTTTGAAGAAAATATCTTTCAAATTTAACTTCAACATTACTGACATAACTTTGCCAGAAATATAGTTAATAAGTTACACTTTTTCTAATGAATCTGTTTCTTAATTTAATGCATATAAATATTTTCTAACTTAAATTACTTGGCCCCCTCCAAGAGATATTCTACTATATCCTCTTGATAAATACGGTAACTGAGGCTGATACATATTAAATCCAACTTTGAGACAGTCAGCTAACTTCAAAACTTCTCTTTTATTCATCATGGTTTAGATGGGTATCTATGTATTTATTTATGGCACATATTCTTAAAATAACCACCAGACTGTGAATAAGGCATTACCTGGCCTGAATCTGTCTCTGTACAGCTGACAAGTGTTTGAACATGATATGCCTGTGTATCCTTTTCACTGTTTTCTCCATTTGAGCAAAATATAATTGTATGATGTAGGAAAAGGTGAGATTAGAGGCCCTCTGTCCAATAGCAACCATGTTATCCCAGCTTCTTCTTCTCTCATTTCCTTCCTCCCTCCTTCTCTCATTCTCTATCTCCCCTTTTCATTTCTTCTATTTCTCTGTCATTCCAATCAAAATTCTTAGAAGAAATGATTCCATTAGGAAAAAATGAGTTGAAAATAGTTGCTCAATACATTGCTGCTTCAGCCCCAATTTCACTGAATACACGTTGGTATAGGCTAGCAATTTTGGAAAGTTAATTATATATAAAGTATTAAATATATTTTGAGCTGAAAAGGCCAAAGAAATTATCTATTCTAGCCTCTTCCTTTTATGGATGGGAGAATGAATCACATAGGAGAAATTAATTTACCTAAGGTCAAAGACTAGTTCAGCACAGAATTACAATTATTAAACTCTCATAATGCATTATGTCACTTGCCTATTTGAAGGGTACTTTAAAGAACTGCTTAATGAAACTTGTCATTATATTGACTGTAGTGATATTTTGGAGGTCATTGTTCATAGCATACCACTTTGTTCTTTTTATGAGTGAGTACAAAAGATATTTGCCATGGTCTTAGAATACAAACAGTTTATATTGAGCAAGCTGTGGTTTTGTTTTGCTTTTTCCTATAACGTTCAATATGTGATTGAATTTCATTTTTTGAACAGCTGTTAGAATTATCACAGACAGATAAGAAGTCCATTCATTCGTAAAACTGATAAAGAATTTCAAGGTATGTTTCCTCTCTGGCAAGCATGTTCTTGATTAGTATTAAGTATTATATTTCAAATGCTTAAATTTATTTATTTCATATTCATAAATTCATGTATGTATTTTGTTATGCTGCTGTCATTCATTTGGACTAAATATGGCAAGTAAGACAAGAATGACATCCCTTTAAGATTTGTGAGTAATTGCTCTAGTTTCTAATGCAGTGGCTTATATATTATAATAGTTTGTTAAATGCTTAAAAGTATGGAAGTAAAGTATATCAAATATGAATACATAAAATGAACAGGGATTAAGAGTCTGCAGCGTATGGGCCCTTAGACAGGAGCCCAATGTTAAACTGCACCCAGCTAGGCCTTAAGTATCATTGCAGAAGAGGGAGCAGAAAGATTGTAAGAACCAGGGGTAAGGGTTTATGACCATATAGAAATAGAGCCTTAGAGGCTCCTGGGACCTTTCTCATACAAAATGCAACAGAAATGCTGTCAGAATGCACAAAGCCCATGGAAATTCAAGCAGACAAAAATAAAGCATATAACTTCAGAAACGAGCAGAAGCCCCCAATCTTAACTGAAGATCTATTGGCTGCTGATTATTGCCAGATGAGGGAGAGCTGATTGTCTTTAAAGGAGAGACTCTATATGGGCTGCCAAGGACCCAGTTTATAAACTTGCACTGAAAATTAATCCCAGTGCTGCACATCTTTTGCTTGTTGTCCATGTTTTTGTCCTTATGGCAAAAGACTATGTGATGTATAAATGAGAATGGTCATGGCTAAAAACTCTCAGTTTTAAGTATATTATTATTTTATAAATCTTTATTCTATTTTGCAAGAACTTAACTGTGGATAGATGAATAATGACTACAGGGTGGTCCAGAAAGGACAAACATTTCAGTAAATGTCTAACTATTCATACTAAAGGAATAGTAAAAATGACAGAAAATGTCCACAGAAACCTGCAGCTGCTTGTCCTACAGGTGGTACATAAAACTCTACTTTCCCTGCTTAGACTACAAACAGAAGTATCCTTATAACCAAAAGCTATTTTGCTTCAGGGATCATAAATTAATTTATCTCTTATTTTTTTTATTTAATTTCATCTTTTTCAATATGAATATTATACATGAAATTTATTTGAAAACTAAATATTAAACAGAGGTTGAATTGCATTAGTGTTTTGCCATTAGTTCAGATGTTATTTACTAAATTATTTTTTTAATTTTAAAAATATTTTGTCAGCATTGTTTTCTTTAAAAGTAACATGATTACACTGAAAGACTTTTTATAGTGTGGAGTGTTTGAAAAGGGAGTAAATAGAAAACTCACATTGTCAGAACAGTGAAAAATTTCACTGTTGAAAGCTTGCTGGTACAGCTTTGCCATTAAATAATATTCAAATATTACAGTAGACATATAGAATTTATATAAAATGTAGCTACACACTTTTAGTTTGAGTATTATATTGGTTTAACTATTAGAATATATTATATTTCTCTCTTTTTTAACTTCCCAGACTATTATTTTTATCTCTAGACATCCAGTTAGGGCATAGATTAATGCATGGTGGGGCTGTAGAAGAGTATTTGAAAACTAATGCAATACCTCTTGGTGTCTGTAAATGGGAAAGGTCCAACATTATATCCTGGATACCTAAAACCACATTGTAAGGATACAAAGACCCAGGACCACATGTGGAGTAGGGCCTCATGGGTGGTGGGAGGTCTGTTCCACAGAATCAGTCCTCCCAAGATGAGAATCTGAAAATCACTGAGATAGACAGCATGAGAAGCAAAGCCTCTGTCATGCATAACTTGGGACCTCAAAGGAGGGGACTATGAGGAATGTAGCCTCTCAGAGCAGACTGAAACTGCTGCCCAAGATCAAGAAGTCCTCCATGCTCCACTCTGCTCCACCATCAGTCCATTGCCAGAGGGATGCGAACTGTGACTCACAGTAGGATTCTAAGGCTTCAAGTTCATGTGAGGGTACCACAGCTCCAGTTTATGCAAAAGCCATACAAAGACAGCTCACAGGAGGGAACATAACTTTGGCTAACTGGAGGTAGTGTACCACAGGTCAGGTTCACAGGAGGGCACAACAGTTAGAGTCACTGGAGAAGACCACAACTCTGATTCATAGGATGGGAGGAGCATTCCAAATTCCAGGACTGGACCACAGCTCCAGCTCTGACCACAAGAAGAGGCCACAGCTCCAGGGTCATGGGAGGGAGTCACAACTCCAGCTTAGAGGAGACCGCAGCTCTAAGTTCATAGGAGGCGAGCAAGTTGTCCACAGCTCATGCTCAGAAGCAGCAACCACAACCCTAGTTAATAGGAGGGTTCTCCAGGTTCACAGGGTGACCACCACTCTGGCTTAATAGGTGGTAATCATGGCTCTAGTTTCATGGGTGGGAACCGTAACTCCAGCACAAATTTTCCATGGGAGGGAACACAGTTTGGGCTTTCAAAAGGAGGCCACAGCTCCAAGGTGACCGGCCAGGACCACTGCTCCAGCTCACAGCAAGGGACCAAAACTTTGATTCAAAGAAGGGACTACAGTTCTACCTTACAGGGGATCAGAAAATTAGTAATTCATTCAAGACAAATTTCCCAAATGCCTATGTGATATATATGAGATATTTCTCAAGCTGCAATTCTATTAATTGCCATAAGTAATTATTCAAACCTTCATTTTTTATGATTAATATGAAAAAAATAATAGCAAATTTGAAGAAATGGCTCAGTGATTGAAAACTTTTAGTGCACTTGCAGATGACCCAAGGACTTTCTTAAGTTTGATTCCTAGGACCCAAATAGGGTGTTTCATAACAGTTTGTACCTCCAAATCCTGGGAGCTTCATCACCTCTGGCTTCCATGCCCATCGGTACTTACATGTATATACTTCCACAATGCTGCACATAAATATAAATAAGTAAAAATTATTAAAATAGTTTTTTAAAAAGAAAGTTATACTAACAAATTATATATTATAGAAATAACTATGAATTTGGGAATAAAGTAATAACATATAATAGCCTCAGATTCTCTTCATGACCCCTGCGGTCCTGGGGATCTTCACCACAACTGAGGCTGCTCTTTCACCAATAGCCTTCCAGGCCTCTCAGGGTGCCAAGTGTCAGCTTCTCTCTGTGACCTCTTCATGCTTTCAATGCCAGAATCATGCACTAGACTGTTACACATTGCCAAGTCATGCTTCCAGCTTGAGGTGAATGCTCAGACACCCTCTGGACTACAGATTCTGTTTGTTGACCTGGAGGAAATAATTCCAAGAAGATTTCACAACAGTAATGCTGGTCTCTTTTATAGCTGATTTTTCAGTCCCAGCTAACCAGCATCAATTGTTCTAGTAAAGCAAAAGATTTACTTCAGGATCTGGTTTCTTCTTAATTAAAGCTCATTCTTCAGCCTCATCTATCCATTACTCTCAAATTTGTAATTCAAAATATCACACAAGCAGCCCTGATAGTCTCCATTTCCCTTTGAAGCTTCACAAGACAGAGCTTCATTGTCCACAACTCTTTAATCATAACTGGTCCAAGCTTCAAAGCATTAGCTCACTAAATGATAGACACTCAACATCTTTTCCATCCCAAAGTTCCAAACATTTTCACAATCCTCCCCAAAACACCAAGATCAGGCCTATCATAGCAATACCCCACGATCTTGGTACCATTTCTGTTCTGTGACAATTACTGTGACAAAACACTGACAATTACCAACTTGAGGAGGAAAGGGCTTATTCATCTTACATCTCTCAGGTTACAGTTCATCACCAAGAGAGCCCAAGGTAGGAACTCATGGCAGGAACCTGGAGGCAGGAGCTGAAGTACAGGCCATCAAGGAGCACTGCTTACTGTCTTGATCCCCTGAATCATGCTCAGCCTGCTTTCCTATACAATACAGAACTTGCTCAGTGGTGGCATTGCCCTCAGTGGACTGGGCCTTCACAAATCACTCAATAATCAAGAAAATACCACACAGACATGGCCACAGGCTAGTTCAATGGAGGCAATTCCCCAATTGAGGCTCTCTCAACTCAGGTGTGTCAAGTTGACAACTAAGGGTATCCAGCAGACTCAGGATCCTGTAGAGCACTTTCCAGTATCATGAAATCAGGGGGAAGGTTTCCAACTCAGTTCTCATTAGATTTCATAGAGGAGTATGTGGTGGCTTCAGTAATAGGGCCTTATCATCTAATTTATGGTGGACACACACACTAGGTACTTCTTGTTGCTAAAAGGAAGAACTGTGAACAAAATCAACTTGCACATAAAAAAAATCAGTTTAGCTTATATTTCCTTATTGGTGATAGTCGATCGTGGTGTGGAAGCAAGGTAGCATGTGACAGGTATGTTGGCTGGAGCAGGCAGCTGTGAGATTACAGTTTCATTGGCACACCTGAAACACAGAGAGCACACTGGATTTGGGGAAGGCTATAATCTCTGAAAGCTTGGGCATTGCAAGTCATGGTTGCGCCTACCTACATGCTGGCAATGCACTCATACACGTAAAATAATAAATAAAATATTTTTAATTATGATTTTAGTTTCATTGCAGAATAGTAAGAACTGGCCCATTCTCTTCCCATTCACTCTCCTTGGGCCTTGGTCCTGTTCCACAAAGGCTGTCTCTAGAGCACCTGATGAACCTGGCTTTTTCACCCTCCTGGAGAGCTCCTGGGCTAGCCTGCCTGGATCCATCTGGGCCCTCCAACATACAAATCAAAGACAAAACCTGAAGCTGAGATCTAATAACATTTCATACCCAGTCAGAAAGCTATCAAGTTCTATGAACAAGACAAACAGAATAAAGCTTCAACTCAACAAATGCAGGCTTCTGTTTCATACCCAAATCAAAAGCAATTAAAGAAATTCACATGACAAAAGCACAGCAACAACAACAAAAATACAAATAATATGTAAAATCAAAATAATACTTCCACACCACCTGACCAACCCTATAGAACTTTTCTACAATGAAAACTCCTAGAGGACACAGGACACAGAAATTGAAATAAAATAAAAAACAAGATCAAAGAACTCACCAAATTTAAAGAACACATAAACAGCTCAAGGAACTTAAAGAGGATGGGGTAAACTTTTGATTGAATCTCCAGAACATACAAATATACACATGAATGCAATGACAAACCCAATTCAGGATTTGAAAAGTGAATTCACAAAAGAAATGGAAATATTGAGGAAAACTCAAAACAAAATGAAGATGGAAATGAAAAAGCTCAATAAGCTAATTTGAAAGGACAGGAAAAACCTCACCAAGAGAGTGAATGTAATGGAAAACAGAGTATCAAGACTGGACGAGAAAGTCAAAGGTGAGAGGGAAATAGGTGGTGGAGAGGAATATAATCAAAACACACTGCAAGAACTTCCAGAAGAATTACTAGACATGTTTAATAACCTTAAACTTTACAAACAACCCAAAACTTTCATATTACTAAAGAGCTCAGAAATGCTTTGTAACAAAATATTTGTATATGCTTCTGAGTTCATCATATTAGAAAATGTTTGAAATTTCATTTGAGATATTCTTGTATTTTCACTTCATTTTATTATAGTAATTAAAATTCCATCTATGAAAGGTTTTCTATCATGTTAGTGAAGTCCAAAATTATTAGGATATGTTGATATTCCACTAAATATTTCTACAGAAATATCTCAGAGCAGCAGAAAATGGAAATATTGTATTGCATGGAATTAGTGTACTAAAATTCATAAGGCTACAATGATAGTAAAATATAATTGAATTTTTCTACCTTAGTTCCTGTATACACAAACAGAAATGGTTAGATAGGTGTCTATTCTATGATTTGCTTGCTCAGACTTCCTTCTCCTCTTGGGCAGAAAGGAGATGGGGATTTTTGCATTGCCTTTCCTTATTAAATCATTTAAAGAGTTTGCTATTTTTCATGCTCAGATCCTGCTTACCTACACCTAAGTTAAAAACCTTTCTTCTTTAAAGTCAGTCTAATTATTGTAGTGTGAACTTTCATCAGCCATCACATTCTGAAACTGGAAGAGCTGGAATAATAATTCAAGGGGACTGATTGACAGTGACTGTGCTAAATTAGTATTTGCATGGAAGCCAGCATCAGTTATCATCAAATGTATCCTTTCCTGAATTGCTTTGCTTTACAGATCAAGTCATTCAGCATGCAATGAAACACAAGAAAGTTTGTCTGAACACTATTAGGACAGAAGCAAATATCTTTCATTGCTTCACACTGCATAGGGTCTTTATAGTGTAGGTGGCAAAGCGCAGTAGACTCTTACTGGATTAGATTGGACATCTTTTAGTAGGACGATTTATATATAGCATACTTAAAAATCTCTAAAATACTGAGAGGAAAGCATTCAAGGTTTAAAGTTGATTCTTTAATATATTGTTAATACAGCTATCCTGAACATAACAAATATTAGCTGGCTTAGATACGAATCTATGGGAAATGGCTAGAATTTGGAGTTTACAAAGTTCACTATTGTAGTCAATTCTGCATAACCCTTCCCCACTTGCACGGGCACATTTACACCCGCACACAAATATGTGGAAACACTACTAATATTTATCACCCGTAGTTTCAACAGATTTTCTCTCTGATTGTATTTATAGGGGCTGGAGAGCTTAGTCCATGTTTAAGAACACTGGTCTCTCCTGAGATCCTGGGTTCCAATCTAGCACCCACATGTCAGCTAATCTGTAGTGCCATTTCCAGGAAACCCATCAACCTCTTCAGGCTTCCATTGGCATTGCATCACATGGGCACACTTACGTACATGAATGCAAAACACGCAAACACATAAGATCATTAATAAATAATTGAATAAATAATGTATTGATATAACTAGTTTGACTTCATTTGCATATCTTATTTGACTATAGTCACATCTCTTCTTTGTCACCAAATTTTTTTTTCTCATTACTATAACAACAAGGCAAGCAATGGCTTTTAAAACCTCAGTTAAAAAGAGTGTACCTTGAACTGTTCAGATGGCACAGAAGTTGAGAGAACCTATATGACAGCTAACAACTGTCCATAACTCCAGTTTCAGGAAATCCAACTCCCTATTCTGACCTCTGTTGGCACTGTAAAATGTTAGCAAAATGGCTCATAATATTCAAGCTTGGCTTGCGTGGACTGAAGAGAAGGAAAAAAAAACTGAAGAAGACACTAGAAGACAGGATGACCTCCCATGCTCATGGATGAATGTTAATTAACATTTCTCTTGGGAGAGGTAGATCAGCTTAACCTGCCTCTCTCCCCAAGTCCTGCAACAAACACACACATTTCTCAACTCACAGGTAGGCAAATTCTAGCTAGTTTACTTGGGCTTACTAGCAGAGCAGTGGGTAAGGGGTTACTTACAGAACATGGGCGCCCACCGTCCCCTCCACAAGTTACATTAGTAAATCATGAGGCTTGGGTCTTAAGACTTCCTGATGGTCAGATCCAAATGGCCAATGGGGGAGGGAGAAAAGGTCAACCTCCTAGTGACCCCAGTTTAAATACTTTTAGCCCCTCCTCTTCTCACATCCAAGGCTAATGGACAGGTGGGGAGGGGCATAGGACATTCCCAGCTATGGTCCTGGGTAATAACACTTGGCCTGTGGAGGGTGTTTGTCCACGGCTCATCAGACTTTTCCCTCAGAGTATCAATTTACTCCACAATGAGGAAAATTTATATTGTGAAAATGGCCAAACTACCAAAAGAAATCCACAAATTCAATGCAATGCCAATAAAAATGACAGAACCATTCTTTTCCTCCTTTTCTCTTCTTTTCACTCTTTAAGTGAGCTTTTTTGCATTTCATAAAATGAAGCTTAGTCATATTTATATCCCTCCCCATCTGCTTCAACTTTGCCTTCCTCCGTCAGAATTCACGCATTATATCCTATATGCTAAGGACAATCAAACCAAGTTTCTGTTCCCAGATATCCTTAGGTGTGAGATCATTACTGAAGTTGATCACCCTCATAAACCAGCTCTCCTCCACCCAGAACTGGTCAGGTGCTGATAATTAATCAGATAAACTGGGGCTTTTTTGCCCATTTCCCTTCTTTTATGCTGGACTTTTCTCCAGTTTGAATTTGCATTGGTCTTGTGAATGCTGTCACAGTTTACCTAAGTGCATATGAGCAACTCTGCCTATTGAGGCTATCCATCACCCCTGGCTTTTCCAGGATTTCTACCCCTTCTTCGGCGATTGTTCCTGAACCCTGGAAGGCAGTGGTATAATATAGGTGTCTGAACCAGGATCATGCACTCTGCAGTCTCTTATTCTTATTCTTTACCTTCGGACCAGCTATAGCTTTCTGTGTTAAAAACCATCTGTTGTATAAGGAAGCTTCACTGGTGAGAGCGGAGGGATTCTTTGATATTCTCCCTGCCCCCATTCCACTATGCTTCCTGAGGCTTAGGTGTAGAGATTGCATTGCAGATTTGTCAGTTAAGGCTAGGCATTTATTCTGTTTTTGATCAGTTGCAGCAACAGTTTCCATGTGTTTCAAAAAGAAGCTTCTTTGATGAACGGTGACAGGTATATTTGTTTGTAAATATAATGATACATAATTAGCATACAGTTAAAAATTACACTTGTTTAGGGATTTGACTAAAGCAGGTTTTTCTCTAGGATCTGTGAATTCTAAAGCCACCTGTGCTTGGCTATGTTTACAGTAAAACAAATTCATTCCCTCCCATTGAGCAGGCTTTAAGTCTGATTAGATAGCTGTTGATTACTCCCATAATAAAAGTACCATTGTTGCACCAATGGAGAGAGTTTGCTAAGCCCATCATTGTTTATTAGACTTTGTACCTGTGTTTGACCATCGTTTGGTTTCTCTCTTAGCAGCTTGTTTGATATCTTCTGATACCTCGAGAGCTAGTTTTCAGGGTAGAGGCGTCCAGGTCAGTTCTAGCTCATTGGCTCTAAGTCCTATGCCCAAATGTGACCTGCCTTCAGCAATAGGGAGGTCAAGTTCCCGGAGGCAGTTAAGGGATGCCTTGTCAGTGAAATTTCCAGTAGTCTTTTGAACAGTAGTCTTTCTGATTTTTCACACCACATAAGCATTATTTATCTAGCTTCATGCTTTTATTTTCTTTATAATTTATTATTTTTATGTGTATTAATGTATTGCCTGCAGGTATGTTAAGTGCACACATGTGAAGCAATGCCCATGAAAATCAGAAGAGGGCAGAAATTCCCTTGGAACTGGAGTTACTAATGCTTCTTAGCTGCCATGTGGGTGCTGGAACCCAAACCTGGGCCCTCTGCAAGAGCAGCCAGTGTTCTTAATCACTGAGTAATCTGTATAGGCCCTCTCATTATTTTGTTTAAATACTGTTTACTTTGTTCCACTTTTTTATGTATCTGAGTGTTTTGCCTACATGAATGCAATTGTACTTGTGCATATAAAGTCTAATGAGAACAAGAGAAGGTGTGTGAACTCCTGGAACTGGAATTACAGACAATTGTTAGCCATCATGTCATAGAAAACTGAACTCTAATCTTCAGTAAGAACAGCCAGTGTTTGTAGGCACAGGGTCATCTGTCCTAA
This sequence comes from Eospalax fontanierii, assembly GCA_035773235.1. NCBI lineage: Eukaryota > Metazoa > Chordata > Mammalia > Rodentia > Spalacidae > Eospalax > Eospalax fontanierii. The sequence goes on along the minus strand of CM069524.1, from coordinate 66,777,915 downwards.
GTTTCCAGGGTCATCCCTCAAAGATAGAGAAGAAAAACCTTGAATATTTATGTGGAAATATATAAGATGAAAAAATGATAAAGCAATACTAAACAAAAGTGTGATTATTCAGGGTTCAACAATGAAAATGAATAAAAATGGGCAGAAAGAAATGATAAAAAAAAGAAAGAAAAAAGACAAGATCTGCTCATCCCCATTCATTTTTGCTCTATTCATAATAGCGAGGAAATAGAAATAGTCTATGTATCCATCTACTGATGAACTGATAATAAAAGTATGATGCCTTTAAACAATGGACTAATTCAATTGTTAAGAAAAATGAAATCATTAAATTGGCAGGAAAATAGATTGAACTAGAAACAAATATCCTGACTGAGGAAACTTAGACCCAGAAAGACCAATGTCACATGCTCTCACAAGAGTGGATGCCAGCTTTAAGTCCATAGATATTCTTGCTTCAGTTGGAAAATACATAGAGGTCAAGAAAATAGTAAATGGCCAGGTGGCCTGGAGGCTTCATGAGTGAGGAGATAGATTACAGTAATACAAGGAGAGGCAAGTAAATATTGGAATAGGAAGAGTTAAAAGGCTTGGGGAACAGGAAAGTAGGCCAGAGAAGGGAGTATGATGAGTGATAAATAACACTAAAAGCTTTTAGAAAATGTCATAAAGACTAACACTATCCAAGTTTCTTAAAATATATATATATATATATATATATATATATATATATATTTAATGAGATTAGAAGGAGTTACCCAATAATAGGGAAACATTACACCTACCAGATAACACAGGTTAGCAAGGAAATATTCGAATGCCTGGAATGGACTTCCTCTTTTGAATGTGGTTGACTAGGGGTCCCATAGACACACAAACAATAATTTCCATTGTTCCTCCTCTTGAATACCCACTAGAACTTGAGAGAAAGCATCTTTTTCTGAAGACCCTATGCACATGAGTTGCACAACAAGCTAGAAGACATGAAGCTCATATGACTTCGAAGTTTAATTTCTGCTGGCTAGCTTTTATAATGCTGGAAGGTGATATGCATAGTACGAGAAGAGAAATGGAAACATCAGTTTTGTCAGTCTATGAACCTGTGAGCTACCAGAACAACTGACTTGCAAGTTATGCATACTAGTACATAGTGACAAGATTGTTATTGGAGCAAGCAAGCACTTTCTGATTGGATTTAAGATCTTCTTCACAGTACATAGCCCATACCTAACACTGTTACCAATTTGTAAACCTGTGGCTAGATAGATGACAGGCCATATGGGAGAGCATAATACTATTCTGCTAATTATACCTAGTATTAAACTGAGTCCTAATGACTTATTTTTATACCCATAGATTATGCATTTCTCAGCTATCTCCAAAGAATCTTCCTCATACAGCAGATGGTGATTAATTCTGAGACGTACAACCGTACAATCTACAGATAAAAAGAGCCTGGATAATGATTATCCTTGTATAGGAAATTATAGCAAAACTTTGCCTCCCAAGGCTCATGAATCATTGTGGAAGAGGGGACAACAACAGCATGAACTCACAGCAATGACAACAGCATGCACGATATCCACATAAGCTCAAGCAGGATAGTACCACAGCATGGATTGGGGAGGGAGGTAGCTGGCCCTAGCCCTAGCTGAGGAACTGTTGATAACTGAGGGCTTCTTGGAAATGGAGAGTCTATTTTCTGCAAGAGTGTGAAGATGGATAGATCGACAGGGATTCAGTGGATGTATGTACACAGAAGGGCATTTGAGGCACAGGTTTGACATATATGTGTGTGTGTTTGTGTGTGCGTGTGTGTGTGTGTGTGTGTGTATGTATCTATCAGTCAATGAAATAATACAGAGTGCAGAGGTATTGGAGGAGTGCAAATAGTGGAGGTGGTTTAAATATGAACAAAAAATATATGAAGCTTTCAAAAATTCAAAAACAAATGAAATAAAAAAATGAACAATTTGAGTTTTTACAGGAAAAGAGCACTAGGAAGATTAAAGTTGCAGCAAATTCATAAAGAGCAGGCTTTAATTATTAAGGATAAAGCACCATTTTAAAAAGCCTCATTCTTTGCCTTGGAATGATAGGAAAGATGCAAGCAAGGCAAGGTCCCACTCATGTAAAGCTCCAATTTGTTTGAAGAAGTTTCAGACTACTGCATACAAAATTGCTGCTAGTGTGGTCAGAAGGGACTGAGGTTCTATTCCAAATTCACAGTAGAACTTGACAGTATTTTCCCCATGGTGGACTGACTTAGAGGCAAGAAAGATTAAAGACTGGGTATCATGGATTCTTCCTCCATGGTTTCAGAGAGCTGCTGAAGCCAAGCAACATGTGGAAGGCAGGGTTGAAGTCCCTGTGAGAAAGCTCTGAGAGTCCACTGAGTCAATCTGTGAAACTAATTCCTTGGTTTCTGTGGACGCTCCAAGATATTGTAGTTGCTCGAGCTTTACACTGTCTTCGAAGGAGAGCTGCATACAGTAAGTGGAATCACACTCCAAGTGCTAGGTGTACATTTTAGTTGGAAAACCTGGAGAGGTGGCAACATCAAAGAACTTTAAAACTGAAGTCTCAGAGACAGGACAGGAATACATAGGATTTGCATGATTTAGCATTTTTGCTGGTGCCTATTGTTCTCGCATTGAGCCAAACTTTTCTCAGTACGGTTCCAGTTCTCCTTTTTGGAGGGGAATATATATTCTGTGCCATTGCATTTGGGTTGTAACTTCCCCTTCCCCCGACAAGCGTCACAGTTAAGATATTGCTTTGTATGTCAGAAGAAACCAGAGACCCTATAGGTATGAGAGAAATGTGAATTGAATTGAGATGTTCCCCAGGTATTTGAGAACTTGGTTCCCACTTGGTGGTGCTGTTTAGGAATTTTAGAAAATACAGCCCTGCTGGAGTAAATGTACTGGGGGTGGGATTTGAGGCTTTATAGCCTCTCACTGCTTCATGCATTTTCCTCAGCTTCCTGTATGTGGATGGATATGTGACGAGCTAAGTCTCTGTTCCTGCCCCAAATGCCATGAGTTTTCCATCATTATGGATACTCTATATTTCTGGAAATGTTAACTAAAATAATTCCTTCATCCATAACTTGCTGTTGGTATGTGCCCCGGCCATTGGAATACTATCAACATGGGTAGACCTGGTAGGGGAGACAAATGGGAGACAGGAGGCACAGAGACCCAAAGCAAATCTAGAAGCTGATCAAGCCTTCAACTTTATTGAACAAAGGCACAGTTTATATAGTGATGGGAAAGGGGCTTTGAGGGGTGGGAGTGAATAGTGAGTTAGAAAGGAATGTGGCAGTTAGCAGGGCAGGAACCTTTGCTAGGAGACACTATCTCTGGCATTTAGGGCCCATTGTAAATAGTCATGTGTTTGTCAGGAAGATGGCACTAAGATGAGAAACAGGGGCTTGAACCAGGTGGGAGTGATAAAGGTGACGCAGCACAGGCCTTCCTTTGTTAGCTCGGCTCAGCTCCCGACAGGTATGGTACTTTATCATAACAACAGAAAAAAAAAAACTAACACAACCAATACATTTGGGAAGTTGTCAATGTATTTAATAATGTTCATTTGATGATTAACTGATAAAGGTTAGGACCTATCCTCCACAAGAGTCTGCAGCATCCTGATGCTAAAAGTATTCTAAATGAGCAACTAGAAATTATGGCTAATAACATTACACTTTTCATTATTCTATTACAAATCAGCCTCATGACAAACTAGGCAACAATGACAATGTCAAATTTGTAGTGTTGTGCCCAGGCCACAGAGTCCTCTCAGAGACCACCACCAAGGCCAGATCTGATGCAAGCACAAAAGGATCTTTATTTGCAAGCTAGATCTTGGTCCATAGCCCAACACACCGAAGCAGCAGGTGGAGGGGTAGTGGCCCCTAGTGAAGGGAAAGAGGTTCTTTTATTGGTCTAGGACAAAGGGAGGAGAGTCAAAGACTGGGATAAGGCTGGGATTGGTTGAAGCACGATAGCTGCTTAATTAATTGGTTATAAGAACTACTCATATTATACTTGAGTGTGGACAGCTGCAAATTAGGAATGAGCTGACCAGAGTATATTTAAAAGGTCTTTGGTCTTATTTATGTCTCTCCTTTGGCCTTGGTTACCTTGACCAGACTCTGTACTCTTTCTTTAGTCATAAACAGGGTGTTTTTGTAAGACCACCTGTCGTCTGAAGGCTACCTCCTTGTGAATGTTTGGATGTGTGGGATGGGGGTGACTCCATGTGGTTTATCCTGGAATTGAGAAGCTAAGCTGTTGTTTCTCTCAGCAAAATGAAATTTACTGCTGAATTTACTGGGTTCATTTAATCATTCAATTTTCTCAGTAGGAACTTCAACTTTCCTTTAAAAACTTAGATTAGATCTTTTTACCTGTACAAATATAACTTAGGTAAGCTTAAATATTCTAAACATTTTATTATTAGTGTGTTTCATTATTATTATTATTATTATTATTACTATTGGTATTTTTTTGACAAGATCCCCCTATTCCCAGCCTACCTAGAAGTTACTGTGTTGACCAAACTGGCCTTGATCTCAAGAGATCTGCCTGCCTCTGCCTCCTGAGGGTTGGAATGAATAGTGCCTAGTATGCAATCATAAGTTTTCTAAACTAAATTAATTTAGAGAAGATATCTGGAGACTAGACTCCAGAACAAGTTAAATTTACTTGGTCTAGAGGGAATGATAAATTGATGAACTAGCATGAAACAACTACAGATTCAAGTCATGGATTCTCATCATCGTTAATAGAATTAAATTTAATTATTAACTACAAAAATTTAAAACAAATCATTTTATTGTATACATCATGTATGAACAATAAAATGTCACTAAAAGAAGCAATGAATTTCAAATTATCAAGAAGTCAGAAAGGAGATTCCAATAGTCATGGGACAGTAATACAGTGAAAGATTATAAAAAGATGAGTAGAAAACGTAATAGAAGGTCATCAGTGTTCAGGCTCACAACATATAGTATCAACTATAAGTATGCAGTAAAGCCTGACAAACCAACACATTTGAGTGAGGTCAAAGTTTTTCTCACTTTCCTAGCAAGTCTAGAAAGACTTGTTCATTGAATAGCTCCCATTCTCCTAGGCATATAGCAATTGAAATTGTTCTGTTCTTCTTTAAAATTTTGAATAAAAAATTCATACAGATTCTCAGAGTATTCTACTGGATTAGTGGTACGTTTATCTTTTCAACACTATTTGAAGCATTTACCATTTTTTACTTGGTTGAGGTCATAGACCTAACGATTAATGTTAGTAAGAACCTGGAATGAAGTAAGTTATTTATGTCTCTACATATTACATACAGATTTTTCCTAAAAAATCAGAATTCTTGTCACTGACTCAGCATAGGTACGAGTGGTATGCCAATGATCACTTATTAAAATTTTCTTTGAAATATCTCCATATATACATAAAGGTACACACTAGATATATAATTAGTCATCATTTTATAATAATAATTTTTTATAATAATATATGTTTAAAAGAATGAAAAGTCTGATGAGGCAAAAGCTGACAGGACATAACATGCTGAATGTTTTTGCATCTAAGGTTGATGAATTATTTCTAGATTCTGAAATTTTTCCTATCTAGAGCCCATGTCATATATAATGTATAAGTAATGAGTACAGCTCATCTTCCTTTTATTTATTTTTAAAAATCTTAGAGAAATACTTTAGAAGTCCCTAAAGGAAAAAAAAAAGACATATTTTAAACACCTCAAAAAATAAATTGAAAATTTAGTGATCTGAGTCATATGGTATTAAAAAGTATATCAATTTTCTATAATTATGCTATCTTATGAAACTTATTTCCCAGATCTTTTCTTAATTTTAATTCAGAATTTGTTTTAAAAACCCTAAATTATCAGATCTACTCCCATTATTCATTCTCTCCCCACACCAGTTCCTTCACAATCCCCTCCAACTTTATTCTCTCCCAACTTCCTTTTGTTTTTTTTAACCACTAAATCCACTTAGAGATGCCAGTATGTACATGGATATAGGACCAACTTTTGAAGCCTCTCATGTGTCAAATTCATGAATTTTTATATTAAATTTTTGAAAATTTAATAAAGATATTTTGGTCATATTGAGATTGTTTTCCTTATCCACAGTCTCCTTTTATACCTGCCCCCACCAAATTTCTGTACTCCTTTACTAATAACCATCATAACCAGGCTCTAGTGAATGAATCCATAACAAAGGGCATTTGGGGGCACATACCAGACTCTATAGGCCTAAATAATGAATATAATATAATATAATATAATATAATATAAATTAGTATAACATAAATTAGTATAATATAAATTAATATAATATAAATTAATATGATATAATATAATGGAGTCCTTATATATTTTGACTAATTTTTTAAAAATATTGAGCTTTTATACATTTCATATAACAGTTCTTAATCCTACATCATGAAAACTACCTGATAGGGATGAAACTTTGAAGTCAGTTGAACTTGATTTTTCCTTGTTTGTTGTAAAAATCATATATTTAGTATCTTCCCCAATAAAGACTTTAGTTCTTGGGGGTAATCAAGAGCAGAGGCAATGGCCAGTACTTCTGAGGGTCTGTTGGATGCTGGTTAAGAGCTTGAAAAGAAGTAGTTTACCCCTAGAACTGAACTTTTACTTTACTAGCCTATGGTGTCTAGTATTGTCAACATCCCTTGGTATAAGGTAATTCATATTGATGTCTCTTTTTACTGTATATTTATGTACTTTAAGAAGCTTCTACAGTGATAACTTCAGAATATATATGTTCTTCCAAAGGTCTTCAGGGTTATTTAGCCTTCCTCATACTCCATCTTCTCCCCTGCCCTCCATTCCCCATCCTAATTAATCCTTCCTACACTGTACTTCCACATTCTCCTTTATATCACTGTCTTCTGTCTCCAATTTATGTGACCCCTCCCCATCTTAACCATTTGTTTTATGATCTCTCTGGATTTTCCAACTGAAACATGCATATCTAAGAATTCTAAGCTAGCATCCTGTTATGAGACCTTTGTCTTTTTGAGTCTGGGTTACTATTTTCTTTCCTTGTATTGACTTCCTTATTTAATTCACCTATTTGTTTTGTCTTATTTGAGTTATTTGAACATATTTATTATTGTTCTTTTAAATAATTTGCAAAGTATTTGAGGTACTTCCCATTGAGGTCAATTATTAGTGGTTCAGTACTTTCTAGAGGAAACATATTGCCTTTTATTTTGTGTGTTTTTTTTTGTTGTTGTTTGTTTTGTTTTGTTTTGTGTGGATATTTGTTGATTTGCAGTTGGCTGTGAGGGAGTGTGGGTGTAAGGATGATGGTTTTCAGAGTGTTTTCCATCAGTGCCAGCAAACTGTGAAATTGTGGACAAGTTGTTCAGGTTTCTGGATATTTTACTGATCAGCACCACTGGATAAACTCTGTGGTAATTGTGGGCTGAGTACTTGGGGCCTTTCTATCCCTTATCTGGGATAGAAAGCTGGGAAATCTTGGAAATGCATTCAAGTATTTTAAAATGCAATATGAATTCACAAACACAACAGTGTTAATATGTTCATTTTCTTCTTAAGAACACTTAATTTCAATATCTTGGCAAAGTTATTTAACTAACTCATGTCTAATGAAAAATAATGTTATTTCACACACATTTTATTTCCTGCTGAAGCCAATGACAAATGCCTTATGATTTTATAGATCAAACCTTATTTTTAAATCCTTATTAAAAAATTCCTTGTTATCAAAATTCTAAAGTCTATTCTGTTGTAATTTGTGTTTTTTATGAGAGATTCCTGTAATATTTTATAAAGCAAAATTTACCGACCTTTATTGCTGAATGAAATAAAGCATTGATTTTTTAGCCAAACATGTAAAAGTCTGAACCTAAAGTCACTATTTAGCACCATTGTGTCCCCGAGTAATTTAAGAAAGTTAAATTTTTAATTATCTTTGATATTTTCTTTAAAATTGAGGAGAAGCTCCCTAAATGTTTTCAAATATTAATTGAATTAGATGTAAATACAGGTATAAGATGGTAAAAATATGACTGTAAATATTATTAAGTTCTTATTTCACATAAAACAGAAATGAGGAGGGACTGGAGAGATTGCTGAGTGGTTAAGAGCACTGACTGCTTTTGCAGAGGACCTGCGTTTGATTCCCAGCCCACATAATGGATAACAGCCATCTGTAACTCCATTTCTGAGGGATCCCAACATCCTCTTCTGGCCTCTGTGGGATTTACACAGCACAGGTGCACTTACACACAGGCAGGGAAAACATTCATACATACAAAATAAAAATAAATAAATTTATAAAAATAAACGAGGCAATAAAATTCAAATACGTAAAGTACAAAAATAGAATGCTTGGCACATCCTTGCCCAGATAGCGCCCAATTTCTGTGTATGTGTATTACAAACCCACATTCCTCCACATGATAGTAGGTATGTTGAAGATGTTTTGTTTTAGCCCAATATTTATTAGTGTGATCCAAGTTTCAGAAAAATACATGGTTTTAAACACATGATAGCAAATATCCTTCTGACTTTGGAGAATCAAAATCACAGTGTGTTGGTTTCAGTAATGCCTAAATTTGGATTCTACTATTTTCAAAGCCCTTGTAATTAGGTATCATGTCAATGAGGGAAGAAATCAGTAGTCAGAGCAAGCCTGAGCTCACACCTAGAATGTGGAGTCATTGATTTCCATGTCTTGTCTCCACTGGTAAGCCATGACTGAGAGAATGGAGTGTGGAGTGAACAGCAGGGTTCTGTGCTGTTTTGATACCCTCTGTATCTTAATTTTAGAAAACTAAATTGTCATCCCTCATCTCAGAAGAAAGGTACTTAAATATGCCTCATTATTTAATTCAAGAACACAGGACAGACCCAAACTTTTATCACTGAATAAATAAAGTAAATGAACATATTCGTGAGTTTGAAATATTTACCCTGTGCTGGATAGCTTTAGTTGTCAACTTGATATACCTGGGCAGAGGGAATCTCAACTGAGGAAATTTTCTCCACTTGACTAACATGTGGCCATTTCTGAGGGGCATTTTCTTTGATTGTTGAGTGATATGGGAGGGTCCAGCCCACTCTGAGTGGTGCCACAGTGGTTCTATGTTGTATAAGAAAGTGGTTGAGCAGATGCCATTGGGGGCCAGTAGGCACCATTCCTCCATGGTCTGCTTCAGATTCTTTCCCTAAGTTCCTGCTTTGACTTCTTTTGCTATGAGTCAAATAAACCCTGTCCTCTTCATGTTCGTTTTGGTGAGTACATTTATCAGCAACAGAATTTAGATAAGACAGTTGGTACCAGAGAGTGGAATATTGCTCTGACCTAACATTGTTCTTCTGGGAGCACTGTGGAAGTTTGGGGAGTTTCAGACTAGAAAAGTGCTCAGGGCCCAGTGGGCTTTTTTGTAGAACTTGGAAGATAATGCTGAAAGAGGTCAAGATGATGGAGGCCTGACTTGTAAGGTTTCAAAGGAAGCTGTTTGTGTGATATTTTGAATTGAGAATCTGTGTTTTCTGGTAGCTGGGACTAAAGAATCAGCTGTGATAAACAAGAGAACAGAACTGAAGTGAAACTTTTCCTTTAATGTTGGCTAGCTGGGGTTGAGATCAGCTATGATTAAGAAGAGGCCAGCAACATTGAGGTGAAATTTTCCAGGAAATACTTCCTCAGGGTCAGTACACAAAAGCTGTAAACCAGAGGGGCAACAACAAGACTCTAGTTCAAGCTGGAAGCAGGAAATGGTAATGTGTAAGAGTCTCCTACACAGTACTGGTTTAGAAGGCATGAAACATCCCGGAAAGCAGCTGAGGCTTGGCATTGTGGAAGGTCAGGAAAGGGTGTTACTGAAGGTGCTGCTTCAGTTGCAGTGAAGGATTGAGACTGTCATGGAGAGAAGTTTAGGGTTTGCTTCACAAGAGACCAGACGAGCCCATTGGTGAAGATGCAGCCTCAGTAGAGTCTCCAACATATTGGAGAAGGTGGGTCCATGGGATGACCAGCAGCAGCAGTCCTAGGTGTGGTGTGGAGTCAGCCTTCAGGCCAAGCTCTGTGAACTGTGGACAGCAGAAGCAGAGAAGTGGCGCTGCCCAAGCACTTTTGAACCCAGAAGTACTTGAGTGGATCCCAAATGTCCAGCTTTGAGCTGTCTTGCTGGAATTGGGTTTTGTTTACGTGTGCCTAAATCGTCCCTTTTTAGGGACATCCTATTTAGCTAGTTTTGGATTTTACAGGAGCCCACAGCTAAAGGATTTTAAAAGAGACTTTGAGCTTTTAAAGTGTTTGGAGTTTTTAAGGACTTTAAGACTTTTAAAGTTGTAGTGTTTGGTATTATACTATTAATGATACGATGAGGTCTTGGGATAAGAAATGGAAAGACTGTTGTTTAAAATGATGTGTTTGTGTGTCAAGTTGACAGAAGGTCAATTTTGCTGGATATCTTTATTGTCAACTTGCCACACATGAGCAGCCGTCTCAATCGAGGACTTTTTCTCCATTGAACTTGTCCTGTGGCCATGTCTATTGGGCATTTTCTTGATGTGGAGTGATGTGTGAAAGTTGACCCCTTTCCTCCTCAAATTGGTTTTGATCAGTGTTTTATCACAGCAATAGAAGGTAACTAAGTCAGAGGCTTTATGACTTTTTCATACATGATCCAGTAGTCATTAGATAATGATGCACATATTTATGGAATATGACAGAAATTTATATCTCAAATTGATATATGAATATGACAACAGTGTCTCAGAAAAAGCATTTTATATTTTAATCCCTAATAAGTGATGAGCTCTATTCCCACGTTGTATGCTTCCAATATTAGCTTTCTTTTAATATCATTGCTGTTGCTACTTCAATTACAAACGTTCTTTTTTAATATAGAAAATATTTTATTCCCAAGATATTGTAATATAGAGACATAAATAATTTTGACATTAATACAAAACATTTATTGAACCACACTATGAGCAATGCTTGTATGTGACAGGTACTTAACAGTGATGGATTTGATCCTACAGGAAGTTAATTAAGTTATTCAAGGCACTGGGTTTTTATTTGGAAAGTTTCCCTAAAAGCTCCCTTGTAATACTAATTGTACTCCTATTTTATATTACTTGACAGCCATAGCCGATGTTTATTCTGCACCTGGTTCCCAATGCATGTATCACAATGATAGTTCTGACTTACAGCAAATGTATCTTTCAAATTGCTAGTAGCATAAGACAGCATTTTGATGAGGACAGAAACCCATATTTCTCAAAAAAATTATTTTAATTATTTCTACATTAATACTTGAGAAGTAGAGCAAGGTTCAGCAGATTTATTTAAAACACTGAGTTATAGCAGGTAACATTTAACACCAATTAAGGAGGAACAACAAAATTCATCTACTTCCCAATAGGAAAACTCACAGAATGTTTCCGCTCTTGCTCCATGTATTTTATACTTTGATTATGACAGAGTAACATGTCCTATTGCTCAGTGGTAGAAACTTTCTAGGACATTACATATATATTTTTGAAATCACAGATATTTTGAGGAAAGTGTCTTTTAGAGAAGTACTAGTTCCAACTGCATCACTAAGCATTCAGTGCCTCAGTGACATACAAGATGCTGAGTTCTGTGTAACTGTCCCCTGTGATTCTCTTTGAAAGAGTGATTGAATGCTTATTTTAAAATGATATTTGTGGAGGCTGAAAGCTATCTCAGTGGTTAAGAGTGCTGACTGCTCTTTCAGAGGACTCAGGTTTTGTTCCCAGTACAGACATGGCAGTTATCAACTATCTGTCACTCCAGTTCCGAAGAATCTGATGCCCTTTTCTGACCTCTGCTGGCATTGAAAGACAGGTGCACTAACATACATGAAGTCAGTACACTCATACATATAAAACAGAAATACAAATAAAACATTAAAAATGATATTCACTTAAATTTAAAATCCAACATGTAACAGTTTCCTATTAACATTTACTTTGTTACTTGAATAGAAAAGTGATTCTTTCACATAATTTAAGCATTTGTTGTAATTGCAGTTATTTTACCAATGTCAAAACAAAGTTTTCATTGAATTATTCTGGGGACAGTAGGAGTGGCATAGATGATGGAGGATATCAAAATACTATCAAATTATATTGAATGAAAAATCACAAAAACTCAATTTTTAAAAAATGTTTTAAAAATTAAAAAGCAAAAAATACTATTAAAGCTAAGAAATAATTTGAGTAAAACAACTATAAATTCGGCATGTTACGGCTATCAAACAATAATAATAATTGTTATTAAAGTAATTGTCATATAAAACTTGCCAAATTTTTTTTAAAAAATAAGTATTTTCTAAGTGATCAAGACCATAGTTCCTGAGGAAGGTTATCATTCTACAGTGTTCTTTAAAATGTAAACATTACTCAGCATTCTATCCCTGTATAGTTAATCTGTGTGAAAATCTTTCTAAAATTATCTTACTTTGCTCTTCATATTCCTACAGCTATCATTATTAACATTTGATTTAATCAGTCATATATTCAAAGTTGGGAGTGTAATAAAGAACACCCACATTGCTTAAATAAGGGATTCTGACATTGTTTTTGAATATTAGCTACTTCCAGGTATAATTAAAGTAATCCTAAAATATCTGACAATTTTGATTTTTAATATCTTTTTGTGGAATTACACTCTGTGTCTTCTATATCGGTTAATTAACTCCTAGTCTTAAGTGTTTAAATGATCTTCCAATGTTTAAATTTATGAGTTAAAATCTTGCTCGTCAAATCTATCTATCTATCATCTATCTATCTATCATCCACCTCCCTACTTCCCTATATATCTAGAGGATAATATACTGATGAATTTTTACTCCTGTTTTTATTGATTATTTCAAACTCAGTATTTCAATCAGAACCCCTCATTTTTATGCTAAACCTTTGTCACCAATAATATGCATCATTTTAAGAATTTACAATACTTGCTGTTGCTTATACAGAAACTGCATTCAACTTGGCTCTACTGAATCTCCAATAAACATTCAATCTCAGTAAGTCTTGAATATTATATCTCAAATCTGATGATTTTCAACACTTTTTATTATAAAGTATTAAACATAAATCAAGAATCACCCTCCAGTATCCAATATACTAAACACCCTTTATAATTTTACTCCTTGTTTATGTCCATTAAGCTCTTGAAATTCAGCAAACTCAGATAACGACTAATTATACATCAATCTTATTTTGTTTATTGTTACATACAAGTGCCTCCTCAAGTACTTGGTAGCCAATAGCTTAAAGATGAGTAGTGAATTTTTGTTTAAAGAATTAATATAATGATTTCAAATTTCCCTCTAAGCATGCAACTTGACTAAAACTCATTGACAAACATTACTTTCAAAATGTGATCATGATATTAAATGGCTGTTTTTGCAGTCTAAAATTGTACAAAGATTATGAATGACTTACATAGTCAGGAAGTTTGTATTCTATGTATATTTTACCACTTCACTCAAATTTAACCTTTTTATGCTTTTCTGCAAATCAGAACACAAATTAACTCATATGTTTATTGTTTTCATAGTTTAACGTCCTTCATGCAGGGCTCATTTTTAAAGGCTTTCTACCCTAATCTTCAAGTCTTTTGGCAAATAACCTCGTCTGTCATTCTTTCCTAACTCCTCCAGAAAATTATAAAAATTAACACTGCAGTAGGATTTTCCAGCTTTCGTTTTATTTTTAAATTTCTGAAGAATTATATATTCCTAAGCTTACCTATCTTATATTGCTATGCTAATTTATGGTTCAGCACAGTTCATAAGTGTGAATGAATTCTTTCAATAAATTATTCTAGATTAAGAATAAGGATACATCTGGAAAGAACTCAGAGGAATCAATTTTAAGCATCACATTCTCTAAGCAATGGGTGTGATTCTGGATTCAGTCTTTGTTAAAAATATGGCCTGAGTACTACTATGGAAGACAAAGTACCAGTGTCAGTAGCATTCTTGCAGAATGCCATTATAAGCAGAAGCTATGACATAATGGAAGTGTAGCTGGCAAACTACAAGCAGTATCAATTATATTTGAAAGTAAGGTATTTCAGTAATATCTGCTAATTTGCAGTGGAAAGTACTAGAAGAGGAGATTCTGTGACCACAGTACACCTCAGAAAATTTGGTATTTCTCAGAGTATATCTTTGTCATGCCTTCAGTATTTGGTTTACTGAAAAAGATGTTTCTGCTGACAGTTCTTTACTCTTTCTTTGCTTTTAGAAAATCCCATATGATTGGAATGTGCTTCCTAGCTAACATTTTATACTAACATTTTATTTGTTAACAAAGAAATATCAGAGCTGAGTCTTATAAGACACTCATATGGAGCTGGGTCACAAGAAATAGACATTGCCTACAGGTAGTTGAACTTACATGCAAACAATTTTCACCTTTATAGTCTGATGGCAAGTTAAACATCATCATGAAATTGAAGGTTATATTATGTACAAAAAGAATTATTCCTTACATTTCTAGAGAGTTCTACAATCTGAATCAATTATAATAATATGCTATAAAATGCAATGCTGTTTCATCATAATAATTACAAATTGGTTTGTTGATATAGTAAGACCATACATTTAAACAAGAACTTTTATTACTGATAATAAGTTAGCTATAATTATTAATTAAAATATTACATTGGAATATTTTTAGATACGTAACCTGATTAAAATATTTATTTTGCATTTATTAATGTGTGGAGATATTTGATATTCTGAAATATGACTTATTTTAGGGAAAATTTATTGTAATGTACATTATAATGTTAAATTTTCATGTGTATTTGAGCCCACTGATAAGCTGGCTCTGGAAGTGTGATTGCCCCATTTCCCCATTTTAGACCAAGTATAGTTGTCTCAAAATTTACTCCAAGGCCCCTTGTCTGGAGATTAACTGTCCTCAATCTCTGTGACCAGGAGGGAAGAGAATTGGAAAGCAGACAGGATAAAAATATTGTGAGCAATATATTTTTTTTTTGACAATAGCTAGAAGGGCTGTTGGAGCTTAGCCCATGACATACAAGATCCTATAATAAAAGAGAAGCAGGAAGTTCATTAATGAGAGTGACTTCAGTCATCAGCAGCTCATTTAAACAGAGAAATCTCCACTGGGAACTCCAGCTGACTATCTGAACTTCCCCAGTTTGGTTCTGGTGAATATTTGCAAGTCTCTTGTTTGATGGGGTACTTTTTGTTGTTATGTGTTCTTTTATTTGTCAGCCTCATTAGAAAAGACATTATGATCTCAAGAGGACTCTGGTTATTGGGAACTCCAGCTGGCTGCTTTAAAGGGGCTTCCCTGCCCAATTTCTGCTGGATGTTATGAATCTGATTTGATGATGCTTTGTTATCTGTTCAGCTCTCTATCTAGTTTAATGCCTGTCTACAATTTATTATTTATCTTTGTTATTATGGCTTACTGTATGCTTAATAAACTCACTAATTCAAACCTGAAGATAAGGTATTTATACCATTATCTTGACTGTATAGCATCATTAAAAACTTTGTGTGTGGTTTTGTCAGACACTGTCTCCTTTAAACATTTTTTCAACTATGCTCACATTTCCCCCAAAATATATTTGTCTTCTAGTTTACACTGATATTTTTGGGAAAAAATTCTTTATTTCCATAGAGGAGCTATATCCATCACTTTTTAAAAAAAATTTTCCTCTCCACCAAAATTAATGTATAGGAAATGGCCAGATATAAACAATCAAATTTTAATATACTAAAACTCTGATATAATACGTGGTTAAAATACTGATCAACAGGTTACTTTCCCAAAGATTGTTTTTTTTTTCTTGGTAAAGAATAGCAATATTAGATATATCTGTTGTTGCTACAATAGAATTTGGTTGGGACACACATTCAAACTCCTGCTCTTTAAGGAGTTCCCTGAGGGAGCAAAGAGAAGAAAGCACAGTGCCATAGTCTTGTGTTATGAATTGGTCTTTAATGAAAGCTCTGGATAAAGAGTAGAATCAAGTAGGAGATCTTATTTCCATAGGCAAGAAAGTTATAAGCTGTCGTGAATGAAGACCTTAAATAAAAGTCTGTAAGTATACAAAGCACAAACTTAATTTGCTGATGTGTAATGAATCTGGCCTGAAAACACAGTGGTTCGGAAGAACAGGCAAGCAAGCTACAGAAGCAAGAACAAACAAGTAAACAGGGGAAAAGCCCCCAAACATTGATTCCCTGTGCACTGGAATTCTCTAGAAGAGCTCAGATGCAGTAGAAGTGTAACCTTCACTTATGGAAGGCTTGAATGTGGGAATGATTCTAGTTCTGGAAGCAGCACCAAGTGGTCTGTGCAAGGAATTTCAGTAACAGTAACGGACTTTTTAAATAGAAACATAATGTCAACAGTTTCTTTGTACAGATAAGTGTACATTTCACCACTCATCAAATAATTTTCTTTTTGTAGCATATGGATACTAGTATAAAGAATCAGAGACAAAAAGAGACACGATTTTAATCAATACATACATTTTCATTGTTGTTCATTGTTTATGTTCATGTTTCCAACAATTAAAAAAAAACTAGATTAACTATACTATTTCACTTCAGCTTCCAAAATATCACTCTCACCCTCATTGCATGGATATCAAAACATTTTAATCAAAGATTTACTGTTTTATTTTTAACAGAGTGTATTCATTCTTATAGAAAGTCTTAACATGTGTAGATTAAACAAATACCAACTAAACAGATAGCAAACACCCAAAGTTTAAACATTTTGGCATAATTAGATATAGCATTCTGTGACAGTGTACAGTGTTCTGTACTTATTGTTCATAATCAATATTTGAGTAAATTTAAGAAATTTATTCAATCTGAAGGCATTGACTTACTCAGGGCATGACACCATAGTTCTTGAATGCTGCATGAGAAGACAGATTCACTCACTTTTAAATATTGATTTGACCTAAATAGTACATAATTAATAAGTATATTTATACCAGGAAACATGCTTAGAAATTAAGACAATCAGAAATCATATTGATGATCATAGATGGGAGATTCTATGTTAGAACTGTTATGGAGCGTCTCTTCAAAGTACAAAGTAAGTTCGCAGGCATAAATATATCAGAGGCTGTGTCCAAAATTTCAAATTTAATGCTTATCTCAGGGGTGTTCTAATTTTCAGACTCCCACATAGATTTCTATTGCTTGAAGTTGAGCTTAACTTTTCTTTTGTGTGGCAGACCAGAAGCACATGAAATGTAAGGTTGGCTCAAACTACAGCCATTTTCCTAAGAACATAAATTTAAAATACAAGTACTATTTATGTATTTTACAGTTACAATCATGTAATTAATGTTCATATACTTTACATGATGCTTTTAGCTATGCATATATATATACACATATATTTCAGAGCAATATATTTATCAACTCCATTTATAAGCCAGTATAAATTTCTTTTCATCTTGACTAATTCAACAACAAAAAACATATTTTATATTTCAAATTTCAATTAGTATTTTCTAAATAATACAGGAGGAGATCATATAGGACAGTTGCTCTTCCCCCAAGCTTAGAAGTTTTAGTAGAGGTATTTTTTGTGTTGATAAAAATGTTTTGCCCTCAAGTCCTATACTTACCTAGTTGTTTCCCATCAGTGCACACTAATTTAGAAATCGTGACAGCATGCCCAAGACCAATGCTGACTCAGACAAAATCCCAGCATATTGGAGAAGTGGGCAAATTGATATTAGGCCCCAACCAGAACTGAGGGACTATGGGTAATTTAAAACTACTGAGTAAGGGAGAGTTGATCTTTAAGGGAAACACTCTAGATATGCTTATTAGACTCCAGTGGATAAATTTGAGCCAAGGGACATCTAGGTACAAAAGTTTGATCAGATAGAACTTAATTTATGTGACAGAATGCATGAAATCTGGTGGAGGCTTACGTGGGGGAGCTACAGACGTAGGACGGAGTCTAAATATATTTAAGATTTATTGTACGAAATGCACAAAATTCAATATAATATGCATTAAGAAAGGCTTTTAGTAGAAAAATACATTCTACAAGCAAAATTCTGTCCCTCACATGAATGAAGAAAAGACTCAGGAACATGGGGTAGTGAAAACCTGCTGCATTCTCACTTACTGTCTGGTAGACACCAATGGGAAACTGAGAACCTTGTCAAAATATGCCAATGGAAGAATGTATGTATTGATTAAAATCGTGTCTCTTTTTTGTCTCTGATTCTTTATACTAGTATCCATATGCTACAAAGAGAAAATTCTTTGATGAGTGGTGAAATGTATGCTTATCTGCAAACACGAGGATGTATGTGTTGACATTAGGAAGTGATAGAGGTAGGTTTTCATCTAGTGTCTATGACTTCTCTAGCCAAGTGCACTTGGCTAGGTTTTCCCTCCCACTAAATAGTCCTTAAGTCTATTTAACAGCTGTTGATTATCACCAAGATAAAAGTGACACTACTGCGCCTATACAGGTGGTTGGCTTGGCTG
The DNA here is from genome assembly GCA_035773235.1 of Eospalax fontanierii. Classification (NCBI taxonomy): domain Eukaryota; kingdom Metazoa; phylum Chordata; class Mammalia; order Rodentia; family Spalacidae; genus Eospalax; species Eospalax fontanierii. The sequence goes on along the minus strand of CM069524.1, from coordinate 66,759,313 downwards.
ATCACTGTAGTTCGTAGACTTTACGGCTTGGTGGGATCATTGATTGGTTTTATCCCTTGGCAGCTTTCATAGTTCTTTGGGATACTATGAGAGTTAGTCTTCAGAGAGGTGGCTTCCAGGTCAGTTCCAGCTCAATTGCTTCAAGTTTTGTGTCTGAAGTATGTGCTTTCTCCAGAAATAGAATCTTACCTTCAAGTTTTTGGAGATAATCAAGATCTGTGGCAATAACCAGTACTATTTTAGGAATCTCTTGGATTCCTCTGATCAATTATTCAAAAAAAGTTTCCCATGCCTGGCACTGTGATATTCGTTGTGCAGCCATCTGCAATACACATACACTCATATTTATCCTATATGTGTATTTTTCAGTAGATTTCTTGAGTATAACCTTTCCCTTGGGATTTTCACTGCTAAGGAATATTTATCTCTCTTTCCTCTCTCTGCCATAAGTGCCAGAAGTTCCACAATTGATCAAATAAAGAATAAATGATGGTGAGGTGACCAGGACATGTACAATTCAACTGCTACAGACACAAGAAGTAGAGACCATCAGAGAAGATGAGGTGGAAAGAATGTAGGAATCATAGGGACAAGACCGCTGATGCTAGTTAATGCATTCTAGACGTCATAGTGAAGCTGCACCAGTGAAGTCCTCACAGTCATCTACTATTTCACCTCAGTTATGAGTAGCCACTGAATTGTATTAGAACTGTGCTTTTCTGTATGGGGAACTATTTGCTTTACCTTTCCTGTTCCCTCCTGGTTCTAATTGAGCTATACTTTCTCTCAATTCCCACTTGAGGTTAGAGATACATTTCAATTGGTAAAGTGTTTGCCTGGAATAAATGAAGTTCAGACCTTGATGCTTAGTTCTGCATAAGCCTGGCCTTGTGGAACATTGCTGTGGAAAATGTAATCCCTCATATGTGAGGCAGAGGAAGAGGATCAGAAGTTCAAAGTCATCCTTAACTACATAGGGAGTTTGTAGCCAGTTTTGGCTACACGAGACTGTCTCCAAATAGCAACAAAATTCAGCTTCCACTTGACTTTTCAATTCTCTTTTAGCAGAAATTGTAGGCAGCCTTTTAAAAATGTTTCCTGTTTTTATGTATCTTTGATGATTATTCTTTTCTGTATTCATAGATTTGTCATAATCATAACATGTACAATGGAATTAGATATTTCCATATTTGAATTCTTCTTTGGGGCTGCAGTAATTAACATTACACCTGATATAATATTCAGTGGATATTGAATGCATACACAATTATTAGGATAGAAATGAGTGCAAAGTCTTTGATGAAAAAAATGCTTTTATGACATCTGCTGCAGTGTTGTAAATACACTATGTGATTAGATTCATATGTATTTGTAGAAATAAATTAACAACCATACAACCTTGGAAAAACTGTACACCATAAATAATTACTTGCTCAACCTCTATTCTTTATTTTCATTCTCTTTAGAAAAGTAATCTATCCTGTAATTGATACTCTTTGAATCATTCATTACTTAACTTCATAGGTATTAAGAATTATTTTGCTACTGCATATCAATAAACCCTTGTTTTATTATATAATTTTTATTCAGCAAAGGAATATCAAATAGCTTATCTTTTATATCTATTTATTTCATAAATGTAAATCTTTAAAATGTAAATTATTTTGAAATATTTGGAGAGAGCAAAGAAAAGAGCAGAAAAAAAGGGAACAGTCAAAAGAGAAGTAATAGCCCACCTGAAAGGCTCATAGACTTACTTTCAGCACACAGGCATGTGTAGTATTGGGCTCTAGAACATCCAACCAAATGAACATTCAATTGTACATATGAAATGAATACATTATCCAGCGAGTATCAATATCAAGGTTAGCAGCTGCCTTTTTAAGGCACATTAATCCAGGGAATAATAAATCCAGTAGGAAAAAATTGAGGAGAAAGAATAAAAGTGAAAATATAACATGATTGGACAAGATGGCAGATAGCTTCTTCAGTAAGTTAATTAAAAATATAAATATTACATATCTTTAACTTGTAATTTTTTTGTATTTTCTGTACACAAATATTTATATGTGTGAGGCTAAATACACCATGTGTGTGATCAGAGGATGGTATTGGATTCCTGAAATTAGAGTTACTGAAGATTTCTATGTGTGCTGGTAACCAAACCTAGTTCCTATGTAAGAGTAGTCAGTGCTCTTAAGTGCTGAGCCATCTCTCTATCCCCAGATTTTATATATATATATATATATATATATATATATATATATATAATCGATTATAGATAGACAACAAGAAAAAGAGAGAGAGGATCTTAATCCCAAAAATTACATATGAGAGTAAGGACCATAAATTCTGGATATTCTTCATAAATGCACATGACAAAATCTGAATATGAGAAACAGGAAAACCCATATGGGAATATGAAGGGTTCAAGTAGAATCACCAGAAGACAAGAAAATGCTCAGAAAATCTTATGGATTTCAGGAGATTGAGGAGAAATGACAGGTAAACATAACCTGGAATTCGTCATTGAAATCTAGAAAAGCAACAAAAAATGTTCACTGGGAGAAAAATTGACAAATTTGAATTAATATTGGAATTTACCTAACATTACTGCACTGCACTCGATAGCTTCAGTTGTAAACTTGATACACCAGGATAGAGGGAACCTCAACAGAGGAATTTACTACACTGGATTGACCTGTGGCCACTTCTATGGGTCATTTTCTTGAATACTGAGGGATGTGGGAGGGTCCATCCTACTGTTGGGCAATGGTACTCCTGGATAGCTTAGTCCTGGCTTGTGTAAGAAATCAGATTTATGAAAGGCGAAGACAGCAAGCCAGTAAGCACCATTCCTCCTTCATCTGTACTTAGAGCCACCTCTAGGTTTCTGTTTTTGTTTTAATTGAATTTTTGTGTAGTTCATACAAAACACCTTAACCAGTCTTAATTACTTTTGCCCCCTTCCTCATTAGTATCCTCCTGTCTCATGAAATTTATTCTCCATGCCTTAGTGGGTTAATCCAGCTGGATAAAACGGAAACTGATCTTCCATTTAGACAGATTTATTTAGTGAAGTTACAATGTTGCTGGGTGACAGCAGCCTGCCCACAAAGCTCGTGACAGCTGCCCACAGGTCTCTTAGTCCATGCCCAGCCAGCATTTCACTTTCACTCACATGATCCTTAAGATGGCAGGGACTTGGGACGTGGTCTCCTGGGTTGTGGCCTTCTGCGTGGGCCTGTGACTGGGGCATTTTTCTTACCACGTGGATACAATCTCTGTCTGTACCTGGGACGCGCCGCCATGTTTCTTCTTTTCTTTCTTCCCGCCTTCCTTCCCGGGACTTGCCCCAGAATGAACCAATAGGAAACAAAAACATGAGAGAGAATTCCGTATTCACCATACACCTCCTAAACCCTCTACTTGGGTTTGCATAGGTCTTGAGCATGCAAACACCATTGCTATAGGTTCATATAAGTATGGTCCCAAGAGCTTGTAAGACTATATTTCCCTATGGTCATGAACCTCCTCCCCAGCTCTTATAATTTTTCTGCCCCTTCTTCTGCAATTGTAACTGAGTCTTGGGTGAGTGAAGCTCAATACAGACGTACTGTTCAGCGACCCACACTCTGCAGATCTTAATTGCTGCTCTTTGGCCATTTGTGACCTTTTGTGTTCCTAGTCCTCTGTTGCATGAGGGAGCTTCATTAACGAGAATTTAGAGTTTCATTCGTGTCCCCTTTACCCCTTGTTCCACGTTGCGTGAGCCTTGGGTGTGGAGGTTGCATTGCAGATGTGTCACATAGGCTTAGCCAATTCGCAGACGATGTTTGTGTGTGACCAGTTGTGGTACTCTTTAGTAGTCTCTGACTGTAGCAAAGAAGCTATTTGAAATCGTGGTGACCTGGATACTTGACTTTATATATAAATATAAATATAAATATAAATATATATATATATTTACTTAGTAAGAAGTTACAATAATCTGGGGATGTGACAGTGTTGGGAATTTCTCTTCAATCCTTTGTATTTGAATATGATTACAGTATCACACATAAGTTTTCTCCCATTGAATGTAATTTAAATTCAGTTAGTAGCCATTGATTGGCCCCAAGGTAAAAGTGCCAGTACTGTGGCAGTGTCATACGGTGGGCTAGTCACTGATACGTTATTTTGTCAAAAACCTGGTGTTGGGCCATCAATTTATATTCTCCCTTAGCAGCTTTCATAGTGCTCTCCAGAACAATGAGAACTAACCTTCAGGTGAAGTGACTTCTGGGTCAGATCCAGCTCCATTCCTCCAAATTCTGTCTCTAAAATATGCCATGCCTTTAGCAATATGTTCTTTCCATCAAGTTCTGGGAGGCAATCAGGTCTGTGGCAATAGCCTGTGTAATTTGGTGGTCTCTTGGACCCATAGAGTTTGCCACAGGCCAATCCAATGGAGGATATTCCACAGTTGAGATTCCCTCTTCCAAAATGTGTCAAGCTGACAACTGAAGCTATGCAGAACAGTGCAATAACATTATAAATGTCAGTTAATTCAAATTTGCCAATTATTCTCCCAACAAACATTTTTTGGGGGATTTCTAGCATCCAATATGTAATTCCAGATTATGCTTACATCTTATATCTCCTTAATCTCCTAAAATCTATAAGATTTTCTTGTCTTCTGGTGATTCTCCCTGTTATTTTATGGAATGTCTTGCCATGTGGATTACTGTTTACTGTTGAAGTTTATCCACTGGGTCTAGTAACCCTGGCCAACAATTCAAAGGAAGGTTACTGTTGTCTGGCACTGTTCCTTGTTTTTTAGTCTTCAGCTATACATATGGTCTCAGGGACTCACATAGAGATATTGTGTGTATAATTTGTCATTAAGTTATTTGATTAATATGGTTCCTTCTAGTGATTTATGCTAGCTAGGCATTATTTATCTCTTCTCTGTCTCCCTCTCTATCCCTCCCTCCATGCCTTCCCAATTAAACTGTCCACATTTCCCCATTTCTCTCTTTATAATAGCAGTCTCCTTATGACTCCACCTCCCTTGAGCTCCTTCTTTCCCTTTATCCCCATAGTTTCTTGTTTAACCCTCCATCCCCCCTCCAATTTAAATACTCCCATTTTATCTATTTCTCCCTTAGTAACTGTATCCTAGCACTAAATCCATATATGTGAGTATATCCTGGTTTAACTTCAGGAACCAGGATAACAGAAACAAACCAAGGAGTTAAAACAAGGAGGGAACTTGAGAGATAATAGTGGGAGACAGGTGTTATTCCTTCAAAGTTTTTATACATAAGTTCCCTCAATTATTATCAGTGACTTGGGAGATGTAAGATACAATAAACCCTTTCTTCCTTGAGTTGTGTTTGGTCATTGCTTTAACCCCCAATATGAAGGAAACTAAGATAGAAATTGGTGCCAGAGAGAGGGATAGTTCTCGGATTGACCTGACTCTGTGTCTGGGAGGATTGTGGAAGTTTTTACAATTTTGGATTGGATAACTGACTAGAGCTTAATGAGCTGTGCCGTAGGAACTTGGAATATGTTGAAAGAGGTATAGATTCTCAAGGCCTGTGAAGCTTCAAAAGAAAGCAAAGACTCTATGAGGGATGTTTTTGTGTTATACTTTGAAATAACACTTTTGGGAACTGAAAGATTTTGGCTTTAGTGAGATAATTGATGCTGTTTAACTGGGGCTTGCAAAAATCAACTGCAAGTAAGTAAAAAGAGACCAGAGTCATTGACATGAAATATTCTAGGAAGAATTTTCTCTGGATCAGCACCCAGAAATCATGTCTAGGCAGTCCAAGGCTTCACATAAAACCTGACACGAGAATTGATCAATGTGTAAGAGTCTCCCAGATGGTACTCCTGTTAAACATGAGACTACACATGAGAGGCCTTGGGAAGCCACTGATGAAGCTGTTGTATAAGTTGCAGTGAAGACCCCAGTACTGAAGAGGAAATGGAGAAAGTCTGAGGCTTTACACCATGAGAGGCCAGGAGGATCCATTGGTGAAGTTACTACCTCAGTTTCTGTACAGAATCCAGCATATTGGAGACACCAGGAACATGAGATGATGACCACGGTTCACAGCAGGTGTGAAGTGGAACCAGCATGAACCTATGAGAAAGTCAGCATGTATTGTGAATGACAGTCAGAGAAGTGCAGCTTCCCAAGACTATTAGAGCCAGAAGATGATGAGTAAATCTCTGTTGTCTGCTATGCTGGACTTGGTTTAATTACCAGTTTTTTTACTTTTGAAATAAAACAGTATAAAATGTGTTTTAAATTTTAAAAGATCTCACAGTTTATTTTTAAACAGACTTTGAAATTTCAAGGTATTAGGATTTTTCAAATACTGGGATTTTAATGTATTATTTTATATTGTGATATTAATATTAACATCGTATCTTGGAGACAAGAAATATAAATATTGCTGTGTAATACTGATTTGTTTTTGTTTCAAGTTAAAAGGAATTAGTTGTGATGGATTTCTTCAGTTGTAAACCTGAAGCATCTGGATAGAGGGACCCTCAATCGAGGACACTCCTGCAGTTGACTGCCTGGTGGCCATGTGGGTGGAGCTTTTAAAAATTTACTTTTTCTTCTTTTTCCTCCTCCTCCTCCTCCTCCTCCTCCTCCTCCTCCTCCTCCTCCTCCTCCTCCTCCTCCTCCTCCTCCTCCCCCTCCTCTTCTTCTTCTTCTCCTCTTCCTCCTCATTATGATTATTGTTTGATGACTGAATGATATGTGTGGGCTTAGCCCACTGTAGGTGGTACCATCTTCAACCAAGTGCCCCGGGGTTGGATAAGAATATAGACTGAATCTGGGACTTAACTGACTGCAAAAGTTCTTCAGCCGAAATATATTTTATTTTTTCCTCATGAACATTGAACCTAGGGCCTCATGAATGCTCGGAAAACCCCCCACCAGTGAGTTAGTGAGAATCACAATATCACATAGGATCAGATGTAGGAACCCATGTTTTCAAACACACCATTGAAAGGAAATGAGTTTCTTTGTGTGTGTGTGCTTATTACCTGTTTATGTCTGAATGTTATGTAGCTTTTTTATTGTACATATTTCATGCCAAAATGATATTTGCTGCTTTATTTTTCTATTTAAATGAAAGCACAGTTGATAGAATTTCTCTATGCCTGCACGTAAGCTTAATAAGAACAATGCAACTAATAATGTGAGTTTTATGTTTCTAATGAAATTATAATGTGTTATACTGTATCTAACTGACACTTACCTCTAAATCTCACTTTAATATTTCCATGTTTTGCTCTAGTCCTAAGATAGTTTGCCATTTTCTTTATCATAGCAGCAAACGCTTTGAATTCTTTTTTATCGAATCATTATGTATTTTATACAGAATATCTCAATCACTTTTAATCATGTTTACACCCCCTTCCCCATCAGCGCCCCATATTACCTTCTTTCATCTGTGTTAAGGTCTATTGTGTCAAGTTAGTGTCTTCAAATGTTCTTCAGTGCAGGTTTATCCACTGAAATCCAGTCAGCCTGTCTGGAATCCCTAACTTTAGAATGATTAACTCATCCTCAGTCAACTGTTATCAGTTGCCAATATTTTATTTCTTCAGCAAAGATTGGTGGCTGTTACCCAATTCTCCAGTTCCATGTTGGGTTTTGTCTGTTTGAGTTTGCATGGGTATTGAGCATGTGGGCACCTTTGAGGTAGGTTCATGTGAGCCGGGTCCCACGAGCTTGTAGGATTCTATTTCCATATGATCATGTTAGACTAATGTAACCTCTTACTAATTGTAAAATATGAATCCTTTTATATACAGTCAAGTATCCCAATCACCACTCATCAAGAAACTTCTGTTGTGCAAGATGGAGACTACTACAGAGTACCACTGTTCACACAGACATTGTGCATGAATTGCTCATGCCTAAGCAGCAAACTTACAGTGCCTCCTCTACAGCCAAGTCTCATGCAATAAGGCACATGGGGTAAAAAGGACCCTAATGAATCTCTCAACTCTCATTAATGAAGCTCCCTCATGCAACAGAGGGCCAGGAACACAAATGGTCACAAATGGTGATAGTATGGAGATTAGGTTCCTGCAGAGTGTGGGTTTCTGGACAGGACTCCTATATTCGGTTTTACTCACCCAAGGCTCAGAGGCCATTGCAGAAGGGGCAGAAAGGTTGTAAGAGTTCAAGGAGGAGATGTTTTAAATTCTTTGTTTTGCTTTTACTTCTCAATATTCTTATTTATTCACTAAGTCAGTTATTTGAAGATCTTTATTTTAGGAGACAGAATGTAGGGATTTAAAATCAAAGCATTTAATGGAAACAAAAGAAATCATACTGAGCGCAGACCAAGCAGGGGCAGGCAAGTGAGCAGCATTCTTCCATGGTCTGTGCTTCAGTTTCTACCCCCAGGTTCCAGTCTGAGTTCCTGATCTGACTTCCCTTAATAATGGACTGTGATGTAAGCTGAAATGAACCCTTGCCTTCCTAAGTTGATTTTAATCAGTATTTTTATCACAGGAACAGAAAGAAACTAGGACATGAACCAAAATAAATCCTCTATTGTCAAGTACTGTATTCTGGTTAAATAAATTGTTAACATTAGGGGAAGATAAAGGGAAAATGTATGTGACCCTCAAAAACTGACCATTTGTATATATTCTGTATGTTTGAAATAATTTCTACATATTATTCAGAAATATTCTTCAAAAATATTCTTTATCTTGGTGTTAGACCTTCGAGTTTTCTGGTCAAAATTTTTCAAACACCAAATCCATATGCTCCATTCTATGTGCAATATAATATAAGGACAATAAGAAATTTGTTATGGCCATATGTACTCTTTAGAGCATAGGCATGGAGTAAGCATCAATGATATTCAAAATTACTGTGTATTTGATCATATTTCACATCAAACATTTTAAACTTATATGGATTATGTTGCTTAAATTTATTGGGATAAATAATCTGAAATAATTCTGTCTCTTGGATTACTTTACCATAGTAAGCAAACATTTTCAGTTTCTTTTATGTGGCATTGCATAAGCAGGACAACCCTTTGCTCTGTGTGCCTTATTATTTGTTATTTATTAAACTAATAAACATTATCAAATACAGGCTAACCTTGCACTAGCATTTGTTCATAAATACTTTCATCAATAAGACAAATGATACAACTTTTATAAGTAACATAAAATACCATAATGTTCTACAATAAGTGGGGCCAAGTCTCAATCTTAAAATTGTGGCAATTTAACAACTTTATTGGATGTCAGACATGCAAGGAGAAAGCATCAAACCAGTGGAGAGTATATTAAATGCTACTTATCTGGTTTAATGGACAAACTCCTTCACAGATGGTTTATGTCTACCTGAATTTGTGAAAAGTATTGCCTTATGATAAGAGTCTAGTAGAAATATTATTGTCTTTGGATTTTCTTTTCTAAGTTTATTAACATCTATCATAGACCCATAAGAGAAAACCCTCTAATTGGTTAAACATACCCTTTTGTCTCCCTGCTATAATTACTGCCACAAATATGAAAATCTCCAAGTTGAAGAAGTCCATAAAATAACAACATTTTCTTAGGCATATCCTAAAACTATTATTTAGTCAGAGTCTGTGAAACTTCCAAGTTATTTTCAAATTTAAACAAATACCCATTTAAATACAAATACAAATTCACTGCAGTTTTCTCAAGAATCAGTTTCTCTCATTGCTTAGCTAGAAATAGTAAATTCTCTATTGCTCCATAATTTTTTACGTTTTAACAAATATATCCACATACCTTTTTCTTATTTTTAGATAAATGAACTAGTAAATATCAAACCAAATTTTAACCATATGGCAAAGGACGTGTTACCCTACAATTTAGAATGATAGAATCACTTCAGTAATATATTATGGCAGGATAAGGGGATTTGTAATTTGAATGTACATCCAAGTGCAGGAAGTCTGACTTGGTAATTGAACTACCAAAATTAGACATTTGGCATTTGATATTAGTGCTCTTAGGTCCCTCCCTTCCTTTTAGTGTTTTTGGCAGCTGTCATAGAAATACAAAGTAGAAATGTAGAGGTATTGTTTGTGTACATGTGTGTGTGTGTGTGTGTGTGTGTGTGTGTGTGTGTCTAGCTGTTTTACATGACTTGTCAGCAGTAAGGTTATTTAACTCATTTGAGATTCTTCTACTTTTAGACCTGAAATTAAGCAATCATTTTGCCAATGTGCTACATATGGAGGACACATTGACAGGCCAATTTTACCATCTTCACAATCAGACCTAAAGCATTACTGTGGAATCATTTGGCCTAAACACCATGCTTTCACTCCCTACTCCATAGCTTTTGATCTTAGAATGAACTTGGCTTCATTGCCTTACATTACTACAATGTTATCTTTGTGGCCCAAAAGATAATTTCATCACGTCTGTTCATTTTTAGTAAATTTGGCATAATTTATGTAAATCAGGAAGAGATAATTTGTTCACTTTTGTCCAATAATTTGTTTCAATTATACCATATCCATGGCTAAATTGTAAACTTATTCTTTCTAATTTTACTAATATTTTCACAAAGCACTTCGATATTGAAAGCGTAAAGCTTAGCAATACAACTAAGATCACTTCACACTCTAAAACCCTTAATAAAATGTATTAAAAATGTAAAAACTCTTAATAAAATATTTATTTTATTTATTTTCATTCCCTTTGCTGAAAATCATATCTCCTCAACAAACACCCTCCTACTTTGATACTTTTTCCCCTTTTGGGACACACTGGATTTAATTATAGTTAGTGCATAAGCAAGAGTGAGGGATAATTTACTGGAATGTGGGTAACTTGTTAAGGGCAATATCATGGAAGAAACTGACACTCAGCCCTCCAACATCTATTAATTTCCAAAGTCCTTCACTGAGGAATGTGCCCTGGTGAGTTCCTCTTACGTGAATCACAGCATGGCTGTAGGTAAAGTTTTCTGTTATCCTGTTCGGGTAGCCACAGTTGCAGTGATTTAATGAGTACAATGCCTGTCAGGTCCAGTAGACAGTTTTAGGATACTACTTCCATGTAAAATCTTGCACTACCTAATAGACCCCCCAGCTTTTGGCTCTTACATTCTTTCTGCCCCCATCCTCTTGCATGACATTCCCAAAGCCTTGAGGCAGGTGATAGAAATGGCATATTTAAGTAACCAGAGTCCACAGTTACTTATCTTGTATACTCTAGTTGTGAGCCTTTGTATTACTGCTACCTACTTCAAAAATAATTGTCTTTGAAGGAAACAAGAACAAAGTGCATAAAAGGCAACTTGCCTACTTGTCAATCAATGTCAAAACAACAGTAATAAATTCCCAACTCCCCCTAGAACCCGTGTTCTCCCCAGTCATGGGTTTTGACTACATTTATATTAGGAGGCACGTATTCTCTCCAATCGTTCAAGGCTCAAAGCAAATCTGGAACCACTTGGTAGTTCCATAACAGTCACACAAATATTGCACTGGTGAATATATTTTACCAAGTAGGTTAGGTCATTATTATAACTCCTGAGACTCATAGCTGGGTAGAACCATGGATCGCTTGCAGCATCCACACAAAGGAGTATCTTTAAAAGATCAACCTTATAATGCTTTCCGAAATAATAAACAGAGTGTCTCCCCCACACATCCATACACACATATTTGTTTGATCCATAAACACTGCACATTGTGCCCCCAACCTTTTCCCAGTATTTTTTAAAATAGGTGAAAATGGGAAAGTCAAAGGCCCAAAAGTCTGGTATGCATGCCAACCTAATAACTCTAATTTAGAACTAAGTATATAGGTAAAGAAAATACCTGTTTAGATGAGTCTGTGGGTCTTGACTTAAAACAACCAATTAAGGAAATCATTTATGATTTTCTTTCTTGTTTCCTTCTACAACATCATAAAGGATTACAAGAAGGAGTGTGAATTATCTAAAATCCATATGTATTATACTTAGGAATTAATCATTATAAAAATCTTTTTACCTACGTAGATGCCTTTACAGTTTTTCAAAAATGTATTGAAGACTCGGTACTTAGCAATTTTTCCCCAGTATGTGATGTTTCCTATTCTATAATCAGCCTCACAGTCAGCATATGTTTAGAGAAGCATAATAAGTTGTTTGAATAGAGAAACTTGAATCATTTGAAAGGTAAATAAAAGAGAAAACTAGTTTCGTACTTGCAGAAGTGATAGTGCACCTTTTTCATTAAACAGTATTAATCTAAATATATAAAGAGTGAGATATAAAATACAAAATGAACTTGTCATTACTTAAAGTGGTCACCATGGCTTTTATAGATTTTTCAATATTGAGTGGGATGGGATGGCAGGGCACATTGTTGCTCCTTACAAGGAAGACCAAGCTGCAATGACAATGATTCTTTTTTTCTATCTCTGCAGCATCTCCAAATTAACAGAAGTAAGCACTGCAATGTGCAGCTTTTAGGCATTCTTTGAAACATGGACCTGGATGATTCGCTACAGGTCTCCATTCCAATGGTCTTTTCAACATAGAGAAAGCCCTCTAGTAATCTTGAGTTGCTTTCATTTCCTTCAACAAATAGACCACTTGCTGAATGAAAATAAGAGGCATTCATCATGTTATGAACTCCTTCAGTATAATTAGTTCCATTATAGTTTGAAATATTGCAATTGGTTTTTGGGGTCTGAAGAACATCAAGAAGAAAATGATAGAGCTGCAAGGCTGTTTTTAAGTGACACATTTGAAAAATGCAAAATTTTCTGTCATCTCAGGTATCCTGTGCTCAATTCAGTCTTCCAGATTTCTATAAATCTTGCAACTAATTGACCATATGGGGTTACGTTAATGTATAGCAAAGTTCTGCTAAGACTTTATTTTGGTATCGATGATTAAATTTATAGTTAAGACTCAATGTTGAATGCTAAATTTCAATATTGAAGTTGATTAGATGTTAACTATTTCAACTTGTTTGGAATGAATTTTATCTTTGCTTTAATTAAAATACATTATAGCATAATCACAGCATTGCATAATAGGCACAGTCTTGTTGACTACAAAATAAGACATCCATTTTCTTATCATGGTCATTTAATAAATGTGTCTATTGCCTCAGTAGAAATCTGGTGCTTTTACCTATTAACAGAGGAAACTTATCCTTTCTTTTTTATTGAATAATTGTTTTGAATTGTTGTTTATTTCATACAGAGCATTTGAATCGATCTTAATCATTTTTATACCCCGTTCCTCCCACAGCCCTCCACTGCCCTGGAATTCATCTACTCTGTCTTTGTGTTAAGGCCTGTTGTACCAAGTTATTGTCCCCAGATATTCTCTCAATAAAATATGTTAAATGTTAAACCATTATTACTGTCAGAGAATAAAAATGAGAGATCAGAGTAGAGAGAAATCCAATTCTTCTATGAAGTTGGTCAGCGTTTAAGATTTAATAGTCATCACTTGTGCATCTTCTTAACACATCAATGTAATGAGATTCATGTTAATTATGTTTCTATGGAATTATGTAAGAACTAGAATCTAGATGAAGTCCTCTATATTTTTATGTATTTTCTTTATCTTATTCATTCCATGTTCTCTAATGTGCTGGTCCATACCTGTCTCCCAGTTTCTTACTATAAATCCCTGGCATCTAACTCAACATGATGTCAACATGAAGCATTTGATACTACAGAATTTCCCCATACAGCTTTCCCACATCATACTGCTTAACATTCCCTCTTATTGATTCAGAAAATATGCCAGATTGCCAAACGGGCTGAGAAACAAAATCCAGAACAGGAAAGGAGTTAAGTGCTGATAGTTTGTGGGATGCAGGGAATAGCTAAACTCCCTTTCCTTTCCTGCCTTCAATACATTCTTTCAGTATTTAGTTTTCTAATCTTTCTCTGTAGAGATTTCTCAAGTTTCTGAGAGGAAACTTGACTTCTTCATGAGCAATTAGCAGCTTAGAAATACACTACTTTGCTATAGAAAAAGACTGAGAAGGAGTCACAGTAAAGTTCTATTAACAATACCAGAGGACTATATCTGAATGATTAATGGACATATACAATTACCAGTTTTGCACCTAAACTAGCAGAGAGAAACTGAAGGGTGTTTCTTTGCATGTTGTGGTGTGGGGATAACTTTTAATACCTAATAAAAGTATGCAATTTGAAAAACAGAGGTACATAGAATAAAACTTATTGGAAAAAAACCACAGACATGATAGGGTATGGTCCCTCACATTGGTCTGGGAAAGTCAGTTACAATTCACCTTAAACAGTCAGATGAACAAATTGTAGAATAACAGATTTCTTTTAAATATGTACTTTGATATGATTATGCCTTAAAACATATGAATATTAGAATGATCCATTTAAAAATAATTTTTTGGAACTTATTCTGCATGATTTTCTTTATTCATTAATTCTCTTTGTTTTGTTTATTTCCCTAAATTTAACTGAAGTATATTTCATGTTTTTAATATATTTTCCTTTACCATGATGCAGTTTTCTAGAGGGTCGTACTTTGAACATTATAGTGCATCATGTTACCAAAATATACAGTATAGGCTCCAGTGTATGAACTTACACTGAAGAACAGTTGGGGAAACAAATTGATTCAATAGGTCTTAATATATATGAAAGAATGCATGAAATCTGGTAGGAGAATTATGGGAGTTCAGATAGGGGAGGAGGTCTAAATACATTTAAGATCCATTATATGAAATGCACAAAATTTAGTAAAAATACATTTATTTTTTTCTTAGGTTTTGGTGGCTTATCTCTTTTTACTCACTGTTTCTAGTACTGATCTACAAGATGGATCACACAATGAGTGATTTGTTCTTTTATTTTCCTTTACTGTCCAAAGTTGGACTGTACATCCTTAGGAGCAAGGTCTAAAAGATGAAGATGAAAAATTATGTATTCATTTGTTATGTATGTATATGTTATATAGAACTTAATAACTACTATAGAAATTGATGAACTTGCATCGTGCATTTATTTATTTAATTATATACTATTTTTGTTGAAATCTCTGGTTGGCTGGTCCCAAATTTGCAGTATCTCTGCCAGAAGCCCCCTGAGTTCTAGGATTACAGACATATACAATCATACCCAGCTTTTAACTTTTATTGGGTGCATATCTAGTTTTCAAAATGATACAATTTGCTTCTCAGATACTAAAATGCTTTATCACTGCCATATAGACAATTAATTAGTCCTAGAAAGTATCAGCCACACACACTATTTTCAGTTAACAGGAGGGAAAGAAGTTAAGGGATGGACATGTTGTCTTTCTTTTCTTTTAATTCATTTGAATAAATGTCACATTTTTTAGTAAAAAAAAATAAACAGGGAAGAAAATACAACAAGAGAAGACCACATATCAAACAAAAACATGTCTCTAAATAAATACAGGTGACTTAAGACTAGAGATAATATTCTTCATTCCATACAAATCACTATTTTCACAGGCGAAAGCTATAAAAGGGAAGATAAACAGTAGATATACAGGGTAGTGTATACCTGAGATCTCTTTCATATGGACAAATATTTGCCCCTAAATGGAAGCAGAACAGACATAATAAAGTCTCATTATAGGAAGGGCGACATTAAGGTGCAGAATGTCAGTAAAGTTAGAAAGGGATTTGTATTCTCTAAAAATCACTCAATTTTTACAGTCAGATACTTTAATTCTCACTATTCAGCAAAATTTTACCTTGATATTCACTATATTTTTTCCATGTTACTTTTATTCCTATTTCCTCTCTCAGATTGTCTATTGTTGTAAAACATCTTTCCTCCTTTTTTTTCCCTCCTTTTCTTGTAAAAACACAAGCTGGTTGTGGTAGCACAAACCTTGAACCCCAGCACTCTGAGGCAGAGGCAGGAGATGCTCTGTGATATTGACGCCAGGCTGAACTGCACAGAAAGTTCCAGATCAGCTGGAGCTACAGGGAGACCTTGTTTCAATAACAAATCAAAACAACAACAAAGAAAATAAACAATACCTCACCACATTTTGTTCAAGGATCCAGTAAAAATAATTTGAACA
Organism: Eospalax fontanierii; assembly: GCA_035773235.1. Taxonomy (NCBI): domain Eukaryota; kingdom Metazoa; phylum Chordata; class Mammalia; order Rodentia; family Spalacidae; genus Eospalax; species Eospalax fontanierii. The sequence continues at coordinate 66,743,223 of CM069524.1, read as the reverse complement.
TGAAATGCAATAGATCAGATTTATTTTTTCCTTTCTCCTTAAAATTCCTTAGAATAAGACATGACATGATCTCAGAACAAGATTATTTATGGATAATTACTTTCAAAGGCTGTATAAGCACAGACTAAATAGTCATCATTTGGTTGATAAAGAGAAAAGATGGTTCCTGATTAGATGTCAACTTAATAAACTAGCGTCTCCAAAACTTAAAAATCTTTTCATATATATGAATATTCATATATATATATATGTATATACACATGTTGGTTTTTAACATAGTTTATAAAGTCCAGAAATTGAATATGCTATCATAAAATATAAGTAAATGTGAATGAATAAATTACTTTTGAGAGTCTGATGAACAGGACAATAATAAAATATACAATAAATTTTAAATCTCTTCCATTATTGTTATGTAATTCGGATCTTATTTTTACATATGAAATGCAATATATCATAAATATAGATATGAATTGGTAATTTTTAAGATATTAAACTAATTAACCTTCAAACAAAACAATGCATTTGGTATTATATCTGAAGATATACCTAAAGAAATTGTCTCAGCAAAAATGTTTCCTCCAAATTATGCAGATAGTAATTGAAAAGTAAATTAAATGTGACTATTTTCTCCTCTACATTGTTGTTTTCAGGATATTTCTTGCCTCATTACACCTCATCTACTTTACAAGAATGTGAGCTGGCTTATGGTATTGTTTTTTACTATCACACACTTTTTTTCATATTAACAGAAAGTAGACTTTTGCCTACAATAGACAGTTCCAAGGAACATTGACTATATTAATGACTAATGTTTTTTAATGTTGATGACTATAACTTCTTTGCCATTTCTGCAGGAAAGTTCTTTATTTTAAATTAACATACTTAACAGGGAGTCCATCAGTTCCTGTTTTTTAACTCCAATACCTTATACTTGAGTCACATTGCACTATATAATGTTTGGACCCTGTGTCACCAAGAGTTGGGGATATTAAATATACTATGAATGCAAATTTTAGGTGAATGTAAATGTCATTTCTGCCAAGTTCAGTGAGCTTTTCACTGCATTTAGATGTTTCTGATAATTTAATACCACTCCTTTCTGCTTTGAATAATAGCAAGTTTAAATTTTGCCTCATCCTTCATTAGAATTTGTATACTTCAATTCAACAACTTCTAAATTGTAGGAAATACCTAGTATTGGTTTTTCTTGATTTTTTTTTGAATTTCATACAATAAATCTTGATCATATCTAGATACTTTGCCCTATCTGCACCCTCATACCCCATACTTAATTTCATGGATTCTATCATACATGTTAAGGCCTGTCAAGCCAAGGATGTGTCTCAAGATGTCACTCAGTATGAGAGCATCCCCTGGTGCCTGGTCAGCCTATCTAACATCATCGCTTAAAGGAGACCAACTTGCCCTATCTCAGTACTCATTGGTTGATAATACCTTCTGAGGTAAGGTTCGGTCTTCTTACCTATTTCCCTACTGCTATGCTGGAGTTTTGTAATTTTTTAGCTTGCGTGAGTCTTGTGAATGCTGTCATCTATGCTCTAAGATCATATGAGCAATTTCAAAGCTTCCTGGAAAACTCAGTCTCCTTATGGTCTTCTAGCACCCTAAGCTATTTTTGCTTCCTCTTGCACAATGTTCCCTGAGTTCTGGGTGGCAGAATTTGATACAGCTGTCCTATCAAGGGACAAGTACTCTGCATCTTCTTACTCTCTGCAGTTTGGCCAGTTGTGGCTTTCTGGATAAAACATCATCTTTTTCAAGAATATTCTTTGCTGGTGAGAGTTGAAATATGCATTAAGTTTTTTTTTTTTTTTCTGTTCCTTGTTCCACTGTTTCCTGAGACATAGGTGTAGAGGTGATATTGTAAATGTATCTCTTAAGGCTCGTCATCTCAGAGAAACTTATTCTATGTTTTGATCGGATATGGAACTCTGTAATATTTCTGTTACAAAAACGTTTTTGATGAGTTATCAGAAGTACAACTTTCTGTAAAAATAAGGATCCATATTTAGAATAGTATAAGAAATTATGTTGGTCCAAGAAAGTGGCAAAGATAGGCATTTCTCTAGAGACTGTGAATGACCTCTTCTGACATGTACAATTGGCTATATTTAAAGTATCACACGAGTTCCGAGTTCCCTGCTACTGAGCAGACCTTAGTTCCAATTGCCCCACTCTTGATTACCCCTGAAATAAAACTGCCACTACTGGACCATAGGGATAATTTCCTGGGCCAATCATTGTTGTGTTTATTAAACTTTACAGATGGGTAGAACAATTGATTGGTTTTCTCATTTAGCAGCTTGCATAGTATCCAGGTCAGGTCCATCTCAGTTGATCCAAGTCCTGTGTCTAAAGTGTCCTCTCTTAAGCAATATGTTCTTACCTTCAGGTTCTGGCAGGCAATCAAGGGATGTGTTAATTGCCTGTGTTATTTGGGGGAATTTCTTGGACTACTCTGACCAATAACTTAAATGGAGGTTTCTCCTTTCCAACAATGTGGATTATTTTGTGATACAGTCTTCAGCTATACACTTCCTTATTTTGCAAGAGTATTTTCAGTAGGCATTGAACTTACACATTCCCCTTTGTTTTTTCACACCACTAGTAATCAATTTCTTCCCCTTTTTCCTCTTGAGAAAACCTGTCTCTCAGGTTCCTCCTTCCCTTTTATCCACTTGGCTCCTTTCAACTTTCCTTACTCTTGAAGTTGTATAAGGCCCAGGATTTTTTTTCTGAAGTACATTCTTTATGTTTTCGCTCTTATTCCATATCATGTTTAACTACAGAAGCATGGAATTCTATCCTAAAAATATTTAATGTAAGTTAGGATTGAGTAATATGTGTAAATCAAACAAATAATCTTAGTGTAAAAAATTTAACATTTTTCTTCTTTGACACTCTGTCTCCATTTGATTAACTTTTCAAAGAGTTAATAGCAAAACTTCGCTGCCTTCATTGGACATGTAATGACAAAATTTTGTCTGTGCTTGATGAGTTATACAGGTGGTTGAATCATGGAGACATAAAATGTGACACATACCATTTACTGCCACAGGTACTGTTATGAGACTGTAGATATGTTCTTATGTAAATTCATAAAATCAAGCCATTGAATAACATGTTTATTATAGCTGCTATCACTTCAGTAATGAGACAATAAACATGTGGTAAAATATACTAGAAAGATACAAATGTATGATAAATGCTAGAGAGTACATCAAAGTACACATGCAAATAGAAGTGTACAATGTACCTGGATCATGCTGTACAAAGGGCAGAAAGGGAAATTTAAAATTGAGAAAGTCTGAAAGTGCATCTACTATCGATAGTGGGATATCATGATAAACAGTTACAGAATGTGATGAGTATTCATATGTATTGAAGGGACAGTAACTCAACAGAAAGAACTTTGGTTTATAACAATCAAGTAAATAGTGTAAGGATCTGTAGTAATATTTATGATGATAGGAGTAGTAAGGGTAAAAGTAAATATAATTGATACAATTTCTGAAATGATCATTTTTTTTGAATTGTGATTCACACATGTGAGTGAAAACATTAACAGTAATAGTACTCTAATTTGTTTAAATTGAATAAGGCATTTTTATCGATATAGTTAATGTAGAAAGTGACACTTCAAAAATTGTTATAGGGACTGTGAAAACGACTCAGTCAGTAAATCACTTGCCTTACAGTACTTGCCTTACAAGCAGTGAGGATCTATGTATGATCACAGGACCCACATAAAGAAGCCACATTGTGTTGGGCCACTGATTGATTTTTCTCCCTTAACAACCAGCATAGCATCTTTTAGAACTATGAGAGTTAGTCTACAATGGAGGAAACTTCTCGGTCAGTTCTAGCTCAGTTGCTCTAAGTCCTGTGTTAAAGGGTGCACTGCCTTCAGCAATAGGTTATTACATTACATTTCTGGGAGGTAATCAAGGGCTATGTCAGTAGTCTGTGTTATTTTAGGATTATCTTGACTGACCCTGACCAACAATTGTAAGGGAGGTTTCTCCTGTGTGGCACTGTGTTCCCTGTTATGTAGTCTTCAGTTATACACATACAGTAGAGTACAGGTATTTTATGTGTATTTTTTCAGGAGGCTGGGAGTTATTACGTTTCCCTCTGCCTTTTTAGCCGCCTAAGCTTTACATATCTCCCCACTCTCCTTCCCTCTCTCTAATCTCCCTCCTCTCTGCTCCTCCTATGTTCCCACCGATAATACGTCTCCTTCTATCTCCCTCTCTTGACTTTCTTCTCATTTACCCCCATGGCTCCTTGTATGTCCTCCCTCCTCCTTTTATAGCCAGGGGCCATGGGACATAGAAGAGCAGGAGTGAGAGTACGAATTCATCCCTCAACTTTCACCAGGGAAGTTTCCTCATTCGCAGAATGTGAGGCCCACAAAAAGCCACAACTGGCCAAGCTTTAGAGAGCAAGAGACTGCAGAGTGGGTGGCCCTGGATAGGACTCCAGCATTAAACTTCATTCACCCATGGCTCAAGGACCACTGTGGAAATGGGGGAGAAAAGATTGTAAGAGCCAGGTTGGAACATGAACCCTGGAGGCACACAGAGGTTTTCAGGCTTCTGGAAACTTCCTCATATGAATCTGAAACAATGGTGACAGTATGGATAGATCCATCCTGGCTCAATTAGACAACAAACAAAACAACAACAACAACAAAATAAAACCAGCATAGAATTGGGAAAATTGACAAGTGGCTCCCAACATTAACTGAGGTGCTACTGGCAGCTGATTACTGCTGGCTGAAGAAGAGCGATCTTGAAGAGGGTGACTAAAGATGGGCTGATTAGACTGCAGGGGATGAACTTGCACTGAGGAACATATGAGTACAAAGGCTTGACTGGATAGGACTTATATGACAGAATGTACTGAATATGGTTGAGGTTATGGGTGACACAGATTGGAGAGGGGAGTCTAACTTTGATTAAGATCTATTATATGAAATGCACAAAACTCAATAACAGTACACATTTAATAAAAATCATGTGAGATACTGCACATTTTTATTCCCAGTTCCTGGGGAGACAGAGACAGGTAGATCCCCAAGGATAAATCTCCAAACCAGTCTAGCCTCCTTGGTATTTCAGGCCACTGTGAAACCTTACATCAAATAAAAGGTGGATGGACTCCAATGAATAACACTTATCTGTAAATGCACACAAGCATGTGCCTGTGCACCCACACATACACATCCAGCACACATTCAGGAGCACGTGAATACAACAACAAGGAGAAAAATGCCAATTTTAGAAAAGGTAGAGTTTGCAATATTTGCTAGCAGAAAGGGTATACTATTATTTTCAACCTTTTGTTTTTGTCTAGTTTTAGAATGCCAGAAAGTCAGAAGGCCATCACACTCTTTCTGCTTATCTTTCATAGTTACCACTAACATAATGAAACTGTATCAGTTTTTCTTTTGCAACTGTAGCATCATGAGAACTCATGTATTCATCTGTAGTTTTGAGTATTAAAAATCTAAAATGGGTCTCACTAGCTATGATCCATGTGTCAGTGGGGTTTCTGTCCTTTCCGGAGAATCTAGAGGGAAATGAATATTTTTTCGCCTTGTCCAGCTCCTGGAGAGCCATCTAAGTTCCTTGGCTTATATTGTTTGTATGTACTGGTGTAGCAATATACAGATGAATTTTCCATCTTGTTAACCTAATTTTGAGTCCTCTGCCTCACCTCCTTGATGTTATCTTTTATCATCTCCTACACCTTCTGTCATAACAGTAAAGTTTATCACTGTCAAATCCCCTGTTCCTTGTAATTTTCCCTGTGTCACTTTTCTTCAGATAGTGAAAAGAAATATAAATTAAGAGGTCCTATAAACATATCAAGATTTTCCCTCTTCTTTTCTTATTCAATTATACCAAAGTCATTCAGCAGTTTTTGAATCTTAACCTAAATATTTAAAAGCGAGATATAAGGCTGATTGAATGCAATGAATTTAATAACTTTTTTCAAGTTTATTTGCATCATTTCTGGTTCCTGAACATTTTCTAAAGCGTTTTAAGAGTATTTGGTAATTATTTTCAAAATCTCTGAAAAAAATGCATACTTATCCTTTTTGTGTGATGTGAAACCTGAGACATGAGGGGTAGGCTCTTTCCATGAGGCTTAATGGCCATTTAGGGGAAAATAAGATATTCAGCATACTTTACTTACTGCTTCTTGTTAGATTCCTCACCACAGGCTCATGGTGTTCCTAAAGGAGGTGTGCATCAAGGCCGACTTAAGCATACTTTCAAAAATATATTTACCTTAACATTTTTTCATAACATGTCTACTGAGAGTTTTATATCACAGAAAATTAGGATACATCTAAACTGAAACTTCAGTCCTTCCCACACAGGAACTTTATATTTTACCAATTAGTTTTAAGAAAATTTAAACTCTTCTATATATTCTTACAATTAGTGTATTAATATTATATTCATATATATGAAGTAGATTTTGAGAGCCTGTCACATATACATATATGCATATATATGATTTTTATGTATAATGCAGATAATGTTCTTTCTACTAAGACATTTGTCTTTCTCCTAATTATATATACCATGTACACAAAAGTGCTACACTCATTCCATATCTATTTGTGTATTATTAACTGTATTCTACCCAGTTAAAAGGAATAGTTATTTCTATGTTTCACACTGAAATTTATATCCCAAATTTCTTATGCTGAAGTACTGACTCACAATGTTACTGTTTGGAGATAATGATTTTAGCAGAAAGGTAAGGTCAAGTGAAGCTATAGTAGTAGCATATTAATTTGACAGAGTTTATACATTACATGAGGAGAAACTAATAAATCCCTTTATATAAAACTCCAAGAAGAGACCATATAAAGCCACAGTCAGAAGACAGAAGAGGCCTTCCAACACAGGAGTTCTGATGGAATGTCAATCCTGGACTCTTATTTTACAGAAATATGAGAAAGTAAATATTTCTTGCAGCAGTCATCTTTCCTCTGACATAGTGCTCTGGTAGCTTGATCAGACTAATACAGTTCCATTCATTAAATTGTAGGGCAATGAGTAGCAGCCTTTATAAAGTTGTTCTTGTGTATGTAGATATACACTGTGTGTCAGAAACAATAGTTCACAATGATGCAGGATAATTAAATACTTTGTATTTCCTACTAATATAAGCAAAGAAAGTTTATTAGTAGCAGTATTTTTTAAATTTCAAATGTCCCTTGATATATCTTCTTGTGATTCTTTTGTACAGATTTGAGAGCTATCAAAGCAACACTTTTTGACGCTGAACATGAGGTTACTAATGCAGCACAAATTATAACTTACACCCTTCCTTCTGAACTTATATTCATACCATATTTTCATTTCCTTTGTTAATACCACATCGCACAAGACAGCATGTGACAGGAAAATGCTATGATAACCGTTGGAGATAGACTCTTGTAGTCAAGTTCAAATTCCATCCCTGTGAACATTTACATTTGAGACAATTAAACCTAAGCATGTCCTAATTAATTTCCCAATTTAAAAGTTCTCAAAGAGCACCCAGTTTCTCTAGTGCACACAGACAGAAGTAGATTTAGTTTGCTGAATGAACAGGTTGGCAAAAAATGATAGTTAATATAAAACCTGGATTATAACACCATAAACATTTCTTTGTAGCCTACTTTCAGAGGATGTTTAAAGATCCATGTGTGATTTGGAAAAAAAGAAAAAGTCTAATATGTGTTATAATTTAAAAGGATCGCTCTTGACTTTCCTCAAAGGAAATAATCATTCTCACTCACACTTAAAGTGTATGGTGCCTATTGCCTTGAATTTATCCTCTAAGTGACATGATAATTCTTTTACTCGTTAAACTAAAGTGCTCTCAGTTAATACCCATACTCATAATTCCCTACAAGCTCTCTGTTTCAGCGATATTAGGTCTCTTGACAACATCACAGAGACATTCCTAATGTAGTTTCTAAATATACTACATAGTATGTTGTGGATTCTGTTGAGAACTTTTATAGCTGGAAGATGTCTCACATCCTGATGTACTAAATACATCTGAACATTACTATAAAATATGTCAAAAATGGAATATATTTCTTGACGCTTAGAAGAAAACCTAGGATACATTTCCCAAAACTGTCTTGGCAAAACTGCCTTTAGTTGGCCAGCTTTATTCAAGTGCAGTTTCTCAACTACGTACCATGGCATTTCACCAAGGCCTCCATAAATAAATTCAGAAAAAAAAAATTATTACAAAAAATCCCCAGGACTGAGATAGCCAGGAAAGAGATAACTCAACAAAATGCAGTTTAGACAGGGTATCTCTGGCATTCTCATTCTGTGTCCAGAACCTCTCCTCTTAAAGCATCCGCATATCACCTGGCTATCTTGTTCTTAATTTTAGTGTGGATGGAAATCCACCCTTTTTTCCATTTTACTTGGAATATCTTCTCCACCCGTTTTAATGAACACTTGAAAATTCACCTTTTTTTCCCTTTTATATGGAATATCTTCTAAAGCATTTTTAATGAACACTCTGGATAATTAAATGAAATTATCGGATTATTTTGCTCTTATTTTTCACTTTCTTTGTTTATTTTTTTATTTTAATTTTATTTGTGTGTGAGTGTAATGAGTGCATGTATGTAAGTGCACCTGTGTCATACAGTAACCAAGAAAGACAGGAGAGGGTGTTGGATCCCTTGGAACTGGAGTTATGGATGGTTGTTAAGCACCATATGGGTTCTGGGATTCAAACCTGTGTCTTTTGCAAGAACAACCAGTGATCTTAACTCCGAAGCCCTCCAACCCCTAATACACCATTTTTTCCATGTCTGACATGAATATTTAAAAGGGAAAATAAAATTCATGGTACAATTGATATTGCTTTGCAAAAAAGCAAAACAAAAGAAAAAACAGTAAGTATGAGACATATTCATGCAGCAAAATTTTTGAGAAATTAATCTTAGCTATTATACAGTTACAGCTGTATTACATGAAGAAGCAAGTCGAGCAGCAATTTCTCTTAATTAATAATGATTTCCTTGATAATTGAATGAAAGACATTTATTCCAGAATATCTCTATTTTTCTTCTGGCTCCCAAGACTGAGGATCTACATTGAGGGTAAAGAATTTACTTCAGTAGCTGGGAGGATCTCTCTAGGCAATTGTATAGGAACTGTATTTGACCCAGCATACCTAACAGGCAAATATCTAGGGAAAAAAGATAACTGGTTGGAACATGTACTAGTAGGGATCTTGGCCTTTGTTTTCAGCTATAATACAAAATCAGAAGAATATAAGATAAAACTCCTGAAATAATCAAGTCAACTCATTTTTCTTGGACAGAACTCAGTTTCTATTTTGATAGTGCCTCAAAGCTATATTAATTTTCCTCTTCAGTTAGTTTCAATAACTTTGAGGAAACTCTAGGCCAATTAAGTTCTAGTATGTTTCCTGTTATCTTCCTCTGTGTGAACATAAAGGCCAAGGGTTTATTAAGATTTGAGACAGTGTCTAGACAAGTACTTTTCAAATAAAAATGCGTTCCTAAATCATGCAAAATTGTTTAAAGTAGGCTTGAATCTAGTAATTAAGGATGGAGACTGAGACTACATTTCTCAGAAGCTAAGATGCCTCTGAAACCTGTGTGACTGACCACCCACTGAACAGGAAAAGAATAAATTTTAAAAGTTATGAATGGACAAGTGTATTGCTGTTAAGTCTAGGCTATGATCTGCTACAGTGTTCCTTCACTGAAAGTTTGCCATTGCTGTAGGAAACAATGTTGCTTTTCTCAATGCATTTCTTTTTCTGCTGGAAAGATCAAATGTTTGACTAAGCCACTGTGAACCTGCCTGAATTCCTCTCAGATATTCTGTTTGGGAAATGTACTCATACATGGAAGTTTATATGGTTGCTACAGGCTGTCAAAATACTAAAATCTGACTATGAATTGGACTAGTGAGCTTGGAACAGATCTACATTGCAAAATTCTAACTAGTTATGCATTTTGCTTTAGTTCCTAAAGTACATTATCAAGTCTGTCACTGACAGAGCGTGAGTAATGACAGAAGACAATTTTTCAGTTAATTTTGAAAATTGCTTTCCTATTGAGAATTTCGATTTGTATTTTAAAGTATAAGACTCAGTCTATTTATTTGGTTTGTAAATATTCTTCTGTGGGTTAGCCTCACAACATGGAACCCTGTGGAGAAATAGAACTGTAAACATAATTTTCTATACAGTTAGTTCTGTATATCACAAATTGAGGAAATATTTTTAGGAATCCTGAAATACATCTATATCAAAACTGACATTAATATCATCCATGTATCCTATTAGTTTAGAATGAGGAAAGACAGCTTTTCTTGGCACAAGCAACACCAACAGCTACGATATTTATATTAACATCAAAAATTCAAAGATTTCCTATAAAAATAAGCACGTCAGGCATTCATAACAGAACTCATGACAGAAGACACACATATGAAATGTATCCATGAGATTTTACACATAGAAATGAGCCACAATTAAGATATTTCAAACAACCATAAACAGAAAAGTTGAAAATAAATATTATTCCTAACTTAAAGACATGTAGAATCAAAGAAGATAACAAAACAGAGCAATAAATAACACATAAAAAGTGTCTATGAATGCCAGATAAATTTCTGACTTGGGAAAAGAAGGAAAGCCTATTAGTGTACAACTTTTTTTCTCAAAATTGTTGAAGCTAAAGCATGGATCTTGTGAGTTTGAGGTCAGCTTGGTCTACATAAGAAAGACCTGTAAGAGAAAGAAGGAAGGAAGGAAGGAAGGAAGGGGAGAAAAGAAGGGAGTTAGAGAAGAGAGAGAGGGAGGGAGGAGGGTGGGTGGAACCAAATAAATAAAGAGCAGGAGAGTGGAGAGGAGGGAAGGGAAAACAGAAAAAGAAAGTTGAAGAAGGGAACAAACAGAAGAAAAATGAAAAAGAATCCAGTCTTGATCAAGAATCTTTGAAATAAATCAATAATAAAAATTTATTGTAAAAAATAAAACATAACACATATAGCTAGACATATATTTGTAAATTGTTTAGATTTCAACATTAGAGAAAAATTTGTAGTATTATTGATTATGTTCATATAAATACTCATAAATAGTGCTTTATCAATTGCCAGTTTTAAATTAGATAAGTGGAGGAAGTGAGATGGAAAATTGCATACTCAGTAGCTTATGCAAGTTTTTCTAACACTGACCACATTCTGGGACAAAAAGTATTTCAAATAAATTGAATTACTCCCATGTATTCTCTCAGACCACAGTGCAATAAAGCTTATCGTTAACAGCAAAGGTAGCTCTAGTACTATGTGAACTCATGGGGATTAAACAACATACTCCTAAATGATGAATGGGTCAAAGAAGAAATTAAGAAAGAAATAAAAGTATTCCTGAGACAAAATAAAAATGAAAATAGAACACAACAAAATGTCTGGGAACTTTAAAAACAGTCTTAAGAAGGAAGTTTATAGCTCTTAGTGTCTACATCAAAAATCTGAAAAGACATATGTAAATGACTTAAAAGTACAACTGAAGAATCTGGAAAAGCAAGAGCAACCGCAGCAGTTGAGAAGAAATAATGAAAATCAAACCAGAAATTAATGAAATAGAAACAAAGAAAACAATACAAAAATATCAATGAATCTAAGAGCTAGTTCTTTGAAATGTTAAGCAAGACAAACCAACATTCAACCCAGTTAACCAAAAGAAAAAGAGTAAATCCACATTAACAAAATTGGAGATAAATGGATAAACATCACAATAGACACCAAAGAAATTCAGAATATTGTAAGGACTTATATAAATATATATACTCCATTAAATTCAAAATTCTAAAAGAAATGGATGAAATATATATATATATATATATATATATATACAATAAAATTAAATCAAGATGTGAAAAACAGCTTCAATAGATCCATAACAAATAAAGAAGTTGAAATAGCAATATAAAACCTCTCGACTAAAATAGCCAGGCTGGAGGGATTCACAACAGAATTTTACCATATATCAAAAAGATCTACAATTGGTATTTCTTTATTTATTCAAAAAAATATACACAGAGGGAGAACTCCCAAACTCCTTCTATGAAGCCAGTATCACTCTAATACTAAAACTAGTTAAAGACACAATTTAAAAAAGAAAACAATAGGCCCATATCCTCGATGCAAATTTACTCAACAAAATACTTGCAAACTGCATACTGACACACATCAAAAGTTTCAGCAACCATAGTCAAGTCAACTTTATTCCAGAGATGCAGAGATGGTTAAACATATGTAAGACAATAAATATAATAAAATGTATAAATGGACTTAAAGATAAAAATCACATAGTCATCGAAATAGATGCAGAAAAGGCCTTTGACAAAACTAGAATAGAAAGATCACAGCATAATTAAAGCTATATACAACAAACTCATAGCCAGCATTACTCTAAATAGAGATAAGCTGGAAGCATTCCCTTTAAGATTAGGAACCAGAGAAGGCTGTCCACTATTTACACTCCTTTTCAGCATAGTGCTTGAAAGCCTTGAAAAAGCAGTAAGATATGAGAAGGAAATTAAGGGAATACTAATTGGAAAAGAAGAGATCCAATTAACCCTTTTTGCAGAAGATATAATATTATACATAAGAGTTCCAAAAACTGAACCAGAAAGCTGTTAGAAATGATTAATACTTTCAGTAACATGGCAGGTTTCAAAATAAACTTACAAAAATCACTAACCTTTCTAGGCACCAATAACAAGCAATCCCAAAAAGAATTCATTCATGGAAACCCTCTCATTCACAATAATCTCTAGAATATTTAGGAACAAACCAAACCAAAGACATTAAAGGTCTCTACGATGAAATTCTTATTTATTTGTTTACCTACTTACTTATTTATTTATTTAATGTCAGCTGGTCTTGAACTCACAGAGATTCACATGCTTCTGCCTCTGCTGATATTAACGTTCTGTGCCATCATGCCTGGCATGAACAATAGAAAATTTAAATCTTAAAGAACAAGATCGAGGAAGACACTAGGAGATGGAAAGACCTACCATGCTCATGGATTAGTAGAATTAATATTGTAAAAATGACCTTATGACCAAAAGCACTCCAATGAAATGTCAATCAAAATATCCATGGCATTTTCACAGAGCTAGAAAAAATATCCTATAATTCATATTGAAACACAAAAAAATCCAAATTCACAAAGCAATCTTGGGCAAAAAGAACAATGTTGGGGGATCTCGATGCCAGATCTCAGATTATATTATAGAGCTATAATCATAAAAACAGTGTACTACTGACACAAAAATAGACACATAGATCAAAGTAACACAATAGATGACTCAAACATAAGTGCACAAAATTTCAATCATCTAAAATTTATCAAAGGTTCCAAGAACACACAATGGAGGAAAGACAGTATCTTAAACAAATGGTGCTGGAAAAACTTAATCTCCACCATAAAAGAATGAAATTGGACTGTTGCCATTCACTCTGCACAAAAGTCAACCCCAAGTGGATCAAAAACCTCAGAGTTTTACTGAAAATCTGAAACTGCTAAAAAAAAAATTAATAAAAACAACAGGCAGTATCCATGAAGATATAGGTGTAGAAAAGGACTTTCTTAATTGAACATCAGTTGTTCAGGCATTAAGGTCAACAAAAAAAGCAGGACATCATTAAGCTTCAGAGCTTCTGTACAACAAAAAGACAAACACAGAAGTAAAAAGGAAACCTACTTATTATGAGAATATCTTTTCTAGCTACACACCCAATAGAGGATTAACATCTAGAATATACAGAGAACTTTAAAAACAAAGAAACAAGAAAATAAGCGACCACATAAGTGATGGGTTATACACCTAAACAGAGAGTTCTCAAATGAGGAAATAAAAATGACAAAGGAACACATTTAACAGTACTCAGTATCCTTGGTAATAAAAGAAATGCCAATAAAAATCATTTTAAGTAAGACTCCATTTTACTCCACTCAGACTGGCTACAGACAAAAGAATGAAAAACACTAAATGATGGCAAGGATGTGGAGGAATGGAAACACTCACTCATTGCTCTTGGCAATGCACTCAGGCAAGCAATATGGAACACAGTGTGGAGAACTCTCAAAACACTAAAAATGAACCTACCATATGATCTGGTTATACGACTCCTTGACACATACCCAAAAGACTAACCCTACTGTAGAGAGCCCTGTATATCTATGTTTGTTGCCACTCTTTTCAAACTATCTATGAAATGGAAACAACCTAAATGTCCTTCAGCTGATGAATAGATAATGAAAATATGGTAAAATCACAGAATGGAGTTCCACTCAGCAGCAGTAAGTAAAGAGGAATTTTGCAGGTAAATGGACAAAACTAGAAAATGTTATACTATGTGAAGTAACAGAAACATAGAAAAGTAAACAACTTATCTTCTTCCTCATTTGCAGATCATAGTACCAGATTCTTATACGTGAGTATATATCCTGATATAAGACTAAGAGCAAAGAAAATAGAAAGGAAATGTGGAGTTAAGGAAAACAATAAGATAAAAAGACTTCTAAAAAGGCAGTTGGTATGGTACAGATGTTTACCTGAGGGAGGTCAGGAATGTGGGTGTGTTAGGCTGATAGGGGAGAAGGGAGGGACATGCATGGTGACATGGTGGTTGGGGAGGGCCCTCAGAAAGGGGGATAGCAGGAGGCAGGGGTTATTGTGGGGAGAGAGAATCCAATTAAAAATCACACACCAACTCCATCAGACAAGGTCCCAGAATGGAAAGAAGGAAATGGCCACCAGGCCTGCCCTAGCCTTCGAACTACTGGAGACTGCTTACTCCTGGGTGAGGAAGAGCAGACCTTACTTATAATCTCTAGACAGGCTGACTAGACTCCAGTGGATGAACTTGCACTGAAGGACATCAGGGTACAAATGCTTGATTGGATAAGATTTAACATGTCTAGAAGAATGCATGAGGTCCTCCTGAGGGTTGGGGAGTTGGAGGTCTGTGCCTCTTCTTGGTATATACCCCAATAATTCATTTTGCTCAAGTGTTGTCATGTTTGTTGCCACTCTTTTTACAATAGCAAAATGGAAAGAACCTAAATATCTTTCAACTGATAAATGTATAATGAAAATGTGATATATTCATGAAATGGAGCTTACTCTCCCATAAAGAAAAACTGATGCAATATTCAGATGAATATATGGAAGTAGGAGTGGTTATACTAAGTGCAGTAACAGACTCAGAAAAAGAAGCAAATTCTGTTCTGTGAATCTTTGCTCCAAATACTTAGCTCTAAGTATATATTCTGCTATAATTTCAGTAGCCAGGAAAATGGAAGGACACCATGCTGGTAATGCAAAGAAGGAACTTGAGAGAGCAGGTGATTAAGAGACAAGTATTATCCAGTGAGAAATGACAGACATGGGTGTACTTTTACTGGGAAGGGAAGAGTGAGAGATATACAGGGGAACAGAGAGGGAAGGTAAATATATTAGTTCAAAAACCAACTGAAAAGTAGACTTGCAAAATATACAGGAACCATGAATTCATTTGTATAGTTAAAAGAAACTTAACAAAAAAACACAGTGCCAGGCAAGAGAAACCTCCCTCTGAGTTGTTAGTGAAGGGAATCTGAAAGACTTCCAAAACAGCACCGATTATTGCCAAGTCCTTGATTGCTTCCATTGTCTTGATAAAAGACCTTGTTTTTGAAGACAGGACTTACATAGGACACAGGATTTGGAGCAATAGAACTTGAACTTTCCAGGAGTCTTCTTCCCTCAAGATTAGCTCTCATAGTATCAGAGGGTACTATGCAAGATGCCAAGGAAGAAACGCATCCGATGGTCCTACTCGACTGTAAATCTTAATAAATAGCAAAACCGTATGTATTTGTGCAGGAGTGGTACTTGTAAGTTGTAGCGCTGTCTCATGAAATTTATTTTCCACAGCCTTAGTGTGCAGGGTCTGGTTAATCTGGCTGGATAAAACGGAAACTGATCTTCCATTTAGAGAGACTGATTTATTTAGGGTAATTTACAAAGTTACTGGTTACCTGCGGCCTGCCAGAATTCTGCTTCTACTCACCCGATTCTTAGGACTGTGGGGACTTGGCATGCTACCTCCTGAATCTTGAACTTCCACATGGGCCTGGGGCGGGGACATTTTTCTTTCTGCAGGGGCTTCTCTCCATGGCCCCTTTTCTCCCCACCTTCCTTCCCCCTTATAGGTCAGAGGGCAGAACTTGCTGCTGAATAAACCGATAATGAGAACCACATATTTACCATACATGGGTAATCAACAGCTGTCTATTTGGAATTAAGGCCCACTCAATGTGAGACACCGCATACGTGGCATTGTAAATTTAGCTAAACACATTTCCTAGAGAAAAAACAAATTGTGTCACATTCCTAGTCCAACATAATTTTGAACTGCATACTAAATATGTGTCCTTAGATTTACATAATGTATACCTCTTATTATTCATTAATGAAGTTTCATTTTGAAAAATACTGCGACTATTTAAAAGTGACCGAACTGTTTCAGTGCAGATAATATGTCTGTAATATGCCCATCCCTAAGTGAAACATCTACAATGCAACCTCTATACCCAATATCACGACAATAGTGGAACAGCGTATAGAAAGAATATTAATTCACCTATCTTCTCACCAGGGAAGCTTTCTTATGCCACAGATTGTTATTAACTGAGAGAGCCCAAAACTGGCCAAAGTGCAGGGAGTAAGAGACAGCAGAGAACTTACCCCTGAAGAAGGAACTTATATTGATCTTCTGTCATGTAATGCTTAGGAATCATTGCAAAAGATGGCGTTGAGATTTTAAGAGCCTGAGGAAACAAAGAGCCTAAGGAAACAAAATTTTACAGACTTCTGGGAACTTACTAACATGGATTTACAGCAACAGTAGCAGCATGCAAGCTGAGTGAGGCAACATAGAAGTGCAGAAGTTGATAAGAAGCAACATTATTAGCAGGGGAAATGTTGGTAATTGATAACTACTATGAGAGGGAAAGTTGGTTTCTTTGACAATGTGCCACTAGGTTAATTAGGCGTATGTGGATAGAAACACACTGAAGGACATTTGGGAACACAATTTGTCTTGAGAATCCCTGACAGAGTACAGAAAATCAGCAGGGGTGGGGCAAAGGGAGTTGCAGATGTGGGATTGGGTCTAAATACCACCAAAATTGATTGCATTAAATTAATTAAAATAAGTAAAATCACACAATGGGTAGGGTAAAAAGTAAAATTTTACTTCAAGTTCTCAAGTTTCAAAGTCCAATTTCAAGGTTTCCTTGTGAGATGTAAAGGGTTCACTGAGGGGTTAATTGTGTGAGCGCTTTTCCTGGCTTGGGCAGTGCTACAGTCAACGACAGAGCCCCAGCTCAGATCGCCCCCTTTCTTTCTTCTTATTGTCTAGAATAACTTTATCATATGCTGGGATCTATGGAATATATACAGTACAGTGACCTGAGACAACAGGACTAGTAGGAAAAGTTAGGACTCCATTCCCGTCCTCTCATGAAAGGATGCCATTTAACATTTTAGCCAGGCGTTTCCTGTGGGATACAAATTTCAGGTCAGGATGCTTTTCCTAATACCTAACCTGTAATACCAATAAGATATGTGCAGAAAAGACTCTATCCACCACAAGCAGTATAGCCTAAATCTTTAGAGTACAACTAATCTTATGTATTATAGGAGTCTGTTTTCCTTGGTCCTTATCTGTAAACCAAGCCCACTTTGTGTAGCTTGTTTCCTGCATAAGTCTCCTCACTAGCTTTGATCAAATTTGTTATAATAGTACAATAAATTTGATTGACAGCTTATGTGTGGGCAGTTTCCCTATGTCCTTGAAAGAGCTCTTTTCTGTGTATGTGTGCAGAGTCAGAAAGAAAGGAGAGACAAATAAAGAGAAGCAGAATGAAAAGGAGATAGAAGAGAGGAAGAGACAGTAATTGTGTCATAGATACACACTTTAAATTATGTAATGATTCAATGTAAGAATTTTCAAAGAGGGAGACAGACCAGCCATTCTGAGAACTTTCTCAAAGTAATTTCCCCTTTCAATTAGTGAGACTTATACAATATAGAAAGTATAAGGTCGAAGCTTAGATCCTTTGACACTTTGAAGATTACACTTCAATGCGTTCTGACACTGTCATTTGTGAATCGTTTGTCAGTTTAAACTTAATTCTTTTGTTGGTGAACTGTTCCTTTTTCACGGACATATTTTAGAAGTTTCCTTTCTTTTCTCTTTACTCTTTTAATTGCTTAATTATTAGCATTCAATTAATAAGGTTTAAGATGTTCCTTACTTATTCTCTTTGATATTCTAACTATCTCTTCTTTCCAAGGAAAATCATCTTTCTTCTCTACTTTTTCTTTGAGACACGGTCTACTGTAACCCCAGTTGGTCTGGAACTCAGTATGTAGACTTGATTGGCCTCAGTCAAATAGAGATCCCCTAAGTCCGCCTCCTGAGTGCTAGGGTTAATGCCCTGTACTGCCACACCTTGCTAAATTATCTTTCTTAAATGTTAGAATATTTAAAATATTGTATAACTATTTTAACCTTTGTTTTTATTCTTTTATTGTGATTTATATTCTATAATTTATTTTTGGTTGTCATTTCCACAGTCAAAACATATTTGTATATTTTCCTAATGTATTCTAAACTATTTCCTGTTTTTTTTTCACTTATTTCCTAATTGTTTCTTGATTCTAAATTATATATAGCTTTAGCAGTTTTGTTCCATGTATTATAAATTAAAGTCATCATTTCAAAATGATCATCTTTTGCATTTTACTTTGTTTTTAATATGATTAGTATAATTTGCCATAACTGATTAGAATTTATGATTCATATTTTTTATAAAATTTTCTGTAGATTTTTAGGATTATTCTTATGCTCTTAGAAAAATACTTTTCTGAAGTTTCCTTTAAGTTTACTAAGTACTGTACTTGACAGCATCTATTTAGGGTAAGAAATTTACAATTTTGCTATTTCTAATATAGTTTGTGAAATTGAACTTGAAAGTCAAGCTGGTTTTTAGAAAACTAGCTGCATTGAACGTGTGTACTATTACTCTCAAAATTCTTGAGAGTCATTTATTTATCCTTAGACATGAAGAGATTTGGGAGAAATTGACAGTTTGAAATGATTGATATTGCAGAAGTGACCCCAAAGCATGAATTTTCCATCTTAATTAAACAACAAGTTGATGTTGTTGT
This sequence comes from Eospalax fontanierii, assembly GCA_035773235.1. Lineage (NCBI taxonomy): Eukaryota > Metazoa > Chordata > Mammalia > Rodentia > Spalacidae > Eospalax > Eospalax fontanierii. Next base: position 66,723,881 of record CM069524.1, on the reverse strand, counting down.
CATACAATATACATCTGATTGGATGGTTTGATTTTGTAAAGATTGTTAGGCTCCTTCTTTGATCTATGTTCATTCAGTTCTCTTTCATCCAAGAAGAGCTAAAATGTTTATTTTTTCTCTGTTTTCTTGTAAAAGTTATTTTCCAAAGGAGCATAATTATGGAACAGGGTTCAGAAAAAGGAGGCAACGTTTATTATTCTTCAAAAATATAAAGAAACCAAATGTAAATCTCCAGTACTGTGTATGGAGCACACACATGTTTATTTTTTCTGCTTTTTCGTTGATGCTATTTTTTTACCACATCACCCATTAGTGAATATATGTTGAATTACCCTATGTGAAATTACTTATTTAAAATCTTTGCTTGTGTGAGTCTAATTGCCGGGAACATTCATTTAACACCTAACAAAAGCAATATAATGTTGATTTCTCAATTTCTATCACTCAATATTCAGTTATTAGTTTCTAGGGACTAGTTATGATATAAACTTTTGTTTTTTGGTAACTTTTCTTATTTATGGAGCATAAAATGTAAGGCTATCACACGTTATTTTGAGATAGAATCTCATACACACCAAATTGGTGTCAAATTCTCTGCATAGGTAAGGATGGCTTTGAAATTCTAATTTTCTCTTTTTTTTATTTAATCATTGTGTGTTTCATACAGAATATCTCAATCAATCTTCATCATCTTTAGACCCCCTTTCACACTGGTACCCTCCATAACTCCCCCAACTAGAATCCATAGCCACTACCTCCCTGCCACTGGGATTACACTCATTTGCCAACATACCAAGGTTATTCAATGTTGGTTTTGAACCCAGGAAAGGAATTCTGCATGCTTGGCAAGCACTCTATTAGCTGAGCTGCATGTCCGGCTCAGGGATTGTTAATATTATATTTCAGTGTATGTTCCACCCATTTATTCTATGTAGAATTTAGAACACTAGGGTTTTAAGTTTGTTTTTTTTTTTCATTTTTTGAGGATTTTTTATATGAGTATTATATTTACATTATCTCCACCCTTCACTCACCACAGGGCAACTCCTCCTATTTCGCCCTTGAATCTCTTTCAGTGTGTGTGTGTGGGGGGGGTTATGCATGAATATACATATGTACGTGTATGTTGATTCGGTACCAAATACATTTAGTAGTGTTTATATGTACATATGTAAGAGCTGACTACTTGACATTTGATGACCTAAGGAGAAGCTTGTACCTCGAGAAAATTTGTTTTCCATCTCTCAGCAGACTTTGACTATCTGCAGCTCTTCATCTAAAGGTGGGATAATTTCAGAGTCCCCCCATCCATATGGGCTTATCAATTAATGTTGTCATTATGCAATTATTTTAAACTTATTTATTTATTTATTACTTTAAGTATATTAGTGTTTTGCCTCCAAGTATGTAAGTGCACTTGTATCATACAAATCCTGTGATGGCCAGAAGAGGGGATCAGATACACTGAAACTGGAGTTACAGATAGTTGCTAGCCAACATGTAGGTGATGGGAATTGAACCCACCTCCTCTGGAAGAGTAACCAGTGCCTTTAGACCTCTGAGCCATTTCACCTCTCCAACTCCTTGTTTAGGCAGCTATATTTTATTGCATATGTGGAGTTTACCTGTCATGTCTAGGAAACACTATCAAGCAGCAGATGTCTTTGTACTCTGACTCTGATCCTTACAATCTTTCCGCTCCCTCTTCAGTAATGTCTCCTGAGCCTTTAGTATAAGGTTTGCAATAGGTTTTAAAAATAAATATTTTTAATTTTTAAAATATTTTATTTATTATTTTAGTTTATGTGTATGAATGTGTTGACTGCATGCATGTAAATGCATCCACGGTGGGAAGTGCCCATGGAGGGCAGAACAGGGTATCAGATCCCCTGTAACTGTTGTTAGAGATGGCTGCTAGCTTCCATGTGAGTGCTGGGAATGAAACCTGGATCCTCTCCAAGTGATCTATCTTAATGACTGAGCCATCCCTTCAGTCCCTAAAAAAAATGGAGTATGTAATCTATAAGATTCCTTTGACGGATAATGTCACTTACTCTAGTATTTCTAAAATAAGTATACTGACATTTTAATTTTTATCATGTCTGTTTTTGTTTTATAAACAACTACTTTATTCATGAATTGAAATAGACTCTGGAGTATATTAGGGTAAACTGTGTTATTATGATTCTGAAAATATCAGATAAATATTTTCACTATTCAGATTTTTCTAAGATGTTAAATGGAAATTACCTAGTATGGAATAATTGGTTTATCAATGTTAAATTCAATGCCCTTATTTTATAGATGAGAAAAGAAATTGGTAGAAAACTTAGGTGACTCACACAGAGTCACATAGCATGCTTATGGAAATATTTTTTAAGCACTCTTTTTGGTTCAGTACATAAACACAGCAAAATGTATTCTGGTATAATTTTTTTTCTTATTCAATGTCAAATAATGGACATGAATTTAAGATACATATACAGGCTGCTGTATTCACAAAAGCACTCTAGGTGCTTGCTCATTATATTTAAGAGCTCAGCTTCAGCATTGCCACCTCTGATCAAAGGGCTGAAACATAATGACTTCAATGTCAGCATATAACTTTTATTAAACAACATATATTATTTATAGTACTGATCCCTTTCTTCCACACTTCAGAAAATTTCCTTAAGAATGAAAACAACTCATGTCTTTCTTGACTTCTGAAGACCTTACCTAGTTCAGTAGTAACAGACTCTGTGTTGATACCCATAATTTTAAGTGTCATGATTGGTTAATTCAAAAATTTATGCTTCCTTTTACAATTTGGATTATTTTACTTAAATGAGTGAATCCCAACATTATGGGATTAATTTTGTCACTTTGAACTTTTCATGTGAAAATCATAAATTTTTTCTTAAGATCTTGAATGTAGGGCCTTTAATGATATAGCTAATATAAATCAAGTTACTACAGTGGCAATAATCCAGAATCATTGGTGTTCTTATTTTAAAAAGGATACCTTTTGAAGAAACAAACTGGGGAAATAATCAGACTCAAAGAAAAGTTGAAATGTTACTAATAAAGGTTTTACTAAGTTAAAAGCATAGTACTAAAAACTGTGATGATTGGGATTTTTATGGACAATGGAGAATATTTTACAAACTTTAATGTATGAGGAGTGTACAGTCAGAATTTAATGTACTGTTTATTCTTAGTGATATCACCTTTAATTTACATTAATTTTAGTCATCCTGTTTTTGCTTTTGAAAATAAGAAAATATCCAATAACATTGTCATTCGTGGCATAACCTAGGGTAGGTTAGATTAACAATGGTTCTCTAGAGGATAAAGAACCATAGAATCAATATATATTATTAAGGGGATTGTGAGAAAGACTTCCATGATGGTGGTAGGCATTCCAACATTGTTCTCTTCACACTGGAGGTACTGACACTTGTCAACTGCTCAGTTCTTGAGGCTGCACTCCTTGCACATTCCAGGTAGCTACTATAGGCCTAAAGGATTGCTGGACTTCATTTTACCTTGGAATATAGAAGAAACAGGTTTCTGATGTATATGCAGTCACCAGCAAGAGGTGCAGATGGATTAAAAGCAATAGCTTTTCCTTAGAATCCTGGCAGCTACTGGAAGCTGCCTCCAGAAAGGTGCAGGGTCATCCATATCACAGTTAATCTTTCTGGGAAATATCCTTATTGTCAAGCCCAGAACCATGTATCTCAAGTTTATTTCAGAACCAATCAAGCTGAGAACCAAGGTTAATCATCAAATGGGATGAACATAATTTGTAGGATATGTTCTTATATCAAATTAAGATTATCTATTTAACAGAAAAAAATTTACTCTAAGCTTATTAATCATATGCATTTTATTGGCTTTTTGTTGTGACAGAGCAAAAATGGAACTTATAACAGCGAGCACAGAGAAAATTTAGCAATCAAATACTGAATTTGGATCTTTCAAATTAATTAGTTATGTAATTATTTTACAATTTCACGACTTTTTCATAATTCTTCAAGTTTTCTTTATTTTTCTGTATGCTATGTGATATATATTACTTATAGAGTTGCAGCACATTCCATCTATGCCCCAGAAAGGAAACTCAGGAAAAATCAAAGTAATAACTGCACCAAAGTCCAACTTAGTGAACCATTGGATTTTTGTTTTTTTTTGGAATTTCAAACAAGCATGTGGGTGATGGTTACTTACAGGAGCAGGAATGACTCAAAAGGAACTGCATCTACTGTTGCATGGGTAGCCACTCAGTGACTGAATTCCTGAGAAAACTGACTCCTTTCATCAGAAGGCACCAATTGCCAATAGTTTTCAGTTATGGGTGAGAATTCATAAGCTCCTACCCCATCCAGGCTTGGATTTTGGCTGCGCTATCTGAGGTTCCTCCCATGCATGTGGTCATAGCCACTTTGAGTTCACATATACAACAATCGTAGGTAATCCAACAAATATTGTTCTGCTTAGATGTCTACTTTCTGTGACACTTAGATACTTTCCGCTTCCTCTTCTGTGACGATCTCTGAGTTTGGAAGTACGGTTGGGACACAGATGCATAATTTATAACTGAGCTCTTCACAATTTTCTTTGCATTTGAGGGTTTGTGGTTGTTGGTCTCTCTATTAATCACTATCAACTGCAAAAGAAGCTTCTCAGATGAAGGTCATGTGATTCAGTAATCTATGGGTAAAAGATACGAACTTAAGGGAGCGTTTCATCCTATGCCTATTTGGTAGAATCTTAGAGTAGATTTCCCCCAAGGATCGACGGCCTAGGCCAGCCACAGAGTTCTGACCCAAATCGCAGTGAGTTTAAAAATAAAGCACATTACGTTGGGGATAGAGTGGTGAGGACTGGTAGGAGAGGCAATTGAGGAGAGAGACTGGAGGGGGATTTGTTCAAAGTATAATATATACAAGTATTAAATTACTAATAAAAAGAGCCAGATGAGGGGGTGCCAATCATTAATCCCCAGACTCAGGAAGAAGAAGAAGTAGATGAATTTCTGTGAGATGAAGGCCAGCCTAGCTTATATAGCGAGTTAGATGCCAGCTGGGGCTTCAGTCAAATCCCCTCTCTCTCTCTCTCTCTCTCTGTCTCCCCTCTCTCTCCCCTCTCTCTCTCTCTCTCCCCTCTCTCTCTCTTCACACACACACACACACACACACACAAATTTACCAATAAAAAAGATGTTTTACAAAACTAGCGACCCCATTTACCCCTTCCTTCTTTAATATTCCCCTTTACCCCGGCATATCACTGCATTCTAAACCTCTGTATGTTTCAGTTTGAAAATCCAGAGTGCTCAACTGATGATAAAAGCATGAGGTGGGAGGAGGAGGGGCTTCAGGGAATAGATCGTCATTTTCTTCATAAATTAATATTTTCTAGATTTCTTTACTTCTAATTTTTTCATCCTTTCATACTATATCAAAGAAAATTAACATTTACAATTGGCACATAAGGTCTGAGGACTCTTATTTCCCCATTCATGAGAGCAAGTGTTTGAATTTTTAAAAATTCTTTTCAAGAGAGATTTGTCTCATTTCCTTTTCTTATTAATATGTCATTGTTAATCATTTGCATGATTACTATATATGTGTACACATGAGTATAATTCCCATTTTTAGTAGCATTCTAATAATAGTTAATTCTGATGGAATAATTTCATTTGAGTCTATTCACTGGGAGATCTATAAATTGGCTTGCTTGTCTTCTTAATATGTCACAATTCTGTGACTTTTGTATATTGACAATTACACTTTTGAGAATGCAAGGTATTTAAGATTCATCTTTATACTTAGCGTGTCTACCCAGTATTCATTCATTTCTCTATACCTTATTAGAGACTCAGAAACAAATACCTGGGTGTTTGATGAGCTCATTATCACCAAGTACTCTTATTGCCAGACTCTTCCAGTTGTTTGAATACAGTGACCTCTTTCTTTATTAATATACCTAATACACATACATACATATCCTATGCCATATACATGTATATATACTGTCATACTACCTAAAATAATTTCATATTTTTCAATCTGTATACTAGCCCATCTATTCATTAATATCCATGTCATCATTCTATCCCATGACTCCATGGTCCAAGACTATTCTCTCTGATTACTTACAAATTCCCACTCTATCAGTAAAACAAATAATTTTTCACTGTCCTTCACTCATTTATTTCACAGTTAAATTGCAGTGAATGCATACCATGTTATCAGAATTATTACAGCACAGTCCTAGTGGAATCAACCCTGTAGGCTTTGTAAAAATTTTGTTTATTTTCTGAATGACAAGTTGATATGCCTTCAGTTAAGATGGTTCATATAATATATTTCATTTCACGGATCATCTTATATAAGATAATCTACTGCCCCCCTAAAATATTTTATTAATGTGAAAATGTAGTTCTAAGATATTTGGCAAATGAATAAGAATTTTTCTATAATAAGAATTTAATTTTGTTACTTACTCCATTGTTTTCTCTGTGTAAATTTTTTTTTTATTGTCTAATCTCCATGCAGCAAACTTAAGAAATGATTTGTAATTCAATTTTTATTAGGGAAAATTGGGCTGGTTATTTCCCTTTTTATATTCCAATAAATGCATAAATACATTTGCAAAGAAGTCAGCAGGCTAGACTCTTAGAAGCACTTACTTGGTTTTACACAGAATTATCTCAAAATGATTTTAATTAAATAAATTATGCTTAAATAACTTTGTAAAGCCAAACTTAAAAAAATAATTCCAAAAAATTTAGAAGATATTTGGATTTGAAAGTAGTTTTAGTATACAAAGCCTTTAGCATATACCCTAGTCCAAACTCCCCAGTATAAAAAACCACTGACTCACTGTTCTCCTGCATTAAAAACTGACAAGAATCTGGAATTATATTTCTTTCTTAAAAGGCTGACAATGAGTCATTCTCCAGTGAATTTGTAAAATTCCTAATTCTGTATAGATAAGTATCATCTTTTTGTTCCTTTTTCATTTTATAATCTGTCAATTAGCATTGCTCAAAAGTACACTAAGTACTCTCCAAGAGGCTTGGAAGAGTTAATGCTTCCCCGATTACCTAATTTGCTGCCAGGATTGACAGGGACACAGAAACAAGCACATAGCAATAGCATTTAGGACTGCTGAAATAAAGTGAAAAAGAATCTAAGCATTTTTTGCATCTCTTCAGGGCATTATTTCCATCTACTGTTCACCTGCTCTAATTATCCTGGCAGCTCACTTAAATTACATTATTTCTGCTACTAACAAGATGAGCCAGATTTTCCCTAGTGCCAAAGACACAGCATCATCAACAAAAAGTCTTGATGATACCCTGGTGGCTTCAAAGTGTTAATCCATCTCACTGGATGTTTATCTGGGTTCTAAGGAATGACATGCTCCAGGGAGAATTTGGCTCAATGTGAAATGGCTTTACAACACAGGCAACAGTACTGTTCGATTTGTTTTTCCTATATTTACATTAAGTAATCACTGGCAACCAGACTTAGATTTTGAAGCAAACATAACACCAAGCCTGCTGTTCAAGTTGGGTTGCTTTCAGGTCAATTAATGCAGCCTAAATTCTTTAAGCAGGTGTTAATCTGATATTTGAACTGCTGAGACTTGGCATATTTTTCCCTATAAACAGACATTAAAGTATGTTGTCTTAAGTATTTTAAAATATATGTGAATAAACAAATACAATTCTTAGACACTTTGTTCCCTTATAAATTTATGATTATTTTTCACTCACAATAACATGATTACTTTCTTTTTTTAGCAAGGAAAGTATTGAAAATTAAACTTCAGTATGGAAACAGCTTAGGCATTTTTTTCCTTTAAAGATAGAATATCTGTTTATAATTTGGTATTTGCTACTACGGATGAATTAGTGAGTGAATCCCAGTATCTTATTACTTAATGATAAGATACAGTTTTACAACTCTGTTAGAAAAAGCACTCTGTGAACACATTTTTCCCTTCACAGACAACATGAAAATTAAAACATAAATGAAACAATAGTCCAGGAAATATCAAACCCATTTGTGTGAAATCATACTTCTGATACTCATATAGAGTCAAATAGAGTCCTGGATCTATTAAAAACATGCGGTAAACAGATAAATAAAATGCAAATCCTGGGTTTAAGTTAAAGTACAAGAGGAGAGATAGAAACAATACAAAATATCTTGTCAGATATCCAAGCTGCTATACTAGTTGCAAGAAATCATAAGATAAATCAGTTCTATTAGGTTTACAAGATGGTACCTGAGCTTGCTGACAGAGATAAAATCTCATATGGATTATGAGATACAAAATTTAAGTTTTAAAGACTATTAGAGACAAAAAGGCAGCCTGAGCAAAAGAAGAAAAAGAAACCCTGCTTACCAGCACAAAGAGATTGTTTGCTTAAAGAAAATCATAGCTCTGTATGTATAAAAAGAGTGAAGCAGGTCAGCAGGGTGGGATCTGAGATTAGAAATTTAAGATCTAAACAATGACATGACTCATGTAACATGTTCACCAGCTTAAAATGTGCCAGTGAGTCAGTGGTTTTCATAATTCAGAACTGCAAAGATAGCCCTGTTTTCTCAAGAAGTGTTTTAAATGTGAACTGCCTCATTTGGCAGTTCTGGTTAAAATGTAGCAGACTACAGAAATGGCTCAGGAGTTTAAAGCACTGCACTGAGAAGTTTTTCAGAGGACCTTGGTCCATTATCTAGCATCCACATCTGAGCTAACAACCATGTATAGGTCCAGTTCCAGGGGATCATGTACCCAAGTCTGGTCTATTTGTGCATTGAACCCACAGGTGTACTTCCACACATGTAGGCAACACACTCATACAAATATTAAATTAAATTAAATTAAATTAAATTAAATTAAATTAAATTAAAATCTAGAACTGTGGTTTTGTTCTGTTTTGTTTATTTTTAGTTGTAAGCCTGAGTCTTTAAGACCTGGTAGGTTGACCAGGCTCAAGGGGATGATCTCATACCCAGGAGCATTGTAGAACACAATTTAGATTTGATGGGCCTTTAAGCAAGTAATATAGGGTGTATAGTATAGTTGAATTGATGGTTGGCTAGTAAGGTGATGGTGGAGATAAGAGAAGGGTCTGAATATGATAAAAATGTTCTTTATGAAATTTACAAAAACTCAACAAAATATATTTTTAAAAAGTAATTTTTAAATCTAGATTTTTTTTTATTTCTAGCAAACACTGCAGGTTATTTTGAGACATGCTTTTTTGTTCTAAAAAACAAAAAGGATGGAGAAACTCATTAATACTGTAAGGTACAAAAGACACATGATTACAATTGTTTTTCTGAAGTTATCAGAGCAGCACCATACCTTACAGTAAGGAGGATAGCAATAAGAAGACAATTAAGCTGGCTAATCGGTTCCCTGAATATTCAACAAACATCAAATATGTGACACATTCCATGTGAGATCTCACAGATCCCAGCAAGGTAGGTAAAATTTTGAAGTTTGCACAACTCAACTCTTTCATCTCTCAGTGGATTTTGCCTCCAAGGAAATATCTATAAGACTATGTTACTGATGACTACAATTGTTTGTCAAGATCCAAGAACTGAGGGAAATCTACAGAGTTCCATAAATCAAGAATGGTAGGACTTCATGGCTTAATAAATAAAAAGGAAGAGTAATCTGTGTTCAGATGATCACTAATGATTATTCTAATAGGGCTGCAGCTCCACATTTATAGTGAATAAATAAAAATAAGCTTGAGGAAATGATTACACACTTTGTATAGTGATAAGTGAAGTTTGGGTGCCTATTGAGCCCCCAAGATGTCATCATGTGATTTTTTTTATATGAATGGAGAAGAAACTGCCCTTGCCTCAAAAGTTACAGGACTGTTCATTACTATCAAACTATTTGATACAAGGTAGAATGATATGCAAATTTTTATTCAGTTGAGAAAATGTGTGTTAATTCCTTTACTCTGATTTATTTTAGAAATGGTTATTTATAAAGGAAAGTAATGAATCATAAGCTGCAGGAAGTGTTTTGTCTATTCATACTTGGTAAGTCGGTGGGGTACATTGAGACTTGAGGATGGTCAGGACCTGTTGGAGTGACAAAACCAGTATCTCTGGATGTACTGACTCAGATTTCTGACCACATAGGGTACCATGTGTCCCAAAAGCCATGAACTGCATGGTTTTACTAAGGGGTGGCACAATGGTGGTGCTTGTTCTTCATCCTCAATCCTTCATCCAACATAAAGTAAAAGTTTTATAAGGACTTGTTGATAAAATAATTGGGACAATAAAAAACTGAGATTGTTTTAAGGTAATAAGAGGGAAAAATGAAAGAACTTAAGGAAAAGGTATAGAGAGCCAATGAGAGACTTCCTGTACCTTAAAGTAAAAAATGATGCTGATGTAAATTGAAATGATCACAACAGGATTCTCACACTAGGCCTTTGTACACAGCTATTCTGACCTGTATCAATTTCCTTTATAAGGTATAAACCTTTAGGATGGTCCCTGGAATCAACCTTTGATTATAAATAAAATGAAATATTATCCTTTCCTTTCTTGTTTTGTGACATGATTTAGCACTTTTGTTTAAGATTTAAATAATACCAAGTGTTAGATCACGGCATTGTAGTATTATCCTTGCTCTTCCATGAATGAGCCCTTTATTTAGTTCCTCTGATTCTTCCATCATCATTTCAGAGACTCGACCTATTTTAAGATCAAGATAACATAGAACAGGGTTACCTATTCTTTAAATCTGAAATAATTAGTGCATTTGAAAAGCGCACAATACATGTTAAATAGTTATCTTGAGCTAATTAACAAGTTCAGATTAATTGAAATGCACTAGTTTATTTTCTCCAAAAACGGTTTTTAACAAAGGCAGTTTTATCAGTTCCCATCATGGATGAAAACTTGAAGAGAAGAAGTTATTTATCTCTGGCATCACTTCTGAGGCTTCATGAGGTTTGTCACTTTGGTAATTAATTTACCAATTTTCACCTGTTTTCCAATTTCCACAAATTTGTTGATATATCCCATCAGCTGCTACATTATAACTCACTTTGGAGTTTTATATGATTATTTGTACCTTTACATGATCAACTGCTACTATTATAGATGACTTTCAGTAGTGATCAAAAATAAATACATGTGATATCATAGTGTTTAACAAGAAGTTTGTAACGAAATTCTCAAATAAGGAAAATCATATAAATCTACATTTCATTTGTTTGCTAAATACTAATGATGTCATGAAAAAGCCTTGAAGTCTAAAACTGCAGATTAGGTCTCTTAAGGAGTAGATGACAAAGTTTAAGATGCTCAAGAAGTATATTAGGAACAAGGTTCTTGGCCTAAACTGTACAGAGTGTTATAATAGCTAAAGAAGAAGTCACAGCCTATTTGAATCTTCTAGGGAAAAGGATGTCAGAAGTCTAAGTAGGAACATTTATTTATTTATTTTATGTTTATTATTTACTTTATCATTCTTATTGTATATGTTTGAGTGTACTGCTTGCATGCTTGTAAGTGCATCCCTTTTGTTCAATGCCTACAGAGATCAGAAAAGGGTGTCAGATTCTTTGGAACTGGAGTTACAAATAGTTGTCAGCTGTCTTGTAGGTGCTGGGAATTGAACCAAGGTCCACTGCAAGAGCAGCCAGTCCTCTTAACCACCGAACCATTCCTTCAAGCCTTAAGTAGGAATATTTTAGACAATACAATTTTGAAAAATGTTTGGCAAAACTGTTGTGTGTCTCCTACGAACAGTAGTATTTGTTCATCTTCTAGGAATATGTGTGATTAGCTAACATCATTACCATTCTAGACATTTGGTAGAAGCAGCTCATGAAATTTTGCCCTGATGCACCTGAGGATGAATACCAGTATGAAATGACTTGTTGGGCCATAACAATTAGTTAGAGCTTGGCAATTAAAATGGCGCCTAAAGGAAGTGAAACTAACCAGAATCTTAGGACTAGCTGAGAAACAGGAGTCTACTATGCTAATAAGGTGAAATGTACTATGCTAATAAGGTGAAATGTATTATGCTAATGAGATGAAATATAGAAGTGTTACCATTGGAGCAATGTGTTACTTCCTCTCCTCCTATGAAAAGCTACCCCTCCCTTGTATGCTAATCAGGTGTAGTCTGAAAAGGAATGTGATAGGAGAAAATGATACTTCCTCTTGTATGGTGATTGGTAGAGATTTCATGCCTTATGCTATACCTGTGACTCTGAGCCTTTATAATGTGCCTGTTAAGTTCAAAAACAGCTTCCTGCTGTACCACTAAAAGAGCTGACTCACTGCACACTTCTTTGGTCTGACAGGAACCTCTGCTTCATCTGATTGGTCTCCTGGGATGGGCCAGGAGGCTGGGAACAGGCGAGCTGCCCACCCGATCTCCCCTTGATCCCCCTTAGACCTCTCACCAACTGCGGGGTGGGACCTGGGGTGATCCAAGATAAGAAGTACCCAAGCTGGCACCCGATCTCCCCTTCGCCACCCTCTCCCGCTGGATGGGAGACAGGGAACTCGGAGAGAGTGAGAACACCGACTGGTGTCTGTCACGACCACCAGGAGAAGGAGCAACAATGTGTGTCACTAGCACGGCCACTAATAAAACAATAAAACAGTGGTCAATACTTTGTATTGGATAAATATTACAGTCTTACTCATTATACACACACACACACACACACACACACACACACATATATATATATATATATATATATATATATATATATATAAAATCATGCAATAGCTCAATGTCACTAATTTGTTGCTCAATGGAAAACTTTACTGCTTTTATTTTCCCTTCTAAGAATGCCTTTTAAAAGACATAAAAAATCTGGTTTGTTATAAAAAATTACTCGGTAGTCTCCCAAAGCTGAGGTAACAAAAACCAGACATATGGATGGTCTCCTTCACTGAACTAACTGGATCTTTGATAAATGAATGTGTAGTTCTTAGAAAGGATGAGGAGCCATTGATTAGCTGGAGAAGTGTGGGAACGTGTTCTGTATCAGAAACAAATTGCTCAAGGTGGTGAAATTTTGGAAACTAAAAGGAATTTTTTAGGGTACTTTGTTCTTGATGAGAATTATTTGTGTGATTACTTTTGCATGGGATTGTAATTTCTCTCATAATGTTTGGATATTTGTTTCTTGTTTGATATATGCTTTGAAGTATTTTCTTCTGATATGTATGTTGAGTTTGTGTTTTCATCTTGTTGATTATTTCCACTACTGTCTCAAATCTCTCTCCTTTGATATCATCCCACCAGCTTGCTTCACTTTCATTCTCATAGCTCTTGATGTCAAAGACAATATTGAAGTCACTACCAAGGCCAATAAAAGACCTTGTCCTTGTATTTTCTGCTAAGAAGCATACAAATTCAGTTCTTACATTTAATCATTTTATTTATTTCTATTTAATTTTTGTAAAAGATGTGAGAGTCCAGCTTCATTGTTGTATGTTAGGCCATTTTCCAATGACATTTGTCAGAGACCTCTTGTTCCCATTGTGAATTTCTGGTGTTCTGTTCAGAGGTAGGTTTTATGCATGGCCTAATTGTTGGTATCACTTATCTCTTCTATAGTCTATAAGACTTTTTATCAGTTACATATGTGTTTGATTTCTATGACTTTGCAATTTAAGTTTAAATTAGAATGTGTGATATTTCCAGATAGATCTTTCTCTGATCAGGTTATTGTGATTATGAGGAACTGACTTATAAGTTCCATAGGAATTTAGACCACTTTTTGATATTTTTTAAAATGTCATTGGAATTTTCTTTAACTTTGCAAATATATCTTGAGATTGCTTTGTGCATTAGAGATGTTTTTGTAAAATTCTAACAATAAGCAAGTATTCTTCTTATTTATTTGTGTCATCTTCAGTTTCACTGAAATTATCTGTTCCTTAAGATACTACATACACAAGTTGTAAAACAAGCAAGGAGAAATCAAGCAAGTGTTGACCTCAAAGTGTCACCTCTCCTGCCTAGCTTTTTCATAGTGCTGTAAAGTACCATGCATTCTGCATGAAGAGACACTTAATCATCATCCTTTCCCAGCTCTAAAATCTGCTAGCTATAATAACAACTGGCCTTGCAAGTTACACTCATTGGTGCAATAATAACATGAATTCTGTGTGAGTAAACAACTGTTTTCTTATTGGACATAAGAACCCCTTAACAAAATGGAGCCCATACTTGAAACTTATATCAGACCTAGGAACCTGAGGTAAGCCTGGGCACAGTTCACAAATGAGAGTCTAAAATTATTATTCTGCTATTAAGTTATGGTATTAAAATCCTAATGACATATTGTTATTCCCATAAATTAATGCATCTCTAAACTCTTGACAGAAAAACTTTCTCATGCAGCAAATGATCATTAACACAGAGACCCATAACTCAGTGGGTAGAAAATAAGAGTATGCAGAGTGATAAGTCCTGAATATCATACCTAAAGCATAGTGATCATTGAAGACAAGTGAAAGATTATGTCAGTGGTTTTAGATGACCACAGGGAAATAGAGTTCTCCAGATACCTGGTCAGTTACTCATAGGAATTCATAGGAATTCACAACAATTGTGAAAACATTCACAAGATGAACCTAAACTCAAACTAGATAAAATTTCATCATAGATCCCTTCTAGAGGAACTAATGCAACTGAGAGCAGCTAGAAGAAAAAGAGTCAGTTTTCTTTAAGGGTGTGATTCTGTATAGGGTCCAGTGGATATATTCAAACTCAAGGGCTTTTTCAAAAACAAATTTACTAGATAGGCTTTAAAAATAATAGAACACATGAAAAAGTGTTGGGTGTAATAAGGGAGCATGCAGATAGCAAACAGTGTCTACACATGATCAGAATATAGTCTATGTAATTCTCAAAAATTCAACTAAAATTACATTCACTTTAAAATCTGTTTAGTTTGGAGGAAATGATTTAATTCCCAATGTCTTGGTCGTCTCATTTAAAAAAGAATGGGTGCTCTTTTGTTCTATTCTAAATGTATATATCATTGGTATGAAAATATTTGCCAAACGGATTGCCAATGATATGAACTGCCTCGCAAGATAGCACCCTTCCTTGTCACTATCCTGATAGAACATGACCTCTGTAATAGATTTCCAGTCAGATAAAACTTCAAGACTTATGAAATGCAGATGTATTGTGTTTGGTCTCTGCTACCATTCTGCTCTTCAAAAATGTAGTGAAAATGTAGTGAGTTCATATGAGTAACTTTCCATCTATCTGGAAAACCAGAATAAAACTGAGGAAAGGAGTAAGAAACCACAACCCTATCTGGTGAATTATTGGAAATTTATGGCTGTTGGAAAAAGGAAAGTAAATCTCTTGTAAGGGTGTGAAACTTGGTAGGATAACAAGGTTCCAGTGGATGGATCCACCAAAAGACATTTGTGGACACAAATTTGATACTATAGGCCTTTTTAATATTACACATACATATATATTATAGATTATATGAAATTGGGTGAGGGTTAGTAAGGTACATATAGGGAAAGGAATTAAACATGATCAAAATATATAAAATTTGCAAACATTCAATAAAAAGACAAAATGTAGCCAACAGGCAAAGATAAAATATAATGGATTTATGCTTCAAAAATCTAAAAGTACTGAATCTACATGCTCTGCCAAATGAGAAGCAGTATTCAGCTGCTGCAGGAGCAGTTGTCCCTTTGGAGTACATACATATCATCTTTTAAACTTTTTCTTAACCTTTCTGTGTCTTTTAATTTGACTTTTTATATAACCTACTTGGCTCCTATAACCATTGGAAATTTTTTTGGCTGTCAATATAGAGACTTGAAAAGAAGACCCTCAGAACTTTTGGGGTCCAGGTTTTCAGCTCCCACATTGTAATACTCATGTTGTTACAATCACATCAAATGATTTTCTTCTTAAACACTTTATATTTGCTTTCCAAATAATTTTAAAGGATAATGAAAAATTTTAAATGGCATTTCTATGGCTGGAGTTTAAAAGTGTTTAAAGCTCTTCCAGAAGACCCAGTTTTGATTCACAGCACCCACATAAAGGCTTACTACCATTTGTAACCCCACCTCCACAAAGATCTGCTACATTCCTCTGGCCTATGTGGGCATTACACATATGTAGTTCATGTGCATACATGTAGACAAAACACATAAAATAAAGATAATAATAAGCCTTTTTATAAAGGTAGTTCTGTAATTTTTTATGTTAGGATAATTCCACGAATTTATTTCATGCCATGATGTGTCAACTGAGAACATACTGGCACCTGAGGACTAATCTCTTTGCAAACTATGTATCTGGGGTAAAAATCTTCATACTGATCTTGGTCTTCCGTCTTATTTGATACACTATTGCTGTGATTAAACAGTCATAAAAAGCAATTTGAGAGTGAAAAGGTAAAAATTCATCTTACATCTTCCAGGTCAGTCACAGTCCATCATTAAGCATGCCAGAGCAGAAACTAGAGGAAGGATCCTTTGAGCAGGACCTTATGCAAAGATCATGGAGGAATCTTGCTACCTGGCTTGCTTCCTGATTCATGCTTGCGTAGCCTTAATTACACAGATCAGACCCCGAAACCTAGGCATTGAACTGCCCAGAGTGGACTAGGTCCTTCTGCATCAATTAGCTTTCAAGAAAATAATCTACAGACATGTAGAAAAGGGCAATTTGATGAGCAAATCTCTCAGTTTAGATTCCTTTTCCCAAGTATGTTTATGTCTCTGTGAAGCTGACAGAAACTAACTGGCACAACACCCAAACACAAATATTTAAAAGTGAAAGCTAAAAAAAAAAAAATCTCATCTCATGTAGATTTTGAATTTCTACATATCCATAATTATAGCCTTTTCATATATTTTATATAGCCTTTTTATATATTTTCTTCAACATATATGAAATTTCTCATATTCTAGATTTCCAAACTGAAGGACATTTTTTTTGAAGCTTCTTAAGTAGTCAAATTCTTCATCGACTTGAAAGATCTTATAATATTTATACATTTTTCTTTGGACATTACCCCTGGTATAATTAATCACTCTTGAGATGAGTAATGCAAATATTGTGCTCTTCTGGGTTCCTTCTCTGAATTAAGGAACTTTCACTTTTTGAATGAGCTCTAGTTGAAGACATTTAAAGCAACCCATGTTATCTCAGTAAGAGAAATATGCACTAAATTCTTCTCAGCCTTGTAGGTAAGAAGGAATATTTAAAAGAAAATTATCCAGTTTCTTTCAAGTGATATCAATTCTTCCAAGTTATCAAAGATTATTTCATATTCATTATTTCATTTCACTAAATTTCATTTCCATATTTATTTAGGGAATTATTCAAGACCTACAGTTACTGAGGAAGTTGTCAGGTATTTAGCAATCACCAGGAAGCTATGCTGATTCATCTCCATATTGTAACACTGTGGGACTTTCATACTCAACTAATTGCACCGCACATTCGACGATTCAACTGCTAATTCCACTGATACAGCTGCACTCTTTGATGTGACAATTGCTGAGATTTAAACGGCACCACAGGTTCTGCAATTTGATTTTCTCATTTGGTTGCCTGCTATAATAATTGAAAGTTAAATGCAGTAAAATGTATTAAGTATGTCTTAGTCATTATTGAAAATGATAGGAAATTCACAGTTTATTTTGTACTGGTGCTATGACTTCACAATTTCATTTCAATTAATTTGTATTTTAGAAGGAAGTTTAACTGATACATTTGTGATATGCTATATTTTAATTGCTTTATAATGCATCTATCATTTCAAAACAATTAATTGGTATTTACTTAAATATATCTGTGATTTTAAAACCCGTATTTTCTAATTGTTTTAAGAAATTCTTATATTAATATATATTATATATCTGAATGTATCCTGAATTATATATAATTATTAAACATAATTCTAAATACCCATAGTCAGAATTACACAAATCTCATGACCGAAGTATTCCTTTTGATCCCAAAATATATAAAATATGCCAATGAGTTCAGCTAGTGCCTCCTATATGTGAATGCAGGTGGGTCTATTTATTGGAGCATTAGAAACCTATCAGGGACCATGATCCTATAGATGACTCTCTTTTCTCCTGAAGCCATCAACTTATCATCAGCAAGAGGTGATCAGGTGAGCCCTGTCCCATTCACATTTGAGGATGAATTGGCTTTATCTCATTTTATATCTTGTGCAGCCAACTACATCCATGGTCGTTCTTGCATGCAAAAACTGTGTCATGTTCTGAAGATGCTGTTTTATATCCCCCATACCCGACTCCCTTCCAATCATTTTGTCTTCTGTGGTATCTCTGAGTCTTGAGGAGAGGGAGTGTGATACAGATGTCCTATTTTGGGCTGAGCACTCCACAATCACTAATTCTCTGCACATTGACTAGTTGTGAATCTCTGCAAAAATCACTGTCTACTATAAAAAGAAGCTTCTCTGGTGAGAGCTAAGGGACAACTAACATAGATATAGAGGGAGTATTTAGCAGGAAAATAGTAGTATGCTCTCCTCTAGGGCCTATAACTTCTCTAGTCCTGGTTTCTTAACCATACTTAAAGTATTAGACATGTGTGTCTTCCTGTGGAGTAAACATCAAAAAAAGTGGTTTTTAGCATATAGTAGAGTTTTGTTTGTCTATGGATATGATATATATATATATATTTTTTTTTTCTCTATAGCTATGTGTATTCAATTATGTTTGCAGTACCATATGGGTTGCCTCCTATTGAGTGGCTTTAGGTTCAATTATATTGTTGTTGATTGCCCTCAAGATAAAGTGCCTCTACTGCAACAATAGAGTTAATTTGCTGAGTCTGTCATTGACATGATCATTATGCTTTACTGTTGAGGCTGTAACACTGATTGATTTTTTCCCTTAGTAGCTTGCATAGTATCAGAACTTTCAAGAGGAGGCTTCCAGGCCAGTTCCAGGTCCATTGCGCTAAGTCCTGTGTCCAGAGTATGTCCTGTGTTCATTAATAGGGTCTGGTTTCAAGTTCTGGGAGATGAGAAAGTGTTGTGGACAAAGCTTGATTTTTGTTGGAGTATCTTGGACCACCCTGACAAACAACTGGATGGAATGTTTCTCCTGTCTGGTACGCTGTTTCTTATTATATAGCTTTTGTTATACATATGCAGCCATGTCCAGATGTCATATGTATAATATAACCCTCCTCTACCTTCCCTAAAGTATCGCATTTTTTCATTCCCCCTTGATAACATCTGTCTCCTGTTCTCCTCCCCCACTAGAGCTTTAATTTTTCCTTTACTACTATGGCTCATTGTATAACCATCCCTCTTCTTTTCCCCCCATTTCCCCATTTTCCCCTTGGTAATAACTGTCTCAAACTGTCTCCAACTCTCGGGCTCCTTCTTTCTCTTTACCCTCATGGTTCCTGTGGTTACAGTATGATACATACTCATATATAAGTATTTGGAGCTAAGATCCAGAAATGAGAACATGTTTCACTTGGTTTTCTGAGTCTATGTAACCTCATTTAGTATAACCATTATTAATGCCATTCATTGACCTACAAATTTCGAGATTTTGTTTTTAATCCATATATATATATATATCTATATCTGTCATAACTTTCTTTTTTGCAACAGATGGAGGAATATTACAGTGTCCTATGAGATGCCTACCCATAATTGATACATCTACTATGGAATGTCTATACCTAAGGCTCATGGAACTTAAGAGAACAGAGGACAGAGGGAATATTGATGCATTTCTCAACTCTCACCAATGAAGCTTGCTCATGCAACAAATGGTAAGTAAAAGAGAAAGCCACACCTAGCCAAAATATAAAGGATATAAGACTGCAGACTCCCTGTGTTTGTATAGGATTCCTATATTAAACCTCTGACACTCAGAGCTACAGAGCAGTTGCAGAAAAGGTGCAAAATGAGTGTAAGAGCCAGGGGTGGTGGATGACCATGTTAAAAGGGAGTTTTCTAATATCCTTGAAATGTTTTCTTATGAAAATTAATCAATAGTGGCATCATGCAGAAGACCCATGCAAACTCAAATCAAACCCAGCATAGAATTGGAGAAATGGGTAAGAAGCCGCATTCTTAGCTGAGGAACTATTGGCAGCTGATAACTGCTGGATGAATGTGAGCTGGTCTTCTTCAAGGGTATGCTAGATAGGTTGTCAGGCTAAAGTAGATTAACTGGGATTGAGGAACATATAGGGACACAAATGTGACTTGATAGGCTTTAACATATATGACAGAATGCATGAAATCTGATGGGCAGGCTAGAGGGGTACAGATCGGGGAAAGGTTCCAAATATGTTTAAGATGTATTGTATGAAATACACACAAATTCAATAAAATATGCACTGAAGAGAAAAACAGACAAGCAAACAAAGAAAACAAAAAGAAAGTGGTTGCTTACCTCTATCATATTCATTCCCTTATTGTACCATTGGACATACCTTGCCTGGCCAGTAATGATTGTATCTACAGATTTCACAACTGGGCAAGACATTTAATGACTTTTCCTATGCTCAAATTTCATTTGCATAGCTTTTCATGTCATGGAATATATCTACAAAAATAGAATGTAGAAGATGTGCATATATAGGTGCAGGTATATCTGAATATGTATTTATTTTGCATGTGTGGTTTATAACAAACAGTTCTTTGCAAAGGACACCATAATTAGGATTCGAACAAGGGTTCCAAGGCCATGATAACTTGTTTTTCTTACAAAGGATCTAGTTTTGGTTCCAGCACCCACGTGGTAGCTCATGACTTCAGTTTCTATCTTCTGTGGTCATCATTGATAGACTTGGTGACAGATGCATATGCAGGCAAATATTTATACAGATAAAATCAAAATTAGTCATTAAAAAAGAAAAATTGAATATTATTTATCAGTATTAGACTCAGTTTCATATCCCAAATGATTTTCCAAATTGAATTTTTTTATAGTCAAAGTTTCAGTTCCAAAAATATGAGAGTTGTAGAGATTGTAAAGCATTGTGCATATATTTAACAACAATGTGCTCAAATTCACAAAAATTTGTTAAGAAGGTATGTGTAATGTGGTATTAATTCCTACAATAAAATTTTGATAATGAAGGTAAGCACGAAGTGTAATATCATCTACCAAAGCATTTATAGAGGAGATTGAAACACTCCCATTAATATTGTACTTTGAGGTTTGCTTTGTCTGAACTCAAACTCAAAAGGAGCTTCCAAATAAGGAAACGCCTTGTGAAAAAGCACTGACTCCAAATAAGCGAATTCCAGGCTACTGAAAAACAGGTCATCAAGTTTGGAATATGAGCTCTTTTATCCACTGAGGCACCTCCCTAGCCACAGCATTTTCTTAATATTATTTTTCTTATCTTCAAGCATCAAGAACTAATCCCCCCCAAAAAAAATAATTCCAAAGATCAGAGTATCAAAAAGAAATGAATAAAACAAAAGTAAATCAGATTATGAAAATAGTAACAAAGAATCTGACCAAATATTAATAGGTTAGTTTTGTCATTGGCTTTAAATAACCTGAACATAAGCAAGTATTTACACATTTTTAGTTAAAAACATACACTGGAGCAAAATATTCAGGGCAATCAGTATAAATGCAAATTTAGCTACTAATATATTCACTTTAATCAGTAAAGTACACAGAAACTTAACAGTTGGAATATTCAGCTTAGGTAGTAAACAGTATGCAGCTGGGGCTATAAAAATAAAATATGACTGTCTTATAAGTGAATGTACACAATGTTTCAGTTTCAAAACTATTGTCCACTACATTTTAATCCACTTCATTATATGAAAAGTATGTTAGTTGGCAGCAATGCAGAGAAATTAATAGTTTATTAGTTTTTATTGACCCAATTTCAGTTACCTCTCAACATATGAAAAAATATATAAAGTAAAAAATTAAATAACATAAAGGAAAATAAAATATGATGGCATGTTCAAAAATATGAAGTTTCAGGATAGTTATGTTTCTGTTCTACATGAATGAAGGCTAGGCCACTAAATTTAATGTCATATATACAAAAGAAAATGTTATAAAACAAGTATTGACTTTTCAAATCTTTCCTTCCTGTGTAAGGTGGTACAAATTTTGTTTGGTAACATCTGGCATTTCTTAAACATCTTTAAAAATATTTTCAGAATTCTCAAGATATGAAACTAGGTCATTCTTTTAGCTTAAGTTCAGTAAACCTCAAATCTGTTATTATATAGAGTTATAAAAACTTTACAAGCAATATGCTGTCATAGAAGCAAATTATTAACCTAGTAAGTCCATCACTACCGTCAGTACTTTCTTTGAAAGGTTTTATTTTTTCTCTTAATTTTGAATTGGTATACAGGTAGATTTTTTTTTGTTCAAATTTACATATCTCTATTACTTTTGTGTTCATTCACTAAATATCCAAATATCGATTACTTTGAAATTTCTCTACTCAGTTTCTCTACTTGTAGTCACTTAAACAGATGTGTTATTATTTATGTCTTTCAAAGCCTGATCATGATTGATGGTTACTCATGAGTATGAAGAGAGCAGGTCAAAAATATATTTCATACATTCTCTGGAAATAAGATGGCATGTTGAGAAAATGAGCTGTTTGTTTCTGCCAATCAGATGCACTCTCATGAAAGTTGGACTCAGTATTGAATATGTCGATAGTTATTATTTCTTTTTATGAATTATTTTAGAATAAGTGTTGTTTAGTAGCTGGAGGCTATAGTAGCAACTTCTTGATTCTGAAAAGGCAAAATGTTTGGCAGTAACATGTGTGATACAATATTAATGTTTGCTTGATGTTTGCAAAGGCATCAGTGAATTCCACTATTCCATGACAAGTCTAGTTGGGGTTTGTTCATGGAACCTCATACCACCATCACACATTGACTAGAGTCTCAGCCAGACATCTATCTCCATGACTGAGTTCTATATGTGAGTTCATTTTTTCTTAAGTGAACCCTAGAAAATAGCCGGCCTGTTGTTGACAATTTTTATATTGTCAGAAATTAATAGATAGAAGTTACACGAACACTTACATCTGTTAATCAAAATATGTTCTTACATTGGCAGTATTAATATTGATTGAGGGCTTGTTGGAAATGTTAAGTATGAGAACCCTGACAGACCTACTGGTTCCGAACTTGTTTTTCTTAATAATTAATGGTTGATTATTTATATGTATGTTAATTAAGAGAAACATCAATGAATACATGATAAATATAATCAAAGGAAAAACTACCACAGACTGTGGGTGGAAACGAACAGGAGATGATGGGAAACACTCAGGTACTGATGGATAGAATTATATTGGACACAATGTATGCAGTCAAAAAATAGGGCTTCAGATTATTTCCTTTTATATTTTATAAGGTAGATCATGCACTTAGGCTGCTATGTAGCAGGAAAAAAAATCATATTGCTTATTGTTTAATCTGTTTCTACAGCTGTCAGAAATACTGCAAAGAATGGAATATTCCTCCAGAGGGATATATTCTCAGTTAGATACTGAAAAGCATACAGCCAAGAAAATCCTGAGTCCTGAAAACTGTTTCCTCAAGTTTACTTGATTTTTCATATTACAAAGTTGAAAATGCGATCGCAGCTCCAGTGCATGTCATAGAGGAAGGAGTCAGTGCAAAATGACGCTATGATCGTGTGGTTTCTCTTTAACACTGGAAGATTTTACATGCTTCCTCTTGATTTCCTTCTGCTTGAAGTCAGTGGGGTCTAGGACACAAAATCAGATTACAGATACTCATCTCCGAATGCAGTTTGTTTGAAGAGAGGGGATGAGGAGTAAACTGAGCTGTTATCTGAAAGACAGAAGAATCAAAACTTCAAGTCTTGGTTTCTGAGAAAATGTACTTGGAACTGGCACAAAGCTGACAGACAGGAACTGTACCATGATTTTGAGGTGGTAAGACAAGAAAACTGACAGAGAAAATTGAGACAGAGGGTCGACATGTGACTAACAAACCCATAGTCAAAGCTATAGCACAAAGAAGTGTAGAGCTCCTGAAATCTGTGTCAGCTCTATCCACTATGGAGAGTGCTCAATGAAGGAAGAACCTCCAGGAAGCACAGCCAGGAAGAAAAGGAGGAAGAAAATCAAGGGTCCCATTCTCAGAGATCTTAACGTCCAGGCTAATTATATCATTCTGCCGCAGGATTCCTTCTCAGTAGATTTTGACCACTGCTGAAAACATGATCATCTCTTATTTTCCATATTTTGTTCAAAACAGAAGCCTTTGCTACGATTATAATTTATTCTTTTTGAATTTCGTATATTGGTTTAATAAAGAGGAGTGTTCAAATGTTTAATTTTTACCCAGGATCTCTGAGTGAGTTCTGGAAAGGCGTGGACTTTAGTTTCAGTGATGTAGTTATTATATATGATTGGCTGATAATGTTTAGGAAGATAAATGTTTCAGGGTTCTGATTACTCAACTTTAAAGTCAGTTCATTCTAATCTTATAATTTACATTGCTACATAAAAGACCAAAATATTTCAAAGACAAAAATGTTTCAAAAAATCAACTCCATCAGAGAAAAAATAACTAGTATAGAAAGAAGGAAATGAGCAGCAGGCCCCAATCCTAGCAGAAGAGCTATTAACAACTGATTACTGTGAGGTGAGGAAGAGCAGCTTTTTTAAGGAGAGACTCTAGATAGAGTGACTGGACTCAAGTGGATGAACTTACATCAAGGAACATGTGGGTACAAATCTTTGTCCAGATGGTACTTTATATATATGAAGGAATGCTTGAAATCTCAAGTGAGGGAAGGGGGAAGAATTTAAATTTAAGATCTATTATATGAAATACATAAAAAACTCAATAAAATATTTTTAAAAGCTTCTCAGAGTTATTGTGTTGTTCCTTCATTTTTCCCCATTATTAATTTGGTTTTAAGTTTTATAGATGAGAATTGTGATGCATATTTATTAGCATCCAATAGATTGACAAGATTAAGTCTGACGTTTTAAACTGTTTGTGATTCCATGGACTATACTTTAAACAACTGGCAGCTCAGCAGGTTGTTTTCAGTAGTGTTACCACCAACATTGGACTAATCCATGGTGCTCTGAAGTTAGGGCAGCTGAGTCAGTACTGACAGGAATTATTCAGATCAGCTATAATCCCATTCCTGTTGTTGACTAAAACATTATTAGGTAGTGCGTTGCTGTGCATATTTAGATTTATAAACAATTTTTTTGTTGAGTGCTAATTTGAAGCCTCGTTATATTCCTGCATGATCTGGAAATCTTAAAATGACTATTTTATAAACAAAGAATGTCAATGAATCAGCAATTGCAAACGTTCTTGAATATTAGAATTATATGACTTAGCACTTGAAAGAAAAATACAGGGAAAAGGGAAGTGACCTCATCTTTTTCATAACAGTTTTAAAATGGAAAGAAAGCAAGTCGTTACTACTTTTCCCTTGAATTTATATCTGTATTTGCCAAAATTCACAAGTTTTTCATTGCATTTGTAAAATACTAAGTACTTGTCACAAAAATACCTATGATCATTCATATTCCATTCTTATTTCTGTTTGCAATGCGGCTAGAAAGAACAGTCATTGCCATTTTTTTTTCCTCAGAAATGTTACTAATATCTTAACTCATAGGATTCCAGGATTCTCCTGCAATGTCTTACAATACCTGAAAAGGAAACAAGAGGTTGTGGGATTCCCTGGAAGTGGAGTTTCTAGTGGTTGTTAGCTGCCATTGTAGGTTCCGGGAATTTAACCCAGGTTTTCTTCAGGTTTTGCCAGCGCTCCCTAAATCACTGAGCCATCTCTCCAGCCCCCCATTATCCTAGCTCTATAACCTAAGTCCTATATGCTGTTTTCCATAACATGCTGTTTGGCTATTATTTGCTAATATGCTTTTCAGGCCCTACTAGAATATTTGTGTTGATATATTGATATCATAATATGGAAATCAGGTTCAAGAATTTTAGTGACAAAATTAATAACATTTACAGACATAGGAAATATGACTGCATTAACTCATTACTCTGTTACACATTACTTTTAAGAAAGAAAAGTTTAAATGTATTTTTTATGCTCTACTGGCTGTCATGTTCACAATATGAACCAAAGCATATTAGTTCCAGAACCTTTAACTATATCTATAGCCTTAATAAGTTCTAATATATTAATTTAGTCAATAATTGAAATATGTTAACATTCTTAAATTTTCATAAGACATAATGATTTTTCTTTTAACTCAATATACACTTAAAAACTTGTAAAATATCCTAGGATTCAGGAGGTAGAGGCAGATGGTTTGTTATGAGATTGAAGACAGCCTAGGATGCTCTATATAGTGAGTTTCAGGAAAGCTAAAACCTTATAATATACTTTATAATGAAGTGCTCAATAAATATTTTCTTTGACCACATCTATATATATTCTGTATTTTTTTTTTTAATCTGGAGCTATAGTTTTGAGCGATTATTAGCAGCTGTGAGGTCCTGGGATTGGAACACAGGTCTTCTGCAAGAACAGACTACGTTCTTAACTGCTGAGTCATCTTTGCAGCCCAAATATATCTATCACTTTTCTTCAAAAAAAAAAAGATTTTTGCTTATTATTTGAGAATTTCAAATGTATTTTGTTTAGATTCAGAGTCCCTGCTCCATCTTCACCCCACTTTAAAACCTCCCACTTAGCCTCATTTTCTTTATTATGGTCTTTACCGTTTTAGAGATCTACCAAGTCTGATCATCGTTCTCTAAATACTATTGTGTATGGGTCTATCACTTGGAGCCTCGTCAACCTACTAAAGAAAACTGACTCTCCTTCTACCAGCAGCTTGCAATTGTCAGTAGAATCTCAACTAGACTGGAACTTCTTTCCTACTTTTCCCACATAGGCTGTGTTTTGTCTGGCTTGGCTTTGCACAGATCTTGTGAAATTTGTCACAAGCACTGTAGGTTAATAGGTGAAATGGCCCTATTGTCTCCAGATATCATGGTTCCCTTGTGTTTATCTTTGTGTGCTTTACTTGTGTGTTTTACTTCACAGACTTCTGAAGTAAAAATTACTATTAATTTACTGTATATGCATTATTGAAGATTAATTCTATAATTTATTATTTGCTCTTTTTATGTGGTTTAAAACAAAAAAGTTTAAAATTGTAAATCACATGCTACAAAATATTCAACATCCTGATTTCTTTTAGAATAAATTACAGTTTTCTTTTAATTCCTACATGAAAATGACTATTAAAGTGAATTAAATTTCAAAACATTTAGGTTTGGTGTTGCACGGACATAGTACAAGCATAGGAGAGTGTGATGCAGGTGTATTAGCTGGCTTTATGTTGCTGTGATAGATACCCTGGCCAAGGGAACTTATAAAAGGCAGAGTTCATTTACGTTACATTCCAAAGTGGCAAGAGTGCATCATAGCGGGGAGGCATGGTGGCAGAGGAGGCTACAGTAAACATAGAAGCTACATGATCACATCTTCAAGCAGGCACAGGAAATAGAGAACTACTGGGGATCTCACAGTGCTTAAGATTTCTCTAAGCCCACCCCCAGTGATATGCTTCTTACAGCATGGCCACATACCTTCCAAGACCTTCCAAAATGGCACCACCAACTGGGGACAAAATATCCAAATACTTGGATGGAGGACATTCTCATTCAAACCACTACATTCCACTCCCTGGCTGCTATAGTCTCATGGCCATATAAAATGCAAAATCTATTTACTACAACCTTAATAGTGTAGATTGTCTCTATTAGTCTCAACATTATGCAAAAGTTCACAGGCCAAAGTCACTTCTGAAACTCAGGGCAATCTCTTAACTATAAGCCCCTCTTAAATCAAAGACAAATTACATACTCCCAACATAGAGTGGAACCAGATATACGTTCTCATTCTGAAATAGAGGAATAAAGTCATAGTGAGGAAATACTAGACTAAAATAAGATCCCAAATCAGCAGGAGATGCAGCAAGTCTAGTAACTTCATGTTCAAATTCTGGGACTTTACTTCCAAAGGGCTTAGATATTTAAATTCCTCCAGCTTTGCTGCTTACAACATACATCTCTCACTTGGCCTGGTACCGTTCCCTGTGTGCAGTTCTTGGCTGAAGTCTCACTGCTCTGGTATCTAGTATGTCTTCCTGGGGCCTTCACTGCCAACCCTGCTTCACCTTCACAGCTTCATACAATGGCGTGTCAGGGCCTTATTTATGCAGATACACCCCTGCTACATGCTGCCTGGCCTTGAAGCCTTTCTGAAACCACAGAGGAAGAACCAACAACCCTTTCACTCTTATATCTTTCATGCCTCCAAAGCTAGCACCAGGGGATTGACACTGCCAAGTCTGTCTGCATGTTTGGGATGGACCCCAGCCTACTCCATTCACTTTCAAAGCTTTTCTCCTAAGTGGTTTTCTACTAGAAAACCATGGCAGCATTTTCCTTTCACTAGTGGGAGGCTTAGCTGAGTGTGGTTTTGCCCTGGAGGCATGCTCTCCATTGTTTAAGTGTAATTCTCTAGGCCTCTCCTTAATCACTTTAATCTCCTTATCAAGGGATCCTGTTGTTCAGCCCTTGCCTTTGCTCTGACATTATTCTTTCCAGTGTTCTTTTCCAATCCAAATTATACACTCTGTATTTCTTTCTACTCCAATTGTTCTTTTCCACTTTAGATCTGCATAATATTCTGCATTAATAGTCAAACCACCAATTCCACATCACCCTGCCTTAAAATGTCCTCTGCCAAATAAATTAGTCCATTGCTTTTCAATTTACCTTCAGGCAAGCTTTATGGCTGTGGTCACACTCTAGCCAGACAGACTCTTTGCTAAAATATCCCTTATTGCCTTCTGGAACTAAAATGTTATCAGCCCTACTTTCTTCCAGGCTCCTGCCAGAATGGTTCATTTAGCTCTGCTTACAGAAATCAACTGCTTTCTAATACAAACTTCCAAAGTCTCCCATATGCTTCCAAACACCACATGGTCAGTTCCTTCACCACCAATACCTTTCTCCTGGAACTAATTATCATATTAGTTTGCATCCTGTTGCTGTGATAGAAACACTGACCAAGAGAACTTATAAAAGGAAGATTTTATCTAGCTTATGGTTTCAAAGGTCCCTTATGCCCAGGAGGCATAGTAGCAGAGGTGGCTAGAGTAGGTGCATAAGCTAAGTGCTCACATCTTCAAGCAGACACAGGAAGCAAAGCATGACTGAGATCCAGCAAGCCTTAAGAACACTCTAAGACCTCCCCCCACCCCAGTGATGTGTTTCCTACATCATGGCCACACCTTCCAAGACCTCCCAAAATGGCACCACCAATTGGTGACAAAATAACCAAGTATCTGGAGTTCATGGAGGACATTCTCATTCAAACCACCACAGAGAGGAAGAATGAGTTCGAGGCTAGTATGAATCACAGGTCCTTTCCAAAAGACACAAAATGTACCAGAATAAAAATGAAGGCTATTGCCTATCTACCCATTGTAATTTCCAAAATCCAGAGCAGATATAAAATGATAAGGACATTTTATATAAATAAGGACAAAAAAACTGGGTGCAGAAAATACAGATAATTCATCATATTAGAAAATAATATGGCATTTTCCTACATACTAAAGAAATTCTTTCTGTATAATTGAGCAATTACAACCCTGGAAATTGTACAAATGAGTTTTGTGCATTCATTGGAATGGAACTTTGAATGTATGCGTGAGAATGATAGCATTTTTAACAGAAAGAGAAAAAAAAAGTTCTTTCCAACTCTTTGATTTAGGTCTCATTTTTGGATTTAGCTAAAGCTTGTTATAACCATTTATCTCAGTGTCTATTAATCTTGGCTTTTAACTTCTTACCTAGCAAATTCACTGTGATGTGTCACTCCTTTTCACTGTATTTTAACATGTTTTTCTTCAATAACTTCAAACACTGTAGCAATCTCCTTTGCATCATGAATAAGAGACTATATATATATATATATTTTTTTTTCTATTTTTTATTGAAATTTTGTTCATTTCATACATTAGTTCTTTATCAATGTTAAATTTGTTCCCTAGCCATGACCCAACCCCACTGAACTCATGCATCCAGTAACAGTCAAATATTCATACCCAGATGTCCTCCGTGAAAGCTCATCTCCTGAAATCTAGTCAGCTTATCTAGAGATCATAAGTAAGGGCTATTCTCCCTCACCCAGTAGTATTCTTTCTCTAACAGTTCCCTGGTTAGGGCTGGCCCACCACCCATTTCTCTTGCTCCACTATGGGCCCTTGTCAAATTAAGTAGGCATGGGTCTTGTACTTAACACAAAAATTTGCAAGTTCACATATGGAAGCTTCCAGTGGTCTAGCAGCTGCAGCCCATTTCCCTAAGTTCATGGACTAACTCTGGCTCTTGCAGTCTTTCTGAACCCTCTTCCACAATGATGCCTGAGCCCAGGTATAATACAGAAGTCCTATACTTGGACACATACTCTGCAATCTCTTATTCTGTAAAATTTGGTCAGTTGTGGCTTTCTGAGTGCATCACACTCTGTTTTATAAGGAAACTTCCTTGGTGATAGTTGAGGGCTGCACTAGATTTTTCTCTGTTGGGCATAATGCAGGGTGGGCCTAGCTAGGCCACCTTCCAGGAGGAATGAAGAAATGGCTTTCATGGGTGTGGTGCTCCACACCGGTTGGTTGTGAAGCCAGTTTCTGCCCAGCATCTGGAGAGAACCTAATCCACCTGGGAACAAACTGTGATTGGCTGTAATCAGGACCCCAGCCTATAAGGCTATTGGCTAACAAGATCTATAAGACTCTCTGCTCTTTCTTGAATAAATGAGTTTGTATCAGACCACCACTGTTGGCTTTCTGCTGAACTCCTAGAGTCGGTGTCTTGACTCAACGCCCCTACTCAACTTCTCTCCCACAGCGGAGCTCCTTTGGTCCCCCTTGGGCTGGTCCTGAGTGCCGGGACCCCCAACATTTCTCTACCTCCTGTTCTGCTATGTTCCATGAGCCTTAGGTGTAGAGGTTCCATTGTAGATATGTCACAATGACTGGTGTGTATGCTTTGTCTGTAACCTGTTTTGGATCTCAGCAGCTATCTCCATCTGCTACAAAAAGAATCTTTTTTGATGAATGATTTATGGTATACCTGTAAATAAATATAAGAATCCATATTTAGTAAGAAATTTTATTTGTTTAGAAATATGACAGACATACGAAGTAACACAAACTCAGAAAAGCAATGGATGCATGTTCTCTCTCATTTGTGAATTGTAGCAATAATCCTTCATCTGTGGATATATATCCAGATGTAACAGCAGGAGCCAGAAAAATGGAAAGGAAACACCAAAATAATGGTAAAGAACGTGTCCAAAAGAGAGGAATAGTAGAGAACAGATGTTACCAGGGAGAAGGTAGGGAAAATGAGAGTGTTTGTCTGGGAGGGGAGATGGAAGGAACATGCAGGTCTCCATGCTGTTGTGGGTGAAGGGAGCTCAGGACAAGGGGGCTGCTGTTATGGGGGAAAGGTAGAGATAACAGGGGTGCTTGGACTGTAGAGGAAAGAAAGAGGTTGGGAAGGGGGTAGGAGAAATGAATGGAGCTTGGTGGGCTAAGGAAGCCAGAGAGTAATGTATTGACTTGGAATGTAAGTACAGTGTCTAAACATTAGTGTCTGTCTTTACATAGAAATTATATGGAGCACAGTGGCAGACAGGAGAGATCTCCCTTCAAGTGGTTGGTCTGAGTCATCTAGTAGACTCCCAAAACAACACAGGCTGTTGCTAGTGTTCTTGGTTACCTCCTAGAACTTGAAGATAATACACCACTAGTGAAAACAGGACATAGTTTGTAAGTAGGACTTGGTGCTATGGAACAGGAACTGACCTACCTTCTACCTGGAGACAAGCTCTCATAATTCTATAGGATATTTTGCAAGTTTCTAAGGGAGCAAATCAACCAATGGTAGAATTCAGCCCCAAAGCCTAATAACCACAATGACTGACACAACAAACTATGTCTATTACTGCCATAGTTGTACTGTTATCTGGGGGATAATCAACAGCTATCTATGGACTTAAAGTACTCTTAGTAGGAGTGAGCTCTTGGATGGCATTGCAAACACAGCTAAATACACATGACTGTAGAGATTATTTTAAAATACAAGTATAAAGATAAATGAACATAAACAATTAGCCATAAAATGTAATAGTTTTGATATATGTTCATCTTTTTAAAGACCTGGTTACAAGGCTTAGAAACAAATACAATGTATCAGGGAAAGTCAAATCTACAGTTATTGAGAAAAGAATAACAATTGGATGAAAATTTTATTACTACTTAAAATTATGCAAAGAATACTTCTTCCCAAAGAGACAAAATTTCAATGTCAGTTTTTGTCTGACATTTGTATTTTGGACACATATAGTCAATTGATGGCTTGTAACTTCCAGGATATTTGGATATGAAATTAATTTTGGACAAGATTTACTTTTGGGGAAGCAACTAGGCACTCCTCACTCAATGCTCCAGCAGCAGAACAAGGAATCCTTAGAGACATCATATTATAACTTGCACAAACCAGAGTTCATAATAAAAATCCTTCTGTTAGAATATTCAGTATTTACACTTTATTTCCAATTTTGTTGCTTTAAATAGACCTCTGTTGTCACGACCACCTCATCCAGCAAGGAAGACGCAACACCGGACTCTTCTTTATGCAGTTTATTCAGGAACCTTGAACAATCTTCTGACTTCGGCTCTCAGTCAATACTGAGGCCCAGACTCTATTTTGCTCAGTGTATTTATAGGAAAAATACAACCATCGTTTACATATACAGGATTATTCAAAACACCTACATCTACTTAACAAAAGGTGCTAAGCCTAGGATTTAAGATAAACTTTCCTCCGGGTGATTAAATCAGACCTTCCTACAAGGATTTACAAGATCTTCAGCCTTGGGATTACAGGGTTTTCAGCCTTGGGTTTACAGGATCTTCAGGCTTGGGCCTAAAATAATCTCTCCTCAGGTTACATTGCAAAACGTCCTAATCCCACAGCACTTCTGGGATCAGCAAGACTGATCCCTGCTTGATCAAAGTTCAAAGCAGCCAAATGGCTCCGGACACTCTATGTCTGTAAGTCTGTCCTCTTTTGTCTGAAGGAAGTTTAAAAGGTTAAATTTTTTTAAAATTGTTTGTAGCATTTTGTTGCAGACTAAGGGCAACTAGGCCTCACACACATACACAACACATACACTCACACACACACACACACACATAGCATATATATGTAAAAATAGATAAATATAAGAGAAATTGTAGTACTGACAGTAACTTCTTGAGTTCAAAAATCAAACAAAATGAGAAAATGGGATAGCTCATTCAGAACTAACTAAATAAACTGACAGAAAATTATAATGGAAAAAAAATGACAGCCTATCTATAACACAAGAACTCTGGGAAAACTGTCTTTAGAGTATTTATTTATATTTATTTATTTGTATTTTAGGTGTATGAGTGTATTGCCTCCATATACATAAGTGTACTCATTTTGTACAATGCCCTCGGAAGAGAGAAGATGCTGTTGGATCCCCTGGAATAGAAGCTAAGGATGGCTGTTAGTCTCCTTGTGGGTGCTGTATATCTAAACTGGGTCTTATCCAAGAACAGCTAATGCTCTTAACCTTTCAGCCGCCTCTCCAAAATAATATTTAAATGACTTAAGCATGACACGGAAAATTAAGGGAACAGAGTTCATGGATATTAAGGCAGGAAGAGTATTTTTATTTTGGGGTGATAGGTATTTTAAGTTGCCCATGCCCAGATACAACTAATTGGCATTAGTGTGGTATAAATAACAAGGATGAATGTGGGAAGGAGGTAGGGGATATGCTGCGTAGACAGGATAAAGTGAAGAAGGCAACTATGGACATGAGCAACGTAGACTGTTATATGCATGAAATTTTCAAAAGTATTTTAAAAATAAGAATAATTTCACTTTTCAAGCTCATGTGAAAAATGCTGTTAGACAGAGATTATGCTATGGTATAATCTAAGTTTCAACAAATTTAACTCAGGTATGGAGCTCATACCTATATTCCAACACTCTGAGGGCTAAGGCAGGATGACAGCAGTGAGTTTAAGGCCATATTGGAGTATATGATGAGCCCTGGGTTAGCTTGATCTAATTGAGTGAAATTCTGTCTCAAATAAATAAACAATACAATTAAAGGTAGATATTCTATAAAATATCTTCATCAAAATTGAAAAAAAATTAGAAATAAATATAAAAATATCACATTTTTCAAAATTGAAAAACATCCTACTAAGACACAATAAAGAAAATAAATTTTATTGGGCTGGAGACTGGCTCAATGATAAAAAGTACTGGTTGCTCTTGTAGAGGAACTTGGTATGAGACAAATTACCTACTTGATGGCTAACAACACTTTGTACTCTAATTTACAGGGGATCTGACAACCTTTTCATATCTCTGCATTTACATACATGTAGGCAATACACTTACACACATAAAACAATAAAAAATTAAATTTTATTAATACAAATTTGTAAATAAGAATATACAAACCAAACTGCAATATACCAATACTTGAGTCATACACAAGACATTTCAGGGTAAAATTCATACCCGTAATTATTTATATTTTAAAAAATAGAGGTCTAAAAATTTTAAAAGCTAAATTTTTAAGTCAATGAAATAGCAAAATGGCTGGAATAAACTTAGAACTAGAGGAAGAAATGATACAGAGAACAGAGTATAAATCGAAGGAATAGATGGAATAAAAGCCATGGAAAGAGTCAAAAACCACATGTTCTCTGAAACTATAAACAAAACTGGCAGGCTACTAACTATGTGGACTAAAGAGGTGGCAGGATTGAAACTAAGAATATCAGTGATGAACTGGCATCATACCCAGTCTATAGAAATCAAAATTATGTGTAAGAGTATCGTGTTAACATGCCCTCTTCTGGCTCTGCAGGGTGAGTTCCCTCTGCGATCTTAGCTCTCAGGCCAGCTTTAGTCCCCAGGATCCTTTCCCACCTCAGACTTACAGTCCTGAGCTCTAATTTTTCTGTTCCCTTGACTGTGCCTCATGGAGCTCTGAACTCTGAATATCCAAGACCTGTATGTTTCTAGCCTAACTTATCACTCAACCTGTTTAGCTAGCAGCCTCTACCCCATCTTGTTGATCCAGGACCACGTACAGTCAATTCTGGAAGCTCAATACAAAAGTTACACCTATCTGTGGCTGAACTGGGACCTCTTCTTTCCCCACATTTGCACATCAACATACAGTGCCCCCCAAACTGAACACCAAGCACCACTCAGCTGGGCCATAGCATGACGAGTTAGGAAAACAACATGCAAAGATCGAAACAATCATTCAACAAACGCAAGTTCACTTACCTATACAAAGAAACAATACCACACAAGTCCATATGCATAGATTTCATTGAAAAAACTAAAATCACTTGTGTTACTGTACCAGTTTGCTTTCAATTGCTGTGATAAAGCACCCCGACCAAAACCAACTTGGAAAGGAAAGAGTTTATTTGGTTTATATCTCCCAGGTCACAGTCTATCACCGGGAGAGCCCAAGGAAGGAACTCAGGGCAGGAACATGGAGGCGAGTGGAGGAAAGATGTTCACTGTCTTGCTCACCTGGCCCATGATTTGCCTTCTTTCTTGTACAATACAGACTAACCTGCCCAGGGATGGCAATACCTACAGTGGGATTAAGCCATCCCACATCACTTAACAATCAAAAAAATACCCCACAGAAATGGTGGCAGGTCAGGCCAATAGAGGAAATTTCCCACTTGAGGGTCCCTTAACCCAGGTTTTTTCAATATAACACTAAAGCTATCCAGCACAGTAACCAATAAAATAGGTCTACTACAGAAATTAACAACTCAATGCAATGTTTCTGGAGAATGACAGCCTACTGACTTGCAAGACATTGACTTCAAAAGAACAGTTATAAATTACTATTTTGTTCATGGAACTCAAAGAGGATATGAATAAAACCTGGATGAATACCATGAAAACACAAATAAACAGTTGAATGAAATAACTACAAGTCAAAACATGAAATCAGAACTTAATAAAGAGTTAGAATCTTTGAAGACATGCCAAACTGAAAGAAAACAGAATAAAAAAAAAACTTAGAAACTCAGACAAAAAGCTTAAAGGAAACAAGAAAAAAGTAGTTGAGAAAATGGAACAGATACTATCAGATTTTGAAGACAAGCTTGGAAAAATGAATTGCTCAAAAAAAAAAAAAGTCAAATCTAAAGTGAACCAGACACAGAATATGCAACAATTCTGGGACACTGTATAAAGATTAAGGCTGTGAACCATGGAAAATCGAAGAAGGAAAAGAAACACAGGTCAAAAACAGAAATAAATATTACAGTAATCCTTGAAGAAAAATCCCCAGATCTGGGAAACACCATTAAGTACAAGCCGTAAAAAACACAAATAGGAACAGAAAAGAAGCTCTCTAAGTCATAAAATATTCAAAACATTCATGGACACAAATGAGACTCTATAGTCTGTGACATACATTAAACTGGGTATGGGCAATGAGGGGAGGTGTGGAGAGAGGAGGTTATCTAAGTACCATCAAACTATATTTTATAAAAATTGCAAAACATCAATAAAATAACATTATAAAAAAATACTGTTAAAAATAAGAATATTCAAATCACTAAATGTACAGAACAAAGAAAGGATATTGAAAGGTTTTTATCATAAGGCAAAGGATTTATCAAAAGGCAAAGTCAATTATAAAAGCAGGCCCATCAAAATGATAGTTGACTTTTCAGTGGAGACTATTAAAGCCAGAATGGCATGGACCAGTATCTTACATGTTGTGGCCGAACACAGCTTCCAGCCCAGACTATCATACTTAGCAAAACCATGAGTTGTAACTGAAGGACAATGAAAAATTATCCTTGATAAAAAGAGATTAAGTGAAATAATGCCTGTAAAACTAGCTCTTCAGAGAATACTCAGTGGAATACTTTAGTATGAAGAGAAGATTAAACACTTTCCAGAAGGCACAAAGAATCAGTAGTTTCCCAAGCAATCAATTAAAAGAGGTTTAGAAAAATAGCACTAGAACACCAACATTAAAATAATTAATAAAATCTTGCCAATAAATATCTCCATAATAATGGACTCCTCTCTCCAGTAAAAATACACAGACTAACTGGATTAGAAAAAGTTTCCATCATGTTGTTGCCTTGAAGTAAAGCACCTCACCAATATAACTAACGCTATCTTACGATAAACGACAGAAAAAGATGGTCCACACATACAGAACTATGAAACAGTATTTCCATGAAATAGTTATAGTTTTAAACTGACTCCTAATTACATTTTTTGTTATGCACATAGATTAAAGCATCTTTCAACTATCACCAGGGAAGCTTCCTTATACATCAGATGGTAATTAATAGAGAAACCCACAACTGGCCAATAAGGAGAGAACTTATTCCCTTGGTACATTTATCCACGAATAGGATACCTACTTCAAACTTCTGCCTCTGAAGACTGAGGCATCATTGTAGAAAGTGATGAGGGTGGGTGCAAAAGCCAGGTGATGTATGAATGCAAGGGAAGTGACAAGAGAGCTTGTCAGTTATGCACATGACCTCATAGCAATGATGGCAACATGCCCAAGTTCCATGAAAACTCAAACTAGACAAAATCTCAACATAGACAGGGGGGCATGTGGGTAAGAAATCCCTATCCTACATAAGAAACTATTTGCCACAAATGGTTTTAGGGAGAGGGAATCAGCCTCTTTTGTAGATGTGTCTCTTGGTAGGCTGACCAAGTTCCAGTGGGTAGACCTCAACTGAAGGACATTTGCGGAAACAAATTAGACTGTATGGGCTTTATTTTATATATAATAGACTACATTAAATTAAGTGTGGGGTGGTAAAGGACGTGCAGAGGGGAATAGAACTAAACATCAGTAAATTATGTTGCATGGAAATCACTTAGAAATAAAATATACCAAAAATAAACTATAGAGCAATATATATTCTGAATTAACATAAAACATATAAAGACAGTAAATTAGCAAAAAAAAATTATCTCCACACAAACACCCTGAATCTAAAAACTACTTGATGAGTTTTACCAATGACATTTACACTAAGTTCAGTCTTTCTTAAACTGATTTGAAATATTGAGAAATAATTTTCCCTAGCAAATTCAATGAATCTACCATCATTTAATGCCAATACAAGACTCAGAAGATTGTTAGATAATGGAGTAAAAGACTTCTTTGTTATTTGAAATTTTTTATATGTTCCTGTGTATCCATAGGTTTCAATATGTATGAGATTCCTTCTTTCATGTATTGATCCAGCATTTCTCAACTGGATTGTAGTTAACTAAATTTAACTGAATATTGTGAGAATTATATTCCAGAATCATATGGAATTTATTCCTTTATGTAAAACTAGCTCAACACACAAAAACTGACCAATAATACATCACATTAATACTATAATGGAAATACTAAATTATTTTGTTAAGTGACTAACAGAAAACATTGGGTAAATTTTGCTTTCCTCTCATGATAATATAAAATAAAGTAGCCAAAGAAAACAGTGTTAATATACTAAGAGGCAGTCAACATAAATCCGAAGCAAGCATCCCTGGGTTATCAAACATAAAATAGAAGTCCTGCTATTTGTAGTGATTGTTTTAAGTAAAACAATCTGATTTAGAATTTATTATTATACATCGGTTGATTTCTTGAGTACTGGCACCCTATCTTTCATGTTCCTATGGAATGATTTTCTTGCAGCCTCTAAGCCCCTCAGACCTTCTCACCTCTCCATCCCTGGGTAGGTAGGGATCCACACCCCTACTTTCCACTGGATAGGTGGATGAATGAGGATCTGTGGCTTTAATAAATTCATAAGATTAAGGAACCAAAGCCTTTAAGAAGACATTGAGGAGGAATACATGAGAGGAAATCCAGTCCTTTACTGCAATCAACATGAAGCCTTCATGTAAGTATCAAAAATTCCAACACAATTAAGAGTGTTTGCATAAAGACCTTTCCCTTTCCCAGTCTCAGGCCTACAGTATTCTACGAAATTCACTAGAAACAAATTTACATTAAAATACAGGTACTAACAACTCATGAACCCCTAGTAGTTCTCTGCTTCATTTCAGATCATATTCCCATCCAAGGCATTTCTAGAGGAGCCCATCTTCTCACATGTAGAAAATAAAAAACAAAAAGCAAAAGAATTTTTAGTAATTCATCAAGAGGTAACTGTGTAGTCACTTCAAAATAATATATGTCTATTGGTGAGACACGTAAGTGTAACTGATCTGAGAAGTTCATACCCAAGCTGTTTGATAAGATTTTCAATTAACTCCTGTCTCTTTCACACAGGGCTACCTTGAAATTCTTTGATATATTCAAAGATCTGTTTTAACCTGAGTCATGTCCCTAAAAATTAAGAGAATTCTCCAGGCTGTTACTGGAGACCACAGGTAGTTACCTCTTCTCTGCTGCAACTGATAGGAACAGTCAGTTTCTTCTCTCTTTGGAGAAAAAGCATGTATGTTTTTAAAGCAAGTCATAATAATTTATTTCCAGTAACTTGTCTTGAATATAGAAATCTCTGAAAACTTTACAAAGTAATAGTTGAAACTATTAAATATTTCATCGACACAGTCATATACAAACAGCAGGATACACAGTAACAAGATATAGAATTAATGAAGGAATGAAAAGCACATTAAGAAAAAAGTTTCATATACACATAGAATCAAAAAGCATGAAATATTTATCATCTAATCAGGGAAGTGAGGGTATTACACAGTCCAGTTTATGCAGTGGGAATCAAAGAAAACTTAAATGATATATCTTACTAAATTTAAAACAAAATATTATCAGGATATCTATATTGCACAAAGCAATCTAATAGATTCCGTGTTAGACAGCTCTAAAGGCACTTCGAAAGAAAGAAAAAACAATGCCCACTGTAAGACTTACATGAAGTACCATGGGATCTCAGAGAGCCAAAAGGAAATTTCAAAGTAAGAAAAGGGAAAACCTTACATTGTTTTAGGCTAAGGAACTAAATCCAGAATTTTATGCATGGGAATCAAGGTCACACTGCTGAGCTACAACCAATGCTCCCAAATTTAAAATTTTATGGACACTAATTGTAGTCAAAATTCTGTAAACTGATCATAGAAATAGATGAATAGGTGAATGAAGGAGGATCATGGTCCCACAAATAAACCCTTTCATTTATGGTAAAATTATAATCACATGGTATTCCAAATGGGAGTAAAATAATCTTTTTAAAATGGTTCTAGTGGGCCAGCTCAATGATTCTGTAGGGAAAGGGGCAGAGCCTGAAGATTTGAGTTTGATCCTTGTGAGAGAACTGGCTCCTGCTGCTTGCTGTTTGGCCCTCATGTGCTCACTGAGGCACAGGCACAACCTTCAAGCTCTCAATAAATAAATAAATAGATATATTAATTAAATAAGAACAAAAATGGTTTTAGTGAATCTGAATGTCTTTACACAAAATAATGAAATTGGTCCTTTAGGATATCATCATACATAAAATAAAGAAAAGATAGCACAGTGGGTTGGATAAAGCAGCTGTGAGAGGTGAAAACAAAATATTTTAAAAGAAAATGTATGACAATGCTTCAGGAAGTAGAATTTGGCAATACATTTTTTTTCCATGACTCTAAATGACTAAGTAATAATAAAATGTGACCAATGGAATTTTACAGAAAATAAAAAGAATTATGTACAAAAGTATAAAAGAAAAAGTTAAGAGATATAACAGAATAAAAAGTAGAAATAACTATTTGTAAATCATATATCATGTATGGAACTCATATCCAAATTATATACATAGATTCTAATCATCAACAAACAATAATGACAAAAATGGGCAAAAACTTTATAAACATGTTTCCAAAGAAAGTTTAAAAATGACTCACATATGAAAATATGTTTACTACTAATAATAAGAAAAATATGAATGAAAGCCAAAATTATACAATCTCATAATGAAAGAAATTGCTACTATCAAAAAAATTTAAAAAGACAACAGCATATAAACGCTAAGTTTTGGTGAGTGTATGGAGAAATTGGAACAAATATTCCAAATTGGATAGGCATTTTGGTAACAGCACAACAGTTACTTAAAAGATTAAAAAGAAAGTCATCATGGGGTTGATAAACATCACTTCTGACAAGATGTGACTTCTGTTGTAATAGTGGCATGACTGCTATTTGTATAACCAACCATGTTCTGATTAAAAATGAGACCAGCTCCTCAGGTACTTTTTGCAAAACTGGTCAAAAGCTTAAGACTAGGAAACCATAAACTCTCTTAAGGGGCACCTACCATTATTCTGTTAAATGGTCATGCTGAGCTACCCAACCAGGTAGCAGGGGCTCTAGCCTCAACCAATGGCCATAGGCTTGGTCTCCAACCAGAAGTTTTCAGGTGACTGCCCCAAGGCAGCAGAGAAGGCACTGCAGGTGGCACCACCAGATGTTTTCCACACAATGGCCAGCCACCACTGTTGCACATCTGTAAGTGGTTCAAAGAAAGGATGCATGGGGTTTGGTTTTCTCTCCATGATCACTCAAGTTGGGGTAGCATTCGACCACCGGTGGACATCTTTGTACACTAGAGTGAGCTGAATATGAAAGTGGGTGAAGCTGTGGAATTTACCTTTAAGAAGTCTGCCAAGGGACTGGAATCCATTCAAGGAACCAGCCCTGGTGGGGTATTCTGTATTTGGAGTGAAAAGAGGGTAAAAAGGGAGAACATGAAGAAACATAGATCCAAAGCTGGCAATTAACCTTCCAGAATGGATGAGAGAAGAACTTCTAATGACCTACCCTTGTCAGCAGAGCTATGTGCAGTTGACAGTTGCTAAGGGAAGATTAACAACCTGTATGGACATGATCAATGTTGTTTGCTAATGTTCTAATGGAGGTCATTGTATCCTTTCACATAAGGGCAGTAGTAATTGGACTCAGGGGATAATTAATAAAGCAAACAAATAAACAAAAAAGGAGGACATGAGGTTGAAAGGGTGTTTTGTGATGAGCACTAGGCTTAGATGGAAGGAAATAAATTTGATTGATATGATCAAAATATATTTTGTAGTTATGTGTATATGGCAATATCTAGGAATAAATTAAACTCTTATTAATTAAAAAAAACTCCAAAATCCTTGCAACAATAAACATACTGTGGTAAAAAAACAAAACTTTGACAGCACTATTTTAATTCTATAAAATCACGGAAACTGAAAGAATAATGAGTATTGTTAATACAGGACCGTGGGAACTGAGGATTTGTTATGACTGTGGAGATTTATACCAAATGAAAGACATTCTGGCTATTGAGGGTTACAATAACTGCACAACTAACACCTAATCCAAAGGGGTGCTTGTGAAAAATAATTAAGATGGTAAATATGGTGACATGTGTATCTTAACACCCCCACTAACAGCAAAACTGAAAAGGTAGACTTTGTTGACTAGAGATGATAATTTTAATGGAGAAAATTTAAAAACTTCCCCCTTGGTTCTGTGTATTTACTGAAATGTTAAACAGTATTATGCTATTATTAGATGAGGATGTGTTTGTTTACTACCAGACTCCCTCTATCCAGAGCTAAGAGTTTTAATAGAGAGAAACAGGTTGCTGCTAGTTGATTACACTGTAACCAAACCTCCATTTTCAGTTCAGTTAGATTACTTCACAATACAAAAGTTACATATTCCCATAATAAACACGTTTGATTTGCAGATTTTATCTTCAGTAGTCATAGAAAATGACAAAAGAGACCTAATATTTTTTTTCTTCTGCCTTTAACATCTCTGTGAGGGGAGCCACTAAATGACAGTACTTGGTTCAAGGATTTCTCTTACTATCTTACTATCTAGGCACTTCACTCTCTATCTTTTTCAATGCCCCAACTTTGTTTTCATTTGAACATTTATTGAG
Source organism: Eospalax fontanierii (assembly GCA_035773235.1). Taxonomy (NCBI): domain Eukaryota; kingdom Metazoa; phylum Chordata; class Mammalia; order Rodentia; family Spalacidae; genus Eospalax; species Eospalax fontanierii. The sequence goes on along the minus strand of CM069524.1, from coordinate 66,680,753 downwards.
ATAAAAGGCAATAAAAGTGTTCTTGTTGCAGATACTTACTCTTTTAAAGATATTTAGTTTTCTCTTAGGCAAGCTGTTCTGCGAATATCTGAAAATTCAGACACTGAATCTTCGCCAGAGCCTTAGAGATAAGCTCAGACTTTTGAGATATTCTTTCCAATAACATAGTTCAACTCACCCAAGGTTTAATATCCTGGAATAGTATTTTGATGTGATAAATTTAATAAACTAATGATAACCAAAACTTTAGTCTTTTATTCCTTCAACTGCTAAGATTCTGAGTTCTTGAGATGAATCATGTAAGTTCCAACTTTTTGATTCCTGAACCTCATTTCCCTCTCCATAGTCCCAAAAATATATACATCAATGAATAGAACACTCTGGACATGAAGTTTCAAATAAAAGTCTTCACAGATGATTACCCTGATGGCACTAGTTCGTATGTTTCTTTATGCTTAAAAACTGACACCAATGAGTGCCTATGCGTGGGATTAGGACACCAGGCAACGTATGTACACCTGATCTGTCATGTACTCTGCAAGATTTATTCTTCATTCTGTTAACTTTTATTCTGTATTCTTTATGGTGACAAATTATAAGAATGATGACAACAGCATTTTCAAGCCTGAAGATTTCAGACAATTCATCAAGTCTTGGGGACGGGCTTATAAATTCCTCATAAAGAGGGATCTGCATATTGATGGATGTTGTATGTCACTATTAAAATAACATAAACTCCCCACTCAATTTTAAATGCAAAATTCATTCTCACACCATTTTTCTCTTCACTTGTACTTTAAACTTGTTCTAATCTACCATATGGAAACTGATTTATACAGATCTTGGTAGCTCAATATTTTTCTCTTCTCAATGCAGCTGAGTAGATGAATAAATCTGGAAACTTTGCATTGCTCCAGAAAGTTCTTACTTTGGAAAAGTTATGTCTTTGGATTATTTAGATTTGTGTATAGATAAAAGGTTTTCTTTAAGCTTAAAACCTAATACAAACATTCCAGTCAGGGATTTACCAAGTCTGTGCATTTGAGGGTAGTCATTAGGTAAGGGATTATAAAGAAGTGCGTTTACTTCCTTCTAATATTTTCCTCTTATTTTGGTAACACCAAGTACAACACTGATAGTTTTATTTATGTACTAAACTTTCTAATATGCATCTTCAAATAATATCTTACACTAAATAATTTTGTTAGCGTCAAAGCTTTTAAAAATGTCTTAAGTGCTCGCAAAGTGGAAGAATAGTGGTAATGAGTTCTAATTACTTGCACGTTGAAGTGAGGAACTTGAAAGTACTAGGCACTTCCCTCTTCATATTTTCATGGCTGTGGGAATCAGTAAGTTGAGTTGCCATGATCTTGATCTTTTTCTTCAGCTATAAGGCAATTTCACTAAAAAATTACCCCTGAACTTCATTTCTTCCATAAGCTTTGTAATACTGTTGACCAGATATTGACAAATTTTGTGATATATGTTTCTTCCAAAGAGTATAGTCTTGATGGTTGCTGGTAATTGTGATAATAAATGTTCTTAAAAAGGCAGAAATAAAACCTGCAATAATCCCCCTTCCCAGCTAAAATGCACAGTGAGGTGGATAGTTATTTGCAACTATGTCTTTAGATATTTACATCAAGAAACATGATGAAATGGTCACACCTATAAACAGCTACTACAGAAGTTTATCAGTGGCAGTATGCTGTGCCATTCTAACTCTTGAGTCCTTACTGTGCATTTTTTTTCAAAGCAATATTCAACACATGGTTAATCATTCTTTGTCTAATAATAATAACATGTCTAGAAAGGTAAAATCAAAATCATTCCACATTAAACGCAGTTTCCTCCAAATTCTGACTCACAGCATTGCTAATATAAATGTGTCCCAAATTCATAATACTCAATCAACTATTTGTTCATAGTTGAATTAACAGTCGGCTCACTATTATTTAATTTGTTGTCATTTTGATTATCTTATTGAGTCATTCAGCTGATTACAAATGATTTAAGTAATAGATTTTACAGTAAAAATAAATTTCTTTAATAATTTCCTTTGAAAGATTCTGAATTACCTCAGTTAAATTTATCAAAATAAACAAGATATCTTAATAAATATCATACATTTCACATAGTCATAGTATTAAAAATGACGTCTCCAAGTAAAATGGACATTTTATAAATTCAGTACCAATCATATAAAATTGTGTTCAATCTTCTTACATGAATTCCTTTTATTCTGTTTTTTTTCACTTGCTTGAGCTGTCAAAGTTAAGCACAATGATTAAAAAAAAATTGTGAGACATTTCAGTTAGCAAAATGAAAGCAGGATGTTTAGAAGGGAAGTCTGATAATTCTCACCTCCAGGTGAAGATTTTTGCCATTAGCAAAGTAACAGTTGTAGCAACAGAAGGATTTCTTTCTAAATACTAGGCGTACACACTTCCTTATCAGGAATGAATTAAGGATAAAGTGAAAAGTGAAAGAAGAAGGCTAGAGTGACATGGCTGGTAGGTGATATAGATGGAACACTTACCCTTCACAAACTTGATCCAGAGATGTCATTGTGAACCTCATATGTTCTTCCCGTGTCTGCTTTGGTCTTTGAAAAATGAATGACTGGCATTCATTAGGATGGAATTAATCTTGTAAAAGTTCAAGGTTACAACAAAGCTATCATCCAGTAACATGGTGTGACACCAGTACTATTCAAGTGGCCGTTAATTATTTTATGACTCATGAGGAATGATCACATAATACTGAGTAGTAAACAAACAGAGCCAATTCTTATGTAAAATTATTTACCATGTCATCATTTTATTTGTTCCAGTTTTTCAGCAAATCAATGAAATAAAAATACTAATACAAAAATCGAATATTGATTATATACCTGCTATATTAATCTGCATTAACTTAGTTTTGTTGAGAAGCCTATTGGTAGATAAACCCATTTGCCTGAATTGGCAGATGATAATAGTGAAGGACAAGGAATTTCACTACACAGGGTTGTTCAGCTAATGAAAGAGGCAAAGTTTTAATTTGGTACACTTGATGGTAAAGTTGGTCTTTCTAATGCTAATGAAGATAAAGATCTATGCAGAAGAAATGATCTATAAAACAAAAAGTATAGAAAGGGAAAACATTCTTTATGGAATAAAACTAGGAAAAGTAGCCTAAAATCATATTTGGAATTTACAGAAATGTTTCTGTTTTCTTCCAAAGACGTACTTTGCTTTTTCATTTGTAACAAATGTAATTTCAAATTACTTCTCACTTTGATAGAATTACTCATTTAAAGTTTGTATTTTTAAAAATATGATTAATTTAAAGAGAAATTTCATGAAAATTACAAACTTTCCTAAAATGAAAAATGTATGAATCAAAATCAAAATCCATGAATACAAGGAACCTAGAAGCTTTTAGAATGTCTTTTATTATTCTAAATTTTACTTGCAGTCTTTAGCTAAGCATTATTATTTATAGGCACTAAAATCTTAGACTCTTCATAATTCTGAAAATTATACATTAAAATTTAACAGTTACAATTTGGAATTATGGAACTAATTATCCAATACTGACAATGGATTATTCAATCATACTTCCTCTGTGTAGTTTATTCGATAAGAGTGAAAAACAGTACATTTAGCTAAGCAATAAAATATTTCAAAGACATTGATATTCAAATTTAGTACTTATTTTGTGTAGATTCAGAATTTAGCCTCAGTTTTAAGATTTTGATATCTCACTTGTATAATAAAAACATGGATGCATTCTTGTTAGCTATTCCAGACTGCAATGATTTCCTCAATGTATAAAGTTCAACAAATATTAGTAATTCTGAATGGCCCGGAATTTCTTTATAATGACATTCTTGTTTTAAAAAAACTTCAGATACTAGAGTTTTATTAATGGCATCTTTTCAGAAATTTATTCAAACTCCTAGGGTTTAAAATAGATTTCAAGATAAAGAAAAATCATTTATTGAACATAGTATGAGAAATTGATTAATCATTTTTAATTTGTGATCTTTCAAATAGTAAGGAAAAATGGTGACTCCTCAAATTAAGGGTTATGTTAAAATTTTGTGTGTTAAAGAACATGAGAAATAAACATTAATTATTACACATATTTATTTAAAATACATGCAAAATGAAACTAGCATTTATTTGATTTTTAATTTTTATTTATTTTCATTACATTTTTGCAAATTTCTTCAATTTTGATTATACTTATAATCCCTCTCCTACTTGAAACTTCTATAAATCCCCACACTGGATTTCTTGCTTTCTGTCATATATGTTAAGGATTATTGAGCGAAGTATGTGCCCAAATGTTCTTTCTTGTAAGTCCAGCCACTGAAACCTGTTCAAACTATATAATTTCCCTCCCCTAAAGATAAGCAAAGTATTTTATTTTTAAAATTATTTTTGTTTTATGTATATGAGTTCATTGTCTGCAGGTAATTAGGTGCATCCATGTAGTACAGTGATTGGGGGGGTCATAAGTCCTTGGATCCTCTGCAAGAGAAGCCAGTGCTCTTAAACCACTGAGCCATCTCTTTAGCAGCAAGAAAACCAATTCTTTTAAAAATTATTTCATTGAATTTTTGTGTATTTCATACAAACATTTCAATTAATATTAATCATCTTTATAACCTCTTCCCCAATGGCACCCTTCCATAGACCCTTATTCTGTCATTTGTTTTAAGGCCTATTATGTCAAGTTAGTATCCCAGTCTTTCCTCAGTACAAGTTCATCCACTGAGGTCCAGTCAGCTTATCTAGCCTTCATTTTATAAATACTAGTTCTTCCTCAACCATAAGTAACAGTTGCCAATATTTCTTGATCTAAGTTTCTGATCTGCTGTCCATTTCCCATGTCTATGCTGGGGTATTAATGTGCTTGAGTTTGTATGAGTCTCATGCATGCTGACATCATTGATGTAAGTTCATATGAGCAGGGTACCAGAAGCTCATAAGACTTTATTTTCATATGGTTATGGACCTCTTTTCTGTCTTTTGCACTTTTTAAGCCCTCTATACCCCAATCGTCTCTGAGCCTTTGATGGATGAAGTTAAATATAAGAGTCCTGCACAAGGAAAATAATTCTGCAGGCTCTTAATTTCTATATATCAGCAATTTGTACCTTTTGTGTTCCTGGTCCTCTGTTGCATGAGGGAGATTCATTAATAAGAGCTTGGAGATTCACTAGTGTCCTCTTTACCCCTTGTTCTGTAAGCCTTAGGTATAGAGATTACATTGCAGATGTGTCACTTAAGCTTGGGCAATTCACAGACAAATTTTCTTTGTGATCTGCTTTGTTACTTGGTAATATTCTCTGTCTGGTGCTAGAGAAGCTTCTTTGATTAGTGCTGAGTGGGATATTTGTCTATAAAGATAAGAATACATATTTTGCACTTAGTAAGAAATTACATTAATGTAATAATATGACAGCCTTTGGGATTTCTCTAAGGTCTACGTAGTTTCCAGCCATGTGTATTTGGTTATGTTTACAGTACCACAGACTTCCAAAATTATACAGACTTTTAAATTATCTCTCAGAGTTGAAGGTAAGATCTGTTGCTGAAAACAGCACCTATTTCAGACACAGGTCCTGGAACAATGGAGCTGTAGCTGACCTGGGAAGCTGAGTGAGAAGCGGGCAGAGCTGCAAGCTCAGTTTACTCAAGGAAGTACAAGGGGTCTTATAGGTCTGTTTAGCCAATCGCCTTATTGGGTGGAGTCCCGACTACAGCAAATAGTAATGTGTCCCCAGGTAAATCATCTCTGTGCAGGTTTTTTTCCAGATCCTGGGCAGAAGCTGGCCTAACTACTAGCCACAGTGGAGCACCATGCCCAAGGGAGCCATTCCTCTAGTCCTCATAGCCGGTGACCTGGCTAAGGCCCATTCTACGTTGTGCCCTACATGACTAGAGTCACATTATATCATAAACTGGTTTTGATTTGCATTTATGTAATTACTAAGGAAAATGAACAGCTTTTAAGGTGTTTCTTAGACATTTTAGTTCTCCTTTTGAGAAACCTCTGTTCTAATGCATAGGCCATCTTTTAATTGCATCATTTGTTTTGTTTTGCTTCTTTCTTTTTTTGAATTCTTTATATATTCTAAATCTGTCAGATGTGTCATAGTTTAATATTTTCTCCCACTCTGTTATTTGTCTTTTCATTTCCTTGGTTTTTTGTTTGTTTGTTTCTTTGCCTGTTGTTTGTTTTTGTTATTGCTGATTGTTTTGCTTAACAGAACTTTTTTTTTACTTTAATGTGGTCCCATTTGTTGAATGTTGACCTTAATTAATGTACAGCAGAAGTCCAATTTAGAAATTTCTTTCCTGCACCAGTATCTTGTAGGGTACAATATTCTTTTAACAATTTCAGAGTTCCAGGGTTCACATTGAGGTCTTTGATTTGGAGTTGCCTTTTGTGCAAGATGATAGACAATGTCCTACTTTCATTCCTCTGCAGGTAAAGATCCAGTTTTGCTAACACAATTCATTTTAGATGTTATCTTTTCTCCAGTGTGTGTTCTTGGTATTTTGTCAGGTGGCAGAAATTGCATTTACTCATGTCTTTAATTATGCTACATTTATCTTTATGTCTGTCTTTGTGCCTGTGCCATGCTGATTTTATTATTATAGCTATGCAATTTATAGAGATCTATGCAATATTGTATCTCATACAGTGATTCCCCTGCTCTGAATTACTTTTCCTTTCTAGATTGTTTGTATTATCTGGTGTCTTTTGTTATTCCATATTAATTCCAGCATAATCATTTTTTCTAATACTATGTCGAATTCCATGAGGATTTTGATTGACATTGCATTGAATTTATAGATAGCTTTTGATAGGAAGGTCATTTTCACAATATTGATTCTAGCATCCAATGAGCAGAGGAAGTCTTTTCATATCTTGGGGTATTCATCAATTTCTTTCTTCAAAGATTTAAATATATCATGGTAGAGATCTTTAATGTCTTTTGTTAAGTTTATTCTTAGATTTTTTTATCAGTCTATTATGAATGAGACTGTTTCCACAAGCTCATACTCTGACTGCTTGTTATTGGTTTATAGAGGTTTATGAATTTTGGAATTTGATTTGTAATCTGCCACTTTGCTGAAAGTATTGAAAATTTCTTGCAGTCTTCTGGTAGAGTTTTTGCTATCATCTATGTATAATATATGCCTTTTTAATAGGCATATTTTGAACTCTACTTTTCTTAGTCCTCTGTTAACTTCCCTCCTTTATCTTATTGCTCTAACACATATTTCAAGTAATATAGTAAAAATGAATTCAGTTATTGAACAGCATTTTCTGGTTCTTGACTTAAGGGGAATGCTCCAATTTGTTTTCCATTTATAATGATGAAAGCTATAGGTTTGTTTATATACTGGTATGTAACTTTAATTATGCTGAGGCAGGTTCCCTCCAGTTTAATTCCCTCTAGGACTTTTAACATGAAGGCATGTAGACTTTTGTCAAATGCCTTTTCTGAATCTATGGCAATGACCATGTGATTTTTGTCTTTAAATTCATTTATGAGATTTATGACATTTATTGACTAACATATCCTGAACCATCAATGCATCTCTGGAATAAAGCCAACCTGATTATGGTGGATGATCCTTTTGATGTGTGCCTGTATGTGGTTTGAATTTTGTTGAGAATTTTTCTATCTATCTATGTCCAGTATAGATATGGATCTATATTAAAGTTGTTTTGTGTGTGTGTGTGTGTGTGTGTGTATGTGTGTGTGTGTGTGTCTTTACTAGTTGTTGGTATTAGACTAATAGTGAATTTATAGAAGGATTTTAGGAGATTTCTCTGTTCCTATCTTTTTGAAAAATTAAAGAAGTATTGGTTGTAGTGCGCCTTTGAATCTCTCGTAGAATTGTGCTCTGAGTCTACCTGAGCCTTAAAATATTTTAAGTTGGGATGTTTTATACTGCTGTTTAAATGGCTTTATTTTTTATGGGTCTATTTAACTTATTGATCTCTTCTTGATCTGGCATTGGTAGTTTCCCTGAGTTTAGACATTCTTCCATTTCTTTTAGATTTTCAAATTTAGTGGAGTATAGATTTCCAAAGTATTCCCTTATAGTATTCTGGATTATTTTGGTGTTATGGTGATGCTTTGATTTGAATTTGTTATTTTTTTTCTTTGGTTAACTAAGCTAAGGGTCTGTCTATCTTGTGTATCTTTTCAAATAACCATCTCTTAGGTTCATTGATACTTAGTTTTACTTTAATTTTTTTTCCATTTCATTAATATCTGCTCTGATTTTTGTTATTTTTTCTCATCTCTGAGTTTTAATTTGGTTTATTTTTCTATTACAGATTCTTGAGTTATATTCTTAAGTCATTTATATTACAATTTTTAAGTGTATGTACCTACAGCTATAGATTTCCCTCTCAGAACTGTTTTTAAATGTCCCAGACGTTCTGTTGTATTATATTATTTTTATTTAGTTATAAGAATACTTTTATTTCTTTCTTAATTTATTCTTTAACCTATTTACCAATCAATAGTGTGTTGTTTAATCTCTATGAATTCATGTACTTACTAGAACTTCTACTGTTTTTTATTTTAAATTTTATTGCAGGGTTATGGTATTCTAGAACTCATGGAATTCTTTCTTTTTTTATTTGTTTTTGTTGAGATTTGTGTATGAGAACATAGTCAATTTTAGAGAAATTTCCATGGGATGCTGAATAAAAAGTGTATTCCTTGGTGCTTGGGTATAATATTCAGTAGATGTCTGTTAAGTCCATTTGATATATGATGTCATTTAATTCAGATGTTTCTCTGTTTATTCTTTGTCCTGTTGATCTTTTTATTGGACACAGAAAAGTACTGAAGTCATGAACTGTTACTGAATTGGGGGTCCCCATGTATTTCAAAGTCCTCTAGTGCTGATTTCTTTTAATGAAATTGTGTGCACAAAAGTTTGGTGTTCATGAGCATAATATCTTCTTAATGAATTGATCCTTTGATGAGAATGAAGTGGCTATCACTTCTGATAGCTCTTAATTTGAAGTTTATTCTGACGGATATTTGAATTGCAGCACTAACTTGTTTCCTTATGCTGTTTGCTTAGACTATTCTTTTCTATCCTTTAACCATAATGCAGTCCTTATCTTTGAAGGTGAGATGAGTTTCCTGATGACAACAAAAGGATGCATTTTGTTTCTTAATCCATTAAAGCAGTTAGTATCTTTTGGATTTAAGATTTGAGGCTATTGAAATTGATAGCTATTGAAAGATGTGCATTAGCTATTTCCATTAATTTTTGTTTGTGTATTAGTCCTATTTTGTGCTAACATAATTATTCTTTCATATGATTTTTTTCTCTCTGTAGTCTCTTGTGTATGGTCATACCTTTTTTCAGTCCTTTGTATTGTTTTGAGAATTCTTTGTAGGGTTGTTTTTGTGGACACGATTTTTTTCAGCCTGTTATGTAATAGAAGAATGTTCTTCACTTTCAACTATATAGAAAGGTTTTGTGGGTGAAGTATTCCGTGTTGGCATCAATGATTGTTTAGAACTTGGAATAATTTGCTGGATTTACAGAATGTTTTGAAATGTTTCTGTAATTCTTGTTGGTTTTCCTTTATATGTAACTTGTTTTTTTCTCTTGTAGCTTTCAGTAATCACTCTTTATTCTGTACATAGTGTTTTGTTTATTATATACCATGGAGAGTTTATTTTCCAGTCTTGTCTAATTGGTTTTGTGTGTGTGTGTGTGTGTGTGTGCTTATATCTTTATGAGTATGTCTTTCCTTAATTTAGGGAAATTTTGTTTGGAAGATCTGGTCACTGAAATTGACCTGGGATTCTTCTGCTTCCTCTAGGCCTTTGATGTATACATTTGGTCTTTTCATGTTGCCTCACAGTTTTTGCACATTCCATTGATTATTCTTTTAAGTTTTCACCCTCTTTGCTTAAGGGGCAAAATTCTTCAACTTTATCATCCAGTCTTGATATTCTGTTTTCTATTTCATTTATTGTGTGGGGAAGGCATTTTCCTTTTATTTCAAACTAGTTTATGGAGGTTTTCAATTCCAAGTTCAGTTCACTCAAAGTGGTATTCAATATTTTTATCTCGTGTTTATTTGCTTTTCAAACATGAATTATATTTCATTTTGTTTAATAAAATTGTACTTTCTGTAGCTTTATCAGATTTTTAATCCATATCATCCTCTTTGAGTTCTTTGGGGTGCTGGTGTGTTCTTTGAAGTTATTGAATTCTTTGACTATGTTTACAATTGTTATTTTAAATTCCTGGGGTTCTTCCACATAGTTCTCCTTATATAACACTTGTATAGAATTGGTGTGGTTTTATGAGGACACATTATTTGATGTTGTTTTCATATTATTTGTATTTTTCACTGTGGTGTGTGCATACAGATTCTGTTGTTGTTTTGTATATCTGATTTGAAATTCAAGCCTACCTTTGTTGAGCTGAAGTTTGATTCCATTTATGCTGTTGGGAGTTTGGTTGTTTCTGATCTGGTTTCAATAGTTAGTTAGCTTGCAAAGTATTTACTCTCATTGTTTTAGTATTTACGTGTTTTCTGGCTGACCAGAATATTTATGATAGTTGTGTATTAAAATCAACACCATGACTTTGTTCAAGTCAATTTGTGATTTTTTATGTAATAGATTTATCTTTTATGATATTGTGTTCACCTTCATGCTGTACATGTGTTTAGAATTATATTGTCTTTGTGTATTTTTTCTTTATGAGTTTGAAATGGCTATTTCTATCTTCTATGACTAGTTTTAGTTGCCACATATTGGAATTGCTGTGCCTGCTTGCTTAATTCCTGTTTTGGTTGGAATAAATTATTGCCAATCATTGATGAGGAGGTGTGTTTCTTGGAAGCAGTAAGTCTGTGGTAATGCCTGCTAACTTAGTCAATAAGTCCATATCTTTTCATTGAGGATTTGAAGCCATTGATGTTGAGAATTATTAGTGACTAACATTTATTAATTCATGCTTTGTTATTATTTCTATGACATTTCTTATATTTATTTTGATTTAACGTTCTTATTTATTTATTTTGCCCTTTTTAGTATGTTCAACCTTCTCTTCAGACAAATTATTCCATCGAGTATTTCCTGTGTAGAAAATTTTTCTTTTTCTTTTGATTATAAATGATAATTGAGCTGTTACAGTAGTCGAGGGAGAAATCTGTGTTCTTTCATGACATGGATTCTACAGGTCCATGTGTATGCTGTTACCTTTCTCATTTCCTTATGCAATGCATTGTCCAAATATTTAGGATTCATTATATTATCTCCCACAGCATACTTGTGTGTGTATATACACATATAATCATAGAATGCCTATTCTACTTCATTTAAGCAACACACTTAAATGTGCATGACTACTTTGTTACTTCTATTTATGAACTTTAAAAATAACTGGCCTTCTGTGTTATGACAATAGTGATACGCCTCACAACTTAACGTTTGAATAGCTTTTCAGATTATGGGATCCTGCAATTGCAACATTTTATTTCAGTTGTCTAAAAGATTATAAATGTAAGTTCAGAGAATGCAAGTTTGAGAATAAGGAGAGATTCTGAGAATGAATAAATGATTTAAAGTTAATTATCTTTAAATAAATTACAACACAGAGGAGAAACAGGTACCGAAATCACTAAGCAAATGTTATTTATAAATCATTCATAATTTGAACTGAAGAAGAAAAGTACATAGGGCAAACAAAATGTTATATGCAGAGTGAAAAATACTGGCATGTTAATATCTAGAATATTGAAATATTGTAGAAACAAATAAACTGGGCTACTATAAAAGATCATAATATCTAATTAGACTCAAAAGAACTAGTTACATCATCACCAGTTTTGCCAATAATTTAAAAGATATAAACATTGAAGAATCACAGGTAAAACAAAATCTGCCATAATAAACCCTGCACTATAAGTCATTCTTTTCATGCTGAATAGGTTCTACAGAAGACCTGATATACACGAAATGATTTCTGCACCACGAAGCATACGAATTATGAAATTTTTTCTATCCATGGCGTAGCATCAGCAATATTACCCAATCACAAGCCTTTAGTCTGTAAATTTGTTTAACCAAAGCATTCTGACAGTAGAGATGCTCTGCTAAAACCATTCCAATACCAATGAAATTCTATCTAGCAAACATCATTATTTATTTATCCAGAAGTTAAATATGCATAGCTAGATTACACTGCATCACTTGTACTCTACTTTTCCTTACAGTTCTTTCTAAGAAATGCAAGTGCTATATATATATACATATGTTGGAGGACAGCTACTTCCTTTTTCAAAATATTTCATATAAGTCACTTTTTTAATCAACTGACTGGCACCTTTGAAAAATCTTTAATATTATGCAAAAAAATAAATGACAAATGTTGTTAATCTGAAATTTTGTCAGCATATATGAAAACTCAAGTTTCTTTATGATGCTTTGATAATGAAAGTAATTCTTGTGGACTGGAGAGCTAGCTCAGTGGTTAAGAGCACTGATTGCTCTTGAAGATGACTTGGGTTTGATTTTCAATAACAACATAGTGGCTAACAAATGTCCAAACTCCAGTTCCAGAGGTTTCCAACACCTTCTGACCTCACAGAGCATTGAAAGACATGGTTGTGCTTGCATGCATGCAGGCAATACACTCACACACATAAACTAGAAATGACAAAGTAATTTTTCAAAGACAGTAATTCTCTAAAGAAAGGAAGTAGAAAAGGATTTTTAAATTGTTAAACACATTTTCACAGAATGGGGTCCCTCTGCTTGTGGCCAGCCTAAGCGGGAGGCAGGGTCTCTGCCGAGAGGGAATGAGAGGCGTGGAGTCAAAACACAGACACTGGTAGCTGGTCGAACACATGCGGAGGGCTGCCCCAACCAACTCAGTTTATTCAAGGAAGTGCAAAGGGTTTTTTGAGTTTGATTAGCCAATCGTCCTATGGGGTGGTTCCCAACTGCGGCACTAATGTTCTGTCTCTCAGGCAGGTCATCCAGGCATGGAGCTGAATCTGGTACCATGCCTGGCCAGAGCGGAAGGCCGCAGCGAGAAGCCATTCCCTTATTCCTGATGGCAGTTGGCCTGGCTTATGCCCAGAATGCATTACGCCATACATGGCATAATGTGATACATTATATATTGACTAAAAAAGTAAAAACATAAAACACTTCATGATATTTAATTTTTATTCTTAGCTATATGTGTAGCTGTGTTTGGTTTTGGACGTGAATGCTGGTGGTTTTGCATATGAATGCTGGTGCCCCTTGAGGCCAGATGATGGTGTAGAGTTCCTTTAGCTGGACTTGCATGCAGTTGGGAGTCATCCAGTGTGGGTGTTAATTAACCAAATTAGGGTCCTCTGCAAGAACAATTTGTCTTTTACAAGCTAAGTCATCTCTCCAGTCTCCTGATATCTAAGTAAAGAAATGCTCATACATAACCTGTATTTAATTCTAAAGTGTCTTTCATCTTGATAGATGATGGGAAATATCTACAGTTTAAATGACAAGATACACTTGTTTGTTTGTTTGTTCGTTTATGAGACAGAGTCTCCTTGTTGTCCCAGGTGTCTTGGATATTACCATGTAAACCTGAATGGCATAAATCTCTTAGAGATCCACCTGCCTCTGCTTCCTGAGGGCTGTTGTGGGCAAGAATGCCAAATAGAATACAGTTCTAATACATAATGATCTAGTTATAGTCTAGATTGAAAGATATAATTATAGCAAAATAAAATGCCCCTATTAAGAAGTCACTTGGAGCTAGTTCAATGACTTGGGGTAAAGAACTCATCACCAAGTTCCATCCCTGGCACCCTAAAGGTAGAAGAAAAAAAAAAAGACTTCTGAAAGTTACTCACTTCTTTCCACATGAGCTCTTGAGGCTGGTTTGTACATATACATATACACACAAACACAAAACATGAAATTAATTAATTATAATATGTAATGAGAATTAAAAATAAAGAACTCTATTCATCATATACTAGTTTACTGGAAAACTAAGAAAATTAAAAATGACTATAAAATTTAATTGTGGCAGAGAAAAGTTTCAAAATTAGACATGGAAATAGTAAAATCTCAGCATTCTAAAATTATTATTTTAGTCAGGATCTTGCTATGTATCCTGTAACTCACAATGTAGACCAGCTTTGCTCATAGAGTGATCCACCTATTTCTGCCTCCTTAATGCTGTAGTTAAAGACATGCACCACCATACATGTAGATTGTAGACATTGATGTGACCAATTGTGGAACTCTGTAATATCCTCTGTTACAAAAAGAAGCTTCTTTGATAAATAATACATAGTATATGTACTGTAAAGGATTCATATTTAACATATAGTAAGAAATTTCTTTTGTCTAGAGATATGATAATGTTTTCTCTGGGACTTATGACCTCTCCAGCCATATTTGACTATAGAGTGCTATCCATGAGGTCCCTCCCACAGACAGGCCTTGAAGACTAGCAGATGAACTTGCACTGAGGAACATCTGGTTATAGTGCTTGACTGGTTAGATCTTAGAGTATATGGCAGAGTACCTGAAATCTGGTGTGGGTGTTCTGGAGGAGCAAAGGGGGCAGGGGCTAAAATTGATTAAGATGTATTACAAAATGCTCACAAATTCAATAAAAATTCCAGATGAAGGAAAAGAAAAAAAATTTATGTGCACATTTGGTATATAGCAGTTTTAGAAATAAAATATTCATTGTCCATTTGTAAAAAGGGAAAGACCAGCCATATATGCAATTAATAGTATAATTATGTTTAATTATCTTTAATGGTTTTCTTTCCCTTTTAGCTTATATGTCATACTACATTGTAAATATTTTTATAAGTAATGTGGAGTTTTGATTTGGAAAAATACAACATAGGCTCAAGTATTAGGGCACTTTATTCCCAGTTGCTGGCACTGTTTGGTGCAAACATTTGAGGTATAAGAAATGTGAAACTATGGGCAGGCCTCTCTGTTTCATGCTCATGGTTGAAATTGTTATGTTTCAGGTTCCTCTTCTGGTCACCTGTTGACATACCTTTCATTATGGATATCACTCTGAAACCTAAGTCAAAATAAAAATCTTTCTTTCATAGGTCACTTTTAGAAATTGTGTTTTATCACAGAAAAGGAAAAGTAGTAGGTGATATAGAAGTTGGTTCCAACTTATTTAAAAAAATTCCAAAGACTTTGAATTTTGTACTTGTAAAATAGTTGAATGCTCTAAGCAGAACTTACCAAGTTATTTTCATAGGACCTGGAAGGTAGTAGTATTGAGAGGAAGGTAGACTATAGAGGCCAGGCTCAAAAGATTTTAAGAGGGAACAAGGACTATATTAAAAACTGGGATAGAGGCCATTCCTGTGATATTTTGGCAAAGATTCTGGCTCTTTTCTGCTCCTATTCCAAGAACTTGCCAGATTAGTTAGATTTAAAAGTAAGTACTATTTTCTTTGATGGAGAACATTTCAAGACAGTGTAATGTTGATTATGTGCCTTGCTCCTTACAGATATCTCCTAAACAAATCTACAATTGCAAAGAGCAAATGAGATAGAGAAAAATACAAAATGTGCAGTCTGGAGGGAAAGTAAACAATACTAGGAAGATCAATGTATCAGCCAAGGCATTTTTTTTTTCTGGAAGAGAGGCTGTAATTTATGAGGAGATTAGTTACATTAAAAAGATGCTTTCTATGAACTGGATTGATAGACAAGGTGGCCTATGGACCACACAAATGAAGTTTCAACTTGTTAACAGAAGAGTTCTCAGGATCATTTTGCTTCTGGTTAACAACATATAAAAGCTGATGCAAGTATGAATCAGGGTGGCAACATTCCAACTCCAGCTGGCAGCGTTACTTAACATTGTTTTCCATGTGGTACTGGCACTGGGGACATTATAGATGCAAGAGTGAAGGGGTCATTGATACTTCCTCCCTAGTTGTAGAAATCCAAGGAGGGAAGGGAATGTTTGCTAGTACTAGAGTCACTGAGCGAAGGCCTTTAGAGGTTATGATGATCTTAGAGGTGATTTTGTGAAGCTGTGAAAGTGAACCTAGATTGTAGGGGAAACGAAAAGATGTGAAGATGCCAGAGTTGTCAGATATAGTCTAAGCTGGGGGACATACATGCAGTATTACCATCTCACAAGAGATTGTATGCTGCATACAGCAAACCTGGAAGGGTAGAGCCATCAAAGCCTTTTGAAACTGGTGTCCCTGACACTGGAAATAGGTGACAGGATTTGAATTTTTCCCTGTTGGGTTTCAGTCTTGCTTTTATCCAACATTTCCTCCCTATGCCTCCATTCCTCTCTTTTGGAATGAGAATGTGTATTATGTGCCATTTTATTTTGGAAGTATCCAATTTGCTATTGGGATATTTAGAGAGTTACTGTTAAGAGATTGCCTTGGGTCTCAAAAGAGACTGCATACTTTGGACTTTGCACTTCTGAAGAAGGGTTGACTATTAAAGATTATGTGGATATCTAAAGTCTAATTAAATGCATTTTTGGTATGTTATGATATGACCATGTGCCTATGGGTCCCAGGTAGTAGTATGTTGTGACTTGAATGAGAAATGTCCCAAGGTTATGTATTTAATTACTTTGTCCATAGTTAATGGTACTGTTTGAGGGGGCTATGGCACCTGTATGTAGTAAAGCCCTGGGGGAGGAATTATGTCACTGGAAGTGGCCTATGAGAATAATAACCTTACATCAGTTCCAGTTTATTCTGTCTCTATGCTTACTGCTTATTGGCGAAGACATAGTCTTTCAGCTTCCGGATCCTGCTGTCTACTTCCATGCCTCCCCACTGTTATGGAATCCCCCTTCCAGAGATGTAATCCAAAATCAACTCCTTCTTCAATAAATCATTTTTGGTCATGTTGTTTTTAAAGGGCATCAGAAAAGCAAGTAATGTAAGCATGCTTTACTTTGTTGATTATGGAAAATATGAAACATCTCTACGTGATTGATAAATAGGATAAAAATCATAAGACCCAAGAACAAATTGAAACAAATATTATAGTTCAATGCTAATCTTATAAAGCTGAAATATTAACAATATTAACTGTAAAACTGATAACACAAATTCAACAATAGAACTGAGAAAACAAGGAAAATATATGCACAAATATGTAAAAATTTCATTATGAACAATAAAATATAGTAGTTATCTTGTAAGTATAAATACATTACTTACCAAAAGTTGGTAACATCCTCATTCTCTATAGTGACCTCACATATAAGGCAAAGACTATAAGTGGTATGACTCTTATCTATACTGAGGAAATATATTTAAAAAGTCGGGTATTTCCACGTAAATTTCATCATGCTGAAAGTCACTATTTTTTTCTTTAACAGTATCAGATAAATATTAATATATGTGAAGACATTTATATGAAATGAAAAGACAAAGTATTTGCCTAGTTTGAGAAATACTCCTGTTGAGTTTTATTTACTTGAGGAAAGAAAATAAAATTTAAAACACAGCATAACAAATTTTATTTTATACTGAAAAGTAAATTAGGTCTTATATACATGGAGATCCAACTTTGCTACACCGTTTGTTGAAGATGTTTTACCTGCAGTGTGTTTTCTTGGCAACTTTGTCAAATATTAGGTGACTGTAATTGTGTTCAATCATACTTGGATCTTCTACTTTTTTCCATTAATCTAAATTCCGTGTTTGTGTCAATACAATGTTGTTTTGATGATGACAACTGTAAAATAGACTGAGTTCTGTTATGGTAACCACTTGGCATTGTTCTTTGTGCTCAGGATTATTTTGGCTATCTGGGGTCCTTTGTATTTTCATGTGGAATTTAAGATGAGTTTCTCTATTTCTGTGAAGAAGGTTTTGTCTTGTTATAATGCAGTGAAAAGCAAGACCATCGCATTCCTAGATATTAGGTTGCTCCCAGATCTCTTCTGTTTTGATTTGTTTCTCTGATACTCATATTTTTTCCTATCCTCAGTAGTTTTCAACAGAAGAACACGACATTTAAATATAACACATTGATGATGCCATTTGACACTATTATTTTGTGGGGTTTAACATTAATACACCTTTTTCATATTAGTGATATTAATTATAAGCTGCAAGTACTGTAACAAAGGAAAAAGGGTATGGAATGGGATTCAGAGTCAGGATGAAGAGTACTATGACTCACAACACCTGAAGATAAAAATCATTAAATGAAAACAGTTTGTACTTTTTGGGTCAGGATGGTGATATAAAACTGGCCAAAAGATCTTAAGAAAACTTAAAAATTAATTGTTTAGAAACAAGTGCATGCCAATTACTCTATAATACTCTCAATGATAAAATTCATTTTACTCAGGCACTTAACAAACTTTGTCTCCATTGATAATCTCAGATTCTTAGAATGTAAGTGGACAATGAAGGTTTGACTCTGTTGACCTCCCTGTCATCATTTCTCTTCTTGAAGAAGGGAAGCTACTATCTGCAATTCTTGATGTTCTTCCTGACGCTTACATAACTTTCAGAAAGCTCATCATGTATAAACTAGAGGACTCTGGCAAATTAGAGGGATTCCTGAGGCTAAAGGCCATGGTCTCATCTCTCTGGTATAGTGTAGTTTATGTCCACATATGAATGATTGAAGAAGAAGGACTGCTGTGTCCTCAAACTGTGTTTCATCTCCAGTGATGAGAGTTAGAAACTTTCATCCTAACATACTCTTTCATTTCTGCTCCTTTTCCCATCTATGACTTTT
This sequence comes from Eospalax fontanierii, assembly GCA_035773235.1. Lineage (NCBI taxonomy): Eukaryota > Metazoa > Chordata > Mammalia > Rodentia > Spalacidae > Eospalax > Eospalax fontanierii. The sequence goes on along the minus strand of CM069524.1, from coordinate 66,661,963 downwards.
AAGTGTTCTATGATTCTCTTTATTATTGATATTTTTTACTTAAAATATTGTTAATAGTTTCTATTTTCTTTCTCCACTATTGCAGAAAAATATATAAATTACTGTTTTTTCAGAATATGAGATACTTTATGACTAAGGGAAGTTTAAATGCAAAAAAGACTTCTACAATTAACTGAGTTTTGTATTAGTTAATTTTCGGTTACTGTGATAATGGTTCCAAAGAGGCAAGAGTTCGTCAGGGCAGGAAGAACAGTGGCACAAATGACAGGAGCATAAAGCTAAGCAGTCACATCTCCAAGCAGGCATAGGGAACAGAGATCAACTGAGGATCCAGCAAGACTTAAGAATTCTCTAAGTCCACCCCCCGTGACATATGAAAATAGTTTGTACTTTTTGGGTCAGGATGGTGACCATCCACCATGGCCACATCTCCTCAGACCTCCCAAAACAGTGCCTCAACCGGGGAAAATGTCCTAATATTTGGAGCTTCTGGGGAACATTTTCATTCAAACCAACACAGCTTTTATTTACCAACTTCAGAAATCACAAGTTTAAAAAAATATTTTTTTAATTCCTGTTTATTTTTTACATATAAATATAAAAATATGTATACTAAAACAGTCATTTTGAAGAAATTTTAATTATGGTTTTCTCATCTCAAATTAACAGAAGACCCTTAAAAAACAGCTAATTTACTGCATTTATATGCTTAAGGCTATTAATTTTATTTTCAATAGCTTTAGCATCTTCACAAGTCAAATTAGCAAACACAACAAGGGATTCTTACAAGTACTTAAACAGTGTAAGAAATAAAATATGAAGTGGATTTGATTTAAAGAAATAGTTGTATTTGTTAACATTCCAGTGTTAGTAGAAACCATAATTACTCCAAGCAGCTATCATATAAATCTTGTTTCAAGTTTTACACAAGGAAACACATACTATCGACAAGGCTGAGTTAGTCATCTCTGAATATATCTTTTTAAAAATTTGTATTCATTTTTATTTTTAGATCGTGTCTCTGTGTGAGTATATGCCATCATTGTACAAATGCTCACAGAACCTAAAGAGGGTGTTGAGTTCCCTAAAACTGGAGTTTTGGAAGATGCATATAACGTGATATGGAGCCTGGAAACCAGTCTCCCAGGTTTGAAAGAAGAGCAAAGTTTCTTAACAGCAAATCCGTCCTTATAGCCTCTTCTGTGTCTCATTTTAAGATAAGGTAATTTTGAAAATAGTATTTGGCTAAGAAAAAATTAAATCTAGAACGAAGTTATTTGGTTATTTTTCAAGATCTTATTGTTAATTCTTGAGAATTTGTAGCAGGACGGAGAATGTAGGCAGGTTAAATGAATGAAGGTTAAAATCTCTACAGTGTCTTCTATGTGTGATAGTCATGGGACCACTATGCCTCTTTTAAAAAAAATGCCTTGAGAGTGCTGTATTGTATGTTTGTCTGTAAATATAATGATCCATACTTAGCATATGGTAAGAAATTTCATTTCTCTAGAGATTTACAGAGATAGTGTTCTCTGTAGGATCTATGTCCCCTCCAATTCGGTGTATTCGGCTGAGTCTACAGTGCCCCTCCATAAGTTCACTCCCATTGCGAGGGTTTTAAGTCCAGTTAGATAGTTGTCGATTACCTCCCAGATGACAGTGCTGCTGCTGCACCAATAAAATTCGTGTGCCGTGCTGGTTGTCATATTTATGAGAATTTAGATTTGTGTTGGACTATTTATCGATTTTCCTCCATAGCAATTTGCATGTTATCATCGAGCACTACGGTCTGCTGACTTCTATACTCAACCTCAACCACCTATATTTCAGGGATCATTGTGGAAGACTTGGAAGAAAGATTTAAGAGCCAGTGCTGGCTCATGAACTTAGGGAAGCAGACTCTTGTTGCTTCTTTCAGGCTCCTGGAAGCGTCCCCATGTGAAATTATGGCAATGATGGCACTGAGCGCAGGATCCACATCAACTCAATTAGATAAGGGCCCAGAGTGGAGCAGTAGAACTTGATGGCACCCAGACCTAGACTGAGAACTACTGGATACTGATCACTGCTGGGAGAGGAAGAGTATGCCTTAATTACGGTTTCTAGAAAACTTGACCAGACTCCAGTAGATAAATTTAAACTAAACTCATCTACATCTTAACATTAATGCTTGACTGGATAGGTCTTAACATGTATGAAGGAATAGATGAGATTTTCTTGGGGTAAATGGATGGAGGAGGGGGTCGAATTTTAATTAAGTACTGTTATATGAAATTTATAAAACTCTATAAAATACCATCTAGAGATGAGTCAATTCTAAGTCTACAGTGAATTAGTTTCACAGTCTCAGCCTATGTGTTCTAGCTTCCTTCAACTTTTGTGAGAAAAACACCTCCCACTCCAACTTGGGGAGGAAAGGGTTTATTTGGATGATAACACAGCCCATCATCAGTGGAAGCCAAAGCAGGAACTCAGAGCAGGACCCTGGAGCACAAATCATGGAGTATAGCTATTTACTGGCTTGCTCCCATGGACGGTGCTCAGTCTGCTTTCTTATACAATACAGGACCATCTGCCCAGGACTGGTACTGCCCACAGTGGTCTGGGCCTTCCAAAATCTCTCAAAAATCAAGATAATGCCCCACAGACATGGCCAAAGGCCAATCCAATGGTGATAATTCTTCAGCTGAGAACCTTCTACCCAGCTGTACCAAGTTGACAATTAAAACTATCCAACATACTATGTCTTACTGCTTCAAAATATATCCATATATGATTATTCTTGAATCTCCTTAGTTTCACTTACATAATTTTTGCTCTCTAAAAGTATCCAGTGATGTTATTGTTTGCCTATTAAATAATGAAATAATCCCAAATTAAGTGTTTTAAAGCTATTGGGAACATTAAACTTGATTATATTGGGAGTAAACTGATCTAATTAACAAACCTTAATCCCTTGATGAATTGGTAATATGATGATGTTATTGTTAGTTGGGCAAAGTGGCAGGAAACAGATCACTGGGCGTATGCATGGAAAAGCATATATGGTGCTGAGCCTCTTCCTAACATTTTGATGCTTCCTGTCCACATTAGGTGAACTACATTGCTCTACCATGTGTTTCTTGTCATAATAATCATTCTTGATTCAGGCTTATAGAAATGGAGCAACTCGAACATGGAATGAAATGTATGAAACTATTAGCCAAAACAAATTTTCCTCACATTTATATAACATTTTTTTCCACAACAGAAAATGAGGAAGGCAAATAGTTTGAAGGAGGGTTTTCATCTTCATTCTTTCTCAGATAAGTTCCATGTCCAGATTTCTTTTATTTGAAGAACTGTATCAAAAATTACATAATGAACTGATGATGAGTCAACTTTCTACTCTTATTTCAACATGGATTGCCTAACATAAATTCCAACTGTGACAATTTCCTAAAAAGACTAATATTACTAGTGAAAAACACCAGCTATAGACAACCAAGTGATGATTGTTTCATGATTTTGTAATTCATGCACTGGAATATAGTAAATATGCATTTTGTATAAGTAAAGCCAACAAAAATTATAACAGTTACTTAAATGTTAGACCTTTATTAATGATAATCTGCAACATTAATGCACAAATCAGAAAAAAATAGGAAGTAGCATTAAGTATATTTTCTAGATGAAATCTACTTAAGAATTATTCTAAAAATGTCCTCCAATCAAGATAAAGCCAGTTTTCATAAACTGATTATGTATTATCTTTTCTAAATATCTTTTCTATTCTATCTTATTTTGGAACACTTAGCATTTTTCTCTAAGCATTATGAAAAATTTATTTGAGCAAAGTTTAGGGGTTTTGACAACTGTCCCATGCTCATAATATGTTGTTCTTATTCTGTTAAAATTCTCCAACAATAGGGTATTAATTTCAAATTGTGAGTGAAATTCTGTGTTGGCTTGTGATCCTTTCTATAGCTTCTGATAACACCCCCCCAAATTTAATGAAGATTGGTAATGATATAAAACATTTTCCATTATAAGTACATTTAAAAATACTGAACTAGGAGAAAAGTTTCCACTTTATCTTATTTTGTCCATATGTAGACTACATTTTTAATATGGCTCAGGAGTTCTGCTAAAATATTTGCATAATGCCTGCTGGCTTCACAACAATAAGCCATGTTCTAAGAATGTGTTACCCATTCTCATCCTTAACTTTATTTTCTTTGTGTTACACTAGAGATTGGCAAGTACTAGAAAATGAGAACAAGAACACAGGAAGCATAAGTAACTGTCAGTGGAAAATCTTCCTACTATCTCACAGAATAAAGGTTCAGAATTTCTGTAATCAAAATTTTCATGCTTCATTTTCAAACAAGCCACTGAAAGCTAAAAATATACTAAAAGTTCTTCATGAGTATAACAAAATACTGACTTGAGAAACTGAGAGTGAAGCAAGCATAAATTTCCATGTGTATATTTTCAAATAAATTTTGCATTGAAATCCTAAGTACAGAAAAAAATCCTCAATTTTCTAAGTTCTTCAGCAAGAGTAATTTATACTCCATAAACAGTGTACACTAACTTTATTATATATATTGAGTCTATAAAGTTATAAACATTGAGTCCTTACAGGATCTGTATTCAACAAGCAGGAGAGACAGTAATGCCAGAGGGTTGTTTTGATCCAAACTGTATCTGAATCCAAATATTCATAAAGACTGATATCCTAGGCTGAAGAAGTCAAATGAGTGTCTCTTATACAGTATTTATTGTACAACTGAGGCCTCCGATGAATTGAATTGTTCTGAAATATATTATAGTGGTCAGTCTTCTTTACTCTGTCTACTGATTCAAAGGTTAATCTCATCCAGTAGCAATCACACAGATATAATCAAAAGAAGGTAAAGCAAGTATCTGAGTGCCTTAAGGCAATTTCAGGTTGACATAAAATTTACCCATGAAGTTCCTCATTAAACATTTCACACTTAGTGTTGAAACATGACATCAAAAACTTATCTGCTTATTTCAGATATCATAATGATATCAATGTTACCTTGCTCTGCTACAGTTTTTTTTTTTTCACTTATTTCTGGTTTATCACCTTTACAAAATAATAAAATGCTTAAAATGGAAAATGAAGCAGAAGAAAACCATCTGGCCAGTTCTTTCTTCACTCTTCTTCAACAAGGATTCAGTGATCTCCAGAACATCACTCTTAAAACAATGATGCACAGCTGAGATTGGATTTGCTCTGTTCCTTCTGTCTTTTAAGTCTAAAACAGATGAATTAAACAGAGGGCTGCCATAGAAATAGTATCTTTGGAGTTCTAAAGAGAAGTGCCCTGGTCAGCGCTATCAAACAAGGAAGGTTTATTTTGGAGTCACTGGCCACTTTTCTTTCTCCCCAAAAATAGAGCAACAGAGACTACATTTTGGTTTAAAAGCCAAAAGATTTGGCTTCAAATTACAACACTTCCAATTTTTAGCTTTCTCAAGTAATTCAACCTCTCTCAACTGTATTTTCCTCTTTCAGGAAACTCCAGGAGCGCTACTGTAAAATTAAATGAAACTATGTGTTGGAACCGGTGGGTTTTTAGAAAATGGCTTTCAGATAAGTTCAGGATGAACGGGGGTGCCCACGGAGCTAGAAAACAGTGTTGAAACAGCTGACACAAAATTTCCTCCTCTCTCCGTTTTCTTTACCAGGATTATTTCTTTAAAAATTACTTTCTTTAATTTTTACTGTGATTTTTGAGGCTGTTTCATGGAAGTAGGAACCTGTATGTTCATATAAGCAAGTTGGTTATATATTAAGGAAGGACGATTTATGAAAGAAATATTTAAATGCAAATACTGAAGAATTTGTGCTTATTTCCTAGCTTACACTACATTGCTTATTTTTATAATGTAAAGAACCTGCTAAAATAGGCGTTTGTGGCATGTAATTCTCAATATATATTTCTGTGACCACCACCTCAGCTTCTTGTTAAAATGCAGAACTTCTAACCTCACACCAGATCTCTGGATAAGAATGTGTTTTTAATAAGGTCACATGCATGATTAATTTTCTCATTAAAATGAGAGAAATACTGCTATAAGAGATTTTATTTCTTCGTGTAAAGAGGCTTAAATTGCAGGATTGCATACCGGCAATGCCTGGGATGGTAACTCCAACATAAGCAGTGACAATTCTTTCTTTGCCTGGCCCTTCTCAGTTCTATTTCAATATGGAGTCTTCAAGGTGGTTTTCACTGTTATGTAGACAGAAGGAAGCTTGAAGGCATGAGACATTCTTGATGAGATGGTATCATAAATAATTGCAGAGTTTATTCTTTTCTTTTCTGTGCACCTTAACCTTGTTCTAAATGAACCAAATGTTCTCAGGGTTGATTCTTTTTGTTCCTATTTTTTTTTCCTGACAGATCACATATCAGCACATCAAAACAGATAAATATAAGCTATGAAATTATCATTTGATTCCCATGAGTATTATACTGATGATAATATAGTATCACATATGAGCCTGTACCCCAGGGAGATGTTCAAAATGTAAGCATTCACCAGAATAAGTGGACATAACAAAGATCTTAAGAATCACATCAACTGTAAAATAGCTTCATACTCTGCCTGAAATCACAGTGGTCATTAAGCTAAATTACATTTTAAGGTCAGGTTCAAAGGGTATTTTAGAGATTTTTCTTTTTCATTTTAACATCATTCTGTGGGCCAAGTTTTCAGGCATAATTTACACTGAGACTGTTTGCTCAGTGGTGATCAAAAGTCACATGGAGCTTTTTAGATGAATTCTGACTATAGGCATCATAGTCAGTAGCTTCAGAAGGGTATGTCCAGTTTTCTCCTTTCTCTCTCCCCCTGCCTTCCTTCTCCATCTGCCCTCTCTAGTCCTTCATTTATTCCTTCTTCCTCCATTACCTTCTCTCCATTTAATTATTTGAACCTGTGCATTGGTCAAAATATATGACAAAAATAGCCAAATTGAAATAATGAAAATGTTAATGAATTAGGATAAATAAAATGCAATTAATCAAATACCCCTTAACCTCTGATACCCAAATCTGAAGATTTATTAAATATTTCTAAAAGAATTATAGGAACCAAGTTGTATTGTGTAAATATATTGTGGTGTGTTTCTACTTATCTTGTAAACTAATAATACTGCATAATATCATATTGCCTATAAACTTGGGGTTGTTTGCTCTCAATTTCAAATTTTTATGTATACATTCCTTGGATTATTTTTTTTTTTCATTCTTACAGGCAAAATGCTCAACTTAAGATGTACTCATTTTTTTTTTCATACTAGTCTTCTAGAGGTGCTTTGAAAATTAGGGAATTCCAAGAAAACTTTGATCTGAATTTGAGTGTAGTATATATCACTTCATTTCATCATACCTAGAGTACATACACAGTGTTAACAGAACTACCTGTATTAAGGAGTAGCTTGGTCACAAGAATGTATTTTCCCTTTTAAAAATAATTTTAATAATGTAAAAATCTATAAAAAAGTTTTAAGTTCCAAATTATACTTAAGAGGGCTCTTATAAAAAGTATTTCTGTCAATCTACCTATCCTGTCTTTTATCTCAGCAGTTACACATGTGCATATATGTAAAGTGTGCAGCAGAGTTGGAAATTGCTTGAAATTTTACACAAATATTTCATTGCTACATTAACTTTTATTTCATCAGTATGTGACAAATGTTTAGACAATTTATATTCACTTGCATGAGAGGGTCAATGAATCTAAGCAGTTTAGGTGAAAATTTCAGTATAAGAATTGTTTTGAAATTTGAGAACACCCTTAAGACTATATCCTGTGTTTTCATTCAAATCATAAATATTTATAAAGTAAGATAATTGATTCAATGTAATAACATATCAAACATTTGTAATTTATAATGAAGTTAAGTAAATAGATATTTTGCCATTATTAAGTACAATCCATTTGTATTTTTAAATGTATAAGAATAAACATTGTTCTCCCCTCTGCCCCAGACCTCTTGACTAGCATCCTAAACCAGAGTAGCTAGGCAGCCTCCAATAGATTCCTAATTCAGTCCTCAGGCACTTCCACTACCCCATCTTTCCCAGCTCTTCGAATTAGCCAGACACACCTGCCTGCTTAGGAGTCTGGTAAGTTACATCCTACGACCAAGTCTCTATTACATTCCTCTGGCCCACCCACATTTTATCCTCTGCCAGCCTTGGCCCCAGCAGGACTCCAATTCCTCCCTCTCAGATATCTGAACTAGCTTCCTAACCCAGACCAGATAAACTGTCTAGCATAGACTTCACTGGTTTTTGATCTATCTGACACAGAACAACCATCCAACTAACCTGTCCTACCAACCACCCAGATCAGTCTACCACACTGCAAGAACTTGAAGCACACATCAATTTAATTTCCAGGACTAAACAGAAAGCAACCAAACTATATAAGTAATATAAACAGAAACAAAATTTAACAAAAGAAGAGTAGGAGACACAAAAACAACAAAGAAAATTCATATGCCTAAAGGGCAGTGCAGAAATACAAATAATATGAAAAGCCATGAGAACATGTCCCCAGCAAAACCCACTAGTCCTGCAGAAAAACACTACAATGTTAAGAACACAAGGAACTCTAGGACAAATTTCAATAGAACAATTATAAACATGGTCAAAAAAGTTAAAGAAAACACAAATAACTCAACGTACTCAAAGAGAAAAAGCATAAGTTTGTGATGGAAGCTCAAGAACATAAAATTACATGGCCTAATGAAATATCCAAAAAAATCATGACTTGAAAATTGAATTCACAAAAGACATAGAAATAGTAAAGAAAATACAAATGGAAATTAATTCAACATCAAAAAAATGAATAAACCAGTTGGAAACAACAACAGAAAGTCTCACAAACAGACTGAATGAAACAAAAACAGAACATCAAGACTGGATGACAAAGCTGAAGACTGAGATTCCTTAAGCAAAAACAATGTAATTTATAAACACACTAAAATTCATATGGAATCACAAAAGACCCTGGGTAGCCAAAGCACTCGTGGGCACAAAGAAGAATAGTCGGGGAATCACCAAACCAGACATCATATTATATTACAGAGCTATTGTAATAAAAAAAGAATGTTATTGGCACAAAAATAGACATGTATACCAATGGATCTCAACAGAAGATCTAAACATAAGTCATGCCTCTACCCTATCCATACTGGAAATTCATTTGATCTAGACCAGTCCTTGTATGGGGAATCAGAGCTGCTCTTAATTTATGCATGTAAGAGCCATGTCATGTCTACAAGACACTTCTCAGCAGTTTTCTCTATACTCTGGTTGTTAATTTCTTTCTGACCACTCTTCCATTCCATGATATTTCCTGAACCTTGGAGTGGAAGCCAATAATACAGATGGCCCATCTATACTTGAACAGGTTTTAAATGCTATTAGAAAGGGGTTAGTTATATCCATAACAGTCATACCATTATTTTACAGGTGGATACATCTTTCATGACAAGTCAATATTGCAGTATTTAGAGTCTACTAATGGATATTTTTAATATAACAGGTTACATGTGCTGCAAGGTAACATATTATTAGCCAGCCATTTGAGTTAATATCATTTTTCCAAACAATGATATTTATGACTAGTTGTAATATCTTTCATTAATCTTATTTACCTCTACTTTTTAACACTGAATATGTGGCACCTTTCTTGCTGCCTTTTTTATGTACAAAAATAATTACTTCTGTCTTGGGACTTGTACCATAATTTGTAGGATTGAATTTTATTGCATTTACTATTATAGCACACAGCCAGGATTCACTGAAATTTTTATTTAGATTAATAGATGCTCTCTTCCCAAGATAGAATGGTATGAGGCTGGAGATATAACACAGTTGATAAGGGCACTGGCTACTTTTCTTAAGATCAGGGGTTTCATTTTCATGTACTTATATGGTAGAAAATACACATTCATAACTCCACTTCTAGGAGATAAAAAGTATCTTCCAGCCTCTGTAGGCATTGAACATATGGGTGTACTTACATACCTGCAGGTAAAACACTCATACATGTAAAACAAAAACTACATATGTAATGAAGATAACATCTTCGCAATTTTTTTCTTATCTATGAACAACTGAATACTCCAGGACTTCACAGAGTTTTCAGTTACAGAGTCAGAGTCAGGTTTTTCTAGAAAATCATGTTTTGTCTTCCATTATAATTGAATTTTTGAAAATTTCATATATTATATTTTGATCATATTTATACCATCTCTCTTATCTGTAAACTTCTGGTAAACATCCTGCCATATTACATGTACACTGACATATATATTAAGGCTTATCAAGTCAAATAACTATCCTCAAATGTACTTCAATGTACAGCCATCCACTGGAGCATGGTTAAACTATCTGGTATAACACTCTTAAATAAAATGAACTTGCCTTCTCCCAGTAGTTATCAGTTGTGATAGTACGTTGGTCATGTTTGGGCTTCTTTTTTACTTCCCCACTTCTGTGTTGTGATTTTGTCTGGATTGAGTTTGTATTGGTCTTGTGCATACAGTTTCTATCATTGTAAGTTCATATGAGAAACTTCAAATCTACTAGAAATCGGTATCCTTTTGGTCATCAATCATTTCTGCCCCTAAGGGTCTTTCCACCTCATCTGGGTACCTGGGTGAAAAAGGATTTATATATGTACCCTATTGAGAGATAAGCAGTCTCTTATTCTCTGAAATTTAGCCAGTTGTGGTTTCCTGTTAGTCACCATCTGTTGTAAGAAGATTCACTGATCAGAGTTGAGAGAAATTGTGATATTCTATCTGTCCCATGTTCTGTAAAGTTTCCTAAACCTTAGGTGTGGATGTTTCATTATAGACAGGTAACTTAGGGTCGGGCTACTCATAGAAACTTATTCTCTGTGTTTGAATAGTTTGAGATTTTTGTAATAGCTTCCATTTCTTGCAAAAAGAAGTTTCTTAGATTAGTGATGAGAGGTACACATGTCTGTAAATATAAGAATATAAATTCAAAATATATTAAGAGATTACGGCATAGATATGTGGAAGCGGGTAAAAAATTCCGCCTTAACCTAAGGAAATTTTGTCAACTGATCATTTCTTGGAGGGGAAGAAGAGCATCTTACAAGGATGGGTCTCATGGTACCGTGACCAAATTCCAGTGGGTGGACTCAAGCTGAGGGTCATGTGGGGACACAATTAAACATGTAGGTCATATTGTATGTAAAATGGTATACACTGAACTAAGTAGGAGATATTGGAGGAAGGTTTGAATAGGGGAAGGTATGTAAATAACATCAAATTATATCATATGAAAACTGAAGAATATTAAAAAAGCACAAACAAAACCAAAATTTCTGAAAAAGAAATTACATACGTTTATGATGTCTCCAGCCTTGCATATTCAGCTGTTTACAGTACCATGTATAGATACCCTCTCTTTAAGTAGGTCTTAAATACAATTTGACCTCATTTGATTACTTCTAAGATTAAAAGTGCCTTTATTGTACCAGTAGAAATTACACGCTGAAATCGTCATTGTTGTGATTCAAAGACTTTCCAGTGGAATGGGATGCCTTGATTATTCTTCTTTCTTGCCAGTATGCATAGTAGATTCTAATAAAATGGGAGATAGTTGTGTGGGAGGAGGCTTCCAAGAACAGTTCTTGGCCAATTGCATCATCTTACATCCAAAGTATGTCCTGTTTTAAACATTATACCTACTTTCATATTCTGTGAGTTAATCAAGAGCTCTGGCAATAGTCTATGTTATTTTTAAGTCTCTTGAACTAACCTGACCAAATGTGTTTTGATACATAGCCTTAAACTACACTTGTACTCATATATAGTTGTGTGTGTGTGTGTGTGTGTTTGACATAGATAGATAGATAGATAGAATATGTATATTTAGATACTGACCAAAATACTCATCACCCTTCTAGTGACACACACCAAAATATCATCCATCATGATCAAGTCTGCTTCATTCCAGAGATGCACAGATGGTTTAATCTATGTAAGTCAAAAAATGTAACTGATTATATAACTGAACTTAAAGAAAAAATCACATATCATATCAAAATACAGAAAAGGTCATTCACAAAATTCAACATGCATTCATGATAAATGTTCTAGAGGGAACTGGACCACAGGGACCACACTCCACATAATTTAAACCTATATACAACAAATCCACATCCAACATCATACTAAATGGGAAGCAGTCCCATTAAAATCTGAAACAAGCCTAAATTGTCCACTATCTCCATTCCTTTACAAAGTAATTCTTGAAACTCTTGCTAGAGAGATAAGACAAGAGAAGAGAATTAAAGGAGCATTGCATGGCAGAGTAGAGACCAAATTATCATTTGTAGATTATAAGATATTATACATAAGAGACCAAAAATTCCACTAGAACTGTTAAAAATGATTAATTCTTTCATCAAAATTGCAGGTTACAAAATCAACTTACAAAAATCAGTAACCATCTATATACCAAAAACAAGTCATCAGAAAAAGGAGAGAGTTTAAACAGAGAAAGAGAGATAAATCATAGGTTACACAAAAGCCAGAGGGAAGTGTATTAATTAAGCACCCCCTGAGAAATACACATACAATATCTGAATAGGAGTGCATCTGAAGGCTATATGACAAGGAACACAATGCCTTTGAGTTGTTGGTTTGTGTAGTCCAAGAGACACCCAAAAATAACACAGGCCATTGCTAGAGCCCTTGATTACCTTTTGTAACTTGAAGGTAAATCCCTATTGCCCAAGTAAGACCTTCTTTGGACCCATACATGGAGTAATGGAGCTGGGATGGACCTTGAATCATTATCTCTTAAAGTTATTTCTCATATGTAAAGCCTAATAGATACAAATGACACACAGAAACTATCTCTATTGGTTCAATAGTGATCTTTCTATCTAAGGGACAATCAACGGTTGCCAATTCGACTTAAAACCCTTTCAATGGGAGGGAATTCATAGGTGGCACTATACATATAGCCAAATGCACATGACTTGAGAGGTTATGAATCCCAGAAGAAACCTTATCTCTGTCATGTCTCTAGATAAATCAAATTTAAATACAGATCTTTATATGTACAGAGAGATATACTGTATACTATTCATAAAAGAATTGTTTTATTAAACAGTCTGAGCTATTACAAAGTTCCACAACTGCTGATACTGAGAGAAAATATGCCTGAGAGACACCCAGCCCTAAATAACAGATCTACAGTGGAATCTGTACACTAAGGTTCATGGAACTTAGCATAACAGCAGGTATAAAAATACTAATACATCTCTCATCTCTCAACTGTGAACCATCCTCATACAACAGAATGTCATTTAACCAGAGGTTCACAGTGGCTAAGTTTTAGAGAATAAGAGACTGTAGAAAGCATGTCCCTGAATGAGACTCCTATTTTAAACGTCATGCACCCATTGCTCAGAGACCATTGTGAAAGAGGAGTAGAAAAATTGTCAGAGCAAAGGTTAGTGCAGGAATAGAAGGAAGGAATAGAAGGAATAGAAGGCCTGAGGGTTTCAGGCCACTGAGAACTTACAACAATTGTGACAGCATGCTCAAGACCCATACCAACTGAAACAGACAAAAACTGTGCAAAGAACAAGGAAAATCAGAAGCAGACCTCAAATCTAGCCGTGGAACTATTGGCAACTGATTACTGCTGGGTGAGAGACAGTTTGCCTTCTTTAAGTGAGTGACTTTAGATGGCTGACTGGAGTCCAGTAAATGAACTTACAACGAGGGCTATTTGCCTACAGTTGCTTCACCAATGGATAGACCTTAACATATATGACAGAATGTATGAAAGCCAGTGTGTGTGGGGTGATCTAAAGTAGATTAAAATCTATAATCTGTAATGCACAAACCTATTAAAAACATTAAAATTTATTATGGAAATACACAGTAACATAAGGATGCTAAACATCTACCAGTCGGTAAATTTCCTTTCCTTTGATAAATCAAGCTATTCAAGTAATTTTTGCTCTCATTGCCCATCGCAATTACTCTATGTGAATTGTGTTGATCTTTGTAATATATGTGTCTTTGACTGGCAAATGATGTATCTGCCATTAATGCCTTCCTTAGTCTTATATTATAAAAGATTTTTATTATTATTTTGTATTTAATCTTTGAGATATTTGGTTGTTTTAATCATATACCTGGTTTGTCTATTTCAGTAATAATATATCAATATATTTATTTCCTTTTAAAATTTATGTTGTAGCTTTTATATCACATATAAGTACAGAATACAAATTAAACTCGTTCATTACATGAAATAAAAATTTAAGTCTATTGCTCCCTACAATGTGATTCAGTAATCATTGTTATCTCTGTTCATATTGATTAGACACACTCTTGTCTTGCATAATGCATCTCTCTCCCTCTTGCTGATAATTAAAAAATGAAACCTTATGTGTATACAGTACTTTTCAGAAAACCATCTTCTGTATTAAATTATGATTTCTGAGTGCTCACCCCTTGTATCATCTGCTCTTTCAAATGTCTCAACCTAAAATTCAACAATTTTTTTTATCTTTGTCTCCTTTTCTCTGTCTCAACCGTAACTTGTGTATGATAGAAAGGGTTGAACTGAGAAACAGAGCTTTGAAAAATGATATTTGAGAAGGTAAAAAGGCCAATATCAGTAGCTGAACCGTTACTGTCAAAGCATACAAGGAAAAAAGAAACAAAGATGACAAAACATTAGAGGACAAAAATGGAAGAATGGTCCTTAAAAAAAAAGGTTCAGAATGTAAGATTTCTCCTAAAACTATGAGCTATTATTTCATTTACAAGTTAGGTTTGTTTCTCAAATTTTAAAATTAATAAGTAGTGTTTATCCCTCAGGTTTGATAAAGCTATCACAGGGGAAAGGTGAAACGGTAATGAAGCCCTGAACAACCTGAGCAGCACACTACCACAAGAGTCAGCCTATTTCCCACTGTATCGAGTTTGAAAGGGAGCATTTATTTCTCAATATTTTCCTGTCTGTAGACTATACAAGTGAGTCAAGGCAAATATTTGTACTTTTTATCTTCTTTAAAATACTAATATAGCTTTATGCTGATGAATTCTTTTTCCTGTTATTATTTTTATTGTAGAATTATTTTACATGTTTGTCTTCTCTGCTTTTTAAGGTACTACTTTGTGGCTCTCTCCTTATTGAGATTTATTGAGCAAAAAGGGAAAAATCCCAGTTATTATTATTGATGAGAATCTGAAATGTGGAACAGAATTCCTCTGTATTTTGTCTATCACTTTATTCTCTAATAAGTTTCTGTTGTGCCTTTCAATTATTTTACCTACTAATGTCAATTTTTTAAACATGAATTTGTTCCATATGCATATGATTATTACCTTTTAGTAGAAATATCTCACTAATCATGGCATTTTTGGTTAATTTACAAGTTCACTGTAACTTCAAATCCTTGGTTTTCCTATTTTTAACATTATAATAACACATATATGTATATCTATATATGTTATATGTTATATATATATATACTGCATATATATACAGTAACATATATCTCTCTATATAGATATATATGGAGTCAATGGATATAACTTGATTATTTTTGAAACATAACTTTTAGTGATTTTTGAAAAATTACACAGCCTGTTAATGCTTTACATTAAAATGTGATTTTAGCGAGTTTCCCATAACTGTAAACTTTATGACATGCCTCATCACATGACATTCTGGAAAGAAAAGGCATTTAATAATTCGAGTATATTATTTCAAAGTAAAACATGCATGAATCATTTTCTTACAAACATATTTGGAACATAGCCTATAGTTAAAGGCATACTTAAATTTATTTGCAAAATCATAAATTGCAGCTATATGAATATAAAGCTTTTAAACATTTAGTAGGCAGGACAAATGTAGTTCACTTTCTGGGAACTAATACTACATTGTACATTGTACATTGAACACATTACAAACCTTCTTGGATTAAATAAAGTAATCCCAACACTTCCACTTCATGTTATATTTATTACATAGGGGAGACATTTAAATAATGCAATATACTATAATAAGCATTTTATATTTTAATCCACCAATATACCAGGAATTGCTGTCAGTAGAACTTGAGATAGTATAACGGATAAAATATTGCTCTGACGTCCATGAAAGGAATTGGGAGTCATATAAGAAATAAACACACATAAGTGACTACAATATAACAGGCAGGTGATAAATAGTGCAAAGGCTCTGGTGTAAAAAATGATATTTTTTTTCTAAAACACAGAGCAAGCAAGGATGGAAAATTTATTTCATACTGACATGAGACCCAAATTGCACTCAAGAACAAAGAAACTGCAGTGTCTGACTCTAGAAATGCAGCTAGGGGAATATTTAAGGAACAAGTAAAGTATCATTCTGCTGAATAGAAGTTACAGAATTTGGAACAATTTTATGAACTAGGAAGAGGCTGTGAGTATTAGTTCATTAATAGTACAAGGGTAGTTGACCAAGAGGTAGAAAGTGATAGATAAAATCAAGGATTTGAATGCTTGTGAGAGTGTTGTAGGCATCCACTAAATATGAGCAAAGTTTAATAATTTTCAGAACTGTTATCGATGACATTTCTAATTAAGTATTTACTAAGATGTCTGTTCTTGTTGCAGTTGCTATTGAGAATTAATGGGCTTCATAAATCTACTATATTTATTAATTAAAATTCACATTAGGGAACATTTACTAAGTTTTGGAGCTAAAGGCAAAGTCAGGCATCAGCTGAGACCTCATGCATAGCTCTACAGGGAATATTCAAAAACAGTTTGCATATTTTGACAAAACAACAGAGAAGACAGGAGTACTAATTTCAGAAAGAAAAAAAAAACTGGCAGATTACTAAACCTTTGTGG
This sequence comes from Eospalax fontanierii, assembly GCA_035773235.1. NCBI lineage: Eukaryota > Metazoa > Chordata > Mammalia > Rodentia > Spalacidae > Eospalax > Eospalax fontanierii. The sequence continues at coordinate 66,645,018 of CM069524.1, read as the reverse complement.
AGAAAAATTACTTTCATTGAATCCTCATTAAAATGTAACAAGTAAATAAAGGAAACATAAGTGGTTAAGGTAGTTGGGTGGCAGGTCTGGAGGGTGGGCAAAGGAATGCTTGGAGTTTGAAGGGATTCAGGATAATCTTTTCACTTATCAAATGGACAGTAACTTTGTAAGTTACATACATATATATGTGTGTGTGTGTGTGTGTGTATACTCTCTCTCTCTCTCTCACATTTTTTGTGAGAGAGAGAGAGAAAGGGAGAGAGAGAAAGTAGATTACAGGAGTAACAACTTTACTTTCTCTTCAGATACTTTTATTCTTTTAAGCAATATGACATAAGCCTGTTAACAGAGAGGGGAGGATTATTTGGCTTAGACACTGAGGGGAACCCAAAGGTATAAAACAGTGTGAAGTATGGAAAATGTTTATGCTGGAAACATGTGTTAGATTTCTAGGCAGTATTGAGTTGCTATGGCCGTGAATTTTAAGTGAAATCAGTAGGGAGGAAAATCAAACTTTGCCTTGTGTTTGATTTATCTCTGTGAGAGACTCTTTTATTTTATTTTGCATTTTTTTTAGTGAAGCCAAGGGAAAGAGCAAGACAAAATAGCCCCGTGTGAGAAAATATTCAAAGATGCTGTGCTCACGTACAAAATGAATGAGAAATTCTTATACTATTTCAGATTCAAAATTATAATTTCTGATTACAAATAATCTTTGTTAGTTTTATGGTCAACACAAGCTTGTAGTTAAGGGTTATATTCAAAGGCTATTAAACATGAATTTTATATTTAAAATTCTGTTTTGAGACTATCAATTATGAATTTTATTTCTTTACTATGAATATGGAAATATAATTTACAGCTATATTAGATGAGGAGCTTTGAGAGGCCTATAACTTTCTTGGAATAATAACTCTGATGCTTTTCTTAGATAAAGAAGGTTAGAAAATGTTTATTTACATTTCAGTAATATGACAAATAACATGATTTCATGATATTTTTCTTTTTAAAAGTGTAAGGAATGCATGTTATCTTCTTTTATGACTTAAATGGTGCTTGCAAAAAGTAGAAACAGGTTTTCCAGTCACTCTCTTGCAAATAATACTAAATCATAAATGGCCCCAAGGCAACTTTTTATGAGAGTGATATCACCAAAGCAAACCTATGGTAATCCTTCTCTAAAGGACACGTTGTCCAGAATTAGTGGCAGACACAGAGGTAAACCTCAGTCACCCTGTAGTTTGCACTTAGTTTGACATCCCTGTTGCTGATAATTTGATGATTACTGTACAATGTGACCCCTAGTAACTGACAGTGAGCCGACAGAAGTGACAGATTCACAGCATTCCTGCTCCTGTTCTTTCCCTTCAGTATTCTTCTTGATCAGATCAATGTGTGTGACTGTTTTCTTTATTCTTTGTGAATGCTGCCCTATTATTTCCTGTAAATCGCCCCTGCAGACTCCTTGTCTAGGTTTGCTGCCTTCTGATTTTTCCCTCAAACTGTCATTCTCAGCACCTATCACTTTGAGTGAAATCTAATATTTGCCATAAATTTCTTAATGTCCAAAGACTTATTATGGCTCCACTTTTTATTGCCATATAGTCATTTGTCCATCATAATGGATTGTCTGTACATCATGCAAACTTACCACTTTCACTTCCCTTCTTCCCATTTGTTGACCCTTTTAAACATTTTTCTTTCATCCCTCAGGCTCACTGTTTCCTTCCTCATATATACAGACATACATAAATGCATATTATCAGCAAAAAAGGGGAACTTGTGATATTTCTCTTTTTGAGTGTCACTTATTTTGATAATATGATGATTTGTGGTTGTATTCTTTTTCCATCAGCAAGGTAAATTTTCCTGCTTATAGCTAAATAAAATTGCATTATATATATATATATATATATATATATATATATATATTCCCCCATTTGCTTTATCCTTCCATTTACTGATAATCTTAAACTGAGCCCAAAAGACTGTTGTGAATAGGGCTTCAGTAAACATACATGTGCAAGTATTCTGTTCAATGTTAAGTGTTCTTTTGAGTTGTATAACATGATATGATAGTGACATGTTTGTGAGTATCAAAAAATACCCAGTGAAAGAAATTTATGAAAGGAAAGTCTGTTTTTGGTACAGTTCATTATGGGGGGGAAGTCTTGGTGGCAGGATTGTGAGTTAGCTGGTTGTATGGCATCCCAGTCAAGAAGCTAAGAGAGATGAATGGTGCTCCTCAGCTACCGGGCTTTTATTCAGTCCAGGATGTGAGCCCATGCTGTATGTTCACTTACATAAGTGGATGATAGTTTTCAGTGATCAGATATATATGTGTTTAAACTTTGAGAATTATTTTTACATTATTAGCTTATAAAAATTTGGTTATATGGGATTTGAGTAGTTTACTTAGTTCTTTATCTAGATATCAACCTGTCAAATATATAGCTACCCAATATTTTCTCTGATACTTTATCACTTCTTTTTTAATTCTTTCTTTTCCTGCTCTTTATAATTTCATGTAATACCATTTGGCAAATCTTAGTTATATTTCCTGAGATACCTTTACTTGTTTCATAAAGTCCTTGCCTATATTTTGATGAGTTTTGACCATATCTTCCTCTAATAGTTTCTTAGTACCATGCCATACATTAAAAGTTCTCATCCTTTGATTTTTCTACAGGGTACAACTTAAGGGTTTAAGTTCATTCTTCTACATATGGCTACATAATTTTCCTTTCATCATATAGTTGAAGGACCTGTCACTTTGGCAAAGTATTATATTTGTATTATAACTTGATATCAGCTATTTGTATACCTCAAATATGATTCTTTTGATGCATTGATTTACCTAGATTTTTATTATATGTGTGTGCTTCCATTGAATTTTAGAATTGTTTTATTCTTTTTGTGAAATATCAGTGTAACTGGCTTCTTTGATATGATTGACTTAAACCTACAGTTTGATTTTGATAATGTAGACATTTTCATTTGTGGGAGTGTGTATGTGTGTGTGTCTGTGGTAGTGTGGGTGCAGGTACATATGTATGTGCATGTGTATTCACATGGAGGGCAGAGATCAAATTTGACCATAATTTCTCAGTTGTTACCTACCTTGATTTTGAGGCTGTTATATTTCACCACTGCCACCTCTACCAATGGTTCATAGTTTCTATTTCATATGATTTTAAAAATGATTAACAGACTGAAATCATAAATGGCAAATCATGGATATTGTTAAGGAACCTAAGAGTAACTGAGGTTTAAATACCTCACATCTAAATTCTTGAGAGTGGTCATGCATTGTTCATTTTTTGAAAGGGGTTTTATTCTTAAAGAACAAAAATAAACAAGGGGAAATGACTAAAGAAATAATAAAGCAAAATAGAAAGAAATACAGTCCAAATGAAAGCGTTAAATGGAGATTTGAGATAAGCAGTATGAAATCATGAATGAACTGATTAACATGCAGGGAAACATATTCTCTTTGATATTGGGTTGAAAAAAGGAGATTAGCTTTAGTAAGTAAAGTAGAAAATATCAGAAACTGCTAATAGTTTCTCGCCTAAGGTACCTGAATTGTGAAGAATTCTTGAGAAATCCTCTAAAATCATCTGGTTTCAATTCAATGTTTTGCTTGTCTTAATTATCAGTGTGTTTCTTTATCAGAAATCTATGATTTGGCAACTGCTGAAAAAATTTATTTCTTAGAGCTCCTTCTGGAGGGTGAGAAATTCACATTTTTAAAAATTAAAAAAAAAATTGTCCTTGACAGCAGAAAAGAAAGACATAAACTGAATCATGCCAGCCACAGAAATGGCTAATTTGACTTCTTTTGTATTTAAGCAATTTAGTTATTTCTCTGTGATAATTTTTCTGATTATGACAGGCAATACTGGTGGTCATAGAGCCTAGAATCTCAGCATCCAAATGCTGAGGCAGGAGGTATTCTGAGAATTACAAGAAAGTATAGGGTGCAGAGTGAATTCACAGGCTACCTGTGGTTACAAGTTTGAGACCATGTCTCAATACAAAAACTAAAGCAAAGTAAGTTTACAAAACAAGGCTTTGCTGTGGCTCTGGTGCACCCCTTAAATACCAGTGCTCAGGAGGAAGCAGGTGGATCTCTGTGAGATCAAGGTCAGCCTGGTCTAAATATAAAAGTACCAGAACAGCTTGGGTTGTAGGGAGACCATTTCTCAAAATAAACAAAGACATCCAGATGTTGCAGAATAGTAGTAAATATGGAAATACTTGCTGTGTTCTGGAGCTTTGTAGAGTCAGTTTTGGATTTCTTTCTTTGTGTATTATGTTGGCTCTGATTCTATTTAAATTATTGCATAATTTTGTTTTTTATTCTGTTGTGGTGATGTGTTATTTTTATTAACTTGTGTATATTGAAACATCAACAGTGAGAATTTAATCTTGATCACTAACTATGTTATTTTAGAATTAGAATTGCTTTTGGTTTTCTACTATTTTGTTGGGCAAACACACTCACATTGTTGTTCATTGGGAGTTTTACTCTAAAATAAATTGGTATTTATTTGCTGGCTGTGAAGGGATATGGTAATGATGGTAGTATGTAGAATAAGCTTGGGACAATTATTTCTCTGCAAAATATTTCAAATAATTATTTTTGTTTGATTTTTGAAAATCCAGTCTGCCCCATTTTCCTCCCCTCCAAATGACCCCTGTTACTTTGCCATAACAATTCCCTTCCTGTTCCTTCACCGTAACATTTCCTTCATGAGTTTTTTGTTTTTTAGATGCACTGAGCCTGCTTAGAGCAGCCAGGGTGTGAAAAGGTATTGGACTATCTGCTAGACCATGGGTTAGCCTCTCAAGGACTACATCCCTGAAGAAAACTAACAGTCCCATAGAGACCATCAGTTGCCGATAGTGCCTCAGATAAGGGTGGAACCACATCCTTGCACCATACTGAGAATTTGTCTGACTTGATCTTGTGGACTTTTTATGCCACAGTCACATTCACTGGGAATCAATATGTGCAATGGCCCTGTCATGTCTGGCAAACACTACTTCACTACAGGTATCCAATACTTCAGTCTCTTACAACCTTTAGGTTCCCCTCTTTTACCATGATCCTTGAGCCTTGAGGAGAGTAAGACCTAGGGAAGAACTCAGTATTATTATTCTAGGACATGGACATAATATTTGAATCTAATATTGTATTCCTAAATGAACATAGTATTAATATAGACTCTAAATTCTTTTCTTTATTCTCATAAATACAGCCATTAGTGCTTGTCAGGTAATTTTTTTGGAGAAGATGAAGATTAATGGAGATTAATAATTTCCCAGTCATGCTCAGACAAATAACTATAATTTATCAGTGGTTTCACAGAAAAAGAAGACACAAAATAGGAGGGAGTCTCAATGGGAAGAAGGATGCCAGTGGGTGAGGGAGGAGGAGAAGGGAATTGTAGAAGAAATGACTAAAATACATTTTATAAATACATAAAACTGTTCAACAATTTTAAAAATTAATGAGAAACTCAAATAATAATATGAATTTAGGTTGTTATGTCAGCATGGCCTGGAATAGTAAAGTGGAATATGAGATTTTGTGAAATGACAGAAAACAACAAAATAGTCAAATCATCAATGATCAAGCTTAATGGAGATTCTGAAATCAATATAGTTTCCTGCTGAGTACAGAATTTAAACTTTAAAAGTTGTATGAAAAAATATTTTAAATAGATTAAAATTGAATTGAAATATTTTTAAACTCTTGTGTACATACGATAACAGTAAATTGACTTAGTAACTGAAGCTAGACATTCTTATGTTTCACTCAAAATTTCCTTTCTCCACCACTGAAACATAGAGAAAACTCTTTATCACTAGAATCAGCCATGCAATGGCAAACATAGAGAGTGTTCTGCTCTTATCTGTTCACCATGACTTATGATCATGTACCTAAAATGTGTTTTCTAAACAATAAAATGAGGAAAGTTTTAACGTTCACAAAGTAATGCAACTTAAACTTAAGGACTAAGGAAATTATCTAGCAGAGACAGAACAGAACTTCATTGTATAATTTCATAGATTCAGAATTCTACCTTGGTTCTTTTTTAGTATTTTTGACAAATTAATACACTAAAATATTTAGTGTGTGTGTGTGTGTGTGTGTGTGTGTGTCTGTGTGTGTTTATAGGGAGGAGTGTACATATATGCTGGCACATGAATATGGTGGTCATAGAACAAGTTGCAGGAATTCAATTCTCTCTTTCCATTGTATAGCTTTCAGGAATTGAATTCAAGTATCAGGTTTGGCAACATGCACCTTTAATAGCTGTGAAACCTCCCCAGCCCTTCTGATAATCTTATCTCCAAGTCAAATTAACGTGACTGTGGGCTAAATTCTTCCACACATGAGAGAAATGGAAATAAGAGTTTTAGTTTGCCATTCCATGAGTTGGCATAGACTTTAAAATTTTAAATATCATGCTTCTTGTATGTACAACAATTAATCACATGAATTGCCTTCAAATAAGATCTAAATGAACCATTTGTAAAATTCTATGCCTACTTTCTGTATCTCACTGAACAGTCCACAAACATTTATTAGGTCATTTCTAAGAGTTAATCTTGAACAGAATGATATATTAGTTGCTTTTCCATTGATATGATAAAACAACCTTATTATAGATACTTATAGAAGGAAGAGTCTATTTGGACTTTCAGACTCAGAGTACATCTTGCAAGGAAGCATGACAGCTTGAGCACAAGATGAGCAACCATTTCAAAGTAGAAAGCTGAGATAAAATACAAGAGGCTATATTCCTAAAAACAGCATGGTGCTGGTATAAAATAGACATGTAGATCAATGGAACATAATAAAAGACCCAAACATGAGTACATGCTATTTCAGTTTTCTGATAGGAGAGACTTGGCACACAGGTGCCAAGAACCCTCAATGGCAGAAAGACAGCATCTTCAGCAAATGGTACTGACAAAACTGAATATCCATATGTAGAAGAATAAAGCAGACTTTTATCATTCACCCTGCACAAAAGCCAAATCCAAATGGATCAAATCTGAAACTGCCAAAAGAAAAGATAGACACTACCTTCCAAGATATAGGTATAGGAAAGACCTTTCTAAACCAGACATCAACTGCTCAGGCATTAAGGTCAACAATCAACAAGTGGTAACTTATTAAGCCACAAAGCTTCTGTACAGCAAAATAAATGACCAAGGAGGGAAAAAAGAAGCCCACTGAGTGGGAAAGAAATCTTTGCTACCTATATATTTGACAGAGGATTGATATATATATATATATATATATATATATATATATATATATATATCCAGAATATATATAAAGAATAAAAATTTTAAAAACTCAAAAAACAAAGAGGTAAGACAACATCCAAAAAGATGGTCTATACACCCAAACAGAGAGTTCTCTAACAGATAAATGGCAAATAGCTGAGAAACACCTTAAAATGTGCTCAACATCCTTAGCAATGAGATAAATGCAGTTAAAACCCACTTTAAGATTCCATCTCATCCCAATCAGACCAGCTAAGAACAAGAGAACAAGACGCCAAATGCTGGAGAGAAAGTGGAGAAATGGAAACAATCATTCAGTGCTGGAGGGAATGCAAACTCATGCAACTACTATGGAAAGCAGTGTGGAGAACTCTCAAAAACTAATCATGAATCTACCATATGATCCAGTTATACCACTCCTTGGCATATGCCCAAAGGACTAATCCTATTGTACAAGTGTACATCCATGTTTATTGCTGTTCTCGTCACAATAACTAAGAAATGGAAACATCCTAAATGTCCCTCAACTGACAAATGGGTAGTGAAGATGTGGTACATTTGCACAATGGAGTTCTATGAGGCACTAAGAAAATATGAAATACTGAAATGTGCAGGTAAATGGATGGAACAGGGAATATTATGCAAGTGAAGTAACACAAACACAGAAAAGCACTCGACATATGTTTTCCCTCATTTGCAGATTGCAACATCAATCCCGTATATGTGAGCATATATCCTGATGTTATACCAGGAATCCGGAAGAGAAAAAGAATACATGGAGATAAAGGAAAAGAATGAACCCGAAAAAGGCAGATAATACAGAACAGTGGAGAGGTAGGGAAAGTGGGAGTGTTCAACAGAGAAGAAAGGAGAGAGGGTCATGCATGGGGTCAGGCTGGGGTGTGAGGGAAGTCAGGAGGGAGGAGGACAAAGAGAGGATGGTGTTAATGGGGAGAGGCTGGTACCTGGGCTGGGAAGAGAGGAAGGAGAGCCATACTGTGGAGGTAACAGGTGGTAGGGTACAACAAGAGAAAACAAGCCATTAGGAGATTCCCCTTGAAATTTATAGTCATGCTGGTTTTCATAATCTCTCTTTCCTTCCTCCTCAGTGCCCAAGCAAACAAGCTGCTTGTCAAATTCTTTCAGAATGGCCTGAGCCACTCTGCTACAATGGACTTAAATCCTCTGAAACTGTGAAACAACAACAACAACAACAAAAAACATTTCCTCTCCAAGTTATTTCAAACAGGTAATTTGGCCATAGCAACAAAAAATAATAAATGCAGGTATTTAGGTTAAAGTTTATTTTAAAGAGGAGAAGAAGAATCATACTTTTATCATAAGTCAAGTAAGCCAAGAAAATAACCACGAGGCCCGTCATGGGCAGGAGAAAGTGTGAGAAAAGAAAATAGAGCAGCATGTGGTGGTACACACCTTTATTCCCATCACTTGGGAGGCATAAGTAGGTAGATATCTGAGATTCAGATCAGTATTGTACATATATCCAGTTTAAGGTTGCCTGGCACTAATGAGGGACCCTGTCTCCAAAAGATAAAATAAAGAAAATATTAGATGCTCAATCCAAATGTGCTAAAGACAAAAACTAAAATTTATTCCAACTAAATTTTATTTGCTCATTATTTGTTTTTTGGTTTCCCAGAGATTCTCAGTATGTAGTTTAGCCTTAAATTTAAGGTTTTCCAGCCTCATGTGTCCAAGTATTCTGATTATGGCATAGGCCACCAGATCTATCCCATGGGCCACATCATTTCTAATGTTAACAATCTTGGCTAGAGCATTCCTGTACTTTTACATAGTTATAAGGTCCGATCATATACAACCTACAGTCTAGTTTATATTTTCAGTACATTTAATCAAGAGAAAGAAGTAGAGTCTTAGCAATGTGACTCTAGACACTACTCAAACAAACAAACCATAACAGTGCTATTTTTCAGAACAAGAAGAATGTTTTCAAGAGAGAAATTTGTACAATAAATCTTTCTGTGATGAAGAAAGTATACACACATAAAAGACTGAAACAAAACATCTTGATTGAAAATACTAGCAGAATGAGACTTCCAGGACTATAAACATAAACTGAGTTTATAATACTGGGGGAAAATTCGAAAAAGGAGAAGAAGAAACGGAAAAACAGGAGAATGTGTAACAGAGGAGAAGTGTTAAATTCAACCCAGGGTGGTGTCCATGCCTTTAATCTCAGCATTTGGGAGACTAACATACATATTTCTCTTTTGGATACATATTTCTCTGAGCCAGCCTGGTCTACATAGTGAATTTCAGGCCTGCTGGTGCTACAGGAAGAACCTGTCTCGAGAAGACAAGCAGAAAGAAAGATACAAGTGGCCATTTTCTTTGAAAATGAAGAGATAATCTTTAGGAGAAAGTCACAGGTGAAGAAAAAACTGCACAAGAAAGATATCAGAAATGAACCTGGTAGAAAGATTTGAATATAACTTGCCTAGGCTATTGCAGGAAAAAAAAATCAGAAACATAAACATATATGCAGCGAGATTTGAGTTAAGCCATAGCATAGAACTACACTGAATTATGATTTTTAAAAATTTACTGATTGTTTTATTTGTTGTTGTTTCTCCCAAAAGTGTTTCATTGGATCAAATAATAGGTAAACAAAAGGAGACAATAAACATTGTTCTGATAAAGAAATTGGAATTTTTCATGATCAAGAAATTCAAGAATGAATTTCAGGAGACCACAAGTCTTTCACTATTGAACTCTTCCCAAAGATACTACATACCTGAGTCCTAGAACAAACATATTCAATGAAGTGGTACTGACCTCTGTGTTTCATTTCCACTGAGTAAGTTTCATAGAACTTGGGTGCTACTAGACGAGACAAGTATTCAGCAACCTGACCCTGCAATGAGCCCAGTTAGATTTAAAACTTACAGTCCTGGTAAGATACACCTGCTGGGTAACAGTGACTTGAATGTTATGCAATTAAACAACCACTTAATTATTGCATTTAAGATCTAGTTCACAAGATGGAGCACACACCTGACACTGTTATCATTTCCTAGGAGAGAACATACTATTCTTCTGTTAAAATGACATAGTATTACACAAACTCCTAATGACTTATTGCCATACCATAGGCTAGGAATTCTCTCAACTTTTACAGGAGAAACTTTTCTTCCAGCAGACATTAGTTAAAACAGGACTCTCAACTGATCAGTAAGCACAAAATAAGACACTGTGGCATGCTCACCCCTAAACATGACATATGTATCATACCCTCTCCTCCCAGGGCTCAGGGATCATTGTGGAAGATGATGTGGACAACTGTAAGAGACAAAGGTTTCACATGAATAGAAGGAAATACAACAGGAGAAATATACATATGAGTCCACAGTGTTTGTGATAGCATGGACAAGACCTGCCTGGGCATGTCCAAACCAAAAAACAACCCAGCATGGAGGATGAAGAGGTGGACAAGAATACCCAGGAGTAGCTGAGGAATTATTGGCAATTGATAACAGGTAGAAGAGAGAGAACCAGTTTAATTTAAGGCTATGATACCATGTAGTTTTACCAGGTTTCAGGGAATGGACCCACACACAAGATCATTTTGAGAAGAGAAATAAATAATAATAATAATAATAATAATACACATGCAGTCTAGTGGGAATAAGATATGTGGAAATGGGTCAGAGGATCTGAATATGATCAAAATATTTTGGATGAAATTCTCAAAGATCAAAAATATTTAGAAGGGATGGAAAGAGGTTATAAATAACAGACAAATCAGACAATTCCATGCCTCAAAACATTTTGTCTCAAAAAAAGCAAAAAAAGCACGAGAAAGACAGAAAGGAAAGAAGAAAAGTTAAAAACAGAAAGTTATCTATATAGTCATTAAAGTCAAAATCCTTCTAAAAGTTTTAATTTTAGGGCTATCAAGTATAATTAGGAGTATACCAGTGTATATCATATAAAATATATATTGAGAGAGAGAGATAAATTTTTATTATTTATGCTACAAATGGTTTTCTCAAGGAACAGAACAAAATATATATTTAAACCAGCTCACGTTGAAATGGTAATATCATCGTGTCAGTTACCCTTGTGTCTCACCACTCGCCCGAGTAGACATTATTTTGTGCTTACTGATCAGTTGAGAGTCCTGTTTTAACTAATGTCTGCTGGAAGAAAAGTTTCTCCTGTAAAAGTTGAGAGAATTCCTAGCCTATGGTACGGCAATAAGTCATTAGGAGTTTGTGTAATACTATGTCATTTTAACAGAAGAATAGTATGCTCTCTCCTAGGAAATGATAACAGTGTCAGGTGTGTGCTCCATCTTGTGAACTAGATCTTAAATGCAATAATTAAGTGGTTGTTTAATTGCATAACATTGAAGTCACTGTTGCCCAGCAGGTGTGTCTTACCAGGACTGTAAGTTTTAAATCTAACTGGGCTCATTGCAGGGTCAGGTTGCTGAATACTTGTCTCGTCTAGTAGCACCCAAGTTCTATGAAACTTACTCAGTGGAAATGAAACTTAGAGGTCAGTACCACTTCACTGAATATGTTTGTTCTAGACGAAGGGTTGAGGGTGAGTAGACGCAGAGTCAAGCCGCAGACTCCAGGAGTTGGATGGGAAGCAGGCCAAGCGCGTGGCACTGCCAACTCACATGTCCTGCATACTAGCGTGGCACTGCAAACTCACGTGGCACTGCAAACTCGTGTGTCACTGCAAACTCACGTGGCACTGCATACTCACGTGGCACTGCAAACTCACGTGGCACTGCACACTATTTTATTGAATAGGTGGACAAGCTCTTTTAGGCCTGGATAGCCAATGACCTTATGGGGTGGGGTCCCAAATACAGCCAATAGTTTTTCCCCAGGTAGACAGGTTCTTTCCAGATGCTGGTCTCACAACTAGCCAGAGCAGAACGCCACACCTACAGGAGCCATTCCTCTATTCCTCCTAGCAGGTGGCCTGGCTAGGCCCACCTTGCATTATGCCCAACATTGTAACAACATTGTAACACCGGTTGCATTACATCCAAGAGACTGAGAACCTAGCAGCTGCTTATTTGTCAAGGCCTGATATCTTAGCTCTCCCAATCCGGCTAATAAGAAAACATTTTTTCTGGAGATTTGTTGTTCCCCAGTGAAGGATGCAACCCAGGAAACACTGGTTCTGCTATCAGTGAAGGAAACCACAGCAGCATCAATGGAGTAAATCAATTAGTTAGCACACCAAATGAGAAAAAATGAAAAATCTTCAGTGAATAATCTTCAGTCTGTCTTGCTTTTATCTTATTTTTTAAATATAGACTGACAGGAGATGGTACCACCCATATTTGGGTGGGACTTTGCACTCAAATAAGGCAAGCAGGACAATTCCTCTGTGAGCATCCCTAATCAGGTGATACGTGGCATTGACATTAAAACTACCTATCAAGCTGGGCATGGTAGTTCAAGCCTTTAAATATCAGAACTTTTGGTCAGATTGCTGTCAAATCTATGCCAATATTGTTTACATAATGAGTTCCATTCAAGCTGGTGCTATCAAGAGACCTTGTCTCAAAACAAAGACAAAACAACAAAAATGTATCACACAATTTATATTTAACATTATTTGAATAAATTATTTTCATAAATGCATCATCTATTTTGCTTCGAATTGTATGGCTTAGTATCTCTGCAAATGCAAATACCATACATCACCTGTTACAGTGTTAAGTAATTGCTTTCAGTATTAACAGTTGCAAAATAACTGTTCTTTTTTTGTCTCTCAATTTTTCAATGACATGGACACTAACAGGCAGTCAAGGCATTTGCTGTGTGTTGATCTAAGTAAATGTTTTCAAGTCAGCAATTCTCAGGTTCTTTAAGTAAATATTGACAATTACTGATTTATAGAGACAGATGGTGGATATATAAAATAATTCTCCAGAATAGATTCTGGTACAATTAAAGTTTTTTTGAGGGTTGTTTGTTTTGTTTTGTTTTGTTTTGTTTTAAGACTTGAATACATCAGAACCAACTTCTTCAGGGAAGGAAAAAAAAATCAAACCCATAATTAGAAACAAACAAACAAAAAATACAACAACAAAAAGCAAGTTAATACTGTCTAGTCTACAGGAGAACCCATAGAATATATTTTTCTAATTTTATAATTGAAAAATTATTTGTGCTTCATAATCAACCTTTTGAAACAAAATGACTCATTAAATTTGCAGCTTGTGGTTCTTATGTTGAAATTCATTTGAACAAGCTAGGTCTTCAAAACTTGAGCTGAATTTCAGGAGGCTTTTGATTATCTTTTTCCCTTGCCTAACAAAATAAAGGGATTTTATATTTTTTTTACCAAGTACATGTTTAAAACAATCATATATTCTATACTGTGACAATATTGTTGAGTATTTCTGTGTTCCAATCAGGATATTGAAGTTTTAGTTTAATATAAGGCAGATCAAATGATAAACTAATAAACTGATGGTAAAACCTCCCTCTTTACATTTAATTAAGAAATATAGAAGTGAACAGGGGAGAGAGATTGAAAGGGAAAGTAAATGACTTCTATACTTTCTCTAAAAATTCTTATTTTATGAACATCATGTATTTTCCCCAAACAAAACATTTTTAATGTGTAGAATGATAACCGTGTGCTTCCTGTTATGTGTTCATTTAATGATGCATAATGAGCTAACATAGGAACTCTGATAATGTGAATTCCAGGTCAAGGTCTCACGATCCTAATCAGTTAACTCAGAATTCCTAATTACAGTCTTACAAATGTCTTCTAAGCACCCCTAGAAGATAAAATTATTCAAACACATAAACAGATGTACACACGCCAAGCACTAAGAATGAGATGTCTTAAATTCCTGACATAATCAACACGTACATTAGGATAAAAGGACAAAACTTTCTCTTGTACTAGTCAGTATTGGGGATTAGATGGAGGATGTTGCTAGTGTTAACCATGCTGTACAGCACTAGCCAAAGGCAGTAGCAGGCCAGGTGACCTCTAGAAAGAATGAAGATGACTTAGAAAACTAGGAGAGATAGCAAGTGAGATGCTTTGCCCACATGGCCTGTGGGCATTCTAAGTCATGGGTTGAACTTATAGATGATTTGGGGTTCTAAAATTCCAGAGTGTCATGGATTGATTTTTAGATGTCTCCCTATCTTCTTATAAGGTCCATCAAAGAAGTCTGATAAGTTATGGGTTAACTGGGGTCCACATCCAGATTTTGTGGGATTTAAGAAGTTTATATTTTGAAAAAAAAAAAAACAGAGAGTATAAATATACGTGCATTTATGCATTACTATTTCAGACCTGGGATTGGTGGACTTTAATCTCAGTTCTTGGAAGATAGAGGTAAGAGGATCACTGCAAAATGGAGACCAGCTTGGGATAGTTTACACAGTGAGTTACAGTCCAGTTGGGGATATGCAGTGAGATTCTGTCTCAAAATATTTTTTACTGTTTTATAGTTGATACAGTATCTATGTTCATAACTGAATTTTAAAATTTTCTAATTTGAAGTTCCTTATGGAAATAAGCTTAAACTTGCTAATTCTAGCATACAAATATGCCAAAGACCCAGGAAAATAAGAAACTCAATAATTTTACCTGAAAATTTCAGTTTTTTCCCCATATGCATTTCCAATAAACATATATTTGGTCAACTACAAAATGCTTAAATGGTACTGTAAGCTGACACTATAAAACTTATTCTCACTCAGTTAAAAGCATGTTGATTGCTGCATAATAATTTTCCCTGACAATGAAAAATCAACATATTTATAATAATTACGTATCCATTAAATTCTGGATGACAATATTTGTCATACTTAAATTTGATCCCTACAATTATCATCTACAAAATGTTGATATTAGTGTAAAGGTATTATAAAAATCTCTTAATATTGCTTAACATATTATGATATTAAAGCCATTTTGAATTCTTATAATCTTATAGATTCAACTCTAAATTTTATGTTTCATGTCATATTTTTTGGAAATAAATGTTAGGACAGAAATCATAGAGCAAGTCTAATGTGTTTTCTTCTCTTCATTTTTTATCTGTTATTCAAATGTCATATCTGTCTCACCAACAGGTGGGGTATTCTTAAGTGGGTGTTTTGTTAACCATTAGAGCCTCAAAATTTTAAATTCATGTTAGTGAACTATTCGAGACTTCCTCAACCTACTTTACTGAAGGTGAAAGCTGATATGTGATTCTACTCCACTGGAGATTTGAACAAATATCTACTCACTCCAAAAAGGAACCAAGGATAGATCAAAGTAAGGAAAACAACAAAGTCCAATTTGGTGAATGAATGAGTTTTATTGGGGTTTCTTTCAGGAGTATAGATGAGGAATTATAGAAGCAAAATTGACTAAAATACAGATGCATCACCAAAGTCCCACCCCAGCACAGATGATGGCTCACAAAGCCAGGAATAGGAAAGTACTGCCTATGTTGCAGGGAGCTCAACAGATTGGAGAGGGTCTTATCCAGGCAGTAATTAAGTCTGAGCCTCTTCCAGGCAGCTTAGTTGTTCTTTGCCTCTTTCAGGAAGCTGAGCTTGCCTAGGAGTGTCTCTCAGCATGTCTTTCTGATTATATATGTTTGGGAAGGGAAGGGCCTAGGAAATTTGGTAAGTTTCATGGACTTCTTGAAACCATTAGTTTATTTCCTTTATTTAGACAGCCTCCCTGCGATGGAACACTTCCTCTCCTTTAAGAACATCCTATGTCTTGACTAAAGTCCCTCTAAAAATGAATGTTTTTATCTTGGAGGAAATGTGACTCTCTATTCCTGATTGTGCATCCTTCACAAGGATAATCCAAGAAGAATTTATTCAGCTGGGTCATCAAAAATTGTTATCAGAAGTGAAACCACTGGTTCTCTTTCCCTCAAGGAAAATCTTTCATGTTTGACAAGTAAAATAGCTCAATACTTTCTGCAT
Organism: Eospalax fontanierii; assembly: GCA_035773235.1. Taxonomy (NCBI): domain Eukaryota; kingdom Metazoa; phylum Chordata; class Mammalia; order Rodentia; family Spalacidae; genus Eospalax; species Eospalax fontanierii. Next base: position 66,628,738 of record CM069524.1, on the reverse strand, counting down.
CAAAAAGACTATGCTATTGAAATAGTATTATTACTTATAGTTAATATGATAAGTCATACTTTCTGAGAACTGTCTTAATAGATCTGGATATCAATATTACTCCATTTTACATGATAAGAGATAGATGGCTCAATGCAAATACATTAAGTGAAAGTATGGATTTACTGAGGAACGTGGGAGAACTGGATTCTGTGTGTAGGAAATAAATGAAAGAGAACTTCAGTCAATGGTCCAGGGATTCCAGGGTAAGGTACCTAATAGACTTTATGCTGAAGGCAGGATGAGATTAAGAATCCACACCTAAGGACTGTGGAAAGTACATTGTTTAATCATACACCAAGGATGGAAAATTAGAAATAAACTAACCTCACCAAAGTCTCATTCTTGTAAAAATGGTGCTAAAATTAGGTTATTATGGCACATATGCAAGGATTGTGCCTTGGTGACATGGGGGCATGTGAGTCAAACTTGGTTATGGGAAGAACTTTGATTTCTTGAGATTCATAGTGTATCCCTGATGTGTGGCTTGAAGGGTAGATTTGAAATTCCATATCACATCTTCATACTATTATTTTTCAAATTAGTTTCAAAAATAGTCTTCAGTGTAGAGAGATAAGTATCTGTCAAATTTCATTCTTCAACATCTGGAGATGCATTTTTTTCAGTACTATTCATTGAAGAGTCTGTCTTCTTCTGTGTGTTCTTGGCCCATTTGTCAAATATCAGGTGGCTATAATTGTGTACACTCTTATTTGGGTCTTTTATTTTGTTCCAGTGATCTACAAGTGTGTTTTCTGCCAATAACATGCTGTTTTTATGACTATGGTTATATAATACGGATTGAAGACTGGTATGGCAATTCCTCCAGCATTGTTCTTTATGTTCAGGATTGGTCTGGCTCTATGGAGTCTTTCAAATTTCTATATGAATAATACAATGGATTTTTCTATTCTGGTGAAACAATGTCATGGGGATTTTTTATTGGGATGGTATTGATTCTGTAAATTGCTCTTGTTCAAATGCAGAGAGAAATTGTCTGTGAGTTGCTTACCCCTACATGACACAGCATCAATGCAACCTCTACACATAGGTTGAATGCATTTCTCAATTCTCACCAGAGATGTTTCCTTATACAACAGATGGTGATGAATACAGAAACTGCAACTGGCCAATGTGCAGAGAGCAAGAGGCTTCAGGAAGCTTATCCCAGGATAGGATAGCAATTTCAAACTTCTGCCTCCCAAAGCTCAAGGATTATTGCAGAAGAGGAAGCAGAAAGACTGTACATACCAGAGAGGTAGAGTTACCACAAGGACACAATCTTCCAGACAGCTAGTCAGTTACTCGTATAAACACACAGAAAGTGTGTGTTTATGTGCACAACATGCACAAGTCCTCTGAAAGCTTAAACCAGAAAAAAAAAAATCTCAGCATAGATATGGGGAAGGAAGTAAGAAAGTCCAACACAATCTAAATAAATTTTGACAATTGATATCTGCTGGGAGTGTCTTTCAGGGATGAGATTCTTAAAGGACCCAGTGGAAAAACTCCCACTTAAGGACAGTTAGGAACACAAATTAGACTCTAGAGGCCATACTGCTAATATAAGAGAGTACATTAAAATGGGCAGGGTGAATGGGGGAGGGGAAGATAGGAGAGGAATGTAAATATCATCAACTTTATTGTATGAAAATAACAAAATTCAAAAAAAATTTCAACTAGAGGAATAAAAAAAAATTCTTTACACATCAAAATGTAAAGGACTCTTGACTACAAATATGCCTATGAATAAGTTTGGAAGAGAATTAGTACTTAACACTTTGTAAGATGTGACTGAAATACACCCCCCTCCTCCCCCCGCCGCCCCAGCAGTTTTAGGACTCTGGAAGACTGACAGAAACCTGGGACTGAAATTTACAAACATTCATGAGAAGAAGCTGACTTTTACAACTTCTCCTGAATGAAACCCAGGGTCAGCAAACACCTGCAAAAGGAACTGACTTTTACAGCTTCTTAAACAGATAAGACTCTTGACCTAGAATTCACAAATAGCCATAAAAAACGGATTCCTTTCTGGCCAAAAGTTTACCTTAAACATCAATCAGATGTCATGGGGACCCCCTCTCCATTAAGAAGGCCTTCTTATCAGCTAGGAAGAGCTGGCTCATTCTTTTCATTCCTCTCCCAGAGCGATTTTCCTCATCCTGATCTGGAGCCAGGCATGAGCCCCCAAGATAAGGGGAGGGTCTAGTCTTCTCCATCTCTTTGGGGAGGCTAGCACCAAGAGGGCTAGCATTTACTCTACTATTGTGAGGAGAAAGGTAGTCCCAGCTGGTCTTCTCTCTTTTCCCAACTTGGGAAGCCAGTACCTTGCCTTTAATAAACCGTTCCTGTCAACTCCCCTGCTGGGTCCCTGGTCCATTTCTGCTGTGTCTCATTTTTAATATTAATTTTTATATAGAAACACAAATTTCTTTTCACATCAATACATTTAATTATTTAATGTTTTATGTATACATACAAATGTATGTATATGGATATATTCAGTAAGCACATTGCAAAGAAGTAACTGTAAAGCAGAACTTCCCATAACTTACTAGATTTAATGTGCATGCTATCCAGATTCCTTAGTGATTTATAGGCACATTATCATTTTTAGATCATTGTCCTTTGTGCGAACTTGACACACCTGGGTAGAGGGAGTTTCAGTTGGGGAATTTCCTCCTTTGGACTTACCTGTGGTCACACCTGGGGTTATTTTCTTGATGAGTGGTATGGGAGGACCAAACACACAGTGGGTGGTGAGACCTCAGGGAAAGTTTTGTATAAAACTTTATTGTATTAAACTGTATTGTATAAAATGCGGGCTGAACCTAGGCCAGAAAAGCAAGCCAGTAAGCAGAGTTTCTCCATGGCATGTGCTTGAGATCCTGACTCCAGGTTCCTACTATGAGTTCTAACATTGGGCTCCCTAAATGATGAACTGTGTGATTCTGGAGATATAAGCTAAATAAAGTCTTTCTTTCCCATGTTGTTTTTGGTCAAAATGTTTTGTCACAGCAATGGAGAAACAAACTAGAACACCTCTAGAGTTCTATCTGACCAAATAATCAAATACATAAAAATTTGCTCATGTGCTGTAGTTTCTGGAAAATGGACAATCCTCACTACATCTTTAGAATCCTGAGATCCTATAGGACATTTTCTTACATACTGTATTTCTTCTAAATCTTAAAAAAGACTTTTAAGCTCTACATCAGTTATGCTACATAAAATTGAAGGTAACACGATGATAGTAAAATAAAGAAGACTGCAATATATTTGATTGCAATAGTCAAAATATATAATTTCAGGGTACATGTTTATATGTTCTGCTCTTTCATAACCTTAGGTGTAGGTTCCACTGTACATGTGTCACTTAATATATCACTCAGACATATGTTTTCTGAGTAAGATAGAGTAGATGAAGTTTATGGAGAGGAAACTGTAGAGGAACATAGTGTCATTTTTCTAAGTTAGTATGCTAGGTGACTGTCATCATTCAAGAACTAAACCATTTACCTTCTCCTTTTAGGCAGAAGTCCTACTTTCCTGAATTCAAATTAAAATCTTCCTACTGATTTTCTTTTATTGTATCATACTATCTACAACATCTGATAAAGAATAAATATTTCATTCTGTAAGGATTTTAGCAAAATGGCTCTCTGCTAGCTCATGACTCCCAGCTATGACCCTGTGGAAATCCTGGTGATTTCACAGGAAGTAACCACCTATGAGAGAGAACATGTAACATTTCTCTCTGTGTTTGGGTTATGTCACTAAGGATGATTGTTTCCAGTTCCCTCCACTCAAATGAAAAGTTCAGAACTTTGTTCAAGATAATCTTTGCCTGTTCCAATTATAAAGGAAATTATGAAAGCTTTTTGCTCTATTCTTTAAACCAATAAAATATTTGTTTTAAATGTATTTTAATCACATCCGATTGTAATTCAGCATCTGGAATAATACACAATGAGAAATCGGGACATAGTTTCATTCTTTTACACATAATTATACAGTTAAATCACCAGAATTTGTTGAATATTACATCTTTTTACCATTGTGTATTTTTTTATCCCTTTGTTGAAAATCAAATGCCTGTAAACGCATGGGGTGTAAACTGGTTCCTCAGTTTTATTCCACTGATCAATGTGTCTGTTTTTATGTCAGTTCTGTGGTGTTTTTCTAGTAGATATTTGTATTATAATTTTAAATCCACATGATGAAGTCTCTTATTTTTTATTGTTCAGGAGGTTTATTTGCTTGTTCCTTTTTGTCTACATTGTTTTATGATATCTTACTTTTTTGTGCTTCTATATAAACTTGAACCTTTTTAAAAATATCTGTGAAGGACTGTGTTGGAGTTTTAATCAGTATTGCACTATTTGAGAATTGCTTTTGGTGGGATGTGACAATGTTCACAAGAAAAATTCAACTGATCTATGAACATGGGAATATTTCCATCTTATGTCATATTCTTCATTTAATTTCTGCACTGTCATAAAGTTTTTATTACAAAGTCCTTTATTTCCTTGAATATATTTATATCTAATTGCTTGATGTTTTCTGAGGATGTCATGAATGGGATAATTAATTTGATCTGATTTCATCCTCACTTCAGTTGGTTGGTATTTAGGATGGCTACCACATTTCATGTGTTAAATTTTATATTCTGCTTCTTTGTTGAATGAGTCATTCAGCTCTAAGAGTTTTCTTCTTCAGTTCTGAGGTACTTTTATATATAGTTTCATATCATCAAAATGAAAAATTTGACTCCTTTCTTTCCGATTGATTTCCCTTTATCTCCTTTACCTGTCTTATTGCTGGATCTAAAATTTCAAGTACTATAATGAAGAGGAAAGGAAAGACTGAACATCCTTGTCTTGTAACAGATTTTGATGAGAATATTTTGACTTTGTCTCCATTTAATATGATGTTGTTTCTGTACTTAATGTATATAAATGCATATTGTCAATACTGTGTTGAAATATGTCCTCTGTATCCCTTATTGTCCATGAATTTTATAATGAATGGATGTTGGAATTTGATCAGAGACCATTTTTGCATTTAATGAGATGACCTTGTGATTTTTATCCTTAAGTCTATTTATATGTTTGTTGAACCATCAGTGTTTCCCTGAGATGCAAACAGCTTAGCTGTTTTACTGAGACATTGCAAAACTGGAGGAAATTTATATGCCAAGAGTTTGCTATCATGATAAGTTTTTCTTTTTCTTAGATATGATTCCAGGAAAAAGTAGGCTATTTTTTCAGATTTTATTCTAAATAACTATCAGTATTTGGTGGCAGCAAATTTCATTAGTGTTCTGTCTGAAATGGCTACAATGAAACAAAAGGACATATACCTTTATGCTAGTCCTAGAGTCATCACTACTTGAATGATCTACCATTATCTCTCCAGCATGTGGTCTTTTAATTATGGATGAATCTCTTGTGATTAGTTAACCTCATATTTAATTTTTTCAAATGGATTGGTAATTGTACAAATTCAAAATTTGTTTATTTTGAAGGATTATCACCTTTTACTGTGTATTTATCATTACTACATAATGACACTTGAATGTTGTTGAATTATACAGATGAAACAGCTCAAACTTCATTCTCAGCATCACAGGATTTAAATTAGTAACTTTGTTGAATCTCTGTTCATTCAAAATAATATTAATATTTTTAATATTTTTCTCGCGATGTAGATTTTTAAAAATACGATAGAATATTAATTTTTAAAATAATTATTTGTTCTTTGAAAATTTCATGCAATTACACAATGTACCTTGATCATATCTACCCCTCATTTCCCACTGCAACTCATCCAAAGATTCCCCAGATTATCACTCTCCCAACTTCATGCACTACTTTGGTGACTTTTAGTAAATTAATTAATTATTTAACACACAGAATCCCCTATTCACATGGACATGGGGTTGTCCACATGGGCATGGACAACCTAGCAGTCACCATATTCCTGAAGAAAAGTTACTTTCCTCTTTCAGCAGCCATCAACTGACAATAGCTCCTCAGCTAGACGTGGGGCTTCAGGGACCCCTCCCCATTCGTGTGGGAATTTTCAGCTCAGTAGCATGCAAAAGAGTAGTTGCATTAGAGCGTTTTCATGTTTACTTATATTTTTCTTGTTCCTCCTTCTTCTCCCCTTCTCTCTCTCCTCCTTATTCTTTCCTCATAGTCTTTCTTCTGCTTTTATGTCTCATGCATTATATTATCCAGGTCCCCTACCTTAAGACCATCTTAACCTCTTATTATTCATTTTATTTCATGATTCTCTCTGTCTCACACACACACTCTATATATAGATTCATATACATATATATACACATATATATGTGTGTATCAATGTACGTTATATACTGTATAAACTAAAATCTAGAATATACTTATGAAGGAAAACATGCTGCCATGCATTTGAGTTATTTCACTTAATACTGTAATTTCCAGCTCCATCCAGTTTACTGCACACAGCGTGGCATTTTTGCACAGATGTTACTGTGGCTCCACATCAAGCTCTGCTCTTACCAATTTTGAAACTCTTTAAATATTACGCACTTTGGACTTTTCTTTGAGATCCATTCCTCAGATCACTTCCATGAGAATTGTATTCTCAAAAGCTTAAGTACATATAATAGTCTAAATATTTAATATGCCAGTAATTTTGTAAAATTTGTAAAAGAAACTTTCTCATTTATATAGATGATAACTTGATAATAGAAAACATCAAAATGTTATGAAAATCAGTTATAACTGAAAGGCATTTCAATTATGATACTATTACAAAAATAATCGTTTCTATTTGACATAATATTCCATTGTAGTAATTTTATAATTTATGTGTTCTGGCCATTTGTGAATATGACCTTATGAATGTGAGTTTATTATTTCATTTTTTGAAAATTACACTTTTTAATTTTGGTTCTAAAAAAAAACCCTATGCAAGCTCTTTGCTCATGTAAGATCAGTACCTTACAATTTTTAATAAGTGAAGAGTAATATTTAGTATTGCACACATTAATGGTACTTTATGCCTGTCATCTGTGTTTACATTTCAACAACTTAAAATATACTGAAGTAGTTACTGTTGTTGTATTGATGTGTTTTATGTGTTGAGATATGACACGAATTTCTCAATGAGACAGTACTCATATACGCTCATTTCAGTCTTGGCCAGATTATTTGCTCAGAGTGCTTTTAATTTTAATATTCTCCAATTCTATTTATATGGAGAATGTTATATGAACTAATTATTTGCAGATGTGCTTTCCACCATTTGTTCTTTCTGTGATGATGCTTGTGACTATACATGTGGTTATTCGTTAATGCGAGCACTTCAGACAGCAGCAGCATTTATTTACAAAGAAGCAAAATATGCATTTGTAAGAGTTGAACACTGCACTGTATTCTCAAGGTGACTAAGTTGAAAGGCAGTTGCAGAGGACTGATTCCAGGTTTGCAAGTACAGCATATTGTCTTGATTTCCTTTCTCTGCTTATCTCATGTGGGCCCTCAAGAAACAAAGTTTGGGACTGAAGGATGGGCCTCAGCAGATCCACTTATTTGATTAGTGTCCTGCCTGCTCTGCTTTTCCTCAGCTTCATTGATCAGAATGATTGCATTAGCTGTCCTTTGCTGGGCTAGCCAGGCAGAGGAAAAGGGATCATTTGCTGAGATGTGAGTCTTCAGGGCAGGCCCATGCCTGTGAATGCACAGTCTACTGGCTAGTTTGCTGCGGTATCCAGTAATAAAAATAATAAAATGAGGGAAATGGCCCCTCTGTTAGCAAGAAATACATTCAACTATCATTCCCAGACAGTAAACTTGGACTTTGACTTAGCTAGTGAACTGACTTTGATGGAAGTATGGTCTCCCCAAAGACGAGGGAGATGATCCTCAGCTTGAAGAATTTTAAAGCGATAGGAACATAGCGTGACAAAGGAGAAAGTGAAAAAAAAATTAGGTTTCCAAGTATACCAATGATTAGTTGATCCATTTTCAGACTAACTTTTATTATTTCTAATTCCATTTGGCTACATTCAAATTCTATAGAAAAATTCATGTCCTCTGAGAATCTACAGGACAATTTTTAACATTAGTTACAGAAAATCATATTGTAAATTTCATGCATCTCTCACTATAATAAAATAGTTCAATATTTATAAGGTGCAAGTATGATTAAAAACTAGAATTCAAGTTTATCGAGATGGCTCAGCGGTTAAGCGTACTTGTTGCTCTTTCACATTAAGAAGGTTAAGTTTCCAGCACTCACATTTGGCACTCACAACTGCTTGTAAACTAGTTCAAAAAGATCCATTGTTGTCTCTAGTTTCCGTTAGCACCTGCCTGCACTCACAAGGTACACATACATTAACTCAGACATATAAGTTGAAAACTTCAATAAATGAAATTTTAAAAGGATAGCCTAAGACACATAAATTCATGCTGTTGTTTTTTAAAAATCTATGATTGGGTACATTTGTTAGAAAGTGTTGAAATATGAGATGTTTATGTCAGAAAAGTAATACAAAGTATAACTTGATCGTAGGCATTCAGGGAAATTGATGCCTAGTGAACTGAAGAGGCAGTATTTTTCTTTTCATAAATTTTATTTAACTTCACAGCATAAGAAAATGATCAAGACACTAATTCATTTTGGTTGTTACAAGTGAAAATTTGCATTTAATGGGCCAGATAATGAAATAAGTAAAATTTAAATGAAGAAATAGTGTATGATGGCAGGGAAAATAATTAGTTTTAATATAAAAAAATATTAACTTTTCCTTTTCACACTTTCACAATATACTGTACTATGTGAAATTACTCTAGACTCCATGGTATTAGCCTACCCATTCAAACCATCGTTTAAAGTGACTTTATTCTGCCACCTTAAGCCTCCTTTGTAAAGTAAAAAGCTGCCTGTAGCTATAGCCACAGGTGTCCTGCTCATCACACATGAGTAGCTGTGTGTTAACACACAGATGCTCTCCAGTATATTGATTGCATAAACTACATTTCATAGAAGATGGAATTTTAATGAAACCTTATTTTAAATCATTACTGAATATGTTTAAAATTTTTTGAATATTTATTATTTTCACATTTTTAATTTTCATATTGTTTAAAATTTTGCAAATTTTACACAGTCCAGTTTGATCCTATTTAGATCTCTTCTGTCTGCACCGCTCTTATAGCCCTCCTCCTGGCTGCAGGTACTCCGTCATATACATTAAAGCCTTTGAGTCAAGTTTGTATTCTGAAAATTCCTTCAGTGTGTGTTCATCCCCTGGAACTGGACTAACCTATCTAGTATCACATATGTAAAGAAAATCAATTCTCCTTCTTAGAGTAGTTATCCACTGCCAATAGTTTCACAGATATGGTGGGGCTGCTTACCCAATTACGTGCTCCCATGCTAAAATTTTGTCTGGTTTCAGCTTTCATGGGTCTTGTGTAAGCTGTTATCATTGCTGTAAATTCTTATGCAAACCTTCCCAGCTGTCTAGAAAGCTGTTCCCCTTGTGGTAATCAACTACTTCTAGCTCTAAGAATTTCTCCACCTCTTTTCTGCAACCATGGCAGAGGTTTGATATAGGTGTTCTATTCATGGATAAACATTCTACAGTTTCTTATTCTCTGCACTTTGACTAACTTTGGCATTCTGGGTTAATCACAATCTGTTGCATGAGGAAGTTTTGCTGGTGAGAACTGAAAGAGAGATTAATATTGTTTCTGCTTCTTATTCTATGAACCTTAATTTTAGTGGTTGCATTGTATATGTAATCACTTAGGGGTGGGCACCACACAGACATTTATTATCAGTTGTGGAACTTTGTATTAATCATTGTCTCTTGCATAAAGACGATTCTTTGATGAATCATTAGAGGTGCAGTTGTCTCTAAAAATAATTATAAATATTTAGAATAAAGTAAAAAATTATGCAGATCTAAAGATGTGAAAAAAGTAGGCTTTTCTCTAAGATGCATGACCTCTCCAGCCAGGTGTGTTTGATTATATTTACAGTACCACACATGAGTTTCCTCTAATTGATCAAGTCTTAATTCAAATTAGATAGCTGATTATTACTCCCAAGTTTCAAATGTTATTACTTCACTAGTAGAGATTATTTACTCTGTAATTGTTGTGGTTCATAGACTTTACACCTGGAGGGAATAATTGAGTATTTTTCTCTCTTGGTAGTTTACATAGTATCTTCCGAAACTATAGAAGTTTCCTTTGGGGAGAAGGATTCCGGGTTAGTTCCATTTTAATTGCTCTTAAGTTTGTGTCTGAATTATGTCCTGTCTTCTGCAACAACGTATGTTCATGTCCTGGAGGAAATCAAGTCTCTTGGACTATGGTGAAGAGGAAGTGAAGTTTCCCCTGCCTGTGTGTTTTATAGCCTTCAGCTATTTGCATGCACTCATATGTATATTTTAACTATTTTTAGTAGGTGTTTAAACTAATATATTTCTCTCTATCTATCACCTAAGCTTTATTTATTTCTCCTTTCTCCTTTGCTGTTCAGCCGCAGCAGTAAAAACATCTTCCATATCTGCCATTTTCCCTTTTGTTATACTTGCCTTCTAAAATGAACCACTCCCTAGCTCCTTATTACCCTTGAACCACCTGGTTCCTTTCATTTTCTTGACTCCTGGAGTTACTTTAGAATATGCCCTCAATCCAAGGATTTAAAACTGGATTTGCAAATGAGAGAGAAAATATGTTGCTTCTATTCTGAGTCTCTGCTTCTTCATTCAGTATAACAGATTCTTGTTCTGTCCATTTAACTGCATATTTCATGACTTTGCTTTTCTTTACCACATAGTAGAACTCCGTTGTATAAATGCACAACAGTTTACTTATCAGTTCAATAGGTGAGGTACATTGATGCTGTTTCCATTTTCTAGCTATCATGAAAAGACTAGCAATAAACATGGCTTAGCGAGTATGGTTGTAGTAGAAGATTTGGGCATATGCCAGGAAACAGTGTAGTTGAATCATATGGTAGATTTATTTTACTTTTTAATAGTTCTTCACAATGATTTCCACAGTGGTTGTACAAGCTGGCAATTCCACTATAAGTGAGTGAGAGTTCTCTTTTCCCCACATCCTCACAAGAACAAAGATATTTTGAGCTACAAATATTTTTATCTGTTTTTTCTTTTAGTAGAATATCTATAGGTACATCTTATTGAGCAATATGTTAGGAAGAAGTTATATAGCAATTGTTTTTTAAAATTATGTCATAAATTCTGTTTTTTTCAAAGATCTTTGTTCTACTCAAATTTGCTCATAACACCCAAATCTTAAAAAAAGTATGATTGATATCTCTTATGGCAATATCTCCAGATTTTCTAATTGTGATCAAGATTTCTTTGGTTATCAAGAGTCTTTTTTGATTCTGTAGGAATTTTAGCATAATTTTTCTAATTCTGTAAAGAATGTTATGGGGATTTTGATTGTAATTGCAATGAATCTATAGGTTGCTTTTGGCTGGGTGGTAATTTTCAAAATATAAATTCTACCAGTCCATGAGCACAGAAGGTCTTTCCATTTCCTATGTCATTCTCAATGTCTTTTTCAAAGATTTAAAATTTTCATTATAGAAATCTTGAATGTATTTGGTCGGTTTTATCCCTAGATATTTGTTTTTAAGAATATTGTGAATTGGAGGGCTTCCATGAACTCTTTCTCTGATGGCTTATAATTGATATGTAGAAAAGTTATTGACTTTTGTAAATTCATTTTGTAATCTGTCACTTTGTGGAAAGTGTTGATCATTTCTAGACATTTTCTGGTGGAATTTTTGGGACCTCTTATGTATAATGTCATGTCATCTTCAAATAGGAATAATTTGACCTTTTTGGTAATTAGTAGCACTTTAATTTTCTTCTCTTGTCTTACTCCTCTTACAAGACTTTCAAGCACTATATTGAAAAGAAGTGGAGACAGTAGACAGTCTTGCCTGGTTCTTGATTATAACGGAATGCTTCCAGTGTTTCTCCATTTAGAACTATGTTGTCAGTGGTTTGCTGTATATAGATTTATTCACGTTGAAATGTTTCCCTAGGACTTTTAGGATAAATGAATGTTGGATTTTGTCAAAAGACTTTTTGCATCTACTGAGATGACCTCTTGATTTTTATCTTTAGGTCCATTTATATGATTTGTTACATTTCTTAACTTTTGTATAATGAAACAAAACCAGGATCTCTGGAATAAATCCAACTTCATCATGGTGGATGATCTTTTTGATGTGTGTGTGTGTGTGTGTGTGTGTATGATCTGAAGGCATTCCTTTGATAATTTTTGCATTAATGTTTATTAATGATACTGATCTACAGTTATCTTTTTGTTGTGTTTTACCTTGTTTGGGGAATTGAGTAATACTGGGTTCATAAAAGGAATCTGTGAGTTCTTACTAAGTTTCTATCTTTTTGAATAATTTAAGTGGCATTATTGTAGATTATCTTTGAATGTCTAGTAGAAATCTGAAGTAAAGCCACCTGGGCCTGAGAATCCTTTTCTAGATGGAAAGTATTATTTTAGTGTTTCAATTTCCTTATTTCTTATGGATCTGTTTAAGCTCTTGATCTCCTCTTGATTTAGTTTTGATTGTTTCCATTTAGGAAATCATTCATGTCTTTGAGACCTATTGCTGAAGACAGGACATACTTTGAATACAGGACATGGAGCAATGGAGCTGAAATTGACAGGGAAACCTCCTCCATAAAGACTAGCTCTCATAGTTTTGGAGGACATTGTGCAGGCTGCTAAGAAAGAAAATCAGTGAGTGTTCCGGAACCAGCTCTAAAGTCATCTAATAACAAGAAGAAAGGCAGACAGAGCCACCTATAGTTGCAGTAGCGGCACGTTCATCCTGAGGGTAATCGAGAGTTATCTAATTGGACTTAAAGCCTGTCCAATGGGAGGGAGCTATTGGGTGACACTGTAAACATTGTCAAATATATACAACTAGAAATGTCGTAGATTCTAGAGATAATTCTATGCTTGTTACTTCCTTAGACAAACGCAATTTCTTACTTTATGCCAAATATGTACCCTTATACTTACAGAAAAGTACAGTAGACACCATATTTTAAAGAAGCACCTTTCTGTTACAGATGGATGTTATTAGACAATTCTAAATTTGGTCACACGGGGAGAGTGGGTGTCTGTGAGATGCCCAGTCCTAAGTGACACATCTACAATGGAACCTCTACAAGTAAGACTTATAGAACATAGTTGAACAAGGGGTAGAGAGAATACTAATGCATTCCTCAAATTTCACTAGTGATCCTTCCTCATGCAACAGAGCAACAGAGAGTGATGACTCAGAAGATCACAACTGGCTAAGTAGAGAATGAGAGACTGAAGAGTATGTGTCCCTGGGTAGGATTCATATTAAGCCTCACCCGTGCATGGCTCAGGGACCATTGTGGGAGAGGGACTGGAACGACAAGAGCCATGGCATGGCAATAAGGATACCAAGTCCTTCAAGCATATGGAACGTGCTCAAATGAACTTTCAGCAATTGGGACAATATGCAGAAGACCCATACAAACTCGATCAGACAAAAACCAACACAGCACTGAGCAAATGAGCAGGAACTTCTAACCTTAACAGATGAACTATTGTCAGCTTCTCACTACCCAGTGAAGGGGAGTGGATCTTCTTTAAGAAAGTTATGCTGGATAGGCTGATCAGGCTCCAGTAGATGAATTCACACTGAGGGCCATCTGGATATACAAACTTTACTAGATAAGCCTTAACATATAATGACAGAATTAAGTGAAATAAATATTCAAGGATGGAGGCCTCTGGGAGGATGTTGATGGAGGAGAGGGTCTAAATATGATTAAGAATTATTGTATGAAATGTACAAAAATCAATAAGAATATATTTTTTTAAAAATTAAATATCTTAATATTTTTTCTCTATGAACATGATGTAATTCTGGAATTATGAAATATTAATATGCTTAATTTAGTTTCTTGATGTTATCTTTAATTAGTGTTAAATGTCTGATGATATAATTCATGGATATTATTAGTAAACACAATTATATAATAGATTTCTAACATCTATTTTCTCCTTTTGCTTATAAGAAAATGGAAGAAACTTGCAATAAATTGCTTCTTTCCATATACTTGAGTGATATATTTCTAATAGCTAATAATTATAAATAATCTTTTTAGTCCAATATCTGTGATAATTGCCTTAGCTTACTATTTGGGTTAGAGGTAATGATTATCACTAACATCATCATTTAGTATCATATTTTTAAAATAATAATTCAAATAATGTGTAGAACGGTTTTATACGTAGTATTGTTTGTATGATCCACGTAATGAAAATCCTGAAGAAACACATGAATTTATATCTCTATGGAGAAGACCCTTCTGACCTTAGTTAGGTTAAAGTTAAGGAAAATTCTTTTTATTGCAGAATCAGAATTTCAGAATGACATCGTAGTAAACTTTTATTTTATTGCATTATTGTGAACATATTCATTAGATGCCATTTGTAACCTTGCAGTGGTCTCAGAGTCTCATAATAACTTCTTATATGAGACTTTTAGATGATTCTTCACTCTTACAGATGCTAAAGAAATTACTAATGAAAGAAAATTGAAAGAAATATATACTCACAATTTTTATTTTTGTTTAAACCAAGTTAAAGATTAGACAAATTGAAATACATTGCTTTGAATAATCTGAACTACTTAATCGATTCTGGACTTAATTAACTCTTATATTATGTTTACACTGATTGAGCTCTCATTATTTTCTGACTTGTGGTGGTTGATGAAACTGCAGTACTTCAAAATTAAGAATAGATAGTAGAACCAGTCACTATATGAATGGATTTCTAAGAAATCCATCCAGTTCATCTGTTGCAGATTCCCTTTGAGTGTGGCTATGGGTGTCAGTATATCTGTTTACATACTTGTGGTGTGGGTCTGGGAACAAGCAAATTCACAAGTTTGCTCCCTAGGTTATGTTCCTCTAGCAGCATTGTTTAGTATCATATTTTTTAAATTATCAATCAAGGGATGGAGAGAATGGTTTTTATATGTAGTATTGTTTGTATGATCCAGTTAATGAAAATCCTGAAGTAACATATTCATTTATTGATTTATGGAGGAGAACCTTCTGACATTAATTAAGTTAACGTTAAGAAAAACTCTTTTCATTGCAGAAGCAGAATTTTAGTTTAACTTCCATGCCACTTATCCAACTCTTTTATGTTTTAGGCTAACTTGTTTTGTTTTTCTTATTTTAAGACTTTTTTGAAAAAAAGTCCACATAGCACTCTACAGTTTGCCTTACCTTTCCAGAATAAACATAAGGCTTCAGTACAAAATTTCTGAACTGAATCAAATAAGCCAATACTCTGGCTTTTGTTGTTTTAAGATACTGGCATTCTGAAGGGTTTTATCTCTTTCTGTCAAGCAATATTTAGAAACCCTGCTTTGAAAGCACAACAAGTATTTCCTTTTAAATAAAGCTAAAGTTTTAATAAGAACTAATATCATTTATAAGTTAGAAAATACTATGAGCCAATGTCAAGGATATATTTATGCTCTTTAATATTAGGCTTCATAATGTTGGAATGATTTACAATTAATATCTGTTGTAATAACCAAAAATTCCAATTCCTATTCAATTGGAATTACTTTGTGATTGCAGTTTTATGATTGAGGTTCGGCTTATTTCCCAAGTGATAGAATACTACTCTACAGTTTATTACCATTCCTACTAATTAAGCTAAATCATACAGTACTGTAATCAATAAATAGATATTGGAATCCTACTGTGTATCAGTCCATATAAAATATCAAATTAAAATCTCTGATACTTATAATTTTGTAATTTACAAAGAATAAAATATCAAGTAATTCTTTGAAATATGAGAGTATAATAAGAATACTTACTAGAGGCAAGAAACTTAAACTACCCTAACAATTCATCAACAAGGAGAATTTTATTACCTGTGGTAGGATGTTTGAACATTCCAGTGCTGCTTGAACAACAACAACAAAAATCCTGATCATTATTACCTATTAAAATCAAGAGTGGGGCAAAAATCTGTTCCAAGAGCATGTTTCTTCTGATTTCTCTTAGCGATGTGCTCCTGAACAAAGAACTTGGTCAAAATTTGTGGAAATAATCAATGAATTCAACATGATATGGGAACAAAATGAAGAACCTGATTAGAGATCTGTTTTTTTCTTCCTTTCTCTTTCTGAGTCCTACACACCCAAATAGCATATAAGATCAAAAACAAGTGTTAGTAATCTGTTAACCTATTGTTTACAAAATAAATGTGATAATTCCTTGTTTCTTATGAATATTTTCTGCTGTAATATTTTGATAATTTCATCACATATGCATAGATACTTTATTTTGGTTCAAGTACAGCAAAAGTTCATGAGAGATTAAAGCTAGGTTATAAAAGGAACCAAAGAACTAGTAAGATTTTTCACTTTATACAAAAGCTGATATATTGTTAGGTGGTCTCAAAACATAAGAATAACTTTGATTACAAGGTTAAATAAGGGTCTGTTTTTTCTAAAAAAGGCATTCCCATAGCTGTTATTTTGTATTGATCACATTAAGGATATGGAAAGATCAAGAAGTAGCTGGAATTTATGGGGAAATTCAGTAAATCAAGAGAACAGAGGGAGGGAGGGAGGGAGGGAGGGAGGGAGGGAGAGGAAGTGTAATTCCATCAAAGGTGAAGGACCTGAAAGAAGAGAGAATGATGTAGAACTAGAAGTGTTGCCTGCTCCATTTCAGAGCTGTAAGTTACTCTTGATGATAAACTACCTGATAATTAAAAAAATAAAACTAATATATTTGACTACATAATGACCAGACAAAAATCATTTCTGTATTAGCTTTTGAATATATGAGCATTACCTTCTATAAGTAATTACAATTATTTATGAAAATATTTCAGATAAGGGAAACAAACGTCCCTTTCAGTTGGTCATGGTAGTCCAGAGACTCCTAAAGCAATAGTTATTGCTGTAACCATTGTTTTCCTCACATAACTTGAAGGTAAGCACCTGTTGTTGAAACTACTACACACTTTAGACACAGTACCTGGGGAAATTGTGCTGGGAATGACCTGAAAGCCTCCTCCCTGAGTACTAACTCTCATGGAATCTCGTTAAATAAGCTGCCAAGGGAGGAAAGCAATTAATAGACCTGCCCAGCATTAAAACCTAGAGGTCAAAGAATGAATGATCTGCACAAAAAAATATCCCTGACACTTCAGCAATGGCACTTTTAATTTGTGTGTAAACCAAATCTGTCTAACTGGACGTAAGGCTCACTCAGTAGGTCGGAATTCTTACCTCACACTGTAAACTTGGGCAACTATTCATGACTGGAGAAGTCACAGCCCCTATAGGAGAATTTACTATTGCTAATTTCCTATATCAATATAATGTCTCAGTATACTCTAAATTTATATTCTCATATCCACAATATAGGTAGCTCTCACCACTCATCAAAGAAACTTTATTTTTGCAACAGATAGAGACAATTACAAAGATCTGCAGCTGGTCAAAAATATAGAGAATAAATGATTTGGGGTTAGCTACTCCCAACTGATACATCTACAACATAACCCCCCTACCTAAGACTAAGCGAGCATCACAGAAGAGATGGTGGAAAGATTTAAACATCCAGAAGATCAGGACACTTGCTATTTGGCAGTGTCTAGTAGACATGACAAAGATGGTAAACTCATTATATTTCAACAGTATGTTTGCAAATAGGATTTGCATAATTATAAATCCAACTGACAAGTCAATGGACAAAATTTCATAAGGTTGTACCTCTAGATAAGTTTTAGAGATAATCAGTGGCTGTTAATTAGAGAAAATCGGTTTTCTCTAGGAAAGAGCACAAGGCTAGGTTATCCAATCCCAAATGGACTTGTCTACACAAGCAACACTAAATGGACTCAGGGTACTGTTATTTTTACTCAGTGTAAAAATAACAATCAAAGAAGCAATTCACAAAAATGAAAGGAAATAGAGAGTGTGGGAAGACTTGGAGATAGGAAGACCAAGGAGTGGAAATGTCAAATATACTGTCCACTTCTATGAAATTAACAAAAAAGAGTAAAATAATTAAGATGGGCATGGCAGTACATGCTTTTAATATCAGTATTTGGGATGCAGAGAGAGGTTGATCTCTGTGAGATGGAGGTTAGCCTGGTCTACATGAGTTCCAGGCCAGCTGTGGTTCCTGGGAGATGCTGCCTTGAACAAAATAAAACAAAACAAAAAACAAAACAGTAAAATAAAAATATTTCTGGTTTTCTTCAACCACTGGGTTGACAGTCTATTAAAAGCTGATAAAGTAATTATAAATGATAACATTGTCTTATTCATCTTCAGCATGTGTCCTGGGTGCAGAACCCATCAGTTCCAGAAAGGGCTAGGATGAGGGGTGTTCAATGAAAAAAATCACTCCAGTTCCATAACAATGCCTTCATAGGCTCCAACATTCAAATAAGCACATTGGCTTCTTCATAAACTAAGGGCTAATTACAATATCATATTTTAATAGAGTGTCACTTGTATCATATCCTATGCTCAGTTAATTGCTGATTGCTACATGCTTATGGGAAAATCATGTAAGTGGTTTTATAATCAATATACATCCCAAGGGATCTAGACTTCTAAACATGAGATCTTTCTTAATACCCAAAGTTGTTCATTTCAATGGCCAATCTGAGTCATGTTCCTCTTCCTCTGCTGTACTTTCATTGGTTTTAATAAAAGGCTCTTGTGCACATAGTAACAGCAAAAGATAGACGCCTGCTTAACACTAGGAGATTTTCACAATACTCAATTATTTCATATAAGGTAGGAAATCATTAAGGTTTTTCTAGTGAGTTCCTCTGCAGGATTTGTGTTCATGTGAAGCCATTATCTAGTGTAGTTTACAAAACAGCATCTGTATCGAATACTTGAATCAAAGGTGCTACATAATTGGCTCTGGTATATTTGTGCACATCTACAATAAATCCTGCAGTGTAGCTTTAATGAAGATGAGTGTATTATCAAATTAAACTATAGAGGGACTATTGTGAATATGTACATCATTTTAGTGAGAGTAAAAACCTAAAAGTAAAAAAAAATAGATCTTTGGTGGTATAATACAAATTAAATATTTTTGATTGCAAGATTGCCTTGTATTAATTTTGTAGCACTCAAATTTCATTACATGCATCCTCATAAGATCAGGAGAGGAAGACTTGACATACATAGAATCAAATGAAGAAAGCATGACACTGAGGCAGAAATAAGAGCAATGCACACACAAGTCAAGATAGATGATAAACACCAGGATTTAAGCGGGGCAAGTAAAAAGATCTTTTTAAATGATTCAGGATTCACATTCTTTTTGTACTTACTTTAGCCAAGTGAAACTGATTTTGGACTTCTAGGACCCAGAAATTTGAAAAGAAAATCGTTTATTTTATATCTCCAAGTTTCTGTAGTCCTCTCAGTGGCTCCAGGAAATAGAAAACTCCATAAGAAACAAATCAGGTGAGAACATGTGAATGCTGCTATAAACATTTATCAATTAAAATGCTGTATAAAAGATGGAGCATTTGAATCCATAATTATTGAAGAGGAAAGTTATATTTATTTAATAGACAATGTAAACATATATTCTTTCATGTACGTACAATAAGACTCTGATAATTGTGTAATAATCATTTTGTCCATATGTATATATGTTAATGAGGGTTCCCAGAAAAATACTGCATCCTGAACTGAATTTCCTGCAAGGCTGATCAACTGATTAACACTTCAGTGACTAGAGAGTTTGGAATGTTGCTGATCCAGAACTTATTTACAAGTATTTTCTTTAATCTTTAGTACCCAGATAACCACTCTTTGCCCACATTTTTCTGACCTTAACATCTTGTTACTAATAGAATGTATTAAACTAACAAAAGACACAGTTGATACGGAATTGCTATCAAAATGTTTGTGTGTGTATGTATGTATTTGTCTTCCTTATAATATAAATATTCTATTTGATCTCGTAACCAGGCAGGTATCTGATATCACCTTCCTAACGAATTAGACATTACTGGAATTACAATGATGTTTATAAGTAGAAAATTTGGAATATTTAGTTTGAGAACATAAACTTATAATTTTAAAATTAAGGATTTTAGTACATAACAACCTTAGTGTGTGACATTAATTCATATTATTTATATAACCTTTGGATTATATAATCTTTGGAAATCAACAATAAATTTATAATTGTTTAGAAAACTCAGCGATTTTTATCAATTTGCATATGGCACTCTCCTTGTACATGGTGCTGAACCTTTAAAAAGAAGTTGCTAAAATATTTAATTCTTTAATGCCTACAAAGGACCCAGGATACTATACTATGTCAATATTTATTTTAGTAAAACATTTATATTAATAAATATCTTGGGTTTATTTCTTCAATATGCTGTACTGAAAGTTTCCAAATTAAATTAATGTAAATTATTTCTGAAACATTACAAGTTTCATGCCAAGTTTAATGAAAATTTCTACAGTCATAGAAATTATGTTAAACCAATGTAAATTAATTCATATTTTAAATATTTTAAATCAAATATATTAATAATATGGTTAGCTCATGAAATCAATAATTGAATATTTCACATTAATAATCATGAATATCATTTATGTTAAAAAGTTTCAATATTTAAATAAATACCTTCAAATATATTTTATTATAATCAAATTATACTGATATTTTATGGATTAAAGTTGATAACATATATTGAATATTTGAAAACATATTGGAATTAATGTTCTGTACTTGTTATACTTCATTAATTATTTATTTAAGATTAAAATTATTTCATCTGGGCAGATGAATCAGTGGGTAAAGTCAACAAGTCTGATGACTCTAGCTAGACTCCAAGAACCCACATGATGAAAAGAGATAATCAATTGCAGCAAACTGTTCTCTGGTCTCCAAATGTACACAGTATTCATTCCTCACCCCCACAATAGATAAATGTAAAAATAAATTAAGTTAAAAATAAATTAACAATCTTATTCCACCAAATCACAAATCATGAATCTGAATAAAGAAAAGATAATGTGTTTTTCTGATGATGCAAAAGCAATTCTCTTATCCAACTTGTTCATGGTCCTGAAGGTTTCCTAAACTTAAATACTGGAGTGCATTTAAATTTAGTTAAATGAAACATAGACAGTTATTTCTGAATTCACTTTTTTGTAGACCAGAAAAAGTATGGTAGGCAGATAAAAGAAATACATGGCAATTGTTATCATTTAAATATGAATGAGTGTATCTGACATCAACATAATTTGCTTAGGGACCTTAACAATTCCCATCCTGCAGATGAAAATGTACTTTTCACAACATAAATACCAATCACAATTTGAATTTAAGTAAGGATACAAACTTCCAAGATGTGATCAGTCACACATATGAATTCATTGCAATGAATCATGCACAAGACCTAAGCAAGCTCAAAACAGACAAAATCACAGTATAAAGGGGAAGTGGGTAATCCCATCTCAAACAAAGGGGACTTTGGATAATTAATATCTGCTGGGAGCAGCAGTGTCTTACGAGGGATGATATTCTTGGTGGGCCCAGTGGATGGACTTACAGTGAAAGTCATTTGGGGACACAAATAAGACTCTGTAGATCTTGATATATATGAGAGTACAATAAATTTTGTGGGAGCATTAGTGGAGGTGTGAATAGGGAAGGACATCTAATACCATTAAACTATGTAGTATGGAAATGAAATTTTAAAAAATATATAAAATCAAATTGACAAAAGATTTCAAAATTGATTTCAAAGAAAACACTAGAATTTCAAGAACCAACGAGACATAACAGATAAGGGAGTCACATGTATTAGCTAGGCGACTTGAAAATGGAGATTTTTAAAAATATATTTTTGAGAATTTCATATGTGTATAATGAAATATGATCGCATATATAGCACTTTCCCCACACAACACAAACATATCCCTTCCAACTTCATTTCTTTATTTTAAGTCCCTAACCACTGCCCATATGTGCATGGGTGTTGGGTGCATGCACTGGAGGATGGGAGGAAAAGTAAAGGTTCTCCCTCCCTCAGCAAAATAACTCATCATTAAAGAGTATGGCCTGGATATCTTCTACCCTATCTATGTCAAGATTTTGTCTGGCTTGAACGTGCATGGGTCTTTTGAAGGTAATCATAGTGGATGTGCATTCATAACTGTGATAGCCATGCTATAACCAGAAGAAAGCCTATCCCTGTACTGCTCTTGGTACTCTAACTCTTATATCTGTCTGTCTCTTCTTTAGGATGCTTCCTGAGGCTGAGTGGTGGTATGGGCTTAATGTTGTTGTTGCATTGAAAGCACTTTCTGTGTATTTAACTTGGAGCACAAGCAGAGCCCAGGAAATTAGAAGGGAACTTTTATGAGGAGACTCCTTGAGGGAAGGGGAGAAATAGGTATCAGAAAAAAACAAAGTTTTGAGACTAAATACTGAGGACAGAAAAGATGAAGAAGAAAAGTATGCAGGAGTGAATGGGAGTGTTACCACCATGAGAAGGGGGCAGGAAAACTGATATGGAAGTGTGCTATCTCACAAACAACTTGAAAAAATGAAACGATGTGTGTCTATCACATCCCTAAACAAACTTAGTTTCTTATGGCATGCTAAATATGTATCCTTATAGTTACAGACAGGTATACCTCTCATCACTCATCAAAACAGCTTCTTTTTGCAACAGATAGAGATTATTTCAGAGTGTTCCACAACAAGTCCAATATAGAGAATAAATGTTTGTAAGATGCTTAGCCTTAAGTGAAACATCTACAATACAACTTCTATTCCTGAGGCTAGGAGAACATAAACCTACAGGGAGGAGAGAAAATATTAAGGCATCTCTCAATTCTTTCCAGCAAAGTGTCCTCATGCAATACATAGTAATCAACTCAGAAAGCCACAAGTAGTCAAAAGAAAAGACTGCAGAGTGTGTGTCCTTAGATGTAGGGGTCTGGGTATTGAGCAAGGCAAGCAATCCCAGATACCCTGAAGAGACAGCAGGTGTCTGGCCTTCTCTGCCTGATGTGATGCCCTGGCCTCAGGAAATATTGTAGACATGAATCTTCTTTTCCCCCACCCCAGACCAGAACCAGGTTTTTGGGTTTCGTTTCCTTGTTCCTAATATCCACGTCAGCCCTACAACCTTCCCTAAAGACCCGACCTTTAACTTTTCCGCCTTCTGTAACGGTCAGAAAAGCCTCCCTATATAAACCCCTGCCTTGGTTTTGATAACCAAACTGACCACCAACGTAGTATCCCGGGAGCTCCTCCTCCCGCTGCACTCTGAGCCACCTGAGAGCCTGTTAGATCATCCTCCATTCTCTGGCATGGCTGGAGCACAACAGCCATGCTGGAGATGGAGACCCACCCACATTTAGATAGGACTCCTATATTAAACCTCCGTCAAACAGGGCTTAAGGATCATTGAAGAATTGGGGACAGAAAGATTGTAAAAGCCAGGGATGGTGGATGACCATAAGGAAACCAAATTTTCTGGGCAGTTGCGAGCTTCCTCATTTGAATGTACAACAATGGTGACAGCATGCACCAGACTCATGCTGAATCAAACCAGACAACAACCCAACAGAGAAGTGGAGAAATGGGTACAAAGCCCTAACCTTAGCTAAGAAGCTATTGACAACTGATCTCTACTGAGTGAGCAAGAGTTGGTCTTTGAGGTACTGACATTAGATATGCTGATGAGGTTCCAGTGAATGAACTTATTCCAAGGGACAGCTGGAAACACAAACTTGACTTGATAGACCTTAGCATATATTACAGAGTGCATGAAATCTGGTGGGGCTTGTAGGGAGGGTTGCAGATTGGTGAGGAAGTTCTATTATGATAAAGATATATTATATGAAAAGCACAACAAACAAAAGTTATAAAATGGTCTGCAATAAGTTTAAGAACAATCACTAAACCTTATATTTGTGTAACTGTGAATATATTACATACCACTAAATTATACAACTTAAATGGATGAATTGTAATATATGAAAATTATATTTCAATAAAGATGTTTTTGAAAGTGAGAAAAAACGATAGGGAGATGGTCAAACACACTGGAAATGAAACAGGAGGGGAAGACACTGAGGGTTAAAGGATTAAGAGCATTTGAGTGGAAGGCTGGGGAAGGCAAATGGTTGTGGCTTAACTAAATCTAAGAATCGATGAACAACCCTTATGGAAACCAAATAGTCATTAAGTTACTTTCAAAATGTAACTCTGGAGGGAAAATGTGTTTGAACAAAATCACCCTGCATAATTGGACAATGTTATTCCCAGGAGACACAGGTTATTTAAAAAATGATTGCAGAATAAGGTATGAAATATCTCTCTAGGTGTTGTTGACCAGGAAGAACCAAGAGGTTAGAAAGAATAGCCAAAAGTAGTCTTGCCCTTGATTTTCATACATACCTTCATGGTAAGTCCCTGTTGCTGATGATTCACCATAACTTATGCAGTAGAACATAGGGAAATCTCTTTTAAACTATTTGGCAAACTTCTTTCCTGCTCGCTAGATTTCATATTGCTAGAAGGTGCTATGCAGGGTGCTGGGGGAGAAAAGACTGGACCCTGCATACTGAAATATCAACCAACAAGAAGCAAGTCCAAAGGTGTCTACTGGTCCAGTGGAGGATGGGGTAGGTGCAGGATTTCTGTAGGGTAACTAACAACTTTCAGATTAGATTTTTGACTCCAGATTCACGAGAGTGTCCGGTTCAGTGATACGCTGTATGGTAGAAAGAAAGCACAGTGGAATCAGACCTACTCCTCTGCCCTTTGACCTGAGTGATTGCATCTACATGTGCTCCCAAAACACATACATATACCACACATGCATACACACAGGATAGCAGAGAGAAAGAGAAAGAATGCCACTGTCAATATTTCATAGGTATAAAGGACACACTGTATTTATATATATTGATGTGATATCAGTAAATTATGTGCAGAATAAAATCTACACTACCAATTAATAGATGGGGGATTGACAGAATGTTATATAAATTTTAACACTTAATAAACTTGAGTTTGATGTTTAAACTAAGATCTACACTAAGAAAGAAAGATCCATAGTATTTTAGAATCCTCAGACTTGATGAATGGCTGACAAAAGTTTTCATAAAGGGATGTACTCTGAAACCATGGCACAATATATTCTAAATATATTTAGAATTTGAATATATGTGGGATAATCTTTCAGAGTAATGTTGTGCATACTGAAATTTCTACGAACAGGCCTAAAATGAGTACTATATAAATTTATATGACACAAGTATGACAGACTCAAGTACGTTGAAACATTTTTCTCCAAATTCTAATCATAGACTATTGTTGATTTCAGAAAAAATGTAGTATCAACTACTCTATCCTCTTTAATAACATTTAAAATTACTTGAAAAGATTAAATAGCAACATAACAGATTATCTTATGAAATTTTAATTGAGTGAAATGAATTAATCAGCTTAGTATTGAACTGCTGTGGTAATGAAGGCATTCCATCAGCAAGATCAAATCAGGATTAGCACCAGAAAAATAATACTGCTCTTCAGTGCCCCAGTTCTATGATGGGCTTGTGTCTGTTTGAGTTTCTGTGGTCCTGCACACGATGCCACCGTTGTTGTAAGTTCATATGAGCAGGGCTCCAAGGGCTTGTATGACCCTATTTCCATATGACCATGCACCCCTCCCTGGCTATGTGGCACATCTACAATGTATGGAACATAGAACAAGTGGTAAAATGGTCACTAATGAATCTCTCAGTCTCCTTAAATAAGCTCCTTCATACAACAGAAGGTCAGGAACACAAATGGTCAAAACTAGCTGAGGCACAGGGATAACGAGTCTGTAGAATGCTGATCATTGGACAGGACTGCCGTATTAAACGTCACCCATACAGGACTCAGAGGGACCAATATGGAATAGGGCAGAAAGATTTTTTTTTTGAATTGCCAAGAAAAATTTTGTAAAACACAAACTTTAGAATTGTGCCAGTGAAATGGTTCACTGAGGAAAGATACTTGCTGTCAAACCTAATGGCCAGAGTTTTATGCCTGTGTCTTACAAAGTGGAAAGAAAGGGCCAGTTCCATCCTCTGACTTCCACATGAGTGATGTGGCATGCACATGAACACACATAC
Organism: Eospalax fontanierii; assembly: GCA_035773235.1. Taxonomy (NCBI): domain Eukaryota; kingdom Metazoa; phylum Chordata; class Mammalia; order Rodentia; family Spalacidae; genus Eospalax; species Eospalax fontanierii. Next base: position 66,602,392 of record CM069524.1, on the reverse strand, counting down.
ACACACACTCACACACACACATGCATACACACATACAAATCAATGTAATTTAAAAAAATCTATTGGTAACTCAAAATTATAGTGATAGTCATATAAACAGCAGTTTAAGAACAGTTCATCTAAGAGGTCAATAGATTTACAAAAGATGCAGAAAAGACTTGTTACATTAAACTTTTCATCTAAAAGAAAGTGCTAAAACTTTATAATAGTTTATTTATAATAGTTTATTTCAATAATTTAAAAACTGAAAATAACAAATAGGAACTATGTATAATAGATAGTTTCATGTGGGTGTAAATAATAACATAAATCTATAAAATAATTTATCAAAAGCGGATGATAATGAAGATGAGCTTTATTTTTGGCCTGAGAATTTCATTAGCATATAACATAAGAGTTCATTGTCACATGCATGTTTGAACAGCACACATGCCATTGTCTTCATAGAAAATATGAAAGACCTGAACAATGAAGAGTAATAAAGTTAGATAAAAATTACCCAGTAATTTTAAAACAATGAAAACTTAAAAAATTCAAAGATATCACAATATACAATTTGGTTTATGTTATTATTAGGAACTGCAAAACTATTGAAATTTTCATGGGACCAAGGTATATTTTCTCTCACAAAACAACCTACAGTAAATAAGGATAAGTAGATATTTATCAACTCAGAAAATGTTTTCAATGTTTTAAAACATATAACCCTTACATGTTTATAGAATAATAATATTATTATAAATATTGCATAATAAATTTTGTTATCCTTACCAATTTCTGTTTAACAATACATAAAAAGAAATAACATGATTCATCTGAGCATTATCATTTACTGGCATTCAAAAATGTGGGAAATGTAGAGGTAGAATCCAGGCTGAGCACTTCCTCCAATGAGAGCTTCTTCATAGTCCTTTCAAAGAATGATGTCTTTGTATCATCTCCCCTTGAAATCTTGTTTGAAGATATAAATAAAATGTCATTGAACTTAGTAACACCAAATGTTCTTCTCTAAGGAAACCTGCACTGGGGCTCAGAAGACTTTGCTGCATCCCACATGAACTTTCAGGTAAATGCAATCATCTGACTGTAAATGCACAGCAATTACAAAGAACAAGTGTGCAAGGAAGCCTTTATTATTTTCTAATTCATGAAAACAGTGACTAAGTAAAAGACTTTTATAAATCATTTATATTAGCTAATTTGTTAACTAACTATAGTTAATGGAAAGTTGTTTTTGTTGTTTTGGAATCAATTGGCAAAGCTTTCAACCATGACTGAATTACTGATGGTATAAGATCAAAGGACAAAATAAAAAAATTTCAAAAGACATTTCAATGAAAGAATTTTTTTATCAAATAGATACCAAGAACGAGGGAAGGAGTTGACTTTCATCCTTATATCCTAACAATTTTATGCTGAGAGACTTTCTTGTGTTTAAACATTAACAATGAATAAATCTATTGATTTAATAATATTTTGTATATTGAATGTCAGGAAATATTGAAGGAATGATAAACATTACTTATGTGATAATTTTGTATAAATTCCAATTTATTGGGTGAAACAGAGTAAGAAAACACCTAAGCATACTTATACATTAATGTCAAATAGAAAAGAAACAGAAACAGAGAGGAAATATATAGAAATGGAATTAGACTGTATAGTAAGGAAATGTAACCGATGCCATGGGAACTCAGCTTTGAAAGGAGAATCAAGTTTACTAATGAGGAAGAGCAATCCTCTGGAGTCAGGGAGACCACATGTAAATACATAGCATATAGTCCTCAGAAGATGGTCAGTTTGATGAGCTTACTGAAGCTAGCAGATGGATTGGAGGCAGAAGAAGGAAAAGATGCATTTGTTGACATATTGTTGGGAACTAATATGTAAAACAAGAGAACAAACAATCTGAAAAGATTAAAAGAATGGAAAAGAAGAGGTATTTTGCTGAAAGTTTTTGGAATACAATTTGGAAATTAATTCTAAATTTAGTATAATTGCATGGTGATTGGAGAAGAGTTATGTAGGTAACCGAGGCACCATTAGTTATCTGGGGGGAAAATCATTAAGTTATCTAGAAGGCTTAAGGAATCAAATAATCACAGGAAAATAAAATGACAGTTCAGTGATCCTTGCATTTACTGAATATGAGACAAGCTTGAAGGGCACCCCAGAGAGTGGGATTACAACTGTAATTTGGCTGCATACCATGGGATGTCAATTCTTAGACTATGTCACATGCCCTGGTGCCATTTCATCCTAAACTAAAATTTATTTCTAACAATTTCTTTCCAATCATACCATTTTTATACTTTTGTAAATTGCTTCTGACTTTTTATGTTTTATACTTTCATGCCCATATGGGTATATCATATTTTAATATAGTTAGAGAGAAATATTACTTTATGTTTTTGTATGTGTGTGCTATTATATGTTTGACAATCTAAAGTGTTCAAAGCAAACTTTTTGTACAAGTATGAATATGCTGTTTTCACGAATGACTCGTTTCTGAAAGATACATATTTCTATGTATTTAACTTCCAATTCCTTGAATTGTCACAACTTTAAATGAAGGATACTTACAATGACAGTTCAGATATAACTCACATGAATTTTTCTCATGGCAGAAAATTAAAAGTAAAAAGAATAAACATAAAACAAGAATAATGCTAAATACGTTGACTTTCTTTTAAAAATTGGTTCTGTTTTTCCTTTTCTTTATTTATAAATGTGTGTTTCATCTCCTCTCTCTTAAAATACCCCCCATTTCCTCTTACTAATTTTATAACCACTAGAGATAGTCCAAATGAAGCATACATATCAAAAGATGCAAAACTCCCCGCTGTTCTGCTACTTTCCATGAGCTGTAGGTGTAGTAGATGGAATACTAAGGCAGTTCTCAGCTCTTAGGGAGGAACCTTCTTCATGCAGCAGAGTACTAGGCACACAGAAGGTTACAAATGCCCAAAGTATAGGGAACAAGTGAGTGCAGTGTAAGTATCCCTGCATAGGACTGCAGTATTAAAGCTCACCCACCCATGGCTCGGGAACATTGAGTAAGAGGATTTGGAAAGATTGTAAGAGACAGGATATTTGTTTAATAAGGAAACAAATATCTCCAGGGTTCCGGGACCGTGCTCATATGAATGTACAGTAACGGTGTCAGCATGCACAAGACCAGTGCAAACCCAGTAACACAAAACCCTAGCACAGAACTGGCGAAATGGGTAGCAGGCTCCAATCTTAGCCAGAAATCTATTAGAAGTTGATTACTTCTGAGTGAAGGAGAGTTGAAAGTCTTTAAAGTATAGAGGGTAGATAGGCTGACTAAACTCCAGTGGATGTAGTTCCACTGAGAGACATCTGGGCACACAAACTTGACTCAATTGAAATTAACATATATGCTAGAATTTATGAAATCCAGTGGGGAGATTATCTGGGGTACCGATGGAAGATGGGGATATAAAGACGATTAAGATAGTTTGTATGAAGTGTACAACCCAGAAAATCAATGAGAAATATACATTAAAAAATAAGTTTTTTTTTAAAAGGACCACAAGAGAAAAAAAGAGAGAACACACAGCACATTTGTCTTTCTGGTTCCCATTTCCACATACAGAAAACTTGATTAAAGCTCCATCCATTAACATGACAAGTTCACAATTTGGATAATCTTTGATAATCTACTTTGATTATCTTTGATAATCTATTATTCACAGATGAATAATATTTGAGTGTTTAAACGTGCTACATTTCTATTACCCATTCCTCAGAATGGTTGACAAAACAGCCAGCTCTCAACTCAAAGGGATAAAATAGAACATTTATTCTGGAGTCAATTATGAGTGACCATGGCCTGGGGACACAGATTTAGGCTTCCCCAAATGCCATTTTCTAGTAGGGTACCAATTTCATAAACTTTTTATATTATTAGAACAAAGTTATATATCAGAACACTTTTAAAAATATATTGATGGGTATATTTGATAGATAGGTTGTAATAAAATGGAATGAGTTCAGCTACAGGTCCCAGATGCTATCTGATAACATTCTTACCCTTTTGGTTCAAAGAAGCTGAGATTCTTTATGCTAATGCATTTCAAAACTTTTTATATCTTAGTCACAGGATTTTAGTAGATGTGGACAAGAATGACTGTTTAGGGACCTAAGATATTACAAAAATAAATTATAATTAAGTTCTGGACCTGCAACGTTCCAAACCCCTCACATTCATTGAATTAGCTGAACAGCCTTGTAGGAAATTCAACTGAAGATGTGGATTTTTATCTAAGATCTTTCATTCATAAATTTGTGGACATTTAAGCATTTTTATTTCTCAGCTATTTTAATTAGAGCAGCAATGAATATATATCTCTGCAGTATCATATAGAAGTGTATGAGAAGGGAATAATATGAAGTTGTAAACAAGTTAGGGGATGGGAGGGCAGGGTAGAGGATGGGGTAGGAATAACTAACACTAAAAAACCTTCAGAAAACTTATTTGGAAATCTATGAATATAGCAGCATTCTAAAATATCTACATATATAAAGAGTTTAAATAGAACTTCCTTATAAGAGGAGGAAGGTGATATGCATTCAAAGGTGACTAAAGTAATCATGAACCCAATTGGCGAGATACATTCATGACCAGCTTGGAAAGATATGCCCCCGGCACAATACACCACAAATAGCATGGGGCTAAGAAACCACTTTCTCACTGTGGCCTGTTATACCATTTTAAGGGCCAGAACCTGTTGCTAGATGTAACATAAGCCCTAGTAGGGAACCTACTATTACTATTCTGGTAAATGGACATTGTATTCAACTTCCTAAAGACTTACCCTCAAACCCATAGATAACTATATCATCAGAAAAGGTTCTGTTCACAGTATATGCTATTAACACAGAGAACCACAACTAGTCAACATACAGAGAATGAGGAACTGTCAACTACTCAGAGCAAAATGAGACAGCTATATTACACCTCTTCCTCTGAGGGGGCGATTGTTACAGAAACAGGGGCTGAAAGACTGTAAGAAAGAGCCAGAGATAGGAGATAATTAAAAGAAACATTATTTTGGGGATACAACATAGCAGTTGCACAGATGAACTTACAGCAGTTGTTACAGCATTCTACACACCTGGGGAATCTCAAGCCAGACATAAGCCCAGCATAAGGATGGGTGGTAATGTAGTCCCAACCCTAGCAGAGCTATTGGCAATTGATTGCTGCTGGGGGAAGGAGAGCACATTTTCCTTAAGCATATGTTCCCTGGTAGGTCATCCATGTTCTAGTGGATAATCTTACAACAGGGAATATAGAGGCAACACAAATTGGATTTGAAGGGCTTTTAAAAAATTGAGGACTCAAAGTTGGGTGGGTAGAGAATGGAGGGTAGAACTGGGGGAGGAAGATGGACATAACCAAAATACATTTTACAAAATTCTCAAAATATTAATAGGAAGTAAAGCAATAAAATTGCACATTCTGAACTTGATGAAAGAAATTGGAAATTATGTTCATTTTTAACTAAAAAAACTCACAGAAAGCTATGAGGGACTTCAATATTACATTATAGAGAAAGATACCGAACTTCCTAATCAATAGGGGGAAAACTGAATTCCAGGCTAGCGTGGGGGTTGGGCGAAGAATACAGGGACTACCTGTCTCAACAAAACAAAATGAATAAATTCTTTGAAACATTTGATGGTTTGTCCATGGTAAAGTCATTTATAATTTGGAGAATAGCTGGACATGGTGGCTCATGCCTTTAATTGAGCTCAGAGGGAGGCCTACCTTTGTGAGATATAGGTCAGTTTAGTATACATGGCAAGTTCCAGGTGACTGGGGCTAAGGTAGACATTGCCTTAAAATCAAAATAAGCCATCAAAATTATAAATAAGTTTAATATTTAAAGAATCTTGTGAAAATCCAATGAACATTTAATTTTCAAACAAACTTTAAATTATGTTTATATAAAAACCAGATAGACAATTGAGCAGGGTACATTTATTAGCTGTAATTATTCTCATATCACTGTTGATATCAGTGCCATATCATTCCATTTTGCCTTTTTGTCTCTGTCACCTTCTGTCTCTTCCTCTCTCTATCTGCCTGTCTCTCTTTCTATATACTTCTCTCTCTGTGTCATGCATTCACAGAAACACACACACACACACACACACACACACAAGCAGATACATATCCACAGGCATAGGTGCCTGCGGGAACCTTAATTACTTATAGCAAAGGCCTTAATGGTTATCCATCTCAACATCTCTTTACAAGTTTTTCTTACAAAATTGTAGTGTAACTGTTTACTTAGAACTTGTGAATGTTCAACATTGTAGAGATAACGTCATGATATGATATGGTAAGATATCTTAATAACTTGCCTCATTACCTGAAGCACCATTGATTGCTTGAATCTAAAAGGCAAATCTTGGTATAAAAGTATGAAATAATTTATCTACTTTAAAAACAAATAAAGCAACCCCAACTATTGAACTATTTTTTCTTTAGGCCTTTCTACTAACAGTATTTGAAGCCTTTATAATGACTTTGGTCTGTGTTCTATGTTCTTTCTGTAACCATCTCAATGGGTCACTTGTACATAGAGGTCAGATAAAACAGCTTTGTAACATCAAAGGAAAATAGTCCAGCTATTTTCCAAATTATAAATGACTTTACCATATCTTTACACATCTGAGACATCACAAACTTATTTGATTATTTGTATTAGCGAACCATAGAGTCGTCAATGATTTTATCTTATTTATTTTTGTATGTTTATATGTACATGGATTTTTAGAAACCATCTGGCTGTATATCCATGATGGTTCATGAACTCATTATGTAAGCTCATTATGTAACCCTGGATGACTTCAAAATCCTGCTCCTCTTGCCTCAGACTTCTGAGTGCTTGAGTTATAAGCTTGAAATCTCATAATCAGATTTTGTTTTATTAGTTGATACTCCTTCCTGTAAATTAAAAACAAGAATGTCATGAAATAAAAGTATATAATTTTTGTATTTTAATTGGATTAAAATAATTAACTCATTCATTTGCCTATGTATTTGTGTTGGGTTCTTACTATATCAAAGTCTGATTCAGAAACACATCTAAAATACATAAGGTCCCTCTATTTTTTTGTCTTCATCACTGATGTAGGCTTTTGTGTCAGTGGAAAACAACTTTAGTATGAAGGTCAGTTGGGAACACAGTTAGTCCTTCAGACTAAGTCCATTTACTGGATCCACTAAGACAATTGTCCTAGTAAGACAATTTTTCCCTATCCCAGTAGCCATCAATTGCCAAATGTTCATTAGACTGGGTTAAGATTTCTTATCCACTTCCCTATGCTGAGATTTATTCTAGTTTGAGCTTGCAAAGGACTTGTGTGAGCTGTCATTATTGCTGAGAGTTCATATAATAACCTGACCAGCAGTCTGGAAGATTCTGTTTCCTTGTAGTCATCCATACCATTGACTCTTATGATATTTCTGCATTTTTTTGACAATGATCACTGAGCCCTGGGAAACAGAGGCTTGAAATAGGTGCCCCATTCATGTTTAAGCACTCTGTGGTTTCTTGTCTCTGCACATTGGCTAATTGTGGTTTTCTGCATTAATCACTGTATTCTGAACAAAGAAACTTCCCTTGTGAAAGTTCAGAGACGCATTCATACTAAATGTAGAGGTTGTGCTGTAGATGTGTCACTTATGTTTAAGTGTCTTACACATATTCTCTGTGTTTGAACAGTTCTAAACGTCTGTAATAGTCTCTATTTCTTGCAGAAAGAAAATTCTTTGATGAGTAGTGAAAAGCACACTTGTCTGTAAATATGAGGATGCATATTTACATTTAGAATAATGGTACTGCACATTAATTCCCTCCCACTGAGTGGCTTTAAGTCCATTAGACAAATGTTGATTAACCCCAAAAGTGCCACAACTGAACTAATAGTAATAGTTGGCTGGGCCACTCATTGTTTATAAGGATTTACAGCTAGATGGGACCAGTAAGAGGTTTTTTCTTCCCCCTTGGCATTTGGTATATTGTGTCTGATATGTGACCAAGAAGAAAGCTTCTAGGTCAGTTTCTGCTTCATCTAAGTCCTATATCTGAAGTGTGACCTGTTTTCAGCAATCTGCTCTTACTTCAAGTTCTGGGAAGCAATCAAAGGATATGGAAATAGCCTGTTTTATTTTAGAGTCTCTTGGACTGCCTAGACCAACAACTCAAAGGGAAGCTCTTAGAATAAAGAGATGAGGAAGACAACAGAGACAGGAAGAGCTCCTATGCTCATGTGTTGGTAGAACTGATATAGGGAAAATGAACATATTACCAAAAGCAAATTACAGATTCTCCATGACTTTCATCACAGAAATAGGAAAATCCATCCTAAAATTCACATGGAAACATAAGAGATGCCAGATAGTCAAAGCAATCCTGAGCACAAAAAGCAATTTAGGGCAGATTACTACATCAAAGCTCAATCTATATTACAGAACTATAGTCATAAATACATCACGGTACTGACACAAAAGCAGTCATAAATGAATGGTAAAATAAAACACTCCAACATGAGTACATGCAAGTACAAGTAACTTATATTTGACCAAGTTTCCAAGAATTTACATTGAAAAAAATGACAGCATCTTCAACAAGTGATGCTGGCAAAATTAGATCTCCACCTCTAGAAGAATAAAATTATTCCCATACTTATCAGTTTGCACAAAAGTCAACTCCAACTGGATCAAAGACTTCAATGTGAACACTGAATTGTTTAAACTGTTAGAGGAGTGCATAAACCGTATCCTAGTATACTTTATAAGCTTTAGGTGCAGGATAGGAGTTTATAAACCAGAAATCAGGATTGCAGAAAATAAATTCAACAATTGTAAAATAGGCCCTCATTAAACTTAAAAAGCTACTGTATAGCAAAAGAACCAACAAATTCAATAGAGGATGCTTATAGAAAGGGACAAAATCTTCACCATCAATTCATCAGACAGGGAATTCATATCCAAAATATGCGAAGAACTCAGAAAACAAAGAAGCAAGGACACAAATGACCCAATTAAAAGTTTGCTGTGGAACTGAACAGAGAGCTCTCCAAAGAAAAAAGTAACACTTTTCTAGCAGTAGTTTGAATAAGAAATCTCTTAACAAATGTAAAGAATTTGGGTGTATTGATTATTATTATTTGAGAATCTCACAGATGGATGTAAAATTTTTGGCGATATGCAACCCCATAATCCAAAACATACTGCTCCCATCTTCACGCTCTTTATAATTTTTAACCACATATGTCAAACTAATATTGCCGATATGCACACAGAGTTTAGGCCATCCACTGGATTTGAACAACCTTCTAGAAGTCATGCTACTGAAGAAAATGACTCTCTGTCTCCTACAAACCATCAATTGCTAATAGCTCCTGTTTAAGGGTGTAATCTACCCTTTCTCTACCCATGGTCGAATGTTGACTCCATTGCTCTTGTATAGGCAAACAGCTGTTGTGAACTCATGAGTGAAGTCACCCTGTCATGTACAGAGGGTAACCGTTGTCAGCAGTCCTCCAGTACCTCTGCCTCTTACAAATTTCCCTCCACCTCTTCCATAATATTGCCTGACTTTGTAAGGATGAAATAAACATATTTCTACAGGAACAAGCACTCGTCAGTCAAATGTTTTCGTATTGTTAACCAGTTGTGAGTCTCTTGATTTACTTTTTTTCTACCCACAGCAAAAAGAAGACAAACAACATTTTAAAATTTTTATTTATGAACAGAATTTTTCTGTATCTTTTGTTCTATGCTTATAACACATTACTTAGACTTATTCAAGGACTATGCTGGCTTAATTATTATAATTATGTATCACTGCTCACAATTCATTCTTTTCTTTCAAATTGCAATAGATGGGTAAGATTATTTACAGTTCCATGTAAATGTTATAATGTTAGTTTCTCCGAAATTATCCAACTGAAATTACTATTCCTGTTGAAGCTATAAAACAAATCAGAAGAACTAATATCTTCAACTTGTGTCTTCCAGTTCATAAAGTTAGTTCACTTCTTTTTCATGTACATCTTTTAAATATTGATGAGCATAATTTTATAAATTTCATTATAGCAGGGCCATGTGTCTTTTTTAAAAAATGTATCCCATCTTATATTACAGGTTGCTGTTGTAGATAAATAAAAGTAAATCCTACTCAGCAAATGAAATTTGGCAGAACTGCTTAACACCTGTCATGTCAATGAGCAAGAAATGTTTGCATTAGCTGAGTTGGGACAGGTAAAATCCTTATACGATACATATTTTTACAGCAGACTTCCTGCTTTCTTGTTACCTTCCATCTAATACTATTACACTATTCCACTGGCAGGAAATGACCTTACTTTCTATATGCCAAAGTGAGTAATATAAAACAATTTCTAGTGACTGATGACTTTTAAAGTTGCATTTTATTTTCTGTACTTAAAAAGATGAAGAGTCGGTGGTTAGTGCAAAAGCAACTGCTCCAACAAAAGGCAAAATAATACTCTCACATATTTTAAGTAAAATTCTTTACTTTGATTTTTATTTTGGGGGGGAGAAGGGAATTTTATAAGTTCACTGAAGTCATTTATTAGCTCTATGCATTTTATAGATTCTCAACCATTTATCTGTTAAAAAGCTCTGTCATGAGCTGGTGAGATGACTCAGCACAGAAAGGTGCTCTCCTGAAGTCTGATGACTTGAATATACTCACTGACAAGCATAATGTAAGGAGTTAGTCAATTCCTATACATTTTCTTCTGACTCCTACATATAAACTGTGGCACATTCAAACCAACACACGAATACACAGAGACATACACACACACACACACACACACACACACATACACACACAGACTGGAACATAAAATTGGTGTGTGGCATGAGATTAGTTTCATCTCTTCAATTACAATTGTTAAATCCTTTTTTATTTCTAATCCTAGTTTTAATTTCTTAACCCCATGATTAGAAATATTCATCCCAGCAAAATGCTGAGTATAGATAGAATGGACACATTTATTTTGCTCCTAAATGAAAAAGAAAGTTTTCGATGTTCGAACATTAGGGATGATCATAGTTGTAGAATTGGTTCCTTCTCTGAATACATCACTCTATGTCTTTTTCTTCCATCCACTTAGGTTTTATAGTATATTCTGAAATTCAGTTCTGAAAATTTTCAGCAATTTCTTTTTTGTTAAATGTATTTAAACATTTTAGAAAATTTTATTGATTTGATTGGATAAATTGAAATTATTTTGCCCATTACTCATTTACATATTAATTTATACCACCCTGCAATGTTGGTATAGACCATTGTTGGCAGTCACTTAAATATCTATTTCTTTAATAAACTCATATTTGAAAAATTGGAACCCAAAGATGTGATAATCTTTAAAGATGACTTTGGATGTCATTTGGTCATGAGGGTGGGGGCCTGATTACCATGAATAGTATCCTGAGAAGGAAATGAGCACACAGAGCTCTCTTCTCAATCTGGGGAGGATGCAGAGTAATTGGCACATATTCCTAAACTGAGAAAAGGACATTTACCAACAAACTAACCATATTCACATTCTGATCCCAAAGTTCAGCCTCCATAATCTTATGGAATAAATTTCTATTACTAAATCTACCCAGTCCATAGTAATTAATATAGTAAAAGCAACCAAAATCTAACACAGTAATCATATACCACTTTTGTAGATGACTGTATTTTACTTAATTATAACTCATTTGTATTATGAATAATCCAACATTTTTATGCATCTGTCAATTATGGGGTATATTTTTCAGCCTTATGAAACAATTTGGAAGCATATTGTTCCACTAAAATGTAAAAATAAAATTGTGTCACTTATTCCTTAGTTTATTTAAATTAAATTTTGTAGTTAAATTATTGCTGTATTGAATTTTTAGATTTTTTTATTTGGAATTTTTAGATTTCATCTTTTAGGAAGACTGAAGTATAAATGTAATTTATTTCCCCAAAACAGCACTAGTTCAATAGTATTCAATTAGTATCTATTTTCAAATTGATGTAATCTATAATCACTTGGGAAGAGGAACCTTGATTGAAGAATTGCTTAAATGAAGTTGGCCTGTGGCCATGACTGTCAGAGATCATCTTGATTGATTGTTGATATGGGTTGGCCCAGCCCATCCTGGACAGCACCATCTCTAGGCACATGTGCCAGGGTGTATAAGAAAACAAACCAATTATGACCGAGTGAGCAAGCCAGAGACCAAGCTAATAAGTTGCCGCTTTCTGCCATGGTTTCTGCTCAAAACTCCTAACTTGACATCCTGCTCTGACTTCTGTAATGACAGATGGTTATCTTTAAATTTAAGTCAAATAAACCCTCTCCTTGCCAAGTTGCTTTTGGTCAATGTTTTGACCTAGCCACAGAAAGCAAGGTAGAACAATTATTTGACTATAATTGTCAAAAAAATCATTTATTCACACCTAAGCTGTGTCATGTTTGCTGTGATGTGCTATTTATAACAGTCTTACATTTCACTTTAACTGCTCTTGAATCTGCAGAGGTTCAGGGTTGCTTCTGGTACTGACCCTATGTGTTCTTTGCCTTAAGTACTCTCTCTGTGGCACTTTCACTATGATTTTCAGATAGTTGTATTTTGTTTGTTATTCATTTTAACTTTAACTTAAGTCTTGGATTACACAATTTTAACTCTTGATATATTAATTTTAGTTACTATTTTGCTCTGTTTTTTCTTAGTATCATAATTTGGAAGTTTAAGCTTCTGTTAGTGATGTTCTACAAATTTTGATAAATTCTGTTTGCCTTTAAAGTTATCTCATATATTTTTAATATCTCTAACAATTGATCCATACAACTCCATTTTCTTTTCATGTGTGTGTGACTAAGTTATGGAACTATTATTCTAAAAATATTTATTTTGTTCTTGGTGATTTCCCCTTTTATCAATTAAATATTTGGCACATAATTTTTTTTTACTTGTGTAGTACTGTTTCACTTATGTTGAAAATTCTCAGAAACAATTTGTTGATAATTTTCTTTATTTTTAAAATATGGATATCATAACATAAGGTGTCATATAAAAATAATATTGGAATTTATTTCCATAATTATTTTTATTTCTACTCAGTTGCTCTTCTTATAGTTCATTAGTTTATCTTTAATTAAATAATATTTATATCTTGCCTCATTCTTAAAGTGTTTTATTGCTTAAAACACTTTATTGCTTCATTTGTTACCTTTGGACTTTTATTGCATGCTCTATAACTACATCATTTGTATTATGCATAGGTGTTTTATTGTTTTGCTGAGTTTGTTTATATTCTTTTCCAATTATGAGTGTTTTCTTTCCCTCATAAACTTATAGATTTGTGAATTTTCTTACTGAAACATTTAAAACTCTCTCAGTGCCTTCAATATTTATTTTGATATTTGTTTGTGGATTCGATTGGTTCTACATATTATCATAGAGACATCCACAACTTTACAGTTTCAGATATGAATTTCTCAACTGAGGACAGTGTCTAACATAGATTTATGTATTTGTTCATTCTTTTGTTTTTGTATTTTTTTCCATACAATCATTTATGTTTGGGTTGTAATAGTTTTATTTTCTGAGACATGAGATTTAGTAAGAATTTCAGCATCTGTTATGGAAATATCCAGTTAATCATACTATAAAGGTTTTATTTCTTAAGATTATTTTATGAGGTAAAAAGTCATTTCTGATTCATTTACCAGTACAAATTCTAAATGCTTCCTTTCTCTAGAAATGGAAAAATAAAATGGAAGGGAGAGTAAATCCTTTGCAACTTTATTGATACTTCACAAGGAATTTATCCCTATCATCGTATAGAATCTTAAATTATGCATCACTTAGATAAAAATATAAAAATAGTCCCCTGATATATATGCTAGAAAAGAGAATAATGTTTGAAAAGATAGATTACAGTTACATCCCCTCAAAAAACAAACAAACAAACAAACAAACAAAAACTAACATCATTCTAATTGGAGAAAAATTAGAAGTGTTAACAATAACATATTGAACAGGACAAATGCGTCCACTACCTCCACTCCTTTTCAAAACAGTGCTGGAAATTCTTGCTAGAGCAATAAGACAAGGGAAGTAAATTCAAGGAGTACTAAGTAGAAAGGAAGAGGTCAAATAGTCACTAATTGCAAAAAATATGTTGCTATATAGGAGAGCTCCAAAATTCCACCAGAAAACTGTCAGAAATGATCAAAACTTTAAGAAGCTGGCAGGGTTACAAAAATAACTACAAAAATCAGTAGCCTTCCTGTAGAACAAGAAAAGACAATAAAGAGTGTCATTCAAGGAAACTCTCCCATTCAAAATAACCTCAAAAATAAAATACTTAGGAATTAACCTAACCATAAACATTAAGATTTCTACAATGAGGAAAATTTCAAATATTTAAAGAAAGACACCAGCAGATAGAAAGACCTACATGCTCATGGATTACTAGCAACAATATTGTGAAAATGAGTATCATATCAATTGCAATCTATAGAGTCAATGTAATGCTAATCAAATTGCCAACAACATTATTCACAGAGCTAGAAAAAAATCATACTGAAATTCAAATAAAATCACAAAGACCCCGAATTACCATAGCAATCCTGAGCAAAAAGATCAAACCTGGGGGAACATCCATACCAGATCTCAGATTACATTACAGATCTGTAGTCATAAATAAGCATGGTGGTAGCACAAAAAATAGACAATTAGATCAAGACCCAAACATGACTGCATGAGTTTTAGCCACCTGATATATTTGACAAAGTTACTAAGGATCCACAATGAAGGAAAAACAGTACCTTGGTGCCAGCAAAACTGAATATCACCTGTAGAAGAATGAAATAGACCCTTATCTTTCACCCCGCACAAAAATCAATTCCAAATGGATCAAAGACCTAAATATAATACCCGAAACTCTGAAACTTCTAGAAGGAAATGTTGGCAGTACCCTACAAATAAAGCTGTAGGAAAGGAGTTTTGCATCAGACATCAACTGCTCAGGCATTTAGGTCAACAATCCATAAGTAGGACATCATTAAGCTACATAGCTTTTGTATAGCAAAGAAACAACCAAGGAATGGAAGAGAAAACCTACTGAGTGGGAGAAAATCTTTACCACCAACACTTCTGACAGATGATTAATATCCAAATATATATAAAGAACTCAAAAAACAAAGAAATAAAAAAATAAATGCCTCAATAAAAAAAGATGGACTATAGACCTGAATAGAAAGTTCTCAGAGAAATAAAAGTAGCTATGAAACACATTAAAAATGCTCAACATCCTTAGTAATTAGGGAAAGGCAGATAAAAATCACCTTAAGAAGCCATCTTACTCCAATGACATTGGCTACAATCAATAAAAGGAAAGACATCAAATCCTGGCCAGGATGGAGAGAAAGGGGATTGCTTATTCATTCTTGGTGGGAACACAAACTCATGTAACCAGTATGGAAAGCAGTTTGGAGAACTCTCAATAAACTAAAAAGGAATTTCCTATATGATCAAGTAATAACCCTCCTTGGCATATACCCAACAGCTCTCCTAATGCTAGATGAATATGCAATTGCTAGGGATATAAATCAATCAGTGGTCAAACCCAGCCCTGAAGAATAATAAACATAATGACCAGCACAGCAAACTACCTCTATTGTTTATTATGAAGTAGCGGCACTGTTATCTGGCAGGGAGTAATCACCAACTATCTGATTGAACTCAAAGCTCTCTCAACGAAGTGAATTCATATGTGGCCCTGTAAACAGAGCCAAATATACATGGAGAATAGATAGATATAGATATAGATTAGATATAGATATAGATTAGATATAGATAAATTTCTTACCATAAGCTATAAATGGATCCTTATATTTACAGACAAATATGCATATGCCATTCATCAATGAAGCTTCTTTATGCAACAGATGGAGGCTACTGAAGAATCCCACAAAGTAGTCAAACACAGAGAATATATGTCTGAGAGATGCCCAGTCCCAGATGACACATCTAAAGTTGAACCTCTACACCTAAGACTCATGAAACATAGTGGAACAAGTGGTAGAGAGAAAACTAGTGCATCCCATAACTTTCACCAATGAAGTTTCTTTATACAACACAGTGAGATACACACTGAAGACCACAGTGGCCAATTTTTAAAGAATAAGAGACTGTAGAGTGTGTGTCCATGGACAGCACCTGAATATTAAATCTCACCCACCCACAATTCAGGGATCATTTCTGAAAAGAGGCAGAAAGATTGTAAGAGCCAAGGCTGGTTAATTGATGTAGGGAAGCAGAGGGTTTCAGGTCACTGGAAGGTTGCATTTGAGAACTTATGACAATCGTGACTTCTGGCACAGGATCTATGCCAACCCAATCAGACAAGGGCCCAGAGTTGATCAAGAGAAATTAGTGGCAGGTTGACCTTAGACTGGGAACTACTGGACACTGATTACTGCTGGTTGAGGAAAAGTATGCCTTACATTCAGTCGGAATAGTCTGACATCTGGGTACAAATGCTTGCTAGGGAAGAACTTAACGTGTGTGGCAGGATGCATGAGGTCCTGTTGGGAGTGCAGGGTATGGATGGTGTGGATAGGTAAGGAGGTCTAAGTTTGATTAAGAAGCATTGTGTGTATAAAAGACCAATAATATGTTTTTACAGAAACAAACAAGCAAACAAAATATTCCAGAGAAACAATCAATCTGCATGATCAAATTTGAATCTGTTTAAGGATCAAAAAACCAAAATTCACCTACCACAGCAGGTTTATAGTGAACATTCACTCTAGAAATGTTGATATTATTTAAATAAATAATGTCATCTCTAAAATAGTTGCAACATCTTGCTAATTTTTGTGTGACTCATAGTTTGGTTGTAAAAGCATATCCAAAAGAACTGTAGACTACACTTGCATATATACTTGTATACATTCATGAAATTATTTGCAGTGTACACGTGTCTGGTGTTGGAAACTGATCCTATGACCTTAAACAAAGGGATGCTTTCTAGGAAAACATTCCATCACTGAGCTACATTCCCAGGTTAGAATACTTTTGAACAAAAGAAATATTTTGAACACTGAGGTAACTGGAAAATTTATTAAGCTTACCATGGCAAAGAGGAATTTTTATAGTCTAATATCCTGTTCTTGAATCTCAGAATCTTATACGTACTCTTTGTAAAGTCATTCTAAAAGGAGCATTTTATTTCATGAACTTGTAATCATATAATAATTACTGTTTCCTAGAGGAATCCCATGTAAATTTTGTTGAGAACCTTTAAAAACCAAACATTAACAAATCTCTTTTGATGTATCGTCAATGTAAAATGAAAGGAAATGCAGTCATAATGAATGGAAGGTTTAGGAAAATATGCTTATTGCATTTGTGTTTTAATCTTCCAGGCATTTCATATTTCATGCTAAGATTTGTCTTCTCTGTCCCTTAGTTCTTAGTTAATCATTTTTCTTTCTTTTTTTCCTTCCTTCCTTCCTTCCTTCCTTCCTTCCTTCCTTCCTTCCTTCCTTCCTTCCTTCCTTCCTTCCTTCCTTCTTTCCTCTTCCTTCTTACTTTCTTTGAAACTTTGTTTTTTAATTCATTCTTTTTTTACGTTTATGGTTGTGCCTGCATGTATGCGAGTGAACGTGTTTCATGCAATGCCCACAGAGGCCAGAAGATGGCAATAGAGCCCTTGGAACTGAAGTTAGACATGGTTGTAGCTGCTATGTGGATTCTGGGAACTGAACCTGAATCCTTTGCGAAGGCAGCCAGTGCTCCTTCCTGATGAACCAACTCTCCAACCCCTTTCCCTTTTTTCATTCTTTTCCTCTCCCTCTCTCTTACCCTCCCTCCCTCCCTCCCTCCCTTCCTTCCTTCCTTCCTTCCTTCCTTCCTTCCTTCCTTCCTTCCTTCCTTCCTTCCTTCCTTCCTTCCTTTCTTCCTTCTTTCCTTCCTACCTTTCTTCCTTCCTTTTATTCTCCCTTCCTTTATATTCCTGTTGGGATCTCATGTAGCACAGGATAGCCTCCAACTTTTTGTGTAGATGAAGATGACAATGAACTCTTCATTCTCCTGCCTTCGTGTCTCAAGAACTAAGATTACAAACGTGTGCCACTGTAAATAGTGAATTTTCTGTTCTTGCTTTTTTTCTATCACTCTTTGTCCTTTGTTTCAACTTCGTTGTGATCTCCCTAGTCTTCTCACATTTGCCACGGCAATATTGCTTTCTACCTTTCGCTAATAATATGAAATGTTACACATTCATTTTCTTTACAAGCCGTCTCCTGAGGATTTTTTTTTTCATTCTTTTCAGTTTTTGTGCTTACCAGTGATATGGATCCTATTAGAAATTTGATGATCTAAACCATTGTCCATACTTGCTGCACAAACAAATACAAGGACCCTTCATTTGATTATTTTTGAGTTACTAGAGTTATTATCTCATGTTTACAATGTAAAACAAAATTCATTTCTTTTCTTCCTAAAACAATCTTTGTTTCATAAAAGAAATAATACAAAGCCTTCTTACTTAAAATGAATTTTACTGATTAAGTTTCCAGTAAATATTAGCAGATGATGATAAAAATGTAAGGATGAATAAAGCTATAAATGATCTAAATGCTTTTGCATGTCAGGATGATTTTCATCGTTAGAATGGGAAATTATATTGTGTACTTGAGATACCATCTTTTGTTTGAGCTCATATCAATGGTTATCTATAATAATTATAAGTATTGTAATTAAATTATTTTATGTAGTTTTAAAACAGTGCTAAAACTATTTCTAACTTACAGACAACTGAAAAAAACTAGAAAAACCTGTGATTTGTGGAGTAACTGGGATTAAAATATCATGAAAAATAGAAAAAAAAGTGATATTATGGCCTTTTATTTTCATTTTAAAACTATTTTATTATTTTTATTTTATGAATATGAGTTTATTGCCTGCACATGTGGAAATGCACCTGTGTGATGAAGTCCCCATGGAGGTCAGACAAGAGTGTAGGACTCCCGGGAACTGGAGTTACTGATGGGTGTTAGACACCACATGGGCTCTGGGACTCAAACCCTCATCCTCTGAAAGAGCACCCAGTTCTCTTAACCACTGGGCCAACTCTCCAGCCCCTATACTATGGCTTTATCAACAAAATAAAATTTCGCTAACACAATTTTTATATATTTTTTGTAGTGAATTCAAATCATCACTCTGTGAGCTAAGAATTTTATAATGTAATGATAGATCAATATTTTATCATTGGCAGAGTTTTATTCACATTTATTGACTTTCTACTTCTGTCATGTTTTTCAGTATTTTCCAAATATTGATGGTATTATAATATATTTTACTCCAAAGCATTAAAAATTAGATATCAATGAATTTATTCACTCCTAGAACTGCTTAAAGCATATAATTTAATTCTTAAAACATAGAAATGTGATGTTTCCACAAATGTATAAAGAAGGCCTCTTAAAATATTTTATTGTTTTTTTATTATGGATATGAATATATTGCCTTCATGTGAGTAAGTACACCCATGTGGTGCAGTGTCTGAGGTGGTGAGAATTGGGCATAGGATCCCCTGGAACTGAGTTGCAGATGGCTATCAGTTGGCATGTGGGTGATGGGAACTGAACTTGCGTCCTGCAAGAGCAATCAGAACTCTTAACCACTGAGCCATCTCTCCAACTCCAAGAGGGTATTTTTAATAAATGTCTCTGATTAGTTTCACATGTAACTTGTCACTAGATTATTACCATTTTCTACGTTTACTAGAGAGATTTTTTTTTTTAGAGAATTTGATAAAATGTATTTGGATTCCATCATTAAACGTTTGACATGGCTTCATAAAACTTGGATGTCAGACGAAGAGTTAACATTTTATTTTACCTGTTTTGCACACTGTTGATCTGAAAATCATGTCAGCATTCCAGCACAGGCTACTTTTCATCTTATAAAAAAACAATTTAATGTTTATCACATTATACAGCTGTATCACTTTTACCTCTTAATAAACATTTTATTACTAAATAGTAAAGCTTTTCAAGTATAGAATATATCATAGACTTGATGGATAAATTAACTGCCTTGCAAACAGCATAAGAAATGTCACATTTTATGAATCAGAGTTAACTAGATCCAACAAATGGTGTACCATATATTTCACTATGCATTAAAGGCACAGTCTATCTGAGTGTATTTCAAGTATTTATTATTAATTTTAGATCATCAGCAAAGACTCTCCTTCTAGCTCGCAAGTTTTGGAGATGATGTTTTCAAGATTCTGCAAGCACCATTAATATCTGAGAAGTTTATATGATATGGATGAATGGATGCTTGAAACTCTGAAATATGACAATTTCTAAATGTGTATAAGTATTTTATGCATTCTCCATTTCACAGTGATATAATAATGTTTCTATTGACTCTAAATGACAGTGACAATTGCCTAAGGATTTCATAATATTTTACTGTATATTGAAAATTTTGTATATCTAAAATATTCTATAAACATAAAGCAGATAAAATATATAAGAACTCTGCTTACATTGGTTGGCATTTGAAAACTTATTCCTTCTTTATTGGTTATTTTGATGGCAATTTCATACACACACACCTGCACACCACACACACTCATATACTATATACTATATATCTATAGTATTATATATATATATATATATATATATATATATATATATATAATTCTTGTGGGTTTTTTTCAGACATCTCATTTCCTTCCATTCTCTATATTTTCCTCTCATACGTATGAGTCCCATTTGCTGAATCATGATTGATTTTTTTGTGACCCATTAAGATAAACACAAAAGATTGTTTGATCACTGAACTGGAGCCACCCATTGGAACCTGGGGTGTGGAGGTCATCAGTGGCTATGCAACTAGAATCATTGATATTGTCCATAACCTTGAATCTGTCAGTAGTAAATGTCTCTGCAATGAGAGGTAGGGCATGCTGAGCCCCGCCCGCCCCCACCCCAAGCCCATTCTTGCACAAACTAAATTCAGGTATTTGCTGCTGGAACTTCTTGATTGGAATGGAATGCTGCACACAGAACATGCTTTTCATAGTCCTTTCACCTATCCTCTGACATTAGATAGATAGATAGATAGATAGATAGATAGATGATAGATAGATGATAGATAGACAGATATAGATGTAGATATAATATCACAGTCTAGATTAGATGATAGAAAGATAGATAGATACTGCTGCCCTTTTAGTAGAAAAATATTTTTTAATTTGTGTGTGTGTGTGTGTGTGTGTGTGTGTCCACAAAGGCCAGAAGAGAGCATCAAATACCTGGATTTGATGTAACAGGTAGTTGTTAGCCACCTGACCTGGATGCTGTGACATGGTCATTTATCCCTTGGAAGAGCAACAAACACTTTAAACCACTGTTGCATCAGTCCAGGCACTCCATATTATTTAATAGATAGCAATGAAACAGTGTTTTAAAGAAACAATTGTAGGAAGACGGAGCACAATGACAAGATAGTGAGATACAGGTATAGCAAAGGGAAAATGGGTGGTACTTGAACTGTGTGGGTAGAAAGTGGAAAGAGAAAAAAATAATACTCAGATTGTTTGAAAAAAACTTCTGGATGTATTATTTCTCATTCCTACTGAAAAAATGTGCATATAATAATGTGAGGACATGCATTGCTGAGGTTTGCATAAAAATATCTCAGTGCCACGTAATAGAAAGTTTCCTTCCAGTTTTTGTTCAGGGTAGTCCAAAAGAGTCTCAAAATAATATGTTATTACCACATCTCTTGGTTGCCTCCAAGAACATGATGGTGAGATCCTATTGTGGGAAGATATGAAATATTTCTGATCCAGGACTTAGAGCAATTAAACTGCATTTGACCTGGAATACTCCTCCCTGAATTCTACATCTCATAGCACCATAATGCACTAAGCAGATTACAAAAAATAAAACTCATGAAGGTCCTACACAGCTGTAAACCCTGAAAACCACAACAATGACTGGCCCATCAAAATATCTTTATTGGTGAAATAGTGGCACTTTTATCTTTAGAATAATCAACACAGACTCCTTGGATTTAAAACCCAATTCAGCATGAGGGAATCCTTGCATGGTGATGTAAATAAGCCAAGCACACACTATCAGAGAGGTCTTAAATCCGAGAGAAGAACTTATAATTGCCACTGTCCTAGAATAATGTAATTTCTTACTATATTCTAAATACCTATCCGTGTATTCACAGACAAATGTGGCTCTCAGCAATAATCAAAGAAACTTCTTTTTGCAGCAGGTGGAGATTATTACAAAGTTCCATTCTTGGTCAAAACGTAATGAATCCATGAATGTGGATTGCCTAGTGCTAACTGATACTTCTACAATATATCCTATGCACTTAAGACCCAGGGAATATCATGAAATAGGGAATAGAATGACTGAGAGCTAGAGAAACAAGATGCTTGCTGCTAGATAATGAATTCTAGACATGTAAAGGAAGTTGTACCATGAAATATCACCATTATGGTAGTTAGGCTTCTCATTTGTTTACCAGTTAAAACTTAAAGAATGCAGAACTGTGGAGATGTCTCAGTAATGAAGTGCTTGCTGCCCAAGCATGCATAAGGATATGAGTTAGAATCTCTACATTCCAGAGAGCAGGCCACCATAGCATATCTATAATCAAAGATTTCCTACTGCAGCAGAGGTGAGAAAGACAGGAGAATCCCTGTTAGCTCAAGGGTCAGGTAACCAGCAGCACACAGATGTGAAAGTAACAAACAGACCCTGTCTCAAAGAAGATGGAAGATGAAGACTAACACAAAAGATTGTTCTTTGACTTCCACACATTCACGTACTGTGATACATGCATACATATACTCGCACACATAAACACACACACATGCACACATATCATATATACATCATGAACACAGAAAAATATAAAGATAAAATAGTAGAATGTTAACTTTAAGATTCTTCTGCAACTTAAAATATGGGTATCTCTGTAAAGGTAAATGGAGAATGATTCAAATAGCTAGGATGGTTTGTGCAAAACAACAATAACAAAATATTAGCAACTCCTGAAATATGTGTGAATGTGAGCCTGGTACCTACCTCATTTATCTGTTGGATTATGAAAGGACAAACGAAAAAAGTACTGATGACTATTACAGAAGACTATTGAACTTATAAATGCACATGTTCATGAAATCTTATCTTTAGAATCAACAGGGTTGGTTATTCAACTGGCTTTGTACATAGAGACAGGGAATTCAATATGTTCATTGTTTTTGTTTTCATAAAATGAGAAATATATATGTCATACTTGCTTCTCTGTGAGTTTTTACATCTTCGTTTCTAAACATCAACTTTGTTCTTTTTTTTTTTTTTTTTTTTCTGAGACAAAATCTCTATTTAAACCAGACTGGCCTTGAATGCAAGGAGATCTGCCTACCCCTCTGGCCAGAGTTCTGAAACTAAAGGCATGTGCTACCATGCCTGACTCTTTTGAAAAAGTATTTATTATAGCCAGGTGTGATAGTGCACGCCTTTAATCCCAGCACTGGGGAGGTAGAGACAATTGGATCTCTGTGGGTTCAAGGCCATCTTGGACTTCATAGCGAATTTCAGGCCAGCTGGGGTTAAAACGAGACACTGTCTCCAAAATAAGAGCCCTCGCCCCAAAGTCTTTACTTATTCAATGTGTAGACAGTTTTGTCTGCATATACACAAATGTGTCTGTGTTGTACAATGCCCCTAGAGGTCAGAGGAGGGCCTCGAGTTCCCTGGAGTTAAAGTTATGGATGGTTATTAGCCGCCATGTGTTTGGTGGCAACTGAACAGAGATCCTCTGTAAGTGTTCTTAACCACTTACCCTTCTCTCTGGCCTTGTGGTCTCCTTTTAAAAAATGCATTATTTTAATGTGAATCGCTCAAAAACATTCATAGATTTATTTAAGTGTAGGCAGATTTATATTGTAGAATGAGATTTTCATCTATTTTGCCCTCAACTAGTGGAATTTGTTCCTATAAATTTAAAAGGCTGCTGTCTTTTTTGTAAATTATTTAATGTACAAAGAGAGAATTTAGTTAATATTAAAGATAAACACTGCAATTTTATCTCATATTTCAAATAATATCCATTTTTATGTGAAACTGAAGAGTCTGGGGAAACATGATTATGATAAAACAATAGGATTAACTACATTTTTTGTATTTTTCTTTCCTTCTAGTGGACAAAAGAAAAGAAAGTGAAATCATAGTAATGACTTGGAATCATTATTATAATTCCATGGATAAACATATTTTTTTAAAATCAGGATGTAATAACTAAAAAGAAAGAAGGATTCAAGGCAATATTTTATGCTTTTCATGCTTGCGATGTAAACTATAATTTGTAAACTCTTGGTTTTCACATTCCTAAGTTTGAACCAAGAAATAAAATGAGTTGAAAAATGAAGTGTGCCATGAACATTCTTTATTGTCACATAATATATAACTTCAGTGATTTTTATGATAACAGATATTTTGCTCTTGTTGTAAGGTGTTTGTTTCTTTTTCCAGTTATTTTTCAGTTCTGCATCTTCTTTAGTTTCCTTTTTTCAAGTAGCTTGTTAGAAAGTATGTCTTCCATGAAACAATGCAGAATCATTTTCTCTATAAAAACT
This sequence comes from Eospalax fontanierii, assembly GCA_035773235.1. Classification (NCBI taxonomy): domain Eukaryota; kingdom Metazoa; phylum Chordata; class Mammalia; order Rodentia; family Spalacidae; genus Eospalax; species Eospalax fontanierii. The sequence continues at coordinate 66,577,631 of CM069524.1, read as the reverse complement.
ACAACATTTTTACAAGACTAGGACTTCCAGAAATGAAATAGGTTGATATTTTTCGGACTGAAAAAAAAAAATAAAGGCCTGTAATGTGAAAAAGCCTTTGATTTATGTTGTTCAAGTGTCTTGAAATGACTTTTAAACTCTTCTTAAGTAGAAAATAAAACTGTAATAGACTTCTCCCAAGACTCGCAGGACTCGGAAGCCTAGGTTACAGGGTTACAGGTCCCTAATAGTTAACTACTGAATTTTTTACTTCTCTGTGCTTCAGTTCTCCTCTTAATAAGACAGATTATGATGCTCACTCCTGTGAATAATCAAGATTACTAAAATAATTAGTATAAACAAATTACAAGTGACGTAGTTTGCTATAAATTGTGTATTTTTAAATAGAACCATTTCATCAACAAAAGACCAGCAATTAAACTAAACCAAATAATCTAAATAATTCAAGTCATAATTAAATGGATATCAGGTGACAACAAATGTAGATTCATATAGTTAATCCAGTTATACATAGATTTTTGTTTGAAATTAATATTTTAGGATATTACATTAAAATTTATAACAGGCAGATTTATATTTTAATGTAGTATCCAATATACTACACATAAGCACTTCCTATATAAAATAATTTGCAGTAAAACCTAACTGCCAAGAGAGGTGTTATATATGCTAATGGTACTAAAGTATGAAATATCAAAATTTTATTCATTTTTGTTTTGAGGGAGTGGATTTATGACAATGTCTCCCTATAACCCCTGCAGGCCTGGAACTCACTATGTACAACAGACGGGCCTCAGTCTTATAGAGATTCACCCACCTCTGCCTAGAGAGCTGTTTCCTTCTGGTTATTCACTACCTATGGCTCATTCAATCTGTAGGCTCCCCCCTCACACCTTCTACAATGATTCCTGAGCTTTTGGGGGCTGAATTTTGATATAGAAGTCCTATGAGAGACAAGTACTCTGAAGCTTCTTGTTCTCTGCATATTGGGCAGTTGCAGGGTTCTGTGTTAAGTGTCAACCTCTGCATAAAAAGAATTTCACTGGTGAGAGTTGAGTGATGCATTAATTTATGAGTATAACAATGTGTCTAATAATCTGAAATTGTGAGCCAAAAGAAACCTTTCCTCTCTTAAGTTGTTTTGCTCAAGTATTTTGATCATGAAAAGAGAAAGTAACTATATGCACAAATAAAAATATATACATAATTTTATATGTAAGAACATTTGAGGTAATTTTTGGATTTTTTGAAACAAGGTCTCTTTATATCCCCAGTTGGGCTTGAACTCGCTATGTAGACCAGACTGGTCTTGAACTCACAGAAATCTGCCTGCTTCTGCCTCCCAAGTGCGAGGTTTAAAGTTATGCCACCACACCTGGCTCAGATCTATATTTTTTGAGATTCTCTCTTTTATGAAAGACTTATAATGCCTAAAGTATATTGTAAAAATACTTTGAATCTGACAAAGGGTGGCATGTATGGGTGCAGGTGTGAGTGTTTGTGTGTATACAGTTTGTGTGTGTACAAACATAAGGAACAGTATTTATACACAAACAATACATAGAGTATTTTTTGTTTACTTGATGATATGTGTTTCTGTTTTTCTGGAAGGAAGTAATTCTGTTGAAGAAACATAAGAAAGTTTATGCGTAAGTTTGTTTAGGAAAGCAAAGGAGAACTGCAAAGAGATCCTGGACTGGACTGTCTCAATGCAGTGAGTGTCAGCACAGAAAAGGTTCTGTTCAGTATTCAAAATAGGGTTTTATGAATATTTATGAGTTTGGTGAGTATTCCTGGGGTAAGATGCCACTTTTCCTCCTCTAAATCATGGTTGGCAAGATCTGCCTTTTATGGTATTTCTTCTTTTTTTAGTGTATTATCCTCTAGAAAAATCACAATGTAAATGATTCTACCACAAAGCTGGGTAGAAAATGTGTAGAAGAATATCCTAGCATGTTTTTGTTTGTTTGTTTGTTTTTTTTACTTAATTATTATTATTTTTTTTTGAGACAGGATCTCCCCTGTAGCTGGACTGGTGTGCTATTTAAATCAGGCTGGCCTCCATCTCCCAGAAATCCTCCCACTGATTGCCTCTACCTTCCTTGTGTTGGGATTAAAGGTATGTGCCACCACACTGGGGGTTAGCTTTTATTTTTTAAATACAATTTTTATTGAATTTTTGTAGATCTCAGACAATATACCTTAATCATATTTAGCACCAGTTTCCTTATATGCAATCCTGTGGGGGTCTGGGTATTGAGCAAGGCAAGCAACCCCGGATACCCTGCAGGGACCGCAGGTGTCTGGCCTGCTCTGCTTGATGTGATAACCTGGCCCCAGGAAGTCACTGTAGATACAGATCTTCTTTTCCCCCACCAGAACCAGGTTTTTGGGTTTCGTTTCCTCATTCCTAATTTCCACATCAACTCTACAAACTTCCCTAAAGACCAGACCTTTAACTTTCCCGCCTTCTGTAATGGTCAGAAAGGCTTCCCTATATAAACCCCTGCCTTGGTTTTGATAACCGAACTATCCACCAACGTAGTGTGGCTGGAGGGAATTCCTCCTGCCTCACTCTGAGCCACCTGAGGCCATGTTCGATTGCCCTCCATTCTCTGGCATGCCTTGAGCACAACAGCCCTGCCAGAGATGGAGACCTACCCACACAATCCTCCCCATACCCTGCACACAAGACTTCATGCATTTTTTTTTCATATAAGTTAAGGCCCATAGAGACAAATTTGTGTATCCAGATGTCTCTATCATCACAATAGATCAACTCTCCCTCACCCAACAATGATCCACTGCCAGTTGTTCCTCTTCAGAGTTGTGGTCCTCTGCCCATTTCCTTGGTTCTATGCTGGTTACTGTCTATCAGAGTGAGTTTGAATGGGCCTTCTGCAAGTTGTCATCAGTGCTGTAAAGTTCACGTGAGCAAGTTCCCAGGAACATGTGAGACTCTGTTTCCTCATGGTCATGCACCCTTTTCTCTGGCTCTTACAATCTTTCTGCCCCCTTTCCCCTAACGATTCCTGAGTCTAGGTGGGTGAAGTTACATATACGAGTCCTGTCCAGGGACCTGCATTGCACACACTCTTTGGCTAAGTATGACCTCGTGTGTCCATCACCCTCTGTTGCACAAGGAAGCCTCACCGCACAGAGTTGAGAGATAATAGTTTTTGATATAGTGGGTACAAACTTTCTGCTGCCTCCAGGTCTTGAATCACAGAATATCTTTCTTGAATCAGGAGAGAAGACGCAGCTGCCAACATGGCTGCTCATCTCTGACCCAAGTTTTAGATTACTCAGGTCCCACAGTTTATCTTATGGCCATGCTTTGGTTTAGGCATTTTATTATCTTGGTGTTAAGATGTTCTGGTAGCTTTAAAATTGAGGGTTTATCCTGAAATCTAGGGCCAATATTTTCTTATAGATTGTCAGGCTTAGTGAGAAGAAATGGAGTTCGAGCTGTTCATGTGATTCTGATCTTCAGGCTTAGCACTTAGCATCCCTAGTGCCTAAATTAGTAATTTCCTCTCATAGAAGGCTTGGTTAGCATCTAAGCCTTTAATCAGGAAGCTTGCTGCTAAAATTATTTTCCTCAATTCTTTAGTAAAGGTATTAACTGTGATAGGGTACTCAATTTTTAAAATTTTATTTTATTTTGTCTCTGAGTATATTGACTGGATGTAAGTGCAGTGCACCCGTATTATGCAATGTTCACAGAGGTCAGAAGAGGGCAGAAGTTCTACTAGATTTAAGGATGATTGTTAACCACAAAGTGGGTGCTGGGAATCAAACCTGGGTCCTCTGCAAAAGCAGCCAGTGCTCCTAACCATTAACCCAGCTCACCAGATGCCAAGGGTACCCAAATTTTGACTCAATTTGCAAAATTCGATTACAAAAACTCAATAGTTTTGCAAAGTTTTAAGTGGGATTTCACATTGTTCAATTTAAATTGTATCACATCTACCTAACATTAATGTAAGAATAGATCTGACAGCCCTTGTTGTGGTTATTGTTACAATACTAGGTACAGAACTTCTGTCCTTCATACCAGGCAAACGCTCTCCCCCTGAGCTATACCTGAGCCTTCACTGGCACCTTGAAACTCATTTCATCTTACTAGAGTATCTCACCGTGTGATTTTCAATTTAGCCATAGAATTTTTATTCAGAATTCCACATACTTTCTTATGACTTGCTCTTTATCCCAGTCCAATCTGAGTCCTGCAATTTTCTCTATTATAACTTTTTCATGTCAAAATTTAAATGCAGAGAGTATAAAATCAATGAAAATGTTTACTTCTACTGTCAGCAGAATGCTGTGTGTGTGTGTGTGTGCATGTGTGTTTTTGTGTGTGTTTCTTGATGTGTCTGTACTAAAGACCCATTTGCCAACAGTTGGTTTGTAGACATCAGGTTGAAATCAAGCTATATTTTAAATAGGATTTGTCAGTAAAACTAGTATTCACACGGGACACTAACTCAAAGACACAGTATTACAGTGTTCTTCCCTTCTCTTTGGGCTTGGTGCTCTCCACTCTGATTGTGGGGCTGAACAATGTATTCTTTACAGGGTATCTAAGATGAAAAGGGTGTGAAGACAGAATTTCCCTATACTTCTCTAAAGGACTTGCTGGTGAGAATTCTTACTATACGCGATTAAAGTCATACGGGCATTGGATGGCATCAAGCTGATGCTTAAAACACAAAGTGATGCCAAACCCAACTGACTCAGTGTTCATAACAGAAAATGTAAGATTTACAGATTTTATGCACATAAATAGCAAAGAGAAAAATGATCAAAACAATCTTCATAATACTTTTCTTAAGAACCAAAGAGCATAAGATCAAATCAACAAGGTCCAGATGAACTCAGTCTGTATTGAAAATACCCTGGTACTAAGAGCCAAGAGCTAGACTGAAGAATATGTTGTTTGCGTTATTCAGCTGAAGTACAGAAAAGCAAGAATAGAAGCTTCCTGAGAATCTGGAGGCAAAGAAATACCCAGTGATGATCTCATAGCGATGTATGTATGAGAGAGAAGGGAGCAAACTGTAGATCTCTGCAAGTGCCAATCCTTATGTGATTTTTCTGTGAAAGGATGCTCATGAGACATTGTACCTAGACTCAAATTAGCACGGCCACCAACTCTTATTTTCATAGCCTATTTAAATGTATGCAGTTCCATAGGATGCCTAAGTATAGTATTATGGTGACATACAGCAGAAGGACTAAAATTCAATATGACAGTAATGTGAAAAATATGGACCAACAAAACTGCTTCTCTTAAGACTTGCTCTTTAAGGCCATCTATCTGGCACTCTCAGGCTACTCTTCCCAACTTCCACCCAACATCTAATATTACCAGGAATACAGGTTGCATCTTTCCCACTCTTCTTGTTTTTCAATCCCATTTTTAACACTTCCTAAAGTGGTCCTTTTCAAAACCACAATAGACTGATAGTTTTAAGGAAAGAAAATAAATCATATATATATATATTCAAAACACTTCATGACATTACAACTGTAAGATGGGTAAGGAATGGATTGGAAACTTCTGTATTAATCTTTTAAAATGTACAGCATTAAACTACCTCCATTTAAAGAATTTACTGATGGGTAACCATATTCAGCTATATGATTCATGAGGAAAGACTGAAAGAGGAATTCATCTTTCTAATTTAAACGCTGATGTATATGGCTGTGCCCTTCCTTTATTTATACAAGGGTTATTTATTTATTAGTCCCTATGTTCTTGGTACAGTTGTTACTAAAAGAACCACTAGAGTAAAGCAGATATAAATCCATATTTTAATATTTGACAAAGATATTTGGCAGAGGTAAGAGATTTAGATGTTCGTTTTCATCCTAAGTGATTTGAAAATATAAGTTGGATATATATGATTGACAATGAGACAATGGTTTATTTCTATGTATCTTAGCCTATCGGAATATGATTCTTTAACTTAGTCACACATGAATGTCCTAAAGAGATGAAGACAGGAAGTGGCTCACCTTAAGCTACTTGGTGAAATATATCTACTTTGTTTTGCCCCAAGCATATTTAATCAGGACATTGTGGTGGAGTACCTCAAGACTGACCATAGCTACACCAAGCCCTAGATTAACTCAGTAGTTCAAGCTAGAAACAGCTAGCTCAAAGTGTGAGAATGGAAAACCTACACCAAGGTATGGGTTTGAGGACAGGTCAACATGGGCTTGCTATGGATAACTGCAGATTTGTGGATTCTGTACTTTCCACTTGACTTGTTCTTGTAAAATAGAATTTTGATGGGAGGGGCTTGTCACCCCTCCTTGGGAATTAAACTTTTCACGCATAGATATGTTTTTTTTTTCTCTTCTCCTTTATAAAAAGATGACTTTGAGAAAGACCTGTACTGCATTTGGGACTGTTGCTCATTTATGGCTTCAAAAGACTTTCTTTTGGCAATATTTTGTGTCTGAGTGGTCTTCTCTGGTGAAATACCTCACAAAATTAAAACCTTAGCTGCTCTGAAACTGACATTTCTTTTGCTACATTGATCACACATTCAGAATTGACACTTTAGTATTTAAAATTCAGCTTTCAAAACAAACCACTACCAGCAACAAAAGCCCTGCACTTTACATTGCTTTTTAGCTTAGTAGTCAATAATTAGATCAAATCTTCCCCCAAGAATGTTTTAATATAGTGAGTAGAATTCAGAGACTGCAGAGACTTCATCTTCAGCAAATAGGTGAACACAATGAAAAGTGAAGACTTCTATGTATTTTATATTTACAGGTAACATTATTGAGTTATTCACTTACTCTTCTGATGCTTTGCAGTAAACACAAAGTGTATTACTAACTCTCATAGGTATCAGAGTGATATGATGGTAGAGGGAGGAGAGCGTAGGGATGCTTAAATGACTTGAACTGCCAAATGCGCTTTCCTCCAACCAGAATGGAGTAGCACTGAGAAACCCAAAATGCATCTTCATCCTCACAATTATGTTTTTGTCATTTGTCTCTTGGTTATGATGACTTAAGAATTTCACAACCATGACAGTTTAAATTATCCCCACTTACTTAAGACATAAACATAAAGTACTCTAGGCTGTAAATTGATATATCTACAATCTCACCAATTTAGGAAAAAAATGGCACCTATATTTTTATCAGTACAGCAGATATTATAGTACAGGAATGCTTGAGGCATGATCCTGAGAACTAGTCTCATAATATAGTAAAAGCATTGGATATATGATCTAGTAAACATATGTGTATAAAAGGTATAACACATATTATAACAAATTTAAAATTTAGTTCCTTTCATGGACTGTCATATAATCCTTATTGAAAAAATAATCTAATTCACACGAGAAATATTGGGAATACATATGTGGGTTGATAGTCCAAGTAGCACGTAGTTTACTCATGAATTTCACAAAAGTCTATCAATATTTTTATTTTTCAAAAAACACAAACATTAAAAAGCAATAACAGAAGATTGGCAATATTATTCCAACCTCACCTGTGAGAGACATTTGATCAGGACTGAGTTTAGCTGGGTCCTTTAGAGGAATCATGGGTCTATAGCACAGTTCTGTCAATTCCAGCTTCATTCACACATGTGATCTGACTAATTAATATAGGCATTAATTCAAAATTCAATTTTGATCTAGCTCTCTGGTAAGGGAAGTGTTGTCCTTTTGTATTAGTCAATTTATGCTTTATGTATGGTGGATTTTTACATAGCATTTACTCCAGATTGTACATCTGTGAGGTTTTCATGTTTCTGTGTGTGTGTGTGTGATTCATGCATGTTTCTGTGTGATTGCGTGTGTGATTCATGCATGTTTCTGTGTGTGTGATTCATGCATGTTTCTGTGTGTGTGATTCATGCATGTTTCTGTGTGTGTGATTCATGCACGTTTCTGTGTGTGTGTGTGATTCATGCATGTTTCTGTGTGTGTGTGATTCATGCATGTTTCTGTGTGTGTGTGTGTGTGATTCATGCATGTTTCTGTGTGTGTGTGATTCATGCATGTTTCTGTGTGTGTGTGATTCATGCATGTTTCTGTGTGTGTGTGATTCATGCATGTTTCTGTGTGTGTGTGATTCATGCATGTTTCTCTGTGTGTGTGATTCATGCATGTTTCTATGTGTGTGTGTGTGATTCATGCATGTTTCTGTGTGTGTGATTCATGCATGTTTCTCTGTGTGTGTATGATTCATGCATGTTTCTCTGTGTGTGTGATTCATGCATGTTTCTGTGTGTGTATGTGTGATTCATGCATGTTTCTGTGTGTGTGTGTGTGTGTGTGATTCATGCATGTTTCTCTGTGTGTGTGTGTGATTCATGCATGTTTCTGTGCCAGTACATATTCCTGTGTATGCAGAGGACAGAAGAGGATGTCAGACGTCCTTCTCTATCACTCCCTGCCTTGATCCCTCGCAGCAGAGACTCTCACTGGACCTTCAGTTATCCTAGTAACCAAGAAACCTTAGCAATGCTCCTCTCTCCATCCCACCACGGTGCTGTGTTTACCCTGGCACTTTATAAGGGTGCTGGCTATTTGAACTCTGTTCTTCATACTCATACATGTTAGCTTCAGATCCATCTTCCCACTCTCCCTGGTTATGAATATTGTATAACTATTATGCGCTTTCACATATTAAGTGTCTATGTTATATCTATAAATTTCAAATATGTTAACAATTGAAAGCAGTCCATTACTACCACCTGCTGAATTTCACAGGCTGGAAACTGAAGCTCATTGATTAATCTTTTCTTTGATACAAATCAAAAATTACTCAACTTTGTTAACACAAGAAGGTTAAAATGAATTTAAAGTATTGTACAACAATAGCAATCAGTTCTCAAGGCTAAGCATGGCTTTACAACAGTTGCTTGATTTGCAATTATTTTATGCTTCAAATGATAATTTATAAAGCTAGAACTTGATGGTTCCCCATTACAAATAATGATTCCACTTACATTCTTTCTTCAATACATATTTAATACTTCAGTTTTTTAAATACCATACAAGACATTGAGGACAAAGGACTGAATAAAATTCCCAAACTATCTAAGTTCCAAGTAAAGAAATAGAAACTAGTGTAGAATACAGCTAAGTATTAAACGAAAAGTCAGGGAGCTATAAGGGCTATGAACCAAATAAAGCATCTGTCTATCCTAGAAAATGTGTTGTGGGCAGGCATCTTGCATATAAAAAGTGAAATTAAGAAAGACAAACAGGGCCATAGAAGTGTTTCAGCACTTAAGAGCACTGGCTGCTTTGTAGAGGACCTGGGTTTGATTCCTAGCACCTACATGATAGCCAACAACCATCTGTAACTCCAGTTCCAGTGAATCTAATACCCTATTCTGACTTCTGCTAGTATTGCATACATACTAGCACACACTTATAGGCAATACACTGATAAACATAGAATAAAAATAATAAATGAAATGCTTTTTATAAAGAAACATAAACAAATTAAATAAGATCACAATTGCCTTTGGGTGCCAAAAAGAGATAGTTAAGTACAATTAATACACTTCCTTGAAATAAGAATATGCTTATTGTGTTGAGCAGAAGTCCCAAGGGAATGAGAAAATATTTTCTTACCTATTTTCCTGAAGATACTCTGTGAGAGCTTGCTATGTCCCTCTCAGTTTTATTTTTCTTATTTGAAACCTGCTCTACTTGCTGTCAGCTTGGCTTATTTTCTTTTAGATGGAGGTTTAAAGAGGAGTAGTCTTGTCAGGTGGCTATTGATGAAGATGGACAACTATAGTTTGGAGAAAGAATTCAAGTATCAATGCAAACATTGCTCTGTTCTTTAATTATGTATGTGATGAGTAAGTACCCAAAGCTTCATTTTCAAATGCTTAGTTCAATCAAAATTATGGGAAACTTAAAGAATTCCAAAAACTAATGAGCTAACTCAACAGGTCACAATGTGAACTAAACCCATCATTCTAATCTGGCTACTATATATATATACCTTGGTAATGGGTCAGGAATCCATCTCCTTTGAGATAATACTGTCTTTACTTCTCTTAAAAAAGATTGGCTTGTTTGATCACTAACTCTTCATATGTGTTATGCAAAATTCTATATTTTCATATCAGACATTTTTACAGAAAAATTCTATTCTTTATGGAAAGAAACAGTTAATATTCTCTGGCATAAAGTGAATTATTCATGCTGCATACGAGTCTAGTTTTTTGAACTAATTGAAAAGGAAACTAATAAACAAAGATCCAAATAGTATAGAAGCTCATTATTTCACCAAGTAGGTTCAATACTGCACTATCATATACATTCATTTGATTTAGTATTCTGAGTGAAAAGAAGTTATGGATCACTTCTGTATTGTGTGCAATAACAGACCAAGATCCTAGGAATATTTTAAACAGTGTGATTAAATGAACCATTGTTATTGCAAATTTGTCCAAGATGGAAAACTGTTGAACATCTGCTTTGTTTTTCTAATATAATGTTTGAAATGTGTCATCATTTGCATATGAAATTATGTGAATTTCAAATTTTCTATAATTTATGGTAAATATTAACATTTTATGCACAATATTAATATTTATTCCTTCTTTGGTTGAATATATCAATATATTAATTTTTAATAAACAGAAATTGCCATACATATGTACAGCATGAATTTTAGAAGAATGTCTCCCTTCACAATGCATGAAGATATTTCACTTTCTGGCAATATGGAAATTGTTCCTCCACTGCATTTATCCCAGATTCATCTTCTAGAAGCATAAAGACAGGTGTCAACAGTAACTCAGAAAAAATTTATAACGACATATTTCAAGTCAAAAAACATCATTAATAAATGGAAATTCTTTTCAATAACAAAATTTTATTTTCCCAATTATAGTATATTTGATGCAAATTTCTGTAGTAAATTCACAATATGTATGCTGTCCTGAGCTCTTGGAATTTGACTTTGGTAAGTTTTCTAAATACATGCATTAACTTAAGAAAATCTTATTAATACCCAGTTCAAATATGATTTTGAATATAGTTTTTCCTACTTTCCTCTTTTCTGTTTGGGGGAAGCTTACTCCCACATATTTGTTCACATTTTTATTATATATGTAAAATATTCTATGGTACAATGTGCTCCTTTCAACTTTAGTCCCCATCAAGTTCTCATGATTATATATGCTAAAAAAGGCTGTTGTCAAGTGCTGCTCATTCTGCAATTATTTTTTCTCATCATTCAGTTTTATTACACAGGCTAAAATTAGTTTGATGGATTTAATGATCTGTGAAAAGGGATATTTTGTAAAAATTATGCAAGGAAATCATTGGTTCTAACTGATTGAATATGGGTAAGTAAATAAAGCTTTATGAAACTCATAAGTTTTACATTAGATTCATAGAAAATACAGAATAATTGAATTTCCCATGTGTTATATATAATGATAGGAATTATATAGTTATTTGAGCACAAAACTTTAAACTTTAAATATAAGTCTACTAGTTGAGATGCATCATAGTGTTTACATTTGCTTGGCAGAGAGATGTTTTGTTGCACTTGTTACAGTACAGAGACTCTGATAACATCTGCCATCTAGGTTACATCTTTCTGGGTCATTTTTTCTCTAAACACATCTATTTTTTTATAGCTTTCTTCATAGCTTTGTTACTGAGAACTTGTATTAAGATTAAAATTCTTATTTTACATTAAAATGAAGAAAACTGATGTACACATTCCAACTTTTTTAAGGTATGTTTAATATGAAAGTGAGATTAAGAAATAATCTTAATCATGTGGTGAAGATTATATCTATGTTTTAATGATTTTTTCATATTAGCAAATGGTTTCATAAAATAATAATATGTAACATAATACACTTTATGTAAATGTTGGATATAAACTTCAAAATATCCATATAAAAATAACCTTGAGACTATTCATTTTTTATTAAGTCAACCATTCCTTTCATTTATAGAAGAGGAAGAAACACTTCAAGATAATGTTGAGGTTCCAATAATACATTTCTCAATTACTAAATATGTTACAGATTTTAAATACAATAATTTCATATATCTGGAAAGATTTACCATGTCAGAAGCTCACTGAAGATTATAATCAGTGTTTGTGGTTAGACTAGAAACATAGGTCTGTGCTTCTGAAATTGCTCCATGCTTTGCATTTAAGGCAAAGCATGTTCTAGAATAGTAATTTTCTTTCACTGTTCAAAAAGACAAGCACATGTTGTAAAATGCATTTTCAAAATACAAAAATATTAAATTATGCTAAGTCATCTATAAACATATTTTCATAATGCAAAAACTTTGTTTTCATGATAAAACTGCATTTACTTTTTCCTTTAAAGGAGGGTTTTTGCAGTTCCTATAAGGAAGATCATCAGGAAAAAGGTACTACAGATATTTAATTATTTGGGTTTAGCATTTGCCTATGGATTCATTTCAACCTATGCTTAGCATACCTGACAAATCTCAGTCTGGGTTTATAAGAAATTTGAACAATGCAGAATAATTTGTAGTAGTTAATACAAACAACACTACTTGGATGCATTATTCTAAGCAAATAAAATTCAAAACACTTTCTTTTTGTAAGTATTATTGTAAGCAGTTCTACAGAAGATAATTGGTTATAAAATCTTTACTCATTTAACTGAAATTGCTTGGTTCACTAAAACAATGTGCAGGCTTGGGTGAACTTTTCTAAAAAATATTCGTGCATCTTAACTTTGTGAATATTAGATGTTAAATCCACAAATCATGTGGAAGTTACAGAAATAAAGGAAAGTATGAAAAGGACTGATTATATTTATAGCAATATTGACATGTGATGGATATTGTACCACACATATGGCTGCATAAATTCTTTGAAGGCTATGATATAAGCATAATAAAACATGGTCTAATTCACCCTTTTCTAGGCTGTGCTAAAATTGTTACTTTGAAGGGACATTCATGTTATCTCAAATCTCATGAATGATATCTCATGAATATTGGGATGATTTAAATGCTTCGTTTAAAGAGTTTATGAAATTAGCACATGCTTGCATATTTCAAAGTGAAGAGATTTCTAATTTCCTCTCTTAGAGTACTATGCATAGGGCTAGGATTTGGAGATTATCTGGTTAGCTTTAAACAAATACTTTAAGGTGGATGCATAAGATTAGGCCTTCAGAAGAATGTCCTTCCTTAATTAAATCCTCCAACTTTCTACACTGCTATTACCCAAGAAGTTGAGCCTGACATGTTCATGCTATTTTAATTATTAATATTTTCATGATTAGTGCTATTTTACTTGGCATGTCTGTAGGGAAATTTCTAAAAGTCAAATAGGCAGAGAACCAATAATTTCCAAAGAATTTTACATTAAGTGACTTGTAATAAAGGCTATTCTACAGCATTTGTGACGGCAAAACAGAACAAAACTGTCAAGTATATAAGTAAAGAAATTTAAGAAATAAAGAAAACTGGAGTCACTATAATTTAGAAAAGAAAGAAAGAAGCAAAGAAGGGTGATGGAATGATGCCATTAAACCTATACAGTTTCACATTGGGACCTCAGAAGAAACTGCACAGCATCACAAAAATAGGATTTATTAATCAGAGACATATTTTAAGAATAAGTATAGTTTCTGACACACTTTGTGAAAAATAATTTTAAAAGCAGACATCATTTTTGTAAGTTGAAGAAAAATTTTCAAATTTCAAAATTGTCTATATTTAAAAGTGCTATGATGCAGGGTAGAGTATGGTGACACACACCTTTAATCTCAGCCCTCACAAAGGTAGGCAGATCCCTGTGAGACTGAGGCCAGTTTGGTCCACATAGTGACTCCCAGGTGGGCTTGAACTAAGGAAATCTTATCAAATACATTGATATATATGCCATAACTGGAATTTGAATTTCTCATATGAACAGTTTACATTTTGTCTAAACATTTATTGAATTTGGGTGAATTCCATACAATATATTTATATAGTTAATCCTATCTAGAACCTCTTTCTCTCCCTTGTATGCAGTCATCTTACAGCTACCTTGCAAGGTTTCATGTATTCTGTCATATTTGTGTGTATGTATGTATGTATGTATGTATGTATAAAGGGTAGTCAGGCAGAGTTTGTGTCTTCAGATGTTCTTCAGTGTGCATACATGCTCGTATACAATGAAACCTGGTTACCTGATCTAGTGCCACAATGTTAAAGAAAAGCAATCCTCTCTCTCCCAGTGGTTATCAGTTGCCAAAAGTTCCTCAACAAAAATTGAGGCTTCTTACACACTTTGCCACCTCTATGCTGAGGTTTTGTCTGTATTGCAGTTGCATGGGTCTTGAGTATGTGATTATCATTGCTGTAAGTTCATATGAGCATCTTCCCAGCTTTTGGGATACACTGTTTCCTTGTGGTCATCCACCACCTCTGGCTCTTAAAATCTTCGCCTCTTCCACAACAGTCCCATAGCCTTGAGTGGCATAAATTTGATATGTGTGTCCTATTTATGGATAATCCATCCACAATCTGTTCTTCTCTGCATTTTGGCCAGTTGTGGCTTTCTCGTTAATCACCATGTTTTTCATGAGGAAGCTTTGTTGGTGATAGCTAAGAGACGCATCAGTACTCTTTCTGATCCCTGTTCTGCCATGTTCCCTGGGCCTTAAATGTAGAGGGTACAATGCAGGTATGTCACTTAAGCCTGGACTCTGTTTTGTCCAGTTGTGGACCTATGTAGTAGTTTCCATCTGTTGCAAAATAGTTTCTTTAAAGAGGGATGACTGGTACACTTCTCTGTAAATATAAGGATACATATTTATAATACATTAGGAAATTGTGTCTAGGAATGTAATAGAAGTAGTTTATTTATTTTACTTCTAATGGAATCTATGACCTCTTTTTCATGTGAGCTCTGTACCATTCTGTACCATTCAGAAGGCCTTAAATACAATTAGACGCTGTTGAGATCAACATGCCGCTTCTCTACCAATAGAGATTTTCTGTTGGCCTGGTCATTGTTGCAGTTCATACACTTTACTACCACATGGAATCACTGACTGATTTTCTCTTCCTTGGCAGCTTACATAATATCCTCTGATATTGCAGGAGCTCATGTTCAGGAAGGGAGTTCATAGTATGTCCTGTCTTCAGGAATAGGGTCTTAGCTCCTAGGAGGCCATCAAGAACTGTGGGGATAGTTTGATTAATTTGGGGACATTCTTGAACTTCCTTGACCAATAACTCAAAGAAAGACTTCCCCATGTTCATGCTAATATTTTATGTAGCTGTCAGCTATCCACATGCACTCATATACAATATACTATATAATATTATATAGTATATACATTTTTCTTTTGCTTTTTAGAAATTTCTTCTTCTTCATGGATCTTTTCTATTTTCCTGACTCCTGCAGTTAAGTCAGGATATATACTCACACAGAAGAATTTAGAGTAAAGATCCAAAATTTATAAAGGATACACATCACCTGTTCTTCTGTGTTACATCACTTAGTATAATAGTTTCCAATTCCACCCATTTACCTATGTATTACATGATTTCATTTTTTACAACTGAATAGAACTCTGCAGTGTAAATGAACACAATTTCCATTATCAATTCATTGGTTTAGGATATTAATGCTATTTCTCATTAGTTAACTATTGTGAAAAGAACAGAAATAAACATGGATGAGCACATAATTCTGAAGCAGACGTTGAATCCTGTGTGTGTATGCCAAGGACTGCTACAGTTGCAGAATTTGGTAGATTTATTTTAGTTTCTTAAAATAATTCTCCACATTGATTTCTACAGTGGTTGCAGTCATTTGAAATCCCACCAGAAGTGAATGACAATCCCTCTTTCTCCACATCCATGACAATAGTAGGTGCAATTTGTTCTCTTGATCTTAGCTGAACTAACTGAGCTAGAATATATTTTTTGAATTTATATACATTTTTAAATTGAGTTTTATACATTTCATTCAACAGTACTTGATCAAATTTAGACCCCCTTCCCCATCAAACTCCCAATCCCCACTTGATCTCATGTAATCCATAATACCTGTTAAATCCTATTAAATAAATTATTTGTGTTCCGGTGTCCCTCAGTGCAAATTCATCCACTGGTCTAGCTATCTAGAGACTGTATGTAAGCCATACTCCCCTCTCCCAGCAGTAATCAGTCTACAGTGGTTCTCAGTCTATGTCTGGCCTGCTACCAATTTCTATCACTCCACAGTGGGCCTTTGTCTAATTTGAGTTATTTTTGTCCTGTGCTTGATGCCAACATTGCCACAAGTTCACATGTGGCCTTAAAGCTTCTACTTTCCAGGATAACGAACCAGAACTGGTTTTTACGATCTTTCAAACCTTGAATCTCCCTTAGTTTTTCTCTCTACCCCTCATTCTGTAGTGTTCCATGAGCCTTAGGTGTAAAGGCTCAACTGTAGATGTGTCATCTAAGACTGGCATCTCTCAGAGATATAATCTCTGTGTACAAGTTATGGAATTCTACTTTAGCTTCCCTCTTTTGGAAAAAGAAGTTTCTTTGATGTGTGGTGCACTGTATGCTTGTCTGTAAATATAGGGATCCATATTTAGCATAGGTTAAGAAACTTCATTCCTCTAGAGATATGACAGAGGTAGGATTTTCTATAGTATTTGTCTGTTTTCCAATCCTGTATATTTGACTTAGTTTACAGTGTGACCCATGAGTTCATTTCCACTGAGAAGGTTTTAATTCCAATTATATAACTATTGATTACACCCCAGATGAGAGTGTTACTAATTCACCGACAGAAGTATCATGCTTTGTTTGTTGTTGTGGTTATTAGAATTTATGTTTGGGTTGGACCGTTAATTGATTTTCTCCCTTAGCAGTTTCCATGTTATCATCTAGCATTATGGGAACCAAACTTCATACAGAAGGCTTTCAGGAAACTTCACGCTCCATTGCTCTGAGTCCTCTATCCCAAGTATGTCCTGTCTTCAGGAGTAGGGTATTATCTTGTAGTTCTGGGAGATTACCAAGAACTTCAGCAATCACCTATATTATTTTGGAAGTCTCTTGGACCGCTCTCACCAACTACACAAAAGAGAGGTGCTTTCTCTCTGGCACTGTGGTCCTTACCAAATAGTCCAAGGGTACACAGATTCACTAAAGTTTACACACTGTGCATTTATCGGGGGGAGGGGAGGTGGTGGCATCACAGTTTCCTAACCCTCCAAGATTCATTCATCTCTTTTGCCTCCTATGCAACCCCATTCCTTCATTCTCAGACCCAGCACCCACATTAGTATCATCACTACCTTTCCCCCATTAATATCTGCCTGCATCCATCTCTCTGTCTCTCTCTCTCTCTCTCTCTCTCTCTCTCTCTTTCTCTCTCTCTCTCTCCTCCCTCCGCACTGTAACCCCCTGCATACCCCTCACTTCTCTCCTACCTCCAGAACACTCCCACTTCCCCACCATCCCCCTGGTAACATTTGTTCCTATTTTCCCACTTTCTCAAATTCTTTCTCTTCCTTTACCTTCACATGTCCTTTCTTCTTTCTGGGATCCTGGTTTTATTTTTAAAAGGTTTCCTGGACATGGTGACGCATAACTTTATTAGCAGTCCTCAAGAGGAAGAGACAGGGGAATCTTTGTGAGATCAAGATCAGCCTGGTCTACATAGCCAAGTTACAAGCCAGCTGAGACAATAGGGAGTTCCTGTCACAAAAATACGAACAATAAAGTGAGTGAAAGTTTTACATGACCTGATGTGAAATCATAATATAGGATTGTATTTTAAAAATAGTTTTATTGAGTTTTTGTGCATTTCATATAATAGATCTTAAATTTAGAACCCCTCTACCATCCCTATAACCACCCACTGATTTCATGCATTCTGTCATAAATGTTAAGTCCTGTCTGGATAGCATTCATATCCAGATGTCCCTCAGTGCAAGTTCATCCACTGTGTTCTAGTCAGTCTATGTAGAGTCACTATTTTTGATTAAAGAAAAAGAAGAAATTGCAGAGTATATCTTTTGACTGCTTCAGTTTTTAACCCCTCCATCATGACACATTTGAACACCACAGCAGTCAGCAAGTATCATTTAAAGCCTTCTGTGTCTCCTGCATGCTATGAGAACAGGATTTGTATGAAAATCAAGAGGCAGATGCTAACACAAGCTATTTGGGTTTTACATAAATAGAATGGATATTTGGATTCACAGTTTTTGAGGAATAGACTGTCAAAATAATATTTTAAAGAAAAGTCATTTACAAAGAACTTTACCATGTTTCATCTGCTGTCCCTCTTCTCTCCTGTCCCAGATACCAGTTAGACAAACTCAGATAACAACATAGGAGCAATCAATGTTTTCAGACAGCCACATAGAAATAATCCATTTTCCTACTAGAGTATAAAACAAATGACAGGCAACATTGATTATTTTGGAGAAATATGACTTAATATGACTTAAGTTATATGCAAAAGAACCACATACTTTTAAATAATGAAGAACCATGATTACAGAAAAAGAACTGCTTCTACCTGCTTGACCTGGAAACAAAAGGAAAATGGATTGACATTTTGTTAGTATGATAATTATATCAGTGAATTTACATTAAGTCACATTTTCTTTCATATTAGTCTTTAGTTATTGAACATAATAAAACAGGAAAAATGAGAAATTGGGTGATGTCTACTTAATAACCTGCAAAACTAATCGAAGGAAAATATAGATAAAACTGTGTAGCTAAATGAGCTATTTTAATTCTGTATATATTCTCTATAAAATAGATAAAGCAATGAAATTCAAATTTCATATCTTATTTTTAAATTTTAATAAAAGTACACATTTTATTGAATATTTGTACTTAAAAGGTGTGTATTGTTTGTCTTGAATTCAAAATATGTGACAACTCTGTATTTTAAATGCTAACAAATCTGGTATCCTTAATCTTGAAGAGTTTCTAGGGTAGTAACCTAAGTTTCAAATGCATTATTTCTGTTTAAACCAAAGAGTACTAAATGTTTTCATCAGAAATTATAAGTTTTATCTAATAGGTGGACTAGTCCCATCTTCCTATATATAAGGAAACATAAAGAGAAGGAATCAGTGGTTTTATCCTTAATTTGGTTTCAACTGTACAATGTGAAGGAAGTATAAGCTGAAATCTGAGTTATACATATATATATATATATATATATATTTATATTTATATAAATATGCCTATACCTATAATTCAATCTTTGATGGGCATGGAAATTAATTATATGATCTAGCTTTGTACATAGACATTCATACATTTTTGTCTGCAATTTTAATCAACAGTAAAAATATTTTCTAACATCCAGTTGTTTTCCTACAAAGTACCACAAGTTATTTATTTACAATGAAATAACATCTGTCCCTTGTTGCAATGTATAATAATATAAATGCTCAGGGCACCAATGTGGTTGCTAAATAAAGGATTTTCTCCCCATTGAGATGCATTTTAGTTTTTTGTTTGATATGAAGGAGCAAATAGTTGCACTGACTTGGCACAGTTAGTGATTATGTCTAAAGGTTTTTTTTTTTTTATTTGTATATTTGCAGAAAATCTCTTTTCAAGAATGAATGCTACAACTGGTTTGCATGACTTTTTCATTTCGTCCCCATGCCCCCCATTTCAGGTTACTTTGAAACTAACTATGACAATAATGCCAGAGGAAAGAGAGCTTAAATGAGACTGCATGATTGCTTTCCAACTGAAATGAGTAGAAAATGAAAACACTTTAAATGAAGTGTCTCAAATAAACATTTCATTTAGGATAAAACAGAAACTGCATGTGTACTACCATATCAAATATTGAAAGAACACTCATTGAAGAATCAGAAGACTCATTTGTGGAAATATAAATGCAATTCTAAAAGCAAGCTGCGGAAAGTAAATACGGCATGCAAAAATTAACATGAATTTATACTGGAATAAATGAACACCATGATGAGATTGAGATTTCAGTGAATTACATATTTGAATAAAAGATTGTTTTATATATCATCAAACATGAACTTATCTGTTTTTGGATATTCTTTAATGAACTGCAAATTTAAAACCAGCTATAGGTTTCATATGCATTTGTATGCTATGAAATTAGATACTAAATTCTTTCATCTCTTATATTTATTGAAGTCTTGTTGCTGTTACAAGCTTAGGTACCCATCTCTGTATCCCCTCATTGTTCTATTTTTCTCTGTTTTATCAAGAATTCTCACTTTTCTTGATTTCCCGTTTTCTTTGTTTCTAACATTATAATTTACTTATAACTCTCATTTACTACAATACATTCATTTTGCCTCAACTGAACCCACATATTATTATATCTATATGACATATATTTTACAGAATATACCCATTATAAATATTTATATACCTACTTGAAATCATAACTCTAAGAGAGAGACAGATAATACTATATTTTAAAGCAAGTGGGATGACTTGATTGTTTATTATCATGAAGTGCTTAATGGAATTCTACACTCCAAGTGGTTGAATTTATTAGAATATTATTGTGGATATCGGTACCTGTTATATAAGACTACAAGCAATTCTAAGTTATATTCTGTAACTATGAATAAAAGAAACATGTAATAAATATATATATTTAATGTGATTGTCTTCACATTTGTTACAGAGTATACAAGTTAAAATTGTTTTATGAAGTTCCCAATAAATTAAATAGCACGTGCACTGTGAAAGGATGAAGAGGTCCAGATCTAAAGTCAAATTCTCTATCTTTTAATGAGACTGCTTTAAACAAATAGAGAGTAGATGATTACCAAAGAAATATGATGTACAATAAAAATAGAAGCTGTAAAGAGTGATTTTTAGAGCCAAAAGGCATTAGCAAAATGGAAATTCCACATGATTTGCATTTACTGCCAAATGTTTTCTTGGCTAATATAACTTTTTCAATTTTATGCTGTCTCAGCAATCAGAAAATCAATTAAAGTTATAGAAAATGAAATTAGAAATGACAAATTTGCTTTGGCATTTTGATTTGATGTTACAGAGGCCATGAGCTACATTTAGTTTATTTCATTCAGTCCTTAGTCATAATATATCTTCCTTCCTAAATAGACATTGTGAATCTATGTGACTAAATTTCTTAAGTATTTACAAATTCACAAAGCATGTTCCAATATTTTCCATGGTATACATATCATTCCTCAAAATAATTCTCATTACTATTGATAAAACACAAAATTAATATGAAAACTCAGCCAGAAACCTATACCACCAATTCATACACTGGTTAATTCATTCTACCAAATTTAAACTTTTCTATATCAGACATAATTATAAAAAGATAAACATATTTAATGTTTTAAAATCAACAGAGGCAATGATTCTACTTAATTTGAGATCATTTTTCTCTTTCATATTTAGTCTATCTCAGTGTTATTTAATTATACAAAATATAATCAAATTTAAGTTTATTGAATCATACTTGTTTATTTGAAAACCCCTACTAGTAGACAAAATATCTTTTTTTCCCATTACAAATTATTGGGAATCTAGAATATTATTTATGCATTAAAATATTAGTAGTAAAGTTCATTTTAGTAGTCCTGACCAAGGACTCACACTCTGCAGACTCTTATTCTCTACACTTCAATCATATGTGACCTTTGTGTTCATTACTTTCTGTTGCATGAGGGAGCTTCATTGATGACAGCTGAGAGGTGCATTAATATTCTATCTACCCCTGTAGATAGAGCCTTAACTGTAGAGGTTCCATTGTGGATGTGTCACTTAAGGTTGAGAATTTCACAGACACTTTATCTCTGTGTATGATCAGTTGTGGACTCTGTAATAAGCTTTTTTGATGAATGGTGACTGCCATACTAGTGTATAAATATAAGAATCCATATTTAACACATAATAAGAAGTGACAGTTGTCTAAGTATGTGACTGCCTTGAGCTTTTCTCTCAAGGCTCAGGAACCATTGCAGAACCGGAGGGTTGAAAGATTGTAAGAGCCAAAGGAAGAAGTGCATGATTATATGGAAATAGAGTGCTACAGCCTGCTGGAACCTTGCTCATATGAACTTAAGCAATGGTGTCGGCATGCACAGGACCCATGAAAACTCAAGCAGACAAAAATCCAACATGGAACTGTGGAAATGGGGAACAGACCCCAAACACAGCTGAAGTAATATTTGGTAGCTAATTATAGCTAGGTGAGGAAAAGTTGATCTGCTTTATACTAGTGACTCTATATAAGCTGACTAGACCTCAGTGGGTGAACTTGCACTGAAGGTCATCTGGGGACACTAACTTGATTTGATACACCTTAACATATCATAACATCAAATGGGGCAAGTTATGCGGAGGTGCTGATGGGGAAGAGGTGTAAAGATGATTAAGATAGTGTATAGGAAATATGCAAATTTTAATAAAAATGTACAAGAAGTTATGTAGTATTGGTCAAAGGTCACACTTAAAACAGTGTTTCTTGGATAAGCTAATATGTTCCTGAAAATTACATTATCACATAGTAGACCTACTCCCTTATTATCTTAACAGCAAAGACAATATTTTCATGAACAAATTATATTTGGTTATATTTGAGCAGGGAATATCTAAGACTATATTAGATGACAATGATAGTTAATTCTAAAGATGAAAAGAACTGAAAACCAGCTCATTAATCCTAGTAGGTACATACTAAGATAGAGTTTGGAGTAAAAAGGATTAAGTATATATTATATAGACTGGTCCTTGGTCTATTTAAACAATTAGTCTAAGGAAAATAATTCCAAAATCACTGTTGTAGAAAAAATATGGTTACTAACACACACTTCAAATGTTTCCTTTTAAGTGAAAACCCAAGTTCCTTAGAGAGTACACAGTTGTTTACCACATGTCTTCACTCTTACAGTCTTAAATCTTTTCTTGCATTTTATAGACTTCTTCTTCTAAAAGGTAAACTAGTTCACATATCCTTTGTTGGAAAGGGAAAACAATACTTCATAATGTTATATCTCAACCATGTTTGTGTTGGCTTTCAAACCAATATCACAGATTTTTTGACTAACTGGGAAATATACTCATAATGCACACAGTTCAGTCTCCAGATTAGACATCTACAATTTTTGCAATACTTCGTGTGATACTGTTGCTCTAATAACAATTTTACTTTATGTGACACTGGTAGGGGTTTTTATCTATATCAAGTTGTCTGTGTGTTTGCTAATAAAATGCTGGGAAAAGTCTTTAGAAATATTTTGGAACAGGCCTTTAAGAGTCTGACATAAAGATACTCTATTCTCTGTGTTGTCATGTAAATAAAGTTTCTGTAACCCATTGTTAGCCTGCATATATTTTTTTCTGTAATCAGCAGTTAGAACTCAAGACATTTATCTGCCTGACAGGATAAAGCATCTTTTGAATAATGTATACAAAGCTTCCAGACCTCTAACAATATGGGACATCTTTTCAGATTAAATAAAACCCTTTTCTTAAGCATTGACTAACAGACGTAAGCCTTAATATCACATTATACTGCTTTCTTTTTTAAAATAAAGCACCTACAAATTCATTCGTGCATGTTTACAAGAATGTTAAAGAGATTTATATTTTGTTTTATGTTTCTACCATTAAACTGAATTTGGCACACATTTAAAATGAAATAATAGAATAGAAATGAAACTTAGAACCCTGTATGTTGGCAGGTGTGAGCAGGAGCTTGCCAAGCCACAATGAGAGTAGGCACTTTCAATGAAATCCAAATATCCAAACTAGGAAAGTGATTCCACAGGAGTCTCAGAAGACAAATTTCATACTTCCCAGTATCACATGACTCTCAGACTGTTCACATACAAATATATAAATATGTGTGTGTTTGTATCCTGTGAGTATAAAGAATATTTTCATATTTGAAGTGAGAATAAAACCTCACACTGAGAGTATAGAGAGTGTAGAATCAGCTAACACATAAAGCAATTAGATGGTAATCAGTACAAGCTTTGCAGCTGCTGGGGTGCCATCCTCAAACCGCAGAGCACACCAAAATGTGATTGTGCCCTGGGTTAAATTCACCAGGTGTGCTTCTGTGAAACTCTTGTAGCATAATAACAAATGGGTATTGGTTGATATAATTTTAAGGCATTTTGAGCAAACCAAATGCATCACTCCATTACCTGGAGATAAATGAATGTAGTTGACACATTATTTTAGTTTTTACTGTCCTTTTAGAAAAATTGTTATGTAATCTAACTATGCAATTACTTTATATACTCATTTTAAGATAACCAATGACTTCTAATAGAATGTACTAATTTATCGTGAGTTTCTACATTCACTGAAATACTTTTATTTTAGAGAATATTAGCTTTATAGCTAAGTTTGGCATCTCCAGAAAGTTACGGCTTTTTGCAATAATAGAGAGGGAAAATAATTCAATGACTTTTAATTAACCAGGTTCTTCTTGCCAAATTACCTATATAAAGTTCATTTTTAAATTCTTCATGTTAAAGAATTTATGTTGAAAAGATTCCTGCTGTCTTAACACTCCATTTCCAGTCATGTTTGGAAACTATTAAGTACTATGCTGGTCAAAACCAAAGTTGTCCATCTTCTAGATTACATTAATACAAAACTAAGCCATCTCAGATTCCACTACTGTAGACTCCACTCTTCAGTTATCAACAGAGTAGCATGATTTAATCTTTAAAACATAAACTACCTCATAAATATTTTTCTACAAATGATACAATGAACATGATATTTCCCTTACAATTAAAGTAATACAGCTAAAGACAAACTTAATTCTAAAATGTGAGTTTTGATTCCATTCCTATACTCTTCCATTCTTCCCAGTGTTAGCAAGCCTGTTCTGTCCTGTATTTAAATGCTCTTTCTTTAGGCATTTTGCCATCACAATACCTGCTCTAAAATCTTATTTCTATGACTAACTGTCTATGTTTCCTGAAATTTTTCCAGAAGTTACCTTTTGATGAGATTACTTTTTACCTTTTAACCAAGTAATTTTCTGTGCTTTTTCTAAATAATATGATAATGTTTAACCTATTATAATTTTTTTTACTTCTATTTATTATTCAGTATCTAATTTCAATTTTAAAACTATATGAAAGCAGAAAGATTCACAACAGAACTTATCAGACCTTCACAGAAAATCTACAACCATTATCACTTAAATTATTCAAAAAGAAATAGAGTAGAACTCCCAAAATCCTTCTCCAAAGACAGCATTTCTTTAATACCAAAACCAGGTAAAGACACAACCAAAAAGGAAATTATAAGCCCATATCTTTAATGAACATGGGTACAAAACTTCACAGCAAAATACTTACAATAAATCAAAAAGATCATCTACCCTGACCAAGTTGGTCCCTGACCAGAGATTTGGGGATGATGTAACATACATAAATAACGAAATTTAATAAATTACATATAAAAAACATGATCATCTCAATAGATGCTGAAAAGGCCAGGGACAAAATCCAATATGCATTGATGATAAAATAAGTCCCAGGGAAATGGAACCGGATGAGGTATACCACAAGACAATTAAAGCTAAATGCACCAGATCCACCCACATCAAAAAAAAAAAAACATTCTAAATGGGAAAAATAAGCATGGAAGAATTCCCATTAAAATCGGGAACCAGTTTGTTCACTATCTGACCTCTCTTTCAATACATTGCTTGAAACTCTTGCCAGCAATAAGAGAAAGACAATTAAAGGTGAACTAAATGGAACAGAGGAGGTCACCTTATCCTTTTTTGAAGATGATATGATATTGCACATAAGAAATCCCCAAAAGACCAACCAAAAACTTATAGAAAACTTTTTGCAAAGTTCCAGTTTACAAAATTAATTTGCAAAAATAAATAGCCCTTTGGTATACCAAAACAAACCCATTCATAATAGTCTCAAAAAAGTAAACAATAACAAACCTAATCAAAAACATTAAAGACTTCTAAAATAAAATTTCTATATCTTGTAGATAAAGATTGAGAAAGAAACAAGAAGGTGGAAGATTTCCCATGTGATGGAGTGATAGAACTAATATTTTGAAAATGATCTTCCTCGCAAAAGCAATTTATAGATGCACTGTCATCCCAATCAAAATCCCCATGACATTCTTCACAGAAATAGGAAAAAAATCTAAAATTCATGTGTAATTTTGAAAAAATAACAAGATAGTCAAAATAATCCTGAGCAATACTGAGGTGATTAACATAGCAGACCCAAAACAATATTACAAAGCTATAGTCATCAAAACAGCAGATTATTCACAAAAGACACACACACACATATATGTATATATATATATATACATATATATGTACATATGTATATATATGTATATATATATATATATCTGAAAGAAAATACAAGACTCTAACATGAGTGCAAGCAGTTTCAGCCACATGGTATTCGACAATGTCATGAACAGTGGAGTAAAAGCAGTATCTTCAAAAAAGTCCTAGCAAAAGTAGATCTCCATAGGTAGTAGAATGAAATTAGACCGGTTTCTATCACACAAATAAATTCCAAATGGATCAAAGACCTTAATGTGAAGCTTGAAATGCTTATACTACTGGAAGAAAACATA
Source organism: Eospalax fontanierii (assembly GCA_035773235.1). Classification (NCBI taxonomy): domain Eukaryota; kingdom Metazoa; phylum Chordata; class Mammalia; order Rodentia; family Spalacidae; genus Eospalax; species Eospalax fontanierii. Next base: position 66,551,010 of record CM069524.1, on the reverse strand, counting down.
GAAAATACCCAACAAGATATAGATGCAAAAACAGAATTTCTAAATTGGAAATCATTTGCACAGGAATTAAGGTGAACAATCTACAATTGGTACCTAATTAAGCTAAAAGACTTCTGTATGGCAAAGGAAACAAACAAGTGAATAGGAAGTGGAAGAAAACCTTCACCAGCTACAAATAGGACAAAAGATTAATATCCAAAATAGAGAAAAACTTAAAAAACAAAGAATGATGAAAACAAATGACACAAAAAAGTTGGGCTATGGATCTGAATAAAGAGCTCTCAAAAGAAGAACTGCAAAGAAACATCATTAAAAGTACACAACGTCCTTAGTAATTAGGGGAATGCTAATCAAGAACACTTAAAGATTCCATCCTAATCTAGTCAGAATGTCTAAGATCAAAGAGAACAAATGAAATCAGATGCTAAAAAGGATGCAGGGAGATGGAAATCCCCATCCCTTGCTAGTGGGGTTGCAAACTCAGAATGCAGTGATACTCAGCAATAAAGAAAAATGAAATCAGGAAGCTTGTAAGTAAATGGATGAATCAAGAAACTGTTATACTAAGTAATTTAATATAGCTCAGAAAAACAAGCGATGAAAGTTCTCTCTCATTTGAGGATCGCATCTCCATGTTCTCATACGGGAGTATCATTACTTAGAGATTATATGGGGAAATGAAAAGGCAGTGTTTGCTGACAGGATGGAAAATTAAAACGAAAAATATAAGAATATATATACAAAAACATTATGTATGTTAGAGAATATAGTTATGACTCACAGTAGTTGCCCAGTAAAAGATTCTGAAATATGTGGTTCTGTAATGTGATCATTTGCTGATGCTTTCAAAGCAATAGCGAATCACGGGGAGAGAAAGTGTGCTAACATCTTTTTTTTTCATCTTAGAAATTTTAATTTATAGGTGAATTTAATATTAAACTTATTAAATCTTAATTTATTGAATTTCACTTAATTCTGTTCTTACCTATATTTTTCTCATTTTTATAATATCTTTGGCATAGAGGTTTCTAAAGTTGTGTAAAAGTAATAGGACTATGTTTATCCTGATTAGAGGCTCACTAAAATGTAATTAATTTTGTAGTCAAAATACATGTTGATCACTTAACCACAAATCAAAAATATTTATATACTGTTTTTTATTTATCATAATTACACTAACAATATGGTAAATCAACTAATAACGTATCACTTATTTCGTATTAGGGGTTATATGCAGAATACAGATGATTTAAGATATATAGGAAAAGGTGTCTGTTACATGCAAATATTAAATCATCTTACATAAGAGATTGAGAGTCATTAGACTGTTATATCTTGAATCCTGAAAGGAACATAAGGGATGACTATAAATTCTAGTATGGGTCAGGTTTTTAAATATAAAGGAAATTTCCCTTATATACAGTGATTAACCTACTCTTCATCCATCCAGTTTCCATTATGCTAGATAACTGAATAAAGCTGCCTTTGCTCCAGTCTGATACTGATAGTTGTCATCCATCCACTGCTTTCATGAGGATAATCAAGCATCATAAATATCAATGGCACATTCCCACACTGTGAATGGGCTGGAAACACCTTGTTGAAAAACAGATAAACAAATATTTCTCTTTATCAATCCATTCAAAAATTCCAATACCTTTTCCACTGCATCGGTATAACTATTGACTATATGTGCAAGTGAAATATGGAACAACGAATTTCAATGTAAAGAATTTTCAAGAAAACTGCAGTTCTAAGTTTGATGTGACCATTTTCTAATTTTTTCTAATATGATATCTTGGTAGGTATTGAATGATATGAATTGTAACCAACATCCTGAAATGAACTTTCAATAATCCTTGTAGTATCTTGAAATGGGCAAGACACCACAGTGATGAGGGTGTTGATAAAAAGACTGAAACAGATAGGAATCCTGCTGATGGGGGAATCATTAAGAAAATGCCATACAAGATTTAAAAAAGTGTCATAATCAATATGATGCATTCTGAATGTTTATGTTTTTAAAGGTATTTAAAAGTACAACTGTCATTGTAAGCAAACTATTTGCCTTCTTTCTTACCTCTTTATCTGTCATTTGTCCACTTCCATATTTTTCTCTTGTCAAAAAGGAATGTTTTTGTCTATTGACAATATAGAATTTTAAACTACCTGAAATTAAAGTATCTTTTGTGGAAACCTTTATGTCTGACAGCTATATTTTAGGCAATAAAAGATAAAATAATGGTTTCATTCCTCTTCCCACTGTTTGAAAATGATGCACACTGAATGATCAGCTTAGTTTCTGTTTGCACATTGACTTTGTGAAACATCTCAGTATTTGGGGCAACTTCCATTTAAATATCAGAAGCATAATTTTGTTATATGGATATGTCTACTAAATAAAGACTACTGCAATGATGTAGTGGGGTTTTGAGAGGCTAGTGGCAATGTCTGTATGTATACTCATGTTTCTAATGAATGTAGTAATTTAGTAAAAACTATCAATGAGTGCTTAAGTAGTCATACTGATTTAATGATCAATATGTTAAATATTTTAATCTCTGAAATAATGTTAAAAATTTTAATTCAGTTTGCTTTTTCGACAAACTTTTATTTTATCCAGAAATATTTTGAGAAAAATGAAATTTTTGACTACTATCATATAACAATGAAAAAAACATAAAAAAGTTAAAACAGATATTGATAAATGTTTATTTATTTATTATCAGTTCATCTCTTCATTTAATCACGTATAGAACTGTTCATATGAAGTTCACAAAAGTAGAGGTACATACGTGATGCAGCAATACATGTTGAATATAAATATATGACTCATAAATTACAAAAATGTATTTTATGAATATTAAGAAATATTGGTAATAAAATAACTCATTAACATTAGTTTTACTTATTAATATTTTTATTCATTCTTAGAGATTAGTAAACATTTTAAGTTACATACTTAGCTTGTTTTCTTTTTTCTTAATAAGAATATTGAGTTTTTATCTATTACTCTGTGATTAGGAAATATAGATGATGCCACTTGCTCTAACACTAGTAATTTATCTAGTTGGAATTCTCTGTTCTAAACATATATGTTGAAGATCATTTTACCCTTTACGCTTATGAAGAGAACATGGTTCAGAATCCACAAAAAGGGCACAGAATTATCTTAAGCGAGGCTATGCCAATTACTTGTGACATTTATACCTTAAAGCCATATAGTGGTGAGATGGAATATGAGTCTATTTTTCCATCATATATTATTCAAAAACTAATTTGATGTTCAAATGGAAAAGCCATCAACAGATCTCAGCAATTCCATCATGTCCAGGTCTTTCAATAAAGTAATGAAGAATTTCTTTCTAGTATAATTATGCTTAGTAAATTACTTGGCTAATTATTTCAGTAATGTGTAATGAACAGAAGTAGCAAGTAAATGGGTGATATTTACAGTAAAGTATTCAGGTTCTGTTATAAAAAATTAATATTGCACTGAGTTCTGGTTCTGATCTTTGATTCTTCATCTTTCTAAATCTGAATTATAGCATGCAATATCTGGAATTTTGAAGCTTTCAGTTATGATGTTAATTTAGTTATACAAGACACAATGACCTTGTATTAATAATGAGAAATAAAAGACACAGATAAAGAATCTTTAAAGATAAAGAATCTTTAAAACTGAAATTGGCTGAGATTGCATCTAAAAAAATAGGTGATGGGAAATGGATAATTTTGTCCCTAGCAAGAAAATGCCATCTGCTGGTTAGTACAAAAGAGTCATTAAGCAATATTGCTATAGGGATGAAGATAATGCTCAGCTGCTTTTTCAGAGGGCCCAAGTTCAGTTTCAGGTCCACACATGGCAGTTAACAAACATCCAGTGGATCTTAAACCCTCTTCTTTCATCCATGGAACTGCACATATGTTTGTGTGTTTACACACATGCAAAGAAATCACTCATACACATAATCTTTTTCAAAAACAAGAAGAACTGGGAGGAAAGTATTCTTAAATGCCAATCAAAATACTTCGTACAGCAAAACTGTCTATTGTAGTCAAAGGTGAAAGAAAAAAAATTCCATGATACAAATAGGCTGACAAAGTTCATGTCAACCACAGAAGTGCTATAGAGAATATTCAATAAATAACAAAGACAGAAGGAAGAAATGACCATACCCAAGAGGTTACAGAAAGAAAACAAATACAGATATAATTACAAAGCATGAAATAAGAATAAAAATAATAAAAGGACAGTAACCAACAAATCTTTCAATACAATGTGTAAATTTCAGTCGCCTCAGCTACCGAGTCAAAAGACGCAGTCTAATTGATTGGATTAAGGAAGAAAATCTTTCTGATGTCTAAAAGAAATTCATCTTGCCTATAAGAATAGGGACCACCTTTGGATGAAAAGATGGAAAAATATATAACAAATAAATAGCACTAAGAAATAAACAAGTATTACTATTTTAATGAGACAAAATTGACTTAAAATACATTTAATCAGAAGAGAGAAAAAAAGTTCACTTCATTCTGATCACATATAAAGAATCTTAAAAATGTTTAACATCCTTAGTAATTAAGGAAGTGCACATTAAAACTAATTTGGGATTTCATCTTACCCCAGTCAGAATGGTTACATTAAAGAGAATGACTTATGCCAAACGCTGGCAAGATTGTGGAGAAAGGTGATTCCTCATTCACTGATAGTAGGTTTTCAAACTCAGGCAACTACAATGGGAATCAATATCAGGAATTCTTAAAATACTAAAGCTAAATCTGCCATATCATCCAGTTATACCATTCCTTGACAAATGCCTGAAAGACTGAGTATCCTAGTCCTGAGATACTTGTTCAAAAGTGTTTGCTGCTGCTGTTTTAAAAATGGTTATGTGCAGGCTATATAACAACAACAAAAAACCTACAATGCCTTTGGGAGAAACCTCTTTTTTGAGTAGTTGGTCAGGGTAGTCCAAGTGACTCCACAAATAAAACAGACTTGCCATAGGCCTTAATTGCCTACCAGAATTTATAGGTAAAATCCTTTTGTAGAAGACACGCCACACTTAAGAAATAGGGCGTGGAGTAATGAAGCTAGATTGGACCTGGAATCCTCCTGTGAAGAGTATCTCTCATGCTTTCAGAGGATACTATGCAAGTTGCCAAGGGAGAAAACCAAACATTGAGAAGGTCTTATTTTCAATTATATAGCTGTTGACTATCCCTAAGATGAAAGTTCTAGTACTATAACAATAGCAATACTTTGTTGGGTCTGTCATTGTTGTTGTTTATTACACTTCATAGCTGGGTAGGAACATTGCTTGGTCACTTGGACTACCCTGACCAGGATATATATATATATATGAGCCAATATGAGTCACTGACTGACTATTCAGAAGATTCTGTGTCCTTCTGGGAATCTACCCTCTCTGACTCTTACAATTTTTCACCTCCCTTTCTGGAATGATCCAGGTGGGAGAGTGCATCTAAATACCTTAACCTTTTACTGGTTGAAAAATCTCAGTATTTCAATTAAAAATAGCTAAAAACAAAAACAACCTAATGATTTTAAACCAATGAATAGATAGTGAAAATGTGGTATATTTACAAAATAGAGTTCTTTCTGCTCAGAGTTAAAGAACAAATGAAATCATCAATGTTTCAGTTAAATGTATCAAACTAGAAACTGCCATACTAAGTGAAGTAACAGAAATTCAGAAAACCATAGGGTGGCTATGTTCTGTCTCATGTGTGGATCCTACCTCTAAATACTGAGATATGAATATATATCCTGATGTAGCCCAAGGACCCAGGGAAATTTAAAGGGACTGTATAAAGGGAAAGGAGTTTAAAAATATTTTAAAAGAGGGACGGATAGTAGGAGACAGATAGTTATCAGGGAAAAACGGGAAAATGGAAAATAATTGAGCTGGGGCTGGAACTGGGACAACCAAACACACAAAGAGAGATTAAAGACAGCTAATGCTTAGGTGGTGTGTAAAAACAATACATAACTATATTTGTTTAAAAGCTTATGAAAAATACATATAAAACATAGGGGAGCAAATCTAAATTTGCTCAAATAGATTGTATGAAATTTTCTGCACATGTTTCAATAACAAAAGAAATAAAATTAAGAAAAAAGAAGTTAAAATAAAAAGACATAGATCAAAAAATTAAAAAAATAAAAAATATTGCTCCATTTCTGCTTCTCAATATGCAGAGATAAAAGGCCTCAGAGTGCTTATCCCTGAGTAGGGAACCTATTTGAACCCAATGCCTCTTGAGGGTCAGGGATCATTCCAGAAAGGGAGGTGAAAAATTGCAAGAGTCAGAGAGGGTAGATACCCACAAGGACACAGAATCTTCCGAATAGTCAGTCAGTGACTCATATTGGCTCATAGTCTTGGTGACAGCATACACAAGACATTTTTATACTCGAATCAGACAAAATTCCAGCAAAAATATGGGAAAGTGGGTAAGAAATTTCAATCCAACCTACTGTATTCAACATATTTAATAATAGTATAAGAATTCAAAGTAACAGCAAATACACACAAAGTTCTTACTGTGTTCCCTCATATATTAACATTTATATGCAGTGACTGTGAAATTTTTGCTGTCATCATTATTTTAGGGGAAAGATGACTTTAATGGTTTCTAGATAGAGTTGACACATGAAGGCATAGAAACAAGTTAAACACAGAGCCTGCTTTCATCAGTTATGTCATTCAGCCTTTCAGTGAAGAAAGGGCATGCCTGTAATGACAAGGAACACAGAACTTGGTAGCATTATCAGTAGTTTGTTTTTGCCTTAAAAAACAAATAAAAGCAGCGGAGACTGAAACCATTGAATGCCAGAGGGAATATTTTTCCTAGAGTAAGTCAAGTGTTTAAAATTGTACAGTAATATTGTGTCCATTGTGGTGTCAATGAGAAAAATCTTTTTATTAATATTTTAAATTATTCTTTTGAATTTTATACAGTATAGATCGGGGCACTTAGATTCTTTTAATAGAATAAACTTAATTCTTTAAAAGCAGAAATCTAAGTATATTTTCATGGAAACCATAAGCTTTTGGGAAAGAGTATAGGAAGACATTTAGTGATAAGAACTCTTAACTTTTTAACTAACCAAATAATATTAACTTATTTCTTTTATTTTGGTCTTTTTGAGACAGCTGATCTGGGACTCCCTATGTAGACCAGACTGGTCTCAATCCCACAGAGATCCATTTGTCTCTGCCTCCCAAGTGCTGGGATTCTTGGTATCAGAAAAGTGCATGTCTTTTAAATTCTACATGTTCTTAGGGTTATGATAAAATATGTCTTCAATAAACCCATTTCTATCTTTTACTATTATCTAAATTACAAGATCTGATGATTATGAACAAGCCAAGAAATATTAAGTATAAATGTGAAGGAGTTTAATTTTAAATATATTAAAGGTTGAGCTGTTTATATGACATCTATGTAGACAGTACCCCACACTTACTAGTATAAATTAATCTGGAGCTCAAAGAAAAAGAGAAACCAAAAGATAAGCCTTATCAGAGTTAGCCTAAATATTTATTCTCAAGACAGAGGATTTAATGATAACTTAAAGCTCACATTATGAATGCTTTTTCAAAAAGACATCAGCAAGTAGAAGTATTGCTCTCTGCCATAATTGTGAATGAACTGAGAAATAAAAAGGTGCTTCAGTACATAGAGCCCCAAGAGATCATTTCTGTGAGTGGTGAAGCTTTACTGGAAGAGAGCTGAATAAGTTTCAAGCAAGCCTGAGGTCTCCTTACCATATGTGCAGCCTCCTCAGGATAGATATCACAGTGAAAGACATAGGTGAGGAAAGAACATTTCTATAATATCAGATGGAAAAAAATAGAATTGACTGGATAACATGTGCCCTGGTACTTTCTGAAACTAGTTTATTTTAGAGATGTAAATCATTTATAACCATTTTCTCTCCTAAAATGTGGTTAATCCTTTTATGAGATGGAAAATTGAAATAAATGATACAGAAGTAAGCAAAGTGCTGTGATACACATGACATTTTTCAGAATCCGATACCTCTGCGTAACACAGATGTCTGAATTAACTCAATTCATCACATCACATATTATGTAAGAACGAAAATTCAGTAAGAATTACTATTTCTTCTGATTATTATCATCACGTATTCCACCTTCCATGGTCTAATTTTCTGTCTTAATTCTGCCAGAAACCTGCTTTCATTTGCAATGATTATTCCTTCATTGATAAATTAATTATAAGATCAAGAAAGAATGACATTTAAGTGAAAGACTAGGAAGTCTATATAAAATAACATTTGAAGAATAGGCTTCTAAAATTTTTATATTTTGTATTTTGATACAGTGTTGTTAATATTTACAAATTTGAATTTCCTATATAGTCTTATGTAATTGAAGGTTTTATGACAAAATTAATGACTTGCTGCATACCTAGCAATTTTTTGTCTTCTTACAGTTTTATTCTTTTAGACATTTTAGCCTTGTTTAGGTGAATAATGAAATACAGATTAAACTGATTTCTTTCAATCCGACTTTATTGCTATTGTAAGTGGTATTCTGTTTGCTTGGTGAGTGCATCTATAATTGTGTAGCTCATAGAATATCAGCAGATTCACATATATGTGTCTATGAATTGATTTGTATCAACTGAGCTTGTTATTACAGCTTGCTCTTATACTTTCTATTCATAGACCCTTGTTAATTCAGCATGTAAGTGTAATTCTTACGTTGCATTTCTAATTCCTACATCTTACAAATGTGCTGTCTTTCAGCACTCGAGTTAATTATACATCAAATTTTGCCACACTCTTCACCTTTCCTCTGGCCCTTATAGTGTGTACCACTTCTTGTTAGACAGTTTCATGTCTGCATAAATTACATTTTGATCACAGCTGATGTGAAGTCACGGCTGCACTGACTATAAAATACCCAGAAGGCAGCATTTCAAAACCCTTCGTGCTACCTTCCACCTCTTACTCTTTTCTGCCCCTTTTAGGAGAGGATTCCTAGGCCTTAGACACGGTGGTATACATTTCCTGTTTAGGGTCGAGCACCCAGTCAGCAATTATTCTTAGCACCCTGAGGAGCCAATGCATATCTTCAGTCACTGGTGTTTATTGCAAAAAGAGGCTTCTCTGACTGAATCTTGTAGAAGCAATTGTCTATGGGCACAAATATAAATATTTAGAGAGCAGCTTGGTATGGTGGCAATATACATAAAAACAGTAGAAAGTTCCCCTTTACAGTGCAAGACCTCCTCAGTCTTGGATTATTTTTTTACTGGATTTAGAGCAACAAACACTTGTCTCTTGTGAAGTGGTTCTCAAATCCAGGAAAAGATAGTTAGCTTCCCTTAGAACAGTCATGACCCAACAATATTGCTCCTGGATATATATCTAAAGTATTTTACATCCTATTATGAGGTACTTGTTTAACTGTGTTCATTATTGCCCTATTCACAATAACTAGAAAATAGAATTAACCTGGGTATTGATCATATGGAAAATGGAAAATTACAGTGTAGTGTATATGCTCAAGGGAATCTAATGCAGCTATACAGAAATATGAAATCCTGAACTTTTTCACTGAATTTTTGCAATTTTCATGCAATATAGTTTGATGGTATTTGAAGCCCTCTTTCCTCCACTCCTCCCCCAACCATGCCATCCTAATTTAATGAATGCATTATACAGAACTCAATATAAAGGCACATATGTAATAAGGCCTAAAGGGTCTGATTTGTGTTCTAATATCTCCTTCCATGTGGGTCCATCTACTGGGGGCACCAAGACTCCCATCCCTGTAAGACAGCATCTCTCTCCATTTAAGCGGCCATCAATTGCCAAAAGTTCCTTGGGTTGAGTTGGAATTTCCTATCCACATCCCCGTGTCTATACTGGGATTTTGTCTGCTTTGACCAATATTTTAAGTTCATATGAGGACCTGACCAGCTGGCTGGAAAACTCCGTTTTGTTGTGTTCATCCACCACTTCTGGCTTTTAGAATCATTTTGTTTCCTCTTCCATTATGATCCCTGATCCCTCAGCAGCAGAAATTCAAATGCGTGTCCTATTCAAGGATAACCACTCTGTCACTTCCTGGGTTCTATATAGTGGTCAATTGTGGCTTTATTTGTTAATCACCATCTGCTGCATAGGAATTTTATCTGATGAGAGTGGAAAGATGCATTCATTCTCTGTGTAGAAGTTGCACTGAAGATGTGTCACGTATTTTTCTCTCTACTCCCGAGTTCCACTGAGTTCCATGAGCCTTAACTGGAAAGATTCCACTGTAGGAATGTCACCTAGGACTGGGAAATTCTTAGATGTATATTTTCTATGTGTGGCCAATCGAAACAGACTTCAATTTGTTACAAAAAGAAGCTTCTTTGATGAGTGGTGTGTAGTATATTTCTCTGATCCATATTGGGCATATGGTAAGAAATTTAACTGGTCCAGAGTCAGAGATTTCTCTAGGATCTATGTCCTCTCCAGCCATGGATATTTGGTTGTCAATGTACACATAAGTCACCAATTGGCCAAGTTTTAGAGCATAAGAGACCTCATAGTGTGGGTCCCTAGATAAGACTCATATATTAACCCCCACCCCCCACTCACAGCTTAGGTACCAGATCAGATGGGGATGAAAGATTCTAAGAGCCAAGGTTCTTCCAAGAACACAGGGGAGCAGAGGTTTCAACAGCATCTTGAAGATATGAACTTTCAGCAATGGTGACATTGAGCACATGTCCCATTACAACATAATCGTACAAAGGGGACAGAATAGAGTGAGGGAAATGGGAAGGAGGCTCACCTTAGCTTGGAAACGGCTGGAGACACATTTGTACTGGGTGAAGGAGAGTAGAACTTACTTATAATCTCTAAATAGGCTGACTAGACTCCAGGGGATGAACTTACAATGAAGGACACATGGATACTAATGCTGGAGTGAACAGGACTTAACACGCATCTTGGGATGTATGAGGTCCAGTCAGGCAGGGTTTAGGGGAGCTTGGATAGGGGAGGGGCTCTAAATTTGATTAAGAATTGTTGTATGAAATGTACCAAAGCAAAATAAAAATTATTTTTAAAAAAGTGCGACAACAAAAAGATATGTAACTTAGGGCCAAGGATCCCGCCGACGACAATTATTCTCTACATTGAACCAGTTCTGAAACTCTGTAATACTATCCATCTGTTGTAAAATAAATGTCTTTTATGAGAGGTTGAAAGATACACTTGTTCCTGCTAGTCAGGCCTCTCCGGCAGCCTCAGAGAACTAGGCCAACGTCTAAAGACAGTCAGTGGGCACAAAAGGGACTGATTCTTAGTAGCCAGCAGCAAATGCTTGAGCTTTGGAACAGTGGGTAGGGTTGGTGATGCTCCTAAAGCAGAAGGATGGAACTGCCAGTATCTGGCTAACATTTGCCAGCTAGTCAGTGCTCTCAGCCAGCCTCAGCAATCAGGGGCCAAAGCCCAACGAATTTCAGATCAAGAAAGTTTCAAGTAAAGAAAGAAAGAAAGAGAGCTTGAAGCAATCCTGGATCAGAAAGATAAACGTCCAAAGTTCTTTCTCCAATTGAATTTTTAGTTTCAAATCCCTGTTCTCCTAGATTACCTGTAAAAAGGAAATTAGAAAAGGTTCATAGGGTCAGACAGTACTAAGTATAGACAAAATCCAGAATATAGGTGTTATACAGATAATGGAACATTTCAGGGCTGTAAGTTTAAACAGAGATAACATAGGGAAGAATACAGGATATGAGGATTGCAATAGGACAGGTCATCCAAAACAAAAACTGCGTAAATAAGCCAACTGGAAACTTGCTAACTTTTAAACCAATAAAAAATATGTTTTAGGGACTGGAGAGATGACTCAGTGTTTAAGAGCACTGACTGCTCTTGCAGAAGACTTGGAGTTTGATTTACAACACCCATGTGATGCTAACAACTATCGATAACTCTAATTCCAGGGGATCTGTTCACCTTCACCTGACTTCTGCAGGTATTACACAACACAGGTGCACTTACATACATGCAGACAATACAGTAACTCACATAACATTTTTTTTAATTAGAAAAGCACAAACACTGTGTAAACATTAGTACATCCATATACCTGGGAGCTGTTTGGCAAGGAACAGAGTACCTTCCTTTGTGTCATTGGTGAGAGTGATCCAAGAGACTCCCAAAATAATACAGGTTACAGCCAAAGTTCTTAGATATCCCCCAGAACTAAAAGATAATAAATACCCTACTGCTAAAAACAGGACATACTTGGGATACAGGACTTGGAGCAATGGAACAGGAACTGACATGGGAACCTTCTACCTGAAGTTTAGCTCCCACAATGCTAGATGATAACATGCAAACTGCTAAGGGAGAAAACAATTAACAGTCCAATAGAAATCAAACTGAAACAGAATCAGAAGCTTTTCTCTTGACAAACAACTTTAATAGTGCCAAAAGAGTTCTCCAGGCTGCTGGACGAGTAAAGGCATCAATGATCTTACCCAGTCATGAACCTTAAGAACTACAGCTATATATATTTCTATACTATGTGCATATGTATGACTGCCAAGCATTTATATTTGATTAGGACTTTCCTTTGACCTTCCAAAATTGCATGTGTGGTAATTTTTTGACATGTCTTCATCAATGAGGATCTTTTGACACAGCAGACCTGAACACAAGGCAATTTTTTTCAGTCTCATAAAGGTCATCTGTTATTTCAGTTGCTCATAGCAAAAGTCCTGCTGTTATCTTAGACAACATTCTTCTCTTGATATTCTGTATTCAATTCATTTCTGAGAATTGAATAACTAGAATATATTTATTCCCTTCTACCCCACTGACTGTTACTTGGAATAGGCATGTTTTCTCTTGTATAAAACTTAACAGCCACATCTTTCATTTTGTTTCGGTGTGTTTTCTTCCATTTTATCTCAGGCTGGACTTGGATTCATGGTCAGCTTATTGAAGTTACATAGCATTGGATTACATGTGTGTATTACCACATCCAGCTTTTACAGCAAACTCTTAACTAAACTCACTGGACTCTGTCCTGTCTATAGTAATTGTGCTGAAAAATAATGTCCCAACATAAACATTCCTATCAGCTTTGCATTTGATTTGGGGTTGCCTTGAAGGTTTCATTGTGATCTTCAGTACATGATAGAAGTCCTTTCCTTGATCTTCAAACTCCAATCTCCTGTCTATCTATTCACTACCATCAATGCATTAAATACGCTGGGTTGTTGTACTGCCTTGAATCCACGAAAAGTCTTATAGTTTCAAAATTTTTGTATTCTTTATTTATGACTGAAGTGTTTTATCCAAGATACTGTAATACTTGTTTCCTAATTTCCTTTTACTTTTATTCAGAAACACTCTGTAATATGCCCCCTCTGGATATCTAACCCTTATCTAATATGTTAACTTCCATCAAACACATATCTATGTAGTATTTCTTATGATCTGTAATGATATATATTTGCTTATTATATATAAATATATAAAATAACTTATGATATTAAATCTCAGGTTATAAAGTGATTTTTGTTCTAGGAATCATTTGATTAATGTATTGGTGACTAAGCAGAATGCAAACATTTCATTCACTGCCAAAATATTTTGATTATGTCAAATCAAAGTAAGCAAATTCATTTCTTTATATACTAAAATACATCAAATTAAATATGAAGTTCCATGGATAACTATTTTAGGGTTATAAACAAAATATAAATGTTGCCTCTGATAATAAGAACTTACATTTCAATTGAATCATTTGTCAAAATTACTTTATTTTGCTTCCATGCCATTTATGAGTTAAATTTCGTTTTCTGATGCATTAATCCATGTTTCTATATTTTGACTTCTGATGCTGTAACATATCAGCCAAAGAGAGAGGGAAAAATAGAGAAATGGAGGGAGTGACATAGATAAGGAGGAAGCAAGAGACCCAGAGAGAAAAGAACAGGACAGAAAGAGAGATTTTACATTTTAAAATATTTACTATTTTCATTTTATGTTTATGAATTTATTGCCTGTATTTTCATAAGTGCACCCTTGCGGTACAAATGTCTGCAGAAGTCAGACAACTGTGTTGGATCCCCTAGAAGTGGAGATACAGATGATTGTTACTCACCATGTGTGTGTACTGGGAATCAAACCAAGAGCTCCTGCAAGAGCAATCATTGCTCTTAACTGTGAGACCATTTTTCCAGCCCCATGAGTGTTTTCTATATGTCCTTATATTAGGGCATATCATTACAAATGCATTGTTATGAAATTACTTTAATTTTATCTTTATATTATTCCTTCATATAATATTTCCTCTGTTCTTTTAATTAAAAAAAATAGATTTTTATGCATTTTATACTACAGTTCTTAAACAAATTTAGACCCCTCCCACTTCCACTCTCCCTTCTTGACCCTCACTGGACCTCATGTATTCCTTCATAACATGTAAGGCCTATCCAGCCAAGCATTTGTGTCCAGATGTCCTTCAAGGCAAATTCATTCATTGGAGTCTGATGAGGTCATAAGAGAGGCATACTCGCTCTCTCCCTGCAATAATCAGTCTCCAATAGCTTTGTCAGTCTATGTCTGGGCTGCTACCAATTTCTATTGCTCTACTCTGGGCCCATGTCTATAAAACTCGGCCTTCTGTGTGCATAACACTAAGTAGTTTGAGGAAGCTTCACTAGTGAGAGCTGAGCGATGCTTTAGTTTCCACTGTGTTACATGAGCCTTAAGTGTAGAGGTTCAGCTGAAGATATGTCATCTAGTACTTGGCATCTCTCAATTGTATATTCTCTGTGTCTTACCAGTTGTGGCATTCTTCTGTAACCTCCATCTATTGTGAAAAAAAGCTTCTTTGGAGTTGTGTACTGTAAGTTTGTCTGTAAATGAAAATATCCATATATACATATGATAAGAAATCTCATTTCTCTAGAGATATGACAGAGAAAATGTTTTCTCTCTGATCTTGTCCCCTCCAACCCTGTGTATTTAGCTTGGTTTATAGTACCACCCAAGTTCTTAAAAATTAATTGTTATACCAAGTTTATGTGTAGAAAACCCAGTGAAATTTGTATTAATTTCAACCCTTAAAAAAAAATTGGGTTACACCTGACATGATGGCACTTGTGTTCAGTCCCAGCACAGGGAAGCAGACACAGGTGGATGTCTGTGAGATAGACCCCAACATGCTCTACAGAGTGAGTTCCAAGCAGGCTGTAGGGAGACACTGTCTCAGAAATTTAAAAAAAAAAAATTTTTTTAAGATTTCAAAAGATGACTGTATTCAATATATGTGGGAACATTCTTCATTAAATAATTTTGATATGTATTTTGATGTGATGTTTTAAAACCCTTAGATTATGATGTACAAATGATAATTTAAAATCTTGAGTATTCTCACAGCTTCCTAAATCTTGACATTAATATACTTATCAGTTTGCTTTTTAATTATTTCATTTTTGTCACTTATATTTTTAAAATATTACATCATTTAAATTTTTGTTTTGAAAGAGGCAATATTTTAAACTAATAGTTTACAAAATTTTGATGGATCCATGCACTGTCACTCTTCTCCTGAGAAAATATTGTGCTGGTCAAATTTTTAAAAGATTATGAAAGTAAATATGAATATGACTTTAGAAGATTTTAGTGAGCAATTTTTTGGGATGTACACACACAGACATACACAGAAACACCTACAGAGAGAGAGAGAGATGAGAGAGAGAATACTGTTTCTTGCAGACACATCCTAGCTCTAGTACTGTTGGCAGTTTTGATCCTTGTGTCTTTGAAATTGACAGAACCTTTCATGGAACTAGTCTGCTTAGGTTAAAAGTCTAAGGTCTTGTAAACCCAATGGTCACAAAAGCCACCTCAAGAAAGAGGCTTTTGGGTTCTTATCTAGAGAATTCAAAGAATGAAATATGCAGACCAAAAGGGTAAACTTTAGAAAGAAGTATTTTATTATAGGAAATTAAGGAGGAATAAAAACAGAACTCCTGTACAGCAATAAAGATCTATTGGACAACATTGTTCTGAAGCTAGTAAAGGTTTAGTGGAGAGAGGAAAAGCCATAGTGATGAGCTGGTCAATCCAGGTCTCGTTCCTACTGTCTAGATTCCTTGAGGTTCTCATCACTTTTTCAACATGGCCTTCAGGAACAGAGTGTACCTTTATGGAAACAAAGATAAGGAAAGCAAACAAACCAGTCCCCTTCCTGTCATCCTCATCCTCTATATATGACAAGCAGATGCCAAAGAATCAACTGTTCTGTCATCACTGGCTTCAGGCAAAGACAAGTGTACTGGCAAGTCAAGGACATTTTTAGCTCTTGGCCTAGAATAAAACTGGCCACTTATCTTTGGGACGTTTTTACCCTACAGTTACTATGCAATTTCCCTGCCCCATTCTCAACAGTTTGAGGTCAGACACATTTTATTGACAATTTATGAGGAAAATGTACTTTTGAAAGATGATTTTAAAAACTCTTAGGTCTTGGGTTCTGGTTTTTGTTCTTAAGACCTGTCTCCTAATAACATTGGCTCAGGTGGGAACTGGGGGCAGTACAAAGAATTTCTTTGAATAAAACATTTCACTTGTCATGTCTGCCTAGATTTGAGGTAAGGAAAAGACATTGTTGGATGGAGAGACCTAACTGGGTAAGGTCTTAGGCATCTTGAAAAAGAGCATCCAGGATAGGAATCCTTTCAATAACAAGTCCCTGTTTGCCTCCAAAATATTTTCCATCATCTGAGTGAAATGTGGTTTGTAGTACTCAGTAGCAAATGAACAAGCTCAAACCAAAGTTCAGCCTTGCACATCTAAAACGGAGACGGTAAATATAATAACATTGCTATGCCACTTTCTGAGTCCTAGAGAAAAACATATTTAACTTTAGACAGAAAGTGTATCTGTAGGTTTTTTTTTCCAAAGTTACCTGACATAAATGTGATGAAATAGAGCATAAATTTTTGAAAAAGATATGTCTTTAAATGAGAGAAGAGGAAGGAGTTTATGAAAGTTTATTTTGCAGCTGCATTGAAAGAAACTGAATAGGCCTTAGAGAGCATCCTGCCATGTGGCACCAGAATGCCATGCAGACCAAATGAAGCCTTCGCCAAATTAAAATGGATCAACTTTTGTCTTAATTGTTTGATATCTCCCTCAATATAAATCATTTAAACTAGTTCACATTTGAATTTGAAAAAAATAAGAACCTCACATGCTCCATGGACTTTGTCTATTTCTCTCACATTCTCCTTCTTCTGTCATGCACATGGTGTACAGAATTGGCATATTTAGAAAAAGCTGCTAGGTTCCCACTATTTCTCTTAAATAATTCAAACAAAATACTGAAACTCGTGCTTACTTTTCCATAAGTAAAACACCTACTTTTCATTTATGCCATTTATCCTCTTTTAAAAGAGAAATGAAATCAATACGAATTGAGTGACATAACTCTCATCTCCCTAAAAGATCAGTGCCAGAGTTAAAATTAAAGTGTTTCTATTATAAAATTGGGTTTTTGATTAAAAGTGCTATATTAAATTAGTTCTCCAATTACTATTTGTCAGCATAACCTAATTACAATGATCCTTACATTCTTGTAAAATACTAAAAATTATATGTCAAAACATCTTAAATTTTCCACATGATAATTACAGATGAAGATCATGAAACCTGGAAATATTGTAGATGCCTGTTTTATTTGAAAAGGATAAGAAAGGAAATTTTTGCTTTAAATCATTGGATGCAGTTTGACCCCTACTAATACCTTTCAGTCGATAATAAAGGATATCTTGGGAAACTCATTCACCAATTATTTTTCTGCTAAACTGCTGTGTTTTCAGCAAGAAACAATGAAAATAATATAATACACTTTTCACTCTTTCAACTTATCTGTATATAAAAGGAAAGCTATTAAAATGTTGATCACTGTGTTCACTTTTTCTGTCTAGTGCTTGCTCTTGCAGCTTAAATTCTATTTTCATTAGACAAATATAGTCATTGACCAGTTCAGATTGCCACACAAAGTAAGTTAAGAAAGTATGAAATGTTCACGTTATAATTAATGCTTTAAAATGCTTCTTTTAAAAATATTATTATTGATTCAAATTTTAATAAAGGAACCCGATTCTGCACCTTCATTTTACTACTTTCCTTTGACTTCATTTTCTTTATTATTCTTTGCCCTTTTATTTTTTAATATTTTATTTCTTATTTTTGTTTTATATGTGTGGGTGTATTGCTTGCATAGATGCTCGCATATCATTCATTGTCTGTAGAGGGCAGAAGCTGGTATCATATCTCCCCTGGACTTGACTTTTGGACAGTTGTTATCTGCTATGTGAGTGCTGGGAATTGAACACCAGTCCTCTGTAAGAGCACTCACTTCTCTTAACCACTGAGCTATCTTTACAGCCACGTCTATTTTCTTTTTATAAGGCCTATTGAGTTTATGTTTCCCAAGCACTTTTGGGTTCCATTCCTTGGAATCTCATCAATATATGTGGTGCTTTAAAATTTTTAAATCAAGATTATTTTCCCAAGAACATTCTTTTCCCATTTCTAAGTTGATTTGCTACAGAAGAAAATGAATTCTTTAAACATTTCTCTTTACAGTGCTTTTCCTGAATGTTGTGCCAAGTTCAAGTGAAGCTTCCGACTTTTACTTTTCGTAATGCAACCAATCTCTCTCCACATCGATTTCACTCTATGGCAAACAGCAGATCTATCTTTCATGTACTTTAGATAATATCAACTTGAAAGTACAATTCCCTCATTACTTGCAACATTCACTTATAAAAACACTTCATTTTTGAAAATAAGAATTAAAAAATGTATTTTCTTAATATTCTGTAATTATTCTCAAAATATATGAATTTTTCTTGAGTTTTGAACTTTAAAAATCATATTTTAATTACTCTGTTAGATATTTTTCTGTTATGCCATTTCACAAATTTCATATTTTTCTTATATAGATGAAACTAAAAAACTACTTACTGTATATTCTGTAGATAGCAGAATGCATTATGCAAAATAAGCAAAATAAGCCATCTTATTAAGTCTGAAGGACACTACAATATATAAAATATTTTTAATGATTAGGTACCATTTAAGCCAAACTATAAGTTATAGAAAATATAAATATCAGAATAAATATTTATTTCAGTTGCACATGATTATTCATTATGTTCTAGACTTTATATCTTTTGTAATATAGGACCACCTATTTTGTACTAAGGGTCACATAACAACATGTCATTTCCTTAGTTCTGATGACCTATGGGAGGTAGATATTTCTTGGACTATAAAGAAGTGATTTCACGCATGTGAGATGCCTTTGCTCAGCCTTGGCACAGATGAAAAAACACCTCGTGTTATTATAACCATGACGACTGTCAGGGAAAACTACAGCGATGGGTTCAGTAGTAGCAATGTTATCTGGGGATAATCAACAACTGTCTAATTGGACGTAAAGCCATCTCAGTGAGAGTGAATTTATGGGTGGCAGTGTAAACACAGCAAAATACACGTGGCTGGAGAGGTTATATATCCGAAAGAAAACCTTATCTCGTGATATCTCTAGACAAATAAAAATTCTTATCATATGCTAAATATGGATCCTTATGTTTACAGAGAAGTATAGTGTACACCACTCATCAAAGCTTCTTGTTTTGCAACAGATGGAGGGTACTGCAGAATCGCTCAACTGGTCACACACAGGCGATATATTTATGAGAGAAGCCCAGTCCTAGGTGAGATATCTCCAGTTGAGTCTCTACTCATGGAACACAGTGGAATAGGAGGCTAGAAAGAAGAGCAATGCATCCCTCAACTCTCAGGAGTGAACCTTCCTTATGCAACAAAAAGTGATGTACATGGACGGTCATGAATGGGCAAGTTTTAAAGAATAAGATACCGCAGACTGTGTGTCCCTGGATAGAATTCCTGTATAAAACCTCTCCCATTCACAGGTCAGGAATCATTGTGGAAGAATGGGTAGAATGATTGTATGAGCCAGGATCATTCCATGAACATAGGATTCAGAGGCTTTCAGGACACTGGATGCTTACACTTGTGTGATGGTGGCATCAAAAGCACTGGACCCACGCAAACTCAGTCAGACAAGGGCCCAGAGTGGAGAGAGGGAAACTGACAGATGGCCAGCCATAGCTTTAGAATTCTTGCAGAGTGATTACAACTAGGTGAGGGAAAGTAGACATTACTTTCAATCTCTAGACACGTTGACTAGACTACAGTGGATGAATTTGCACCAAAGGAAGATATAAATACTTGAATGGCAAAGGCTTAATATATATGGTGGAATACATGAGGTTCAGTGGTGGGGCTCATGAATCAGGAAGGGGGTCTAAATTCGAATAAGAAATGTTGTATGAAATGCACAAAAACCCAATAATTTTTTTAATGTTATTCACAGGGTGGAGAGATGACTCAGCATTGAAGAACACATATTGTTCTTCTGGAAAATATGAATTTGGTTTCTAGTACACACATCAGGCAGCTAACAAATCTCACTGAATAAAAATAAATCTTTAAAATCTTATCTAAGCACTTTTTCATACCTCATATCATCAAAGTACATACACAGAAAGCTGGAATTGGCAGAGAAAAAGAACACTTTGTGAAGGCAAAGTTAAAGTGTCAAAGAAATATTCATTCTAAGGACGATGATAGAACCAATAGAATAGATGCATGTCTTTTTTCTTTTTTTGAATTCTGTGACTCCAGATTCCTTGTGCACTATCATGTCTATGTGATTACAAAATCAATAATTGTAATACTCATATGAACACACACACATACACACACACACACACACACACACATAGTCAATAAAAACTGAATTGAGGAGAGTATGCCTTTATCTCTGGTGTGAGCTAGGCACTGTTCTATTATTTCAGGATTCATACTACAGATGTCCTTTTTTTTTTGGCTAGTGTTTTTAATCTTCTAGGCCTATGATTCATGACTGAATTGTCTCCATTTTCCCAGAAACATAGTTCTTAAATGCTGTTTCTAAGCACCACACTTAGCATAAAGCACGTTTTTGCTTTATGCAAAAACTACATGTTCTAAATAAGGGTAGGTATGAATTAAAGTGCTATTAATGTGAGTTCAGTATTAAGAAATTAAATATATTTTAAAAAGCACACAGAAAAAAAAGTAATGTATTTTGTGTTTGAGAAAAAATGCTGTGACCAGAAACTCTCAGGAACCTAACTTGGTGTGTTTTTTAAAGAAAATATTTGTTAACTCCATTCTTAAGGAAACATTGTAGAGCACAACACTAGGAATAATGAGAATTGATAAGAGTTAACATTTTCCCAGAAGAGGAGAAAGGACCAATCTGGGTTTAAGTGTATGACACAAAAAGACTAGAACATTAACTTTGGGGGTGAAAATCCTTTCTTTCCTAAATAAAAGTAATTTCACGAAATATAGGAGCCTGGAAAACAGTGCTATTACCCTAGAGAGAAGTAAGGAAATCTAAAATTAGGTAATCACACAATGACATAATACCAGTAAAGAAGCTTGAACTTGTTTTACCTTTTTTTTCCAAAGCTGACACTGCTATGTTATTAAAATATGTGACCTACAATGAATATTACAGAGACTTTGATTTTAAGTTTGTGTTTTTTTTTATCTCCTATAAATAAGACAATTCCTTATAAATCATGGGATGATATTAGATGGTTTAGTGATTTTTAAACACTCTGTCCCTTCCATATTCATGGAGAATTAAGTTCCTGCTTTGTGTTTACAAAAACTATATGTTTTTTGATTTAATAAAATAGTCTCATATGAGCAGCATATTATTTTAAGAAATTAGAGCTATTTATCTGAGTACATGTTAGCATACATTATATCTCAAAGATACAATCTATGTTCCTATTTATAAAGAAAGACAAAAATAATTATATATTATTTACAAATACATACTAGTATATAAATAGCAATTACATGTCAGAAAAAAATATGATCATTTTCTGTGGTTCAATTTATTTAAAATATTTTAAATGTTAATCTTATATTTCTTTATATGAATATAGACTCATTATATTCTTATTTTAGTATTTTCTATATTTAACAGCAAGAATTTGAACTCATTTCATAATTTCTTATACTTCTGGTTCAGTCTATGCATTTATTTTTACATAAGACCACTGAGTCTATAATTGTGTGTCATACCAATATCTCTGCTAATTCCTTTATCAATTCTTCTAGTGTCTGTATGATAAATTTTCTTACCACATTCTCTCTTCACGTTTTTTAATTTTATATTTTATTTAACTTTCATAATTTTCATAGTACACAGTTTGATGGTGTTCTCCTCCTTCAGCCTCAACTGCCCCCCTGTCACTCACCCAACTTAATCTTATAGAGACTGATTTATGTCCCAAAATATCCCACCAAGAGTTCCATCCCTGTGAGAAACTCTCAGCCTACCACCCACCATCAGTTTCCAAAAATTTCTTGAGTTGGATTGGAATTTCTTACCCACTCACCGTCTCTATACGGGGTTTTATCTGATTTAAGCATACCTAGGACCTGCTTTATAAATTTCCTCTGTTTAATCTGATGATGTCAAAAATGTACTATTTACTAAATAATTTAAATGGAATCAAGATATAATCAACTGGAGTTTCATAATTCAATCAATTTCTTATTGTTCTAGTAAAGACAGTCACGAAAACCTATCCAAATTAATGATAGGGAAATTCTTATTTGTATATATTAATGGCAAAAAGTATTTTCATTTTAACATTTCCATACGTACATAAAATCCTTTTGTCGAATGTATTCTTTTAAAAAATTTTTTTAATTCCTCTTCCTTCTTTAGTGCTAGAGAGCTTTAGTTGTCAATTTAACACACCTAGGTTGAGGGAGCCTCAGTTGGGTTGTTGCATGTATTTAACTAGTCTGTAGCCATGTGTGAGGGTATTTTCTTGATTGTTGAGTGATGAAGCAGGGCCCAGTGAACTTGGTCAGTGCCTTCCCGGGCAGGTTGTTTTGTGTTGTGTAAGAAAGAAGATTGAGCATGGCCAGAGGACGAAGCCAGCAAGTAGCACTCTTCCATGGCCTGTGCTTCAGTTCCTGAATCAAGGTTCCTGCCTTGAATTCCTACCCTTGGCTCCATAAGTGACGGGCTGTGACCCAGGAGAAGTAAGCCAAATAAATGCTTTCCTCTCCAAGTTGGTTTTTGTCAGAGTGTCTTGTCACAGCAATTGAAAACAAATTAAAAGAGACAGCTTAAAGACATAAGTATTTATACTGGCTCACAGTTTAAGGAGCAGTACATCGTAGCATAGATGGCTTGGCAGCAAGATGGGAACCTGCAGATCACATCACAGCTTCAGTCGCTAGCACAGAGTTGAATGCCGTGCTCATCTCATTTTCTCCTTTTCCCCTTCATATCCCACCTGCATTGAGGGCAAGTCTGCCTTTTTCAGTTCAACTTTTATTGCAATCCCTTCACAAACCTACCCAGAGGTGATTACAAATGCAGTCAGCTGGACAGTGAAGATTACCATTAATGCTTCAACGTTCCTGACAGTTCATTTTACTTTCATATACTTCTCTGCATACACGTTTAACAACTGAGAGAAGAAGACAATATTTGCCATTGTAAGACTGGCTTATCTCACTTATTGGGAAAATAAACACATTCCTAAGACATGGCTTGGAGAATACAGGCTTAAAAAAAAAATTTTCTTTCTAGAAATAAAAGAGAAGTGTTTTATACCAACCAGTACCAGAGGAGGCATCTGTGAGTTTACACAGGTGCCTAAGACCTCATCTTTCTTTGTTCCTCTGGTTCCATTCTCCTTTACTTAGCAGGCTTTGCTACTAGCTCAAGGGCAATATGTATTTCTTCCTCTGCTGTGTCCTGGCCTTAGCTCTTCAAATCTTCTCTAATTTGCCCATAAAATTAAACAAGATTACTTGATAAACTTTTTCAATTAATCTAAAATTCATTTATATTTCTCTTTATGTTTAAAACTCTATTAAATCCTTTTTGAAACTGTAAAAAAGTCAGAATACAAATTAACCTGAATTTTTGATAAAACCGATCTGTGCCATAGATCTGTGAGCAGGTGAGTCTTACATAAGAGCAAATCTCTTCACCTAGCAGAAACACAGCCTATCCTGATGCTCCAGGATACTGAGGACCTCAATTCAAAAGTGACACCTATATGTTGCAGAAAAACAACAACAACAACAACAAAAAAAACTTCTTTGATGAGAGATGAATGGTATGCTTATCTGTAAACATAAAGATCCATATACATCACAAAGTAAGAAATTGCATTTCTCTTGATATGATAGAGCTAGGATTTTCTCTAGGATCTATGACCTCTTCAGCTATATGTACTTCATTGTGTTTACAATGTCACACAGTTCCCTCTCATTGAAAGGACTTTACATTCAATTAAATACCTGTTGATTACCACCAAGATAAAAGTGCCGCTATTCCACTAATGTACTTTGTTGTGTTGGGGAGTTTCTCAGGTGTCACACACAGAGACTAAGTGTTTGAGAGATTCCCAGTCCTAACTGACACATATAAAATGAAACCTCTACAACCAAGGCTCATGGAACATAGTTGAACATGGGATAGAGAGAATACTAATGCATCTCTCAACCCTCAACAACTCATACCAGAAGGCCACAACTGTCTAAATTGTATAGGAAAAGAGACTGCAAAGTGCATGTCCCCAGATAGGACTCCTATATTAAAGCTTACCAAACCCAGGGCTCAGGGACCATGGTGGAAGACAAGCTGGAAAGACTGTTAAGAGCTAGGTTTGGTAGATCATCATAATGGGACAAGTATTCTAGGCCTCTGGGTACATGCTCATATGATCTTACAGCAATAGCACAGCATACACAAGATCCATGCTAACTCGATCAGACAAAACCTAACATAAAATTGGGGAAAAGGTTAGCAATTCCTAACTTTAGAGGAAGTACAATTGGCAGCTGATTACTACTGAATGAGAGAGAGAACATCATTAACTGATTCTGTATAGGCTGACTAGATTCTAGTGGATGAACTTCAGCAGAGGGACATCTGGGTATTCAAACTTGACTCAACAGGCCTTAATATATATGTTATGAAAACTGTTATTTGTGTGTGTATGAGGGGTGACAGGAGCGGTACTGTTGAGGGAGAGGACATAAAGATGATTAAGATTCAATAAAATGATGAACAACACTCAATAAAAATATACGTTCAATAAGACTTAAAGAGGAAAAATCCATTAAAAAATGTTTCAACTATCATTAGTTGAAGTAAGACCACTTCTTACACTCCATTTCTATACCATCATGAAGTGCCCTCAAGATTGAACAAGTACTAGTGAGATGGGCCATAACTTGACAAGTTGGGGAAAAAACAAACCAAAATACAAACAACCATAAAACAAAGATATCACCTACCCATACCAAGAAATACTGCCACAGACACAAGTCCAAATGCCTATGACTCATTGAAAAAACATGAAAACCAAAATATTAGGTCTTCTTAAGGAATTAGTATGTCGATAATAATGTTTCCTGAGCATGACAACCTACTGTATACCCAAGAACATGGTTTTAAAATAGCAAATATAAATATGTTCAAATAACTGAAAGAAGTCACAAATAAAAAACTGTACAAGGATGGTAAAAGATGCAAGCAAATGACTGAATGAATTAACTGTAAGCAATTCAAAATATAAATTTAGAATCCAATAAAATGATAGAATCTATGTAGAAAAGTGAAACCGAAATAAAATTTGAAATGAAAATCTCATGAACTCAAACAAAAAAAATATAGAGGGGAAGAGCAAAATTGAAGTGGAGGAAGTGAGAATATCAGGTCTTAAAGACAGGGTTGGGAAAATGTATTGATAAATTCAAGAAAAAGCCAAATCTAAATGATTTAAATATGCAAAACCACTGGTATACTACGAGAAGACCACACCTAACTTTATGTAGTTAGAGAGAAGGATCCCGGACCATGCACAGAAAATGCTTTTAATAAATTCACATAAAAATCTTCCTAATTCCAGGGAAAGAGATAACTATCAAGGTACAAGAGGAATACAGAACACCAATAGACTGGACCAGAAAATAAATTCCCCATATTATATATATGGAACAATGAAAAGATATTGAAAGCTCTCATAGAGAAAGATCAAGGCAGACCCATCAGAATAACAGCTGATGTTTCAATGGAGACAATGATGGCTAGAAGATCTTGAACACTTGTCCTACAAAACATGAAAGAATTCAAGACTAGACTGCTAAATCCAGAGAGACTTTATTTAGCAACCAGAGAAGAAAGATTTTTTTCACTATATAAAAAGATTTGGGTAATTTATAAATGCAAAAGTAGCTCTGCAGCGCTCACTCATGGAAGTACTTGGTTCAGAAAAAAGATTAAATATCCTCAAGAAGGCACAAGAAATGAATAAATTATTCCAAAACAGTTAAACAAAAGAGTCTGAGAGAATGGCATTACAACACCAACATAACAGGGATTATTAAGCATTGGTCAGTAATAATTCTCAATACTAATAATAATATTCTCAACTTTCCACTAAAGAGACAGAAACCAACTTATTAGATTCGAAAACAGAATCCATCAATTCTCTGCCTCCAAGAAACACTGCTCACCATCAATAATTGACACCACCTTAAGTAAAATGATTAATGAAAACTCAGTGAGACAAAAATCCAGTATAGATCCAGGGAATGGGCAGCAGGACCTAATAACCAATGTTATAGCTATGGTAATTAAAAATCTCCCAATTGAAATAAGGCCAGAATCAGAGGGATTCAGTGTAGATTAGACCAAACCTGCAAAGAACCAATGTAGATATTCTTCAAAAATCTTCTCTAAAATAGAAATGGAAGTGGTCCTTTCAAATTCTTTATATGAAGCTAGTATTGCTCTAACACCCAAATCAGAGAAAGACCCAATCAAACAGGAAATTACAGTAAAATCTCTTTGATTAATACAGATGTGAAAGTTCTCAATAAAATATTAAGCTAACTGAATGCAAGAACACATCAACATATTTTGCCATGTACAAGTTGGCTTCCTCCCAGAGATGCAGCTATTGTTCAAAATATATAAATCAATAATGTAATCTACTACATAAATAGACTCAAGTGGAAACCACATGCATCCCATTAGATGCAGAAAAGGTCTTTGACAAAATCCCAAATCCATTTATATAAAAGTCAAGGAGACTCTAGTGATTCAGGAAAAATATATAAACAAAATACGGAAAATATGCAAGTCCACAGCCAACATCATACTACATAGAGAAAATTTAAAAATAGTCCATTGGAATCAAGAAGACAAGGTTGACCACTCTCTCCATTCCTGTTTAGTATAGTACTCGAGGTCTCAACTAGAGCAATAAGACAAATGAAGGAGATAAATGGGAAAAATGGAAAGAAATCAAAGTGTCCTTAGTTGTATATTATATGATGTTATACATAACAGACCCCAATGTCTAAGCTTGATAAACACATAAAATAACACACACAAATCATTAGCCTTTCTATATAAGAGAAACAAACATACCACAAAAGAAATTATGGTAACAATCTCATTCATAATAGCCTGAAAAATCATAAAATATCTTGGAAACATTTTATTCTGAAACTTGTTTGTTGGAGAAAATTTAATGTGTATTGGTTAATGTAGTATGCTTAGAGTGTCATTAAAACATATAAAAGGTACAAAACCCAAATTCTGATATATCAGAATAATATATTATAATATTATATTACTTAACATTTTCTGCCTCAGTTCATTTATCTACATATATTTATTCTAATTTCCCACAATGATACCTTCATCTCAAATCATACATATTTATTAAATAATTTTATATTTAATGTCCTTTTAACTGTGTAAAGGCAATAATATTGTCAACATCAGTAACTGATTCTTTTTAAGTCTTGTTAAAATAATTAGAACTCTATTATTTAAAATTTGTGAAATAAAATTCTCTGTAGCAAAATAAATGATCCCTAATTGTGAGATAAACAATTTTTCCCCCTGGATATCAATGAGATTTTTATAAGCAAAACAGTCAAGTCTTATAATAAGAAAATAATTTTTATGCTGCCTTGTTTGAAGATATTCTCATGCCACCATAAAGAGGGCAGTGAGGATGTGACTGCCCATGAGCACAGAACAGATGATAATTCTACATATATTTGGATTCCTTCCCCACAGATTCCCTGTTGCCCCAACTGACCTGAAACTAGCTAAGCTGACCTCACTCTCACAGAGATCTGCCCACCTCTGCCTGCAACCCTCATGCTGGTGATTACATTCTTGTTTAAATTAGATGCTCTATGGAAAGACTTGGAAATTCGTATTTACGTTTCATTCCAAGTACCAGGGTAAATCTCAAGATATACATCAATGCAGAAATTTCTTATAAAGTTTTTCTTTGGGAGCTATATTTGAAGTGTATTGAGGAAAACAGAAACAAATACACTTTTCCTCTTGGTTGGCAGGTGTATTAAAAGACTTAGAGCAAATGTACTGTAAGGCTTTAAATATGTATATCCAGTATATTTTAGATAAACTTTTGAGACATATTTGGTAACTATATTAAATTAAATAGAATTAATGATCTACTTATTCTTTTTACAATTTTTTTTTCATTTGCTATTTTTTGTGTGTGTATGAGTATACTGGCTACATGTATATAAGTGCACTTGCATCCTGCAATGACCACAGAATTCAGAAAAGGGCAACAGTTCCCTTGGAACTGGAATTACAGATGGTTGTTAGCTGCCAAGTAGGTGCTGGGAACCAATCCTGGAACTTCCTCAAGAGCAATCAGTGCTTTCTCCATTCCCAATCTATTTATTCTTGACCCATATTATTGTGCCAACACAAAGCTAACTAAATAGAAAAATTATTTCACTGTTTCCTGAAGGATAAATTAATGCTGAGAAACTTGAATCTTGACAGAAAACAATATTTTGAAAAATGACAGATATGTAACGTGAATTTATAAATTTACATTTATGCTTTATTAATCCAATTATTTCACTCAATAAAAATCTGTTTATATATAAAAAATTCCAAAGTAGAATATTTTGAAGCAAAAATTGGAAATTACCAATATGTATTTCTTGACCTATAGATTTAAATTACTAGGGAAATACAACTAAACATAATATGTCCAATCCTGTTAGTATATACATTTTCTAGTTAACAAGGGCTATTTACAGTAATTATTGGTAAAGTTTTTGAAGCTCTGGAGTCCTGGCAAGGTTCCATCATAAATATTTGCAATATTGGGGCTAGAGAGGTGGCTCAGAGATTAGAGCACTAACTGCTCTTTCAGAGGACCTGGGATTGGTTCCCAGCACCCACATGACTGGTTATGATTATCAATAACTCCAGTTTTAGTCGATTCTTGTCTTTTCATGACTTCTGTGGGAAATTGCAAAACACTGGTGCACTTATTTACATGCAGGCAAAGAATATATATATATATATATTAGTAATAGTCATTACAATTATTTTGTTCTAGGAGTGACACCAAAATAGCTATCAGACTAAAAAGAAAATGAAATAGCCTTGATGATACTCCGTATTAGTTTGTTGGAATGTATACCAAAAAGCAGAAATTTGAAATAATACAGAGTATATAGGCTTGATTTATTCTTATGTATGTTCAGAGAAAACCTTGGCACAGGAAGTAATAGACACACAATAGAAGTACAAGAATCTAGTTTCATTTTAGGAATGTTGTTATTAATTCATTTTTACTTTTATGCATAAAATGATTTTTTTCCAAATTATTGATCAATGTCTTACAATGAAACTACACAAGCTCTACTTTCTCATATATGCATCAGCGTAAATGATAGTTGGTCTCATGATTATTTCTGAATGACAGATACTGATTTCTATAGGCTCTGAAATGATAATAAGAACAGAGTCAAGAAATAATATGTAGAGTTTTTTTTTTAAGTTTATGGAATGTCATTCATTAGCAGAGTTAGGAATGTTTCTGAAAGCATTTTCTTTAGTCATCCACTGCAGATAGCACTAAAATTTAGTTACTTTTTTTGGAAGCTGGAATTTTGCTTTCTCTTATACCCATACAATACTAATGTTATAAGTCTAAGAAATGTTATTTCAATTAATGAGAGCCAGGGTAGGTTATCAAGAAGAGCAGTCTAGGACTGAGGAGATGGTTCCTTTGTAAAATATTTGATGCACAATATGAGGACCTCATTTTGCATCCCAAGCACCTAAACAAATGCTGGGCATGGCCATTCAAGACTAACCACAGCATTCTGGTGCTGAGACAGGCAGATTCTTGTGGTTCACTGGAAAGCCATTCTCGCTCTATCAAGTAACTCCTTGCTCTGTGAAAGACTTCCTCTAAAATACATGGCACAGAGCCATTGAAGAAGACACACATCAATTTTTAGGTTCCATGTTTACATTCTTTCATAAATTTCACATATGTATGTATACATGCTTTCATAAATTTTCACACATGTATAACAGAGATACACACAATGGGAACCAATTGTTATGCACTCAGTCATTTCCCAATTCAAATCCTTAGAATAAGTATATTTTATTGCCATTTTCCAAAGACTTACACAGCATATATATATATATATATATATATATATATATATATATATATGTATATATATATACACACACACACACACATATATATATATAAATTCTTGCATAATTCTTGTTATGGATCATGTTATGGATCAATTATGAACGTAGAAAGTCACCATAACCTTAGCCAAAGTATATTTTAGAATTATAGACGTGTAGCCTACCACAAATACATTTTCAATGATATTGTAATAATGATTTGATACAGGTTTAAGTAATTAGAATATACTCTTCCAAAATATTTTACAAGAATGTGTGGCCTGTTTTAAACCATACTAATTCACAGAATTTTTGGAACAGTTAATGATACATCTGAGCACTAATTTGTGAAAGAACCAATAAGCCAAAGAAAATATGTCCCATCAGAAGTTGGAGATAATCTATGCATGAGTGCTTGGTCATTGTTCCCAGGCATTCCATTTTTATGTTGTATGCCAATTAGGTAATTGAAAATAAGAATTTTAGGTATATATTTTATTGTTATTATTGTTAGGAATCCTAGGCTTAGAGGGATTAAATCATTTTTCCAAGTTCCCAAAACCAGGAAGAACAAAGTCAGGATTCAAATCCAAGTGGACTAATTCCAATTGTTTTATTCTTCAGACAGATGTGCCTGGGGTTATTGGAAATGATTCTCATGCAATTTTGCATACATTTATAGGTTTGTTGCTACCAATATTTCTTCCATGAGAAACTTGAGAGTAAAATTTGCATTTATTTTGACATTTTTCTAAACTTTTTGTATCCTCATAATTCTCTTAATATTGATGCTACTTGGGTAATATTCCGCTCATTATTTTCATTACTTATGTTTTTACAAACATATTTTATTGGATCTTGAATAAAATATTTATTAATTTAATACTAGTAATGAATATTTGTTTAAAATTTGACCTTATAAATAATTGCTACATAAAGCTTAACTGAGTCAGAAACACAAAACATAAAGCCTGGGGAAAGTAATCTCAAAAAGAGCACTTACCTGGCGATTGTGAGATGTTAGGTTCATTGTCATTACTGAAAAAAAAAAATCATGGCTTGATATTAGTGTCAAAAATGATGGATTCTTCTCCCACAGCATTTCATTGCAGAAAGAATTATGCAGTAATGATGGAATTATGTAGCAGTGCAATGATACTCATTTTTTGTGTCTAGAATATATTTTACTTAGTTCACTTAATAAAAGAAAGAATATAAGTTATTTCCCAATATGTCTGACTGAGTATTATAGTGTCAGTCTTTAAAGGGACATTAGGATAAGAAAAAAAAAGTCTGTGTTCATCAAATAGCCAAAAGCATTTGGAACAATCATTTTTTGTGTGTAATAATTGGAATCATGACCTTGTCATAGAATAAGAGCAAAATATGTTGACTTTTATTCATGGAACATACTGGCTTCCAACATAGAATATTTCTAAAGTTAGCCATCTTTAACTGCTACTTTTCTCCCACAGTGGCATTAGCTGTGTTAGACATATCCCTTAATGCATTCTAATTGACAGTCTTAATGTGCAGCCCAGCTACCACACTGCCCCTTATGTTAACAATCTGGGCTGAAGGCCCTGGACAGAGAAGAGTTGATGATTTCAATTATGCTGGGTCATAGGAACATTGCCCTCATACTTGTCAAATGATCAAGATCACATTTCCAAAGGTTCATTCGGATCATCTTATATGAGATGTCATCACTTTTATAAGTGAAAGTCAGACAAGACAATGCTTAGTCTTTTTAGGAAGCTAAAAATCACCTTCAGAAAAAATGAGCAAATTGAAGAACTTCTGGCCTCAGAGAGCAAGAGTTACACAGTTATCATGTTGTATTTGTAGCAGATTATGTTCAATTGTATTTGACCAGAAGACACAATTTACAGAAGTTCATTAATTTTCAGATTATCCATTATTTTTGCATATTTAATTCTGAAAAAATTTAAGAAACAAGCTGGTGTTTCAAAGATGTGTAAATCATTAACTTCATGATGACACACAAAGAACACTTTCAAATGTATTATACTGTATATAAAGAACTATGCATAAAGACTTTATAGAAAAACAGAAGTGTTAAAATTTCTATAGCAAACATTTTTATAACCATTTTGTTCTTTATAGATTTTTTCTTTAAACTCAATTATAAAATCAATTATCTGCCTTTTATTAAAATATTCTAGGTTTATTAGTTCTTGTTGGTAAATAAAAGGGGAATCTCATCTTTATGTATGGAAAGAATGTGTTTCATTTGCTTCCTACAATGTATTCTTTGTAAAACAAAGGCCATGTAGCTCTAGTTGCAGAAATAAACATCACAGCCTAAATTTAGAGTGCCATCTAGTGATGGATAGCAATTCAATCAGTTCTTGAATTTTTTTTTAAAAAGTATACTTTTATAATAATTACTTTAAAGTAGATTATATTTTATCTGATTATGTGTGCGCTCAGACATGTATGTGATGTGTGTAGGTGTTAATGTTAGGTGTGTTCATGTGTGCATGAGGTTGCACATGTGTGCACCTACCTATGTATGGAGGCTAGAGGTCAATTCAGTGTTTCTACATGATTTCTAACTTATTTTCTCCATAATTAAATCATTGTGTATTTCATACAGAATATCTCGATCAATCTTAACAATCTTTATACCCAATTCCCCACTGATACCCCCTCTGAAACCCCCCAACTGGAATGCATACATTCTTTCACTTATCTTAAGGTCTATTGTGTCAAGTTAGTGTCGTTCTTCAGTGCAAGTTCATCCAGAGTCCACAGTCTATCCAGAGCTTTCTAAGATGATTAACTCATCCTCACCCAAAAATAATAGTTGCCAATATTTCTCCAGGAAAGGTTGGGATCTTCTGCCCATTTCTGCAGTTCCATGCTGGATCTTTGTCTTCTTGGGTTTGCAGACTTGAGCATGCTGGCACCATTGTTGCAGGTTCATATGAGAAGGGACCCAGAAGCTTGTAGGATTCTATTTCCATATTGCCACGTACCTCCTCATTGGATCTTACAATCTTTTTGCCCTCTCATGTCCACAACGGTCCCTGAGCTCTAGGTGAGTGAAACTTAATATAGGAGTCCTGTCCAAAGATCCACATTCTTCAGACTCGTAATCCCCATGTTTTGGCCATTCTGACCTTTTGTGTTCCTGGCCCTCTGTTGCATGAGGGAGCTTCATTAATAAGAGTTGAGAGATGCATTAGCGCTCTCTTTCTCCCCTGTTCTATGCTGTGTAAGCCTTAGGTGTAGAAGTTCCTAATCTAGTTTTCATTGATTTTTATGTGTTTCATATAATTTGATGGTATTTAGATCTCCTCCTTTAGCTGTGCCTTCTTATTGTCCCATATATATGGCCCATAAAGTCTAATTTGTGTCTTAAAATAGCCTTCAGTGTGGGTCCATTCATTGAGCCTAGTTAACCTACAGAGTTCCATTCTTGAAAGAGACTGCCTATGCCCTGTCCAGCAGACATTGTTGCCACAGTTTCCTTAGGTTTTGTTAGAGCTTCTTACGTACCTCCTCCATGTCTATGCTAGATTTTATCTGGTTTGAGCTTGCATGGTACTTGTGCGTGCTGGCACCATTGCTTTTAGATGTTATAAATAGCTGTCCATCTGTTTGGAAAATTCTTTCAAACTTTTTTATTTGAGAAACTGTCTTTCACTGAACATAGAATTCTTTGAGTTGCCGAGGTGGATTAACCAATGAGCCTCAGGTGGTCTGCTTGTCTCCATACCCCATTGCTGCGGTAACAGAACTCTACTTGTATCAGCTTTTATACCCATTCTGGAGAGCAAGGAAGATCCTTATGATTGGATGTAAGGCACTTTACTGATTGAATCATCCATCTCTACACCCCTTCAGTGTGTTTTTTTAATATGAAAAATATGGCAACAATATCCTATATGAATTTGTTACAAGTTTAACATGGTTTTAATATGCTTTATTTAACTTGTAAACCTTAAACATTCAAGTAGAATACATTTTATAAACTCATTCAATATATATCGACTCAGCAACAGTGAAAGCCTCAACCCCTTAGACTAGGACGAAGAGTTGTTTGCATTAATATATTTCATATTAACACTGTTAGCCACATTCAGTGTCTTTCTGGTGCTCAATGTCTTTCAAAGAAATGCTTTATGACAAGTTTGTATTGTTTGTTTTTAAAACTATTGTATAGCTATAGTTTTTTATAATTTTATAATTTTAATGCTAATTTTGTAAGACATTTAAAATAATATTTTACAAACTTTACTTATTCAGATATCTAGATTGGGGTTAGCACTACAAATACTTAGTTCACTGTTTCTGTATAATTGAGTGTTGAAAAGTTACCAGCGCATTTGGTGGAAAGCAACTCATAGGTGACCATTTTCAAATTCCCTATTTCAGATCTAAACAATTATGTTGTTTCTAGATTAGTTCATTAACCCTGGGCCAGCTGACTCCTTGCTGTTTTATTTTGACATTTGTTTATACCAAAGTCCATTGACTCTTACGAATGACAACAGTAAATCAATGCCAAATATTCTTACAAAAAAGTAAACTAAACAGGAGAGTTAGGACTGATTATACATTAAGTGCATCATCCAGGAATCAGTTTCTGTCCTTAAAATCATTCAGAAGAATATATGTGGAAAAGATCAGGAGGTTTCACAAAATTATTTGGATTTTAGGAATTCTGACACTCTTAATTCCATCAAACAACGTAACTAATCCTAGGGAGTATTCTGCCACAGTCATTGGTTTTAATCGGTCTCTAAATATGCTTACCCATTAATTCATGGCAATGCACAGACACATTTTTCTTAACCATAACCAAATGTATTTTAAATGTATATTTTATTGATTTTTGTGCATTTCATATAATATATCTTAATCATATTTAGACCTCCTCCCCTGCTGCACTCTCCCATAGCCCACCTGCAGGATTTCCTGCATTCTGTCATATATGTTAAAGCTTATCAAGTGAAATGCAATTTTTAATCATTGCTTTAATAATTGATATGGGATTGAAATTTTGTTTTAAATGCAAGAATAAACTTTTAAAATTCTTAAACAATTTCTGTTGCCAAGTTTATGAAACAGTAATGTTGTTGATGCTGTGGGGGCAATTTCTTGAAGGGAACTTCTATGAGATTAAAAGCCAGAAAGATGGCTTTCACTCCCATCATACTAAATAGTGTTGTTCTAATTTAGTACCGGCCTCACTGTGATGATAGTTCTGTGGAAATTTGCCAGTAACCTGCTGTCATCATAGGAAATGACTTTGACTCAGGAATTTAGTCAGTGAACAAGTCATTGGGGACATACCAAACTAAGCATGTCAGTCTCTGCCTTCAAGGGCATGGGAAATTCATTGTAGATTATTAGCTTTGTTTATTTCACCTTTGCAAAAGGAAATGAAGTATGATGGTCATCCAAAAGGACCTTTCTCAGACCACCTTGCATTCCTTCAGCAATGAATTTCTTTCAGCAAATGAATTAGGTATAATTTTCTACTTATCTGTAAAAGTTGGCCTTGAGTAACATGTATTCCCCTGAAATATTTGATATCTTTTGCATTTTTTTCCTCATATCTATCTCTAGTTCCTTTCTTTCAGAGATTTACTTCTCCACATACAGGCCTTTCCACATACAGGACATTAAGTATAGTCAATCTGTGATCAATCTGATGATTTTTAAACACTAACAAACATTATACATATTTATTATTTTAAAAATCCCTTTTGAATAACGTACGTATTTTGGAGAAAGAAACATCCTAAACTAATGAAAAATAACCAATGTGAACAGAAATGAATTAGCTTTGAGAATAAGGCATTTAGAGAAACAACTGCATCACAAACGCACCATCATAGATCAGATCTTTCTTGTTAGCTGCACTGTGGGAACACAGGTACTACCCATTTCCGTTTTCTTCCCTTCAACTGATTGCAATAACTTCTTTTTTACTGTGTGAGCTGAGCATTGTAAAGGGCATTCTGGTATCCATCGTTCATTCTGTTAGCAATAACAACTATACGATGCTTAGTAAATGAGAAAATTCATTTTTCCATTCAAAGTAAACTGGTTGAAACCACTACCCCTCACTAAAAATTTACCAATTTGAGATTGTCTTGAAAAGTGAAATCTAATAAAATATACCTTAGAAACAGGAAACAAGGAAGAGACACTGCAATTGCTAAATAGCAAGGAGGATAGGAAAACACAGTAGTACACAGATTTGCCAGTAGAGTATTGCACATTCTATTTATGAGATTGAGGCCCTAACACAAGATAATACACGAGAATCTCAGGAACCTCACTTAGAGTACACTGCAGTGTGAGAAGTTGGTAAGAGTTCTGAGGGAGAATAATGGATATTAACATCACTGTAATTTTCACATGACTAGATGTTCAAATAGGCTGACAAATATTCTGAATGCTTACAGTTTAGAAACATGATATGATTGCACTCCTGGGCCTCTTTCGAATTGAGTGGGGCCTCAGACTAAAACTTTAATTAGTGTGAATAGAAAAGATTAGTGCCATATATGGGCCACAAAATTAATTTACATTTAATTGAAAGTACAACATTCTTTGGCTGTCATATATAAAGAATGAGTATTTCGGATGAGAAGTGATACTGATTTTGGTATTTGTCTGCTGAGATTTGATGATTGGTATTTCAATATAAATATCAAAGCATAACATACTAAACCTTAAAACAGGCAACTATAGTGACCATTCACATATGTCATATTCTCAAGTGATCTTAAAGAATGAGCTAAGCTTTTAACAATCAACTTAAATGACAGGACAAAATGAAAAATAACTTAAACCACTTATGATGTTATGACAATGAGCTCAACTGTAGAAAGCTCAAAATCAGAGTTTTACTTTTTTCTTTTTTTTCTCCTGAAAGAGTTCCTGGGCAGGAAAAACAGAATCCACACAAGCACAGAGGGAAGGGTCTTATCCCTCCAAGTAAGGTTCTTACAGTTATGTAAGTGAAGGAAAGTTTAGAGTGTAGAAGTTCTTTATGATTTCCTCCTTCTTTCTCAATTAAGAGTTCTTGACAGAGGTGCTTGGGAAAGACCTCAGTGAAGCACTCCCAGAAATGGAGGCCTCAGGAGGAATCCAATTGATTAGGAGTTAAGATGTTTGTCAGGGTACAGCAAGTTGGAAGGGCTGAGGCCCTAACTGAAACTCCCATCTCAGATTGCCATGCACAGGCTCTGGACCAATCTTTTCTTTTTTAGAAAGGTAACATTATTTTTTGAGGTCAATGAAGTAAAGGCCTTGTAATAGGAGTTTCTCTGGAAGGATGAAAAGCCATGTAAGTTTTATATAGAAGTCAGATTTCTATTGAATTAAACAAGCAGAAGATCACCAGCCAGATGCCTTCTCCATCGAACTAAGAGATTGTAAACAGGAATGTAGCAAAAAGTTGATATGCGTTCAAGCACAAATATGGCCTGTCTAGATTTGTAGAACCAATTAATTTCTCTATTTCAATTCACTGGTCAACAAAAGATTCTAGCTCATATTTTAAGAGATATATGAACCTCTTCCCGTTTTGTCTTGTCCTGCTCATGAGTGAAATTTTCTTGGTTTCAATAATCTCAGTACAATTATGTTGCCTATTTTTTTCAGTATTTCTCAACATTTATCTGTAAACCTAAACATTTACTTTCTGACACTTGATAAAGAGAATTGGTAATGATTTACATCTTTTTTCACTGCCAATCTTTTATGTAATTGCTCTATTATAGTTTATTTGTGGCTGTATAACAAACGGTCTCAAAACCTAGTATCTTAAACAGTAATATTAATTTGTTATATAGATATATATAAATTTATAATTATATAAATAGTTATATATTATTTATATATAATTTTATATTCTATTTGTTATATAAATTGTTTATTTATATAATTATATAATTTGTTATATAAAATAAAAAATTAAGTAATTTGGCCAATTCATAGAAATTAAGAGTCTGCAGCATGCTATTCCTTGGATGGCACTTCTATATTAAATTTTTAGGAATTTTATGGTCAGGTAGGAATTGTACGATAAGTAGCAGGGCTGTTGAAAAGAAATCTAACAACGTCCTGTCCCAACGAACACAAACTAGTTACAAGTGTTTTAGGGGCCTCTAGGATATTAGCATATTTTTATAACTCACCTTACCCAGGTCACCCATCTCCAGTCTAATTTGATAAAAACAGGAGCTACATGGGATTGTGGTTGAAAGGCTCAAGAAACCTTTGAATAAGGCAAGATACATGTTGAATAAAACGAACAGCCTTGCTATCCCAGGGCCCCTTCCTCCTGGAAGTTGCAAGGAGCTCTGGGGGCCATGGTGGGGCTTATGGCAACAACAACCAGAGTGGACACTCCCAATTGGATTCTTGTCCCAGTCATAGAGTGTTGCAGAAGCCAGTATAGAGCTAACTCTGGAACAGCAACTGCTGGCAATGTATAAAGGATTGCAACAGGTGAAGTCATCAGTTACTGTTAAAACCACATATTCTATAAAAGCATGCAGTTGAAAGCCTTTGGCCAAGACTGTCTGGGGTAATAGAAAACCAAACACCACAAAGAAGAAATGCATATTTACAACAATGGTAAGGGGTGGTGTCATCTAGCCCAACCACCAATGCCATTCAGGCAGTACTAGGGCCTGTGTCATTTTAAGCCACAGCATCTCTCCCTTCACTTCCTGTAGTTGATCCTGCAGCAGAACTGGACCAAGTACAAGAAGGGACTCCCTCAATTTCTCCTGAAAACTGATATTCTAATGGCACCAGCAGGGCTACCAAACAAAAATGAGTAGTTGTGGCAATAGAGATGATGATTGATACTATGGAAAGAGGAGAAGGAGAGAGCGGTCACTGGGCTGAATTAAGAGCTTTATGGATAGTACTAACATGAGAGCCTTGACTATTGACCATCCAAAAGCCTAACTTTATGGATGGCCAATGGGAGAGAGAAAACTGGCAGATGATGGGACAGCCACTATGAGGACAACAGATGTTGAAGGAAATATATAGTAAGATAAAGTAGGAGCTGGTGCCTGGTGGTTTACAGTGTGGCAGCCCACTCACTTGTGAATTCCCTGACGAATCAAAAAGATGATTTTCTTACCAAGACAAGGACTATCTGCCCCCAGGTACCGCTAGATGCAGCCACTGGATTCATATTAAGTCTGGCCACAGGGAGACAGCACAGGATGGAAAATAACTAAAGCTGCTGGCGTTCCAGTAAAACACTGTCATTTAGCAGGCTGTCCAGTACTGTGAGGCTTGTTCCTGGTTATGGAATGGATGCTGTGATAAGACTCATGTATAAGTCAGCCTTCCCTGTAAAGGATTGACAAATAGAGTTTATAGGGCCCCTGACAGCCAGAGAAGGATGAAAATATGTTCTCACTTGTGTGGAGAGAACCACAGGCCTCACACAACTCTTTCCTTGCAAACAGCTAAGGCTAGCATTAAGGGCCTTGCCTAATTTGGCATCATGTATGCGTGCCCACAGAGAATTGATAGTGACAAGAGGAAATCATTTCACAAGTTCTGATGTGTAAACCTGGGTTGATGATAACCAGGATCAATGGTATTTTCACCTTCCTTATAACACTATAAGGGCAAAGTTAACTGAAAGAAAAATTGGGTAGCTGAAACAATTACAAGTCTTAAGCACAGAAGGAGCCCTATGGGAGTGGAAGAAGGCCTTTCCTGCAGCTATACTGTTGTTAAATGAAAATCTCAATGCCAGGCCTTGCTTGTCCACTTATAAGCTGTTGACCAGAGAGATCTTGGAGGTCCCCCAAATGATAAAGACTATTGCCAGTATTGTTGGTTGTACACAAGAATGAAATGGTAAGACCCTATTGCTAAAGACATTGCGTTATGTGAGCCCAGGAAAGGGAGAAATCAAGCTGGGACAGAGCTAGAAACACACTGCTCCTTAGTGGATGGTCTTCATAATGCCAGAAAGTGCTATGCAGATGGCTGGAGGAGAATTGTCCCTAAGAGTCCTGCTTAATGACAGACCCCACATGCTGCACCATCAACATGCCAAGTAAGATGTGCCTGTTGGTGCAACAGTGGTGTGACTACTCTATGCACAACCAACAAATTTCCAGCTGGATTTAAGGCTGACTACTTGGGAAGAAACACACATCTGGTACTGAAAGCAAGTTCAACCTCCCTCCGACCCCCCAAGGCAGAGGGAGTTACAGGAAGTCACTGCAATAGTTTTGTCAGATGGATGTGATGCCCCTGCTAAAGTGCCTTCCAAACATTTATGCTTATGCCCATAGCTTAGATTATTACAAGAGCCATTTAGATGTTTTGGCTTCTTCCTTTTCATTTGCATTTTTATAGTAGGAGGAATATCACTGAGATGAGCCAGGATCCACATCCTGGAGACAGGTGATGTAAAGGCCCAAGGGTTCAGTATGTCCGCACTGTAGGAGGAAGATCATCCGATCCGTGTCACGACCCCCCCTGCCGCCCTAAGTCTCAGATACTCTTGTAGAAGAGGATGACAGAAGGAATGTGAGAGCTGGAGGAAGGGGTGAAGTGCTACACAGGACTGTCCTCAGCCAGGTGAACTATGAACAAATGTCTTCTCCCCAGGCTTGATTGCATATGCTTGCCTAGGATCACCACACCCAGACTTGTTCAGTGTTACACTCTGCAAGAAAGGGACAGGGAGAGTCAAACACATCTCCTTTCCCTTTTATGTGCCAGTGGGGAAAGTCATCATCTGTGCTTGAATGAACAGGGGAGACATTTGGGGAGCACCTAAGCTTCTCTAAGTAAACCTTCTCCTATTGCTCCCTAAGTAAGACTGATAAATTCGCTGGTATCCCAGTTTGTTGGAAACAAGCCTCTGTTTGTCCTAAGGTTAGGGGCTGGGAGGAGATTGGCAGCAATGTTGTTTATACCTCTAATAATGAATTTTACCTATAAAGTTCAATAAACTCACTGGTTTCTCAGACTGTAGTTTGAGGAAAACAAGCCTCCCTTTATCATAGGGACCAAAAGTGGGAAGGCGAACAACATTGTTTACACCTCCCAGAAGGAGGTTTAGCTACACTGACCAACAACTTGAAGGGCTGTTTCCCCTGTTTGGCACTGTGAATGTTATTAGGTAGCCTTCAGCTACACATGCACTCATAGTTGTGTTATATGTGTATTTTTCAATAAGCTTATTAAATACTACATTCCCCTTTGGCTTTTCACTCCACTAAGCAATATTTATCTCTCCTCTATCTCCCCCATGTAATAAAAGTTTTAACCTACATATTGGTCAGAGCTAATAAATCAAATAAAATATATGTCTTTGTGTTGTTCTGGTTTCTTTAAAGTAATATACGAAATAATTTTATTGCTATTTGGAATAGCAGTGCCAACATGTCATTATTGTTATACTTAATCTTAGTTGTCAGTCTGATGGAATTTAGTATTGCTATGAAAATGCATGTCTACATTGGTCTATACAAGTATTTCCAGGCAGGTTTAACTGAATAGACCAGACAACCTGAATATGGGTGCTTACTTGGACAGAATAGGAAAAAATGAGTTTTAAAGTAGCATTCATCTCACTCTGCTTCCTGAATGCAGATTCATTGTGATGCCCTGTGTACCTGCTGATATAAATTCTCTGCCATGATGCTCAAACTCTGAACCATAACAAACCCTCAGTTCCTTACGTTGCTTTGTCAGTTATTTACTCACAGAAATAAGAAAAGTGACTGATACTGGCACTTATTTCCAATTTATTTACTTCTGCATTAGCATTCACAAGTCTATACACACAATTTGGAAAGAATCATGCATATTACTCCTAATCACCCCTTAGTAATATAGATATTTCTTCTTTCATGGTTACTTACAAGACTAGGCTAGTTTTAACATAAGCATGTCTCTTCGTTTTTACATTTTTTTTCTTAAGATTTTTAGCCATTTAAAGCTTCTTCTTAATTAGCAACCTGGATTTTGACAATATAATCAATTAAGCTGGCAGATGTCTTATTTTGGAGAAAAATGGGTCTTTACATCTCGTTGAAATTATTCCAAAATAAGGATAGCAATTTTAAAATGCTGACACAATGATTAGATCTTCAATAGAGTTTGATAGATAAAATGAATTATAGGGAATGCAATATGGTTTAATACTTATTTTAGGAACCCCACATACACCTTAACAAAATACACATGCACACACACACACACACACACACACACGCACACACACCAAGCAAGTTTGTGAGAATGTCATCGTCATAGAATTTCATGGAAAATTCTGTATTTCTGAATAGTCATCAAGATTTTACAATATGGCATGTCTTATGAACTCAATAACATACCTAGATTGTCACCTGACCTCAGGACTACTGTGGCACAGATATCTGATATGAAATGTGCTGAGCGTGGCAGGTGCATTTTTATGACAACAGTAGTATTTCTAAGTCCCCTTATTATCTCTATTTCTACATTTGGGGTAAAGGTATTTTAGGACTTTATTACTATTATTTAAATACTCATTAATTACAAACTATTTTGCATTATGAAGAATTTCAGAAAAAATATTAAATTTACAAGTAAAAGTGAAAATATTAAAAAGAAAAAAAATTAAAAATAACAATCAAACATTTGAGATACATATTTACATAGTGCAAGTCTCTGAAAAAATATGATTAATTTTTTAAACATTGGAAATGAGTATGTTAGGCTATGCAGAGATTAGATATAAAACCAACTTAATCTTCTTCTATCAATTATTACTATGTTGATGCCATTGTTTGCTAAATGTTTACTAATCTTTGAACACCCGGAAGAGAACCTGCTCTTATCTTACAGCCTAGTATTTTTAGGAGAAACATTGTAATAGGCTAACGTTGATTAATTATAAATTACAAATTTTATTTATTTCAAAACTTTTTACTTATTATTTTCATTT
Organism: Eospalax fontanierii; assembly: GCA_035773235.1. Classification (NCBI taxonomy): domain Eukaryota; kingdom Metazoa; phylum Chordata; class Mammalia; order Rodentia; family Spalacidae; genus Eospalax; species Eospalax fontanierii. The sequence continues at coordinate 66,507,297 of CM069524.1, read as the reverse complement.
TTTATGTATATGAGTATATTGCCTGGATGTATGTAAGTGCAATGTGTCGGATACTGTCTATGGAGGCCAGAAGAAGGTGTTGGATCAACTGGAGCAGGTGTTAATGGTTGTTAGCCATTATGAGAGTATTAGAAACCAAACCCAGGTCTTCTGCAAGAGCAGCCATTCCTCGTACACTGAGCCCTCTTTCCAGCTGCTATATATTTTATTCATGCTTATTCAATTTGGCTACAGATTTACAAATAATTGTCAATGTTTACTAAGTATAAAACCATATTCACAAGTCCCATGATTGTTTTTTCTATTATTAAGATTTCTCTCCATTTCTCAGAGTAAAACATATAGCATTTGTCTTAATTTAATTTTTTGTTTCTGTATAAACCACTGACCAAAACCAACTTGGATTGGAAAGGGATTAATTTATCTTAGAAGTTATAGTCCATCCTCAATGGAAACAAAAGCAGGAACTCAAATTGGAACCTGGAGACAAGAAATTAAGCAGAGAACATGAAAGAAAGCTGCTTGTTGGTTTGCTTTTAGACTCATGTTCAGTTTTCTTTGTGATACATCCCAAACCCAATTGTCTAGGTATGGCATCACAGACAGTAGATTGGGCCTTTCTATATTAATTAACAAACAAGAGTCATATCCAGAGGCCAATCTGATGGGGACAGTTCCTCACTTGAGGTCTCCATTTAACAAGATGTATGACAGGCTTTTTATTCACTAATGTATATAAATAACAACATTAAAAGTATACTAAAATATTGGTAATATTAGCCTATAGCTATACGGAATGAAAATGTAATTTAGAAGTTTGGAAAAAGTTGATATCTTTCTTGAAACCCAAGATTAACATCATATGCATTAACATCTGGTTTGTTTTTAATAATAAATTGCAAAATAAGGAAGGAAGCAAACTTCAAATTAAAATATACTTGTTATCTACATCTATTCAGAGACACACAAATCACTTATACATGAAAGATAGCTAATGATTTTCTGTGATTTGAAAACTAGGTTATTAATCAATTCATGGGACATTAAAGTTAGGAGAAAACTTAAACATTACATCATCTGAGTCTGTCTCTTTATTGCCAAGGTCATTGAGTGAAAGCAATTCAATTTGTCTTCCAAGTTCAGCTGCCTTTTTACAAAACTCTCTGTTCTTCCTATCTGGAAAACCCAGAAAGAATATGACAAAAGCCATTTCTAAAATCCCTAGATCATTTTAAGGGATAATGCTTTCTCCTTCTTTCATGTTCCAGGGGCTTGCTATTCGACTTTTGATCCCAAACATATTAAAGGTTTAGCTAACAGCTCTCTCCAGAACTGAATCGTACATGAACATTTCTCTATTTAGTGTATGAAATGCTTAGAATGAAGATGTAAAGCAAAATACACTTGATGAAAGTGGTGCTTTTTGGTTTAATAATTTTACTATTTGGAAATAATCCTACTTTAAATTTAGGATACATTTTCAAGAGATCTTTATAGTCTATTCCTAGAATTTTCTGGCTTATTGTGCTGCAAAGGAAAACAAGGGGAAAGCATCTCAGGCTTTCATGTCTGCCAGTGCTGTATAAAGAGAATACAGATGTAAATCCACACAAGATTCAAATTTCTGAAAAAGTATTTCGAAGTGAAGAAACAGTCTTGCAATCATAAAAATGTTGTTTTTGTCATTTAGTTAGTTTTTTTTTAATTCAACCCTCATTTAGAAATCGATTAAATTAGTACATTTTTAATGCCTCCTTAGAGGCTCACACCTTTCTGGACAACATCTATAAGCTCAAATAACTGAGTTATTTCCTATTGTGCATTGTTAGTCTTTGTCAGTGAAACTGCCAGTCTCTATTAGTTGAGCAAGTGTATATAAAACTACAAATACAATCTATAATTCTTCCATTAATTTCTCCTAAAATTTATTCCATATAGTACGAACAGGTAGTGGAATATGACTTAGAAGAGTTATTGTTGGAAACTTTGAAATGAAACATTAGATACCCAGTTACAGGGGCCAATCATCCTGGTTTTAATTGCAGACCTATAATTTACCAGCTGATGACTCTGTCCAAGTTACTCATTTCTTCACTATTTCTTATATGAACTCTAAGGCAATAATATTGAAGTAATTAATTTAAAAACAATTAGAGAAAAAAATATATGTTTGAGGTTATGAATGATGCAAATTCCTTTATGAAAATAGAAATGAAATTCCAGTTACAATTTAGTACAGCAAGAAGCCATTCTGATTAGGAAAGAAAAGGCCAGATAATTTAGTATGTAATGGAAAGATTAGTTGACAATTAGACTCAGCTGAGGAAACTATAAAGAGCTCTAATGTAGCATATTATATATAAAACTAAATCTTAGATTCTTTATGTCAGTTATAGGGAAATTATTTTTCAGAAGGTGGGATATTATGTAGAGAATCTATATATGAATAATATTTTAATAGCTTAAGAATTAATGATATTTTCTATTATAATAATTAAATTATTATCAGAAAACACAGATAGTTTTTGAGCCATAGAATATAATAAAATTTTTATTGTCTAAAAATACTGACTCTACTCAACTACTCTTTAGGCTTTGGAATACTGGGACAGTGGTTCTTGTGAAAGGCAGAGATTTGAGCTTCCTTAGTCATCATCCATCTGAACTTTGAGAAGTCCTTTCACTGACCTGGACTTCAAGAAGGACAGGCCTGCAGGAAGGTAAACCCCAGTATTCAACTTATGTCCACTTCTCTAATACTGGGATTATAAGTTCTCCCTGGAGTTGAACTTAAGTTGTCAGTCTCAGCAGCAGGTGCCTTTACCCACTGAGCCACCTTGCTGTTCTCTGGGGTTTTCTGGGGGGCGGGGTTGTTTTGTTTTGTTTGGTTTCATGAATTTTAGGGATTT